>OU744721.1:19653428-20984428 GCA_916613615.1 Steromphala cineraria
GTGTCTTCAAAGGAGCCAATTTTTCTCAGTAACCGTTTAAGATAGGATCATCAAATTTGATGTGTGTCTTCAGGGTATCAATACCTTGATGGAGTTCGAAAATCAGAACCGTGCAAATATTTTTCCGGAGTTATTGCCCTTGTTATGTTTTTTGGTACTCTGTTCGAGGTGTCTTCAAAGGAGCCAATTTTTCTCAGAAACTGTTACAGATAGGATCATTAAATTTGATGTGTGCCTTCAGGGTATCAATACCTTGATGGAGTTCGAAAATGAGGTAAAGGAATTTACTTATTACAGAGTAAAAGCCCATTTAGGAAAATATTGGGAACTTTAATGAAAACTTATTTGGTGGGGGATGTTGATGACCATGTCTTCTTGTTCAAATTATAATGGTTATTTTGTTATGGTTTGATAAATTTGCAGTAACCGTATCCTGATATTCAAAATGATACAAATGATATATATTATTTTGCTGTTCACACTGTAACATTTGGAGAATATGGAGACAGCAAGAAAGTAAATGAACTATGTGTGATGTTTTATGAAGATTATTTGAATTTGTATTTCCAGATACAAAGCATGATAAAACAATGGTAAAAAGGTTTAATACAAATCAATAAAATTTCAGTCAAATCTGTCTTTAAAAACTGTACAAAGTAGGATCTTGTATGGAAGAATTGACATTTGTTTTAAAACCATTTTTCAAACCTTTAGTTTTTATAAGCCCGATAAAATAAAGTTTGAAGACAATTCTTAATTACATTGTCTCATCAATGAACCTGAATTATTTTCCACTTCATTGCATTACATAAAAATCTTCCATAAGACCATTTTTTGTCATATGACCGACTTCTTCAACCAAATGAACTTATGTTTTGTTTCAAATCAATAAAACATTCTAAGTTAATGTCTTTGCACCCAGTTTCATTTCACTTGGTTGCGAAGCTTTACAACATCTGAAGTTTATGAGAATGTTTTGGCAACATGCCAGTTTTCAAAGATTTACATGAAACTTGAATAAAGATTCGAAAACAAATAACCCAAATTATTTACGAATAATATGGTATAAGAAAACATAAGCAACAATTTGATTCAAAGAATAGAATGATACATTTTCAGTAAAATGTTTGAGAAGATAATCATCTATGTTCCATGTTTTAGAAGTTAGAAGTAAAAAGGTATAAAGATGATTAAATTTTATATGTTGCTTCTCCACTAATCCTTTGGTTTGGACAGTACACCCCTTATATTTGTAATGTTTTTCATATCCGTACTGCCCTGTATCCTTTAATGGATCCTTATTGTGCTGAAGTACCCTTACTTCACCTTTAACGTTGACATGCGTCTCCCTCGTCTCTTAAAATAGGATGTACACACCTACGTCGTCGTGCCTACCACTTGCAAGCTTTGAAAGTACAATTCCTTCAGGGTAATGATGTTGATAGAGCTATTACTAAGCAGGCAATCAGTACCTGGAATAGACGCCATATGAATATCTTCTTTATAATTGTTATTAACGCTGAATCTCAAAGTTTTAAGGGCAGTTTTTAAGAAAATTTAAAAGGTTCTATTGTTTCTAACATTCATGCTTCCTGCACCTTAGTTCTAGATTTAGTCTAAGTTAAACCTTGAGTATGAAATTTAGTTTTGTTGTTGAATATGCATTGCAAGATGGTGTAGGAAGTGAGTAAGTCTATGTATAGTCATGTTTCTCAGTAGAAATAAGAGGGTTATGTATATAGAAGCAAGAGATTCATGAGAAAGTTGTACTGTTAGGAAATATTGCATAAATTGCAATAAAGAAGTTGACTTTCCAAGAACTTGTTCTCCTTCGTCACATTAACTTCTTAAAGTCTATAAAGAAAACTAAAGAGTTCTATTTTCACACAAGAAAACTGGTGATCTTCTTTTACCTCAAACTGTAAACTTGGTAGATCATAAAGAGAAGAAATTCTACAGTTTTTTAGTTGTCTGATTTCTTCTCCTTTTTCTAAACGTCTAGAGAAAATTGCACCTTTGAGAGAATTTGATTACTGCAAATCACATTTTCTGCTAGGACTCAAGGTTAATTTTGTTTTTACTATAGCGAGTTCTCAACACTATGTTTTGCAAGAACTTTAAAGACAATTGCACCTTTGAGGGATTTGATTACGGTTAATTGCATTTTCAACTCTTGACTATCTCAAGACAGTTGGCTATGTGCTAGTTTTGGTTAGACCTGCTATAGGTTGAAAAATTCAAGTGTTTTTTTTACCAAAATTTGAAGACAATGGCACCTTAGAGAGAACTATTATCTAAATTACTGAACATTAGTGTGAACAGAGGTTTTTACTCTTAACAGATTGTCTTAGTCCCATTTAGTTCGAAGATATAACATTTGGGAGGCGCGAAATCAGTACATTAATGCATTTGTGGATGAAATAAATGATTCCAACACTCAGAAATTAGTTAGTAGACAATGGTCTGATGGAGCCGCCCTAAGGGTAGCGAAACGTAACATTAAATCTTTGACTTCTATCGTAGTGTTCCATTTGTGACTGACAATACTCCTCCCCCTACTTTACCTGAAGATATAGCAGTTTGACAATTGGGGGTCTGCAACCCGAATTTTTATTAGCAGGGCCCCGAAAGAGTCTTAAATGCTGGATAGGGACGAAATTGTTTGGTTTTACGAACCGCTTACAGCTGACAACCAGTACCAAGTTGGGGTCACGTGAGCCCCCTTACCCGTCTTGACGCTCTCATTAACGAGGGTCAATTAGGTTTCACAAGGCAGGTTGTTGATTCCCTTTAATTTTCAAATCTTTACCAAAATCTTATATTGGAAAATAGAATGAATATTGAAATTAGATTTTGATTTAAAAATATAATATTATCTATAGAATGATGAAAAGATTGTCTTAGATGTAGAAATGTCTTTGTGAAAGGCAAAACCCTGGTTACTGTTGGACATCAGAAAGATACAAGAAAAAAGATAAGGTTTCCATTACTAAGTTGTCAATAAATAATTGAAGTGAGTAAAATATTCCAGGCATTTTTTTCGTTTGCAAGAAATTCAATTGGTACACTTATATATAATTGCAGTTTGTACACTGAAACTTGCACACCGATAGTAGTAAATATTCTATGGCAGTATAAGACTATGTCAAGATGATAAACGAGTAGTCTGAAAGTATCTCCATGAAAGTATAAAAACCCTATATAAGAGTTTCTTCTAATGACAAGAAGGTATGAAATTGATTAATAGCTTTGAAGATTTTAAAAGTGCATTTTTTGTGAGATTTTTTATTTTAGAAGATCCATATAAATGATTGAGTTATATACTTAATGGAAAATTGTTCCTTTTTTCTGATGATGTATTGTAGATAAAAACGTCAACGTTAAAGTTTTAAAGTTTTTGGATTTTTAGTACAAATTCGTGCAATACAGATCAAATGGACTCTTGTTGACATTTTGAAAAAAATATCTTCATGAAAATCAACTTATTCTAAAGTGAAGACAAAATATTTGAAAACATGAATATTGATATTTACAAACAGGATATTGATTGATTGAGAAATATTGACCAACCATATGGATAGTTTTAAAAAAATTTGGAAATCCAAGGTTGATTTATATCTGTGGTGCTTACAGAAAGAGGCGTAAAAATCTGAGTCGTCAAATCTGGCGTGGCTGAATACTGTGGCATTTTATCTCAATGAGTGTTCAGCAAGTTGGTATTTACGCTAGCTGCAGTCATAGCACCAGGATATACTAACAGTATGCTAATTGGTCTACCAGGGAAGGGTTATGAGGGGGGGGGGGGGGGGGTAGGGTTGACGAATAGGGGGATATGGAGATTTAACTTAGAAGTAACAATATGTTTGTCTTGCAGTGGAAAAATTGAAATGGCAGTGGGGCAAGGGGTTGATGTTGGTTTTTAATGTACTTTATGTTTGTTTTCAGTCGCCTTGTGTTTGTCTGTGATATGGTGTATTTGTAGGTTGTAGTTGTTGTGTTCAGCACTCTGCTTCTATACTCAGGATTTCAAGTCATGATTCTTTGTGATAAGTTTATGTTTGCTTAAGTATGTATAACTTTTGTTGATAATAGAACAATAAAAAAGTGGCTTAAAATTTCTTTCTCTTACTCACAAAATCTTGCATTTATTTCAACTTCATTATTCTTTTCTATTGTTTTAAGATGTAAGTTAAATATAAGGATTTTATGAAAAAGAAACAATTAAAAGTGTTGCCAGAAAGGAGCAGGGAAACCAAGAAGGTTTTGCCAGTTGATATCAGGCTTGAATCATGCACAGAGAATATTAAGCAGTCATTATGCAGTGTATGAAATAAGCCTGAAAAGTAGTCAGCCAAAAAGTGGTAGTTTGTTTATTTTGATTGTCAAATTGAAGAAAACCCCACGAAAATGTCCAGCCTTGACCAAAAGCAGCTGTTGGACGGGTCTCATTTCATACACTGCATAATGTCAAATTGTTTTTTTTAGCAAAAGTGTTATGTCATTAAATTTCAAGAAATCACTATGAAGGGTTATAAATAATGTAAAATGATTTGAAAAAATACAAGGTTCTGAATCTGAGATTAACTTTCTCAAGTATTGTGTCAGTATTTCAAGAAATGATAATGTCACAGTTAGTTGAATTAGTGCTACTGTTGCTTTGTAAAACATGATTAGGTGGATTTTGAGTGACATACTGACACATATACAGCAAGTTAATCACATTACAGAGGTTGTAGTTGAAATTACATGCAATGTACAGCACTGTGCAGACAAATTGTCTGGGCTTTTGTCAAGGACTTGAAATCACTACGACTAGAATGTAAGCTTGTTGGGGTTGAAATAAACGGTTCTTGTGAAATAAGTATTAGAAATATAAAATTTTGTCATACATGAATGTTAAATTGAAAATCAAAATTTCACTAAAACTTGTTATTCTATCATTGTGACCCCTAAGTCATTTATGTCAATAATTATCAATAATAAGTCATTTTAAAATAATGGTTGTCTTTGAAACTTATCTCTCCTATATATTTAATAAATATCAAAGTCTAACAACATCCTTGAATGACAACTTGACTTGAACTCTTATATACAAAAGTTTTAGAAACATAGATATACAAAATGCATCCTAAACTTTTATGAATATTAAAGTTGATGTTTAAAAAAATCCATTTGATAAGAATCAAGATACAAGCTTGTAATATAAGTTTTAAATGTCTTACCAGTTGATCATATTTAAATCTTTCCAGTCGAATGTTTTTGTTAAGGTAACAGCATACCATTTGATTATACCAGATTTGTTGAAAGTTGGAAAGTGTGAAATGCGACACTGTTTGATAATACCAGGCTTAGATAGTTTTGAACTTTGAAATATTGTACTGTAATTATGAGTGATGCTGTAGGGCAAATGTGATTAATATTATGAAATTTTGCTTAGGGGTATATTTTATCGCTTCCTCTGTGGCATAAATAGTAAATAAAAAAATAAAATAAAAAATGTTATTTGATCTACACCTGAGGTAATAGTAAACTGACATTTGAAATTTGTAAAGATGAAACTGTGTGATTTCAGAGTAATGGGAAGCAACAATAAATATTTATAAATTTTAATCTTATAAATTTATGAAAGTTGTCTTTGTATGAGATGATCATATGTCAGAGTTGTATACTTGGTTTTAGCACTTGCAGCAAAATAGGTAAATAGAGTTAAACTGGCTTTGGGTATTCTTGTATTTATAATATATTGTTTATCTATTCAGAAAGTTTCATACAAAATATCAAATGAAATTTAAGTTTTGATATGAATATAAAGTTGTTTATGTTTTGATGGTCGATGTTCTGAGATAAGATATAAAAACTATTGTCTTTGTACTAGTTTAATGAATTTTCATATCATTTAATCTTTTTCAAGAATTTGTTTTTTCATTAATCAGAATTTTGCATTGTAAATAAGGTATAACTTAATCATCTCATCTACTCGAGTCTTGCAACATCACACCTAGGCTATTTGGTTTGTTGCAACTCCATCATGAGAAGCAGCCTCTAAGACAATTCTGATTGGACTATAAAGTTCAGGTGCAGAGTGCTAAGGAGCTGGCTCAGAAATGTGATGTAATGCAGCCAGGCTTGAATAGTCCAGCCTAAATGACTTGCCCATTTATAGCATTTTGGGGGAAGTTGCAGCGTGAAATGAACACACTTCAGCTTAGAAATGATAATGATGATTATAATAATTGTGCTTCTAAGCTGAATTCCTAAAAGTGCTACATATTACTACGCTGACAGATTTGTTCTACCCGTACACGGATACATACACACAGGAATCCATGTACACCAGTTATAACACTGATACCCATTTATACAGCTGGGTGGACTGAATGCAATGCGGATAACGTGCCTTGCCTTTGGGTACAACACAATATGAGACCCATGTCACAAATTTTTGGTATCTGCATCAGGATTCTTACCCAGGCCTTTGGCATTAGAGGCCAGAATTCTAACCACTTCACAAATGTGCGAAAGATTTTTTATGATTATCCGTAACTTCTCAGGTTAAAAAAAGCTTATGATCATAGTTTCAATTTAGCAAGACAAATTCCTCAAGCTTAAGTGCAAATCAAAGTTGTACTGAAGTAAGTGAATGCTTTTGGGAAATATGAAATATGATTACCGTAAGTGATGTCAAACAGAAGATTTTGAGACATAACTTTATAAGGTGTTATTTCTGCCTTGAACCAGATGTCTTGATATTAGATAAAGTCAAGTCATTATATAATTCTCATGAAGCTGAAGGGTTAGAAAAAAGACCGGCCAATATATAGACTATAGTTCAGAGTATCGCCTGACAACTGGTGTCTAATGTCAATGACAGTCACAATCACAACTATTACAATTCCATTAACTCAATGACATGGTATTGCAAGTTGTGCAACAAGAGACGGGTATACTGTGGATTGAAATTAGTATTGTGTGCTACAATGCATGGAATAATCTGAAATATTTTGGAAATGTTGAGGAAGGTTCATGTCAGTGATCTTTCTTGCAATATTTGTCTTGCAAAAATGAGCCTATGACTTGAAAGTTATTTAATAAGATCTTAAGCTCCAATAAGGAATCTACATTCTAGAATCTAGAAAAATGTCTTGTGTAACTGTGTAGTGAATGCAATCTACACTTGAGTAGTGTTCTCCAAGAAGTAATCTACACCTAATAAGAAACAAAATCTCCTTTGTAAGTGAATAAGAAGGAAATGTACACTTTCATTACTAGAATTGCTATAGATAAAAAACTCTAGAAATAAAACTAAATAAAAATGAACGTAAGTAAGTCCAAGAGACTGAAATCTCAATCCAATGAGAAAAAACTCTTTTATCACTATCATTAAGTAAAGGACACTACTTCATTCAGTAGTTTAGATTACTCAAGTTTCATTGCTCCTTTGTTTTGTCAAGGATAATTCTCCTTTAGTGGCTCCGGATCAACTTGAGTATATTGAGACGTGCAGAGAATCTTAAGCAGCCTTCAAGTTAGTGAACTTTTCACTCCATAGGACACAGGCCTTTGTTTTCTAAGAACAGGAAGACATAGTATTTTACCTGATGTGTTGATAACCCTGTCACCCCTAAGAACCAGTAACAATTACCGTATTCCACGTAATAAGCGCCCTGCTCCAATAAGCGCCCCCCAAAGGGTTTTGTAATTATAGGTCTGATAACCGCCCATGTACCAGCGGTACTAAAATTATAAATTCAACGTATTCACTTTGTGTCAAGAGAAATCAAAGGATACAATAGCGACAATATATGTTACTTTCTACTCAATAATGTGTAAGTATGTTTTGAACGTCTGTATAAGTTATCAAAGACAATGTAAAAACAGTTCCATTTGAGTAGTCTTTATTTTTCGGCCATTCTTCACACCACTTTTATGAGCGCCCACCCCAGTCAATTTTTTGTGGCGCCCTGGATGCTTATTACGTCCAATACGGTAGGACACGTTGAGTCTGATATCTGTCTTGGAGGACTGAAAGAGTTAAGTCGACAGCAATGGTATTTCTGATTTAAAGAAATCTGTGAACTCACATATAACTAAATAAGGACCATTTTATCGTGTGCTGTGAGTTGTATTTTAAAAGGTATGAATTAAATTGTTTCACTAAATTATCACCAGATGAACTGTTTTTAACAGTTAAACTTTTATCAGTCATTTTTGTCTGTCTTCAACAAGCAAAAAACTTTTGGGGCATTTTGTTGGTACATTTAGTTCTCTAGACATTTCAGAGCTAAGCAAGCTGTCTTTCTTAAAAAATAACAATCCCTCGAGGAAGACTCTTTCAGTGAGATTAATGTCACACAAAGTCTGGCAAGATCTGTGTACAAAAATAGTTTAATCTTCCGGTATCCAGGTGATTTGCGTTACAATATGATCAATTGGAATCGGATTATTTGAAGATTAAGCAAGTTCTAGAAATGTTCAGAAAATAAAGGTTATTGCTGTTACATATAATTTGTAAAAATAATATTTTGTGTTTTTGATAGAAGTGTATATTTGTTATATTTTTAAATGAAAGAATGCAATTTTGACGTATCTATGTTGACTTCAATATTTGGTTTCTTGAATATTAGTTTATTTTGTATTACATATTATCGGTTATTTTTTGAAGCAGTCATTTACTATTCAGTAAAACAAATTTCCAAAATTACATGCTTATTTTGGTGTATGATGTTTGGTATAATGCCAAATAAGTAAATCATATAGCCTCATATAGTTCACCTGGCAGGAAGCCCCAATTGGCTTTTGGCATGACAAAGTGTTAGTTCTGCGTCCACGGTACGTCTGTCCTGTCAAAACATTTTGCATTTTAACTTATGGCATGGTGTCCGGCGGCAGTCTGTTCCTCCGTCCATCCATCCATCTGTCTGTAAACTTTGTCCATTTTCGACTTCTTTTCCTGAAGCATTGAAGGGGGTCTCCAACTTCTAATTTTTAACGTCCAGTGTTTTATTAGCGAGGCCCTCTCCGACCCTCTCGGGGCCTCGCTAATAAAACACTGGAAGTTAAAAAAATAAAGGGGGTCTCCAACTTCTAATTTTTAACGTCCAGTGTTTTATAGGGATGGGTATTGCAGGAAATTTTCATATTGCGATATACTGCAATATACACACTAGTATTGCGATATGCATTGCAATATATTGCAAGATGTTTTTTGGCACAGAAACTTGCCAAAAACTCACCTTATGAGTTAACTTTTGATTCTTAAATGATGAAAAAAACATCAAAAATTTCAATTCTTGATAATTTTTTAATAAAACCATGAAAAATGAACAGATTTCAAGACTTGTCATTAAATAAAACCTGGAAATGAAATAGTTTCTCACCAGAAAAAATCTCTCGTGTTGTCTGCTGTAGCCATGTTGAAACAAACGCATGACTTCCGTTGTGAAAAATGGAAATACACGAAGATTTCCGAGTGTAACGAATTTTTCCGAATGCTTATAAAAAAACGGTTTTCAACAAGCGTATCGCAATACGTACCGATCTCTTGTTTGAACCGGTTAATACCGGTAAACCTGTTATATTGCGCACCCCTAGTGTTTTATTAGCGAGGCCCTCTCCGACCCTCTCGGGGCCACGCTAATAACATACTGGAAGTTAAAAATTTGAAGTTGGAGACCCCCTTTAAGTCTAGAAAGCTGCGACTTTGTGTACATACTCCTTGACGAGTGAGAATTATAATGATAAGCTTTAGTGGCCCTATGGCCCCTAATAAGGGCCACAGGGGCCACGCTCGTAACACCTATTTTCATCTTCTTCTCCAGAAGCAATGGCCTAGAAAGCTGAAACCATATAAAGAGACTCCTTAGCTGATGGGTATTATGTGACCCTGTGACCCCTATAAGGGCTCCATCGCCCTCACCCTAAATACCGATTTCATCCTCTTCTCCAGTGGCAAAAGCCATAAAAACTGCAATAAAGGCTCCATAGCTGATGCTATTATAAAGATTTGGTGATCCAGTGACCCCTCTTAAGGGCCCAAGAGTCCATACCCTAATAAACTATGATCATCTTCTCAGTAGAATTATATTCAGTCTCTGAAAAAACAATTCTAACAAATATTATTGAATTATAGAAAAGAGTCTCTGAGAATTCAAAATTTCATTAAAGTTTAACTACAGATCCCGACTTGCCTTTCAAGAGGATTTGTTTATGTAAAAGTTTTATGAACTAGTCTGAGTGTAAAACTAGAACTCCTTAGCTGATGGGGAATATAATTTATGCATTTGGTGACCCTGTAACCTCAAATAAAGGCCCCAGTGGACAAGCCCTTGTCCTACTCTCATCTCCTCTAGGCAAAAGGCTTACAACATACCTCCCTAGATGATAAGACTGTATGATTTTGTCATCTTGTGACTCCTCGTGTGGTGTAACTGACCATTTGTATAATTAACTAGATAGCTTGATGAGCTACAGGGCCAATTGCTCTAACTTGTTTTAGCGTAAAAAAATAAAAAGGTTTTTATTTGTTCATGGGAATGAAATATCCTTTATATCTCATAAGATAATTACTCATATGAAATGTTTGTAATGTAGCAACTAAACTGAAAATTTCTGCTCTTTGAGCCTAAAACACCCATGCGAAAATAATTTAGTCAATAAGATAAAGGAATAAAAACAAGTTCTGCAACATTACACAGAGATAAGTTTTTCTTAGTTGCAAGAATATTGTTGAATGCAAAAAAAGTAAAACTTGACGCTATGGATTTTTTTCCAGTTAATAATTGACCTGAAAATAAGCCACATTTTCCAGTGAATTGCCTTTCTACTTCAAAAGAGCTTTTTTGTTGAAAGCTATGCCTCATTACCAATGAAACAGATTTTCCTAATACACAACAAGATAACTTCCGATTTAGGAACTTTGCAACCATTTCTTTGATGTTGATAACAAAAATCCTTAATTGTTTCATGGTGATGCAACTGTATAGTATAGTGTTAACTGTAGTTGAAAATGTTTACACCACTTCATATGGTAAAAGTCACACAAATTTCGATCATTTTCTTCCTTCCAATTGGAAGTCATGTAGTTTTTGCTTCAATTAATTTTTCTGATTCATTACAAATTTACTCATTCCTCCTAGATTGAATACAATTTTCCAAAAACATGATTTATTTCCTCATTTACCACTCAATTAAGGAAAGTAAAATGTGTTGCAATTTTGATAAGTTTCCAAAATTATCTTTGAGTAATAGATGTCAAACACTGTCTGTTTTTTTTATATCATTGTCACAAAATATACAGAAACAGATTAGCGTTAAAGTGCTACTTTTAGCAACATAGGGTACTTCTTGTGGCTTCAGCAACTCTCAGAGTGACTCTTTTCAATACCCTTGTACTTCTTCTGTAACTGTAAACCAGTAACAAGATGTGTCTCAGGTTACTGTAACAGACCAAGACAAGTCAAAACCCTGGTTACTTTGCATAAGATAAATGATTCAACTGGACCTTGAAGAAAAATTTTTCCCTAGGGTTTTACTTTTTAAATTCAAATATAATTTAAAGTATTTCTGGTTTGTATATTCTCCATCTAATACCTTCAGGCTTCCTGGTCTTTTATACTACAAGATCGAATCAATATGATAAACATGATAAGATTTGTAGCTGTATTTAACAGCAAACAAAAAAATGATAACCATTGTCCGAAAAGCAAGTCAATCTGAATTAAAAATTAATATTTTAAATGTTATGAAAAATATTTCCTTTGATTATTGTTTTTGACTAAAATGTGAAAAAGCTTTCCTTAAATTTTCCTTGGAACCTGAAAGTCAAACCAAATTTGGAACTGTATGTATCTCTTTCAATAAGCCACTGTTTTTGCAAGGGTTAGAGAATGATTATCCAGTGAACTCCCTTCTCTTCAATTGCACAAGATGGCAACAGTCAAGTCAAATTTGGAAGCCTGCATTTTCCCGTAAATTAACTTTCCGCACTGGTGTTCGGGCATCATCAATTCTTTGACACTGTTGAAGGCGCCAACGGGCGTAGGTCTGATGTCTGTAGACTAATGAAGTTTGCTAGTCAATATCTCGCACACTGCCTACAACTGTTCAATACATTGTCTAATTCATTCTGTGACGCCTTCAATTGAATTTAGAGGAAACGTAAACTTCGGGGTGATTACGCTGATGTGCAATGCAGGAGCTGCGTGGAGCTCATACACTTTTAGCCTGATTGCAGTACACACACAACTCCTTACAGGTGCTCCAGAGACAAGAATCAATAAGAAGAGAAATTTATGTCTCCGTTTGCAGACCTACTTGTCTTTCGCATGTATTTGAGCTTTTTGGTGTGAAGCGTTTTGTAAACTGCATCCTACTTGATCTAATTATGGGAATTTGTGCCAAAGCTTGCGTCGCCATTTTGTAAACTTAACAGACAGCAATTCGAAAGATGTCAGAACTTTTCATTGACTTTCGAGTTAAGCAAGAGAGTAACTTTTACGTTCTTGTTGGAAGTTGTTTTAAGATATTCAAGATACGTCAAATAAGTTTCATGCATCTGACAGTAAGACGATGTTTGTAAAAGAAGGACAGATAATCGTGTTATCATCTATTCAATTTGAATGAAATTTGAATTTGAATGCTGCAGTTTTTGTTTGATGTGACTGTTTGAGTTTTTCAAGCTACACATTATGTCAAGTTTTGTTTTCTTAAATGCTGTCAATACCCTTTTATCTTAAGACGAGAAACTTGTAATGGTGTAAATGTCTTTTGGTTATAAAATCATGGTTTCTATTTTGACTGCATTCCAAAACCATTTGAAAATGTAAGTGTTACTTCAAGGACAAATGTTGCCAAAACTAACATTGTGTTGAAGTGAACTTCTTTGTTATAAATGATATTTTCAAACAAGATGTGAATAAGTGTAGAATTCGAAGAGAAAAAACTTGAAGATGTACTTTTTTAGAGAAAAAAAGTTTACTAAATACGAAATACTAAATAAGAAGTGACAATATCCTTAGTTTGAATTCTAACCTTTCATAACAATATTTGACCCTTAAACACATTTAGAGGAAGTTGAATAAACAAATTTTGCAAAAATGAAGGAAATGCAACCTACAAACATGGATTCTCTTTGACTAGATACAGTTTTAAAAAACCCCAAAATTGGATTTCCCAACTAATAACGCTTCAAAGGTTTTTTTAGCTCACCTTTACAAAGTAAATGTGAGCTTATGTCATGGCGCTTCGTCCGTCGTCTGTCTGTCTGTCCGTCCGCCCGTCTGTCCGTCCGTCCGTCCGTCCGTCCGTAAACTTTCACGAAAAAGACTACTCCTCCTAAACGAATTCAGATATCATTCTGAAATTGTAGTATGTTATACCCATGGTGATTCCTCACAGAAAGGTAGACGTTTCAGTTTTGAAAATCCAAGATGGCCGCCATGACAGCCATATTGAATTTTCAATTAGATTTCATGAAAAAGACTACTCCTTCTAAACGAATACAGATATCATTCTGAAATTGTAGTATGTTATACCCATGGTGATTCCTCACAGAAAGGTAGACGTTTCAGTTTTGAGAATCCAAGATGGCCGCCATGACAGCCATATTGAATTTTCAATTAGATTTCACGAAAAAGACTACTCCTCCTAAACGAATTCAGATATCATTCTGAAATTGTAGTATGTTATACCCATGGTGATTCCTCAAAGAAAGGTAGACGTTTCAGTTTTGAGAATCCAAGATGGCCGCCATGACAGCCATATTGAATTTTCAATTAGATTTCATGAAAAAGACTACTCCTTCTAAACGAATACAGATATCATTCTGAAATTGTAGTATGTTATACCTATGGTAATTCCGCACAGAAAGGTAGATGTTTAAGTTTTGAGAATCCAATATGGCCACCATGGCAGCCATATTGAATTTTCAATTAGATTGCATAACAAAGACTATTTCTCCTAAACCAATCTAGATATCATTTTTATATTGTAGTATGTTATACCTATAGTGATTCCGCACAGAAAGGTAGACGTTTCAGTTTTTAGAAACCAAGATGGCCGCAATAGCAGCCATATTGACTTTTCAGCTGCAGATGTCAGATGACACATCATTATTATTAAATTTAAAGCTTTCATCAAGTGATCACTGTCACCATATAAATTCTCTAATTTGAACCTTCTAATCATAATGTTATCTTAAATATGGAATATTTAAGATTGTCATGCAAGTTGTTCTATATTTTTAAGTGTTTCTAAAAAAAATTAAGATGAAAGACAAACATAATTGATTAATTTGTTTAAAATCTTTATGGCAACTAGCTGCAAAAACCAAATCACATTAAACATGTTAAATTTTAAACAATGGTATTTCCCTTATATTCCTTTAAATACCACACATAAGGGGTCAACCAGAGTTCAGATATTCCACTTTGCTGTCTAATACACATCCCAAGGCAGGCTGCTAGCATCACAGTGTAACCTTTGTGTTTAGCAATCTACATGATAAGTTGATGTGGAATAAATATGCAGATGAAAATCAAAAAGGGTTTTGTAAGAAAAGTAAGGAAATTTGATTTGTCATATCTCTCTGTTGATTTGACAATGCCAATTTTTTTACCATTATAGTACTGTATGAGTGTTAAATAAATTGATACTTTAATGAAAGACATCTCATGGTCACTTGACATGTAAATATTATGTGAACAAAATAAACGTGTCTTATGCATTGCTGTGTTTATGACTTTCCTCTCAATCAGTCATTCATTTTCCTTGAAAATCTGTACTCTTGGGATTCTCAATATCCCATGCAGCATAACCATCAGTGAAATAATCTTGAAATCATATTAATGATTCACTACAAAACAAATGTAAGTGGCCACCATCCTGTAAGTAATGAATGACATTTAAATGGATACACCTAAACCAATCAAGATATCATATTGAAATTAATACGGATGCCCACATAAAAGTAGCATTTTGAAGATTAAAAAGTACAAGATGGTCATCAATTCAGCCATAGATATAGAAAAAGGTAATACAAAAACCTACTGCTTGTTAACTTATTATGATTATATCATTCGTGTATTAATGTTTATTCAAGCTCTAGTTGTTTCCAAAAGAAGACTAGTATTTTAAAAGATAAAAAATCATGATGGCAGCCATAATCAATTATATGAAAGATGGTTACATGTATAATTAAACCATTTTACCACATCATTCATTTTAAGGTGAGCTTCTGTACCCTCGGTACTTTTATTAAAATTTGTCAAGGACTTTTTGTCAAACTTGGCAAAAAATTCATAGTGCTCTTGTTATCTTTCAAATGATTCTAAATTGGACCACAAATTAAACTCAATAAAAAGATGCCTCATGCTTATTTGCCAAACATCTCAAATAATGTTCTGGAAAAATGATGAAAAAAGAAGCCAACTTGATAAATAGTAAACAAGCTAAATAAAATTACCTGTTAATCAAATCATATCTCACCTTATATATCATTACCCACTTTCCAGAAAAAATTGAGATCCGTGCGCAGAATTTACACTTTTGATACCAAAATAGTTGAATTTTTATCTAAATCAATTGGAAAAAAGAATCATCGTTACACAAAATAAAACTTACATAACAATATGTATCCACAATTTTTTTTAATCTATGCTGTCACATCAATGTTTGATAAGTAAAATATGAGCATCCAGATGAATTTGACCAAATACAAACATGGCAAATGTCTCCAAAAGCAACTTTGTGCCTTTGCGATCTCATCAATTGAAACTATCCTGGTAAAAAAACAGCAATTTGTTTCTTAAAATGAAAAAAAAGGCCACTAGCTAGTACAACTTTTTCCCTCGTTATCATTCCACAAACCACAATTGTAACATACATTTTTTAAAGTGGATGAAAGAAAGTAACCATTTCTTCCCAAGATTTCTTCCGCAAGCAAAAAAACCAAAGCCCTCTTGTCTCCAAGTAAACAAATTCCTCCTCTCGTTACTACTCATGTTATCACCACGGTAACCTCCGTTTGTCAAGTGCCCGGTAGTTACCGGGACGTTCGGCATAAATCGACATCGTACTCTGATTTCCGATCATTTCCCTCCAAGCCCTCTTGTGAATGGCATTTATTGTGATTGACTTGATCACTTCTGATTTGGAACCTGACTCTAGCATAACAAGCACTGCAAATTCTAGATAAACGAAGAAATTGAAGTCTTTATTTGGAAGTCAGTGATTTGGTTTGGTCCATGTGGAATCTGCTGCATTGTCTTGCATTTTAGAAAAGTTATTTTTGCTCGATGGAAGTATCTGGTTCAAGCAAATTGGCCTTGAAGTCAAAGACTTATTTTGAAATGGTGGAAACTGCTGCTGTCCTGGCAAAATACCAAATTAATAAAAAAATCCATCTCTTGAATAGAAAAGAAAATTCAATTATCTTGACTGTTGATCAATTTAAAATTTATTCCAACTTGTTATTGCAATTTAAGAAATCAAAACATCAAATTTGTGATTAATCCAGTATAGCAACCACTTTCATACAATTTTAATTTAATGCATTTGTGATACCTTCAGTAAAGTACTTGACCTTTTTGTCAACTATAGCAATCTTTCATGTCACATCAAAACGATCACTAGACCATCGAAAGGAACATTGCTGACTCATCTCAAGACTGAAACAATCTCAAGACATCTACCCAGTTCTACATTCCCTACATTGACTTCCCATTAAACAATGCATCAACTTCCAAATCCTCCTCCTTACTGACCAATATCACCAAGGATTCCCATAAAAATGAACAAATTGAAATCTTCTTTGAAAACTCATCTTTATGGCAAATTTTTAAAACGAGGTCTTAATGAAACTCAAATCATATGATATTGTGGCTTGTTTAAAGGCTAAGCTTTCACATCTTTCTTGTGCTTCATTGAATGTTTTCCTTGAAATGCCACCTGCATTCTCATGTAGCCCTAGGAGGCCTGAGAATCCGAATCTCCCAGTGTGATAAGACTTGACTCAACAAGTTCATAGGGCTACAAACACTTTGAGGATAAGTCACAATGTCAGCCGATGGCTACTGAAGATACCGTAAATGTCAAAGGGGAAAAATAACTGACTTGATGTAAATGTACAATTCTTGGTCTGGCATGCTTTTATAATTGTACAAAATGTACAAATAGTACAAGATCTTGATTTTGCTAAGACAAATGGTTCACAAAGATTATATTCACGTTTGTGTCAAGTAAATGGATTTCATCAGGGTTATATCTTGGTATATGTGGTTAATTTCTTGGATTGGAAAGATATGAAAATATGCTCACCATGCCAGCCAGAACTCATGCTCATAAATATGTTTGTATCTTATGGGTGAAATTTAAAGGATTAATATGAATATCAAGAAGACGATTTAAATGTGTTTTTCATTTGTTTACCTGAAAATCATTGTGTTCTGAAAAAAGCTCACTAGAGGTTTTAAATGTGTTTTATTTTGGAGGTTTGCAAGAAATCAAAAGCATGTAATGACATCACTAATTACTTGTCTACAAAGAGGGTTGATGTATTCTTGATTGACTGTCATGTAAAACATTTAGCGAATATGTCAGAGTAAGAAGTAGGCTTAACAATTTTTCAGTGAAAGATCTATAGGGAGGTTGGCTGATAGTTATGGGACTTAAACCTCGTTTTTTGGAAATTGTTTGAAAAAAATTGCTCAAATGAAACTCCCACCTCTTTTCAATTTCTGATTCCCCTAAAAAATTCTTGGATCAGCCACTGATTAAGTTATAAATACACAACAAGGAAAAATTAAACGTGACAGTCAATTTTATTAATTTTGTGTTTGTTATAACTATGAAATTTTTCTAGATATCATCAAGTTGTATTTTCTGGAGATTGTAAAAGCCAAACATTGTGTTTTGTATTAAGGCGACAAGAGACCTGATAATTAGTTTATTCTTGCTTTGGAAATGTCACACCATGGCTTACAAGTCAACTGTGCATGTATGTTTTTGTCTTGAATTGGGTTTAAAAGCTTCAAATACATTGTTTCTTGTAAATCATTATTTAAGTGTAACATTTAGATTGGAAAGACAACTGACATTAAAACTTCAATTGCTCTTGTCAGGTTTTAGTGTTTTTGCAATAATTGAAGCAAGAAAGAATTAAGAAAAAATTCAAAGTTGTTTAGTAACCGTCCTATTTGTTGATGATTGACACTTTTCAAAATAACAGAAGGAATAGTGAGTAATTGGGGTTGTTCTTTAGCGCTGCTTGGGCAATATTTCATCCATTAGCAGCGTGAGGAGGAACAAATTTCCCCAATGAAAGGAACCATGCCAAAATTAGTGTCAGACACAGATGCTGGTACAAGACCACAGACACTTATGGGATATATTCAATGTAGAGCTTATGCATAATTTGCCTGGAATATGGTATGGTCTGGGTCAATGGTTCTAGTTACATATTTCACAGTCTGTCTGGCCTTTGTGCGAATTGCCACTTGATTAATAGTTAATTATTTCAGCGTATTAGGCAGCCCATTATTGCCTGGCTTGCCAATTGTCTTCTTGATATGAATATGGCAAGGTTGAATAGGAAAAATTCCTATCTCACAATTGATTTATTTTTGTACATTTACTTGATGAAAAAAGGATGTTATGGCTCCTCATTAAAACACTTTAGCACCTAGAACATAACTGCTATAAGTTTTAAATAGTTCTTGTTTTTGCTTACCTGTTCTTTGTATATGTTCTTATTTCATTTACAATTTAAATTTTAAGAAAAATATTTGATGTTGTCTTATTTTGTTTCACCCCAAAGCAATAACTTATTTCAGATCAGTTAGAAGTAATATTGATTTGCTCTCTTATTATTCTAATTTCATAAACATTAATTAGCTTCAAATAAAAAGATTAATTTATGTTAAATTTTGTATAAATTTTAGTAATGCTTGCTTCTTTATAGGATCGATATTGAATTCATTTTAATGTTTACGATGTATAATTCCCGTGTAGATTGTGGCATTAAATATGTTATATAGCATTATTCTTCATTTCTTGTTCTCATAAGACATATCCATTGAAGGCCATTTGTATTGAATCAATTATTAATAAACTTCATAAGAACTGTCCTTGTTAACTGACACAATAGTTTTAAGAAAACATTTTGGTTATTGCTTTGGCCAGCTTTCCTTTTTAGCTCATCAGGTCTGAAAGACCCGATGGGCTTATGGCATGGCAAGGCGTCCGGCGTCCGTCCATCCGTCCGTCCGTCCGTCCGTCCGTCCGTCCATCCGTAAACTTTTCACATTTTCGACTTCTTCTCCAGAACCAATGACTCTAGAGAGCTGAAATTTGATGTGCAGACTCCTTGGCCAATGGGGATTCTAAATTGTAGATTTCGTGACCCTATGACCCCAAATGGGGTCACAGGGGTCAAAACTTTAAAAACCTATTTTCATCTTCTTCTCCACTTCCAAAAGGTCTAGAGAGCTGAAAAGTTGTGAGTAGACTCCTTGGCCAATAGGGATTCTAAATTGTAGATTTCGTGACCCCATGACCCCAAATGGGGTCACAGGGGTCAAAACCTTAAAAACCTATTTTCATCTTCTTCTTCAGTTCAAAAAGGCCTAGAGAGCTGAAATTTGATGTGCAGACTCCTTGGCCAATGGGGATTCTAAATTGTAGATTTCGTGACCCCATGACCCCAAATGGGGTCACAGGGGTCAAAACTTTAAAAATCTATTTCAATCTTCTTCTCAAGTTCCAAAAGGTCTAGAGAGCTGAAATTTGATGTGCAGACTCCTTGGCCAATTGGGATTCTAAATTTTAGATTTTGTGACCCACTGACCCCAAATGGGGTCCCAGGGGTCAAAACTTTAAAATCCTATTTTCATCTTTTTCTCCAGTTCCAAAAGGTCTAGAGAGCTGAAAAGTTGTGAGTAGATTCCTTGGCCAATAGGGATTCTAAATTGTAGGTTTCCTGACCCCATGACCCCAAATGGGGTCACAGGGGTCAAAACTTTAAAAACCTATTTTCATCTTCTTCTCCAGTTCCAAAAGGTCTAGAGAGCTGAAAAGTTGTGAGTAGACTCCTTGGCCAATAGGGATTCTAAATTGTAGATTTCGTGACCCCATGACCCCAAATGGGGTCACAGGGGTCAAAACCTTAAAAACCTATTTTCATCTTCTTCTTCAGTTCAAAAAGGCCTAGAGAGCTGAAATTTGATGTGCAGACTCCTTGGCCAATGGGGATTCTAAATTGTAGATTTCGTGACCCCATGACCCCAAATGGGGTCACAGGGGTCAAAACTTTAAAAACCTATTTCAATCTTCTTCTCAAGTTCCAAAAGGTCTAGAGAGCTGAAATTTGATGTGCAGACTCCTTGGCCAATTGGGATTCTAAATTTTAGATTTTGTGACCCCATGACCCCAAATGGGGTCCCAGGGGTCAAAACTTTAAAATCCTATTTTCATCTTCTTCTCCACTTCCAAAAGGTCTAGAGAGCTGAAAAGTTGTGAGTAGATTCCTTGGCCAATAGGGATTCTAAATTGTAGGTTTCCTGACCCCATGACCCCAAATGGGGTCACAGGGGTCAAAACCTTAAAAACCTATTTTCATCTTCTTCTCCAGTTCCACAAGGTCTAGAGAGCTGAAAAGTTGTGTGTAGACTCTTTGGCCAATTGGGATTCTAAATTGTAGATTTCTTGACCCCATGACCCCAAATGGGGTTACAGGGGTCAAAACCTTAAAAACCTATTTTTATCTTCTTCTCCAGTTCCAAAAGGTCAAGAGAGCTGAAAAGTTGCGTGTAGACTCTTTGGCCAATTAAGATTCTAAATTTTACATTTGGGTACCCCTTGACCCCAATTGGGGTCACATGGGTCAAAACCTTAAAAAAATATTTCCATCAAAAGTCTGATGAGCTACAGAGCCCATGGCTCTATTTTTTATTTTGCATTAAACATTAGAATGATTCAACTTAGAAATAATGTTGTTCTTATTGCAGAAATTGCTTATTGCTAGTCATTGTGACTCTCAAACAAAACAAAGCTATTATATTACAATGTAGCAAGCCAAGTTTCATAGATTCAGATTACAAACTGCTTTCCTGTTATTTTTTTGATATCTGTTATTCCAGAGAAACTGAGTTCATTTAATTCATCATTTTGAGAATTTATCTGTATTAATGTTTTTATATATCTTTATATTGTATAGAAATGTCAAATTGAAAAGATATATTCATTTATCATAGAATTAAGGAGATGATATATATTACTCTTGCTTGGCGCTTTGAGCTTGATATATACATGTGCAAGAATTTAAGGTATATCTTTTTTAATCAAAAAGAAATATATAATCGAATAAAAGTAGTTATTTCTATATTTTCTTGATCATCATAGAATATACACATTCAATCTGCTGAATTTAACTTTTCTTGCAAGGATGCTAATAAACTCAGCTTTACTTTTGGAAAACTCTAAGCAAAAGAATAATGTTTTTATTACTAAACAATCTATCTAAATAGATTTACCTGAGTTTGAAGTAACTAAAATATTATTGCTATCATTGTATCATTGTTAAGATAAGAGGTTTATATCCCCCAAAGGAAATTCTTTTTTCATTAAGACGGCCTCATTTATAATGTATGGAAGATATACATGTCGTCCTGTGCGAGCTTAGGTCAGTTGACCGCTATCAGTGTAGTTCAGCAACATCTGGCGTGGCTCGCCAGATGGGTGGGTTACCCGATTCATTGCTGAATGAACTGAGAGTTTGAAGGGTGATTCCCAGTGCCCCACACTGAGACACAAGTTGAATATCTTGTGGTGTCGCCCAAGGCAAGAGACTTTATTCTCATACGACAGAAAACATAAATTTTTCTTTGGCATTCTATACCACTTCATCTTAACACATTCTGTCAGTGATACTCCTGTTTGTTTGACCATTGACCATGGACTTGCTGACCGCCACATACTTGTGGATAATTGAATGAGACGGCTCTAATGGTCATCTGGTTTAAGTGGTCAATTGAGATCTGACCAAGAGGATGGATGATAGTGCTATACGATCTGATCTCCAACACAACCACCAATGCCTGCAGAGTCCTTCTTCGATTTAATGGTTCGTAGGTCTCACGTTCAAGATCTTGGTAGTCAATATTTGAGGAGTGTTTGGATTTGAGTTTCTGAATCAAGTTCTTGTTCTATCGTTTGTGGAATCAATAAAACGTTTTGTCTTTCAATAGTAGTTTCAATTGGATAGGTTTGTTTTATGGCTATTCTTCAATCAAAATTAATTTTAATTTTAAAAACTTCTGTATTTGTTAGTGATCAGGTTTGAAAACAATCTGTCTTAATCCTATTGTTATAATTATTTCTTTCAGAATCTCCACTTTATAGAGATGTAAGGTTCTCTTTTCTTTCTTGGCAAATTGCTATTTTATTTTGTAGATTATGTAACTCTGCTGCCTCTAAGGATAAATATTTCCTTTTCCATAGAACAAACCCAATGAAAGCTAAAATGAGCAGGTGCCTGACTTCAGTCAATGGGTATGTAGGTTTGTTTAAGACCCTATTGATTAATCCTAAAAGATCTATTCATCTTCTTTTTAAAATTGGATTTTGGAGGCTCCCTGATTTAGAATGATACAGCAAGACATAATCAAGAATGAAACAATCTAAAGACTTCTGCCCAGATCCTCAAATCCCTACAGTGGTTCCAACAACCAGATCACAGATCATCCTCCTTACTGACCAATATCACCAAGGATTCACATAACCATGAACAAATTTTCTTTAAAAATGGTTGGAAAACATTTTGTTTTGTTTCAGTTTCAGTTTTAAGTCAGATTGTTATCATGGGCATAACTTTAAGACTACATGACTACATTAGTCTTCAAATTATACAGTACCTTCATTTCTTGTGCCTTTTTAGGTGTTTGAACATTTTTTCAATTTGTTTCTTCTTGTTTCCATAGCAAACTTATATCATTTATAAAGCCCGTAGAGCTACAGAACCAATGGTTCAAAGCTACGTATCCATTTACTCGGAATCAGTTACATTAGTCATGCAAACAATCCCTACATTAGTCTCCACAAGTCAAATGTTGTTACATTCAATATATAGATCGTCTATTTTAAAATAACTGCTGTCGAATTGATGGAATCAATTCCGGTACATTGTCAGTACATCCAAAGGGATTGTGATCAAACTTCGTTCGGCAAATCACTTCAGAATATGTGCATAACTGAAACTTAATGAAGCATTTTATTGATTAATGACAACTTATAGAAATGTACCAGCCTCAACTTCTCTGCCGGCATCAATCAATGACTTTACATGTATATTCATTTGTGAAATTTACGCTCATCAATATCACAATTATGCAGCCTGCAATTTACAAGCTCTATGATAGATTTTGTTCTGACAACAGTAATGCTGTGCTCTTGACAAATCATGTAATTGTAACTTAAGGAGCGATTTATATAGCTCGATTTGTCATTCAAGAATTGGGTTGAATTTGCAACCTTGATTTTGAATCTTAGCTTTACATTGATGTAGCATGTAGCATTTTAGATGAAAGACATTTCAAAAGTCATAGAAAAGGCATTTTATTTTTATAAGAGAACATGTGTAAACTTGAGGATTGAATTACACTGTTTCACCTGGTCAATGGCATTCTGTCACCGTCCAGTAATTTTTCCAATTCAACTCCCTGGGGAATATTCAACTGGCATCCATATGTGGTGCTCAGGTTAGGGACCATTCTATGCCTCACAGGGTGCCCATTCACAGCTGGGTGAACTGAGACACATAGTCACAACAGTTTGCCCAACACTGCTAAACGCTGATAACCGACAGATCGGCGTATGCACATGTTCATGTATCCACCATTCAATGCCAGCTGCTTGTTATTTTGAGTTTTGGATTGTTGAAGATAGGTCAGCACGTCTGATTGGTTTGTTTGATTTTAAAGATACTTACTCTCTTCACATGGCAGGGCTTGTTAACTTTTAAAAGGGTTGGTTGAATTATCAGTCAACAATCCTGCTATATCACCATATATGTCCCCATTGATCTCCAACTTATATCCTGATATCCATTGCACCAAAACTTTCATATTAGGAATAATGATAACCCTATGACTTCCCTTTGGTGGGGGAAATAAGTGTACACTACCAACATGTGTATTAGAGCTTGTAATCTTTACATCTTTTAATAGAGGTTCCTAGAGAGTCAAATCTTTTAGTCTGCAAAAGATGCAAAAAAGGTAACACCCTGTGCATGTTTTCTTTCATAAGAAGAGGGATCTCATTAAACAAAAATAAATGCAACTTATTTCAAGAAAATATTCGTTTAATCAAAATCAGTACTTCCATAATGAATAAAGCATGTGATTAAAAGGTGGTAATACTAAATGAACTTGTTATTTCCCCTTTAGACCTACCGGGTATTTGTAAGATATCTAAAAAAATCTTATGTCTAAGATAATGGAGTAAACTATTTACAAACATTGGTATAAACAGATCAGATATATTGTAAAGATATGGTGACTGTCCAAGCTATAATTCATTATCAATTGATAGATTATATTGGTTTGCAAACTTACCGAGCAAAAGATAATAATGAAAGAAAATAACTTTTCAGAAGAGACACTGTGAGCTCTAATCAAATGGCTCTTTTTAAAATATTTATATTCGTTAGGTCAGGGATGTTGTATTTAGGATTTATATAATGTAATAAGAATCTTTCTAGCAAAAGACCCAGTTCAGCTGTTGTATGTATTTCCTGTGAGTAAGTGCGATAATAACCTTTATGTAAGACACGCCTGCTAAATACACATTAGTCAACATGCCCCAAGAATTGCTCAACATTGACGCTTGACATTTGTAACATAGACATACACAATTATTCTCTCCTACGGTCTTTAACTGAGTTAATGATTTGTGTCACCTTCTATATGCCAACATGTTAAAAAGTAGAGCGTTAACAATATGGAACAAGACAACTATGCAATTATGCATATATACATGATTTAAATCTGGCAATTGACGTCAATTGCAAGTCTTTAAATTTGTAATGCTTGTTTATGTGATATTAACCTTTAGCATGCCAATCTCTAATGTAAAATCTAAAACTATAATGTTTTGCCACAAGAAATACAAGTTCTTGAGGTAATGGGTTAATGATATAAAACATTAAACACAATGTTGAAAACAAATCTATTAGTTATATCCTTATAGTATAAAAAATGAGGTTAAATTACCCTTTACCTATGAGGTTTCTGAATGTACTTTGAAAATTTATCTAACCAAGTTGCTGAGTGGCTGATTAAAAATGAATCGCTTTGTTAACAGATTGGGATTTCTGTAAATGGGGCAGCTGAAAATAGTAAAGTCACTCATTGGTATAACATCTATATTGTGCAAGCAGTCCAAGTGATAAATCAATTTTAGGACATTAGTTTATAAATTGTTTTAAGAAATTCAAATTTCATCAAGTTAAATTGCTTTATTATTGTCTCTTTAACACCTGAAACAGGATCATTTAATTTGTATAGTGTAGTTGTTTGATCGTGACTAAAAGGCCATTGAATAGTTAATGAATCATATTTGCAGACCTTTTATATTTTTAAATCGTTAAAGGTTAAACTAGTTTTGTGACAAAAATAAGATAATGTGATGATATGAAGAACAGTAGGGTTTTCTTTAGTTGGTGTCTAAAAGAATGAATGATTTTAGAAATTGGGTATACTTCAGGACACAATGGCTATAACAGGTTTCTGCTCTTGTTCATAAATTCTGTTTCAAGAAAGAGAGAAAATATCCGTTCTAAGGGAAAATTTTACTTTTGTTAGCTAACTCAATTCAGGTCTGAAAGACCCGATGGGCTTATGGCATGGCGTCCGTCAATCCGTCCATCCGTCCATCCATCCATCCATCCATCCATCCATCCATCCATCCATCCATCCATCCATCCATCCATCAGTCGCATTTTCGACTTCTCCAGAACCAATGACTCTAGAGAGATGAAATTTGATGTTCAGACTCCTTGGCCAATGGGGATTCTAAATTATAGATTTCGTGACCCCATGACCCCAAATTGGGGTCACAGGGGTCAAAACCTTAACCTATTTTCATCTTCTTCTCCAGTTCCAAAAGGTCTAGAGAGCTGAAAAGTTGTGAGTGGACTCCTTGGCCAATGGGGATTCTAAATTGTAGATTTTTTGACCCCATGACCCCAAATGGAGTTTACAGGGGTCAAAACCTTAAAAACCTATTTTCATCTTCTTCTCCAGTTCCAAAAGGTCTAGAGAGCTGAAAAGTTGTGTATAGACTCCTTGGCCAATAAGGATTCTAAATTGTAGATTTTGTGACCCCATGACCCCAAATTGGGTCACATGGGTCAAAACCTTAAAAACCTATTTTCATCTTCTCCAGTTCAAAAAGGTCAAGAGAGCTGAAAGGTCAAGTGTAGATTCCTTGGTCAATAAGGATTCTTAAATTTAGGTTTGGTGACCCCTTGACCCCAAATTGGGGTCACAGGGGTCAAAACCTTAACCTATTTTCATCTTCTTCTCCAGTTCCAAAAGGTCTAGAGAGCTGAAAAGTTGTGTGTAGACTCCTTGGCCAGTTGGGATTCTAAATTGATGATTTTGTGACCCCATGCATGACCCCAAATGGGGTCACAGGTTTCAAAACCTTAAAAACTTTTTTCCATCAAAAGACTGATGAGCTACAGAGCCCATGGCTCTATTTCTTGTGTTAATGTTTTTGTGGTGAAGTGTTTTGGAATTTATGTAAAGAATTTTGAAGATATAGCACTGGTTCAATAGCTGTCACTTTAGAACTTTTATTTGATTCATTAGAATATTTTTTCTATGTAACAATACAGCATAAGCTGATACTGATGGATCCTCTGTTGTTGGAACAAAATGTGCATTATTAACTTGTGCATGGAAATGTATTTCTTATGCTTTGGTTTTCCTTGACTCCTTTTAAAAACCTTTTCTTCAAATGCTGGCTTAAGCCTCTTAAAGTCTTAAAAACCAAAGCTAAAACACATCAAAATTCAGCTTAATAAACAGCTGGGATCTATTTAAAAAATCTTTCACTATTAAGGAGCTGCATATTTAAAGAGCTATTTGAGAGTATGAAAAAATCATAAGAATTCAAACATATTTAGCACTTCTAAAGGGACATACCATGGTCGGTTTAGCTTCACAATACTATTTCCCGACCTCAAATAATAAAATGTTGTTTGCACAAAAATGGTTAACTGTAGTTTTCACTTGATATTTAAAACATAGTAATTTTTTCTACGACTATGAATAATCAGAATGTGTAATAAGATGTTTGACCCTTTAAAGATACATTTCACATAATTATAATATTTTAAAAAAACATGCTTTAGATAAAGAAGCTTGACATATTTGCAATAAAAATACATCAACAAATAACATGCTTGAACAATTTGAAAACAACATGTTTATTTCAAGCTATCATCAGTATAGAAAACTTTCCAAGTTTATAAGAAGAATTCTTGTAGGATGTTGGCAAGAGAGGAAATGAAAGAAGTCCAATCTAGCATAATGACAGGAAGCCAATGCCTATTGACAGCTATAGGAAATATTCATACATTTCACGTCTATTTCATGTTTATTATTCGCCTGTCACAATGTATCCAAGAATTCTTGTCAATCTGTTCACTTGACCGAATAAATCCAAAGTGGATCGGGGAAAGTCAAAAGTAACGAAGCCGTCTCGATCAATATGTCATCAATGACTTTATCAAGAGGATCTTCCAGACAGAGTTAATCTTGCAGATCATATTTATATCGACAAGGATCTTACTGAGGATGTAGTTTTTATCCTTGCAATTCTCGTTTTTTTCAACTTGCATTGATTGAAGTGGAGTTGTTAACCTTTAACTTTCTAAAATACATGTTGTATTTTTACATTCTCAAATATCTGAAGCAATTTTTAGATTTTAGTTTTGGTTTTGTTATCATTTGTTATTGAAAAAATATATGTCTTCATATCTAACCATAGCCCTGCAGTATTCCTTTAGAAGAATTCCTCGCAGTGTTAGAAATATGTTTAAAACCCTAAAAAAGAAACTGGGCTTGTTATTTGCAAAATCAACCACCGCTTGAAAGTTTGACAAGCCCTGCAATGTGAAGACAGTAAGTATCTATAAAATCACACAAACCAGATGGGCTTGCTCACCTCTTCTCCAACAAGCCCCATCTAAAAGTAACCAAAAAATGGCCGGCGGGCAGGCAGCTATTTTAAACATTGATTGCTTAAGTAGCCAAAAATCTAAGGTTAACAACCAATGGGCTTCACGATAATACAAATTGGATCCCTCAAGATTATTCATTTATTCATGAAGTAATCCTCAAATAGTTAAGGAATTCATGATGATTTTGTCTTGGTTTATCTTGCAATGGCCCTCAAGGATGTACAACATAAGGTTGAAAAATGTAAATCTTGCAGGTAAAACTGATGAATTTAGGGCGAAAAATATCCCTGTTTATTGTTTCTTTTAATGATCGATAGAAAAATATATTTTTGTTCAGAAAGTTTTTTATTTGAGAAACAATGGCAATAATGCAAAATATTGGTATTCCATCATATCCCATTTCAATAGAAGTTAACTAGCTGGTACTGTATCCTATTATTGTGAGGTTGTGTCAGTGAATAGTCAACCAAAGACAGCATTTCCTTAGCCTGTCTCGATCAATATGTCATCAACGACTTTATCGAGCTGATAGCTCCGACATCGGTGATTCTGTGGATCATATTCAGATTAACACCGATCACATTCAGACAGGCTGCAGCTTTGGATTTGTCTGTTGTTCTTACAAGCTGTCAATCATCATGAACTACTTCATGCAATATTTATTTTGTCTTGAGGGTAATTTGTTATGTTTGAACACACAATCTTATAAAAATGATAATTGATTTATTTGTTTAATATTTTTTTTATAAAGTTTTTAAAAAAATTTCTTGGAAGTTGTCAATTTGATGGCTTGTTAGTTTCATTCTGTTGAAAAATGATCTAAGTTTGTAGTCTACAATAATTTAATATTTTCCAACTTATATGTATTAAAAAACATTTATGAAATGTATGGCGATATCATTGTGTGGAAAACAGGCTTTACACGATTTAAGAACTTGTTATCGAAAGGACAGTATGTTTTCCTTCTTAGGTGATTGTTATTTTCAAAAATCTTCTTAACATTGGTTGATCAATAATGTAATCGTGAAGATCCTCATGCCGCATCATGGATTAGATTGGTTTTAGAAAAATCTCTTTTCAGAGAAAGATCTTGAGTTTTTTACAACTTCGCATCAGTCTAAAAAGTACTATCCTGCCTGTAGGGTGGAACAAATTCACATCTTATAATAGGTATTTTGAGCTAACATTGTCGAGTTGGTATAGGGTATTTTGAGATTACATTGACTCAATAGTTTGCCCATAGGACATTCAATTGTATTCCTTGAAAGGGTAATTTAAAGTTTTTAAAGTTTGCTTAATACTAAAAAGTTGCAATTATCTTTAAATGTTGTTTTGAAAGTGTGATTTCTAGTTTATGGAATGATTGAGGCTCAATATTTGAAATTATCTTTTGAAATTGTTTTTCTATCAAACAAAAAACATAAAATCATTTCTTTTCTGAAATCAAAAGATGAATTTTAGAACTCATTGCTTGAATCAAATCAAAAGATGATCTTTTAATTGATATTTTGAATATCTAAATGTCAATGAAATGCCTTCTTGTCACAAAACTGTCAATAAACAACTATAAAAATTGACCCTTATTAGCCCTCAGATTGGTTGGATAAAAAGTTTAAAATTCAAATTAAGTTTGTTAACGTTGGCTTTATGCTTCATTAGAGACACAAATGGATCTTCTGATTTCTTTTAACATTATGCTCTGTTGATGAACATTCTAAAAAACACTCTCCATTTAACGTCATCAATTTCAAAGTGTAAAGTTCTAAAATGGTAATTATGCGCTATAAATTCTCTCACACAGATTGACCTTTGGCTAAGTTTCTTGCCAAATGTTTACCTTTATTTCCAAAGTGTTGCCACAAGCTGATAGGAAGGGCTAATCGGGAATATATCATGCAAAAACTTGGCGCTGCAATAATGGCCGCTCTTAAATGAATGTTATCACCTCAGCACACATGCAATCCAATTTAAACGAAAAATCGATTGCAAACACATGGCTGCGAGGAAAGCAACAGACTATAAAGTTTGACAACTATCGCTCATTTGATGTTTGGTCTAGAAGCCCGTAATTTGAAAGAAACGAGATAGAAAGAAATGGCCTTGAATTTGTCTGTCAAAACTTACTGAAGAAAGATTTAAGGTTTTGAGACCCTTGTTGAAAATCTGCAAAATGGCAAATTGGCCTTAAAAATCCAGGACATTTCTTTCAAGTTCTTCTGTAGAAGTTCAGGGATATACTGGATGTTCATTCTCTCTTTATTGAAATTGATGAGAATTGATTGAATGTTATCATTCAATTAGCATTCAATTTAAAAAATAATTGGATTTTTAGCTCCTCTGGTCGGTAAGGCCTGATGGGCTTATTGCATGGCATGGTGTCCTGCGTCCGGCCGTCCGTAAACTTTGTGAATTTCGACTTCTTCTCCAGAACCATAAGGCCTAGAAAGCTGAAACTTGGTGTACAGACTCCTTGGCTAGTGAGGGTTATAAATTATAGCTTTGATGGCCTTATGGACCCTAATTTAGGGCCACAGGGGCCATATCCTTAAAACCTATTCTCATCTTCTTCTCCAGAAGCATAAGGCCTAGAAAGTTGAAACTTTATGTACAGACTTGTTGACTAGTGAAGATTATTAATTGTAGCTTTGGTGGCCCTGTGACCCCTAATAAGGGCCACTGGGGCCACACCCTTAAAACCTATTTTCATCTTCTTCTCCAGAACCATAAGGCCAAGAAAGCTGAAACCTTGACTAGTGAGGATTAATAATTGTAGTTTTTGTGACCCTTTGGCCCCTACTAAGGGGGGAACCACATTGGCCACACCCTAAAGCAAAATCAAATGTAAAGCCTGATGAGCTACAGAGCCAATGTTTCTTTTTTTTAGAGGTAGCAATATGGTGAAACTTTCATTGTGATATAAAATGTGACACGTGACACAAAGAAAATTAATCTAAATTAGACTTTTATTGCTATACTTCTTGGACTGCATGGATTATTGTCAATCATTTTATAATACAGTATTTCTAACAAAAAGAAGAAACTGTATATTTTGAGGCATAAGTCTGAAAAGCAATGAGATTCAAGCTTGTAGCTTAAGCTTTAAAATGCAGTTCATTTTGATAAATAATCTTGGTTATGTCTCAATAAAAACAATTTTTGTTTAATCATAGATTTTTTAAGAGGCAGTAGCTCCTTTTTTAAGGTAAATTAGTTAAATCTCATAAAATCAAAATTAATGCTTCCTGGCCTGCTTTCAAGACTATTTTTTTCAACAAAAGAAATAGTTATCATTTTTGGTTAAGCTACTAAAATACATTTCCCTGTCTTAAATAAATAAAAGGTGTTTACATCAAAACTGTGACCAACAGTCTCTGCCTACAACTAAAAATATCTGGCTTAAGTTATGAGTCTTGACTATTTGAAGATAATACATTTGTTATCAACTTATATTTATTTAGAAAATTTGAAGAATTGAAATTTCCACATGAAAAAAAAGTTTACTGCCTCTTAAAAGTTCTATTAAATCTTTGAAATTGAAGGAAAAGATTTCTTTGATTGAGAATTAACAACATCTTCCAATTAAGTGTTCAAATTGAACGATAGATTGAACTCTTGAAATCATTATTATTATTTGCTGCTCTTTATTGATGAAACGATAATTGGGAGCTTAAACAGATGACAGTTGATTTCCCTAGGGAACTTTTCAAGGATGAAATTATCATTTCATGGATAATGGGGTTTTCAAATCAGAGTTTTCAATCTTAAGGCCTCCCCACACCAACACAGCGCGTCGGCAGCGCAGCGCATAGCGCGCGTTTTTTTACCCCAGACTGGCGCAGCGCATCAATGCGCGTCGATGCAGCGAAATAATATATGGAACAAGTGACCAATGATATCTTGTTAGGTTTGTCTTGAAGACCTATTGTTATTATACGATTTCTGTCCTTACTGCGGAGTAGACATGCTAAGCTTTTTGGCGAACTTGACAGACCCGTACATGAAAGGTCCAGTTCGAATCCAAAAACATTATATTCGTCCTCGCGTATGAATGAGTGACCAGAGAACGACTGTCAAATTAATATTAGGGTCGGGAAAAGAAAACATTGATGTACGTCTACTGAAGACGTAAACAACAACGCCAACTTCTTTGATGCATACTATTCTGCAGTAAAGACAAGAATATGGAGAATAATCTCAGGATATTATCGAAGTCAGAAGTAGGGGATTCCCCGACGCGTCGAAGCGCCACGCAGCAAAAATCACTTTTTTTGCGATTCAGAAATTTTGTTGCTGGCGCGCTGTCGGCGCGCTGCGTTGGTGTGGGTTATCAATCATAAATCAACATGAGCAATTTTTTTGCTGCGGGCGCGCTGCGCTGCGCTGCTTGCGCGCTTTGTTGGTGTGGGGAGGCCTTTAGGCTTCAATCATTTCCTCTGTGAACAAATCTTTGAAGAAGAAATTATTCAGCCCAAAATTGTGTTTGTTTAAATCAAAATATTTTGATCACTCAAAACAGAATCTAGGAAATTTAATTTAAGTCTCTGGCAACTGTTGCCCTTTTTCAGCAAAAAGTGAAAAGAGAATTGCTAAAGTTGGAACCTAATCAATCAAAGACAACTTTGGAAGAAATAATATGATAGATTTTGCCATGATTTTGACTGAAGTGCTATCTTGTCCTTTTAAATCATCAATTTTCTCGACAATTGTTAAAATTAAAGATGGCTGCCCTTGCAAAAAATGGTATCTTTGTCAAATATGGTGATATTTTTAAGTTCACTAAATGCTCAGTAGAATTACATTTTAACACATGTTTTGTTTGACTATTGTTAAAATTAAAGCTGGCTGTCGTTGCAAAAAATGGTATCTTTGTCAAATATATATTTGTTTGTATTGCTTGAATGTAGTACAAGAAGATATGGCATCACAATGCAGTCAGATAATGGCTCTGAAAGTGTAACATTTTGAACAAATTCATCATTATCTAAAAATGTAGGAAGTCCTTGTCATTTAACCAATTGCCTTATTTAACACGTTTATCAATAATTGAACATGACCTTCACCGAAAACACCCACTGCTTTGTTACTTATAAAACTGCAATGAACATAGATCAATAAGCTTGTTGGTTGTACAGCTTTATCATAAAGTGTGAAAATGGACACAACAGTAATTGACCATTAATGACCTGTTCCATCTAGAATTCTTAAATTGCTTCCGGCCATTGATTGGTCATTTATCATCCTTGACCACTATGAGAGCTCACTAGCCGCTAGTGATGGTCAGTTATTAGCACGGCCTGTTCTGACCCATGTAAATAGGAGAGATGAGTAATTTTCTAATAGTGCTGATGGTAAATAATATATGAGGAATTAGGTTAATGGAAATTAGTATTTCATTTATACATGACATTGATGTGAAGCTATGGAAGGTGAAAAAGCTTGTCAATAGAAGGAGAAACAGGTTTGGCTACTGGCTACTGGCTATGGATCTGGCTTTTGGCTATTGGCTACTGACTATTGGCTATGGATCTGGCTATTGGCTACTGACTATTTGGCTATTGGCTACTGGCTATTGGCTATTGGCTATGGATCTGGCTATTGGCTACTGGCTATGGATCTGTCTATTGGCTATTGGCTATGGATCTGGCTACTGACTATTCGGCTATTGGCTAATGATCTGGCTACTGACTATTGGCTATTGGCTACTGGCTATTGGCTATGGATCTGGCTACTGACTATTGGCTATTGGCTATTGGCTATTGGCTATTGGCTATGGATCTGGCTACTTGCTATTGGCTATTGGCTATGGATCTGGCTACTGACTACTAGCAGGTTATCAAAGAATGATTAAATATTCTCTGAGGTTAAAAAGAGTTGATGATAAAAGTTATGAAGCTTATGAATAAGAGTTAATCCATGGTTATAAAAATCATGTTTTAAAAGGACAAATATTTCCAAAGCTATTGAATGTTGTTGCCTATGTATTGCATTTTGCAGTTTGGTTTTAGCAGATACCTTGAGAGTTTTGTTTTAAATCAGCATATGTGTTTCAAAATTGATTGTTTTAAAACAAGAAATGTCAATTTGCTGTTTAAGATAGGAACTGCCTTTCTCAATTTTTCAATATTAAATTATATTCATGCAAATGTTTAGGCAGTTAGATATTCAAAAACTGATGCAGTAACATTTAGGGAAACCTTAACTTACTTTTGAGCTTGAACTTGAAAATTTAAATTTTAGCATTATTTATTTGTACCATGGTGTTGCATGTTGCAACAATAGAACAAACAAAACTATGACAAACATGAAAATAACATTTATTTCCTCTATTTTAGTTATTCAATATTTTCAGGTACAATGTCATTATATCAAGTATCATATGAAAACATGGGTAAACATTTTTATAATGTCAACAAAAATATCATGAATGGTGACAATATATCAACTTGGTAACGTAAACAAACACATTACCATACACTTACTAAATGACATTTGAACATGTAACATATCAAACTCTGCAAATGAATCTACCCGGTACTTTTATAACAAAAATCAATATTGGTGCCTTAACTATCGATCAGCAAGATGACCATCGGTCTGACTCGGACCAGACAGTATGTCCAGCCATGGACAGGACTCGTAATAGGATCAGTCAATGTTGACCGCTGGCCAATGGGTCAGTTTACCCACACCAAAGGGCAGCAAAAGGACAACAGGGTTAATTGATTTGGACCCCTGCATGTTTCCGTCAACATCTATGGGATTTATCCACTGAAGTCCAACTGATCTTCTTAGTTGTGACCCTTTAATAGGTAGATGTCTTGTGACCCTTAAAGGGGCAGTATCTAGTTTAAAAGAAAATTCTGCAATAACTATCAGTTTATGCCAAATATATTATTTGAGGGGATTAAACATCTTAATACACAAATTGATTATTTGTAGCCATAGAGGATGTTCTTTACATATGTTTTTCCTGCAGTTATTTATGCCCATTTTGAGATATGATATACAAGTTTCATCTTGCATATCAAGGTTTATTGAAGTTTACACTTTATGGTATGTTTGGTTTTTAATGATCAGAGTTAATGCCAATTTGCAGTGTATCTGCATGAACTACAATATCAGCAAATCTTAAGATAGCAAAATTGACAGGCTGACAACCCATAAAGTCAACTATTTCCTTGCAATAGTAGTTCCTATATTGTGTATCAGGAGTCAATGAAGTTGCAGATGTTAAAGAATATTTCAAACTTTTTTCTCAGTAAAGAGATCAGGGTAAACTTTTACTTTAAAGTATTTTTTAAAATTGTTGGAGCTGGTCACCCATCCACTGGTAAATCTTCCTTGCTGTTGCTGATTTCTATTTCCTGATGAACCTAATGTAATATCCAAGAATATTCAATAAAATGTTCAATAATTGAAAAGTTACCAAAGGTCTTTCATCAAAGTATTTCAATGATGAAAATACAAATATTTTTCATTCTTTCCTTTATCCCAGAAATATATTAATATTTTAGATACAATTTCAAAATTCATCAATTTTAAACAGTTTTCCTCAGCAAGAAACATTCATTTCAATCAAAAATGACAGATTGATTTAAGTATGATATGAGGTTAAAACTGTCCTTCAAATGTTATGATTTCTATGGGGTTTTTGTACTCAAGTTCATTACAGAGAATTACACATAATTTTAGAGATTTCATTTTAAACAAAAATGGTTGTGTTCAATCAATCAAAATTTACAAGAAAGACTTTATTTTGAGAATCTTTTGTTTGAATGATATGAATTATGTTTGTCATATGTAGTGTCTGTCCATTTTGGGCTATTGTTGTTGTATTATAAAGGGTATATTGCACCATTAGTCTACAGTTACTATTTTGCCTTTCCTCATTATTTGAGATCTAATTATCAGTGATGATGCTTTTATCATTATATTAATTTCTGTTTTGTTATGATTGTATTGATTTCTTTCCTGAAGGAAAGTACTCAGAAAAACTTTTATTTTCTATGGCAATATGCAAAAATATCCAATGAGTAGCAGAAGCCCCCTGTAAATATGAAACTTTTGAAAATAAAAATATAGGAAATTGCTATCCTTGGAAAAGAATTTATTACATCTTAGCAAATTTCATTTAAAATATTGTATGTAATGAAGTTATTTGAGTGCATTAATTTTCTTGATAATAAAAATTGATCTCATTTAGTTGACTTTTAAATCATGGAATGAATTTGTTTTACAAATCAAACTTCTTATTCTTCAAGTTATTTGTACTCAACAATTGTCATTTTGAGATTTTATGTGTTTACAATTGTTTTGAACTTATTATACAAGGAACAAAAACTAACACATGATTTACATATAAATTGCATTCTTATTTGTTTCAATTACAGCAAGAATCTGGTTAAAATTGAAAATAACTTTTTATATTTTCAAACTCTTAAGAGAGCTTTCAAATTTAATGTTGCTTTCCCAAATGCAATGTGTTTTTCACTTCTTTCCAGGCTTTGTCTTTTTTCAATATCCAAAGATAATTATTTTGAAATAATTTGCCTGCACTTGTAAGCTTTTTCCCATTTCAATATCTGATAAATAAGAGATAGATAAATGCAGATCTTTTTGCCTTTGTACAATTCATCTTTTGAAAAATGTTGAAATAATTTGCACGCAGGTTACTTTTGAAAGTTGATTAAAATCCCTTTCCATGCTACTTCTTTTAAAATACTTTTAAATAATTTGTATATGCATGAAGTTAAACTGTGTTTCCTTTTCTTTTTCAGAAACACCACGAAAAAAATCCACTTCATCTGAAAAGAGGTAATGAACATTGACATTCTGTGCAATACCATAAACTTAAGAGCATTTATTTTCTTATATATTGATTCCAATGGACATGGCCAAATTGTTAAAACCACAGAAAAAGGCAACATTTTTATGAACTTCTTGATATGCCAAAAATATTTGTGCTGTTTTAAGACCACTGGCAACTGATATTTACCCATGTGTATTAAACACTCTCAAGCTTACCTTGGCTTTAGTTATTCCTAATGGCATCTATTCTTAAAGCTTTTATCAAGCAAAAACATGCCACTTAACATTTTTAACCACATCTGCTATATCACTACAAGGAAAGTATTCTTCCTCCCACCAATAAAGGTTTTAAGAACTTTCTGATATTTTTTCTACTTATGATAATATAACTTATTTTTAGAATATATCAGTGCTGATTCTTACAGAACAATATTCATCATATCAAATGGACAATCTTGATATTTCAATTTTTAAAAGTTAAATCTTGATATCATAATAACATGACATGACATGACAATGACAATGACAATACTTTATTACCCCGAGGGGAATTCTTTTTACATTTGAAAGTGAACACATATGACATATGAATAGAACACAAACAACACAACATATAAATAAAGTTAAAAGTCATTTAAGAGGCGGATGATTGATGGAATAAAAGAATTTTGAACTCTTTTGGTTTTAAAACGGGGCATTTGGTAACGGCGACCTGAGGGTAAAAGATTACATTCTTGAAATAAAACATGGGTGGAATCAGATAAAATCTTCTCAGCGAGGTTAACAACACAAGCATTAAAAAGGGATGGTAAGTCCGAAACAGAAATACCGGATATTTTACTTGCCATTAAAATGATTTTGTGAAGATAAGTTTTGCTTTTGATATTAAGAGAACCATACCAGCATTGCATGTTAATGTTAAAATACTCTCAACAAAACAACAGTAAAACAACAGCATAATAGCCAATGTGCAATCTTAATGTGTAATCTTAATGTGTATTGATACCAAATGTATAAATTTTATGTTATGATATCCAAAATGTTATCTTGATATCATGATTTCCAACATCTAATTTTGATGTCCTGATATCAACTTGATTGATATCCAATATGCAATATTGGTCCCTGATATCTTTATATTAAATGGTAATTGTGATAACTTTATATCAAATGTACAATAAGTGTGATATAATTAAAAAAACAATTTTGTACTGTATTTATCTGAATATCAGATGTTCAATCTTGGTATTACAATATCCAATAACAAACATGATATCTTGGTAAACAATTTTCAATCTTGATATTTTGATATTCATTTAATAATAAAACTGAACCTATAAAGACATGAACCACTTAAGAGTCAAGTATTCAAGTTAGCAATATATATGGCACACCAAACACTGTCAATGTGAAAATATCCTTGAATCAACAAAATGCAATATTATGCAATAGTGAAAATTGAAAATTGACATGTACATCTTTGCATTATTAATGGATGAACTGTCAATTTCAGTAAAACTTTATAGGAAGGTTGCTTCTCGGAGGAACTCTAAACCCATGCAAAATTTATGATCTTCCTTTATTTATGGCGGAATCATGAAACGACAAGCCCCAATTAAACAAATGGAGTCTGATTTAAGAGTGTCAGAGGTTAAATCTGGTGAGGAAGGGACATTCCTATGTGAGAGGGGTGGAGATTTATAGTTTATTGCTACGTTCATGAGTATTCATATGCAGCTTGTAGCATCGCGTGGATATATACTATCGTGGACAAAGATAATAAGCAATGTATTAAAGATGTGGAATTATGAATTATTTGTATTTTACTCATCCCCTGCTGAAATATTAATCTTAAAAAAGTTCGTATCTCTGACTTGTATTTCCGGGTTATTATATTAATGATATTACTAACACTACTTGATATATTGCACAAGTTATGGGAAAATTGCACTTTTACATGAAACCAAAATCTTACTACATATGGATATGGAGAGTTCAAATTGTTACCATAGAAACCCAATATAAGAAGAGAAAAAATGTTTAAAAGATATATCTAATATATCTACAAGATATACAGATAAAGTTAACCAAATATTGTGATAATTGGTCAAGTAGATTAAGAAAGATGATCCAGATGATATAACTAGGCTTAAAAGTCCGAATTTATTTGGAAACAGAATACATTAAATTATGAATATCCTCAAACCCCTATAAGGCCCATGTACATGCAGCGACAGTAAAGAACAAATTAAGTGATAATCAGGCTATAATGTAAGAGTTATTATCATGAAACATTGGGAAAGTCATTGCAGATGCAACAATAGAAAAACCTTAACAAATATGTTTTCTGACCTATTTCTAATCTAAAAAAATAGTTTTAAACTATATTTTCATCAATTAAGGTTGCAATTTGTGCAATATGCAAAAGCAATATGTGACCTTTTTAACAGAAATTCTGCAGTCTTCCATAAACTGTGCTTAGCCCTGTTTAATGTGTGTATAGGATTATGTATGCAATTAAAAAATTTTTAATCATTTGTTGTTAATTAAAACACAACAATTATCTTGTCGGTTTAAAGGTGCAGTAGCACATTTTTAGGGGGAACATAAGGTGATGTCAGGAAAATGAAAATAAATGGTTCCAATTGAAAGACAATGTATTTAAACTATATTGAGTAGTAATAATTCAAATATTTAACATAAAGGTTAGCCATGCGATTCTTTTTGCTTACACAAAATGAATTAAAGGTGTTCACAAAAATGGCCGCCAATGGATTTTATGTGAATCTTCATACTTTGTCTTCTGGCTATGAATGATTGGCTTGTGTAATAAAAATTGTTGACACTGTCAATATAATATATTTAGCAATAACTTACAATTATCAGTGAAATATTTAAAATATAAAATTATCAAAAAAACTTGCCACTGCCCCTTTAAAGAACACATACACATATAACAAATCTGACATTACACTGCTTTAGTAAGATTTGCTCACAAATATTTGAAGAATAATATTCCTGGTGCTTCTATATTCTCCATGATGTTGACAAATGATGTTATTAAATGATATTATTTTGTATTTCAACGCATTCAAAGATAAAAAAATGTGTAATTAATATCTTCATTTTTTTCAGTGAACGGATGCAACTGTGCTCACGGGGAAGTCTGTATTGAAGAATCCAATACAAGGAAACCTATCTGTGTAAAAAAACACTTCCTTAAACAAGGGTAAGTTGACAAAAAATGCTTGTCAAAAACAATTTTCATCTGACAAATGATTGATAGCCAACAGGACACGGATATGTTGTTTCAGTAATATACGTCACTCAATGTGCTTTTCTTGTGAAGGATATGGTCAAGGACTGGCGTGTAATATCTACTGTGTCTTCTGTGTGAATGGGGCATTCTTTTGGGCACGTGACTGTCTTATGCAAATTCCATTCGTCCATATTTTCACCATTGAATATTAATTTATGCAAATATTTTTGTCTGAGTGTAAAACATATCTTAATAGTCAACAGTATTTTTCACAGTCATAGAGAAACTTTCATGTATCAAGCAAAAACAGTATGTAGCCATTACAGTGTGAACTTTCTCAATCAGAGTTAACAAAAAGGGATTTGCAAAGCTACACCAAACATGAAAAATTCATACAGAAAAGGAAAAAGATTAATTGTTTTGCGATTGGTAATAATTAATTTCCGTTTCTTGAGATTCCTTTATTTCATATAAAAATGTCTTACAGTGAACAAGGAACATGTTGAATTACCAATCAAAGATTAACACCACATGTTGTAATCTACTTAGTATAAAAATGTTCAAAACTATTTTTAATTCAGTTGTACCAAAAAACAGTAACTGAACTAGAAAATGCTTTTAATATTCATGTTTTATAAGAAATAATTTACTTAGGTATGCACTAGCCATTTCTCTATTTTGTAATAATGATTTTTAATCATAACTCCTTTTAACATATATTATATATATATAACATAAATTCAGTTTATTCAAAAGGGAAAATTAAAACCAATTACACCTTTTTTGATAAGTTTTACCTTGTTACCTTGACCATGGCGCAGTAAGCATTTCTTCAAAACTTTAACATTATTTACTGATACCCAGGGGCATCAGTGTTTAACAAACACATCTTGTTTTGCTCATGATATTCACACAGGAGAAACCTGAGTAAGAGTGTGATTATTATCAAACCAATAGCTTTCTTGCCTCAAGCAACGATACAGGATTGGTCCCTTTTATTAGATTTCATAAGACTTTCATGTCTTCCTTGCAACACAATATCCTGTTAGGTTTGGTCTATTTATATAATTTGTTTTTCACTTGAATGTCACCTAAAGCTTATTTATCCCTTTTCATCAGCCCATGGGAATAAATTCTTTATTTTAACCGATGTGATACAATTTCATCTAAAAGTTTGATCAAGAGGACAAGTTATGACCCCTAAATAGTAACCGTGCATTCAATATGCTGTTTATATAGAGGATCTAGTTGTGATCAAAAGGGACAAATTAAAATTGATATTAGAAAAAATCGCAGGAAATGACACAAACAAATTCTTGACAGCTCTTTACTCAACTTGTCCTTGGCTATTGGCTATTGGACACATTATCAAATTGCAAGTATCAAGCTAAACATTATTACAGCCATTTTTATGTGAAATTTTTCATTTTACGTTTCTTTTAGAACTTCTATTTTTTATTTCAAAACAGGCAAATGATTTGGTATTAGGTTAGGACACAGACTAGTTAAATGTTAAGTTGAATTATCAAATCATTCATAACAAAATATATTAAAATACCACTTTTTGTCCACCACATGATCTTGAGAGATTATTTAGTTCATTTGACAAATTACTGACATCAATATCAAATTGAAATGAAAGTGATGTTTGTTACACCCCAGAGAGAGGCTTCTCAAAGAGTTCAAGAAACATCACCCAGAGATACATGAGTCTCCACGGAAACCAGCCCACATTGAGCGACCCCATGATGTTCAAATCAACATCCATGCCAAGCATCATGATAAGGAATACAGGTTCAACAAGCATCATGAGATGAAACATCCTAACTATAAGCATCATAATGAAGTCAACCATAAGGTATGCATCCTTTGCCTCTAAACCATACATCAGAAAATAACCACTATCTAAACTATAAGCATCATAATGAAGTCAACCATAAGGTATGCATCCTTGGTCTCTAAACCTTACATCAGACAATAACCACTATCTAAACTATAAGCATCATAATGAAGTCAACCATAAGGTATGCATCCTTTGCCTCTAAACCTTACATCAGAAAATAACCACTATCTAAACTATAAGCATCATAATGAAGTCAACCATAAGGTATGCATCCTTGGTCTCTAAACCTTACATCAGACAATAACCACTATCTAAACTATAAGCATAATAATGAAGTCAACCATAAGGTATGCATCCTTTGTCTCTATCCCTTACATCAGAAAATAACCACTATCTAAACTATAAGCATCATAATGAAGTCAACCATAAGGTATGCATCCTTGGTCTCTAAACCTTACATCAGACAATAACCACTATCTAAACTATAAGCATCATAATGAAGTCAACCATAAGGTATGCATCCTTTGTCTCTATCCCTTACATCAGAAATTAACCACTATCTAAACTATAAGCATCATAATGAAGTCAACCATAAGGTATGCATCCTTTGCCTCTAAACCTTACATCAGAAAATAACCACTATCTAAACTATAAGCATCATAATGAAGTCAACCATAAGGTATGCATCCTTTGCCTCTAAACCTTACATCAGAAAATAACCACTATCTAAACTATAAGCATCATAATGAAGTCAACCATAAGGTATGCATCCTTTGTCTCTATCCCTTACATCAGAAAATAACCACTATCTAAACTATAAGCATCATAATGAAGTCAACCATAAGGTATGCATCCTTTGCCTCTAAACCTTACATTTCAGCTACAATTTGGCCATAACTCAATTAATGGAAACCATTCTACCAACAGGTTAATAACATGTAAGTTAACGGGAAATTCAATAGTGACTTCTCATTTTTTTCTGGGTACTCTATAAGTATCACAATGAAGTAACCATAAGTTAGACATCCTTTCCCTCTATAAACCTTACATCTGAAATAACCAAGGAACCTAAACTATAAGCACTATAATGAAGTCTACCATAAGGTATGCACCCTTATCTCTAAACCTTATATCAGAAAATACCAAGAATCTACATCATAAGTATAACAATGCAGTTCACCATAAGGTATGAATCCCTTATCTCTAAACCTTATATCAGAAAATACCAAGAATCTACATCATAAGTATAACAATGCAGTTCATCATAGGTATGAATCCTTAACCTCTTAACCATACATCTGAAAATACCAAGTATCTAAATTATAAGCATCAAAATAAAGTTAACCATGGGGTATGCACACTTCACTAAAATTCACAGATCAAAACATCTTTTATAATGCCTAATAAGGAATTATTAAATTGTTGAAATTTCATCCCTTTTATCCCTTTTATTTTTTGACAAAAAAGGTTATGACCATACATTAAGGGATTACTAATTAGTTTCCTTGCAATTCAATCTGTAAATAAATGCTTCTCTCTAATTTACAGTGATCATTACTATAAGTAAGGAACTACTCACATAACAACAAACAATATTGACCTCCATTTTCAGTGTAACTTAACAAGGTTTTGGGTACCAAAATACAAGTAATTTGATAATGCAAATATTCACAAATAGGGGAATGACATTTGAATGAATGTTTCCTTAAATTAAAAAATCAGATGAAATCAGATGAAAAGAAATTACTTTTTTGTTTTCCTCTACTTTTCTAGCAATTTCGGCAGATGCAAGTTTAAGAGATGCATTCTTTTTGTTTCGGTCTATATAAAATTTCGGAATCTTTTCAGTATGAACAAGTATCATTGCCTTCGAACAATTGTTTCTCAAACCAGATTGTCCTCAAATGATTAGCAAGTCTATTGATTAACTGGTATTCCTTGAAGGGGCAGGTGATTTAATAGTTAATCAAACATGATGTCTATTTTAGCATTATCTGCATGATTTAAGTGACATGTAGGAGGAGAAACAGATGCCTAATTGCTTCCTCAACTGATTCCCTGGTCTATAAGGACTATAAGCATTATTCCACTGTGTCTGTTCTCACAAGGTGCACAAGTTGCCAATTGGGAGTCTTTGTAAATTGATCTCATTTCAACCTTAGAAAAATGTTCTCTTATACCCCTCCGCCTCTAATCAAACCTCCCCTCCCCTCCCCAAGCCCGAACCAGAGACTTATATGTAGACGATATCTGTCTTCCTTGACAACTACTTCAAGTGAATTGGAAAGTTTATTTTTGACGAGTCTTGAGTGAGGATATAACACTCTTCTAACTCACAAGGCAAAATATACATTATATTTGGCAAGAATAGACAGTATTCTATTTGTTATATGATGAAAACCTTGTCATGTCGCCAAAAAGGCTATTCTTGTGTTGAACAGCCACTTGGAAGAGCCTGTCACCTAGGTAACAATGTGACATCATAAATGAATTTATGTAAGTGCATTGATTCATGATGTCATAATAGTGATAACGTTATTTTCACTCTACTCAGTCATATATAATGTTTTCACTAGTGTAGACTGAAAGCTGGAGTTTTCCACTAATAGAATGCAGTACTTCACCGGCAATTGTATAATAAATAATAGCATCTAGATCTATATATTATGTCTTTGCCCACACACACAAACCCACACTACTAACACACATTTTAGAATGATCATCATGATGCCTATTGTTTAATTTGAGGATTTGTGATATTTTGCAAATTGTCTAGAATCAATTTGTGCTTTGCGACTTATCAATTAAGATGAAGTGACAGTTTATGAAGTGGGTGTATATGAAACTCTCTTAAATATTACCTTAGGGGTGTCTGTGTATGACTCGCTAAATGGACTAATACAATATTATTGGAGACATATGATTGAACATCTGTCACAAATGTCTGCAAAGAAAGCTAAATAAGGAAATGATAAGTTTGCCAAGTTATAGTTGTTCAAAACTACCTTACTTTAAAATGAAGGTTTTCCTTTACATCAATTTTGCATTAACGGAACTAATCTAGAATCAGCAATTAATATGAATATTATGAATGATCATTTCCTCTCATTTAATAAAATACATTCATGAAAATAATAACTTTGTGATTATACAATGGTTCATCAGATAAGAGAGTAACTAATTTGTGCTATTGGTTTGCAGAGTGACAGAATCCTTGAATCTCACCAGAAGAGCGGATTTATGAACCACCAAGCTCACAGCAAAAAATCTCACGGTATTAAACTTTTAATTCTAATAATTTTAGTATCACATTGAAAATTTGCAATAATGTTAATTCCAATGATAAAGGTAAAGTCAATGTGTCTGTCAAAATGAAATAGATAAATACATCGACAATGATGATATAAACAAGGATGATGGATTTGTTCAATTGTGCATACTTTTATTCTAGAACTATTTTCTGAAGTATTGATGACAAATTCTCTCATTTGAACTTCCTTTTGATGCAAGGATATTCTTATTATTCTTAACAAATAACCTGCAAAAAATGGAAAAAACTAATGTAGCCATATTGCGGGGATATATAAATACTTTTTAAGATCAATGATAAAAAACAAATTTTACAAAAAGTGTTTGGATCCCCTTTACCAATCTCGGGAGCCACCAATGTTGATTAATGTTTTCTAAGTATTCTTATCTCTACGATTCCAGTGTGCACTCTTGATGACTTCTCGGACATGAGACAGAGACTGACGGGATGGTTCCGTCTGCTGCACGCCCAGGAGAGAGAAGAGAGACACAACCACCGCGGTCAACACCACAAGAAGCACCACCATCTCTCAGTCAAGAAGGAGCTCAGAGATCATCATGGTCAGTGGTTAACTAGATGAAACTTTTCTATAAAACAGAATTTGTGCCAGTATGAACACCAACCTGCTGCATCAGTGTTTATATATCAATGTGGTTCCTTCCCATAGTCTGATATCCATCGGGCCAAAAGCCTCCCATTGCTATACATATCCAGTCAATGAAATGACTTGCATCAAATGTGAGCAGCACAACCCTCTTCAAAGTAATTAAAATTCCATTAAAATCAACTGATTGGACTGTTAAGACAAGCAGTATTCTATTCAATGTTCACTGCTGGATAATGGTGTGTGGAGGTAATTAAAATAGTTTCTTCTGTCTCCTTATCTCATTGACTGAAAAAAAACTGACTACTTCTAGTGTTGAGTAAACAGGCAGTCAGGGATATCAGGGTTTGTTTGGAGCTTCATGGATAAATATTAGCTGATGTAGCAGGATGTATCTTCACTGGCAAATTTTGCCTAGCTGCCAAGGTTCAAAATCTGTTGTTTCACTCCTTCTTAAGATTTTCAATATGGTCTGACATTAATAAGATGTTGGATACTGGTGCAAGGGATGATGTCTGAATGAAACTTTTGTCAAATCATGATCTTTAGCTAGTAATATGAACCCCTTTGAAGAAGGATTATTATGGATCCCCATTTCTGATTGGTGACCTCCACCTTTTTCCCCTTCTTGACTCTTCCTGTCAACGTTGTATTTATTATCCGTCCTCAGATGGAAAATGCAAGGCTCAACCATCAGTGATGTGGGAGTTTCACCGTCTTGACCTTGATACTGACCACCACTTGACCAATGCTGAACTGTCCGAGATCGAGAACAACAGCCGAGAACCTTGTCTTATCCCCTTCCTCGAGTCATGTGATATCAACAAAGATAAACTGCTTTCAGGACATGAGTGGAGATGCTGCTTTGCTGATGCCAGTAAGTGAATTATGTAAATATATGCAAATGATATTTGTTTTATTATTTTTTTGTTGATGTTATGTGAAATGTTATAATTATAAAAGTTCTGGTTTACAAATCTGAAAAACATTACATATTTGGGGCATTTGTTGTACTTATCTCTTTAAAACATCTATGATCTTACTAATGTCTTTAAAACATAAATGATCTGATGAATTTTAGCAACAATAGTTATGAAATTTCATTGATATTTTAAAATTTTATTTCTCTTAACAAGGTTGATTTTAATTAGGCTGTGATGTTGATATTTGTAGTTTTGTTTACACCAACATGTCAGACAATGGGTATGCCAAGCTTATTGCTGTAAAAGATATTAATGCTTTGTCTATTTTATGAAAGTAGAATTATGATATTAAGCTTGTAATAGCCAATAAAAATACCTTTTCTTTAACAGTTGCTCCATGCTACGGGAAACTGAGGGAAATACAGAGAAACACTATCCTGGAAACTGGTGAGAAGATTTAAAAGTTATTTAATTACAAAATAATGTTCGTTTGTCAGAGATGAACAAATAATGTGTTATGTATAACTGCTATATTCTTTCCATCAACAAAACTCATACATGTGTTATCTGGCTTTTCTGTTCAAATCCTAATATTGATTAGAAGGGGCAGATTTGGGATCTTATATAAAAAGGATATAATACCAATGGCAAGACAATTCAAGTTTTTATATAAAAAATTGCAGTTCTTAAATGAACCATCTTCGAAGATTAAGCTATTGAACCAAAAGGTGTTCACACTAAATAACTGCAAGCAGTTTTTGCTAGATGCTTGAGATCTATTCTTTGCATTATGAGTTTTATGGGCTCTAGAGTTGATATTTTTGGCATGAACTAAAATTTGATGGGAATAATTTAGAATCAAATTTACCAAAAATTTGCTACATCTCCTTTAAATTTTACAAAATGAACCATATACATTGGTAATATGAGCAATAGCTTTAGAAATTGTCTTACACGATTCCTTCAAGAATACTTCAGACCAGTATTTAGTTGCCAATTTGGAAGCGAGCAGTGTAATATATATGCAAATCTCTTGTAGCAGACTTTCAGGAATTGTGTTGTCACAGACAACAAACTTCCCCGAAGGATAGAGGCAATCTTGAAGATTAAAGGCAGTCAATAATTTATCAACATTTTCTTTTTTATCTTCTAAGTCTTAGATAAGATTGTGTCAATATTTTGACCTTTCCTGCGTGTAAATCTTACCAAGGGAAGGAGATTTTCTGAATTTCATAAAGCTTTTTCAGTAAATATTATTATCTGACTTTTATCTGTTTTCCCATTGAGATCCTTTTAGTGTAATGAGATATTTGGCTAAAGTTAAGATTGAATTACAATTTCGGGTAATCATTCTGCAATGCAATTCCTTATGTGGCATATTTTATATTCAATATGTAGGGTATCAAATTGTAACTTGAAAATATTTTTTCTTAAAGTAAAGATCAACCTACATGTTTTACCTAAACTAAATCTTAAGGTTACATAGAATATGTTTGATATAAATATATTTGGTAGTGATATACATTTAAAAAAACATGTACTGATTCAAGTTCATTTCAATTAAATTTCAATTCATCACCAAATGTATGGCAATTTTATGTCAGCAACAGTAGGCATGTCTCAGTTGGTGGATGGGTGATTGCTTAAATTATTGCTCGATAAAATGAGAGGGTAAAAGATGATTTCCTGTCTCACACTGAGACACCAGTTGAGAGACTTGCACTGTCACCATGAACACCTTGAGACATAACTCATAATATTTTTCATTCTGTTCACCCATCATTACAATTGGGTACCTGGTATGTAAGTGAAGGTTATGAAAAGAATAACCCTAATAGCGCCTTATGTGGTAGATTGGTGGCATGCTCCCTCAGAGTTAAGAAAAGGAATAATGTTCTTATGGGGTTATAATGTATGAAGTGCTTTAAGCATGCCAAATGTGTGGTGAAATTCAGGGTAAAATTAATATCCTCATTATTATTACTCCAGGCTTTTATTTTAAGTATCCTTGTTATACTCCTGGCTTTCAACATGCCCCTTTGCGTCAATGAAATTCGGGGCATTATAAGTATCCTTATTATTATTATTCCAGGTTTTAAGCATGCTCCATTGCGTCCATGAAATTCGGGGCATTATGGGTATCCTCATCATTATTCCAGGTTTTAACCGAGACCCTTTGCGCCATGAAATTCAGGGGCATCATAAGTATCCTCATTATCATAAATGCAGGTAATAAGCATGCCCCTTTGCGTAAATGAAATACGGGGCATTATATGTATGCTCATCATCATTAATCCAGGTTTAACCATGACCCTATGCGTCCATGAAATTCAGGGAATCATGAGTAACATCATTTCTACTCCATGCTTCTTTTAATAGGTGTCTAACACATGTTGTCAAGATACAAAATTTCCTCAAATAATGTCCTATACAACTTGTGATCCCCAGCTGCGTACATCCCGCGGTGTGACCGGGAGGGTTACTACGAGAAGGAGCAGTGTCGGGGACACACCATGGAGAGCAGGACGTGCTGGTGTGTTGATCTCAACGGAAACGAAATTCCCAAAACAAAGTCCAGAGTTCGTGCTCATTGCGGTAAGACCTCAGAGAAAATATATAATGTATCTAACTTTTTAGATCAGAGCCTCCTTTACAAAGCAACCGTAACTAAAGTTGATCTAAAAGAATTTTGTAATGCATTCTTTTTTAGAGTAACAGATGATTTTATCCATTACCATTATCTATCAGAATGCAATGAGCATATAATCAAGACAATATTCATCTTAATTAGGCTTTTGACATTTTATAACCTATTTTATATAGTGTATCGTCCATTCTCACAAGCGAACGCTTTTAAAACCAACTTGAGCGTGACTGCGTAGCACAGTCGTTTTAATTTGCTTGTCTATCAAAATTGTGAAAATCTGAAGGTCTGATCTTTGCAAAATCTCTCATACCTGGATTATAATTTCCAAATTTTACAATCAACAGAACCCTAATGTTTTGACTGATACATCACAAATTTTTTAATCTACATTCGAATAGTTACACAATAGTGACAATTTTCAGTGTGGAGTTTTTCACCATTGGGATTTGAACAAGAAAGAAAAAGATCATACTGAATGGTTTTATGTTCTAATTCAACAAACATTCTATTTATCAGTGGTAGATGTTTTAATGATATCATATACTATTTTGATTCGTATTGAAACTGTTTGCTTTAAATCTCTATGTATGTCACTTCTAAAGGCTTTCCAAGTATTTATTTTTGTACTTATCAGACTGAACTCTGAGGTGGAACCTTGTAATGCTATAAGATAAGATTTCACTCTATTCCCTATCTTAAAGGAGTGGCAGTGAAGCAATCTGAAATAGTTTACCTTTTCAATGACAATTAGACAATTTCATAAAAATTTGGTGTAAGCATGTGTCGAAATGGTAACTATTATATTATATGCTCTAGGTGTTGTACTCCTTTTAATTGATTGCATTTTTATGCCCCCGCCATACGTGGCAGGGACATATTGGATTACCCTTGGTTGTCTATCCGTCTGTCCGTAACCACTCTATACAGGGTATTGTTTATCCACTTCTCTTCAAAAACCATTCAACAGATTTAATTGAAATCGAACACATGGCCTATAGGAATGGTTAGGGTGTGCATTTCATATTTTGTTTTTCAATTTTTGAATTATTGTCAAATTTCTGACATGTTGAACTTAGGTGAATTTTTGTGCAAGTATAAGCTCATATTGGTATGATAAGGGATGTTGTTTATCCACTTCTCTTTAAATAAGTACTGGATAGACTGCCCTAATCGTCCAAACATGCTTTATAGGTATCCTAAAGGTGTGCATCTTATATCATGTTTTCGGAATTGTTAATTTTCTTCATTTTAATGGATGTTTGAACATAAATGAAGCTAAGGATGTGCATCTCTTATTTTGTTTTAAACTCTATGGTGGGAAACATTGAGGGCTTTTTTGTTAGCGGGGGCATCTGTGTCCCATGGACACAAACTTTCCAGTTCATGTATAATTTTTATGCAAATTTGCAAAAATATAACCACAATATCTTACCGGTAATGTAAATCCTTTTCTTATTTTGCTTATCAAATTACAAACCAGTATTTTGTTGAACTCTTAGTCAAATTGAATTTAAAAACAAATAAGTTAGAAAAGTGTCTTAATTTGAGCTGTGCAATGTTTGATATTACAAATGATTCGATATTGAAGTATATCCGTGAAAGAAATCACCAATATTTCCAGATGTTATTGGCAAACCTGAGAAACAAATTTGCTAACAACTACTTGTGTAAATGTCAAGGTGAGGAGCCTGTATATAAATCATCTATCTGAATTTGTTTTTCTTCTATTCTTAGAATAAATGGTTAGATATTGCCATATTTGACAAACGGATATAAAAATATCGTGAATAAGTTTATTTTTAGAGAACAGCAAAATATTGAAATGCATGTAAAATAACAAACCATGAATTTTTTTTTATGGTTGATTTTGAAAAAAAAAAAATATATAAACAAGAATTGTCAGAATTTCCAAGTAAACCTTAATAAAAAGTGGTGCATCTCAGTAAGTTATATTGTTCCCAAATAGATTCAACTAAAATATCATATCCATCAATAGTATACCGGGTAACCATACTCACTCATGTAATCTACTATACAATTATTTTGGAAGGCATGTACATACTCAGCTTATGAAATTGGTAATAAGAAACAGAAGGAATCATTGCATGTTTGCATGAGATCTGCATAAATTATAATAATCGCAATTATTCAAATGACACATACAGATGGAAGCCCAAAATGGCAGTTGTAGCTTTTGCAACAGCAATGTTAATTTGTATCTGGGAACCTGATTGGATGGAATCAAACTTAATTGTGCAATCAGTGAGTCTGTTTCAAAAGCAATAATTTTGAGAACCTCAGTAGTTAAGTATGCTATTTGGAAGCCTAATTGTTTTCAATCATTTTATTTGTGTCAGCTTGGCAGATCACAGCCACATAATTTGGCACCCTAATGTAGATCATCATTAAGCAAGGTCTCAATACAAGAAGGGATTTCATTGGCTGAAATTTGTCAGATAGTTTTGGTGCAATTTGTATTTTATATTTATTATTGTGCTTGAAACGTGAGAAATGCTTGTGTACACAGAGGTTAGATCTGGATGTTATGGCTTGATATACCTTTTGGAGGAGAGATAGACTTACAAATGGTTAGAGCATTTTGATTAATATGCGGTTTGATCATATATTTTTATTTTTCATCTTTCAGAAAAAGTAGATGTCCTTGGTCACAAGAAGAAGTACTAAGGTGTTAGAGGACCCAGGATCTGTGCATGTTAATTGATAATGGTCTAGAAATGATCAAACTTGTTCCTAATATATTAGATGATTCTAATCAGACAGTTGATGTATCAATATTGTTTCTAATAATATTATCACCTAATGTTGACAACATTTGTATGACTGACTGTGGCATGATCAAGGAAACTTTATCAGTAATACTGATATGTCCTCATTGCTGGTAATGATGCTGGCATGTCATGTTTGATATGTATTAAAGATTGTTTTAATGATCTTGTAATGTTTAGTATATTGATATTGATATTTAAGCTTGATAATATAAAATTATGGCAAGTTGTACTTATGATACTTGTCAAGATTTGAACTTCATGAAATTTCCAAATGTAACTGACATATGAAGTTAAGTTATTTTTCTAAACTTTTATCTGATGTTTTGAATAACAAGACCAATGTGGTTATTGATCTATTGATTAATATTGCTGTCCATGTTATCTTCAACAACATTGATTTGTATGTCACAATTTACAATATTGATACGTCAAAATCAAACTGAACAATACTTTATGCAATTATTGTCAATATTTATATAAAGGTGATTGTGTTTAACTGTTTGTCAAGGTTATAAACACTATTGATATGTCAAGATTCTATAATATCTATATGACAACTAATGTTACAAATACTAATGGATAATAACAAATGCCAATGTGAATATGTTTTCATAAATCTTACATGATAACAACTTCAAAATCAAATCAAGTTCATCAATCAAAAATAATGTTTGACTAATGCAAATTAATCAAGCAGCATGAAATGCATTTCCAGTGACTCTTGTTGTTTTTAGATGTAAATAATGTTTACTGTTGCTTTTAAATTAACATGTTTGGAGTGATAGTGCCTTTTAATAGTGCAAATGATATCAATCATAAGTTGATTTAAATGATTATTTTTTCTTCTTTTTTGAAATTGTTAAATGGATACTATCTCATGCATCTTAGTTTTTACAGTTTTGATTATTGTTGCTCCATTAAGGTAATCAACAAAGTATCAAAATAACTTTTTAATAACTTTTGCCTGTCTATGCAAAATTCCTTCACCATTCTGCTGAATCTGCAAATTTGAAATATTTTTCAAGTTAAAGAGCTTTCTTGGTATTAAAAGCGGCAAAGTTAATTGAGGTTTTGCATATTGATGGTTGGTTTACTAATTTTATGCCGATTTAAAAAAAAGTTTCATCAATGACTACAATATTCAATATTTTTATTGGAATGGAATTAATACCATGTAAAAATATTTGGTAGTTTTTTTAAGGTGCATAGCATCTAAAAAATGATACAATTTATAAATATAAGCGTTTTTAATTTTTGTTTTAACGGATTTTCGATCTTTTGGAAATGATATGTTTATAATCAGGAATAACAAATCATTTTACCTCATTGAAAATGTGTGTTACAAATCTGTATCTGAAATACACAAATTGGAAATTTAGATAAATAAGTATTTGTAATAATTTATGGAATATTTTTTGTTTTAGTAGCATTTATAATTCATTCTCTTTATCTATTTTTAATAACATTTTAAAAAACTTTTATAACAAAAAATGAGTGTGTTACTAGGTCAAGATACAGTGTACTTAAGATATGTGCTGTGTAGTCTGTTACATGATTTGTTGTCATTTAGACATTTTTGATTTTGGGTGTACTGAATTTTTATCGATATTTTTTAATATTGTTCACATGCTCATGGATGAAATCCATAAATGTCAACCTCTTCATTAATTTTTTTTTGTAGTCATTATTTTCTTTTTGTTGTATCCATGGTAACATCCAAGCGATTCCAGAAAATATGTTCTTTAGAAAGTCATTTTCTCCTAGTTGTCACCCTTTTTGGTCACTTTTTTGTAATAGATCTTTTTAAATAATTTTAGTATTTTCACTAAATAGATACATTTGATTGGTTAAGGGATTGAATGTTTTGTGGTATCTTTTTGTGTCAATAGTTCAGTATGCATTTATTTTCTTGACATGCTTCACTTAATATAAGTCTCTTTGCTTTGCAAAATACATTTTTAATGTTTGTTTTAAGGACTCATTTATGTATCTTGATATAATCATTTCAGAATACTTTTTCTTTAATTTCCACATTTTTCTTATATTTATTCTACTCCTTATCCTATTGAAAATAAAAAAATATCTTTATGTTTGTTGTTGTTTTATTATGTTCAAATGTTCAAATAAGTTTCAGTTTTCAGCTAATGGCTGAAATATTGCCCAAGCGGCGTAAAACAATAACTCACTCACTCAAATAAGTCACTTCTAAGTATGTATACTCAATATTGTTTTTTATTATATGATGGACGAGTGATCTGTTTTCTGATTTGCCGAGGCAGCTGGTCATCGACAGTGATCAAACCTTATGTTTACCGCTGGAATCGTCACGCAAGGTTAACATACCGGTAACAATCCGATGACCTGGAGCTAAAAATAGATCGCCACTACGAGGAGCACCGTAAAGAGTTGCTTCCAAAAAACCTTAAAATAATTGAATAGTTTTCAAAATAACTGAAACTTTCATAAATCATATAATAAAACAGTTGTTGACTTCAGTTATCGGTGAATCCAATGGTTTATTGACCTCGGAAACTTTAATGTTCCGAGGTCAAAAAACCATTGGATTCACCTCAACTGAAGTCAATAATTGTATAATGATGAAGGTTATGGTAAATTTATTGTAAATCATCATTTATTATAGTGTAATTCAGACAACAGTATTCCACCAGAATCACACTTAAAAGGGCGGATAATAATTTTTTTAAAAACTGAAATAATAGCACAAGAAAAGAAATGAGTAACAAGGTTGATCATGCTATCTAAGATGTTTTAATAACAGAAGAGTAATGTATTGACAACAATTCATGTGATAAAGACTCTATACAAAATAGGCTATCAAAATTCTTTGAGGAAAGGTGTACTCATATGTAGAAAGAAAACTTCATATGTTGTGAACTGTTTTCACATAAAGACTGTAAAAAATGGTTTAGGAATGGCATGAATTAAACAACTTCATATGGGGTAAAGTGAGTCAATAAATCAATGATTGTCAAAAGTTTTTCAGAGTGACAGAAAGTATCAATTCAATAAAATGATATTCAAATTTAAGGCAATTGCTATTATTAACAGTACTTCATGATGTATATTAGAAGTATCTGCATATAAAATACATATAACTTTTCTTCCATAAATGGAGCATATACATGAGACAATGTAAGAAATGAAAGTTGTTTACTTGTATTTAAAGAGTTAAAACATTTATAAAAAAGAGAATATGAATTGAAATAATCAACAAAAAGTCCATATATATATGATTATGAAGTACAAGAAGAAAAGAATACAAACATGAAAAAAATTCAAGTGAATATATAAAAAGATTTATGGCACTATATCCCATCTTTTGGACGAATATTTGTTAAACATTTCACCATAAAATATTTGTTTACAACAAACAAAACTTATTTTTAGGTTAAATTTTTTTTTACTCGACCTGATTATTGCTAGTTTTGGAATATGACGATAAGTTACAAGCAAAAATGCATACAACAATTGTCTGTGAATATGTTTGAATAATTAAAATTAAAGAAATTCACAAAGCTTTAGACTTATTTTTTAAATCATTGTATTTATCCAAGATGATTGTCTTATGGTTCTGCACTGCCTTTTGTCTAAAAATATATAAACAAAACATCTACAAAAGAAAATGATTTTCACTGGGTTTTCACATCTTTTTTGAGCAGTTTCACTGAGGGAAGTCAATGTTGATCACAACAGTAGCGGTTGATGATTTGCGTCCCAAATCCTGAAATCATAATTGACAAAGAAATAAATATGAAAATAACTGCTTTGACAAAAATGCAAATATAACAACTATGACATTACTTTGATCAAACTATGACACTATTACTTGATTATTTGCACAAGTTTAATCATAAATTTAAACCAAAATTTCAAAAGAGTACATCATAATATTATTCTGGACAACATAAGCAAGGGTTTTTCAATTTATTTTTATCATTTCAAAATTTTCATTTTATTCCTGATATTTTGTCAAGTATAATATTATGACATAAACATCTCGTTTTCACTTTACTATCCATTAAAAAAAAAAATATTTAAAATATTTGAAAGTGATTTCTTTTTCTATAAAATACGACCACACTTAGTCACTTAATTTAATTGATTTGATAACAAACAGAACAATGGTTTCAAAAGATGTATCATCAAGAAAAATAAATTATTAAAGAGATCATATATTTTATTCTTAACCAGAACATTTAATCATAGATTAGATTTCAATACATATTGAATAATCCAGACTCGCATGTTTATATCACAGAAATTATAAAAGAAAAACATATTTCATGAGTTTTGGAATGATTTTACGCATGCTTCTATTAGTCCTTCATGGCTCAAAGTGGTACTTCAGTTAGAAGAGAACATTTTGTTTTGTTGATAGAATCCTCAGATTGTAGGAATAACAATCTTAACGCACAAAAACGTGCATTAAGATAACTGCTACGAATCATGGTAAATATTTCAACTTTTTATGGAAGATCTAGAATTAATCACGGGAGACATCACAGTGCATCACATGCACATATTTCTAGTTATTTTTATAATGAATTCAAACTTAAATACGATCTAAAAATTACATCGATATATACTATCAGAGGAGAGCAGAGATATTAACTAACAAGTAACTGATTTTTTTTAATATAGAAAGATTATAATGACAATAATAATAGTCAAAATATTTGATTACAAGAAACATTTCATCTAAGGATGATAACAACCCTCAAGAATTCAACATAAAACTACTTACGGTAGTTGCAACATTTAATTTTTTTTTAATTTCAAAATTTTACATAACTGAATTTAAATGATAGATTGAAATGAATTGTTGATTGAGATTAATTCATTCTTATGAGAATTCTAATTTTAGGGTATTAGAACCCAGAACTTGAGACCTACCGTAGCAGTGACCAGTAATCTGTAGACAGGTACTCCCGAGTCAAGTAGAGGCATTGTCAGGATTATGTTACCATTAATGGCATCAATACGGAAGGCAGCCGGGCTAGTCTGGGTCTTGTCAAAGGAATGAAATGAAATATATCATCAAAAATTCATATATAAAACACAATACCACTTTTTTATTAAGAAGTACAAGAATACAACTTTTAATGTAATTAGACAAAAATTTAATACCTCTATGTCTAATATATATAATAAGATAACAAAAAGCCCTGTATCAAATACTGCTTTTAGTACAAAATATCAAACTTTTATATTAAAACTTTTTTTACAATTTATTCATTGCTATTTGAAATGAACAAAGACAACTTTGGCATATTTGTCAAGTAGTGCAAACAACAAAACAACACTTTGTGAATTGTCAGATAACCTGTTCTATAGATTGAATCTTCGTCAGCTCTTGTGGTTAGACATTAGAAAGATACGGTAAGTATTGAGGGGGTTTATTCGCTACGTTTCTGTGCTCATTAGAGCAACTTCATCAGACTGATGGTCTAGCGAGAGCATGCGCGGAAATCAGCCAATGAAAAAAGAACTGGCTGATCCCTTTGAATCGGACAATCTTGTTAATACAAGCTGTTAGAATCGGTCAATCTAGTTAAAACTAGCTGTAGTGTTTATTTCCAATAAGTCATACATTAAATCATTGATATTTATGCTCATAATATGTAAAATGCAATATAAATCCTAACGACGCCCGATTCAAAGGGATCAGCCAGTTCTTTTTTCATTGGCTGATTTCAGCGCATGCGTGACACGGACCAAGTGGGTTAGTAGCTAGATGTAACGTAAGGACTTAGGACGATAACATTACAGCTAGTTTTAACTAGATTGATACGTAACAAATAAACCTTTGAAGATGTCACCCGCCTGATGTTCTATATGTTTGGTAGTCACACCCCTCAATTAAAAACAAGATGTGTTTGTGAAACACGAATGCCCCCGGATGCATCCTGCTCGCTGTGTCAAGGTCAAGGTCACAAGGTCAAATGTCATGGTGTCATCTGAAAGGTCTCATCACAAGGGATCCATATGTCAAGTATCAAAGACCTAGCTCTGACCAATCAAAAGTTATGACCAAGGGTAAAGTTTTTGTGGACAAACGGACAGACAGACGGACAGGTGAAAAACAATATACCCCCGGAATCTCCGATTCGGGGGCATAATAAAAGCTATTAGACCCTTAATGTTTACTTACAGTCATTGAGTAGGTAACCCGTCCGAACTCCTCCGCATCAGCATCAGTAGCCAGAACTTTGAGTATTGGGGCACCCACTGGTGTGGTCTGGTTATAAAATTCATTGAATTAATATCAACATTAGAGAAAACTAAACCAGTGTCCAAAAGAAACTCTACCAAGTTTTCAACATTGTCCAAAAACAAAATTAAATTATTGGATAATATTATATTTGACAAATAGGTATAGGTATATGTCTCATAAAAACGTATACACAATTTTATTTTTCATGCAATGACACTTTTGATTTGGTGTCTGTTACATACACATGGGGAACTTTGATCACAACTTCAAATGTTTTTTGACAGAAGTTTTAGCAAAGATAAAATTGATAAAGTAAGGTAAGTAAGAAAACACAAATTTGTAAATGAGTCATTGCTATAGGGAGTTATTAATATTCAAATCTGGTCAATTTGTTTCTGTTCTCGCCTTGTTACGGTGATTCCAAATTGACATGATTTTTTTCATGAGTTTTTTTCCCGCTAAAGCCATAAGATAATGTTTCATAATCAAACTTTAGGTTAGCTTGCTTATGAAGAATAAATTTGTCAATGTTATTATAGTATTAATCCCCCATGGATAAGTTTAACTTGTGAATTGGTTTGAAGGATTTCTTCGAGACTAGTTTTTTTACACCATCAGACAGAGTCAGCCAGTGAGCAGTGCTTGCACTGGATATTAGGCTTTAAAATTGTCATTATTATTAGTGAGTGAATGAATTGGAGTTTGACACTGCTTGGCAAGATTTACGTTTTACATAAAAAAGTCATATTTTATCAAATGTTTGATCTGGGATATACTATTATGAGTAAATACAAATCCTTGTTAATCATTGGTTGGCTTCTTCTTCTTCGGTCTTGATATATTTTTTACCCTTAAAACCTTATGAGGTCTCAAAGACTCTCCAAAAGGTTAAAATAAATACTTTCAGAATCTTTTTCTTTTTATCGAATATTTTCTTTAAACCAGGTGAGGTAGAAATGTAACAATTATCATCAATGGGTGTATTGAACATTCTAAGCCATAGATATTTGTATTGAGATGTCCTAGAGAGTACTTACAGTACTTATGGTCTGCGCATATAGTGACTGGGAGAAAACTGGACTGTTGTCATTAATGTCCTCAACTATGATTGTCACTGTTGCTGTGGTCTGAAAAATAATAATCATCATCCAAAGAACTGTTATAATTATTATTCCTTTAATGAATAAATAGTTTTTGTGACGGCAAAGATGCCATAGACCTATCATTCTTTAGGAACAAAACATAATACAACATGGCCACGCAATGACTGCAAAAACTTAAATTTGACTGGCATCGAATAAAACTCCTTTATCATACACAATGATTATAGTTATCATTATTTCCACAGAAGATGATCGAAATAGGTTTTTATTTTTGTTATGGGCCCATGGCATGGCATGTTGTCCGGTGTCCGGCCATGTAGGATAGATCTATTGGAAATTGAGTCGTTTAAAATACTGAAAAAATTCAAGCAGCAAGAAAAACTGAAAAAATTATGTTTAAAACATAGATTTGCTCAAAACAGACCTGTATCACTGTGTCATCTGCGATCACAAGCGCTTCATATTGTGGTGATAACTGCAATAAGGAAAAATAAATGCATCATGTTTTGAATGTGATTTAAAAGAAAAAAAAATTGTTTAAACTCATCTTTGAAATACAATTCTCAAGGTTTGACAGGACTACTTCAAAGGAAACATTTTACATACATAAAAACAAAGCTACTTATATTGCCAACATTTGAGTTGTTGTACTCAGGGTATTTAGCAAACTTAAGGATGCGTTGATAAGAAGTTCTTGCTTAACTTCATAAAAAAAATTCATTGGAGGTTCTTGTATGTTTTTTTTATTATTTGGAAATTTACGTTTTGGTTGTTTTTCAATCATTTTCAAATACAATTTGATTATCAAATTAATAGTTAAAACAGATCTTCATAAGCATTTACATATATCTACCTCTCTGTCAAACACTCGGATAGTCCTAATGAAAACTGCCCAATTGGTGCTGCTAAGAACACTTGTTTGTATGATTTGAATGTCAGAAGTTGACCCATCGGCCACTCGGAAGGTCACCCCCTGTGGTCCGTCAGAGTCTGTAGCTTGCAGCTGGAGAATCTTACCTGAAGATGATCGTTAATTCTATTTTTAATTTCAAGTCACTGGTTAGTGGGTCTCAGTGAAAATATTTATATTCTGATTAAATTGGACCTTGACCAAAGAAAAAAATATGCGGGGAACTGCCCTATTGATTTTCACAAGTTTATTTTTTATGTAACAAAACCTGAATTATAACACATATTCAAAAGCTGAAGTAGTGTTTCTACGTTCTAAAAAGCTGTTTGGGCCACAAAATCTAGATAACACCACACAATAAAGCATAATGTTACCTCATTTTCTAAAATTGTATGGTTAAAATAGTATTTACAGCTGATATGAATTAATGCATACAATCATGAAATCACAGATTTAAAGAGACACAGAGTATGTTGATAGGATCACATATGTCAAATTTCGAAATTGATGTTATTACACCGGGAACCACTAACTGTTACTGAAAATAACAAGTTAAAGGTCAATCAGTACATTAGAGCGAAAATACTGCCATTCAAAGTCGGGGTTGTGATCGAAAACCGGACAATGTGGCTCGAGTGGCACGCGCAAATTCACCAAAAGTAATTTTGAAACCTTGTCATAGGGTGACAGGAAGATGTATTCGATTCGATGGTGTTTATTAGGTATTGTAACTAATAGGTAGATTAATTGGATGCATAATTTTGAATATTAATCGTATTAGAAATGTTTTCTTGATTTTTTCATAAAATCAAGCATTTTAGAGATATTATGCATACAGGGATATATTTGCAAGTCCAGTGATGAGATATGAACTTCCATCAGCATATTAGATATTTTGTAGCTTATCAAAACCAAATAAAATTTTAAGAAAGATACTCTGTGTCACTTTAATTATTATACGTACCCAAGGTGTTTTCACTGACATTAAGGCTGTAACTTTCGGCTGTAAACATTGGCGCTTTGTTTGGTAGAGCTGGAAATAATGAGAATGAATCGTGAGATAACTGCAATGGTTATTATATGAAATAACAAACTCAATGAAAGCTCAACCCTCATGTGCAACATTTAGATATTCTGTAGTGCATATGATGATCTATATGAACCATACATATACAATACTGGAGTCCTCTGTAAGTTTTTGTTGAGTATGTTCAACCTCATCCTCGATAATCCAGCGCTTTAGTTCCGATAAATCTACACTACAAGCCCTGGAAAACTTTACGGGGGTTTATCTCAAACCAAATTACCTCCCTTTACGAACATGTTATCCAATCAGAAACGAAACGCAGACACCAAGTGCGTAAACAACTCAACCGTTCGCGACATCAAGTGAGTGAGTGAGTTGGGGTTTAACGTGTTGTCAGCAATTTTTCAGCTGTTTAACAAGTGGATGGTGCCATCCAAAATAGAGTAGACAGATCAGGGAGAAACGGAACGAATATGATGAGGGAAGCGACGGAAAGAAAGGTATAGTTAGAGGTAGAAAATTGGTTTTAGAAGTGATCCAATTGTTTGTTTAAAAACAAGCGTTTAGCTGAGTCATTGCAAAGGGAGGTAATTGGGTTTGAGGTAAAACCCCGTTAAGTTTTCCAGGGCTTGTAGTGTAGATTTATCGGAACTAAAGCGCTGGATTATCGAGGATGGTTCAACCTTTGATAAATAAAAATACATAGATAAGCGTTATATATACAAAAGATATAAATTCCAAATGGCAAATATAGTGTTATTGTAACAATTTAATATAAATTAAAGACATTCAATCCACTAACAAGCTTCATTATCGAAAATTCAGATCATAGATACTAATTAGATTATATTTAAATAGTTTTCAAAATTTCATTATTTACACATTTAAAGAAATGTTTTTAGGGAATATGTATTATTAGTTTTGTATATAAAACAAAATACTTCCATTCAACAAACATGCATGTTCATCGCAAATGTGTTTACAAAATTTGATTACACACTATTGTTAAAATTTGCAAAATTTGGCAAGATTTCTTAGATAACTTTCAATCTGTATTCTATGACTAATTATCAAGAGTCAAGTTCATTCATCTTCCATAATGGGTCGCAGATTATGTTTTTAAAATCTTTTGTGGATTTACAACCTTTATCAGACTTATTCATAGAAAGAAATTTACTCACTAAAAACATTTCCAGTAGTGACCGTGATAGCAACAGACACTGACGCGTTCAAAACTGGATTCCCCATATCCTGCAATAAAATATAATAAATGTAAATTATGAATAAGGACAAGATTCAATATGACATTACACAAATACGATTTAAAATACTAAAACACAGCAAAAGATAAAATGATATAAAAAGAAATAAAAAAATAATCAGTAATTGGCGAATGTTTTCAGAATGTACAGCCTGTTCTTGCTTTATCAATAACTGAGTATATTATGTGTGATATCATTTATATAATCAGACCTAATCATGAATTGGCGATGAAATGAACAAACACTTATTTGCACAATTAAGTACCCAATGTTCAAAAAAGGTTTGCTTTACTCAATTGTACACTGTACATGTGGCGTACACAACTTATCATTGGGTAAATTTCATGACGTATTTAATATACTGGTGTTCACAGTGTAACCACACTGTTAAACTGTCATAAAAAAGGAATGGAGATAACGACATCCAAAAACATAACCATTTTAACTAAGCCACATGTTAGGAAACTCTTAGGTGTTTGATAATCGTCTTCTTACTAAAAATTCATTTCATGATGTATTGTTCCTGCATTTTGATTGGATGGCTAAGTATTGTATCGATCGGGCGCAGCTACTCGTATGGGTGAGATATCGAAAAGGGTGATCCCCTGCCCCAAATTGAGAAACGACTTGCCACACTTGTGAAATGAATTTGGGCAGCTGACTTTATTCAAAATGTGCCTCTGTTCACACAGCCGTAACTATGTTATGTTAAGGAATGTGTTTTAGGTGCCCTTCTATCAACATATGTCAGTGCAAGCATCATCATCAATATCATCATCATTATCAATATCATTATTATTGATGCCAGTGGTATTATCCATGTACCCACCCTCGCCTCAACCCTGAGGTTGATTGTTCTGCCGGCCCATCCAGCTAATGTGCTTCTCAGTGATATCTCTCCCGAGTCGCTGTCTACGGTGAATACACCTGGAGCCTGCGTGGTCTGAAACAATGATTATGTGTGGATGAAACGTGGTCTGAAACATTGGTCATGTGTGGATGAAACGTGGTCTGAAACATTGGTCATGTGTGGATGAAACGTGGTCTGAAACAATGATTATGTGTGGATGAAACGTGGTCTGAAACAATGATTATGTGTGGATGAAACCTGGTCTGAAACATTGGTCATGTGTGGATGAAACGTGGTCTGAAACAATGATTATGTGTGGATGAAACGTGGTCTGAAACAATGATTATATGTGGATGAAACGTGGTCTGAAACAATGATTATGTGTGGATGAAACGTGGTCTGAAACATTGGTCATGTGTGGATGAAACGTGGTCTGAAACATTGGTCATGTGTGGATGAAACATGGTCTGAAACAATGATTACGTGTGGATGAAACGTGGTCTGAAACAATGATTATGTGTGGATGAAACGTGGTCTGAAACAATGATTATGTGTGGATGAAACGTGGTCTGAAACAATGATTATGTGTGGATGAAACCTGGTCTGAAACATTGGTCATGTGTGGATGAAACGTGGTCTGAAACAATGATTATGTGTGGATGAAACGTGGTCTGAAACAATGATTATATGTGGATGAAACGTGGTCTGAAACAATGATTATGTGTGGATGAAACGTGGTCTGAAACATTGGTCATGTGTGGATGAAACGTGGTCTGAAACATTGGTCATGTGTGGATGAAACGTGGTCTGAAACAATGATTATGTGTGGATGAAACGTGGTCTGAAACAATGATTACGTGTGGATGAAACGTGGTCTGAAACATTGGTCATGTGTGGATGAAACGTGGTCTGAAACATTGGTCATGTGTGGATGAAACGTGGTCTGAAACAATGATTATGTGTGGATGAAACGTGGTCTGAAACAATGATTATGTGTGGATGAAACGTGGTCTGAAACAATGATTATGTGAGGATGAAACGTGGTCTGAAACATTGGTCATGTGTGGATGAAACGTGGTCTGAAACATTGGTCATGTGTGGATGAAACGTGGTCTGAAACAATGATTATATGTGGATGAAACGTGGTCTGAAACAATGATTACGTGTGGATGAAACGTGGTCTGAAACATTGGTCATGTGTGGATGAAACGTGGTCTGAAACATTGGTCATGTGTGGATGAAACGTGGTCTGAAACAATGATTATGTGTGGATGAAACGTGGTCTGAAACAATGATTATGTGTGGATGAAACATGGTCTGAAACAATGATTACGTGTGGATGAAACGTGGTCTGAAACATTGGTCATGTGTGGATGAAACGTGGTCTGAAACATTGGTCATGAGTGGATGAAACGTGGTCTGAAACAATGATTATATGTGGATGAAACGTGGTCTGAAACAATGATTACGTGTGGATGAAACGTGGTCTGAAACATTGGTCATGTGTGGATGAAACGTGGTCTGAAACATTGGTCATGTGTGGATGAAACGTGGTCTGAAACAATGATTATGTGTGGATGAAACGTGGTCTGAAACAATGATTATGTGTGGATGAAACATGGTCTGAAACAATGATTACGTGTGGATGAAACGTGGTCTGAAACATTGGTCATGTGTGGATGAAACGTGGTCTGAAACATTGGTCATGAGTGGATGAAACTTCACAGTGAATGACATAGAATATAGTCTGATTTTAAATAGGCAGAATCATTTTAAAAACCAATTATTTCTTAGTTATAACTTCATGAAATATTCATTTCATTTTTTACCCCAAATAAAATGCTAAATCAATTACCTGGATGGAGTAAACAACTTGTCCATTTGATTCCTGGTCTGGGTCGATGGCCAAAACACTTAGGACAGGCTGGCCAATATTTGTCCTCTGTTCAAATGTAACAAATTAATAATATTAAGCCTTCCTATAAATAGCTGACAACCGGTAAAACATCAAGTTATTGAAAACTAAGTAAAACTTAGCTTGATAACCTTCACTCTATCGTTTCCACTGTATCAGTCGCGAGGCCATGTCCCTCCGCTAGAAGCTTCTATCACTTATAAGAGACACTCGTGTTTGTACATATATTACTATAATACTACATTGTATATTACTATAATATGCGATTTCTTATCATTGATCTCAATGTACTGTTTTCTAAGGTTTTGAAAAGTGGTTTCATTTTCATACAAACAAAAGCAAAGATGGCGGAATCCTAATATTCCCCTCTTGACATATCTTACCATTGATAGACGAGCACTGTAGGAGCGGAGGGAAAATCTTGGAGCGTTGTCGTTGACATCATTGATAATAATCCTTATTGTCCTGTTTGTCTGAAAAATAAATATGATTATTCTCTGTAAAGGAGCAAATGTATTGACATTGGTAAAAATATAATATCTTTTACGTAAATTAATCTTTTGTACACACTTTAATGAAGTATTTATTCCGTAAAAGTTCTAATGAAAGCTATGAAAAACAATTAAAGTGTATCAATGATTGGTACCAGCGATCTCTTGATTTAGTCTCCTTTGTTCTTATTCACGGTTATACCAATGTGATCAGTTTAATATAATCAGTTATATTTAAAGATATATTTGTTTTTGATAAGATAAATAAGGCTTAAAGGGGCAGTAGCACGTTTTTATGGGGAATATAAGGTGATGTCAGGAAAATGGAAATTAATGGTTCCAATTGACAGACAATGTATTTAAACTAAATGGAGCAGTAATAATTCAAATATATAATTTAAAGTTTAGCCATGCGATTCTTTTTTCTTACACAAAATGAATTAAAGGTGTTCACACAAAAATGGCCGCCAATGATTTTATGTGAATCTTTATATTTTGTTCTCTGACTATGGCTGATGGGCTTGTGTAATGAGGGTTTTGACACTATCAAAAAAATACATTTAGCATTAACGTACATTTATCAGCGAAAATTTTGAAATATAAAATTATTAAAAAACGTGCTACTGCCCCTTTAAGCTTACTTTAATCGAAATCGATGGACAATAAGAAATGCGGAATCAAAATGCTAGTATCTATTCAAGGTTTCCTTTTAGCCAACATTAAACATTGACAAACATAAATACTGGTTCAAAACAGATATTTATTTTCATAGGCCAAAAACAAATCAGCACTTATATTCCCTTTTTCGATGGACATTCTAGAGCTTGAGATAAAGAAGAATGATGAAGGTAATACTTGTTATATTCAACTTCCGTATTCAAGTTTAGCAAAGTTTCGACAAAGTCCCAATGGTTTTTTATGTTGGAATTTCGCGAAACCTGGATAAAGAAGTTAAATAAACATGATCATGCCTTTCATTAATTGATATTACAACAAGCTCAAATGTCAATTAATCATTAAAATATCTCTACTCATCAATAGAGAAGGAATCGGTTAGCTGTAGTTAAACAAACAGCTATCACACCATGGCTTTTACCCGTATATTATATGAATTCTTCTATTTCTGTCGAGTAAGTTTTGAATGATGAGTTATTGAGGGACCCATATACAACATTTCATGTAACTGTTAAGTTGACAGAGATTGTGAATCTGATAAAAGTAATTGTCGTTTGTTGATATATTTATGTTAAAATAGCTGCAGGTAAATTAATCCCAAACTATAATAAAGATTATAACTTTGAATTAGGGAGGACTCTTTCGGTTGCGCATCACTCAAAGCAAAATGATTATTTTGGTGACACTTTATACATGTAAGTCAATACAAATTCTGTGAGTGATAATACACTTTTTTCAAGATAGGTATATTGATTTGGTATGAGTAACTTACAGAATCTTTACCATCCGAGGCTGTGAGCTTTATGATTTTTTCTGAGTCCTGAAATAAAAAAAACCCCAATATCAACGAAAATTAGAATGCTAAATTTTTTTCAGAGGTTATACTCATCTTCTTAATGTAATGGGTTTGTCTAACATGCAAGTGACAAACATAAAAGCAAATTTACAATTCGTTGTTGGCATTTAACCTCACTTCTGAGATTTGTTTTTGCTTTCATTAAACGGAAAGATGCATTTTTCACTTTATTGTATATTCCAAATTATGATTACATTCTTTATATTTCTTCATTACTGTAATAAAATAAAATGTCCTTTGGGTGCTTTGAATTGAAGCATTTTATTCTCACAAACGGAAATATCCATTGATTTTCAAAACATTTAAATGTCAACTAATTTTTGTCTTGAGATCCAAAGAACTGGCTTATACTCGAAAAAAGAGAGGTACATGTAGAACTTCAAGGTAACGACAGAAATCATTATACAAATACACTACCTGTTTCTCAAAAACAATATACAAAACATGAATTGAAAATGACAATACGTTACTCTTTGACATCTAAAAAAAATACACTATGTTTTCTCACAAAGATTGCTCAAAAGATTACATATGAAACATAACAATAGATGTATATACCCGTTCTCTATCCAAGAATGCCTTGCGTTCCAGGTAATATAATACATGAGTGGAGTTCCTGATGAACAGTGTGATGTCTACAGCATCAAAGGACGCTCTGTCTTGGAAACTCAGGAACGGTGCGGAAGGACCATCGGTATCTCTCAAAGTTATCATCATTATTCTTGTAGCTTAAAATGGAAATTGATTGTTTATAAAAAAAATGATTTAAAAGTGATACTCACCTTTCTAAATAAGCATAATTAAAACTGCGAGGGTACCTTCATTACGGAAAGTTGGGATAACTGTACCTGATCCTTTCTTTGAATAAATATGTTAAGATTCAAATAAAAACATCTCCTGATCTGCTTGTATGCATTCAATCTAGTACTTGAGGCTTAAAACTCTTCCATTTATAACATTGAAGGTGTTGATGTGATACTGAAATACTGTAATGATAGTAGAAATCCTTGAAATTGAAGCAATTTTGTTAACACAACTGTTCCACTATCCTGATGGTTTTGCTGTGAAACTGTGAACATGTTCCGGATTTGGTTACATAATGCTACAAAATCATATTAACTTCAAGTAAACAGTATACTTTAGATATATAACGATATTATCATACATGCTTTTTAATTAGTTTTCATCATTCAACAACAACTATTTACTGTTTATTTTCCACAACGTAGACCTCCGATTACCAAGATTATTAGCAGAGTCTCTATCACAGTGTAACCAACCCACCCCTCCCCCCACTCCCCACCCCCCCTCTCAGCGGACTGGCCAGAAAAGTCTGATCTCTAACAATGATTTTGATAAGATATATAGCAGTTTTATAAAATAATTAGGTAATTTCTTGCACCTTGGCACTTTAAATAAAGTAAAAGACATGTGCAAAGCTGACGTTTAACTGAATCAGGTGAATAGTTTTTTTCATTTGGTCGGGCAAATTCTGATCTTAGGAATTGAATTGGTTCATGGAAAATCATAAAACAAAACAATAATTAACGAAATGATTGTAATTCTGCATTTATAATAATGACCTTAATATGTAAGAATTATCAACTCTGATATGTTGTATATCAAATGTGTCCGGTTACTATTATGCATCTATGTATTGTGACCTTTATATACATGTAGGTTAGCTACCTTGTGGCATGTTTTCGTTGACATCAACAGTTTCAGGAAGATTGATAAACTGAGGAGGCTGGTTGGCGGCAACTGAAAAGAGGAATATATACATAATATTACATACATTATTATATATTAGATTAATGGCCAAATAAGGAATTTTGTCTACTTCACGTTATCAGTTTGATGTAATCATATTTTTGTATGCAATAGATTATACTTCAGTCTGGTTCAATTGACATTGATAATCAGATAAAATAGTTGTCTACTACACATAATTAGTAAACTTAAATCAGGTTTTTGATTGGATAAATATTATGTTTGGCTAATACCATTGAAATCGATGGTCAATAAGAAACGTGTCTTCTTCATATACTAGTTAATTTAATCAGTTATATCTTATATTTGATAAAATAAATACTCCTTATCTGTTTATTTTAATTGAAATTGATATACAATTTAAGGAGTTTGTCTACTTCACACAATCTGTTTAATGCAATCAGATATATCTGACTGATGAAATACATAATACTCTGGCTTCCTTCAATTGAAATGGATATTCACATAATTATGTGTCTACTTCACATAATCAGTTCAATTTTAAGTTATACCTGATTTTGGAAAAATTGATAATACTTTTTTTCGAAGCTGCCACTAGTAAATTAAGGCATTCCACATGAAAACGATACTGGTACTTTGTTTAATGGTAGCAATTGAACGGAGGTGGATGTACGCTTGACAAATGCGTAGATACGTACCTCCTGTCACAGTAATTTTGACAGAGACTGTGGACATTTGGGGAGGTGTTCCATTGTCCTGAAACATATAGATAAGTAGCATTTAGCAACTAAATGTATTCCTTGCTTTCATAGATCAGGGAACTTGATTAATTCTTTTTCCTCTTAGCTTCTAGATCTTATTAAAGTATGTGAGAATATTTGAGAAAAGTTCCTCCTCATTTTAAGTTAACAATGTAACATATTATTCAACACTATGTTAGTGTCTGTAGACATGTTAATGTTCATGTTTAATGTTAATGAATCAAATTCTATGGAAATATATTACAAAGAACAAATTAAATTTCAAAAATAGAAAATTCTTATGTCTTAAGTGGTCTGTCTGCTGTGTCAGTTGTGTGTATTATCATATGCAAAATGACAATCAACCTCCTTGTTTATCTCTTCCTTTGCACGGGCGTAGTTGGCATTGTTACGAACAGGGTTTACAAGCAACTGTACAATCATATATGTTAAAATGTTAGTGATACTTACAGTTGCAACAATTTCAAATTCCAGTAGTCTCCCTTCCATCGAGCCAGCCAATGAACGTCCTAGAACAACACTTCCAGTTTGTTGATTAACCAGGAAAGCCCCTGTATCATCGGGGTTTGCGCTCACCTGCAATTTTGTCGGTAAATATCACTGATCACTGTTTAAGGTATTGTTTGCTCTTCTGTGTTAAGACTATCAATTTAATGTCAATTTTAACTCATTATATTAACATAGATATGGTTGGTTGTGGTGATTAACATTTAACAAAAGATGTTTGGAAAATGAACTGAAATATGTGATTTGTATGTGTAGTCAACGGTGCTAACCTCTGCTTGCGTATTTTTAAATCAATTTTTCTTAGAAACATTCACACGAACTTTGTGGTTATAAAGATATTTATTATATTTAGTGTCAGAAAGATGTAAAATTGAATGTGAAATCATTTCGTTATACTTATAATGGAATAATAAGTACAGTTCCAGGAATAAGTAATTTTTGCAATATAGATTTACTTGACCATGTACTTCAATTTCTTATTTCAATAACTGTCAACTTTTTTATTCATAAGGCATGTTGTCACAATGCTAGACCATTCATCAGAATGTATGTCTAGGTAGATTCTAGATTATAAGTTAATATAACACATGTATGCACCAGATAATGTTACTGTTCCACAAGATGCTGGTTACCTGTTTTCTGTAGGTAACTTTTCCATTGTTACCTATATCAGCATCAAAAGTTTGCGGTGTCACAATAGTAGTAAAGGGAGCTGTGTTCTGAAATATAATTCAAATAAAAGCTAATAAAATATCCTAACAAAGTCATTGTCATATTCATTTGGTTTGCTTGATGTTTATATATAATACATACTTTTGGAAATTTAAATCAGAAAATACTTAGCAAAACTGTTAATCAATTATTGGCCATATAGATCTAGCACAAATGGTACTTACGACTGGAAAAAACCCTGATGTATTAGAATTATGATCAGTTGAATGAAGGGCAGAAGCTACTTAAAGGGGCAGTAGCACGTTTTTTATAATTTTATATTTTTAATTTTTCACTGATAATTGGAAGTTAATGTTTAATGTATTTTTCTGATAGTATCATAAATCTCATTACACAAGCCAATCATCCATAGTCAGAGGACAAAGTATGAAGATTCACATAAAATTCATTGGCGGCCATTTTGTGTGAAAACCTTTAATTCATTTTGTGTATGAAAAAGGAATCACAAGGCTAAACTTTACATTATATATTTGAATTATTACTGCTCCATTTGGTTTAAATACATTGCATTTCAATTGGAACCATAAATTTTCTTTTTCCTGACATCACCTTGTATTCCACCTAAACACGTGCTACTGCCCTTTTAAGACTTGAAAATCACCGATATATTAGAATTATGATCATACAGATCTAGCAAAAAGATGCTTACAGCTGTAAAATCACTGATCAAAAGAGTTATGATCAAGTGGATCTAGTACAAAAGATACTTACAAATGTAAAATCACTGATGTATTAGAATTGAACAAGTGGATCAAGGCTCAGACACTCACAAGTGAGAGATCAGTGATGTAGTCCAATTTTAATCAAATGAGTTTTATAAAAGAAGATACTCACAAGTGGAACATTGATGGTGTATTCGTTTCTAGAGAAGACAGGACTGTTGTCATTCACGTCTCGGACTTGAATAGTGACTCTTACAGTGGCCTGAAACATTTTCATAAAAAACAGCGATGAGGCAAGATATAGTGACCTCCAGCATTACTATCCTGAGGTTAGAATCCATATATGACATTATGCATGATGTAAGAACTTGAAATAGCACATTGTATATGATATATTTCCATAGTAATTGAGGATCCTTTAAACGCATATAAGTTATTATGTAAAAACTAAATTTCATAAGCATTACAAGCACATTGATATATATATATATATATACTTATTCAAATTATCTCAAATGGTCATCTGTCCCCACAGAGGCAGATCAAGTCACATTGATCTATTACGCCGAAATCTCAGGGTTCTGGCAGTTACCCCTGGCGGAAAATACTGCACCACAATCCATTTGAGTTTCTTTAGCAAATGACAACGCTTTTCGCATGGAAAAATGGTTCATATCACTATGCTTTTGCCTTGATTTAGTAGCCAAAACGATGATTTAAGAACAGCGTCGCTGATTGCACAATTAACTTTGATTGCCTCCAATCAGGCATCTCCCATACTATCCCACAAACTTGGCGTAATATAACAGAGGCTAATTAAACTTGACTTGATCAGCCTCTGTGGGGAGAGAATGTCAAATGGTAGGATAGTTATCAAAATACTATATAGACAGTACCGTGAAAGTACCATCTGTAGCAGCAGCTTGGAGAATGTAGTTGTCCATCTGAAAGAAATAGACAAAAAGCCAAATTTACAATTTAATGTAAAATAATCATCTTTGTTAAAATACCCTGATGCATCATTATAAAGGTATAACAAATTGCATCATAATTCAATAACTTCTAAATTCAATCTATATTACTATCATAAATAGAAATCAATATTTGCACAAGACTCTGTGAAAATGGTTCGATATAATTCAGGTGCTTGGCAACATGGTCATCAAGTTCAACAAGTATTGATATACAAATTTTGGAAAATCTGTCTTGGGAAATACTGTTCAAAACATATTGCAGCTCATATTTAATAAAACAATTACTTAAGGACAACCCAAACGTAAGTATTAAAGTATAGAAAGGATACACAAAGAATTTAATTAGGCACCCCCTATTTTGTAAAATGAATTTGGGTGCTCTTGGTTTGTTTGGATTAATTTGATGTATTGGCCACTTCAGATGTAACAATTGCTTTATTACTGACTATTTGATTGAACTAAAAATTGTTAATGTGCATAAATAATATAAATATGAGGAAAACTGTGTCACTATTGAAATTTGGCCAATATTACTATTGTCATGGAGGGAAAACTACACATCAAACTTTGGATTTTATTAATTAAAAATAACATTTGTTATCCCTCATTGACATTCATACACAAAAATACTTTTTATCATGCATGATAAGAGGCTACTAGGACATTGAATTTTTAATCCAAAATTCATAATATGCCTACAATCTTAAAATCTGTGAGTAAATTTGAGATTATTTTAGTTGAACTTGTTGATCAAACATTTCTCTCTTTAGATACGCCATTTTCTTTAACAGTGGCCAATTAATGTCTTCGTGCAGTTTACTTTAAATTTGATATTTGATAATTTTGTGATTTTTAAGGTTCATACTGCTTTAACTTTTGCTATGAGGTCATTTACTAAAAAGTAATCAATTCAGTCAAAAGTATGATAATAATCACATTGCAGCAAAGAATATTGACTTTAATTCTCAATGACTAGGTAACTTGGATTGTGACTGAAAATACCATTCTTTGTAAAACCAGTTATACAGCGACAGTAAATCGTAAATCGAATGAAATTTTCGTTTCCACACTGGTAGATGATTGTTTATTTGAAAATTTTAAATTGTTTGCCTGAAAAATTTGTTTTGTTTATTATCAGCAGTGTTTTTCTGTTTGACACTCACTCACTCACTCGCTCACTCACTAGCTCACTCACTCGCTTTCACAGGTTTTATTGCATCGACTACAATCTTACATTTTCTCTGTCCAATGTGGCATTACTAAATAGATGTACAGTTTTTCTGTTGCCACTTATGATGGGTTGCCCAAGACGGAATGTTCTGCTGTTCAACAGTCTGATGAAGACGGTGCTGCCTCCATTGTTGTCAGTGGCAACCAGACTACCAAGGAATGTTCCTGAAAAAGGTTTTCTAAATAATTAGCTGAATGAGGTTTCATCTAGTCTCCAATAAGAAAACTTTAGTATATATCGGTAAGGAGTGCTTCTTCTATCTTGAGTTTGTTCAATTATCAGCTTATCTTAATGCGTATAACATGTAGTTTGGAAAGTCTCACTTCAGCAAAAAACGTATGGGATAATGTTGAAATTTTGTGTTTACATATTTGAATGCCACAACTAACAGTTCACCGTCATGTGAAGAAACCGGGGTCAAAATACTGTTTTATTCTTCTCAAAAGTCATAATTTGTTCTTTACACTAATTATATGTAAATGTACTATTTATTTTCACTGGGTTGTTATGGATTATTTTAATAAAAATTTAAGGAAATAAGAATTAAAAAATTATTATCCCTACTGTCCATTCATTTTTTTATTCTAATATTAAGTCTCCTGCCCTTATTCACAGCTAAGTCTCACAGGCCCAATTGGAAACTAACAAAAGTTCGTCTGATATTTCTTGATGTCAATATAGATTGGATTTGACTCTTGTGTGATCTACACTTTTGATATAGTGTACTATTGTCAAGAGCAGAATGCCATTCTTGATGAAACATATTAACAGATTGTTCTAGACATTCTTTAAGAAATATGTTTACATTACTAACTGTTTGCTTACCACCTTACCCATGAGAAAATAAAATATTTCTTAAATGGGTGGCTCATGTTATCTTACCCATGTCATCTAAGTCAACAAGCAGAGTTTATGCTAATTTTGGTAGTTGTTGTTCATGCATTCCCATGATCCTCAACTAAAATCGTAAGCAGCTTATTTGTGAATTTATATATATCTACCACATTCTCCACATACCATGTTATTAAGAGCTGATTGTGCTACATAAAAAATTATTTGCATGCGAGGAAATGTAGTTTTTCAATATATTTTCATATCCCAAAATTTCAGATCCATAAAGCATAATAGGTGGGATTAGTGAATCTACAATTTGAAAAATATTTATATGATATAAAATACAAAAGTTCTGGGAAACTGACACAATATTTATGAAGGCAATTTTTTGCTTGAGATGTCAGATCTGGAACACTCTTCTAAACGTTTATGGTAAAGAGAAACTAAAACATTATATTTATGAGTTTGGTATATTAACTTTCTTCCTTTCCTAACTTCAAAGGTGTCCAATATTTATGAACACATTTGATAAAATTAATAAATCCATTTTGATAGCTATTCATTTTGTGAATGTATATAATCTCCAATTATTAATATCATCAAAACTTTATCAAACATAAAGAAAAATGTTTGCCATACCACTTGGCTGATTTTCAGTGATGCTGAAGAAATAAGATTGCTGAGAAAAGATTGGCAGCGAGTTTGTTGGATCCTCTGGAGAAAAAAATATCATATTAAAGAAATGTGATATAAATTTGCCTTCAACATATATATATATTTTTTTAAAAATAATCCACAACAATATTATTTTCTCCTATAAAACTGTATTCAAAACATATTTCATAGACAAATTAAGGAAGTAAAGATGTTAACTGCAATGATGAAAAATCATTGTTAATATTTCAAAAATAAAAATAAGAAACTTTAAAAATTATTTATCAAAACAAATCTCACCAGGTTCCCCAATTTGAACGGTAACATTTGTGGCAGCAAACCTAGGAGGTTGACCTCCATCCTAAAACAAATAAAATAGTTCATTAGATCATATCAAAGTAAAATTAAATCATTTACATTGATAAAACACTGTAAAAATAATGGCAAAAATGATGGACAAAGTGAGAATTAATCATTAAAAGAAAACAGTTATTTCCACATCTTTCCAAATTATAAAAATTAATGTCCTAAGTATGTATAAGTATGGTGCAGATTTTCTGCAGATTTATTGAATATCAAGTAACTGACATATTGTTTTACACAAAATATTGTTTCATATTCATGATATTATACCAATGTAAGTGTGAGTATCTTTAATCTTTAAATGATATTTAACACCCACCGTAGCAAGGATAGTTAAGTTCTGTTTAGTGCCATCTAGTGATAAGAGCTGGGTCTTGGCATATACAGATCCTGTCATGCTGTTGATTCCAAATGTTCTGTTTCCCTGAAATAGAATAATATTTGGTTAAATTTTGAAAAATTTACGTCTTTAATCTATTTTAATATATGGAAATAATGAAAAATAGCTGATCAATGTAGATTGTGTCATATCATTGTGATTGATGGCACTTGAAACACACTCAAGGGCAAAAGAAATGATACCAACTTTTCAAAAGAGTACAAAACAAAATCCTGTCTTAAATGAAATGTGACTACAAATACTATTGTTAGGCCAATACGTTGTGAAGTAGTACTAACAAATTTCAAACACCTGAGTATGATACTTTTAATTGTATGACTGTTCAAATACACAAGGAGTCCTATAACAGCTTTTTCAATGTTGTTTTTGGTCATAATCTTTGAAACTGGAATGAAAATTATTAAAGATGTTCTCAATATAAAAAACCTTGATAGAAATTGATTTGTTCACACATGGTTCACATGAAATTATCCTGTTGCAGTCGTAACTATTACCTGTAGCTAAATCTATTACCGGTATGCATTTTCATGGTATCATTTCTTATGCCCCTGAGTGTAGTATGGGCAATGTACATATTTTTATGACATATTTACCCTGGTCATGCTGTATCTGATCTGGCCATCTACTCCACTGTCTCTGTCGATAGCACTGACCACCATGAAACCTGCATTGATTGCTTGCGTCTGTAATACACAAGATAGATAAGTAAGTAACCGAAATGTACATATACACAAAATAATAACAGGAAAAAAAGTAGGATTCTATTTCCTTCCAAACAACACTTCTTTAAATAAAACTGGCTTTAAGTGGTAAGTATACGTTTGATAAGGGTGTTAGTATCCACTTAAAAATACCATATGGTTGTAGAACTCCATAGAGGTTCTTCTGATTCATGTATTGTACTTTACCACAAATGAATTAAAATCATCAAATCATTGATTACACAAAAAAGTCATAGTTATGGTTTTACTAGTAGCAAAATTACTAGCTTTTGTAGGTTAAGTTTTAACGTAAATTGACTTACCGGTGCCACACAGTTGGCCTCATAATTGGTATATATAAGGCTCCTAACTTACCGCTAATATATTTACAGAGTAGGATGTTGATTGGAATGTTGGAGCATAGAGGTTGGTACTGCCTCTATCTATTGTCAGGATGATGGTACAGTTGAACTTTTCCTGTAAAAATGCATGAAAATGTGTTAATAAAATCGTCTTATATGAAAGAGATAAGAATATAAATTATGAATTTCAAACATTTAACTATGGTTTATTTAGTGAATATAATGTGTAAAGATGAAATAAGTGTAAAAGTCTGTACAAGATGTAATATGTATGAATTATATGAACTCATTTTTTAAAAAACATTTGCCATCAATGTCCGTTAAAATCATTGTTTTAAAAAACTATAAAATGAAAAATTCTCAATAGCTTTTTGGACGTACTTGGCAATTGTTGCATAAATAACCAAACTACATCTTATCATCCCTTGCCACAAAGTGTAAGTGGCATATATGTTTGGTTTCAGTGAGCCTGTGCGTCTGTTAGAGTTATTGGGGACAACTTTTCTCAAAAACTACTAATGATAAGAGAACCAAATTTACTCTGTCTTTGTATCAATACCTTGATGGAGGTAAAATTGAGAAGTCTGGAATTATTGTTTACAGACTTATTGCCCTTGTTCCGTGTTTGTGGACTCTTTTCAAGGGTTATCTTCAAATGAGAGAACTTTTCCCAGATAAGATAACCATATTTGTTATGAGTCTTCAGGGTATCAATGCCTTGATCGAGTTCAAAAATCAGAAGCATGCAATTTTGTTCTAGAGCCCTAGTTCCGTGATTTTGGACTCACAGGAAATGTTGTGAACTATATAATGAAAACCAATTCTTTATTGGGCTTTGATGATTAAATCTTCATATTTCAGAATATATAATGGCTCAATCTTTCCAATCCTAGAAAAACTTACCCCTGTTTTGTAACTTGTTGCAATCAGGTTAATGATTCTCCGATTCTGAAAGAACAATCGTAAATACAAAATGGTCATGGTGTGAGTGAACCTTGGGAATTTTGTTTACTTGGCATGTATGTCTAAATATCCAAATATGTTAAAGATATTTTGAATTTATAAATTGTGAAACAGTTCATAGTTTCACCAACTTTCACGTTATGTAAAACTGATTATTTTTATCAATTTTTAACATAATATGTTATTTTTTTCAGATGATAATCATTCCATTACTTCCTCCGATTATCCTTTGTCATATAAGAACATGTCACATACAAGGCAAATCTGCATGAAACCATTTTATTGTGAACGCGTACCTTTTTCATTCATATTATGAAAATTTATTTGCATACCTTTACTGAATGCTGTACATAATCCTTGTTTTATTAACAAAAATTATCCTGCAATGAGAAACATACAATGTTCCCTGCTTGAACATTCGAAACGTGAGTGTTGTCTTTAAACATAAAATCATGGGTAGTATTCACTAACTGTGGAATGAGTAAAATTTAGCCACTAAGAAAATACTAACCTCTGTTATTGATGCAGTGTTCAATCTCACTGGTATTCTGTTCTGGGTCTGGAAGATGTATACGCTCTGAGCAGAGACTGTGCCAGTTGGATCATTGAAGGACACAAGAGATCCATTATATTTATAGTCCTTATCCCATAAAACTACCGTAGAAACAATGGTCCCTGAAAGAATAGAGCATGAAATTTATTCTCCAAACCTCATCTCAGCTCATCAAAAATATTGGTATACAATCAACACAGACATATGATAAGCATGTTTTTTTATGATTACAATTACATTGTATTAATCCCTGTAACTTAGAACAATTTAAAATATTTGGAAAAAGAACATGTTCAATTTTTAACTTTGACTTTATAATTGAACTTTTGCGTTACTTTTCTTTTTCATTATTGCAAAATGAATGTTTAGTACACCTTCATGTTGCATAACATAGAACAACTATAATGAAATGAATTACCAGAAATCACTGTTAGACATAACCACACTGATTGTCAGTCCATAGTTGAGAACACTGCCCTTTAATCATTTTTATACAAATTATGATATTATTACCACTTCAAAGATACACTAATATATGTAACGTTTTCAAATATGCAATGAATTAAGAAATAATAAAAAAAAACCACTTTCCATCAAATTTATTTCAAGTTCAATCCAAGATTCGAAAGAGATATTGTCAAACATTTTCTCTTACTTACCACTTCAAAGATAAGATTGCACTAGTACATGGAGAAAAAGAGTAATTCTATGGATGAACAACTTCTTTATTTGACGGTAGCGATGTTTCGGTATACTTACTCTTATACTGTTTTCAAGCATAGTTGTGAGTATACATGTTTAAAGGGGCAGTAGCACGTTTTTAGGGGGAATATAAGGTGATGTCAAGAAAATGAAAATTAATGGTTCCAATTGAAAGACAATGCATTTAAACCAAATGGAGCAATAATAAATCAAATATATAATGTCAAGTTTAGCCATGTGATTCCCTTTTCTTACACAAAATGAATTAAAGGTGTTAACACAAAATGGCCACCCATAGATTTTAGGTGAATCTTCATACTTTGTAGTCTGACTATAGATGATTGGTGTGTCTTATGAAATTTTTGACACTATCAAAAAAATACATTTATCATAAAGTTACTATTATCAGTGAAAATTTAAAAAATATGATTATAAAAAAACGTGCTACTGCAACTTTAATCGGTCAACTAATACTACTACTACTACTACATCAAACCTGGAACGAAGGGAGCTGTAACAGTCGCTGTGTAAGTCCTAGGATTGAAGGTGAGTCTGCTAGGTGAAGCTCCTAGAACATCAGAGAAAACAGAGAAATTTACATTAAATCGATGAAGAAAGTATTGTTGTGAGTTTGTACTTCATTACCACTTAAAAAGTGTAATTAGACCCTATACAACATTACATTTATGATATTTTTCAGATTCCTTTAAATAAAAGATACATTTTTTCCATGTTACAATGGGTTTTTTTTCTTGATAAGTTAATGCACGATGTTTGCAGCTACATGGTGCAGCTATATAACGAATTATTGTTTACATACCTGTGTAACCTTACTGAAACCTCACATACTACAAGACAAAAGTTTAGACTCAGTGCAGAATGTAATGTCTTTTTTTCTAGCGAAAATATCATAAAATCTACAGACTGAATTCTTCAAGATTGAGAATTATTGCAGTAACCTTGATGTGAGGAAAGCTTGACAATTTCATTCGACTCCGATAATGAAACACTGTCCCCGATACGAGGGGGGTAATAATGACATAAAGAAGTTGCATTTTCAATGATGTCCATGGACATATGCTGAGCATTTGTCAGTTAGGTTTCATGATGCAAATGTTAATCAAGGTCCATTAGTGATAAATGCATGCCACTTGGTATTAAGTTGAGCAAGCATGAATCAATTTTACAATGCCTGTAATATTACAATTTTATAGCATCTTTGATGGTGAGTCTAAACTATTGTCTAGTATAATATGTGATGGCATTTAGGAATTGAAGCAATACAAGACCAAAACAATAATTTTACATTTTCACTGCAGAAGTGAACTTCCATTGTTTTACAATACATGTAAGGATATATCATATACCACCGTGAACTGTAAAAGTTTTGACAGGTCATTGAAGTGACAAGGGAGCAAAATATAAAAACACTAATTTGAAAATAAAATCTATTAGATAATGAACAGATTTAATCATAAGTCATATGTATTCGTTTGCACTGAGTCAATATAGCTGTGCTTTTACAGGGAGTATTCAATGAAATATTATGAAATCGAAATTTCGAAAATATGACGTCTCTGTCTAATTCATCATGCTAAACTTATATATTTCAAGGAAAGACTTGAGGATCCCAACATTATTTCATAAAAAGAGTCGACAATGCATTTTCATTGAGGTCCATCGGACTCCATCCTAAATCAAAATATAAAGTGGACAAATGTATAGTATTTATAATCACTCTTTCAAAAAATAGGTGTTTTTTGAAAAAGAAAAGTGCATCTCCAAAAATTTGAATGTTTGGAAGTTGTATATTTTTGTAGCAACGGTACCTGACGTCAAATTGACTGTTAGCCTCATTAAACTGGAAAATGTTGGGGTACCACCATCCTGTAACAAAGAGAATTTGAATTATCCATGTTATCATCATGAAAAAACAAGCCATAGACAAGTACTGTCCCTGATATAAAGGGTAAGTCTAATAAAGGCAAGGGAAGCCACTTGAAATATGGAGTGATAGAAATGATATGGACTTACAACTTCCTGATTGCAATAAGTAATCAAGTTATCAAACAGCGCCATTGCTAGCATTTACATGAAATTGTCAAATCGATTTGCCATAAAGAAGTTGTAAATTCATATAACTTGTATCTTTACAGCAATTACTGATATATGGTTTAACACATTAAACGTTAGCCAAAGTAGAAACAAATCTAAATTTGAAAGTCGTTAAAATAAATTTAATCATATGGTTTAATTTCATATCTTTTGGCCTATTATATTCTTTCTGATCCTTAATAATACTGATAGTATGTTATTTTCTGTAGTCTAAACAAATGACCCTTAATCCTGAAGTATTTACCTTTGCTCTGATGATCAGTGTAAGAGGGTTGACACCGAGACCGGTGAGGGATCCGTTCACATTCAAATATCCTGTTCTGTTGTTTATAGTGAATAAGTTGACATATGGACTACTGGGCTGTAAACAGAGTTGGTGATTGATAAGTGTCAACCTTCCTATCATGTTATCAATAACAAGTTTTGTACTAAATGAGTACGCCATTAAACACAATATGAGTATCCATTAAACACAATATGAGCATTTCTCAATCGTATTCGTGTGTAGGAATATGAATGACCAAGTACATTATCAACATTTAAGCATATTTCTCTGAGCTAAATCTAGAGGATCAAATAAACAGTGATGTGGCTGGAGATATCAATTTCCTAGCAAGGCATATCTTGCAACATTTTCAATCACTGGCTGATAATGGCTTTGAATAGTTTCACTTTCTGGGTCAAATTTCTCTACTTTCTTTTTCCACTATGTTCATGCGGCTGAACAGGATAGTTCTTTCAGAAAGGTTATGAAGGTTGTTATTGATCGGCAAAGAGGTTGATGTAACAACAAAGTTTTATGCCTAGCAGCAAGTCTCAAATTATTCAGTGATGGAATCGGGCCCGAGTTAGTCATTACTGGGGAAATGGAATGATATTCCTCTTATGAAGACCCTAGAAATGTGATAAAGTACTTAAATCAATTCACAACAACAATGGATCTTGTACTTTAAAATTAATTTTGATTCAGATTACAAAATGTCATTACTTCAATGGTAAGATTTATTTTAAAACAACGAAACCATCAGATAGCATACCAGGATTTCGTACGTGACTGTTCCATTTTCCCCGGCATCATAGTCGATCGCATGAACTCTTGTCACATTGGTACCAATTTTAGCATTCTGAAAGGTAGAGTATAGATGAGTAAAATTTTGATTTTCCTAATTCTGAATAAATTATAAATCTCATTGATATCTTTCTCAATCAATTGAAAATTTTAACTGTATTGGCCAATTCCGTTTTCTTGGATTAGATTGTGAGCCTTGGGCCTGAATACCATTGAGTTGGCATAAACCATTTAACAAATACAATGAAACAAAACACCAAATTTATTATCACATATGTGCATTTAAACACTATACTTTAACGTCAACGGAACCTCATTAAATATGTAGACAAAAGAGTGTTAATAAAATATCATACCTGGCTGATGTGAACTACAGATTCTGAAGAGGTGAACATTGGAGAGTTGTCGTTCACGTCTGTTACATTCAAAATCAGGGTTGTATTAGTCTGAAAAGAACAATATGCACCTTTTGTTAAAAAGCATATATAAACTCGGGCAAACTGAATGAAAACAATATGATCATATTTCATAAATATTATTTGTAAACTTGTTTAAGGCATCGTACTACATATTTTATAATAATGTTCAATATATCCCCATTTAATTGCATATTATGTCAATAATGTTTTCTATAGAATGTAAAACATGAGGAAATGCATTCGGTTATTTTAGTATGAGTACCTCTTATTAAAGGGACAGTCCTATAGGGGTATTTTTATAAAAATACTTTTAATGCATTGATGAATATCAAATGATATGGAAAATATACTTAACAGATGTCATGTAGATATTATTTACATATATGAATCATAATGAAGACAATACAGCTAGATCATCTTACCTCATCAATACCATCACTTGCAGTAATTACGATACTTTCTAGATTTCTCTGAAAAACATAAGAACATGTTGATATAAGAACATTGTTAACACTACATGTATGTGTGAATCATTACCCTTTTTCAAATTAACCCTTATCCAGCAAGCATATTGACATATTATTTGTACTTAATCAAACTGCTACCAAAAAAAGATACAATGCAATATGTCGATGAAATCCCCTAAAAGCCAAATACTTCTTAAACTTCTTTATCGACTTTAGGGGATAACATATCCGAATAACGATATTGTACACAACGAAAGAAAATTTCAACCATTTTAATCTTTTCAAATTGTTGATATCATCAGTATCATTTTTGTTTTCAAGAAAAAGATGTGGATACATTGATTCTTCAAATAATGTCTCCAGATTGATATTCAAATCAGGCAAATTGGCAGTGTTGGCTATGAAGTACAGCAACAATGACAATTGACCAAACACAACCATACAATTTTCAGTTTTGCAAATTCATGTTATTTTCTAATGGTATGCAATTGCAACGTCTGCTTTACATGACATAACAATAATTTACTATTTGTCTTATTGGTAAGGATGGGTATTGTTCCTCATTCTGTATTGCTATATATAGCGATACAAAAAAGTGTATTGCAATATATTGCTACATGTACTTTAATTCAAGAATGTGCATGCTATCTTGTTTAAATATGAGCGTTAGGAACGATCATCATTGCTCAGCTATGAGCCGTTTTGGAAAGGGATATTTTTTCAATCACTGTTTATGATCTGTATACATATTTAAGCTATTTTCTCAACACAACTTCAAACTTTGGAAAGAACTTTCCGTCAATCATGTTTTAGTTGGTTGTGTTTTTGCAATTTTAGATGGAAATAGATCGTTATAAATGTTCAATATATTGAATATTTCAGAAGTGTGTACCAATTCGTATCATATTGTTCCTGTATTGCAATATATTGCTATGTCGATAATACCGCGTATCCTTACTTATTGGTAATATGGCCTTCAATTCTGAATCAAGTGATTTTATTAAAATTGAACGAGAAGGATTTTGTAAAACTTAATGAGCATTAGTAAAACCATGCTTAGTTTAAAAGTAATTTACCCTTTCCCTGTCAAGTTGCCTGAACAGGCGGATAAGCACCAAAGCCTGATTGTCTTGTATGGTAACACCTGCGGCTACGATGCCTGGTTTCTTCAGAGACACTGATACTGATCTTCCGGAATATACAGGACCAACAGACAGCTCCAGGAGAGGGGTTCCTAAAATATAAAGAATATGGTTTTTTTTCACAATCTGTTGAACATTGAAATTGTTTATTGTTGATTTTATCATGTTAGAGCAAGGGTAAGCTTCACATATAAGTTGTATAACTTGAGCCGCTTCTCTTCATTGAATAAAACATGTTCACATGAAACAAGTTAACCACAGAATATCCACAATGTCAAAAACAAATAAGTTTTAAGTGTTATATGTGTCGCTGTGTTACATTCGACCAACTTCTGAGGACGCTTAAAAGAATATTTGTGATTTAAAACTATAAAGACCAACTGAAAATATTTTAAGTAATCAAAATATGTTAATCAAGTTATATCAATTGATATTTGAAATTAAACATCCATAAGTTATGTTAAAAATTACTATCTTTAAAAGCAAAATAAATTCCAACTTACCACTAACAGTGTCCTCACTGACGTTTATAATGGTTCGATTTGATGCAAATTTAAGCCGACCATTACCTATAAAAATTAAAACGATATTTCATCAACATTCATGTTACCATCAGGGATGTATGTCGTAAATGAATCAAAAATTCTTTTACTTTACTGACTCATGCTGATAAAGTTATATTTCAAAATACAATTTCGAAACTGTTCAATTGATTATCTTGGAAACTTCACAGTAGCAGGAATTCATCAAAAAGATGATGGGTGTCACAATTTGTAAATATTGTCAAAATGGCCCCCACTCATTATGCAACCACTGTTATTCCCTTACAAAACTATTATTTTTTAAGAAATAATATTGTTTTCTTTCTTATTAAGTTACCTTGTTGAATCCTGATGAACACTGATGTTAATGTACTCAAAGATGGGTTACCGCCATCCTGAAAGAAAGTATTTTCATATTCAGCTTTCTGTCTTTCATCCGACATTACTAATGCAGGATATAAATTAAAGATTAAAGGAAGTTTAAAGGGGCAGTAGCACGTTTTTAGGGGGAATACAAGTCGATATCAGGTAAATGAAAATAAATGGTTTCAATTGAAAGACAATGTATAAAACTAAATGTAGCAGTAATAACTTAAATGTATAATGTAAAGTTCAACCATGCAATTCCCTTTTCTTACACAAAGTGAATAAAAGGTGTTCACATAAAAATGACAGCCAATGGACTTAATGTGAAAGCTCATAATTTGTTATCTTACTATGGATGATGTAATCAGATTGTGATTGTGTAATCAGATTTTTTTCACTAGCAGATCAATTCATTAATAAATTAACTCAATTATCAGAGAAAAATTTAAAATATAAAATTGTAAAAAAACATGCTACTGTCCCTTTAAGATGAAGACATATCTAGGGTCAAATAATATGTTGTTAACTTTACGGTTTTTATTAGTGCACTGTTTAAATGATTGTAGTTTTCTACCTTTGCAGTCACTGATAACTGTATATTCTGTCCAACCAATGTCAGTAGTGATGACGTCACTGTTATGACTCCAGTTCTATTGTTGATAGCAAACCTGCTTCTTTCCACACTTCCTCCCTATAAATAACAAGGTAAAAAAACATTTTTAAGAAAAGGCAAACACACCATAAATATGAAGGATTTAGCAATTGAAACAATAAAGAATTGAATAAAGATCATTGATTTGCTAAAAATGTGTATTAATTCCTCTAATACAAGAGCAATCATTTAATAACTGGCTTATGCATTTTTAGATTATTCTGGTGCAAACATATCATTTATGTTTCTGTTTACATTAATAACCATTTAGACAAAAATCACTTCTACAGATTGGTTTGAAATATTTAATTTGAAATTCAAAACCTTACATCAGTATATTCAAAGTATAAACAACCCCAAAACAGTCTAAGAACTCCGACTGACTACAAATTACTCATGGTTATTATCATTTAACAAAATGAATGGCATATATGACATCATAGGTGTACCAAGTTTCAATTCTTGTCTTTGTGGATTTGTTTAGCACAAATATTGCGATTCTTATTCAATCATGATTTCAACTTCCAGGTAAAACACATGATGGGTTCTATCACTGGAATTGCTACATAATGAGGGAAATTTCTTGATACAAGTAATTGCAACCTAATCTGCGATAGATAGTCACTCCATATTTCAGTTATCATGTTCAGCTGATAAAGCAGTTGCCTACACCTTGGATTTTGCCTCTTTTTCGATATAGAAATGGCCTTTAGACAAAAATAAGCATCCAATAAATGCTTGTCAATTAGGATCAACATTTACAAAAAAATATGGGTCCAGCTTTGAATCTGTCTGCATTATTAATCTTAAACTAATCTTATCTTAAACACAATCTCATTCAATCTTAAACACTGCCAGTAAATAGTGTATACCAATAGTGGCTCTGTCTTTTGGTGTATACCAGCCCACTTTGAACTTATTGACGTCCCCTTGTAACATAAATATTGCCAAAATACTGTGAGACTCTAATCAGGATGTGATTAAGACAAGCCCGAGCTATGACTTGCAGGAGAAGTTGATACACTCAGTTAGGTTTGTACTCACAGTTATGGAGTACGAGACTGTTCCGTTTCTTCCTGCATCCCGATCTGTAGCATTGACAGTTGTAACATAGCTTCCTCTCACAACATCCTGGAATAATATTTCATAGTTGTAAAAATAAAACTTTACGTTATTTTTAATTTTTATTCATTATGAAACATCTTTGCCAAGGAAAAAGTTTAACATATTCGACATGTTTGATAAAAAATTGCTTTCATTAATTCATTAATGAATGCCAATATCCAGAAACTTGTCCTTTAAACAATGGATCACTTGGGCACTTATAGTGTGAGCTACAATAAAAAATATCTTCATTAAGATGCATATAACATATTAGTGGTGCTTACATTATTTAAGACCACTGAGTACTGAGATCTGTTGAAGGTTGGTGCATTGTCGTTGATGTCAGAGATGTGCAACACAAGGGATGTGTTAATCTGAAATAGAAGGGAAAAATGTATTTCAAGAATAAAAACTTAAAGTACTCAGAAAATTATATACGTGAAGATATAGATTACTTGGTTTGTACATAATGTAGTCTACATGATATGCAAACATTTATACAATCATATTACATTTTCGATATCATGTGATAAATGATAAATGCTTTTACTTACACTTCTATTGCCAAGGGTTGCTGTCAGCTGAATGAAGTGAAGACTTTGCTGGAAATGATTAAATAGAAATGTGTTCGGATAAAGACATAAACTGTTATAAATCCATGTAAAAATGCAAATCACGTAATACGGTTAGACATACCTGAATTGGAAGATGACATTAAAGGGGCAGTAGTTTTTTTTTTGATAATTTTATATTTTAAATATCTCACTGATAATTGTACGTTAATGCAATATGTATTATGTAAATGGCGTAAAAAATCTCATAACACAAATCAATCATCCATAGTCAGAGGACAAAGTATGAAGATTAACCTAAAATCCATTGGCGGCCATTTTTTGTGAACACCTTTAATTCATTTTGTGTAAGAAAAGGGAATCGCATGTCTAAGCTTTACGTTATATATTTGAATTATTACTGTTTCATTTAGTTTAAATGCATTGTCTTTCAATTGGAACCATCAATTTTCATTTTCCTGACATCACCTTATATTCCCCCTAAAAACGTGCTACTGCCCCTTTAAAGTAAATAAAGTTGAGTAAAGTTTGGATCACAGAAATAAAATATGTATTTATCTCATTAACTATAACACAAAAGTTATTGACATCAGCTACGTTAACGTTAAAACCTAAAATTTGTCACTTGATAAAAAAGAAAAATGTCAATTTTAAGAATTTAAAGTCAAATACACTTTTCTAATTAGAGTGTCCGTCTGTCAGCAAATAAGGTTTACCTTAACATTAATTAGAAGTCATCTTAGCGGTTAACAGGACACAACAACATAGTCCTTATATTTCAATCTCAATTTCGGACTTAATGGTAGGTGCCCAATGGCCTGCTCTACAGGTATTGATGGATTACAGGATCTATGCTAATCTTGTAAGAAGTCATTTCTTACTGTTTCTCTGTCAGGACTCCTCTGAATCCTCATTCTCCAAGAGGCTGTAGCTGAAGTATCAAACTTCACGAACCCCACAATGGAGTCATTGCTTCTGATAGACACCTGGCCGACTGACGGTTGTAAGTAGTCATCGACTTGAAGGAACCCCACTTCAGAACCTGTAGGGTAAATTTGATAGATATTGGGTGGACTGTTTGTCTTGCTGGCAGAATGTTGGATTAGATGAAGATTGTAATGATCAGTGAGTTGTTGAAATGAGAAGTTGAATGATGAGTAGATGAATGAGGAAATGTATGTGAAGTTCAGTGTATGAATCTGTGTTTGGTGAAAGAAAGGGCAGTTAAATAGGTGAAGTAATGTATCACTGAAAGAGTTAATGCATTGTAGCGGTGTTAAAACATAGCCTGTCCGCCAGTCCTTAAACTGGCTACATTTTGCCAGGACTGGCTACTATTTGTCCAGGACTGGTAACTTTTCAAAAAGTTTCTTTATCTTTCCCTAAGGTATTGACTAATTAATTTTCAGGACAGGCTTGGTTTCCAATCTATTTTCAAAACTGATTGTAGTTAAATACAAGGATTTGTGGTTTGATGGATGATTGGTACTTTTAACTGAAAGAATTTGTGTAGGGATCTATTTTTTATGAAGCGCTGGATGGTGACAGAAAGAATCGGTCTTTGAATGAGTAATTTCACATGTTGCTCAATGAAGGAATCCATTATCTGATTGGGACAAAGATGGTTAGTTAGATGTCAATGGGCATCAGCAAGACTATATTCAGGGTAGGAATCTGTTGCTTGATGGCAGGGATGGCAGGGATGGTAAAGTGATGAATGTGTTCATGCATGTGCAGATCAATGTAGGGACAAGTTGTTGGTTGTTTTGATGAAGGAAATGGTTGATGTAAAGTCAAATTATTTAAAGATCAGGGTGAGAATCTTTGTTTGGTGGAACGAAAGAGGTAATGTACGTGTAAATTAGTGTAAAACTATGTTGTTTGAAGCAAGGTGGTTAAGTGAAATAATTGGTCTATGAATTGCTTAAAGCATGTGTTGACAAGTGTAGGAATCTGTTGTGTGGTTAAAGAAAAGGTTGAGTGGAAAATGACTTGAACTTTGTAGGGATATGGTCTTTTGCATGGTCAACATGTTTGGCAATATAATGGGTAAAGCCTTTACTTATTTCATATTTGAATCTGTGTAGGGACATAAGTGTCAGTTAGTTTGATATGTTGTTGGTAAGATTTCTTTTGGTAGACTGTTTACTAAATGCTTGTTTGAATTTGTATTGAAATATGTGACATCAGCAGGTTTTAAAGTAAATGGGTAGATCGTTTAATTATTTCATGTCTGGATCTGTGTAGGAATATTTTGTTTGATAAAGAAAAGGTGTTTGATGAATTATTCAAAGAATGTTTATTTGATGTAAGTTTGGATCCGATTTTGCATTTGATGTTTTCACAAGGACAGGTTGTCAATTGAAAGAATTCATCAAATAAAGAAAGAAAGCTTGAATCAATTAGTATAGATAAGATGTTTGTTGTATGGATAAGATTTTGGAACATAATGGTAGATTGTTTACTCGATGCAGATTTAATTTGTGTAGCTTTATATCAATAATTTTTTGGAGTAAATAGGTAGATTATTAATTTAATGTGTGTTTGAATCTGTGTAAGGATAAGATATTTGATTAGAGGATTGTTTGTTGCGTGAATGAATTCGTAGCTCTTCGATGTTTTTTTTATGTCAATGGTGAATGAATTTGTGCAGCAATAAATGGATAAATATGTAGTTAGATGAGTAGGTGAAAACCTAATTAGTCTTCAATATCAATTGCTTTCAATATCAAGATCTACTACAATAAATATGTGCTTAGAAACCGGTTAAACAAAACAAAACCTAAATATTCTTTTACATTACCAAATGTGTTTTCTGGGACGGTGAAATTCATATTCGTTTGTCTGAATCTCAAAGACGGAGCTGTAACAAAACAATATCATATTTATCATATTATTGTATGAAAGGATTCTATATTTAAGTATATTCAAAGCAAAATAAACTTACCGAAATACTTGTGTCTTAATCCGATATGGACAAAATTCATAAAACCAAATAGATCTTGTACATACATGAGCTTAGTGTTCAAAGTTTTGTATTGTTAAATTATATATTTATTTTATGTTTGCTACTTTAAATATATTTCTCATTTACGTAATTACAATTATTTTTTATAAACATTAGGGTTATCAAAGTTCAATTCATATACCAGCATACCATTTTGACAATAAATCCCTGAGTACCCAGAGAGACACAGACATTGTATGTTTAGGGATGAGTCACGGATGCATGTTGCTCCATTCCGACATGGGTTAGATGGACAGGCCATGTTGTCTAAAACAGCAGAACCACATTACAGCTTTTAAAATGAAATACAAAGATATTAGATACCAAGAAATATACAATATCATTTATTAACGCAATGAAACCATTTGTAACAGTCATTCTGATGTCATTAAAAACTAAAAAGGTTGTTACTATTATTTTAATCACTTATTTTTACAATACTCTCTGTAAGTTTAATTTTTTACATGTATGGTAATGTGAAAAAAAACCTGGTTCAGAGCAATGCATGCAAGCTATGAATTACATAATAAAGGTTCTATCTAGGCCTATGGTTACAGCTGCTGCGTACTTTATGTTCGCCCACATATCTTTTGTATCATAGAGTAAATATCAATTAATTTAGAATGTATCTGAGACACTGTAGCATTGCGAAAGCATACAGAAAATGTTGGTTCTTAATGCACGTTGATATATTCATATGTGCAGTTAAGTTCAGGTCATGTAGGGACCACTTAGGGTCAGAATTTCGAAAACAAAATTTTACATTTTTCTCTACACGAGAACAACTGGGTCCCAGGATTAAATATACATCGTATAATGGTTATTTCACACATTGAAAATGGGTAATCCTTTTCCAATTCTCTCCAAACCCAAATGACATAGTATTTGCACTAATATACATGAGCAAGTGAACAAACAGTTTTTATATTGTAAGATAAATCATAATTAAGTATTTACGTTCGCATTGGAACCCTGTAAACTGTGGTTTACAGAGACAAGTGTAGCTGGAACCTTGAGTCTGACATTCGCCATTATTCCTACAGGGATATGACATACAGGCATCTGGGAAAAAAATGCTAATAATAAGGTCACAAGGTAATAACAACATCATTTGCCTTTGAAACATGAGAAATAAGCTTGAAAATACAGCATATATTGAAATTAAGTATAATTCAACTTTAATCAATTCATTTTCAGTGAATATTCAAGGTAACTGTTATGTTACAATTATTTTAACAAAGACTGATCAAGCAATTTATCTACCTTGAAGAAATATATTAACCGATGCCAGGCCTTATAAGAAATTCATAATTAGTGCATTTAAGTTACATTGACGAATATTTGTGCTCTCATTAACTCATTGAGTTAGACTTTAAGTGCCTAAAGTAAATATGCAAGCTGAAATAAAAATGAAACGGTTATGGTCAAATTACCCAGGTATCTTATCCAAACAGTCACGTTGACGATGTCCTGTCGGTTGCCTCCGTCCTGAGAAATAGTATAAAATAACCATTTCATCATAACTAGTTTTAAAGGGGCAGTAGCACGTTTTTTGATAATTTTAAATTTTATTTTTTTCACTGATAATTGTAAGTTAATGCTAAATGTATCAGTTTTATGGTGTCAAAAATCTCATAACACAAACCAATTATCCATAGTAAGAGGACAAAGTATGAAGATTCCCCTTAAATTCATGGGCGGCCATTTTGTGTGAACACCTTTAATTCATTTTGTGTAAGATAAAGGAATCCTATTGCTAAACTTTACATTATATATTTGATTCATTACTGCTTCTTTTAGTTTAAATACATTGTCTTTCACTTGAAACCATTAATTTTCTTTTTCCTGTCATCACCTTATATTCCCCCTACAAACGTGCTACTGCCCCTTTAAAGGATTGTGACTCAAACCAATTGTACTGTTAATTTATTCAGTTACTCACATGTGTATGTTTTGTACAGTGCTGCGAAAAATGTTCTTATATGGGACACATATTAGCTCTGGGTCACATCAGTCAACCAAGATATGTACATGGCAAACTTGCACATTTTCATTAACTTGACATGTTAATAATGCAAATATAAGTAAGCTGATTCTTTAGAATTAAGTCATATTGTCTAACTTAACGATTAACCTTGTGCATACCAAGTGCTAACTAGAGACAAAGGAAAAACATCAGATATACCTATGATTCTTTTATTTACGTCTGACAGCAGATGTAAGTGAATACCAAATTAAAAATTAACTACCGGGTATCTGGTTTCGTGGAATAAAGTCAAAATTTAGTCTTGGGTTGTAACATATGCTTATTCACATTTGATTCAGTGAATTGAATATTTTAAACGGAAATAAACATTATTCTGTAAGGCTGATTCATAACCAATGCTGTGCAAGGAAGACAAGAGTCATTCTATGGATGAACAACTTCTTTATTTGACAGTAGCGACGTTTGGGTATAGATCCAATACTGTTTTCAAGCATATGAAGAATAATGAAAGGTACAGCAATTAAACATATTGGTATGATAATGAGAAAACAAATATTCTTGTCTTTTGTCTTATATCATCAACTTCTAGAATCCCATTCAAACATATCAATGCTTTGTAAATTGAACAATTAAGTGTACATAGATTATTTAATTGCTTGTGAAAATCATACACAACGTAATTACTACTCACCCTGGCTCTGACGACAAAGGTCATATTTTCAGGATAGAAAAAGACATGTCCAGTTATTCCTATGACTCCAGTTGTCTTTGAGATGTTGAACAGATCAGACATCACTTCCCCTCCCTTAAAAAAGAATCCAATAAACTTTAGAAATCCTGACAGGAAATAGATTACACTGGAAAAAATTGCTCTGCAAATAACAAATTCCATAAAACGAAACAAAACTTGAATTGGGAAAGCACTTGGTATGATATGAAGTGTTTACGTTGATGAAACCATATGATTGATAATATTTACTTTAAAATACAATCCATTTTGGGATATAAACAAATTGTTTTGATCAAATAAAACTGATTTTTGATAATGTGGGTGCTTGGCATTGTGAGAACAGATAATTACACTCAACGTACGATAAACAATCTTATTTGAAAACGTATCATTTGCAAATTAAAAACATATTCTTATGACAAATTCTTATCACATATTTTACTCACGATGATGTCATATGTTATTGTTCCATTACTGCCGGCGTCAGGATCGAAAGCGTTGACTCTTCCGATTGTTTTACTTGGTCCAGCGAGCTGAATATAATAAAAAAAAAAGAAACAAAATGAAAACAAGAACAAACGAATAACGTGACCCTATCACAAAGTATAAAATTACAAATATTACAACTTCATAAAGATATTTAAACGTTGGCAAACACATTATCAATATGCTTCCGTTTTAATTTATGAAATAATCATCATTCTCAACAATGATACTTTTACATACCTTACTAACTCGGATAATGGGTCGTCTGTTTGTAAATCTCGGAGCGTTGTCATTAAGATCAAGAATATATACAACACACGTAGCTGTAGCCTGAAACAAAAGATATTAATGCAGTTATGAACTTTTATATATTTGTATCACCTTCTTTACCATTTGACATAAGTATAAACCAGTTGTTTGACCTCTATGATATTTTCACATTTCATCTTATTAGATATAGTTTGTTACTATAAAAAAACCAAACTTTTCACAAGATCGATAATGATCAATATGCTATGTATACAATATACTTAACAAGTTTGCTCCAATTTGTCGATTACCTTCCTCAATTCAAACACATTTGACTTACAAAGTAATTGACTGTGGTCTTACCGTTGATATTCCATCTGTGACATTGATCGAAAAGTAGAGAGTAGAATTCTGAAAATCAAAATAATACGAAATTGATTAATTGGCACTAAAATTCAAATCCAATTCGAAACGTACAATAAATATGATGATTACCTGTAATCAAGAATAGACCTCTAAATAAGGATATGTCTTAATTTTCTCTCGAGACATTTGTATCTTAAAATAATAAACATACAAAAATATATCACTCTAATTATGTAGCACACCTACGTGATTGAATTGTGTATTTGTTACAAGTATAGCTTTGATTTATATTTTGTATACATTAATCATACAGACAGCTGCACTGACTTATTAATGTTAAATCAAGTTATAAATAGAAGCTTAATCAACTCATGCTCAATCTTTTTTAAACAATGCCCATATACACTATTTAAGGATTGTGTATTACAAAACAAATGTCATCAGAAATGTTTCCTTTTCCTTTTAACATTTTATGTTATGATCCAAATTTATATAATAAACGAATATAATTATATATCATTAGGAATTTAATAATGAGTAAACAATACACAATTGTTAATCACGTGCATCCAAGGTATGCTAATTGTAGACTTTATATTTTAAAACCAAGGTCATTTCATCGATTTATTTACAACCAGGCATATTTTTTAAATAATGCGTTTGCTTGTGGCGTCATGTCACCATAATAAAGTGATATTCTTCTATATCTTTTAAAAAATCTGTTATGTTTTAATCCATTGGTAAGACATGGCCATGTTGGGGACATTCTTAAACTTATCCTGCTCGATCTAATATGGTTATTAACGAACATAATGACAAAAGTTCGTGACGTCATTTCACCATGATAAAGTGATTATGTATCCCATGAACATCTATCAAATATGAATCCACTGGTATGATATACCCGTCATGAAGTGGAAAGTAATCATTCTAATCATCTCTTTATCTCACGTGGCGTTGATGGCTGCCAGATTGGCGGTCCCGTCATGCAGTGAAACTAACCATCTCTCTATCTAATGTAGCGTTGACGAACACAGTGAAGGCTGCCAGATTGGCGGTTCCTGTATGATATACCCGTCATGTGGTGAAACTAACCATTTCTCTATCTAATGTAGCGTTGACGAACACAGTGAAGGCTGCCAGATTGGCGGTTCCTGTATGATATACCCGTCATGCAGTGAAACTAACCATCTCTCTATCTAATGTAGCGTTGACGAACACAGTGAAGGCTGCCAGATTGGCGGTTCCTGTATGATATACCCGTCATGTAGTGAAACTAACCATCTCTCTATCTAATGTAGCGTTGACGAACACAGTGAAGGCTGCCAGATTGGCGGTTCCTGTATGATATATCCGTCATGCAGTGAAACTAACCATCTCTCTATCTAATGTAGCATTGACGAACACAGTGAAGGCTGCCAGATTGGCGGTTCCTGTATGATATACCCGTCATGTAGTGAAACTAACCATCTCTCTATCTAATGTAGCGTTGACGAACACAGTGAAGGCTGCCAGATTGGCGGTTCCTATATGATATACCCGTCATGTAGTGAAACTAACCATCTCTCTATCTAATGTAGCGTTGACGAACACAGTGAAGGCTGCCAGATTGGCGGTTCCTGTATGATATACCCGTCATGTAGTGAAACTAACCATCTCTCTATCTAATGTAGCGTTGACGAACACAGTGAAGGCTGCCAGATTGGCGGTTCCTGTATGATATACCCGTCGTGTAGTGAAACTAACCATCTCTCTATCTAATGTAGCGTTGACGAACACAGTGAAGGCTGCCAGATTGGCGGTTCCTGTATGATATACCCGTCATGTAGTGAAACTAACCATCTCTCTATCTAATGTAGCGTTGACGAACACAGTGAAGGCTGCCAGATTGGCGGTTCCTGTATGATATACCCGTCATGTAGTGAAACTAACCATCTCTCTATCTAATGTAGCGTTGACGAACACAGTGAAGGCTGCCAGATTGGCGGTTCCTGTATGATATACCCGTCATGTAGTGAAACTAACCATCTCTCTATCTAAGGTAGCGTTGACGAACACTGTGACGGCTGCCAGATGGGCGGTTCCTGTATGATATACCCGTCATGTAGTGAAACTAACCATCTCTCTATCTAATGTAGCGTTGACGAACACTGTGACGGCTGCCAGGTTGGCGGTTCCTGTGATGTTCACTCCGATGATGCCCTTAGTATCATTAGTTTGGACTCTCAGACCTCTACCACGTACGACTGGACCAACAGCGACGTAGGTGATGGCAGACCCTGAAAGATACATCACCTGTTATTGTTACTACAAACGACACAGAGTATATGTCATGTTTTCGTGTTCCCAATGAGCCTTGAACGATGTGTCCTGAGATCGTATCCCTCATATCATATTGTTCAATTGGAAAACACATATTTTGATATCTGTCCATTTCTTATATACCAAAATATGTGTTTTCCAATAAAATCATTAGAGGGAAATTATTAGTGTTACGATGTCGAAATTCTACGTCCTGTTTTACACGTACAATAGTCATATGACCTACTAAACACAACCATTCAATATCGGTATCGGTGTTTGCTGTACTAAAATAAGTTTCCAAAATTACGCTTGAGTTCAATAGGCATCACTGTCTGGTTTCGATCACAATTCATGACTTCAACCTGTTTATGGCCACAATACTAAACCGATAACCATTGATAACCATCGATTCATAACATATTCGTAAAATTTGACATAACCGACTTTAGCGACATATTCTGTGCCACTTACATGTAAATAAATGTATATTGGATTTGCCCACATGTTTATTTGAAATTGGTTATTAATGAAATGGCTTACAGTGTAGAAATTTCTAAGTTGTGCTTCAATTGGTAATTGATGAGGTTTATAAAGAACCTGTTGAACCATTTGAATCCCGCGGTTTCCAAATTTGGACTTTGGAAATATAGATTTTGAACAAACAACTGTGAAACCGATTGAATCGCAGAATCGCAGATTCAAAATTTTGGAACCATAGTTTTCGAACAGGCAACTTCAAATGAGTTTTGATTGATAAGTTATATTGGGGTAGAACAATACATGATGGGTATAAAGTTTTTATTTTGGTTTTAACAACTCTTGCCGGTTTAAGTAAAATAATGTGACTGTCCTTCTGTATATCAAAAGGGATATATCATAATTTGAAAAAAAACCCAAACTAATAATATGCTGGTTAATGTCTATGTGACTCATTTTTATACATCGTTATCTAGCGGTTCAATATACATGTAGATGGTATTGATATTACATTACATTAATGTTTATATGATTCATTTTTATACATCGTTATCTAGTATTTCAATATAGATGGTATTGATATTACATTACATTAATGTTTATATGATTCATTTTTATACATCGTTATCTAGTGGTTACATATAGATGGTATTGATATTACATTACATTAATGTTTATATGATTCATTTTTATACATCGTTGTCTAGTGGTTACATATAGATGGTATTGATATTACATTACATTAATGTTTATATGATTCATTTTTAAACATCGTTATCTAGTGGTTCAATATAGATGGTATTGATATTACAATAAAACAAATTTTACGGCTACAGAACACTGTTATGAAAAACAGCTCTTCTGGATTGTATACTTATAAAATCTTTTCCTTCCAAACTTTAATGGCTTGTGAATATGGATGATATTTTTCTAACTTTTAATAAATCTCTGTACTTGCCTCGTCGTGAATTTTCCATGACGTTTAGAACCAAATGGTTGCGGTTGAATTTAAGCCTGCCATCGCCTGCAGAACAATGATAAACAGAACAAAATATATGAATCATCATCTCTCAAATATGCATTCATTTAATAATGTATGTTATCATAGAACTTTTTTGTAGATAATGTTTTTTTGTTTTAATGATGTTGTAAAAAAAACTATTCTCTCCCCACAGAGGCAGATCAAGTCATGTCCATTGAAAATGACTTGATCTGCCTCTGTGGGGAGAGAATGGTTAAAACGGGAAAAGGAAAAGTAAGTACGTTGCTTGCGCTTTAATCTTTTGTCAACATAATATTTTTATACATATAATGTACATCGTTATAATGTCGTTATTGTTGTAAATATATATCATATGAAAGTCAGAACAATATATAGTCATCAATAACTGTTTCTGTTCATTCACTACATTTTAGAAATAAAAATTTATTAGAGAAGACAGAGAGTAAAAGCTTTACCTAGTATGACATTGATGGTGACTGTTGCAGTAGCTGTCATTGGTCGCTCCCCCTTATCCTGGTAAACGATTTTCTCTTGAAAATAACTTTACAATGACTACAAACATATTTTGCTTAGTTTTAGTTCAAAGTTCTAAATCTTTTGATATTATAATAAATACAATATTTGCGAAAATAGAAGATTTAAAAAGCGTTATAAAAACTTTTGTAACAAGTATTATTTTAAAAATTATTCATATCATAATAGTTCTAACGTAGAGAAAACATTTTAACGTTATCGAAGTACTTTTGAATCTGCAAAAATATTTTTTTTTTCATGATTTAACATTAAGCTCTGTTGAAGTTTTCGTGCATTTCAATGGCATTAAAACATATTCCTGCGCTTAAATTAAATCAGTGAACATAAACAATCATATAAGAGAAAGGGTCAGGAACCATACTTGTGCAGATACGACCAGCTGGATTTGCTGGCCTCCGAAATTCTGTAGAGAGTCGTTTGTCATTAAAATACCAGTGTCCCTCTCCAGGAGAAATCTTGATCTACCAGCTGAGCTTCCCTGGAATACATAGATGAATTGTTCATATACATGTAGAACTTAGGGGCGAATGAACAAACTAACATTAATAAAGTCGGTAAGAAATTTCTAAAAAAGTAAATGAACAAACAAATAAAAATAAAAACAATACAGCTGCGTACCTGAAGTCTGTTCACTAACCTTATTCTATTGCAAATTTCATGTAATTTGAAATGTCTTTGAGGCATCCTAGAATTGTAACCATGAAATGAATAGTGTTGAAATGTCACTATATAAGTTAAGATTCATTTGGCATTAACTTATCCGTTTACCATACCTAACAGTTATCCTAACATGGTTTTTAGACCATTAAAGTGACCAGGGGTCAAAATTTCCAAAACATTATTTTTTATTTTTTTCAACACAATCCTTAATAAGTGAGCTTTGGGCCTAAGTCATATTTGTTCCTTTGCATTTAGTTATTGTCATAGTGCTGATATTGTTCTCAGAGAGTTTATATTGACTATATTAATCAACACTTAAGAAGATTGAAATTTCAAATCTGTCTTTTTAACCATGCCAAACCCTTCACCACTGACCAGACGATCCTACATATGGCTATCTTACACTTACCCGATAGGGATTGTGAATATTATCAAGAGAACCAGTTATATGTACACCATAATACATGGTCACGAAATAGTGGTGCGGCTTTTGTATTACAATGTATCATTTTCAATATAAGTAAATGAACAACTTCCAAGTTTAGATTCCTCAATTTACTAAAGGGTAAGACAAATTATGCACATGGCTATGAAATTTAGTTATGTTTTAGTAGTACAGTTTATCTTCTGTCATTGATTGATTTTCAAAAGTTTATTACGTAGACAATTTTCTAAATATTCCAAAACACAAAACAAAATAAAACTTACCAGAATTGTGTATGTTATTGCACTATTATTTCCAACATCGGCGTCAGTTGCGTTAAGTGTCAGTACTGTTGTGAACGGGATTACATCCTGGAAATATTAAATACATTATTCATTTATTGAATTTATAAACACAACGTTTGACAATAAAGCAAATTGTAATCATCTCGAAAAAAAGTTGTAAACTTATGAAGCATAATTATTTTAATCATTCAGGAAAAGGTACAAGATATCCTACTTATTATATAAGAAAAGCTTTTTATAGCATAATATTTACCGAATGCAGCTGACAACATTTAAAACAAACCAACGGGTAGGAATACATTTAACAGATATACATACATACAAAACGTTTAGTTTGATGATCCAAATATGATGAAATTTCTATAATAAAAAAAATATACGCTTACGTTTAATGAATGGTCACTAAAATCTTCCATATATTGTTTCCTATTAACACAAGTAAAATATAGTACTTAAAATTATATACATGTACCAACTATTGTAATCTAGGTCATGTGGCCTTCAACATAGTAATAACTCTAAACTCTCTCTCTCTCTCTCTCGCTCTCTCTCATCTCTCTCTCTCTCTCTCTTTCTCTCATCTCTCTCTCTCTCTCACTCTCTCTCACTCTCTCTCTCTCTCTCTCTCTCTCTCTCTCTCTCTCTCTCTCTCTCTCTCTCTCTCGCTCGTTAATCTAACATATTTGATAAATAAATTATGATAAGTGAAGTTATTGATAATCAAATACCCACACTCTGCACAGTAGCAGTGTAGCTTGAAGATGAAAACCTCGGGGGATTGTCATTGACGTCCTTCACATTTATCACAAGGGTTGTGTTCACCTACATTTGATTGACATTTAATTATGGTCTTTATTGTATCGTTTATAATAAACAGTTTACAATTTCCATAAATTAACAGATAAGACATGAGATACATCATGCAATAGTTTAAGGTTATCAGAATATCATATATTTATAACGTATATGCTCAACAAATTAGATTAAGTCACACATAAGGGGAATTATTGAATCTTCTATCTTTCAAAATAAGGATTCAATAGATGCTATGAAATAAGTAAAAGAGTGATCGTTAATGTACTTTTTCAAAGTTATGTCAAGAAGATTTTTTTCTAGGGTTTTATCATACAGCGTTACTTACAACTCTTGTTCCGTCTGTTACTTGTACTTGGAGCCAATAGGATGAGATCTGACAAACATAGAAATGTTATCCCTTTTGTATTTCACCATTCTCTCCCCACAGAGGCAGCTCAGTCATACCCGAGCTAACTCGGGTATGACTGAGCTGCCTCTGTGGAGAGAGAATGGTATTTCACAAGTAACTTGTTATTTCAATTACATGTATAATATGATTTTAAAAATTAGAATAAACTTTTCATTCAAAATTACGTTTTCGACTGATTATTGATCTCATGATAAAATACTTTCAGTTCAACATTATATACTTATATATATATAAACAATGAAATATCATAAGGCAATGATAGTAATTAACTTGCCTTTATTATTTCATTTATGGATTAAAGGGGTGCTATTCAGGGAATTTATAGATTAGAAAATTTCTGAGCACTCTTTCTGTTTTTTAAAATAATTCAAATATATTTTTTAAATGATCACATAGTTCGTACATTGTTAAATGCAACTTTTCAAACCTTTTCTATTTGAACAACATTTTCTTTTAGAAGCGATAAAGCCATTTCGATTCGTCTACCTGTTCTTTGTCAAGTGACTTTTGAAGCATGACATGCCATCCTTTACGCAAAGACCGTTTTGTGAAGTCGTCAAAGCGAAACAGACCAAGTGTATCGTTTGATGTGATTGTTAAAGGGAGGGTTCCATCAAACAAATCATTGACGAAGATCGTTCCCACTCTGGTTCCTTAAACAGAAATCCTCAAATGTAGTGAAAGTGATTTTGAATCATAAGAATCGATCCCATAATATCCATTTGCTCTGATTGTATGACTATTGATTCAAGGGTTGAGTTATGAGATGTTTCAACTTCTGAAGGAAATTCAATTTCCATAAAACATAGTATTTCTAAATTAACTTGCTTCTTCCCATGTCAACTTTAACATCGCCCAGTAAAAGGCACTTTTTATTGCGAGTGTTCTTTGTCAGAGATGTCCATTGCAGATAGTTCGATGTATAAAGGATGATTCTTGATAACTAGATTAATAATGTTAACCATGTATGTTTTAAACATTGAATTGATTATTTAAACTAACCAGATGGGCTTTCCTCCTCGATATCTAGAGTGATGTTGCTTGACGGAAAACTCAGAGAAACATCTGTTTGGAGAAAAACAATAATAATTTAATTGATGAATAAACTTAATATCAGTGGAAAATATCAGAAGAGTTGTCAAAAATGTTTATGCTTACAGATTGATTATTGCAATCAGTTAAATACCATAGTTTATGATGAATATTCAGCACAGATATCACGACAAAACTGTATATCGTGGATTTGTAATTTGTTATATATAGAGGGTACTTAATACAGTTTCCAATTAAAATATGAACTCGACATTTCTTCAAAACGGTAAGAGTTGCCCCCATTTGTTCAAATAGCTGAAAGTATGTTCCGGCATCTGACTAGTGACGATAAATTATCAAATTCAAGTTGATTCTCCTTCGTGTTTGGGTAAAGAGACTTTGCTTTAAGAAAACGAACCGTTTTCACAGTTGGTTCCACTGAACCCAGCAGCACATGAGCACACGAACTGTCCTGCGCCTCTGGTGCCACATGAGCCTCCGTTCTCACAGCGTGGAGCACTACACGGTCCTAATTCACCTGTATTTGGTCCTGCAACCACATTAAGTATATAGATTCATGTTAAACCCAAACACTACACGGTCCTAATTCACCTGTATCTGGTCCTGCAACCACATTAAGTATATAGATTCATGTTAAACCCAAACACTACACGGTCCTAATTCACCTGTATTTGGTCCTGCAACCACATTAAGTATATAGATTCATGTTAAACCCAAACACTACACGGTCCGAATTCACTTGTATCTGGCCCTGTAACCACATTAAGTATATAGATTCATGTTAAACCCAAACACTACACGGTCCTAATTCACCTGTATTTGGTCCTGTAAGCACATTAAGTATATAGATTCATGTTAAACCAAAACACTACACGGTCCGAATTCACTTGTATTTGGTCCTGCAACCACATTAAGTATATAGATTCATGTTAAACCAAAACACTACACGGTCCTAATTCACTTGTATCTGGTCCTGCAACCACATTAAGTATATAGATTCATGTTAAACCAAAACACTACACGGTCCTAATTCACTTGTATCTGGTCCTGCAACCACATTGAGTATATAGATTCATGTTAAACCAAACACTACACGGTCCTAATTCACTTGTATCTGGTCCTGCAACCACATTGAGTATATAGATTCATGTTAAACCAAAACACTACACGGTCCTAATTCACCTGTATTTGGTCCTGCAACCACATTAAGTATATAGATTCATGTTAAACCAAAACACTACACGGTCCTAATTCACTTGTATCTGGTCCTGCAACCACATTAAGTATATAGATTCATATTAAACCTAAACACTACACGGTCCTAATTCACCTGTATTTGGTCCTGCAACCACATTAAGTATATAGATTCATGTTAAACCAAAACACTTCACGGTCCTAATTCACTTGTATCTGGTCCTGCAACCACATTGAGTATATAGATTCATATTAAACCCAAACACTACACGGTCCTAGTTCACCTGTATTTGGTCCTGCAACCACATTAAGTATATAGATTCATGTTAAACCAAAACACTACACGGTCCTAATTCACTTGTATCTGGTCCTGCAACCACATTGAGTATATAGATTCATATTAAACCTAAACACTACACGGTCCTAATTCACCTGTATTTGGTCCTGCAACCACATTAAGTATATAGATTCATGTTAAACCAAAACACTACACGGTCCTAATTCACTTGTATCTGGTCCTGCAACCACATTGAGTATATAGATTCATATTAAACCTAAACACTACACGGTCCTAATTCACCTGTATTTGGTCCTGCAACCACATTGAGTATATAGATTCATATTAAACCTAAACACTACACGGTCCTAATTCACTTGTATCTGGTCCTGCAACCACATTAAGTATATAGATTCATATTAAACCTAAACACTACACGGTCCTAATTCACTTGTATCTGGTCCTGCAACCACATTGAGTATATAGATTCATGTTAAACCTAAACACTACACGGTCCTAATTCACTTGTATCTGGTCCTGCAACCACATTAAGTATATAGATTCATATTAAACCTAAACACTACACGGTCCTAATTCACCTGTATTTGGTCCTGCAACCACATTAAGTATATAGATTCATGTTAAACCAAAACACTACACGGTCCTAATTCACTTGTATCTGGTCCTGCAACCACATTAAGTATATAGATTCATATTAAACCTAAACACTACACGGTCCTAATTCACCTGTATTTGGTCCTGCAACCACATTAAGTATATAGATTCATGTTAAACCAAAACACTACACGGTCCTAATTCACTTGTATCTGGTCCTGCAACCACATTGAGTATATAGATTCATATTAAACCCAAACACTACACGGTCCTAATTCACCTGTATTTGGTCCTGCAACCACATTAAGTATATAGATTCATGTTAAACCAAAACACTACACGGTCCTAATTCACTTGTATCTGGTCCTGCAACCACATTGAGTATATAGATTCATATTAAACCCAAACACTACACGGTCCTAATTCACCTGTATTTGGTCCTGCAACCACATTAAGTATATAGATTCATATTAAACCTAAACACTACACGGTCCTAATTCACCTGTATTTGGTCCTGCAACCACATTAAGTATATAGATTCATGTTAAACCTAAACACTACACGGTCCTAATTCACTTGTATCTGGTCCTGCAACCACATTGAGTATATAGATTCATATTAAACCCAAACACTACACGGTCCTAATTCACCTGTATTTGGTCCTGCAACCACATTGAGTATATAGATTCATATTAAACCTAAACACTACACGGTCCTAATTCACCTGTATTTGGTCCTGCAACCACATTAAGTATATAGATTCATGTTAAACCAAAACACTACACGGTCCTAATTCACCTGTATCTGGTCCTGCAACCACATTGAGTATATAGATTCATGTTAAACCAAAACACTACACGGTCCTAATTCACCTGTATTTGGTCCTGCAACCACATTAAGTATATAGATTCATGTTAAACCAAAACACTACACGGTCCTAATTCACTTGTATCTGGTCCTGCAACCACATTAAGTATATAGATTCATATTAAACCTAAACACTACACGGTCCTAATTCACCTGTATTTGGTCCTGCAACCACATTAAGTATATAGATTCATGTTAAACCTAAACACTACACGGTCCTAATTCACTTGTATCTGGTCCTGCAACCACATTGAGTATATAGATTCATATTAAACCCAAACACTACACGGTCCTAATTCACCTGTATTTGGTCCTGCAACCACATTAAGTATATAGATTCATGTTAAACCAAAACACTACACGGTCCTAATTCACTTGTATCTGGTCCTGCAACCACATTGAGTATATAGATTCATATTAAACCCAAACACTACACGGTCCTAATTCACCTGTATTTGGTCCTGCAACCACATTAAGTATATAGATTCATATTAAACCTAAACACTACACGGTCCTAATTCACCTGTATTTGGTCCTGCAACCACATTAAGTATATAGATTCATGTTAAACCAAAACACTACACGGTCCTAATTCACTTGTATCTGGTCCTGCAACCACATTGAGTATATAGATTCATATTAAACCCAAACACTACACGGTCCTAATTCACCTGTATTTGGTCCTGCAACCACATTGAGTATATAGATTCATATTAAACCTAAACACTACACGGTCCTAATTCACCTGTATTTGGTCCTGCAACCACATTAAGTATATAGATTCATGTTAAACCAAAACACTACACGGTACTAATTCACTTGTATCTGGTCCTGCAACCACATTGAGTATATAGATTCATATTAAACCCAAACACTACACGGTCCTAATTCACCTGTATTTGGTCCTGCAACCACATTAAGTATATAGATTCATATTAAACCTAAACACTACACGGTCCTAATTCACCTGTATTTGGTCCTGCAACCACATTAAGTATATAGATTCATGTTAAACCAAAACACTACACGGTCCTAATTCACTTGTATCTGGTCCTGCAACCACATTGAGTATATAGATTCATATTAAACCCAAACACTACACGGTCCTAATTCACCTGTATTTGGTCCTGCAACCACATTAAGTATATAGATTCATATTAAACCTAAACACTACACGGTCCTAATTCACCTGTATTTGGTCCTGCAACCACATTAAGTATATAGATTCATGTTAAACCCAAACACTACACGGTCCGGATTCACTTGTATCTGGTCCTGCAACCACATTAAGTATATAGATTCATGTTAAACCCAAACACTACACGGTCCGAATTCACTTGTATCTGGCCCTGTAAGCCACATTAAGTATATATGATCTATGTTAAACCCAAACGCTACACGGTCCGAATTCACTTGTATCTGGCCCTGTAACCACATTAAGTATATATGATCTATGTTAAACCCAAACACTACAAGGTCCGAATTCACTTGTATCTGGCCCTGTGACCACATTAAGTATATATGATTTATGTTAAACCCAAACACTACAAGGTCCGAATTCACTTGTATCTGGCCCTGTAACCACATTAAGTATATATGATTTATATTAAACCCAAACACTACACGGTTCGAATTCACTTGTATCTGGCCCTGTAAGCACATTAAGTATATAGATTCATATTAAACCCAAACACTACACGGTCCGAATTCACTTGTATCTGGCCCTGTAAGCACATTAAGTATATATGATTTATGTAAACCCAAACACTACAAGGTCCGAATTCACTTGTATCTGGCCCTGTAACCACATTAAGTATATAGATTCATTTTAAACCCAAACACTACACGGTCCGAATTCACTTGTATCTGGCCCTGTAAACACATTGAGTATATATGATCTATGTTAAACCCAAACGCTTATCTGTGTCCATCTATTGCAGAACTCAAAATCTCTAATTCAGTTGAGGTAAACACACGCTGAATAAGCCTCTGAAGCAGAATATGTTAAAGTCATTTTGATATTTTGTTATGATCGATAGAATAACTCTCTTGCAAGTTGCCCAATGTTTGGTAAATCCACCAGTTAAGTGCAATTACAACCATTGTGGGCAAAGTTGGCAAATACGGGAGAGTTGAGACTGGGGCTTGATTGGCCAATATTAAAAACACAGAGTTGGTCTGTTGTATTCCAATAAAGGTCCTGCGAATTATTCAAATCAACACCTACCATCACATAAGGGAATACAGTACAGTGACTTGACAACGATTTCAAACCTTTGTTGTCCAAAATCGATTCAAGTGTTTCATTTAGCAAATGTTGATTTCTGACTATATTTCCTGATTGTCGTGATGCCTTCATACCTCCACATCGAACAACGACCCAACAGGTCTTAAGAAACAGTTACGTTTAACATTAGGATACGTATAGTTTTACTTACTGTATTCGCATCGGTCTCCAAAGTGTCCTACACGACATTCACATGAGGTGTTCCCATTGCGGTCTGTGACACAAGCCCCACCATTTAAACAAGGGGAGAGGGTACAGTTGCGACTGATTCTTTCTGAAATGACAAACCAACAAAGTTTAGACACTACATAAATAAAAGAACCCCAAACTATTTTTTAAGCTTCTGTCTTTTAAGATAACTGAAGTTTTCCCTTTTCGAATACAGTATTGAATAAAGATCGTGTGTTTGACAGTGTAGTAAAAGCTCTATTATGCGTGCGTGTACTTTTTATGAGCATTTAATTCAATATGAAGAGGGGTGATTGTCTGTTGTTGTATAAAATGTGTTTAACTGTAAACGAAGTTAACAATGTTGCATAATATGACCTAAAATCCTTTTGCTCCTGCTGGTCAATATTAATTGATATCAATATTAATATAGTATAATAATTAATAAAGTTCAAAAGTATAACCATAATCTGTCAAAATTATTACAAACATATCAACAATGACTATCTTACAACTATATGCTTGTGGGTATATTACACTGTACGTGATCCCGGAAAATTAAAATACAAATGTTTTTGTTGTTTGTTAGTGGCTATGCATGTTGTTAGAATCTTCATTACACATTAACAGTCAAACCTGCGGATAATGACCAGCAATGGGGTCGATTAGAACGATCTGATTACAAGATCAAAGAAGTTTTATCATGTGACACCCATCCTGAGACAGTTACACTGGCTACACGTCGAAGACAGAATACAATTTAAAGACTTGGTGCTTCTCTATAAGTCACTACATGGCCAAGCACCCAGTTATCTCCGGGACATTATCCAAGAGTACAGCCCTATGCGTAACTTGCGATCAAGTGAGCAAAACCGCCTGGAAGTACCAAGATTTTAATCTTCAACCTACGGTCAAAGATGTTTTGCTCGAGCAAATTCGGAACTTTGGAACAATCTGCCACAGGAAATCAGAAACAGTGACTGTGTCTCCACGTTCCGATCGATGCTGAAAACTCATTTCTTCAGACAATCACACAACTAGAAATCCATGTTGTTGGTAGAGCTCAAACAGCGCTTTTGAGCAGTGACTCTGTCTTTGAACTAGCTTGATACCAGCGCTTTATAACTTCGTAGTTATTATTATTACAAAGGTTGTTACATACAGGTGAGCATGATAGTAAGTCAAAAGTGTCGTCATGCTTTGGGCGGTTTTGAATTGGTCACATCGGACAGTTGATGGTAATGTGGAGATGGTCCCTTTAGCAGGTTTGATTTTATATGGAAGAATCAATTACATCGAACACCATGATGGATGAATGAATTAAAATGTGTTTACCGTATTGACAGAAGGACCCAGTATAATGGTTATTGCACTGACAAGAGTAGTCGCCATTCTTTAAAACACAGCGGCCATCATTCTGGCATGGGGTATTGAGACAATTAGTTGCACCATCTCCTGATAAACAAAACAGTGAAATTGGTTAGTAGTATAATGCTGTACAAACATATTACACATGTCCGGATCATTTTTCAAAACATTTCGCGAAAAGGGTTTACTTAGTTTTGCACATAACAGTAGTATTGCAACTTGTTGTTATTTTACCTTTTGGTGCCTTATTCAGATAAACTATCTTTATTGAAAAACAAAAGTACATTAACCATCAATATGAATATTCTTAAAATCATATTCAGTTAATTATGAGTTTTTTAATAAGCTAAGCGTGTCAAAAAGAAAAAGATTAGACATGACGTGTCCAGTAAATATCTTAACTGCATAAAGACATACACGATTAGTTCAGTTAGCATAACAGTAATATGTGACTTTTAAATGCCTCTGTCATTCATACAACGAAAATCTATGACATTGCATTAGGTTGCCGAAAATGCTGCCTTACTGAATTGGCATTGAGACCCGTAGAACCCTTTGTCACAATAACAGGTTGAGTTGCCATCATGGCGTCCTTGGCAACGTCCACCATTCTTGCAAGGGTAGATAGTACAATTCTGGTAGGTGTTTCCTGTAAAATAATCATTCAAAGGAATATATGTCCTACACCGGCAAACCATAGTTCGTCCTGATCGATATCAGGGTATGTGTAGAAGCTACACCAATGTAATTGGATGATTACAGATATTCATCATGTACATCACCATCTACAAGGATATTTTAAAACAATTCAGTAAACAATATAATTAATCGTCATAAGAGTTATGATAGAAATGTTTTCTAAAAACATATCCAAGTTCATTTGATTTAAATAAAATTTAAAGATTATGTTATTAAAGCATTGCATATGATTGTGTATTATACAATTTACATTATGATTTTTTTGCCACTACTTAGAAAGCCATTTCCTAATCTGTAAACGCAGAGAAAACAGAAGTGGACTTATATTTAGTTATTAGTCATGTTGATAAATAATTCTATGACTTAAAAACCTCATCCGTAATTTGATATATATTTGATGATTCCCAATATGAATTCAAATTACGTTTGCATCCCACACTTAATCAATTACCACTTATCTTTAAAGTATTATATTGACGATATTTACGTTATTTAAAACATGTTCACATGCAATAAGTATATTTGCACTGTGTACGCAAATAATTTTGATATCTCAATATTGAAAATTTGAACACATTTTTCAAAATTAAAATTTCCGAATAATGCGAAACTTGAATTGATGAAACAATACTTTAATTAATTACCAACATAAATGTAAGTTTATGAAGATTACTTTTGGACCAAAAATTGTGTTTAAACACAACATGATGTAACATATGCTTTCATTTGAACTCATGATTATATGCATGTAATGCAGTCTGAACATAAGAGACCCTGAATAAAATACATACACATATTCAACAGATAAACATCCCACAGAGCAAATTAGATGTAGGAATGATATTATCAGTAAGTCTAAGAAAATACATTTATAATGTTATAACGAAAATGACAAAACAATGGTATGGCGTCATATACAGACACAAATCATTGTATTAAAGAAATTATGTGTAAAGAAGAGAAAGTAATGTACGTACTGTATTCACATCGCTGTCCATCGAAACCATCGAGACAGAGACAGCCAACTTTTCCATGCAGCCCTTGTACACATGTTCCTCCATTAAGGCAAGTTATATTGCTGCAAGTGTTGTTTCCTAAAAGTAATCATAATAAATATTTGCTATTTGGGGAAAATAAAGGATTGAAAAGATCATTCTAAAAGCATTTTTCATGAAACCCTATATACAGGTTTCGCAAATGAAGCATGTTATATATACAGCTGCGTATCTTACGTTTGTTCACTTGCTTGTGTATCTTAGTTCAAATATCATGTAATTTGGGTTTCGTTTTGACGTCCATAAAATAATTCCAGGACCACTTACAAAGGACCATCAATTGTCCATGTGTAAAATAACCATTTCCAAACCATATTCCGAGATCGTTTCGTCACTAGTGCTGAATATCGATATTTTGCATGGGGTGATATTTGTGAAATTCGGATTTTCTTAAATTTCGATTAAAATAATCCATGTAAATTTTGTAGACAAAATAAAAAGCACAGTTACGTTGCCATAGTGGAAAGGAACAAAAATGACTTAGATCTAAAGTTGTTGATCATTTATGAAGGGTTTTAGCAATTTGAAATTACAACTGTATTAATCACTTGAATACTGTTACGACAGATGATCTCAAGAGCTATATGAGATGATACGACATTTGAAGGTCATCACAAGACAATCAAGAAACATGCAGTGTAGTCAAGTTAAGGATTCACCAAAACGGAAGTTACTGTGAGATGGAGATGGGAAGATACGTATGGTACGTAGATGGTTAGATACGTTTGATATATAGATGGTTAAATACCAATGCCATGTAGATGGTTAACAACTTACTGAGTTCACAGTTGGTTCCATAAATAAATACTTGATTGATAGAAGAGGAGGTTATTTATAAATAATTCATAATAAAAGTTATCAGTTACGACAGCTTCGATGATTGGCTTCATTTCACGATGTTTTATTTTTGAGTGATACACTTTATGCTTTGTCAAAATGTTAAATCTTGAACAACTGAAACGCTCTTCTCACAAACATATTTGAAATTAAGTGTGAAATTATCATGTAAAAATCATATATCATTGTAAACAGGAAAGTCCTCCTGAATTTCGTTTCCACAAAAAATACCCCGCTCGAATGGTCACTTTAAATGAGAATTGCGAAACTTATTCAATTCAGTTCAGTCACTGTTGCTTTTTCTGTAAATATGTTTCAAGTGAGAGAAAAATCAACACGATTTCTTATAAATACTTAAGTGACCCTGCGCTTGTTTTGAAAAATAACGTATTAAAATCTGATCATGATTTTTTTTCACATGGAAACAATTCTATATATAATTTTTGCACTATTTACGTGGCACTGCCCCATTAAACTCTTTCATTTAACTAGATCTGTTTATTTTACATATACTGTATTCACAGAGTGCGCCATATGTTCCCCAAGGACAGGCACATATGTTGGTTCCATTTGTTCTGATACAAGTCCCGCCATTACGACAAGGAGTCGTGTTGTTACATGTTGTGTTCCCTGGGAGGAATATGTAATTGTATAGTCAACCATTTTTTGTTATTTTCTACTCCTTGAGATAAGTAATTTCCTAGCTCCATGGCCTTGTTTAATATCTTATGACTGAAAATGGTAAATCGTTTAAAAAACTAACAAACAAGATTACAAATTAAAACATTGCTCTAAAATCATATTGTATACGTGTTATTAGTCCGAATGGCTTATACTTAATGATACTGTTTTTACAGTATTTTCCGTAAAACCATGTTTAAAAACACCTTATAAACATACAGCGTGTTACTAAAGTTGAAGGTTCTCAAATGGCTGAATACTTACTGTTTTCACAGTATTTTCCGTAGAAGCCTGCTGGACAGTAGCATCGATTCACACCAGTGCTAGGGGCATAGCATGTTCCACCATTCTTACATGGCATGGTAGCACAGTTGATGTTTTCTGTAAGAGACCTAGCATTTACAGCTATTGACCAACCATGTAAAACCTTACAAAATCCTAAATAGCGTCTGGGGAAGTGGGAGGGGGTCGTTGACCCTCTGGATTAGACATTGTCTAGCATAAAAAGGAATATTTCACCTTCAGTGTAATAACTTTTATCATTTATTTAAATTTATAATAATTTAAATTTTATAAAAGCAATTGTATCAAAATGTATTATAAGCAAGTATTATTCTAACAAACCAATTATTTTCAAAATTATGCTGCAGTTTATACTTAGGGAATTAATCTGTGATATCCCATCTTGCGCTAAAATGGTCATTACTACCTCAGCAAGTTGGATTTTAATTATCTAATAAATACTTCGAAATAATTCGTATAATGATTGTTATTGTTTATCAGGTTTTACTATTACCACCAAACCATGTTTCAAAAATATCTTTACAGTGTTATTTCTAAATGATAAACTCTTTTGTTCCAAAAAATACCTTAATGCACCTTCCTTTTCAATACTCAACAAATAATGAATCATTCGTGCGATACTATTAGTTAATGATGATGTATTCACTACAAGACAAGTTTTTACACAATGCAAAGGCACTAATAAATATGAATACTTGAAAAATAACGAGTTTTGATAAAATTGAAATACACAAGTTCTGGTGTTACAGCTGAAAATAAAATCGTAAAAAGAACGGCAACCACAATAATTCATTCAGCCTTCTGATTTCTAAAAAGTAAAACAAATGTTGTTTATATTTACGGTTTTCACAACGAATTCCATAGTTTTCACTTCGGCAAAGACAAATGTTGGTTCCATTCTTAGAGTTGTAACATGTTCCACCATTCTGACAGGGGTATGTTCCACTGCAGACACCAGTGTTGTTTCCTGTTGGAAGAATGGGAAGGAAAACTAAATAAAAACAGAACTTTATTACCATTATCAATTCAAACATATTCTACAAAATAAAGAACACAGATTCTTATAAACATTAAAATGAGGTTGAATCCATCTTATAACAAACTCCTTTCGAAATTGACGAATACTGTAGTAGTTATATTTCAATGATATTGTTCTGCTTTTCAAATGCAGTGATAGGACGAACACATTGTCGACGATCCTGTTTCGATGACATCCTATCTAGATTGTTTCAGATTAAGAAACACTTACCTGTGTTACATTTATTTTTATCGTCTATGTTTCAACATATATAGGAAAGAAAGACAAACAGTGCGCATTAATCAGTAAGAAACTATGTTCATTACATCTTAAACCATCCCCCACAAAACAAAACATGTTATAACAATATATAAAACAACACGCACAATCTGATGATATCTATTAATTGAATACACTTGATTAAATAAACTTATTGACACAATAATAATGTTAAAATTAATGAATTGGACTTACATCTATTTCCAATAAAGTTCAACACATTATATAACATTTTTGGAAAAATCATAACAAAATATGCAAAATAAACTTGATGAAATAACACTTACTGTATTCACAAAGAAGCCCGGTAAACCCACTTCTACAGACACAAGTTGTTCCAATACAGGCTCCACCATTTCTGCAGGGGTTTGTGCTGTTACACCCAGTAGTGTTTCCTGAAACGTGAATATTTACATTAAAGGCCAAACTCTAAATAGCAAAGTGTAGAAATCTATTGTTATCATGTTGTGCTTTTTAAGATATGATTAAAATAACAAAAGAACATGACAAAAAGAACAATTTAGTTTTCGTGACACAAAATGTGGAAATGTAAAAATAATCATGTATTAAAAAATTCAAATCTGTAATCATATTATCATCCGGCGATTTAATATGCAATGAGACAATAATCAAACATCACTTCGTTAATTATCTATAGCTTATTATTAGTTTGCTTACTAAAATATTTCTTAATTTTATCATGACTAAGCAAAGAACGTATAACCAACCGAAACGATTAGTAAACTTCCATAGATAAAAAGATCATATATATTTCCATACAGAATTCTGAAGTACATCATTTCATTTCGAAGTATTTAGAAGGTGAACAAACTTTTATGACGCAGCAGTCGATCTGAAGATACTTACTGAACTGACACTGGTATCCATAGTATCTATGTGCACAGTAGCAACTGTACATATCACCGGATCTTTGAACACACGAGCCCCCGTTCCTGCACGGATTACCAAAGCAACCACCAGTGCGATACCCTGCAAGGACACACATCCGAAAACAATCGTTCAAACATGGTTCAACAAACTGAACCGAAAAACTAGATGGCTCAGCAGGTTTGAATTGAATAATAATTAAATAGAAACTTTGATTGAAATTGTACCTCTGACATGGGGTCGGGAGGTACAAAACTATATTTCTACTCCCAAATAAAAGAAATGATATTCTGTTGCCTAAAACGCAATAAAGCTGATTAAAAACATGTTTTGCTTCGTGCCTGTGACAAATTTCAGTCACGTTTATCGTTTAAGAGTTTGAGCCAAAAACTTTCAACCTTCTTGAGAGTATTAGAATCTCACCATATTTCATTTGAACAAATGCCTACGAAATGCAATATGTTACATATAGAAATAACGTTCTAATTTACTGGATATATCATCTTGACGACAAGGAGATTTATGGATTATCAACTTCTTTATTGTAGAAGTTGATAATCCATAAAACTCCTTGTCTTCTTAATACTCCAATTTCTAACATGCCTCGCAAACAATATATATCATCTTATTTAGGAGTCACACAAACCAAAGGTGTATCATTCATTTTTATTGGGTTCCCGCTGAGAAACCTCAAACATGACAAAGCACTACAGAACATGATGTCGAACATGGTATTGTTTATCTGGAATTCATTTGGCAAGAAAACATAATTGACAAACCTATTGTTAAAAAGAAAAGGACACAACAAAGGGACGTAATTATATACTAGATTGAAATGATCAGAACATACCCTTTTCGCATCGTCTTCCATAGGTTCCTTCAAGACACAGACATATGTTTGTTCCATTCTGAGCATCGTAGCAGGAACCATTATTCCGACATGGCAGGCCAGGGTTGCAGGCACTCGTGTCATTTCCTGGAACAGAAGGGTATATATAGTCTGTAGATATATACACGCTTTTTATGGGTTGGGAAACGATTCTTTACATTCCCGTAGTAGATGAAGAAAGTTTGATGAGAAAACGGAAAACGGAAATAACCTGATTCTCATACCATGTCATCTTATTAGGAAATGTTCATAACAAGACCAACGAACTGGGAATTCAAATACACATGTTCCTACTGAAATTCACGTTGACACGACGATGATGATGATGTTGATAGTAATAATGATGATGATGATGATGATGATGTTGATTATGATGATGATGATGATGTAATGATGATGACGATAATGATGACGAACAGATATGATATGATGATGATAAGTTACATACTGTTTTGGCAGTAGGTTCCATAGAATCCGGATGCACAGTAACACTTGCTATACCCGTTGCTCGTGAGACATGATGCAGCGTTCTGGCATGGATTGCTCCTGCAATCTACGTTGACTGCACAAAAGGATACACTATTCTATAGCAAGTTTTGTGACACAGGGAATAATCGAAAGTAAACGGATTTTTCAAAGAAGTGATGTGTTGAGACCATAATGATGTGATTACATTTGAATATTAAGCAATAAGAACACAAGATAAAGATATATTACCAATAACAGAGATGTATTATTCGTTAAGATATCTACTATTAATGTTAATAAAATATAATTCTTAGAAATTCGTTGAAAATGTATATTTTAATAAATTAAGTTTCCTTAAAAGTGACGATTTTATTAATAAATTAATAAATCATTTGTAAATAAAATCACCGCTTTTAAGAAGGAAACGTTTAGAAATGAAATGCGATAGCTGGTTAGGCTTTTCATTTTGTTTGTTACATGTACATTCCTCTGGCATCATATCATTTTGAATAATCAAATAAAATAGAGGCTGATCCAGGATTTCGTTTGCAGGTCATTGCATCACCTCATGAATTCGACAATAGTTGCTTTAAGTCAAAACAGAAAATGGTATCAAGTGTCTCATTATGTAAGGAATATATTGAATGCTCTTTGAAAGCATCCCATCTCGATCGGCAAACAAACCAAAAAAAGATAAAGAAAAAATGCAATACCTCAAACGAATTAACATTTTCGTAAGTCGAATATGACTTATTTAACATTGAACCTGAACACAATTTAGGAAATAATATGACCATCTTACCGTATTCACATCGTCTCCCATAAGCTCCATTATTACACAGGCATGATCTACTTCCATTCCGAGCAGTGTAACAGGAACCTCCATTAAGACATGGTATGGTAGCATTGCAAGCACTTGTGACATTTCCTGAAGTACAAATGTTGATCACTATGTCTATTGATATTGAAAACTTTTCATATATTAACTAAATTAATTGTGATGAGGACACAAAGCTAAATAAATATAAGCGTGAAATATTGAAGATTTTGAATTATTTTAAAAATCAAATTCAAAACGGTAAAAAGTCTCTTTAATTCTCTTTTATTTGAAACCGTAGCGTAAGAGCTTGAGATGAAAGTAGCAAACAAGAGTTATTTTGAAAAGTCAATTATTATTTGCATCCTCTCATGTAAAGCCGTTTTATAGGGCAGGTGTTTCAGAATAAAATTCAAAGGCGGGAAACTTATGGATGCATGTTTGAATCCTTTGATGGAGAATAGTTGTTGTACTCAAATTAGTAACACCTTCTTTGATTCCAACTACTTTATTTCATTGGAAACGACGTGTAGGTATAGTACTTACATCCTCATCAAACAACAAGCATCAGGGTTGATAACGATATAAGAAAGAACATTGCAACATTCCCTCAAATGTAATAAAGAACTCAGTATTAATTAGAGTATCGATGGACACTAGTTTACAACATTTTACGACTGAAACTTTCCATCCGGAACGAAATTGATATGATGATGATAAGTTACACACTGTTTTGGCAGTAGGTTCCATAGAATCCGGATGCACAGTGACACTTGCTATACCCGCTGCTCGTGAGACATGATGCACCGTTCTGGCATGGATTGCTCCTGCAATCTACATTGACTGCACAAAAGGATACAATATTCTATAGCAAGTTTTGTGACACAGGGAATAATCGAAGGTAAACGGATTTTTCAAAGAAGTGATGTGTTGAGGTTATAATGTAAGACCATAATGATGTGATTACATTTGAATATTAAGCAATAAGAACACAACATAAAGATATATTACCAATTACAGGGACGTATTATTCGTTAAGATATCCCTACCATTAATGGTAATAAAGTATAATTCTTAGAAATTCGTTGAAAATGTATAGTTTAATAAATTAAGTTTCCTTAAAAGTGACGATTTTATTAATAAATTAATAAATCATTTGTAAATAAAATCACCGCTTTTAAGAAGGAAACGTTTAGAAATGAAATTCAATAGCTGGTTAGGCTTTTCATTATGTTTGTTACATGTACATTCCTCTGGCATCATATCATTTTGAATAATCAAATAAAATAGAGGCTGATCCAGGATTTCGTTTGCAGGTCATTGCATCACCTCATGAATTCGACAATAGTTGCTTTAAGTCAAAACAGAAAATGGTATCAAGTGTCTCATTATGTAAGGAATATATTGAATGCTCTTTGAAAACATCCCATCTCGATCGGTAAACAAACCCAAAAAAGATAAAGAAAAAATGCAATACCTCAAACGAATTAACATTTTCGTAAGTCGAATATGACTTATTTAACATTGAACCTGAACACAATTTAGGAAATAATATGACCATCTTACCGTATTCACATCGTCTCCCATAAGCTCCATTATAACACAGGCATGATCTACTTCCATTCGGAGCAGTGTAACAGGAACCTCCATTAAGACATGGTATGGTAGCATTGCAAGCACTTGTGTCATTTCCTGAAGTACACAGTTTGGACAGAATTATCTCTAGACATTGAAGAGAGGTCATACACTAACTAATAAACTGAGAAATCGATACAAACGTAAAATATGGAAGATTTTGCACAATTAAGCAAAAAATCATAACGGTCAAAGTCCCCTGTCATGTTCCGTTAGGTGAACAACTCGGTGCGTATTAATATTAGCTGGGGCTAAAGATGAAAGTAGGAAACAACAGTTATGCAAATAGGTCAACTGCTACTTCCAACTCCTTAATTATAGAAAGCTGTTTGATTGGGCGGTTGTTTCAGAACAAGACTCAAGGGCGGGTCACTTAATGATACATGTTTTACATTCTTTGATGGGCAACTTATAAGTTTGAGTACTAACACTAGCGACAATTATATGGCTTCTTCTTCATTGCATTAGGACCGATGTTTTGGTAAAGTTCCTTACATCATTATCAGATACCAAACACCGTGCTTTTTAATGGTAAAGGAAACTAAATTAACATCGCCTAGAATGCAATAAAAACATGTGTATCTATACAAAATAGTATGTTTTTGTATGTTAAACATCATTATTTATACTCACCGTCGATTATGCCCGATTATCCTAATCTGTCTAATTCCGACAATACTTACACAGAGTAAAGACAGAGTTATCGCTGCTCTAACCTGTATCGAATACTCGCCACCAGGTGGCTAACCCTACGTCATCATTGCTTCTTCTGACGGGCAGAGATAACGCCGATTGTACAAAGGGGAGGCCGGGTGGGAGCTAACTATCGACGGTGAGTATAAATAATGATGTATAAACAAAAACATACTATCATTTAATATACTCTCCTCGATAGTTAACAATATGCCCGAATCCCACTGACGGAGGTGGGTGCGAGAAGGCTAAAGCGATAATAGCTCTATCTTTACAGAAGAGAGCTGGTGACCCAAAAGTCGACCCCCAGAGTGATCCCCTAGGGGAATCACCTGTCAACCGGAGTGGTTAACCCTGACCCATCCTCGCTATGCGAGGGGGTCCGCAACCAAGGTCGCCAGCTAGAACAAAAGACAACAGACACGCAACTAAAATCAACCTCGGGTTTATTGCAAGAAAAATAAAAAAGTTAACGAGCAGGAGGGTGACTCCTGCGCTGCGGTGCCGAAGGAACTCGCTGCTGGTCGTACACCTGTGCGCCCAAGCGGTTGATTCCCTCCAAGTCCTCGTTGGAGATATCCCGGAGGTAGTGGTTGGCGAACACCAAGCCTGACTTCAAGAAGCAGCCAGCCATGATGTCCGCCACCGCCAAGTTGCTATGGAGGGTTATCGTCGCTGAGATGGCCCTGATCTCGTGCGGATTTGACCTCGCTGGAGGATCAAGATCCGCGACCTTGTAAGCGTCTAACACCGCAGAACGGAGGTAGACGCTCAGTTGTCTCTTGTCAATTTCCCGGCCACTGGTCTGGGAATGTGGGATGAAGAGTCTCCTCCTCCCTTGACGCAGTGTCCGGGTTTTCTCGGTGTAGATTCGTAGGGCTCGTACTGGACAGAGGAGACGATTCTCCTCGTCTGTCGGATCTACACTCCCGGAAATGGACGGTAACGAGAAGGTTCTACCCCTTTCATCTGCGGTTTGGTTCTTACAGATAAACTCAGGCGCCAGCCCCAGAGTAGCTGATCCCCCGTCCCTCACATCAAAGCGCAGAAGGTCCGCCTGGAGAGCGTGAAGCTCCGAAATCCTGGCTGCGGACCCCGTTGCGACCAAAAAGGCCGTTTTGATGGTGAGACGGAGGACGGTCGTCTCCGTCAACGGTTCATAGTGGTCGGACTTGAGATGGTTGAGGACCACCGCTAAGTCCCACTCTGGGGGCCTGAGTTTCATCCGCCCGTCCACATTCCGGTATGTCTTAACGAGGTCCTTAAGGACCGAGATGTCAACCTGGGGGTCCCGCTTCCTAAGAACGGACATAATCGCGGCCAGGTTGGTGTTGATGGACGAGGCTTTGAGCTTCCTCGTCTCCCGTAAATAAACCAGGTATTCAGCAACCTGAGGGACCGTCACTGCCTGGATATCGTACCCCTCCTTGGCGCAGAACGTCGCGAAGGCCCCCCACTGTGCATCGTAGAGATTCCTAGTGGAGGGCCTCTGGGAAGTCACCACCACCTCGGCAACGGATTTGGAAAAACCCGCCCCCGTCAGATCCCTTTGGAGACAAACCAAGCGTGAAGCTCTAGAGCCTGGGGGTTCTCGTGAACCCGCCCGCTCGGTCTGCTCGTCAGAAGGTCCCACCTCAGAGGGAGGGGAACCGGGTCTAGGCAGCACGCCCTCCGGAGGGGAACGTACCAGGCCCTGGCTGGCCACAACGGCGCTATCAACAGCAGTTGTAGTACCCGTGTCTCCTGTATCTTCGCCACCACGAGGTTCAGGATGGCGGGAGGGGGGATAGGCGAAGCGACCATCCCCTCCCATTCTAACGCGAGCGCATCAAGAGCCCACGCGGTAGGGTCCGGTACAGGAGACATGTACGTCGGCAACTGGTGGTTGAGCCGAGTCGCGAAGAGGTCTATGTGAGGCTGAAACTCAGGCACAGACTCTCAAACACTCTCGGGGGCAACATCCACTCTGTTGATGAAGGTTTGTCTGGGCGAGACAAGGCGTCCGCTAGGACGTTCTTGGCTCCCGGGATGTGCACCGCGCGGAGAGAGAGTCCGAGACTGTCCACTAGGCAAAACAGCACCATTACCAGTTGCAGAAGTGAGTCTGCTTTGGTCGAGCCTTGCTTGTTGATGGCCCAGGCCGCCGCTGAGCTGTCCGTGTGCACACACAGGATCTGCCCCCGCAGACGACCTGACCAATGGTCGATTGCCAGACGAATGGCGTCCAGTTCTAGAACGTTGATGTGGCGTCTCACTTGAGTTGACGACCACACCCCCGCCGTTTGATCCGCATCGAGATGGGCTCCCCACCCTTGGGTGGAGGCGTCCACAAACAGATGACGTGTTGCTGGCGGTTCCCTGAGGGGGACCCCCACCAACACATTGGACTCCTGCTGCCACCAGGAGAGGTGAAGTCTGAGTTCCGAGGGTATGGAGAGGACGTGGCGACACGCCTTCTCCCTTACATGCACGTTTACGAAGATCTGCAGGGGCCTGAGTTGCAACCTTCCCCTTCGGGTGAAGTGTTGGGTCGAGCTCAAGAACCCTAGCAGCCTTTGCCACTTGCGTAGTGACAGAGGCCCCCGAAGTGCTAGCTCCAGGAGATCTCGGTAACGTTCCATCCGTTCCGTGGTAACAAAGGCTTTGTAGATTGCGGTGTCCAGACACCAAGGACGATGAACGTTCCTCCTCCATCTCTTGAACGTTCACCTGACACCAATCGGCGATTGCTGTCAGGCGGTCTTTGAGGTCTGGGGCGTCCTCAGACGTTGTCACAGGCGTGACAAGCGCTGGGGGAGTCACGTTCCCAAAATCAGACGCCCCTCCCTCCTGGTCCTGTCCAAGGGTTGGAGAAGTCTCATGTTCCGAGGGGCTGGCGGCAGGAGAAATCACCACCACCCTCCTCCTCTTGGGAGTGGACGGCGCTTCAGGGGAGGGCGGAGATGAAATCTCGTCCTCAACACTGGGGCACACACGATCCCTAGATTGGAACATTGAAACGACCAGATCCTTCACTGAGGACATGATGTCGTCCGTCAGCTTCTTCTGGTCGAAGGTAGGAGGTGAGGCGGGTCTCGACCTCTTCTTCTTCTTGTGTTTCCTCTTCCTCTTGGCGGCCCGCCGTGGGCCCGGGGAAGAGGGGGTGTCAGGGGAGTGGTCTTCTGTCAGGGGATCGCTCAACCCCGCTTGAGAGAAGTCTGCCGGGTCCCTGACTGGGGACAAGTTCCTGTCGGACCCAGCCCCTGCTTCCGAAAGGTCAAACTCCGCCGCGGAGTGGTGGTAGAGCGCCTGACGCGGCAGGCGACAGGCGCTACCAAAGCAAGCTCCAGGAGCACAGGAGAGACTGCTGGCTAGCGGGAGGCGGTAGCGCTGGCCAGAGGCAAGTGCACCACAGAAAGGCGGTATCGAGGAGAGTATATTAAATAATACACTAATTTTTAAAAGAAATTTTCCTTGCTTAACGAATATGAGATAATGATGATGAAGTTACATACTGTTTTGGCAGTAGGTTCCATAGAATCCGGATGCACAGTAACACTTGCTATACCCGTTGCTCGTGAGACATGATGCACCGTTCTGGCATGGATTGCTCCTGCAATCTACGTTGACTGCACAAAAGGATATAATGTTTTTTTTCTCAAATACTGAATATATGATGGTCATATTACACCAACAAATTCTTATAGATGAACTCTTATGGAGGTTGTAATTTTAAAACGTATTGATGCAGTGTTATCTATATTAGATATGAGAACAACATTTCAAGATTGACGATTGACATTATACATACACAATTTGAGAAGATATTTCCATATCAATGATCAAAAGAGTGCGTTGAGAACACGTGATTATGTGGTATGTATTGTAGTTATTTATTTGGTAATTGTGTCTTATATTCCAAAAATCGGATATACTATTTTGTAACTAATATGAGCATCTTACCGTATTCACACCGTCTCCCATAAGCTCCATTATAACACAGGCATGATTTACTTCCATTTGGAGCAGTGTAACAGGAACCCCCATTAAGACATGGCATGGTAGCATTGCAAGCACTCGTGTAATTTCCTGGAGTACAAATGTTAAACAGTATGTCTCTAGATATTGAAAAAGGTTCAACCTCAAAATCGAGATCTCAAATGACACAAACCTAAATTTATATAAACGAATAATATTGAAGATATAGCATTCATTTATACAATATTTCAAAACGGACAGAATCTTCTGTTATATTCCGTTAGTTGAACAACACGGTTCCTATAACATTTAGCTGTGGTGTATTATGAAAAAACATAGTTATTTTAAAAAGGTCAACTTCTCACATAGAGCCGTATCATTGGGTAGTTGTTTGAGAACAAACCTATCAATCTAAATAAATTTAGAACAACAGGTTTTATATTTGGTCCTACTGTTGTATGACAAAATAAAAAATCTGTTGATCTAAATTTATTTAGATTGCAAACCTATAGGACAGATAACTAAAGGGTATATGTTTGAATTCATACATTGGCTTTTTATAATTGTTTGTACTATTACCAGCGACAATTCTATGTCTTCTTCTATATTGGATCAGAAGCGATGTTTTAGTAAAGTTTCTTACACCATAATCAAATACCAAACATCGTGCTTAGTGACAAAACTAAACTAAACATCGCCTCGAATGCAATAAAAACATTAATGTCCATATAATTGATACTAGGTTTGCACATTTTCCCAATGAAAACGTCCTTGTTGGATGAAGATGAGGTGATAATGATAATGAAAGTTACATACTGTTTTGGCAGTAGGTTCCATAGAATCCGGGTCTACAGTTACACTTGCTATACCCGTTGCTCGTGAGACATGATGCACCGTTCTGGCATGGATTGCTCCTGCAATCTACGTTGACTGAACAAAAAAATCGTAATGTCGTAATATCCCGGTTTTGGATGACAAGGCTTTGTTAACCTAGATACTCTGGAGCGAGGGCCTTGTCAACGCTTACAAAGCTCTACCAGACGGGCAATTGTTATTATACCCCACTTCTGGTCTCGTTGCTATGGTTTCCTTTGTTCTAACTGTAGGTATATTGACCGATACACCACAACTTTTCTAATACACCTATTCTTTTTAGCACACCCAAATTAAGTCAGGTGAAGAGATTTTCAACTTTGGCAAATCATCGGAGTTGTAAAATTTAGAAATTTTGAGAAATGTTAACGACCAAAGTTGGAATCGAACCAGGGGCCTTAATGTTGCGACGCAACGCCTCTATCAACTGAGCTAATGAGGCTTGATACAGGTACATGTTGGGGTACTTTTTGTTGTGTCATGTCTAGGTTGTTGTATCTTCCTATATGATGCCAATGTATAGGTACTAGTTTGTTCAAATGTTAATGTTATGCAGTCAATTTATGTTTTTTAACACGTAAAATTAAGAGTGTTGTTTATATTATTTTGATCTAGTTAGGTCAAGAAATTTATACAAAGAGAAGGGTGGATAGCTCTTTTTCGTGAAATATTACTCGACCGGAGTGGGGTATAAGTCAGATATACCCACCCTTCCCTCGGTGCATCACTCAATATACCTCCTGTTTGAATCGTAGATCCTCGGCTCCGCTAAGCTACGCCTCGGAGATCCACGATTCATACAGGAGGTATATTGAGCGATACACCTCGGAAAGTGTGGGTATATATATTACTTATTTGGGCTTACAAAGCTCTCTAATCCTATAACTTCCTTTTTCAAATATCCACAGTAATCTGTTGAGATATCAACTTAAGATGAACGATACTTTGTGAAATAACTCTTTCGAAAAATAACTCCAAAATCAAATACCAATATACACATTTATTTCGATTAGACCGTCTCGAACTCGAAACCGATGTACTGCAGCACACTTAACTCAACATTTATACCACTTCGTAGGTCCTTTTAAACCTAAGATTTGAATGATTCTATGAGTGATTCTTTTGTATTGGCAAGGAGAGCGATCTAAAAATGGAAATCCGTGATATTTGTCGGTATATAAGAAAGAGAAGCCCCCTCCCTCTGAGGCTTCCGTCAAAGCATTTCCATGCACTCGGTATCGACCGGGAGGTCGGCCTTAAGCCCTTCCCCTTGGTTGATACCTTGGGCAGCGGGTATTCTTTGACGAAAAACCCTCGATAATAAGCACGTTTCTAGAAACACGTTTGTTTTGCGAATATAGACAAAAATTGAAAGAAATGGAACGTTACAAGGAGAACATAAGCAATAAAGATTTTGCAATCATCTTAGTTAAAACTAAAACAATTCCGAATGTTTTATGAAGTGGGCGGATGTTTCAAAGATTTGTAAGCAGGAATAAGGAAGGAGAAGTGTTTTTTATATACAGTTGAATTAGAAGATACTTAATCTATCTCCAGACTTCAGACTGAGAAAAAATTCAATACCACAGCCCTTGAGTTGGATTTGTTTGTCTTAGATATTCGAGGTTCAAGAAGGAAGTCGACAACAGTTGATAGTGTCATGGTAATTTAAACCTGTCATGATCTGTTTTCCTTTTTTTGTGAAAACTGATTACAGTTTTGTGTGAATTTTCTTGTTGATCAATTTTGTAAAATCGTATCCACACTAATTGAGATACATTAATCTTTGTCACAGTTTGCATTAACAAGGTCATCAAAAATGAGGCGGTACTCAATTCAGAAATATAGCTGGGCACGAGTCATAGTTTGTTTTCAATGAGATTGTGGCTACTCACTGAACTGACACTGGGTCCCGGTGTATCCTATTGGGCAGATACAGCTGTACGAGCCAGATCTATCCACACACGTTGCCCGATTCCTACAGGGATTGCTTTCACAGCTGCCTTTTGGCCTTCCTGCAGAGAACAAACGGTACACTAATATATATTGTGTTGTCAAATGACATACGTGCTATTCATCTTGCAATATTCCAGTTTGCACGAGGTTATTGAAATCCTAATATTGTAATATTTTGCACATGCTATCTGAAATGATAATCCATAAATGGTTTGATAAAAGATATATACAACAAGGTTTCAGTGAGATATTATCAAGTTCAAACCTTTGCGTTGAATACTACTTCAATAAGAGGCATTTGTCGTAATACTGTTTGATAGTGTCTAGAAGAAGTATAACATTTTTTACTTTTCATAGATTGACAAAATCGATTTTGAATTATTTCGCTTCCAAATTTACTATTTGATTGACATCAATGAAAAATGATGTTCGTCTTCAACAATTTTTTTACATTAACTTCATGTTCGCTTATGCTTAAGTTCTTTGTTCGGATTACCATTTTATTTTCATAAATGAATAGAACAACATTTTGATTGAGGAATTGACAATTTCGGTGCTTATGCTGACCATTTTGGAAAACATATAAACATATCTTACCGTTTTCACATCGCCTCCCATAAGTTCCATCTCGACAAGAACAGACCTTTGTTCCATTTTGAGCAACAATACAGGCACCATCATTCAGACATGGCATGGTGGAGTTGCACGAATCATAATTTTCTGTAATCGAAAAATTGACAGGGACAGTAGTTTATTGGATGTTGAAAACTGTAAATGAAAACATGAAAATCCATGTAAACTCACGGGCAAAAGAAACGCTGGTAACATAAATGTCAGGATATTTTTTTATTCATGTAAGATAAATGTGAATGAAGCAGAGTGGCAAAGTTTCCTTAGAAGTCAACTCAACTTTGTTTGCCTTGTTTGAATCATTTTGTGTTGATGTTTTTGCATGGCGCCTTAGAAAACGCGTGTCAAAAAATCATCAATTTGCTATCTCCTTAAATAAGCGAGATTGAAGAGCCAAATTGGTAATTTTTTGCATATTTATAGACGTTATAACGCGAAGACATATCAATGCAGAAAAGTCAAAGTGGATGTTTTTCATTAACAGTATCTCAAATAAACTTCTGATATACATTTCCGAAATTCAAATTTATTTCAAAATAATTATTAACAAAAAAGTACCTGAAAACAGCAATGTTAGCACCCCAACAGTGTTTAGACAACCACAGTACAAAACGCTCCATGCCATCATGGTTAAAATTATGAACAATAATTCTCCAAATACTTTTTTTATCAAACACATTCGAAATCCAATTTACATGGCATACCTAATTTGTTTATCCTTCGTTTGAAAATACCCAGCGTTTCTTTTGCCCATGAGTTTACATACTGTTAATTTGGTCATATTTTAATGTTGTGTCACTGCGTGAAGCTATAACGTTTTGATAACATATATTAGAAACAAGTTATATCATCAAGGGGGCTACATCCTTCGTTGAAAAATTTATATTAATCAGTATCTTATTTTACATCCTCGTAACTTTTATTCAATTGGACTTATTACTGTAATTATTTATATAGTTGGTATTGAAGTGTTTAGACGTTAAGACACTTGTTAAATGATATAGTTTAAATATCTCACAGTGGTATCTAATACGAGTTCAAATGTAATACGAAACGGGGTATGTTTAAATAGGATTACTGATGTCTTGAAATCTCTGTGAACGATGAATGCATGTTTTAAATTCTTTGATTGGCATTTTATAAGTTTGTATACTAACACAAGCGAAAAGATTTTCGGTTCTTCTTCATTACATTAGAACGGATGTTTTGGTAAAGTTCCTTACATCATTACCAGATACCAAACACCGAGCTTGATAATGGTAAAGGAAACTAAATTAACACCGCCTAGAATGCGTTACAACCATAAGTATCTATACAAAATACACTAATATTTTACAAAGAAATTTTCCTTGCTTAACGAATACGGTATGATGATGATGAAGTTACATACTGTTTTGGCAGAAGGTTCCATAGAATCCAGATGCACAGTAACACTTGCTATACCCGTTGCTCGTGAGACATGATGCATCGTTCTGGCATGGATTGCTCCTGCAATCTACGCTGACTGCACAAAAGGATATGATAATCTATAGCAGTGTTTTTGACACAGGGTCAAGATATACATAAACGTATTTTAGAAGAGATATTTTGAGGTTATAATGGCGCAATGACACTTGTACATTCAGCACTAAGAACACGAGATGAAGATATATTTCCAATTACGGGGACACATTACTCGTGGATATATCCATGCTATATTTTTTATTAAAAAGAATTCTACGCAATTTGTTAACAGGTATGGCTTAATTTGTAATTCATGCATTTCTTTTAAAGGGGCAGTAGCACATACTTTGATAATTTATATTAAATTTTTTTCATTTATAATTGCAAGTTAAGGCTAAATGTATTGTTTTGACAGTGTCAAAAATCTCATTACACAAGCCAATCATCCATAGTCAGGGAACAAAGTATGAAGATTCACATAAAATCCATTGGTAGCCATTTTGTGTGGACACCTTTAATTCATTTTGTGTAAGAAAAAGGAATCACATGGCTAAACTTTACGTTATATATTTGAATTATTACTGCTCCATTTAATTTAAAAACATTGTCTTTCAATTGAAACCATGTATTTTCATGTTCTTGTCCTCACCTTATATTCCCCCTAAAGACATGCTACTGCCCCTTTAATAAGGATTGTTTTACAAACCAAAATGCATCTGGAAGTGTTTTTTGTTTTTTTTGTTTCTCCTAAAATCGAAATCGATAAACATTATTACCTTCCAAATGGAAAATGGTATCGAGTGTGTCATTGAGTAAGAAAAACCCTATCTCGATCAGCAAAGAGTACAAAAATGGATACAGTGAAATGCAATACTCAAGCAAGATAACATTTACATTTGTCTAATGTGACTGATATGACATTGAACATGAACACAAGTAAAGAGGAAATATGACCATCTTACCGTATTCACATCGTTTCCCATAAGATCCATTATAACACAGGCATGATTTACTTCCGTTTGGAGCAGTGTAACAGGTACCCCCATTAAGACATGGCATGGTAGCATTGCAAGCACTCGTGTAATTTCCTGAAGTACACAGTTTGGACAAAATTATCTCTAGACATTGAAGAGAGGTCATACACTAACTAATAAACTGAGAAATCCAAAGTCACAAACCTAAATCGATATAAATGTAAAATATGGAAGATTTTGCACATTTTAGCAAACAGTCATAACGGACAAAATCCTCTGTCATGTTCCGTTAGTTGAACAACTCGGTGCGTATTAATATTAGCTGGGGCTAAAGATGAAAGTAGGAAACAACAGTTATGCAAATAGGTCAACTGCTACTTCCAACTCCTTATAGAAAGCTGTTTGATTGGGTAGTTGTTTCAGAACAAGACTCAAGGGCGGGTCACTTAATGATACATGTTTTAAATTCTTTGATGGGCATCTTATAAGTTTGTGTACTAACACTAGCGACAATTTTATGGCTTCTTCTTCTTTGCATTAGAACCGATGTTTTGGTAAAGTTCCTTACATCATTACCAGATACCAAACATCGTGCTTCATAATGGTAAAGGAAACTAAAATAACATCGCCTAGAATGCAATAAAAACATGTGTATCTATACAAAATACACTAATAATTTACAAAGAAATTTTCCTTGCTTAACGAATACGATATGATGATGATGAAGTTACATACTGTTTTGGCAGAAGGTTCCATAGAATCCGGATGCACAGTAACACTTGCTATACCCGTTGCTCGTGAGACATGATGCAGCGTTCTGGCATGGATTGCTCCTGCAATCTACGTTGACTGCACAAAAGGATACACTATTCTATAGCAAGTTTTGTGACACAGGGAATAATCGAAGGTAAACGGATTTTTCAAAGAAGTGATGTGTTGAGGTTATAATGTAAGACCATAATGATGTGATTACATTTGAATATTAAGCAATAAGAACACAACATTGACTGCACAAAAAGACGCAATGTTTTGTTTCCCAAATATGGAAAATGACATGAAGGTCAAGTTATACAAAATACATTTCTTATAGCAGATCTCTTATGGAAGTTTTAATTCTCAAATGAATTGACGAAGTGATATCTTTGTTAGATATGTCAATGTTTTAGATACATAATTCAAGGAGATATTTCAATTATCGATGATCAAAAGACGTGATTATGTGATATGTACTTTATTAATTCATTTGTCAATTGTGATTTATATGACATAGATCTTATATGTCATTTGGTAAATAATATGATCATCAGTAGAAAAGGCTTTACCCCATCGATTAACTATATTAAAAAGGAAATAATCAAGTATTACAATATCACAAAATGTATATACCTATCTAACCAAAATGAAGGGAAATTCTTTCAATTTTGGTCAACACTTCATCTACTTTTTCAAAACTCTTAAATCTGAAGTTTATGCTTTTTGTGTACCCTATTACCCAATTTTACCCAAGTGGCGTATTCCTATGTAATCCTTTCTTTATACAACCCATACACGTGACTTGTGTCAATGCATTTTTGTTTGTATTCATATACTTTGATGTTGATGTAACTGTTACCTTCATAGTTATTCATGTTTGTGCATGAGTGGAGATTTACTTGATTGTATTGCTGTTATACTATTCAAATATGTCTTGCCTGTATAAAAACATGGAAATAAAAAATAAATAAATAAAAGAAAAGATCATCTTACCGTTTTCACACCGTCTCCCATAAGCTCCGTTATAACACAGACATATTCTTGTACCATTCTGAGCAGTGAAACAGGACCCACCATTCAGACATGGCATGGTATCATTGCAAGCACTTGGGTCATTTCCTGAAGTAGAAACGTGAAACACAATACTTGTGTGTAGGCTTATATACCTCACAGATATGTATACACCGTTTCACGTCAGTCTTTATCCTCGTTGGGTATCCGAGACTTGGATGACAGGGCTTTCTAAGCGTAGATACCCAGGTGTCAACGTTTACAAAGCTCTACCAGCCGGTTAAGTGTCATCAATTGGACTTACAAAGCTCTCTAATCCTATAACTTCCTTTTTCAAATATCCATAGTAGTCTGTTGAGATATCAACTTAAGATGAACGATACTTTGTGAAATAACTCTTTCGAAAAATAACTCCAAAATCAAATACCAATATAAACATTTATTTAGATATAGACCGAACTCGAAACCCATGTTCTACATCACGCAATCTAAATAAATTGAGGTCAACAGATTTTATAGTATGTCATACTGTATGACATTACGCTAAACTCAACAGTTATATCACAACGGTGTAGACGAAATGAGATAATTTGAGATAAATGAAATATGTCCTATCAAACCTACGACTTGAATGTCTAAATCGAGATTTTATGAGTGATTCTTTTGTGTTGGCAAGGATAGCGATCTAAAAATTGAAATTCGTGATATATGTCGGTATATAAGAAGGAGAAGGACCTTTCAGTCAAAGAATGTATCGGTCAGCGGGGGGGATGGGGGATCGGCCTAAAGCCCTCCCCCTTGGTTGATACCTTGGGCAGCGGGTATTCTTTGACGGAAAACCCTCGATAATAAGCACGTTTCTTGCAACACGTTTTCTAGGGCACTTATATTTTGCGAATATAGAAAAAAGTCCATACAAAATTACATTGAAAGAAATGGAAAGTTACAAGGAGAACATAAGCAGTAAAGATTCTGCAATCTTCTAAGTTAAAACTAAAACAATTCCGACTGTTTTATGAAGTGGGCGCATGTTTCATTAAGGGTAGGAAGATTTGTGAGCAGGAATTAGGAAGGAGGAGTGATTTTTTTTATATACAGTTGAATCAAAATATACTTAATCTATCTCCAGGCTTCATATACTGATAAAAGAATCAATATCACAGCCCTTGAGTTGGATTTGTTTGTCTTAGATATTCGAGGTTCAAGAAGAAAATAGACAACAGTTGATAGTGTCATGGTAAATGAAAACTGATTACAGTATTGTGTTAATTTTCTTGTTGATCAATTTTGTAAAATCGTATCCACACTAATTGTGATAAATTCATCTTTGTCACAGTTGACATTACCTAGGTCATAAAAAATGAGGCGGTACTCAATTCAGAAATATAGCTAGGCACGAGTCATAGTTTGTTTTCAATGAGATTGTGGCTACTTACTGAACTGACACTGGGTCCCGGTGTATCCTAGTGGGCAGATACAGCTGTACAAGCCAGATCTATCCACACACGTTGCCCAATTCCTACAGGGATTGCTTTCACAGCTGCCTTTTGGCCTTCCTGCAGAGAACAAACGGTACACTTATATATATTGTGTTGTCAAATGACATAAGTGCTATTTATCTTGCAATATTTCAGATTGTACGAGGTAATTGAAATTCTAACATTCTTATATTTTGATCATGCTATCTGCAAAAATTTATAATCCATGAGATAAATGGTTTGATAAAAGATATATGCAACAAGGTTTCAGCGAGATATTATCAAGTTCAAACCTTTGCCTTGAGTACTAGTTCAATAAGAGGCATTTGTCGTAATACTGTTTGATAGTGTCTAGAAGAAGTAAAACATTTTTTACTTTTCATAGATTGACAAAATCGATTTTGAATTATTTCGCTTCCAAATCTATTTGATTGACATCAATGAAAAATGATGTTCGTCTTCAAATTTTTTTTAAAATTAACTTCATGTTCGCTTATGCTTAAGTTCTTTGTTCGGATTACCATTTTATTTTCATAAATGAATAGAACAACATCGTAAGCATTTTGATTGAGGAATTGACAATTTCGGTGCTTATGCTTACCATTTTGGAAAACATATAAACATATCTTACCGTTTTCACATCGCCTCCCATAAGTTCCATCTCGACAAGAACAGACCTTTGTTCCATTTTGAGCAACAATACAGGCACCACCATTCAGACATGGCATGGTGGAGTTGCACGAATCATAATTTTCTGTAATCGAAAAATTGACAGGGACAGTAGTTTATTGGATGTTGAAAACTGTAAATGAAAACCTGAAAATCCATCTACATACTGTTAATTTGGTCATATTTTAATGTTGTGTCACTGCGTGAAGCTATAACGTTTTGATAACATATATTAGATACAAGTTATATCATCAAGGGGGCTACATCCTTCGTTGAAAGATTTATATTAATCAGTATCTTATTTTACATCCTCGTAACCTTTATTCAATTGGACTTATTACTGTAATTATTTATATACTTCGTATTGAAGTGTTTAGACGTTAAGACACTTGTTAAATGATATAGTTTAAATATCTCACAGTGGTATCTAATACGAGTTCAAATGTAATACGAAACGGAGTACGTTTGAATAGGATCACTGGTGACTTGAAATCTCGGTATTCTGTGAGGGTGAATGTCAAGTCAAACGTCATCTTTATTGGTAACAATTTTGTGTGTAAACCAGTCTCATCACATAACTTAAAATTACTCCAACGTTCCTGTTAAAGGAATAGAGATGATTCCATCTCGTTTCATAAAACTGTATGCTACCCAATCTCGTGTACTATAATGTAAGGTGAAACCAGATTTATGACAACACAGTATCTTGGTTAACAACCGTGCATATTGTGACTGAAACCTGTACAAAGATGGGAAATAGACAAACCTGGATCCTCGGGGACAATGGTTGGCAGTAGGTTCTTGTAAACTGTAACAAATGACATAGACATTCATAGGGCAGTAGCACGTTTCTTTTAAAGGGGCAGAAGCACGTTTTTTGATAATTTAATATTTCAAATTTTTCACTGATAATTGTAAGTTAATGCTAAATGTATTATTTTGACAGTGTCAAAAATCTCATTACACAAGCCAATCATCCATAGTCAGGGGACAAAGTATGACTATTCACATAAAATCCATTGGCGGCCATTTTGTGTGAACACCTTTAATTTATTTGGTGTAAGAAAAAGGAATCGCAACTTTACGTTATATATTTGAATTATTACTGCTTCATTTAGTTGAAATACATTGTCTTTCAATTGAAACCATTAATTTTCATTTTCCTGCCATCACCTTATATTTCCCCTAAAAACGTGCTACTGGCCCTTTAAGGGAAACTTGGAATCGCTCAAAACGATACACAAATGTTACCGAATGAAGATTACTCCATTTTAAACAAACAAAGAGGCCCTTTGACGAACGTAAAGAGTTCTAAGCTGTAAAATGTAAACACTAAAATGTCAAAGAGTAGTTTAACCATTAATGAATTATTTCTCGCCTACAGATCATAGAGGTGCGTATTGAGATAAAGAGATCTGAATATATTTTACAAACAATTTTTGTTGGGAAAATTTGAAAAATATGGATAAAAAAATCGGGTTACTGCCCCTTTTTATACACTTTCTATACGAAATCATTTGCTGACATCTAGAAGCCTTTGTATAAGTTTTGATAAAAATTCCAATGAAGTTCCAGATATTGTTGTGTTTTGTTGTCATTACTTTTGTTCAGTAGCAAAGTCATTTATTCATAAACCATTTTGTATATATGCAGCTATGGGAAGAAATATGGAAATAAAGGAGCAGTGTATAGAATGATTTTTTTTATCATTTCCACTTTTACTGTTTACCTCTACTTAACCACGATCTAAAATCACGATTTTTTGTAATTCATAAACAATTTCTTATCTGTTCTTTTTATGCATACATAAGTTTGAAGATATGAATGAAACTAAAGAAATATGATATTAAATAATTATATATAAAATTACATATTAAGAATCCTAATTTTCAAATGAGTACACCTGGTTTGATTTCAAATGTTAAATATCATGATTTCAGAACAACTTATCGCTTTCCTAGTTATACATACAAATAAACATCAATTTAATTGATATGTAAATAATTATATTTCTGCACATAAAACTAGTTACTTGAGAAGAGTATTACCTGTTCCATAGATAAGACAGAATAAGCCAACTCTAGTCATGCCGGTTGTTGCTGGAGTTTGCTTGGAATAAACCTGGAATAAAAACATTAAAAATGAAACCAATCCATGCACATTGTTATACGTTAAGCGCCAATATCCAGATCAGAAAGCGCTGCTTAAACTTTGATTTCACTATTTATGACATACATTTTAGACAATCTCAACTTCCTGGGGACCTTACGCACGTGTAGCCATGAAATTAATGCAACCTTATCAAAATATGGTCACAATTTTCTTCACGGCGTAGCAAATAGATAATATTTTAATAAGATTGGAAGTTTTCTTCAAGTCAAATCCTTCCGCGGTAAGGGAGGTCGATGTAGAATGGACATCATGATTAAAGATCGATTTATTATTTAGTTTTCATAACTATGTCACACTTTGTGTTTCTTTAATAAAAAATCGACAACATAAAATGAACTACATTACGCAATTTGTGGTTGATGCGCAGAAAGGATATCAACTACCAATCGCGGCTACATGATACACATTTGTTTTTGTAGGAAGATATTGATTATAATATGTCAATATTAATATAAAATTGGGAAAGAAGACTCTTTGTATATCAGTTTGTATAATAACTGTTAACAATAATATGACTTACATCACAGATACGTTGTGTCAAAATCTCCATATTCGAAACCACTGTGTCAAGGTTTTGAGGATCTGAAATTAAAAACCGAAATAATACATTCACTTTCGCCTTATTACAACTGAGTTCGTTGCCTCAATATTATAACTGCAAGTTTTATGGATATTCATCTCTTTTGAATAATGGATGTGACGTTTCGATGTAGAGTTCATCACTCATTAGAATATTGATACTAACTAATTCAACAATTTGAATTTCCATTTTGTCCCACTCAGTATAGGCCTCGTTTAATAACGATGTTAGTACCTATACCGAAACGTCGCCTCCATTGCAATAAAGAAGTTTACTATACGTACAACTTGTCTTTCCTGTAATATAATAACTCATGAAATGTTACTTAAATACATTTTATCACAATCAACATGCAGTTAACATAAACACAAATTATTCGATACTGCAGGATTCCATCCTCGTAATCTTGGTAAAAGTGCGAAGTCAACTTATGTACATGTACATGTACCACAAGACCTCGGACCAAATTTTTACCATTTCCACGATGCGTGATATCGATAAAATCGTTTTGAAGGTTTGGGCAGTGAGAATGATATAGATCTATTTCAGTGTAGAGACCTCTGTTGGACCGAACATAAATGTAAGATTTGTACAAGATATGCAGAATCGAAGCGCCAGTAAAATCCATACAATAGATCAAATATAAGAGGATAGAAGAACATTACAGAACAAACATTATATCATCTCTTGGAACAGATCTGGTATTTCGAAGATAATCCTTGACGGATTATTTCTCGCCTTGAACAATCTAAATGCGCTTTTCTATTGAAAGCTGTTATAAAATAAGGGAATGGTTGTATTTGTCCTATGACTGTGTCATTTCATAAGAATCTTTGAAATTATTTATAATCAATTTTCAAAATAAAAGTCATATATGTTCGCTTTTCATACTGTTAAGCATACTCTTAACAACTAATGTTTGAAACATGACTTCTGGACGTCCTGTTAATTTAACATGAACAATACCTTAAACATTATTTGGAATCATTATTTTGTAAACCAACATGATTTGTTCACGGTGCAATGAAGCAGCTGTCAAATATTTGAAACACGATTGTATTGGAAGATTTGAGTTACCAGCAAAATTTCGATTTATCAAAGAAAAGATAAAGTATACATTCATAGAGGATAAGTTATACTTTAAATTGTAGCCGATGGATAGTGAAGATGCTGTAAATGCAGAAATACCAATTACATATTTATCAATATTAAAAAATGACATGTAACACATGAATTTTCATATAGACAAGAGCATACTCTTACTTGGTATTAGTCCTGTAATATTAAGGTCCGACTGGATAGAGCCAGGTTTGGTTATGTAAAGTGTTATTGTGGCCGTGGTCTGCAAAAATATAAAAAATCATGTGTTTGGTCATACAAGTTTATGTATTTTAATCCAAAAAGTATAAATTTTCAGTGATAAATTTAATAAAAAAATTAGATTACAAATACAAAAAGGTAATGCTACAATTAAGGCAAAGGGTTCCTACAATAATGCATAAATATCATTTCCACATATATTTTCTGATAAATTCATAATATAAAATATAAAATGTAAATGTTAATTGTGCGTCTTAATAAGGGTAAAAGTATTTATCATTTGATTTAATCCACCGCCACCAGACGTTTACTTTTACTTGAAATACATATGCAATCTCACAGTGTATCCATTCCGAGCAGCGACCACGTAGAGCTCCTGTGTACTCGGTGCCTGAAAAAATAACCAGAATTTCCTTCAATATCATGAAGAACATTTACACTGGATTCAATAAAACCTTGGTTTGGGTTTTTTTCATAGAGCATTCCCCGGGAGCAGTATCTATACTCAGTTAAAAAGTTTCAGTTAAAAAAATGTTAAATTATAGTTTAAAAAGAACGAATGAGAATATTTTAAACAAAGAGATCCCTCAGCATTTTACTTTTAATAGCAAGTTTAGAAGTTTTGAATGAACATAGACGTACACATGAAATGACGTTTAAAGGGGAAAAGGATGAATTTATCACCTCACAATCTACACACAGAAGATAACGAAGCGATACCAACTTTCAATCAATTCCTGTTTTCATTAACATGCAACTTAGGCACATGCATTGTGACGAAGAACTCATGATTTCATTTATCAGAGTAAGATACTTTTATTTTAAATTCTCTTCTAATAGTCCTGGTATTGCTTTTCCAGTTTCAATTTCATGGCCAGAATGTATATAATTTTTAAAATATTAATGTGTAAATTCAATAAATATGATGTTATCAACATGTTATTCATTTGTTAAGGCCTGTATACTATAAGATGCCAGAAAGGAAGCACAAGAGCCACTGTATTTCGTCTAGGTAAGTATCGCCGCTAATGGCTGAAGTATTGCCTAAGCGGCGTTAAGAATTAATTCACTCACTCACTCACTTACTCACAGTTAGGTAAAGAGATTTCAAAATAGACTTATATTCAGTCTCTGAAAAATAATAATTCTAAAACAAAACCAACTATTGTATTAGATATTAGAAAGGAGCTTCTGAGAACTGGAAATTTCACTGCAGATCTAGACTTGCTTTTTGTTAGGTCAAAATAATATTAACTACAGTCTGAGTGTAAGACTCATTTCAAAACGACATTGCTTAAAAGACGCAACAGAGAAGTAGAACAGAAGATTTTTAAAGATTCATAAATTACGTCAATTTGCTGCTGTAGATACGAGGTTCCATGGTACAAATTAAAAATTGACAAACAAATACAAATACAAATACAAATACGAACCTTCTCAAATCGTAGATCTTTCTTGAGACTAACGCGGAACAATAACTGGGTTCCAGTCAGAGAAACGAATGAATCCGTTGTGAAGTCCGATATGAAGACACTTGGTTCTGGGTTGAGATTGGCTATGGTGAGATTTGCAATCACCGTACCTAAAAATCAAGACAAATTAAACATACAGTCGAACTTGTATTAGCGGCCACTTCTGTAGAGCAGCCACCTGCCTATAGCGGCCACCCTTATTTCCTCCCGATCGATTTTACGTTATATTTTAACTGTGTAGAGCGGCCACCTGCCTATAGCGGCCAGCGGCCACCCTAATTATGTCTCTGGGTGGCCTTTATAGACAAGTTCGACTGTATATTGTTAAACACGTTAACGTCATAAAAAAATTTATGAAGCCAAGTCTACTACTATATAACACGTTTTCTTGATATTTCATTATGACGTAAACTACAGAATAAACTTTTAGAAATGGGTAGACAATTCGAGGAAAGAATGCATGAGTGCATACACGCGACATTGTTTGTTTTTAAACTTTTCAGATCAGGAGCAAAGTTCGTCTAACAAACCATTTTAAGTTGTTTACATCGCTTAACTGATATCATTTTATGTTATAAACGGTTAAAATAAAAAATATATAAAATAGTGGTTCATAGTGAAATATAAAGGGGCAGTAGCACGTTTTTAGGAGGACTATAAGGTGATGTCAGGAAAATGAAAATTAATGGTCCCAACTTATCTAAAATAAATGAAGCAGTAATAATTCAAAAATATAATGTCAAATTTAGCCATGCGATTCCTTTTTCTTATACAAAATGAATTAAAGGTGTTCATACAAAATGACCGCCAGTGGATTTTAGGGGAGACCAGGGCAAAGCGCGCCCCCTAACATAAAAGTGCGTCTAGTGGGCACCCCGACATGTACAGAATGCAACTTGCACACTATCTCTAATGCTTATCAGATAGACTGTAACATGGCACATGCTTTTTTAATCTGCCATTTTGGAATAAGGATATTTTTACGTAAATATATTTTGACTAAGGGGGCGCGCTTTGCCCTGTAGTTTGGGGCAAAGTGCCCAATCCCCTGGGCGCTTTGCCCCATTCGAAAAACAACACAGAATGTAATAGATATTACACACATATAATCAGCCAATACAAACCAAAAGCTATCATCTTGATAATGCAAGGCAACCATCGAACCCATATGAAGGATAGAATTAACATTAAAGTTGACAATATATGCAAGAATGCGCAAAATATTCCTTAACATGTAAGGGACCTACATGTTCAACATTCTCAATGACCAAATATCGTTATGGTTGGTCCATGTACATTTCTTTCAACTACGAATGTGTTGATAATGTAGGTTTTTGAATATCAAAACCAGTTAAATTATAGAATATAAGATGAATTGAATTGGTTATATGGACGAATTAAAGAATTCATACAACTATTATGTGTCGGACTTGGCAGAACGGCATAAATTGCTTATCGTTTAGGTTTGAACATTAATATACAATGAATTATATATTCATGATTTAAAAAACAACAGAAAAATATGCTTTGGTAACTGTTTCTTGTCGTGATTCTTTAACAAAACAAAACCCTTTAAGTAAAATGGTATATTTCATTTTAATATAAAAAAAGTAGAATGCTGATATGAAAATGATAGTTCACCTTTACATTATTTGCTAAAGAAATGCAAAATAATAACTTTAACACCAATATGTTAACCATAATGATATATTTTATAACACACGGGGCAAAGCGCTCCCCCCGGCACGTTTTGCCCCATCAAGGGTAGTATTTGTTATGAACATCACAGAAAGTCATTAAAGCAAGTTATTACAAATTTCATTATTCAATGAATTAATGATACCAATTCATGTTACATATGCACGAGAGTTCAATGTTCCGTTTTGTATTTTTATTAAATATTTGAATTTGAGACATATCTGTTCGATATAGTAAAATCGTGTTTTTTCGAATATTTGAAATTCTGCGTCCACAACTCAGGCAAATGATTCCAGCGTTGGTCACAAAGCTTCATTACGGTTACTTTCATTCGTTGGTAATGACAAATTACTTCATTTGTCGATAGGTTTGGAGAAATTACGCGTGGTCACTTTGCCCCGGGGGCGCGCTTTGCCCTGGTCTCCCCTTTCACAGGGACTTGTAATGCAGAAAACAACAGAGTAAAAAGCTTTTTTAGTCGACGATCCAGCACATACTACTATATAAATAGTAGTATGTGTTGGATCGTCGACTAAAAAAGCTTTTTACTCGGTCGAGTAAAAAGCTTTTTTAGTCGACGATCCAGCACATACTACTATATAAATAGTAGTATGTGCTGGATCGTCGACTAAAAAAGCTTTTTACTGGATCGTCGACTAAAAAAGCTTTTTACTCTGTTGTTTTCTGCATTACAAGTCCCTGGGGATTTTATGTGAATCTTCATACTTTGTCCTCTAACTATGGTTGATTGGCTAGTGTAATGAGATTTTTGACACTGTCAAAATAATACATTTAGCATTAACTTACAATTATCAGTGAAAATTGTAAAATATATAATTATAGAAAAACGTGCTACTGCCCCTTTAACAGTGGATGAAACAAAAATTAAGAATTACTACATGCATATGAGTCAAATTGCTATGCAAGACAAAGAAATAATTAATTTACTATGATTAAATAATAGTAGATTTGGCATATCGTTTCTGTCAGAAAAGGATTATTATTGTGTGTATGTTAAAATTAAGTCCAACAGTTTAAGATTAATTACGATCATACTATATTACTGATGATTCTAAATTCATCTAGATTGTAGATGCATCTTAAAGTGATTCAACAAGTCAATTGAAGATAAATTTTGACACAACGGATTAACTATATAAACTCTTTTTAAATCCTCCTTATTGATGTACATTTTCCGCCTGTTCATGTTTTTGTAACTCTTCGTTGGATGAATAAAGAATATTATTATATAGATGCATGTTATATTTGTACAAACATTGAATGAATGTTCAAACGTTCATTCTTGGGAATTAATTCAAACAGCTGCAACTTTACACGTGAGGAGTTTCTCACTTTTAGGAATTCATGTAATGTGAGACTATAATATACTTATTTACCTCACCTGTTGTCGCGTTCATGCAATTAATTTGCACATGGTTACATACCGTCAAGTCTCTTACCGGGCTTAATTGGAATAATCCCCTGTGTTTGCATCCACAAAGGTCAAACAAAGATTCGAGCACGCTTTGCTTGTTTAGTGCAAGCAACGTTTACTTAATGTAAATAGGGTTGACTTTCACGTAACTACTGTTTTGGATAGAAGTACCTCCAACGTTTGATGGTCCATTTTGATTGCAGTAGGTTGTGTAAAAAGTATGTGGAAATAACTTAGAATTTTTTTATCTGACAGGAACTTGAAATCCCGAACAAAAGTGAGTGAGTGAGTTACTGTTTAGCGCCGCTTGGGCAACATTGCAGCAATTAGTGGCGGTCCAGAATAAGATCATCTCTAGTTTAAGAAGACCTATGTTTTTAAAATACATCCATAATTGGGAAGTACTGACTTATGATAATGATAATGAAGTACTGACTAATGTTAATACCCCATTCTCTCTCCACAGAGGCAGATCTAGTCATGAACTGAAGGCCTTTTTTACAAAATACATCCATAACTGGGAAGTACTGACTTATGATAATGGTTGAAATAATGACCCCATTCTCTTCCCACAGAGGCAGAACAAGTTAAGGTCCCTAACGGAGTGAATATCTTTGATAACCATAGAGCGATCAGCGTGATGGTTATCAAAGATATTCACAAAGTCAAGGTCATTATTTGGTGGTTCTTTCCTTTCATTATAAAACTATAAAGTGTTACTCATAAAGAAAGGTTGAAAAATTTGTTGTAACGTTGTAATGTTTGAGCGAGCTCTGCTCCTCAACATTACTTCTATTTGGTTTACATACTCAGAAAACAAAACATTCACGTGCATATTCAGCTTGTCTTGACTTGCTGTTAATCAGACTGTTCTTAGTCAGTAACCAACTCTTTTTATCGAGGTATTAGATACTAAATTGCAATCTCCATCTTGAACTGAAAGGAAATAAGTTTGTAACAATTTTCTAAAGGTCACATAAAATGTATTTGATACAAATAATGTCCGATGTCTTTAAATTAGGCCGATATCCAGTCTATGAAATGTATCTGTCTGTTCCAAGCAAGCTGAGCGGATGTTGTTCATTTCACCTTGAGATGCACGGAATTCACGAATGTCATCGGTTGCAAGCAGGCGGGGAGAATGGAGCTTTCAAGGTATTCTCAGGACTAATTAAAGGTGACTTGCGTCGTAACGTTTGTCGTAACAGTACATTCAAGCATTTGCTCTTTCCAATGACGACTGTTACAACTTTGTGAATTGGACTGAACAATATATGAATTTCTTTCGAGAAAATTGACAATAAAATGTAACCTTTTTGCTTCTACTATGATCAACACTTTCGAGCTTTGTTAGGCTATCATGTCTTGGGGGAAGTTTTATTCCTATGGACCATTCGGCAAGGTCTGAGTCGAGGCAACTCTTCCCCTGCTGCCGTCCTTGTTTTTTCACTGATAACCAAGTCATGGGGGTTATCTGATAACCAAGTCATGGGGGTTATCTGATAACCAAACCATGGGTTGGTTATCCAGGATAATGACCTAGATACCACCATTGATAACCACACCACGTGCTGTATTAGAACGTATATCTAGTATACAAATATGGCTGTTCCCTTTTTGACAGCAGATAATTATTAAATAATCTTTGTTTTATTGATTAAGTAGACTTGGCAGTTTGAAAAATATACTCATAAATAATATGCGAACTATTATATTGTATGTGTAACCGAGGCATATCATTTTACAGAAGTGCTAGATGTTGATATAACTCGATCGGGATCAGACATATTAAGGTAAATACAGGCATGATATTGTGACAGTATGACGAAAATGAAATATAAGCCTTACCGACTGCGACTGTGTTGACAACTTGAACGCTCTGGTCAGTGGGTGTTATCAGTTGAAGGGTCTGCTGACCTGGTCAAACATATAAATAAACAAATAAATCAACAAACAGAAAGAATGAACAAATATTACTTAAGTTTATAACGTTAAGTTAAAATTAGGTGTGTGTTATGACCGCACGATAAGTATTCTCCCCAGGGAGTTGAGATTGTAATAATGATATTTGATTAATACTTATATACAGTGACAAAGAAGAAACAACATATGCTTTAAGCATCGCTTGTTGTCCTGAATATTAGGGGAGACCAGGGTAAAGCGCGCCGTCGGGGCAAAGTAATTTGTCATTATCAACCAATGCAAGCAAACGTTAAGAAACGTTGTGATCGACGTTTGCATCGTTAGCGTGAGTTGGAGACTTACCATTGCAGACAAATTCATTCAATATGTTTTTAAGTTTTGCGTATTGATAAAGTATAATGATTACAGTATTATCAGCATGTTTAATTACCATACCTGAAGTGAGGCCAACATACAGGAACAAAGCTGCCAGGCAGCTGATTCCCAGTCTCATTCTGTTTCCGCCTGCAACAAATAAATTTTAATTTATTTTTTCTTTTAACCATAAATATATATTAACGAAACTGTTTTCGCTTGAAATACATTGAACAAACGGTGATGATCTGCTTTTTTGATTTAGGTGTTAACATTTATTTGTATGTAGGTCCTGACCAATAGTCAAACTTGTTCACTCTTCACTTGACAATAAGTATGTGAAAAATCTTACAAACTAAAGTAATATGGATAACAAACTAAAAGTTTTTGTCTTTATGATTCCTTCGAGACGAGGAATCAAGATTCAAGGAATGAGTCAGTTATGTTTGAACATACACATTTATATAAAATATTTTCCGTTATTAAACTATGTTGTTATATATTTTAGTTTTAAAAACCTCATATTTTATGTAACCTATTGCATGGAATTTGTATATATCATTGTGGTTTGGCCTTTGATTGTGATAAAAAAATAAACATTATCAAACGGATATTAACTCAATATAAAATTCCATCACAGTGACAGTGTCAGAGAATTCAATTTCAATGTTCGATTAAAGAAATTCAATTTTAAACATGTTTATAATCAAATCCCCCAATTTGATTTTTTTAAACTTCAGTGAATGCCATTTAACAAAAATATTGCATTTCTGACAGACGTTTCAATTCGTCTGAAGCGTCTGTCAGAAATGAACATATCGACTCATTATATAATGTTGATATAAAATGACGAACATATTGTGTTGACGTTGGTTTCTGCTTTTCAGCTCCAAAGGTTGGACATATTTACTTAAGATGCTCCTTTATGACGTTTTCATACTACTCGGGGGGAGATAAAATATTTTCAAACATCGCTGACATAAAGAAATCTGTGTATGAAGGACAGGAAAATGTGCTTAAGTTCTCCCTTTCCTCTGACATACAGACTAAAATGTTTATCAAGTGGGATTTATGTTCATGGGCTTTTCAAAAAGCCCTCAAAGGATAACGTTTTTTCTCTATTTATTCGTTCCCGCATTATACCTTTAGAAAGTATAAGAGTTGTGGAGTTGCTGAGAGGTAATTCTGATTTTACCATGCACATTTTTCAATTTGGGCACATTATATAGCTACTGTTATATTTTTTAGATCTGATTATGCAAAGTATTCAAGTTGGACACAATATCAGTTACTGGTTTCTTAAATTTCTCATGCACTTTTTCCAATTTTGGTCAATTACATATATCTACATTTAGATATTTTAGGCGCACATGCACAGCATTCACTTTGGACAGATGTACATGTAACAGTTACTACTAGGTATTTGAGATCTTAAAGGGGCAGTAGCACGTTTTTTGATAATTTGATATTTTATTATTATTAGTATTGAATTGTTATTTAATGCTATATGTATAATTTTGACAGTGTCAAACATCTCATTGCACAAGCCAATCATCCACAGTCAGAGGACAAAGCATGAAGATTCACATAAAATCAATTGGCAGCCATTTTGTGTGAACACCTTTAATTCATTTTGTGTAAGAAAAGGATATCGCTTGGCTAAACTTTACGTTATATATATGAATTATTACTGCTCCATTTAGTTGAAATACATTGTCTTTCAATTGGAACCATACATTTTCATTTTCCTGACATCACCTTATATCCCCCCTAAAAACGTGCTACTTCCCTTTTACAGAATTAGACTTTGGCACAGTTAACAGTTACCGTGAATAGTGAAGAGCTTTCACTGAATAAAAGTCAATTTTGACATACTGTAACGTTGATGTACAGGACACATTCAACATTTATTTACAAACAGTACTGTAGACCCTACCATTAAAGTGCATTCTAGAAGTTGTTGTTAGAAGAACGACAAGCGTCATTCTATGGATGAACAACTTCTTTATTTGGCAGTAGCTACATGTAATGTCACATAAAGAAATTGTTCATCCATAGAATTACTCCTCTACATTGAAAGGTATACAACTTAGTCCCGGTATGAAGTAACGGTACCGAGAAGCATTACTTCTTAATATTTGATTAGGACAGACGTACCATGCCCTCTAACGTACTACTTACAACTACTGAGTGTCAGTATTTAGTCTTCAGTGGCTCGTCTACCGGCCGGTTTCAGGACGACACACAAAGGTGTGACAGTGTGTATTTATATTAGCGGTAGAGATTTCTAAACGTTTTTGAGACGGAAATATCTGCCTCAGATACTTGCATTGACACTTCAGTTGCTAAGAAACTCTCATGGAACTTTCTTTTTGTAAGTTACTTAATAATAGTCTTTTGTTGATTTTGCAAAGAGGAAGACATGATTTGTCAAGTTGCATTGGTATGTTCAATATTGAATCAAAGTTTTGTATGGCTATTCTACAGAATTATTTAATCGGCATTTCGCATGTATAAAGGATTTCTCACTATTTATATATATCATTTGTTGAATCAAGGTTCATACACACCATTATACAGAAGTAACATTTTTAAATTCTGCTGCCTAAACGTGCAAAAACGTTGTGGTTCTGATATAGTATGTTGCGAAATAACAATCCTCTTACGTTCATAAAATTGTAAATATAAGTTATGCCCCTTTAATATATTTTCATATATTTCTATTTTTTAAAGATGTTAATTGGGTCAATTTTTATTTATTACGACATTACAAATGCGTACAAATAAACAATACAACATATGTACAACAACTTTACACCATTTAATTCATTCTTATTCAGTAAGGTTATATATTTTAAAATACGTCCGTCATTGGAGTAAATAGATTACTTATTCATAATACAGATTTTAATTGGATCAATTATTATTTATTACGACAATCCAAATGCGTACAAATAAACTACAGAAACAATAAAACATTATGTATAACAACTTTACACCATTTAATTAATTCTTATTCAGTAAGGTTATATATCTTAAAATACGTCAGTCATTGTTGTAAATAGATTACTTATTCATAATTGGTGTAAATAGACAACTTATGGCTTTTGAAGAAAATTTGAAATTATGTAACATACAGATGATTTAATTATCTAAACATCCATGCTCACTTAAATTAAGACAACGTAAGACTTTACCTTCCCCTCGTGTGTCAGGTAGGACATGTACCTTCAGGTCCTCTTTATTCAAAATGTTCGCGGATAAATACAATTATTCATCGATGAAAATAACACACCCTTTCTAAAAGTTATTTGTATTTGTCTAGTTCCGGTATGCTTCTTTTAGTTTGAATACATTGTCTTTCAATTGGAACCATTTATTTTCATGATCCCCATAAAAACGTGCTACTCCCCCTTTAACATTAAACATTGTCGGGAGCATTTAAAGAAATAAAAAGTTTCGTGTATATCCCTCAAAAAGGTCTTCTGATATCGTCGTTATGCTCTGTTAAGTCTCATACTTTAAGTGTGCCACTGATATTTTGAACAACGTCAGGCCTTTATTTCAAGTTTCGCGATCGTACTCATATATAAATAGAGAAAAAAATACATATCTGTACGTACATGTATATCCCTCGCTTATGCTTAGTAAATTCTAATGATATTGATAAGGTACTCGTGCCGTAAATTTAGTATGTCATGGACACTAATATAATATTCCCTATATAATATTATAATATATGGGTCAAGGGTACGGTAAGATCTTCCTTCAATCACCTGTAGAATATCTATTATCCTTCCGAGGAATACCATTGACGTTATACTGTATTCAAACAACATTGCCTCTCAAAAGAACCTACCAATGCTTCTGCGTGTATACATGAATACGTGAAGCATTATATTACACATGCATGCACGGTGTTGAAACGCAATAATGTCAACAATAAAGGAAGAGTTATTTCTGATATCGTCATGATCTACTTTTATTGAATTTAGGAATATAACATTCTACGAACGTTTATTAAATCATGTCAGATTCATTTATGTACATATAAATCATGACTTTATATGTACTATATACGGGCATTTCTTTAAAGGTGTATGTAGTAAGAGTTAAAATTGTAATTTCAATTACATTCTATCAGACATTTAAGCAATACTCAAGAGACAACTATATTTTAGAGATGATAACCAGTAGCACGTTTAACAGAAATAAAGGTTAACGAATCTTTTTATGCAATAGGACAAACGTACCAACATAGGTTAAGCTGAACAAATCAATTTCCATAGTGCAAACGATTAAAAGGTGTTTACCCTTAAATGGCCACCAACAGTTTCCCCTTGATACTAGATAATCATTTCTTCGAATGTTGATAAACGGGTTGGGTAATGAGATGTTTAACCCTCTCAAGATAGTACATTTGACATAAACTGATATTTAATGGGGGACAAGAAGTGTGCTACTGTACCTTTAAATAACTGCTTTGAGAGTTGTTGGGGTCATTTATGCCAAACTTACGCAATAGTGTCAACTTATATTATCTTCTATCGCAGGAAAGTATCCTTTGAAGCTTGTCGACGTCGTATGATCGAAAACATGACAAGGACGCGCGACAATCAGTCACACATAGTGAAATCTACCTAATGCAGTCAGATTGATAGTTACGAGTGTAAAATGTTTTATAGGTTATATATCCACTATTCATGTTAATTCGAATGTGAATATGGCTTCCCGTGATATATATTTTCATTAAAACAAGTATTAATCATTAAAATTGCCGCATGGGGAATGAATATGGGAGGCAGGGGAGACCAGGGCAAAGCGCGCTCCCGGGGCAAAGTGACCACGCGTTATTTCTTCAAAACTATCGACAAATGGAGTAATTTGTCATTACCAACGAATAAAAGTAATCGTATTGAAGCGTTGTGACCAACGCTGGAATCATTTGCCTGAGTTGTGGACACAGAATTTCCAATATTAAAAAAAAACGCGATTTTACTATAAGGAATGGATGTGTTTAAATTCAAATATTTCATAAAAATACAAAACGGGACATTAAATTCTCGTGCACGTGTAACATGAATTGGTATCATTGATACATTTAATAATGAAATTTGAAATTACTTGCTTTTAAGATTTTCTGTGATGTTCATAACGAATGCTGCCCTTGATGGGGCAAAACGCGCCGGGGGAGCGATTTACCCCGTGTGTTATAAAATATATCTTTTTGGTTAAACATATTGGTGTAAAAGTTGTTATTTTACATTTCTTAAGAAAATAATGTAAAGGAGAACTATCATTATCATATCAGCATTCTGCTGTATTCTATAAAAATGCAATATTCAATTTTACTTAAAGGGCTAAGTTTTGTTAAAGAATGACGACAAGTAACAGTTACAAAAACATATTTTTCTGTTGTTTTTAAATCATGAAAATATAATTTATTGTATATTAATCTTCAACCCTAAACGATAAGCAATTTTATGCCGTTATGCCAAGTTCGACACAACATAGATGGTGTTAATTCTTTAATTCGTCCATTTAGCCAATTCAATTCTTATTTTCTTTTATTTATTACTAGTTATTATAGTCAATGACCAAGATTATCAACACTTTCGTAGTTAAAAGAAATGTACATCTACCAACCATAATGATGTTTGGTCATTGAGAATGTTGAGGTCCATTTATGTAGGTCCATGACATGTTAAGGAACATTTTAAGCTTTTTTGCATATATTGCCAATTTTTATGTTAATTCTATCCGTCATATGAGTTCGATAGTTGCCTTGCATTATCAAGATGATAGCTTTTGATTGGAGGCTATTGGCTGATTATAGGTGTGTAATATCTATTACATGCTGTGTTGTTTTTCACATGTGGCAAAGCGCACAGGGGATTGGGTACTTTGCCCCAAACTACAGGGCAAAGCGCGCCCCCTGAGTCAAAAATCATTTATATCCATATTCCGAATTGGTAGATTAAAAAAGCAAGTGTCATGTAACTGTCTATCTGACAAGTATTAGAGATATGGTTCAAACTGCATTCTGTACATGTCGGGGTGCCCACTTGACACACTTATATGTTAGGGGGCGCGCTTTGCCCTGGTCTCCCCTATTATGAATCAATTATGTCATTTACGTTCGTATCAGAGCAAAACAATATATGATGAAAATCATGACATGGCACTTTAATGTTCCATGTACCTATTTCGAAACATCGCCGTCATACTCTATTTATCATTATGACTGGAGAAGATAGCCGTCTCTCGAGTGTGTTTCCATTAGGTATTTGAATGTAATAATCACCAAGACACTTCTTATATCACGAGGAAACTAATTCAACGATTAAGAGCCGGAGATCTCAAACCGATTTTCGCCGAATGATGCTGGAGCTGAGGAAGGCATCAAGAGACTGATTACACGAACGAAAAGTTCTCTCGGGTATATACTGTGATGAGATCTCATATTTGATGTTCTTCTCTTGTTTCAGCTATCGCTATCTCCTATCATTAACTCTATCCCTACGTTCTCTGCATATCAATCACCACATACGTATACAAGACAGAAAGTATAACAACCTTATGAAAATATGATCTACGTGTATATAACTACACTACTAGGTATCTGTGTAACTTACAGAATCAACATTATGACCGTAATTTAATGAGATTGGAAATACAACATGAATGTACAAATCAAATCAATTTGAAATCTACAAGCATATCGCTAAGACATCTAATGCTAAGTAATGAAATGTCTTACTGTTATGTCAGGCTTCACTGAACGGCGGGTGGAAAGGAAACGAGAATGAAGGGTGGAGAAGTACACCCTTTAACCTGATGGTCACGTGACCACGGGAGGGGCGGCGGGTTGAATTCCCCTCAACGCTGAATAGAATGGGAGAGCAAACAGACATGTGGGTAAGCGACTAGTACTTTAAACATAGTGCTTTTAGTGTACATGTGGTATGGATCGCGTCTCTCGAAAAACATTGAATGTGAGGACTCATGGTTATATTCGTACAGAATATTGAATGTGAACGTTGTCTATTTGCTGGTAAACAATATTGCATGTAAACATGCGAATATAACGTAATGTTGTCACGAAACGTTGACATATATAATTTTTTTACATTGAAGGTTAATGTACGTTGGTTTATCAAATATCAATTCTGCACCGATTCAAGTTGACAGTCATGTGGTTAGAATCTCTATGAGCATAGCTTCAATTTGGTACCACTTTTGCAATATAGAACACAATATTAACATAAATATCATGTTTTTCACAAAATAATTCTAGCAAGACACAAATGGTCCTTAAGCATTGTCACTGGGGGTAATTTTATACAATGCAATAATTGAAAAATTATATCAACCAATTAAAGTTGACAACTATTTTTAAATGAGCTCCATTACAAAGGCACCAATGTGATAGCACTTTTACACTATTTGGCGTGATATTAACAGAGATACCAAGTTTTGAACAAAATAAAATGATAAGGACACATGTGGTCCATGACCATGGCAGATATAGCGGTTAATCCTCTTCAATGCCTGGGTAAAATATGTCAACCAATTCTAATTAAAAACCATATTTTCAGAATTACTGTCAAATTAGATTCAATTTGATATCACTTTTGTAATACAAAACCTGATATTAACAGAGAAATTTGGTTTTATAAAAATACCTATTTGGGACACATACATGTATGGTCCTTGGGAAACGCCGATGGGGGTTCATTTAAATTTAGACTAGTTTAAGGACATGACAGGACAAAATTTAATATGGAAAAATGAAAGTAAAATAAAAACTGTAGGTAACTGCTTTATATCAAGTTCTATGTGTTATTGACTTCCTCTTGTAAGAACTCATAAGTATATCAAAGAGGCATTAAACCTCTTTAGAAAGATTTCTATTTACTGTACTTTCATCATTGTGAGTGGAGCTAGGCTATACATATTCTGCCCCAACTGTTAACTGTTAATGACAGGGTATACATTAGTCATATTACGGATATAGAAGAAATCGTGCAGGGCTGTTTAGGACACAGAAATTGAGTGCATGGGAAATAGAATTTCATTCACTTATTAAAAAAGGTCGGTATGTTTGAGGACTTTGAAATGAGGACTATGAGATGAACATTTGGCTAGTCATTTAAAGTTCATTTTGATTTGCAAAGATTTAAAATAAATTTTTAAGTAAGAACTGAAAACGTGGGAAATTGATGAACATCATTCGATACTTCCGTGTATGAATGTACATGATTGATGAGATGAGAAATGAGTTTGTTGTATGTAACGCCTTACGTACATAAGCTCTCTGCAGTGTCGGTTTATTTTGTTTTATTTTTTATTTTTTAACTTTTTTTTAAACACTCCATACAAAACATATTACATATTCAACATCCACATCATAACAAACATAGATGGTTTAATTAATACGTGTTGATGATAGGCAATAGAAGGCATTCAAAATAGCATATATACATAAACATATAGGTTCATTCAGTATAATATGATATTCAAAATAGATTGTGACATAATGACCAAAACTTCATAAAACTGTCATACTTACAGTTTGTGAAAGCGTTGAAGCGATCAATATTATATGTGGTCTTTATATCCTCCTTAACATATTTAATATTTGGTATTTCTTCTTGCAATTTCATCTTGTATATGTTATAGTTGGTCGTAGTTATTATAAGGTTTAGTACATAATTTCTCTTTTCGCAATATCCTAGAACAACGTTTTTGTTTGAGAATATTATATTAGTTCCTGTTTTGCTAATTATCCATTCTTCGATTTCTCCCCAAATTTGTTTCACATATTTGCAATCATATAACAGATGTATTATTGATTCTTTTTCGGTCTTGCAAAAGGTACATTTGTTATATTCCTTAAGTTTCATTTTTGTTAATAAATCGTTTGTTGGTAGAGCATATGCAATACACTATATTTGAACCAAGAATGCTTTACACTATTGTATGAGTTGAAGATCTTCTCTATCGTGTTCCATGTGTTCTCGTCAATGAATTCATTTAATTCTTTTTGCCATTTTTTTCTGTATTTTAAGAGTTTAGTGGTATTACTTTTTATCAGTGTATCATAAATTTCTCGGCATCCTTTTGGATTTCTGACAATATCTTTCAGAAAAAAGGGTAAGATTAGGAGGTCAGTTTTCATGGCAATATTGATGTTTCTGGATTTACAGTAACATTTAACGGATTCCAATATGCCTTGGCGCTCTAGGAAATTTGTTTTGCACCCGTATTGACATTTTAATTACTCCACTGTTAGGAAGGTTCCATTGTTGTATAATAAGTCATTAATATAAGTTATACCCTTGCTTAAGTAGTGTTTATAGTTAATTATTTTGCCATCTATTTTAATGTTTTCATTTAACCATAAGGGTTGTGTTAAGATATCCTCCAATTGTTCGACGTTTTGGGAATTTTATTTAGGAATTTGCCCCAAGATTTTAGTGTGTCTTTCCAAAATTGATTTGTCTGTGGCGTTAATACCGATTCCATTATGTATGTTTCGCAAGTTTGTATGAAGTTGGTTATGTTACATTTTGTACTTCTCTGTAATAAGTTCCTTATTTTTGAATCTGTATTAAATATTCTTTTTATCCACGATATTTTTTGTGATCGGATGAGGTTTAATATATCAGGTGCCCTTATTCCGCCTTGGTTATAATCTTTAGTAATAGTGTCACGACTAACTTTGACGGGTTTATTTTTCCATATGAATTTGAAAATAGTTGTTCAATTTCTTTGATAAGTTTGTGGTTTGGGTTGGGCAAAGTTGCAAAAAGATGATTAAGTTGTGGCAGGAGTAAGCTTTTAAGAATGGCATTTCTACCTAAGGGTGTTAAATCTCTTGCTAGCCATTGATTCATAGACTGCTTGAGCGTCTTTAGTTTATCCTTATAGTTTCTTTCGACCATTTCTGCAAGATTATGAGTAAATATAATGCCTACTAATATGAATGAGTAATTTTTCCAGTTCAGGTTCTAGTTTCTGCAAAGGTGTTTTGTTAGAGTTCTTCTGAGAGCCTATCCATACTACCTGAGTTTTAGTTAAGTTAATATTTAGGCCTGAAAAGGAGGCATATTGACGAAGAGTTTCTAGTGTAGTCTGCAATCATTTTTCAGTGCCGTCTAATATAAGTGCTGTGTCGTCAGCGTACTGAGAAATAAGGTATTCTTTCTCTCCAATTCGTATTCCTTTAATTTGTTTATTATTTCTTATCATTATAGCTAAAATTTCAGCACAAAGTAAAAAAATGTATGGAGAAATGGGATATCCCTGTCTGCAGCCTCATGAGACACTAAAATAGTTTGAGAGGAATCCATTTACTACAACACAGGACTGAATATTGTTAAAGAAAGTAATTATCCATCTTGTAATAAACTAACGAGCAAAAGAAAGTATAACACTCACTTGTTTTCCATTAATTCAATATTTTAAAGAAATAAGATGCATTTGATTATGGAAGCAGACAATAACACCTTTCGGCTGTAGTTTGAATGGCTTTATTGGTGACTGTTTTATATTTTCACTTAAATGTCATCATTTAAAGTAGACTAGGGTAAGAAATGAAATTTACACCAACATGACCCCTACCATGTTCAAAATGTTGTAAATGTGTGCATGACGATGAACATTTATTGATTTTCACACAGAGTATGTGTTATATGTCGATGAAAAGTTGTGTATTGTCAAAATAAATTTAGGGAAATTTTAATATTGAATTTTTAAAAAAAAATTTTAAATTTAAAAAACCGCGTAGAGGTATTCTTTTATTTATTTAATGTTTTGGACTAATTTTCCAAACAAGTCATTTTTGGAAAACGACGTCAAAAACTCGAGATATCTGACTTTGAAAATTTTACATATGATAAATACAACTGAGTGTTATACTTTCTTTTGCTCGTGAGTTTAGATTCTCCAAAATTAAAGAATTTGAGGACTTCTTGAATTAAATCCCAATCAACAGAGTCGAAAGCTTTTTCAAAGTCTATAAGGAGAAGAATACCTGGAATTTTCATGTATTCAGTGTAGTCAATAATATCATATATTAAACGGGTACATTCGCCAATATATCTTTTGGACATGAATCCTTTTTGATCTTCGTTTATAATAGTGGGTAGAACAGTTTTTATTCTGTTAGCAATAGTTGATGATCCGATTTTATATGCAACGTTAAGTAAAGAGATTGGTCGCCAATTTTTAATCAGATGTTTAGGTTTTCCTTTTTTTGGAAAACAGGTTATAATACCTTGTTTTTGAGTCAGGGATAGTTCACCTTTTTCATATGCAAGGTTTAATGATCTTATAAGGTATTCGTGAAGATTGAGCCAGAAGAATTGAAAGAATTCAACAGTAAAACCAGACGAGCCGGGGCTTTTTTCATTTTCATTTATTTCAGTTGTTCTTCAAGGTTTTCTTGTTGTGTTTTTGACAACTTTGGGATATCCTGTTCTATACCTTTGAATAATTCTGATAAATTAACTGTTGCACTTGACTTTTTCTGATACAAATTATGATAAAATGATCTGGTTTCAGTTATCAACTCTTCTTTTTTAGTGAGTATTTATATTTTCTAGTTTATAAATTGCTTTATTCAAGAAGTTTCTGTTTTGTAATGATAAGAAGAATTTACTTGGTTTTTCACCTTCTTCTTTCCATTTTGATTTAGATCTTAAAATGATACCTTCTACTTCATTTTTATTAATAATCTGTAATTCTGTGTTTGCATCTTTCAACTGTTCATGCAGTTTTGTTTTGGAGTCAATGTCATTAGATGTATCTAATTTCATTTCCAAGTCATTTATTATTTTTTCTAGAGACTGTTAAAGTTTGAGTTTTTCCTTTTTCTTATATATATGATGAATATTAGATTGTATGTCCTCTAATCATTAGTAAAAGTGTTTAAAAAAACATTTGATCATAGATTTTAAAAACATATTTCCCTGTTTCATAAATATACGATTTATACGATCTTTTGTTTCATTGATCAGTACTTTTATTTCATCTACATATGTTTTGTCATTAAGTAAGGAATGATTAAATTTCCAATATCCTTTTCCGCGTTCGATTTCGTGTCGGTTTATCTTGAATGTAAATGTTTCGTTAGGATACTTGATATTGCGCTTGTCTTTTTCAGAAGATTAGGCAAAATCAATTTTAAAACTCAATGAAGAAAAACAATCCTTCGAAAATTATATTTGTGAAGAGAGAATAGTTATTGTTACAAATATAATCTTTAAAATTGACCACTGTCATAAGATGTGAAGAAAAAACATATCGTTATCCATTAATTTCAAATTGTAACACATTGTTTAATTAGAAATCCAGTAAATGTATCCCATCTATTGATCATGTTGGTTGGTTGATTCATTCATAGTTTCAAAGAAACGGATCGGGAATAATTAATAACTCTCTGATGATCCACGTGCATAGTTTTCAAGTCGTCATTGGACTCGTCGTTCTCTGCTTGAGATGGACACAAGAACCTGTGCCGCAACGTCGCATACCATGAATAAAGTCATCCATATATTCCTCCTTCATTATTGTCATTCCAACTTCTCTCAATGCAGTTTTTGGACAAACCGCTCCGACAGGTATGCTCATACGTACACATGTGCTCATATAAAAATATGACATTGTTTACGTACACTCAACAAAAAAGGTTGGGGTTGCCAAATTGTCAACATAAAAGTAGCAAATGGGTATTAATATGAACTACAGAATATCTCAATATTGAAAATGGGTGTTACTTTAATTAATTTCGGGTATATCAGTTAATGCGTAATCGACATATGATAATTATATGGATTAAGAATATCTCGATATTGAAAACGACGGGTAGGTATTTTGCTGAGTAATAGAAGAGTACATTGAACACCCAGCAGTCGTGCCGTTCAATATTTACTTTGCATAGAATTCAATACCGAACAAATAATACGAATGATTTGTTCGTATGGGGCACAGTGGCTGTTTTGTCAACACAAGTTTAGTTAATCCATTAGGCATGATCGTAGGTTTCAAAAGAAGGCGTGTTCTTTCTTTTTCAATGTGAATATATTGCAAAAGCATTATAAATACAAACAACAAAGAAGGCATTTGACGACATGTATTGTAAATAATGAAATCCCAAAAATGTTAAGCGTTTCAATAGATCGACAAATCGAAGTATTATATATTATATTATATATTATATCATTATATCTCTATCGCTCGTTTTATTTATCTGGTTTTCAACTATTGATTACTGTCGTGGTTGTGAATGTTGTTAATTTCATACCAATAATCATTTGCGAGAAGTACAAACATGCGTCAAGGTAAACAATCTTAGTCATGCATTAGATCACTGGCCAGAGTAAGCATTACGATCAAATAAGTAAAATACAGTTTTCCTTGTGCGCGAATAGGGAAAATTTGCCACCTTGCAACGCTCAATTTACATATATAAATGCTTTCAGTTTTACTTGTGAAAGTAGATTTTTAAAATTTAAAATTTAATTTTTTTTTAAATGTACCTAAAATTAGTATTCGCTTGATTAACACCGTAGGGAGTTCAACTTACGATCTTAAAATCTGGGTTCGAATATTAGCATGTGTAAAGATAGGTATAGTATTACACATGTTACAACGTTAGAGTAGTTTTATATTGAAGGCACCATGTAAAGTTAAGCTATGCGAATCTTTTTGTCTACGTAAAATGAATAAAAGTGATCCTACAATTATGGCTGCAAGTGCTTTTTGCTTGATTCTTGATAGTTCCTTCAATGATTACGGAAGATCGTATATTTTGTAGAAACATCTTAAGTTTAAAGAAACCCGTACTCCCATCCCTTTAAAATGATTTCTCGAACAAGTTTTGGATTTACTAACATCGACAGATATAATTTTTGTCTAAAGTCACTGTTTTGGTAAAAGTTTCATATATTTTAAAGGCCGCTTCTTTACGGTCAGTTATGTAACGGACGTTGGTTACAAAATATAGAGGAATTAAGAAATAGCTAATTTTGGTCTTATTTCGTTGAAAATATATATTGAATCTAATTATGTCATAAAATACCATGTCACCACAGTATTTGTACAAGAAGTGCCCTCCCGTTAGGGGATTCAATAATGAAAACATAAAACCCCCCAAAAATTAAGAAAACTCTTTTTAAAGTTTCTTTTTGAATATAGTTGTTACTTTTTTGTGTTTCTATTAAGACATTGCTATAAAGAAATAAAGTAATGCAAAAAAAATGAGCTTGATAGTGATATGAAATGAATCCATACAAATTAGCTTCTTTAAAAAACTTACCATTTGTGTAAAATATCTATTCTTTTTATGAACAAAAATATATTTCTGGTATTTCTGGTTGTAAAAACTTGTATAATATTCCAAAGTTAAACTATATATCACCAGACACCAGAGTATAAAAGAGATATTCACAGTCAAATTAGTCGTATCAATGAAATTTAACATCCAGGGGAGATAACACTTAATTGTCATTCGTGTCTTTTCAAGGCTTGAAAGGTTAGTTAATGATTTTTAAGCTTTTGCTCTCACACAGCCATTGAATAGTACACAAAAAAGTATAAACTGTTCCTTATCTCCATCTGACCGGCACGGATGCTCACAAACAAAGGTATCCAACCAGCTTAAGTATTTAACACACAAAAAAGTTATTGATTTCTTTTCAGTGAAATGCATGTAACATCAGCTTTCGTTTGTATTTCACGAACAAAATGTACGTTATCAAAGTTCTTAGGAAAGATAATTATTTTGCATTATTTTACTTTTATTTCAGAATACTAGTAACCTTTTTCCAATGATTCATTTTCTGCAAATAAAAACTGATGTAATTTTTGTCTGTCATGCCAATGGTTTTTTTTAGACGCCGTTGAATACTATCCTACTCTTTTCCCAAATGAAGATGGTCAGACGTCTCAAACTGGTTTCTATCAAGAAAGAACTATGTATGCATCATACACTTAAAGGCACTCCAGTCATCTCAATCATCAGTGTATTGGTATCCCCGGAGATCCCTCCACACCCTTAAATCTATCATTGCACACACCTTCGCTTCAAAGACAGTTAGTTATCAATGGCCTATGACCTATTATGGTATGACGTTACAGCTGCGTATCTTTAGTTTGTTCAATTTACATGATATATGTTAGTATAAATATCATGTAAATTGGGTTTCATTTTGACGTCCATAAAATAACTCCAGGAGCACCTACAAGGGACAACCAATTATCCATCAGTAAAATAATCATTCCCAAACCATATTTCGGGATCGTCACTGGTACTGAATTTAGATATTTGGCATGATTAAATAAACAGATGGGGCCATATTTGTGAAATTCAGATTGTCTTAAATTTCGATTTAAATATTCCATATAAATATTGTAAGAACGTAATCAGTACAATTACATATTGCATTAATGCAAAGGAAGACATATGACTTAGGTCTAAAGCTATTGATCACTAATGAAGGATTTTGTAGACAAAAATACAAAATAGTGTTATCGAAATTTTGACCCCTGGTCTTTCAATGCCCTGCGAAATTATACCCCCATTCCACCGAGCATACGACTTCAGTGCGACCGATTTTGTCTCCCGGTCGTGCACACTCTCACTGACACCGTACCGAAGTCTTGGAAAGATCCCCATGCTCGCACAAAATATCTACCACACTCTCAATTGGTCGCATGTTGTCGTAGGGGGGTTTGCGATTTCGATGGTCCGTTTTCAAAAATCGCACAACTTCTGCGATCGATGAAATTGATTACTTGCTCTCAAATTCGGTCGTAAAGCGCTCGCATACGTCTCAATGGGGTCTCTGTACGGTCGTGTGTCAGTCGCATGAACTCGGACCTAGGTCGTGTCCACTCGCAATGCACTCGTGCTAATTTATCACTGGCGATCAAATAATGCGATCAGTGGAGAGCGCTTCAAGGCCCCATTGCGACCGCACTGCGAGTGCGAATTCCTATCAGTCTTTTAAAGCGACCAATCAATAGTTTTCCCTCGCTAATTCGCGACCAATGGCGAGCGCAATGCGACCGATTTGAACGACATTGCTACAGGCACCAGGACTATAAAAACCCACAACTGGCGGTCTTTGTCCGATGTCCTGCTGACCCTGTAGGCATAAACCATACTTGCATACTGGTCACCGGTGGCTAGATGTCTTAATGTCAGTGCGACTTTCAACCCTGAGGCTCTGTAGTTGCTGCCTTCACCAACTATATAGGGTCCTACTCTTTCCAGGATTTAGGCATCCTCATGTAATTCTTGAACAAGTGTAGATTTTCCTGCTTCAACTTCTGGACAAGATGGTAGTACTGACTGTGTTCTTGTCTCTTCAAAGGGGTGAGCCACTCTCGTACCCAAATCGCATGCCGTCGACGCCTCCTTCTCCTTCGTTGATGGTGTCTCATCATAGATATACTGTAGTTCTTGTCTGGTTTCAGAAACCAGGGCCATTTAATTTTCCATCTTATCTGTATGCTAGTCAAACTCCGAATGCCATGATTGCAGCTGGTCGCAGTCCCTTTTATACTTTGGGCCCGATCTGTCGTGAAAAGGTTGTGTCGAGCTCGCATATGTCTTCATGCGATCTTGTGAAAAGTCGCAATGGTCGTACTGGAGTCGTAAAAGACTCGCAACTGTCGTAATGTGGTCCCACTCGATTGCAAAAGCAATCTTACTAGTTGCAAGTTGGTTGTAAGTCGATCGTATGGCAATCGCCGAAACTGTCGCGGTGATCCTAACCACTCGCATGAAAAATCGCCAATTCGGTCGTATCTCAGTACGACTATGTTGAGACCGACATGCGATCTATACTGCAATTCGAATCAGTCTCAACTCTGTCTCAATGTGCTCGCCGGAAAAAAAAAGAAATTAATCACTTTTTGGTCGTAGTGGGATCGTATAGCCGGCTTGGTGGAACCGCAAAATCATATTTTTTTTAAATTGCTGGTATTTATGTCTGCGACCAGTGCGACCGGCTTGATCGCGGCGATCGCACTCTGTCGCATATCGGTCGCCGTTCGGTGGACGGGGGGCATTTGTAACGATTATCTTTAAGGTATGACATACGAATATTAACGCAAACTGAATGTTAACTTATACAATCAAATTTCAACATTATCCGTTTCGTTTCGGATGTCACAAAGGCATTCCCAACTAAGTTACATGATATTTGCACTAAAACACAGGTAGGTGAACAAACTTAAGATATGCAGCTGTATGTCAGTATGTGCATGATTTGAGTGATTGGCTCTATGTGTAAACGCATGGGCATCGTGGCATCACTGTATTCCCACATACCGGTCTGGCATGGAACGCTGAACACTAAAGCTAGAATCTAGAGTCTAGGAGTCTAGGAACATGTACGGTGATTTATAAACACGAATCCTATATCAACATTTATTAACGGGTATATAACACATGCATTCTCTCCCCACAGAGGTAGATCAAGTCATGAAATGTTGATCGAGCCTCTGTTCATCTTAGACCATATCCGCGTCACCTGGCGGAAAAATTGCACAACAATCCATACGAGTTTCCAGCAATTGACAACGCTTCTCACATGGAATGATTCAGTAGCCAAATTGACTTTAGAACAGCATCGTTGATTGCACAACTCACTTATATTGCCTCCAATAAGGCATCTCCCATTCGAATAAGAGCAGAGGCTCGATCAACATTTCATGACTTGATCAGCCCCTGTGAGGAGAGAATGATATACCTGTAGCAGGATGCAGCCCACTGAGCGCTCAATCTGACGAAGCAGACATAAAATCATTGCATACTGTGCTTTCGTATAAACGTTACGTCTTTGAAGATAGTACAGAGATTATATATAGTTCATATTTCAATATCATATGTCTTCTTTATTTGATATGTCCGTTTTTAACATATCGGTTATATTGTGTAATCTTATTAAACAAGCTACCAATTGTCTTATTGAGAAAAAGCGACAACGATGATCCTGTTCTAGGAATGTTAAAAATTGACATACAAGTTTATGTAACTAGACAAAACACAGTCTGATTAAAATCGACCGTTCTCCGAGGAATAAAATTGTAAACAACATTGTCTCTAAAGAGGATCGAACCAACCGTTGCGTAATAGAGGTCCCTGCTAGTTTGATGATTCCACCAGTTTGATCCCCGATAGAGAGCATATTTTTACAATTTTACCCCGCGGATCAAGATACTGCAAAGAAACCCCACATAGGTATGGAATTCTTTTCAAAACTGTTTACTTTAATTCCGTAATTGATGTTGTCTAAAATTCAAGGATATAGCTAGAAAAAGAAAAGTAGTGTTTTCGAAATTTTGACCCTTGGCCACTTCATTACCTACCTAATCTGTTTCGGTTAACTTGAGGAGGGACATAAGAATACACTGGAAAAAATGACTCAAACATCTGTTTAAGATTTGAACATTATACGTTTCGCAATGCTGCAATGCATTTAAACATTCAAAATTATATGATAATTCACAAGGATACGCTGGTAAACGGACCGACTTAAGGTACGCAGCTGTAACCTTAAATATTTATATCTCATACTACTATTTTTATATTTATTACTGATTTGGATGTTTTTGATGGTACAGACAATTAAAGGGGCAGTAGCACGTTTTTACGGGGAAAATTAATGGTACCAATTGAATAATTTATTTAAACTAAATGAAGCAGTAATAATTCAAATTTACAACGTAAAGTTTAGCCATGCGATTCCTTTTTCTTACACAAAATGAATTAAAGGTGTTTACACAAAATGGCCGCCACTGGATTTTATGTGAATCTTCATACTTTGTCCTCTGATTTTGGATGATTGGCTTGTGTAAACAGATTTTTGACACTGTCAAAATGATACATATAGCATTAACTTACAATAATCAGTGGAATATTTAAAAAATAAAATTATCAAAAAACGTGCCACTGCCCCTTTAAGTATTACGAAATGGGTATAGAAATACTGAAATAATACACAAAGACGTCACCGACGAAGGAACACGATTCTCACGAAACCATTGCATCCGTGTTACCAGCTATCAAATTATACAAGCGCCACCCACAAAGCATTCTCTTCCCACAGAGGCAGATCCAGTCACAAAATGTTGATACAGCCTCTGTTATATTACGCCGACTTTGTGGGAAAGAATGGGAGATGCCTGATTGGAGGCAACCAAAAGTAAGTTGTGCAATCAGCGATGCTCTTCTTAAATCATCATTATGGCTACTGAATCGTGGCAAACGCATTGTGATATGAACCGCCCTTTCCATGCGAGAAGCGTTGTCATTTGATAAAAGAAATTCAAATGGATTGTGATGCAATTGTTTTCCGCCAGGAGAAATTGCCGGGGCCCACGGATTTCGGCGTCATAGAACAGAGGCTGTATCAATATTTGATGATTTGATCTGCCTCTGTGAATGCCTACAAAGAAAAAAAGTCCTTGTTTTCAGTTGTTCTCAGCACGTTGAGAAATAGTCTACGTCAGTACATGGTGCAGGTAATGAGTGGGATGCATGACAACTAATTATTCTTTGAAGAATTACTAACATATATTTCCATAATGTAAGCTGCAATCGTCAAGCCATCAAATATTGGTACAAAGAATGCCAGAGTGAATATGCATATTGATTAATGAACGCTTCCGTGGATAATTTAAGTCAGACGATTCAAGGTAATTTTAACATAGCGTTGTTTTGAGTGTTTATTTATGCAATTTTAATGCAATACTACATTTCAATAATGACTTAAAAACTCGTCGCAACGTCAATGCTGACTCTTTCCAGTGTTAAAAGTACGATAAAAGGCTTTATTCTAATGTGAGAAGTCATATTCACGGTATGTCAGTAATCTGTATATGTTTAAATGACTGCCATAAACGAGTTCGCAGAGGTGTTTTACAGAAACATTAATATGCATACCACGAGGTATATATCACATTAAGCGACAATCTTTCCACTCTGTGTTTAGTAAGGTTTTCTATGTGAATGTGTGAGTAAATATATTAACATGAAAGTATTATTGTCATGAACTGTGTATTGAGGTAACCGTTTTAATACACGCACTCCAATATTTCTGCGTTTCTTATCATCATAATAACTAGGGTATATCCCGACAAGAAACATGAGGATATCATACATGCTTATTTAAGTATTATATCATTAGGAAAAAAATATATTCAAATCGTTTTATCAAAAAAGGTGGACGAAGAAGGACCTAACAGTCAACCCTGTCGTATCCCTCTGCGTGTTTTGCAATTTCGACGACACAGTGGACTTATACATTTTAATTCCTCGACGGCACGGTTGAGCATTTCTGGAAGAGGTCGATATAAGGTGGACGAAGAAGGACATTACATGCAGTCAACCCTGACGTATTCCTCTGCATGTTTCACAATTTCGACTACACAGTGGACTCAATCTAAATAAATTTAGATCAACAGGTTTAATATTTGGTCAAACAGTATGACCAAATATAAAACCTGTGGATCTAAATTTATTTAGATTGCAGTGGACTTATCCATATTTAAGTCCGTGACGCTTGTAGTGTTTCCGGAAGAAATCGGTAAGTCAAAGGTCAACCCATGTAAATTCATACCATCTCCACCAAGGTCAAAGTCCATATTCCCCCTACTCTATCCTCGCCTTGCCCATATCTATTGCATGTGTGTTTGCTCAAAACCATGCGATAAGTACCCTGTAAACACAATGTTTGTAAAAACCTTATCTCACTATTTAGACGATATAATTCAGTCATTTATACATTCCAAGTATATTGCCATGACTTAGCACTTATCATTGAATGTTTTATCTTTCTAACTGCATGAGGTGTAGTCACAGCGATTTGATGTAACACGTGATCGATAACTAAACAACGACCTCATCGTCAGAAGTCTGTGTATACATTTTAAACAAAGTAAGGCCTACAGTTCTATATATTATGTGTACATGTACGCCATAATTTTGAATAAAATTATTTTGAGCTAGTTTTATTCAGTTTGTTTCATTAAAAGCTTTCCTTTCATGTGTATGCAATTTTTCGTATATTGTATTTGTAAGTGTAGAGGCATAGACGTTTCTTCATCTTCATCTTACACCGCCAGCATCCTTATTGAACAAACTATTTGGATTATTGCACGAAATTCTTACTTTAGCATAGAGAAACAGTGTTAGTTGTTAGGATTATAGTTTTGAACAAACGACAGAGTACCAAGATTATGCACATTGAATAAATTTTGTGTTTCAAACTCTTAGTACAGTTTGTTGTGCAAAATCATTGAGTCTTGGCAACACTTAGTTCACTTACGCGTACTCGGAAAACAAAACTTTAATTGAAAGAACAGTCAATGATAAGCGCTTGTCTTGGAGGGTTTCATGGTGAAGATTATGAAGCTGCAAAGTAGCCTGTGAATAATGTACGCTAAGAGCAGTGATCTCATTCAAGTCATGAAATATTGATACAGCCTCTGTTCTATTACGTCAACTTTGTTGGATAGAATGGGAGATGCCTGATTGGAGGCAATCAAAGTTAGTTGTGCAATCAGCGACGTCGTTCTTAAATCATCACTTGGCTACTGAATCATGGCAAAAGCATTGTGATATGAACCACCCTATCTCAGCGAGACGCGTTGTCATTTGATAAAGACATCCCGACAGGGGAAACTGTCGGAACCCACGGGTTCGGCATAAAGAACAGAGGCTGTATCAACATTTCATGACTTGATCTGCCTCTGTTGGGAGAGAATGCAGTGATCTTGTACAATTCAGAAAACAATTTTGAAAGTCCTTTCTCTTTTATTATTCAAATCATCATCGTCAGTACATGATAAAGCTCACCCATTGACTCATAACGTTAATAAATCACACTCAGATTCTGACTGTGATTCATTTTGATTAACGTTATATATATAAGTGTCTCCGTTACAATCTCTTCACATTGATTTTCTAATGTACAGAAAATCACACGTGTTACTCCAATCAGTTGTTGTCCACATATGCCTAACAACGAGTTCAGATCCGTTATCGTGTCAAGAAATACTGATTTATCATCTGCAGTCGATTACAACGTCAGAGACAGAGAGGAACAATAAGTAGTCCGAGATGTTAAAAGGGGTCGAGGTACAAATAAATCTTTATCAACATTTCTCCGAGTTTATCAACTCTATCAAAAATACCATATAACTAATACAAACAAAAATACGATTTATACATTTCTGCAAAATAGAGGGCATTCGCGATAGGTAGATCACATATTCACAATCACGTTTTAGAAAAAAAAATCACACAGAATTAATTACTATGACATCTGTTTCTCGGAAAAAAAACCTTTATATAAACTGAATATATAATATATATCGTGACTAGACTTAAATATTCACCTTTGATTGTCGCCATCTGTAGCTTTTTAACATTACCACTTCTAAGTGTTGTGTTTAACGAAAAGCATGAATTGCGAAACACGGGAGTTCAAAAACAATGGCAACGTACCGACCCTTGACAACTTGCTTTGCGGATATATGTCAGCGTGACATTTTATAGGATTTCATTAACTGTAACTCGTCTTTAAGGCTTCTAAAATTCACAGGTTAAGGATACAAAAGAACGTGTTTCCGCTCGTGAGAAGGCAGTGATACGTTTGTTATTTTCTAAAATTATTTTATAGGATATAAATTTATGTCAAATGATCAAGTTATCAAATAGGGTTAAAAAGCTTAACCTGATTATCCGTAGAGAAATTATCAAGAATCAAGCGAACACTTCGGGAGGCCAATTTAGTGTTGCACGCTAAACAGAACAACTCACGTACTGCCAATTATGTTTCCGTATAATTAATATCATGTAATTGGAATAAAAATTGCATACATATTTATTCCTATTTTATGATATTAATGATACAGAAACACACGAGGTTAATAATTTCTTTATCATATAATGTCATTTTGAAATAAAAGGGCTTAACCGAAAATATGATTCCTTCTAAAAATATGTTTGACCTAGTTTTCGCGGAGTAATTTCATTCACAATACACCAAGTTGAAGGTCATATTGTCGGCGATATACAGTCTAGAAATATTCCTTCATGAAATGATCTTTTCATAGTGATAGAACCGTCTCCTACAATCTATCAACATCTTAAGTGAAGTTAGTACATATGGTTTATGCACAAGCAAACATTGCTTTTTTCTATACAACAAAAAAAGTGTATGAACCACTTGTCAACGTCGCTACAACAGGGGAAGTACATGTAACTCTAATTGCATTTTGAAAAACTGCATTGTCATTGCAGTTACGCCAGTTCAGTTATGGTATCCTTAGACTATTTCGAAGGTGGGATTGTTACATTTGTTACTACGCTACTAGATAATGTGTACTATCACTAGAATATGATTTGTTTTTGCTGGTAAGTTGGTAACTGACACGGTCAAAGCGGTCTAGGCCTATGCTACTCACGAAAATATTGAAGCACATATTTTGATCGATAGCCGGTATATTGTAAGCTGCATATCGTTATTTTCTTGATGTAAACGCACTATGAAAACAATTTGAAACGCTTCGATTACCAAGCTATTTCTAAAATACGAATGTGTGATAAGTTTACCCTGACGGATTTTGTTTACGAATTTTTATTTGATCAAAAACCTGAACCTGAAAACTCCCAATTACGTTATCTTATAATATCACCCCCTCCCACGTTAATAACTTCAAGTTGTCTCCACTCACAAATATTACTTAAGTTAGTTCTTCCCACGTGACTTCTATGACCGTATGTCTAGATAAATGAGTGTTTCTAAAATATATGTATTTTGACCGCTTAAGAAGTTCTCGTGTATATCAGTGCAGTTTTACGAGAACACGGAAAAGGATAACATGATCAAAGGTCGATCATTACACAACAATATTCAATTTCAGAAGCATACCAACTTGGTGGAAACGTTCACGTGATGTTTGAAGACGTGACTTGCACAAATAATGTAGATAGTAGTTATGAGGAGAGGGACAAATTCTGTCTGGCTAAATCATGACTCATCATAACTCTGTTTTTATGTTGTAGTTTCACTTTGGCATGGCATATTGTTCAATAAATGTTCTGACATAGCTTATACCTTGGGCAAAATGAGAAATATGAATAACCATTTAAAGTTTGTTTGAATGCTGATTCCTAAGATGGTGTTGCGGCCGTTGACCTCGGGGTATCTGACTTCGATATTGTCCGGTCATACTCTAACCTTCATTGCAATATGACCGAAGGATTTAAACTGACCGGCATAAAAAAGTACACACTTCAGCTGAATGTATCACATGTAAAATAATTAATTTCATTTGTTTACATGTTGTTACAAAGTTTTTGATGTCGTATTCTCACCGAACCTGATAATAATTCCTTTTTTCATATAGTGACAATACTTTGAACGTGGTAGAGTTAATGATAGTGTAAATTCTATTTCTTACCCCTGCCGACATCAAACAACGATATTTTGATATATATGAACCAGACACCAATGATTTTATTCAAACTACTGCCAATTTGTGTTGTTTTAAATGTGTCATCTTCCTTTTAATACTATTTCTATTAAACGAGTTAATGATTTTGTATAAAACGAGCGAAAGCGAGTTTGATACCAAATCATTCACGAGTTTGATAACAATAGTATTAAATTGGAAAGGTGTTTAGTAGTCTGTTTATTACTTGCCCCAGAATCAAAACAAATTGCCTATATGTGGCCGAAACTAACATTTTGGCATTCTCGATAATGCAGAGTTTACGTTCCGATTAGTGGCGATATTATCGGAACGTAAACTCTGGATTATCGAGAATGACATTTTGGCGACTGCGCAACCATTGTGACGGCGAGCTGATATAATTATACACTGTGAAGTCAAAACCACACACTGCTATGGCGTCATACATGTACATGCATTGTGTTATTACATTAGTTTAATATTGTCGTATAAATATAACACTGCGGTATCTTACACGGGCGAGTAACAATCAAACATATCACATGTCTCTTAGATATTGAGTTCATTAAAACAAACTGTGATGTGTACTTTATTTTGCCTGTCGGTTTATAAATTATAAGATTATAACCGGTCAATGTTAAGAGAGTAAGTGAATAAAAATTGTCTGATGCAGCCAGTCGTTATTGTTGCATAAGTCCGCAATTGTAACTACGGATCATATCAGATGCAGTTCAACATGACATTTCGAAATGTTGTGCTTGGTCTTTTTTAATGAAAGATAACAGGGGAACACAGTTTTAGATTCAACATTAAGGTATAGAATGAACGCAAAATCCGACATTTTTTCTAAAGAACAGGGGAGAGATTGATGTTAGATAATATGAAATATTTTCGCGTGATTGCATAATGTTTTAATTATGCATTCATCTTGCAAAACTGTGCTTATAACTTGATGAATGGCTTGTCAGCTTCACGTCATTCTGTTCATTTCATTACTTACCTTTGAAACTGGAAAGGATGAGAAATCGTTGATGATAAACATCTTTAAGATCGTGTCTGATTATAAACTTTAAGTGAATCAATTTTGATACTTGTGTCAGTGTATTTTTAACGGATCGGGTTAAAAGCACTGGCGAATTTAGTTGATTAATAATGCTAAACTCAATAATATAAAAAATAACAGATAATGCATATTTCTCAAATTTTACCAAGAAACGCACGCAGGTAATCTACCATATGCGTTATTTTGCAAAATTACGTATTCAGGTTATAATGTTTATGTGTTTTTTGACCAATCGGCATTTTATATAGCTAAGTGCCTTAATGAGACTAAACCATTATCTAGCCCACTTTATAAATGATAAAGAAGCAGAATCAGTTGTATAAAGTCATGTATACATGCATGGTGTGATATTAACATCCACTGATAATAAGCTCACAGAGCGTCTGTGCCTTAGTTGCAAGTCAACACCAAGATGTTTAAGATTGATCGAGTTCAGAGAACTACAAATTTCAAAATATGGATGTTATCGGGATGTGAACTCATTTCATCAAGGAGTTTTTTACTTCACAAGGTCTGTAGGCATCGAAGTTGGTCACATGTTCTTAAGTAAGATCAGCGAGCCAATTGTCACACCTGGGAAACAGCCATCGGTGCATGTAAATTGGAGCAGGTAACCCCTGTGTAACATGCATCATATATCCAGTTTCTTAGACGAGACGCTAATGACGGTTTTGTCTGCGCTAAACTGGTACATCAGAACATGCGACTAGCTTGGCTGCTCTCAGACCTTTATGGAAAAATGTCTTTTCCCGGTATCGTGAACACCACCGTGCTATATCAGCGGATGTGTCTCCGCATTATGCTACAACCTATCCCCTGATATCCTGCTATGGTATTCTGCCGTATTGCTGAATGGTTACTCGGCGCTATTTATAGCCGGTCTGTTTTCAGTCAAACTATTTTGAACTCCATACACTGTTGTCTAGTGATGTCGCTCGTGGAAATCTAAGAGAGCGCAGTTTAGAGCTTATCAGGAGCCTACAATGAGACTTCAGATTTATTATCTTATTATAGCGATACGGCAGAATACCCTAGCAGAATATCAGGGGATAGGTTGTAGCATAACGCGGAGACATATCCGCAAATGTAGCAGGATGCATGAACACCAACCAGCGATCTAATCAGACATCATTTACCATAGAGGGTCGAATCGTTTATATGACCTATATAGAACTTTTAAAAAAATGTAAAATATTTTTTTACACTTATTAATCGCTTTTATATGTTGTAATTTACATGAATTTTAGATTTGAACGAAATCGGTGAATAAATACATATTTTATAAAACATCAGGATCTGTAAATATCAATCTAAATAAATTTACCTCAACAGTTTCATAATCATGTCCTACATTAAAAACTGTTGAGCTAAATCTATTTAGATAATGTAGATATATGTATATACAAAACACAAGAGAGGACACTCCGGTTGCGTAAACCTGATCGAAAACCGGACACGCTGACTTCAAGGTGCGGTTCAATTAAAAAAACTTTATTGACTAAACAATGCAATGAAACTGTAGTTCAATATTCGAACTTGCTGCATCCCTTACCCATTTTCAAACAATTACAAATCTTATTCAAAAATTAGGAATCAACCCAAATTCTTTAAAATAATAATATATACGAAATGAGAGCTTTTCCCAACTAAAGATGCCTTGATGAGTTGGTGATCCAGTACCGCAATTGCTAGATTATGATTATTTCAGGTTGTTATGGTTGTTAGATTGTTCAGGCCTTACAATCCGCAGATTGTTGAAACAACATTGGAATGACGACATGTTCCTACGTTCGGCTTCGGATCAGGAGGTCTTTGGTTCGAATCCCGCCAGGGGCTCGGCAACTTTGTCTGCAGTAGAGAACTGTTGTACTCGCAGTCAGGTATGGGTGCAATGCTACACTGAATTACAGTGCAGTAACACCCACGGTTGCTAGTCCAAGCCGATGCTCGCAGGTTTCACCGCAATGCATCGCCACAATAGTGTTGCGGGCTTTCTTCCTGCAATACTAACCCGCGATATAACTGAAATACTCTTGAAAGCAGCGATAAACATCATATCACCTCCCCATGATTATTTCAGGTTGTTCAGGTTGTTAGATTGTTCAGGTCTCACAATCCGCAGATGGCTGAAACAATCTTGGAATGACGACATGTTCCTAGATTGTGGGCTAACAATCTGCAGATTGTAATATAACCCGGATGATTCGGATGATGTACACCTTTTAATCGTATAAGATAGAGAAAGGATTTTAACCAAAGTAGTAACGTTCGTTTTCGAACTGTCAGTTTTTATTCCAAATGCTTACATAATTATATAAACTAGTCGGCAAAAGAAACTTGTCACCGCCTTTTTTCTCTCATAAAAATGACAACAAGACACATATCTTGTTTATTGTTTTCAATTTATTGACACAACTCACTTATCACCGCTATGTCAAACCACCACTGTTCTGTCAATAGTACATTTAAAAAAATGTTCAACCAAAATAGTATGGGGTCAAAATAAAAAAATACACAAAAACAGACATCATTAAACATGAAGCATGAGTCCATACAAATGTGTTAAACATGTCCTGGTAACGTGTATGACCACCCACTGCGTCAATGCACGCTAATACATGTCTCCTCATGGATGTCATCAGTCGTCTAGATCTGATGACGTCAGGTGTAAGCCACAGATCCACCAATACGAACTCAAGTTGCTGTCGATTTGCTGGGGGCGGATTGCGTTGTCTCAATTGTCTCCCAATATGATCACACAGATGCTCGATTGGATTCAAGTCCGGCGATCGTGACGGCCAAGGTAAGACGTTGACGTTAACATTATTGAGGTAATCATTCACAAGTCTTGCAGTTTGAGGCCAAGCATTGTCATGTTGTAGAAGGGTAGCTCTAGGTTGTTGTCGTAGAAAAGGGAACACAACAGGCTGCAACACTTCATCCCTATACCTTTGGGCAGTCAAATTTCCATAAAGAATACAAGTTGAATTGTTTGTTCCCCAAAATACAACCCCAAACCATGACACCACCTCCGCCGAATGGGTGCACATGTTCAACGCAGTTTGGCCGAAGTCGCTCGCCAATACGTCGATATACACGAACTCGGCCATCATTCCCAAACAAGTTGAAACGACTTTCATCACTAAACAACACTCTCTCCCAATCACGCCGCTGCCACCGACGTACAGTTCGCGCCCATTGTAATCGACGTTGTCGGTGTTCAAATGTCAATGGCATTCCTCGTAGGGGACGATAGGCTCTAATTCCTGCCACGCGTAGTCGTCGACGAACAGTTCGAGGGCTGTTGCGGTGCCCAAGAGCAGTCGCGGCCGTAGACGTCGCCGTCACGTAGGTGTATTACGTCGGTCCTCGGCAGCCATCGTAACCCTTGGTCGACCCGATCTTTGACGGTCCTATGTCTGGCCTGTTTGCTGGTAACGATAAGTTGCTGATCGTTGCTTGGCTTTACGTTTCTAGCAATTTGACGTTGCGTCGCCCCCATTTCTGCCATACCGAGAGCTCTGCCGCGGTCTCGTTGTGATAGTCTCGGCATTTCTTTTATGTTCCTTTATAGACTGCGTCATTGTTCTAACAGACGTCGGTATTTATTCAAAACTTTCGCACGTGCAGAACGAGAAATGACGATTATTCTGTTTTTCAAGTTAACGTGATTGAACGAAAATTACTTAAAATCATGGAATAACGATTGTTACTAGTTCACAGAATGCGTTTTAGTGAATGTTTTCAGCATATCTATAAACCTATAGCACGCACTATAAATCACAAAATTCGATTTAAAAAGTGATAAGTTTCTTTTGCCGATGAGTTTAAATATGTATTGTTGAATTCGCGGGTTCACAATGTTACCTAGAAAGTTCAACTGACCCTCTAAACTAACATTGACGGGTTGAGCTTGATAACGTCCACAGCTTATGAATATTGATCGACCGACCCTCGAGGTTGGGTGCTGTGTAAATAGTATGCAATGACATGGCAGAACTGAGATACTAGTAGATCACTCACAGTCTAGGCAGGCTGCGGTGTAGACGATAGTTAACTGTGGAGAGCGTCCGGACACACACATCAAAATGCCTGCAGTAGGCTCTGTGCGAATTACGAAGCGAAGGTAGGATAAACTTTTATATTTCGTTTCCTTCATCAATGTACAGTTGGTCTTTTGCATGTAATGCAAAGTTCATGACATAGATCGTTATGTGTGTAATTGTTACGAGCAAACTTCTGTAGACTTTGTTTCATTCAGCTATGATAGTGCAGCAATGTGTTAAAGTGCATCTCATGCACAGGTCAAGAAATAGGTCGTTATGTGTTGTATTTAGCAGGAATGACCTTTTGTAGATTTCATTCATCAATCGAAATGGAGAAGTCGACTTGTGTACATACAGAACGAAGGTCAAGATATAGACCATTGTGTGTTGTTTCGGATTGCCAAATCATCAAAATATCTGTTTTTCATGTTAGTTTTGCTTTATCAGCTCCATTGCTCATTTCAATGTGTTGAGAATGAAAGGAGTGTTTTGATGGAGTGCCTTCAAATAAAAGTAATTGTGTTAAGTGTTATATAACATTCATTTCAAGTTGTAGCCTTGTTCTGTAAAAAACCAAAATATTAATAAAAGAGTCTTTAAAGTTTAAAAAAACCCAACATTTCCAGTTTTAAATTGCTGCAGGTTAGACATTTAATATTCCTTGGTCGTAACTCATCTCTAATCTTGTAGCGTTAAGATAAAATATATAAAAATAATCTTATATTTCATATAGTTTTAAGTCCCTTCAAGTGAGTCAGAGAATGTTGTTAAGGACAAGTATGTCAAAAGTCCAAATGTTGTCACTTTATCGACTAGTAATGGTTGTTTCTGAAAAGTACTTTCAATTGCTAATAAATCCGATTTATTGACAATTATCAGGTTCCATTAATTATTCTTATCGACAATAGGACAATGGAACACACTATCATTCAAACATAATAGTGGTATCTTGCATAATGCTGAAACAGGTACAAATAAAGCGTTGTAGTTTTTATAGGTTATATAACCAGTACACATTTAAATGAGACGTGCAATGCGACCACGTAACTTTAATATATATAATTTTTGCGATTTTATTGAAACACAAACAGATTATTTGAGTTTCGATTTTACAGGGATAAACATGGGAGTTATGAGATATTATGTAAAATTATACTCTCAAGTCATATGGTACTATTGCTTTTATTAAGTCACATGAAAACTTTTGTTACATACATACTGTCTTTAAGAAGCTGCAATCATAAATCAAAAGCAGAGTTGGCGTTTCTAATTATAAACTTGATGGTTCCGTTTTTAATTTTACTTATTCGTCACATAATGACTAACTGTAGTTTGTGTGCCCTGATTAGTACCTGAAGGTGTCGTATGTATGAAGTTTGGTTTTAATTATAATAAAAACATAAATCATATATGCATAATTATGCATAAAAATGTCAAGCCGACATGTGTTCTTAAAATGCACTGCAAGTATTCATGAGAGTTATAGCCTCTCGATCTGAATATAACATACGCTGTAATTTTTATCATATAAAACTCATTTGATCAATGATAATGTATTGCATTTTGAACCTAAATCCTGGATTTCATAAGATTATTATACGAAGTCGTGTATAAAATCGTTAACATTTTCTGCGTTTATATCGCTATAGAACTGTACCGCCTTTCATATATGCCAAATCTTTATTACTCCCCCAGTTCGCTAAGTGTACCGTCGGTCTGTGTGACCTATATTGAGACACATTTTGGCACACTTCTCTCACCAACTTTTGACGATATCACCTTATGTCTACTGATAATAGGCAAAAGAAAATTCTGATACGACTATATGGATTGTGGATCATGAGCTACTTTAACGCAAGAACATCATTCCAGACGTTTTGACTGGGACCTGTATATTGTCAAATGTTTGTTGGAAGGACTAGGTTAACAACGAAGATTACTGTCACCATGGGCGGATACATGGGGGGGGGGGGGGGGGGGGGTAAGGGAGAAAACGAGGACAATTTAACTGTCGAAGAGGAAAAGATTAACGCTTAAATGTCACCCTTTAGTAACCGCCAATGTAAGGTCGTTGACGATAGTGTTATCAAGTAAATAATGGGACACTTTTTTTATAAGAATCGTCATATCATCATTAAATAATTGATTTCTTCACCTTATAACAGTGACTTTGAATAAACTAAAATATTAAAAATCCACGCGAAACGTGGCCGTGTTATACAAGACAAAAAAAATTAAATTTGGTATTTAAGGGTGATATTGCACGTAGAATGAATCAAATGTGGAACCTTAATCAGTACTTGTGATAATATTACAGATGGAACAGCCAAATATAAGATCATGACATGTCATCTTAAATCATGGATTACAAAAGAAATTTTCAATACTAAGCCACAGTACCAACATCATCATCTTTTGAAAGTGAAACGATTGCATTCTAAATTGCAACGTTACAATTACAGACTGAGTGATCAAATAGTAACTGAGATCATGACAAGGAATAGTCACTTAAGGCAACCTATAATTTTTTTTTCTGTCTGCTTGACCTATATGGCGAGAAAAATCTTTAAGAATAAAAGAGAGGTTACACGATGATGATTCTTCGTTCTCATAAAAGCATACCAACAATTAAAACAGTCTGAAAATCCTTATCGCTTTTTATGACTGTATTTAACCTTGCCATAAAGAAGATCACAGTTATATATGTAATCTCGTTATTGGATGGAATATTTGAATACCAGCTTGTATTCGACCTGTCAACTGAACAGTGAATGATTTCATTTATCACTCGAAGCGTTCTTTCATCGCAGATTTACTTACAGGCGCGAAATCAAATACTCGGATGTTATTCTACTCTGAATACATGTGCTCCCCTCATTGTACGTAATAAACAACCCCTCGAAAACACTTTAATATCAAGTCCAGCTGGGTAGTTATTTCCATGACGAATTTGTCCACCGATTTTTAGCTCACCTTTACAAAGTAAATGTGAGCTTATGTCATGGCGCTTCGTCTGTCGTCCGTCTGTCTGTCCGTCCGTCTGTCCGTCCGTCTGTCCGTCCGTAAACTTTCACGAAAAAGACTCCTCCTCCTAAATGAATTCAGATATCATTCTGAAATTGTATTATGTTATACCCATGGTGATTCCCCACAGAAAGGTAGACGTTTCAGTTTTGAGAATCCAAGATGGCCGCCATGACAGCCATATTGAATTTTCAATTAGATTTCATGAAAAAGACTACTTCTTCTTAACGAATACAGATATCATTCTGAAATTGTAGTATGTTATACCCATGGTGATTCCTCACAGAAAGGTAGACGTTTCAGTTTTGAGAATCCAAGATGGCCGCCATGACAGCCATATTGAATTTTCAATTAGATTTCATGAAAAAGACTACTCCTTCTAAACGAATACAGATATCATTCTGAAATTGTATTATGTTATACCCATGGTGATTCCGCACAGAAAGGTAGACGTTTCAGTTTTGAGAATCCAAGATGGCCGCCATGACAGCCATATTGAATTTTCAATTAGATTTCATGAAAAAGACTACTTCTTCTTAACGAATACAGATATCATTCTGAAATTGTAGTATGTTATACCCATGGTGATTCCTCACAGAAAGGTAGACGTTTCACTTTTGAGAATCCAAGATGGCCGCCATGACAGCCATATTGAATTTTCAATTAGATTTCATGAAAAAGACTACTCCTTCTAAACGAATACAGATATCATTCTGAAATTGTATTATGTTATACCCATGGTGATTCCTCACAGAAAGGTAGACGTTTCAGTTTTGAGAATCCAAGATGGCCGCCATGACAGCCATATTGAATTTTCAATTAGATTTCATGAAAAAGACTACTCCTTCTAAACGAATACAGATATCATTCTGAAATTGTAGTATGTTATACTTATGGTGATTCCGCACAGAAAGGTAGACGTTAAAGTTTTGAGAATCCAATAGGGCCGCCATGGCAGCCATATTGAATTTTCAATTAGATTTCATGACAAAGACTATTTCTCCTAAACCAATCTAAATATCATTTTTATATTGTAGTATGTTATACCTATAGTGATTCCGCACAGAAAGGTAGACGTTTCAGTTTTGAGAATCCAAGATGGCCGCAATAGCAGCCATATTGACTTTTCTGCTGCAGATGACACTTCATTATTATTAAATTTTAAGCTTTCATCAAGTGATCACTGGCACCATATAAATTCTCTAATTTGAACTGACTAATCATAATATTATCTTAAATATGGAATATTTAAGATTGTCGTGCAAGTTGTTCTATATTTTTAAGTGTTTCTTAAAAAAATTAAGATGAAAGACAAACATAATTGATTAATTTGTTTAAAATCTTTATGGCAACTAGCTGCAAAAACCAAATCACATTAAACATGTTAAATTTTAAACAGTGGTATCTCCCTTATATTCCTTTAAATACCACACATAAGGGGTCAACCAGAGTTCAGATATTCCACTATGCTGTCTAATACACATCCCAAGGCAGGCTGCTAGCATCACAGTGTCGGCTGCTAGTCTGTTGCATAATCAACCTGACCCAATTGATATGGTAGAGCATTATGCTATATATGGCCATGGCCCATGTGTATGCAATAAAAGTTATGGACTTGTATTCTCAGTGACAGTGATATGTTCTTTCTAAGAATAACAACTTACACAAAACTTGTCTACAATAAGCTTTGTGTTTAGCAATCTACATGATAAGTTGATGTGGAATAAATATGCAGATGAAAATCGAAAAGGGTTTAGTAAGAAAGGTAAGGAAATTTGATTTGTCATATCTCTTTGTTGATTTGACAATGCAAAAATGTTTGCCATTATAGTACTGTATGAGTGTTAAATAAATTGATACTTTAATGAAAGACATCTCATGGTCACTTGACATGTAAATGTTTTGTGAACAAAATAAACGTGTCTTATGCATTGCTGTGTTTATGACTTTCCTCTCAATCAGTCATTAATTTTCCTTGAAAAATCAGTACTTTTGGGATTCTCAATATCCCATGCAGCATAACCATCAGTGAAATAATCTTGAAATCATATTAATGATTCACTACAAAACAAATGTAAGTGGCCACCATCCTGTAAGTAATGAATGGCATTTAAATGGATACACCTAAACCAATCAAGATATCATAATGAAATTAATACGGATGCTCACATAAAAGTAGCATTTTGAAGATTAAAAAGTACAAGATGGTCACCAATTCAGCCACAGATATACAAAAAAGTTATACAAAAACCTACTGCTTGTTAACTTATCATGATTATATCATCCGTGTATTAATGTTTGTTCAAGCTCTAGTGGTTTCCAAAAGAAGACTAGTATTTTAAAAGATAAAAAAATCATGATGGCAGCCATAATCAATTATATAAAAGATGGTTACATGTATAATTAAACCATTTTACCACATCATTCATTTTAAGGTGAGCTTCTGTACCCTCGGTACTTTTATTTTCAGTTGTAAGTTTGAAGTTGGCGCCATTGTTAACAAGATACTTAAAAGACAATATCTTGGGAAATGTAAAGGAGTCACATCCGCACTTCAATAAGGAGGTAGATGCATGGTTTGCGCTTTAGGCGATTACCATGTGGTCAGATACTCGGGTCCTGTACTCGTATCTGCATTGACAAATTAATTAAACTCAATTTAAAAAAACGATAAATCATATATTTAAAAAAAAAGTCTCATTCAGATTAGCATGTGTTCTAGTATGAATATGAATGCTTTTAGTATGTTACAGGAACAATATTTTTCTTAAATATTTACAAAATCGTACGTTTTTGCAGAAACATAATTGGATAAGTCGAAATAAAGCGAACTCAGAAATACATGATACAGTAGAACTCGGATATAACGAACTCCAAGGGACCACACAATTTGGTTCGCTATATCCGGTGTATATGCAAGTTGCAATTCTTAAACATCATCTTGACCTGATAGTGCCCGGGTTAAATTCGTTTTGTGACAAGAAGCTCAAGCCTTACAGTAACGTATTGTACTGAGCCTACATCAATCATTCTCTCCCCACAGAGGCAGATCAAGTCATGTTGATTTAGCCTCTGTTCTATTACGCCAACTTTATTGGATAGAATAGGAGATGCCTGATTGGAGGCAATCAAAGTTAGTTGTGCAATCGGCGACGCTGTTCTTAAATCATCGTTTTGGCTACTGAATCAAGGCAAAAGCATTGTGATATGAACCACCCTTTCCATGCAATAAATTTGATTAAAAAAATCAAATGGATTGTGATGCGGGATTTTTCCGCCAGGGGAAACTGCCGGAACCCACGGATTTTGGCGTAATAGAACAGAGGCTAAATCAACATGACTTGATCTGCCTCTGTGGGGAGGGAATGACATCAATATAATACAAACAATGTAGAAGGTGACCATGATATCATGTCGTGTAACCTCTGCCTGTCTAATATATATTCAGTCGTTTGTTATGATGATAGAGTTACCGTCCGACAGACACAGGAATAGTGTGCCACTGACCCTTTGGTTGATGTAAATATGTATCAAAACATATATTATACTTACCTGATGACCACAAGTAATTTGAACTTGACACGGTTAACTTCCATAATGAAAGGTGAACGAATTATCACAAAAGCGCAGTATCTAAAAAGATTGTTGAATTGGTAGACGATAACATTAACATTGAATTCGTCAATGACGTCACCTTATATCAGTGACATTTTCAAAAGAAATAGTGAAATGACTATCAACAAAAAATGGAAATCACTTATCCCCATTTTCAAGAAATGAATATTGCTATAAAAAGACAACTTTTTCAGTCTATATTATTTAATGTACTATTTGAAATGTTTCATGTATGATATACTTTTTATTTGCCATGTTATCCTTTGAAACAAATAATGAAAATAAATAAATGATAATGATAATAACATCAGTGACAGGAACATAATGCTTATGGTCTAAGTCCAGCCTTGTGTATCATTATCAGAACAAAACATTAGCTTTGTTATCAAGTGTTATCAAATATTTTCATTGTCGTAGGAAGCACGAATTGAATTGATGATAGTAGAAGATGATTTTTAGGAGTAAATAATATTTCTTTAAAATATATAACTAAGTGCTAACTGTGGCTACCCCTGGCCACATTTTATCGCTTTCCAAAGATAACTCGTGAGATGTTTCATTATTGAGGTGATTATATATCGACTATTGACCCAGACTGAATCGTAGCCAGCATGCGTAGTTTTCGGTTTTATATAATTTTGCAACTAATACCAGAGTGTTGGTGTTCTTTTATTAAGGATGTATAAAACTGAGGTTTCGTTTCACATTTTCATTGTAAAAATATTTCTTTTGGAATAGTCGAGTTTGTGATCTGTGGTTCTTTAGATAAAACTGAATCTCAATCACTCACGCATGGCCCAAAACAATGAAAATCAATTTTTTTAAACCTTTTGAAATTTCTCAAACCTCACCACAAACACCAACACACACCATCATAAGACTACAAAGTCACACAATATACATGTTTTTAAAAATTTATGCAAAATGTAACCAATAATTATAAACCATATTTCATACACATCACATGAAACAATCATGTCACAAAGAAATATAATCCTTTGAAAATCCAATCAGTCACTTCAAATTGTGTCAAAACAATCCAGCGCACCTCATGAAATAAGCAAGTCACAAAGAATTCAGTTCTTTTGAATGAAATATAAAATGGCAATCAGTCATTTTAAACCGTACCGTTTCAAAACACTCCAGCGCACCACATCAAATAAGCAATTCACAAACTTAAGTATTTGGTCTTTTTGATTTTTTTTTCAAAATACGATCAATCATTTCAAACCGTATTCAAACACCCAAGTACATACACCAGAACAAGCAAGTCACGAGTAGTTGTGTAGTAACGGCTAGGTCTATATACTCGCACAAGGGGTTTGGGTTATATTTATCTGACAAACAAACTCTTAGTGTGCCTGCAGCCGTATATGAAAACTGACATTGACGTTTAAAACTGACTTTTTCATACAGTGCGTAAACGCAATTAAAAAATCAAGTTCTTGAATATTTGCCCTTTAATACATGTAGAAACTTTTGGATGTTTTTGTGTTTAAAATGCATTTAGAAATTATCACCCTAGGAAGTGTGTCATAGGTTATGTTTTTTTACGAAACGAGTGAGACTATCTGTTAAATCGATCTAGAGCGAGTGTTTCACAGATTGCACATTTTTTTAAAAAAAAAGTTAAAAGACACACATCCGATTGTTATAATTGTAATAATTTCTCCAAATGAAAATATCCCGATTACGTCTTGCTTCCCTTGTGACAGCCAGCCACAGTGTCAACGCCGACATACGCACGCAATCGATGCTAGGTATAGAGTCATATGTGCACATGTGCTCATATTAGTTATATTTAACTATATATGTGTCACCATATGCAGGATAAACAACTATGGAATAAGGTGTTAGACTTTTTATCGGAACTCAAACTCTTATTAAATTAATTTTCATTCAGATCCATATACCTGTAAATGCCTAAACACAAATGAATAAGAAAAATACATAATTTTCTAAATATGCGGTAAAATATCGCTAAAATTCATTAAATTTCATTTAATCTTTTTAAAATGTTCCCCTTCATAGAACTTCCTAAACTTTGTATATGTTATTAAGTAGGGTATGTTGTTCACAAAACAGTTGAATTTGTTTCTGTTGCAATTTGTGGTGGGTCGAACCTTAAATTGACCGGACTAAAAGCCTCACATACTGTAAAGGGGCAGTAGCACGTTTTTTGATACTTTTACATTTTATATTACTCCTAAAAACGTGCTACTGCCCCTTTGGGGCCTGAAATCAATTCTTCAAGAAACTCATAACGTACGAGGGGCGTTCAATTAGTGTTGCAACTTCAATATAAAACCAACTCGCGTAGTCAATTTTTTACTTTTATTTTTCAATATAGTTACCCTTCACCTTAATACACTTATTCCATTTCTCTTTAAGACTTTTGATGCCGCTTTTGTAGAAGTCTTCCGTTTGCCCCCTTACCACGCCTCTGTGGCAGCTTTGACGTCTTCGTCATCCCGGAAGTGCCTTCCACGTAGGGCGGATTTCAGGTTTCTGAACAGGAAGTAGTCACTGGGGGCTAGGTCTGGGCTGTAGGGTGGGTGGTTAAGCTGTTCGAATCCACTATCACGTATAGCGGCCTGTGCAACTCTTGACTTGTGGACTGGAGCGTTGTCATGCAAAATCAGAACACCACGTGTCAACATTCCACGGCGTTTCTGTCGAATTGTCTTTCGCAATTCTTGCATTAGGTTGGCATAATATTGACCATTCATTGTAGTTTTGGTTGGCAAGTAATCAATTAATAATATGCCTTTTGCATCCCAAAAGATTGTCGCCATAACCTTGCCAGCTGATGGTTGAGTGCGAAACTTCAGGGGAGGCGGTGAACTCGGGTGCTTCCATTACTTGGATTCCAGTTTAGTTTCCGGGTCCCAGTGGTGGATCCAGGTTTCGTCACCTGTCACCAGACGAGACAAAAACCTGGCTTCATCCGCATTAAACCGACCCAGGAGCTCCATGCAACTTTCGGTTCTTTTCTGGCGATCTTGTGCTGTGAGGTTTCTGGGTACCCATCTTGCAGATACCTTGGACATACCAAGATGGTCATGAATTATTTTTTCAACACTTCCAACTGATATCTGGAATTCCAAAGACAGTTCAGAAACTATAACACGGCGGTCAGCTAAAATTCGTCTTTCGATAGCGGCAATAACTTCCGGTCGGGTGACTTCAGATGGCCTTCCTGACCGTGGGTCATCGTCTAAGGACTCCATGCCCCGCTTGAACTGAAGAGACCAGCGACAAACTGTTGAAAAGTTAGGAGCATCCTTACCCATCACATTACACATACGATTATGTATTTCTTTAGCTTTGCATCTCTCTTTAGTAAGGAACTTGATCACAGCGCGTTGTTCATGTTTGAGAGAATCCATGATTATGGAGACCCCTAGGTCAGCGCAGCTATTATATCTAAATAATTGTTATGTCTAGAAATTGTTTTGACATGTGTCAATGTTATGTTTTGACTATAGTTACACCTGCCATAAGCTGACACTGTTTATGTAAACACCAATGCCCCGCTTGCAACACTTATTGAACGCCCCTCGTAGGTTAGCAGATACTCTACACTCAATGCATATATAAAAATATATATAATTTTGGTCTTCTTGTCATTTGTTTTTACATAAATCACTTCTTATTGCTTTTGCTTTAGAAAGAATGAAAATGTATAACAATTAACCAACTACATGTGTATGCTAATCTGACTACTCATGGCGAATGATATAATTGCTATAATTGGATGAAAATGCATACCATGCGAAACCATTATGCCACTTTGCAAAAGCTATGCAAATGTCGAACATATATCTTACAAAACTTTTTATGGTATCCTGTGAATAGAAATAAAGTGATAAAAATTAGATTTTGTTAACGCGATTTATTATGAACCGTTTCATCATGTGCATTCAAATATGTTATCAAACCTCATTACGGACCTATCCACTAGTCGGTTTTTGGTCACCATGACTTTTTAGCTCATCTGGCCTGTAAGGCCCGATGGGCTTATGGCATGGCATGGTGTCCGGCGTCCGTCCGTCCGTCCGTCCGTCCGTCCGTCCGTAAACTTTGTGGAATTTCGACTTCTTCTCAAAAACTATAAAGCCTAGAAAGCTTAAACTTGGTGTACAGACTCCTTGACTAGTGAGGATTAAAAATTGTAGCTTTGGTGGCCCTGTGGACCCTAATAAGGGCCACAGGGGCCACACCCTAAAAACCTATTTTCATCTTCTTCTCCAGAACCATAAGGCCCAGAAAGCTGAAACTTGGTGTACAGACTCCTTGACTAGTGAGGATTATAAATCGTAGCTTTGGTGGTCCTGTGGCCCATAATAAGGAACACAGGGGCCACACCCTAAACACCTATTTTCATCTTCTTCTCCAGAACCATAAGGCCTAGAAAGCTTAAACTTGGTGTACAGACTCCTTGACTAGTGAGGATTAAAAATTGTAGCTTTGGTGGCCTTGTGGTCCCAAAAAAGGGCCACAGGGACCACACCCTAAAAACCTAATTTCATCTTTGTTCTGTCAAAAACAGATAATCCTGGCTATGGTATGGCTTCTTAAGGGGTAAAAGACTGCAAAGTAAAGAAAATACCCAAATTAGGAAACTATTACACTTAAAATAGCATAATCAAAGACCAAAGAGTGTAAAACTACCAACAAAGTTACAAGTATCAATTTTAAGAGATATTTTATGTGTGCTTCCTTAGAAAATTTCTTACAAGGAGAGGTTTACTGTTGAATAATGATATTTTAAGGCAGCTTCAATCAATGTCAAGTGTCTACACACGTATGGTAAAATACTCTTCACATGAAGAACACAATGAGCTTACATTGCAAAATAAGTTTACAGTTAAAATATAATCCCAATATCCTGATATGAAATATTTCCATTTCTGTATTGATTACAAGTATCTGAAATCACATCACATATATACTTAAGTCTAGAATTTGAGACTTTGTGGCCCCTACAAATGGGGAAACCACATTGGCCATAGCAAAATTAAATATGAAGCCTGATGAGCTACAGAGCCAATGGCTCTATTTTCTTGGTTTATCATTGAAGCTCATGACTTGATATTGATTGTTCGGAAACAATCGCCATAGGAATTATCCTTCATTTAATTGAATTTCTATCGATTTTTTTAAATTTAAAATGAAATAACTCTACTTTTTAATCCAAGAATGAGACAACATAGTATGCCGTCATATCGATGGCTGTAATCAAAAGTTAATTTGAAAAGTAATGTATTGAATCACTGAGCATGACTGCGCGACAATAACAGATGTTCTTTTCCGTAATGCCACAGTTGTCCCTTTATTACCTTTCATTGAAAAGTTGAAATAATTTCATTTGGAAATTAATTTGTAAAAGAGATTGGTAATTAAAAATATCCAATTGCATAATACCTGGAGAGTCAGGATAAAACTAATAACATATCTGTAATTACATTAATTAGAAGTTACGCAACCGATACTGCTTCTCGGAATAATTAACATGCTGAATGAGAAAGTAATTTAACCATTTCATTAACACTTTCATTTTAAAACCAGACATTCTATTTATTTGGATTTAAGTTAAAAAATAAATTTTGATTATTTGATAAATTTCCATCGATAAAATGCTTTATAAATAGCAAAGCGAGCATGTCACTACTCGATTTGGGCTTTAGACTTCTACAACACTGCATACGCCAAGATCACCCAATGGCTATAAGGTTGTAAGATTGTTATTTGTACCAATACAGTAAAGGAAAGAATTTCTAAATTATGTGAATGTTTAAGATATTTGGATACCTTACGCTAAGATCTCTTTGGGATCATACCATTCAACTGTGTAAGGCATTTATGTTCAATGAACAATCCAATATAATCGTTTTGCCCGACGATAAGCAATGTCAGCTAGTCAACCACTAGTGTCAACCACTAGACTGAATCTTTTATCACATTTGAATAAGCGTTCTGGAGTTACTTGAAGCCTTTCGTTGACGTGCAATGCATGCATCTGCAATTTATTGCACATTAAACAACTTGACGATTTAATGTGTGAACTTTTGTATTACCCGAGCGAGAGCGAGGGTTATACACACATTTGCACGAGTTTCGTAAAAGTAATATGACACACTTCCGAGGGTAATAATATCTTTATTACCGATTCTATTCCATTTTACCATATTAGAAATATCAAAGAAACGGGCCGCTTCCCTTGCGACGGCCGTCTACAGTGACGTCACGAACAATGGTGTTATGACGTCACAGGCGACCAAATACGGGAACTCGCGCTACAACAATCGTTGCTAGGCAAAAGTGATATGTGCCCTAGTGCTCATATTGAAAATATGTCACTTTTTATTTATTTACCATATAGGTAATAAAGCAGAAAACGAAATCATTCTTTTTTGAAATTATTTTGCATTCATCGCACAGTTAAAATTAGAATGTTAGATAAAAATGCAAAAACCCTAACTTTTCCAAACCAGTATTCCTGCCCTTTGAGTAGAGGGCGAATCGTGTCAGTATGACCCAATGAACTATTTTCAAAGTCAAAATGCACGTTTCTGATGCAAGTTTTAGTATATTTATATAATTCAATAACGAAAAGAAAGTTTTGCTATATTTAAAATAATATGATAAATCATAATATGTATTGTAGCTAGCATTTGATCGATGACGGCGTTAGTAGCTACACAGAAACGTCCCATCTCTTTGGAAGAAAATATGGTAAATCCAAATAAGTTCTAAACTTCTAAAATGAACTGGAAGATGACATGACTCAAACTGAATGTCACTCAAAGGACAAGTGTACTGACACTTGTCCATCATCATTTACATGTATCAGTATCTATCCGTTTATAACTATCGCGTATCGGTAACGCGATACAGTGTCCATTGTCGAGCCTCTTTATCTACTAAGCAAATATAAGTAAGGAGATACGGTAATTGAAAGTATAAACAACGGCTCCGTTCACGATAGCAATGCAATTATCCTAATGCTATTGAGGTATAGTCTTCTTTAAAAGCAATTACCAATCACATAATTGTCAAAAGTTTCCAATAATAGGTAACATTATCGTTTACAGCTGTTGATTACTCGACAATAGATTAGATGCTTGTCATGAAATAGTACTATTACTTTCATGCTGCAAGTATTTCCATATATAATCAACTTAAAGGTAATAAATGTAGATTTATGCTATGGTTTATATGAGTTTTGATAGGCAGTTATGGTTTTATATTGTGATAATTATGTATCCGTTTATTGATATTTCATTCATAGGATGAACGTTAAACTGAAACAAAGTCATTGTTTTTTTTGATATTTTTGCATTCAAATATTTATGTCATCATAAATAATATGTTTGTTTAAATCATTTGGTAGTCTAACATTTAAGCTCAGCAATGCAATGGTCAATAAATCTAAAAAATAAAATCCCTTAAATGAAAATGTGACTGAATTCTTCTCCAAAGTCTTCATATAGACTTGTGTAGGGTTTTAGCCTATTTTAAGGTCTGACTGACAATAATTATTCGAAAACTTTCAATTGTTTTCAAACTACACTAAAGTTGCATATTTCCTTTAAATATTCCTTTCAAGCCTTATTTATTTCTTAGTATATTTTAATATTTTCAAAACATTTAAAAATTTAACTATAAATTTAACTACACTTATTGAGTTCCATGACAAATGAAGTGAGTTCGTTTCAAATCACCATAAATAGAATTACAGCAGTAGTCAAAGTCAAAAGTCAAAGATGATTACTGTAGGATAGCCCCCTCGCCTCTATACATTAGAGTTACAGTTCAGTATACATAATTTACATAGTGTATAAAGGGAATTTTCATAATTCTTCATATGAGCTAACGTATTTGATGATTAACATATTGTAATAGGGGAGCTCTCTTTTAGCCAAATGCACGCTTTATACTCAAGACATTAATTGGTACATTAACTAGTTTATTATTAGTTTACATCAACGATATAATATATAACATTTCCGGGAAGTTTCTCCCTAGACTAGACCTAGACTGCAGTCGTCTTCCAAGATGAGAAGGGCATGATAGTACATTAAGATTAATTTCATTTTCAATACCAAGGACAATAACTTTGGGTCAATGTTTTCCTCATTTATTAATCCAAAACGGTATTTTACAAACCTTCCTCTTGAATGATAAATAGTAATTATTGATAAATAGTTTTTCAGTTGGAGTAGAGTTATAAGAGACCCGTATCTTGAGTTTGATCTATATAATTCGGACCGCCTATCTCGACTGAACATACCTATTGATTAAACTCTTTAATAAACCGTTTTACATCTCGATTGTCTACCACAACCATATACAACCACAACAATGAGAAAAATAAACATTTTTAATATCAGCTGCCCATGCCAGGTATGTTTTCCCATATTATCTAGATTAAAATGCAGTATACTACTACTACTACTACTACTAAACATTTGTATAGCGCCAATATTCAGCTCAGAGAGCGCTGCTCAAAGGCGCTTTGGCTTTCCCTCGATCATTGGATATCAATCTTCATGACACTTCTTTTTACCATCTCGACTCCCGAGGGAGCATACAACACGTGCAGTTATGTGACGCACAGCATTAATGTTAATCTCTCAATCCTTACGAGGTACCAATTTACAGCTGGGTGGACTGGGACACATAGTCACAGTATTTTGTCCAAGTATACCATACAGCTGCATACCATATGTTTGTTCACTTGCTTGGGTATCTTAGTGCAATTAATATAACATGTTATTTGGGTTTTTAATTTGAACGTCAATAACATAACTCCAGAAGAACAGACAAAGGATCACCAATTGTCCATGTATAAAATAATCATTCTCTAACACTATATTGGAACGTCTGTTCACTGGTTCTGAATATTGATATTTGACATGGTTAAATAGATAGATGAGGTCATATATTTGTGAAATTAAGATTTTCTTTGACTGTGGCTTAAACTATTCCATAAAAACGTTGTAAGATAAAAATCCGCCCTATCACCTTGCCTTAGTGCAGAAGAACAAATATGACTTGGCACTTAAGTTGTTGATTACCTATGAATGATTTTAGAGACAAAATAATAAATAGTGTTTTCGAAATTTGACCCCTGGTAACTTAAAACGTCACTTGTAACGGTTGTCTGTCAGGTAAAACATACAATTATGTTAATGCCAACTGAATTTTAACTTAAGTCGCGAAATTCCAACATTATCCGTTTTGTGTTTGCAATGCTACAATGCCTTTAAGTCAATCAAAATTATATGATATTTGTACTACAATACGTAGGTAAGTGCGCAAACTTTAGGTACGCAGCTGTAGGTTCTCTTTATACTGAAAACGAGTTTATATAAGAGAGCAGCAACTTGTGATTGGATGAGATGTACAATGTCATGTAATTGAATCAACATAATGTTTACAGAGTAAATAGATTGTTGAAGCCAGAGGAGCTAGCTGATCACTAGAATGCACCAACTGCTAAATGCCTCTCAAGAATCTCGACATTATAGATGAACTGACATTTTGATTGCATCAGAATCTTAATCATATAGAGCATCTGCCCAATGTTTTATCTGATATCGTTGATACAAGTAGATATATTACCCAGCCTCGGATATTGTAACCCCTAACTCGTGATGATATTTGATATCAGAAGACACGAGGGTGAAAGTAAATTTAAACCACAACTCTATTGTTTGGGCCCGTGGTATAACTAACCAAAATGTTAGTTATACTACACCAAAGAATCATCCGGAACTACTTTCATTTAACCCTTCTCATGACAGACTAAAACGGAATGTATCATGATCTATGCAACTTTAACAAAAACCTTCAATTTCAAATAACGAAAAACAACGATGTTATAACTTTTATTCGTTTTTTTTAACCATTTTTTTTTTTACAATTAAATATATGTTTTGTTTATATATGTCGGTGTGTTGGTTGTGTTTTAAGTAAGTTATACGACTCGTATTGGTTGTCTAGTCATATAACTATTACATATTCTACTCAAAATCATGTTTGGCTACATATCCATGAACAATGTTCATCAATAAACACTGCACTACCCTGATACTGTCAAGGAAGTGATGTCATGATGATAGCAATTTGGTGTCAATATGTTAATGACGTCATATCATTGTGATCTCATTACATAATGATTTGAAACTATTAAGATGTCATATACTTGGCATTGGTCAACATTATTTTCAAAAAGATATCTCCTAGTAAATAACGCGATATCTAAAGAGCAACACGGTGATAGATGATCAAAACGTTATCTAAGCGTGTTTACGTTTATGTATTTTATATGTTATTATTTGAAATATACAATTTTGAAATTCAGTTGTATTGATTCTTTCAGGGCTGATGACACCTCTCCCATCAACTTCACCATCAATGGCAAACCATACTCCGGTAAGATTTATGAAAAAAAACCACAAAAATTTCGGATAAAGAACTTTTATATCTCATCACTGGATATATCCATTAATGCATAATATCTCTAAAATGCTTGATTAAATACGTTTAATAATCAAAATTATGCATACAATTAATCTACCCATTAGTTACAATACCTAATAAACACTATCGAATCGAATATATCTTCCTGTCAGCTTATGACAAGGTTTCAAAATTACGTTTGGCGAATTTGCGGGCGCCACTCGAGCCACATTGTTCGGTTTTCGATCAAAATCCCGACTTTGAATGGCCGTATTTTCGCTCTAATGTACTGATTGACCTTTATCTTGTTATTTTCAGTAACAGTTAGTGGTTCCCGATGTAATAACATCGATTTCAAAATTTGACATATGTGATCCTATCAACATACTCTGTGTCTCTTTAAAACATATATTGCCAGTATATCCGTTCACCATTTATAGGTATCGCAAGTTACGGGGAAGTCTGATGCCCTTCAAGGACGATTTTAATTAGATCTCATTAAAAGAAGGGCATACTTTTGCTTTACAATTTTATGCAGAATTTTCAAGTTACTGATTAGAATGAAGTTAAGATGTCCTGTACCACTACCTTAATCCTTTTATTAAAATATGTTTTCTCAAAATATTTTCAAGTGGCAGATTAGAACGATGTTGATATGTACCTTTCTCAGTATATTCCATTCATTATTTGTAACCATTTTCAAGTTGCGGGTGAGTATGATGTTGAGATGTCCCTCAACGACTACCTGAGGGAGGTGGCGTGTGTGACGGGGACCAAGGTCATGTGTCGGGAGGGGGGATGTGGATGCTGCGCTGTCACTGTCACCAGACTCGACCACAACACCGGCAAGGAGACCACAACATCCATCAACTCCGTGAGTCATATATTTGGCTCTCTTTCTACATACGTGAACGAAATCTTGACTGCTGGCTTTCGTCGGTTTAGTAGTTAGAGAACTAAACGAGATGTATTAAATATATGGAGGGTATATATGCGGTGCCCTCATAATCAGAAAGCCTCGAAACTACGCCTATGCAGAGTGAAATATAAAATAGTTTGAAAAATTATAACGAAGTTTTGTCTTTCCCAATCATTAGCCAGCATCGGTCAATAGTTGTATGTATGAAACTTAGATAGAACATAGAACGTTGTGTTGTTGTGTATACTGAAACACAGCGATATCATCAGTTATTCCTTTATCTGTTCAAAGATTCAAAATATCATTTGTATGTTACCAATATCCAGAGTTAGAGCTGCTCTTTGCCTCCCCACAGTCATCGGATTGCATTGTTTTTTAAAGGAAATGGATTAACGCAAGTTTATTTTCAATGTTCAAGTGCCTGTGCCCACTGTACAGTGTGGATGGGTGGCACATCACTACAGTGGAAGGTTTGGGCAACTCAAAAGACGGGTTTCATCCCATCCAGGAGCGAATCGCTAAATACAACGGGACACAATGTGGCTACTGTACACCAGGAATGGTCATGAATATGTATGGGTGGGTACAGTTGTATCAAAACGCAAAACGTGTTGAGATCATGTATACTGATGAAGAATAAACCATGTTCACGTACCGCACCAAAGGAATAGCAAAATTACAATAACGATATAGGTTCAAGAACGAATGCATACTAAGGAAGAAATAAAAGGCATACTATATCATATATAGATTTTAAATTTCAATGACGAGATTGGTGTTGTTTAAGAATTATTATAGGTGATATAATTAATGGAAATGGTCAATTCACAAAGGTAGCTAAAAACGTTAAGAACAAGCATCAAAAGCAATGATTTCCAGATACCCAGACCTTTATCAATGCGATGAGCAACCTCCAAAGTCATGATACAAAATTCAAAAATCTACCAAAGAATGCACTTACAGTTGTGTGAATATATGCTTAAATCAGAAGCAATCCAATTTTATATTGGCAGGTATTCATTTAAGCGTAACAATTTGTGTAAAGCTATCATAATGCTGAAACTGGAAAATACACCTACGGAATCGTATTTGGTAGTGTGAATAAAATCTTACAGTCGTGTTAAATGTCAATAAGCACTGTGTGCAGTAACTTAAAATGTTCAAATTCAAATTGTCTCAGGATCCTCCAGAAGAACCCGCAGCCCACAGAGCGTGAGATTGAGGACCAGTTTGGAGGGAACATCTGTCGGTGCACAGGCTACAGACCCATACTGGACGCCATGAAGTCATTTGCAAAGGACTCGAAAGATCCTGCAGCATCCTGCATTGACATTGAGGTAAATATCCAATCAATTCGAACATTGGGTTCTTGTAGCAAACCAGGAACTTCTTAGGGTGTTTACCTATTGGAAAGTTCGGTTGAGTTTAGGGGTCACTTGTTGTACAGTGTGCGATAAAAAATCCGTAGGGTGTGTGACGTTGCGTTTTTAGAACATTCTGAACACACCCTGATCCCTAGCCTTCTAACTAAGATTGGAGATAAATATATTAAACATAACATATTTACTGTTATAAAGGATCTCAAGATATGTCCTCGTACTGGAAAGGCATGCGAGGGTCACGATGACCATGCTAATGGTAGCTCGGCTAATGGGTCGTCGGCTAACGGTTCAGCTAATGGTTCATCGGCTAACGGATCTGCAGACAGCGAAGGTTTCAAGATCAAGGCTGGAGACAAAACTTGGTATCGACCCCAGACTCTACCTCAACTTGTCAAGGTCATGCAGTCCAACAAAGGGAGACAAGTCCGGCTTGTGTTCGGCAACACGGCAACTGGTGAGAAATTCTAAGTCTGTCTTTTTTGTTATTGAGATGCTTCGACATGTGGGTAAATCTTATTTTGGTTGTTGAAAAGAGAGTTTCTATTAAAACTTTCGTTAGTTTAATATTTGTATCAAGGTACATTTGCGTTCTACGTTATTTTGCTGCTTGACTATCGACAGAGATACTTACTTAAATTCTGAAACCTTGTCAAGCAAATAAAATGCCACGTAAAGAATTTTTTCCAGATATAAATATCTATTAGCTGTCCTGCACTCCTGACATATGATTGTGAATCGTAATACTTAGGGACCACTTTAATCAAAACTGCCTCGCCGTTAACAGTGGTTGAGCTCGCTTTCTGTTCAATACTACCGACGTTAACAAAACCTGATGTGTGAGGCGCGTCCCGAAATATAAAACAAAATCTTTCAAAGAATAGGATTCGCAAAATATGATAAGAAATCATTTATATTGCAATCCTACTTGTATATATCACTTGATATGTTTATTGTTAGGATCATTTTGTACTTTTGTTTCTCAATATACCGAAACACGTGCTTTTTATTGGTATTTAAAATATAGGTTAAGGAACATGAGAATTTCAATACTTCTTTATATATATTATATTCTAATGATTCATATGATGTTTAAAAAATCAGAAGTGGGAGGCCTCGTAACTTTATTGTTAAAAAGGATGGTCAAGCCCATGATCGTTTTTACAGGTGTGTTCAAGAACGAAGGTCCCTTTGACGTGTTCGTTGATCTCCATGACATCAAAGCTCTTACTCAAATCGAGGTTTGTGAAATTTGGTTAGGTTAAAATGAATCGCCCATCAGCACTTCCTTAACAATGCGTTTTGATAACTTTGATAATCTTTTTTTTCAAAATTCTTGAGTCACTTCAACTACTTAAGTGAAGAAATTCTCAAAGTCACCCTTTAAGATTGATACAATACTACACAAGATTCGTTTCTTGGTATAGCCTATGTACATTTCTTCATTTTTCATCTCTTGTTTTCACACACAAGAACCTATTTCAAATAAACTTAAATCTTGTTCAGTCCACCCGCAACAGCTTCAGATTCGGATCTTCTCTGTCCATATCCAACCTGATGGACGCACTGGCAGCACGAGCAGAAGAGAAAGGTTACAGCTACTTCAGCAGGATAGTCAGTCATATGGAGAAGATCGGCAACGTCCTCATCAGAAACGTAAGAAATGGTCTTGACCTTATTTTCAAGGTCCATATTTCCTTGTATTATTACCCTTGCATTGTCTAAGTGACAGCTCAAGCTGTACGATTATCTAATATCGTTCAATATTCTTCATGCAGGCCTTAGCCAATTTTGATGACGTTACTTTAGTTTTCAAGGTCACAGTTAAACATAAGTCTTATTCGATCTGTAGGCTGGATCCTGGGCAGGAAACCTGATGATGAAACATGCCCATCCTGATTTCCCATCTGATGTCTTCACTCCAATGGAGGCGGCTGGAGCACAGATATATGTGCTGGGTACGAGAAACCAGCATTCTACGTAACACCTTTTCAATTATATAGATGATGGGAGGTTTTGCTTAGAATTATATATATATAGCTTAAACATCCATCCATTGTTCGCTAAGGGTAAAGACAGAAATTCTGAATCCAAGAGGTAATAAGGACAATAAAGACTTATTTCATTATAATACAAATCAAAACGAAATTAGCTGAATGCAAAAGAAAATCATGCACTATAAAAAACTGACTGGATCTGCTACATGACGAAATCAAAGGTACAAGCCAACATTTGACCCCTATTATCAAAATTAAGATTAGCTGATCAATGATGTTATATCAAGGCATGTCGGATGAAGAAATGTTTTGAATTTACAGGAATTATCAGATCATACAGAAGTTATCGGTTAATCAGAAGTTCAGCATTACACATTTTCGATGCCAGTGAATATATTTTTATTTTTAAAACCTTAACTTAACATCTAGGGCGATCATAGCTTATTTTTACGGCCTCACATGTCATTAATAATGAAGATATAATTAGTATTTGAATAAAAAGAAAACGAAATTCTTCATAAAATGATATTTTTTCCAGATGGAAAAGACGGCAGCATTAAGTCTCACCCTCTTCTGAGTCTGGTGGAGGGTCTGGACATGACCGGAAAAGTCATCGTATCCATCGAGCTTTTCAAGCACGAGATGAAGTACAGGTTCAGATCCTACAAGATCATGCCAAGATCACAGGTAATTGAGGTTCAGATCCTAAACGATCATGCCAAGATCACAGGTTATTGAGGTTCAGATCCTACAAGATCATGCCAAGATCACAGGTAATTGAGGTTCAGATCCTACACGATCATGCCAAGATCACAGGTTATTGAGGTTCAGATCCTACACGATCATGCCAAGATCACAGGTAATTGAGGTTCAGATCCTACACGATCATGCCAAGATCACAGGTTATTGAGGTTCAGATCCTACACGATCATGCCAAGATCACAGGTTATTGAGGTTCAGATCCTACAAGATCATGCCAAGATCACAGGTAATTGAGGTTCAGATCCTACACGATCATGCCAAGATCACAGGTAATTGAGGTTCAGATCCTACAAGATCATGCCAAGATCACAGGTAATTGAGGTTCAGATCCTACACGATCATGCCAAGATCACAGGTTATTGAGGTTCAGATCATATAATGCTTTCGTCACAGACATAATATGATATAGGTCCTACAGAATCATGTCAGATCGAGGGTAATTAAGATCAAGATCCTGCTATTTTGGGGAGAAGTTAAGGTTTAGATCCTACAAGATCATACTGAAGTATTAAATACTTTAGGCTAAAATCATTCATGATCATGCTTAAATCACAGGTACTTTCGGTTCATGCCTAGATATCAGATAATAAAAGTTTCAGTTGCTCTTGAAAGACTTAAACTCACAGGTAATGTCTCAAATAACCTACAAGGTACATGCCCAGATTAAAAGTAATTTAGGTTCAGATCCTACAAGGTCATGCGAGAGTCATCTTATTATTGTAAACATAATTTCTCTTTTCACATTCTTGTCACTGTCCTTAGGTTTTAAACTAGTAGAAATATCAATACAGACTTTACATTTGTCAACCTTTGTCAATATATAAACATTTCTATATTTCAGAACGCTCACGCTTACGTGAATGCAGCTTTCCGTGTGACAATTGACAACCTGACGTTCCAGGTCCTGGGCAAACCGTCCCTTGTCTATGGCGGCATTAATAAGTCCACGGTAATTCAGTTAATTTCACCAGAAATTCATTTCATTTTGAAAGTGAACAAATTCAACATCGGCATATTGAGGATAACAGTAGTACAAATCCATGTCCAATTTATGTCCAGTACCTTGCGGGATTCGAACCAACATCATACAACTCAGGAAACAACTAAAGTTGACAATACAAATGTTTTTAAACTGGAACATTGGCTCGAATAGAAAGGACTTTACGAATTAAAATGTTCTACCCAATGATAGCCCAACAATAACAATGTTATATAGAAAATGTCAATGTTGTGACACATGTATTTAGTGATGTTGCCTTTATGATAATCGTATTTCTTCTAGATATATGTCAATATCGATCGACAGTACTGAAGATTAAGTCCGCTTTTGTTCTATAAGACATTGCTCTTTTACATCTGCCAGTCTCAAAAGCATTTTCTTTTACAGAACCATGCCAAAAAGACAGAAGAGCTCCTGACTGGGAAAAGTCTCAAAGACCAATCAGTTATTCAAGGTAATATTTTTGTTTTATTTCAATTCATCAACTGCCCTTCGAAAGATAAATAAGATATACTCATAGTCGATACATTTTATTAATCACTTGATAAGTCCAAGGTCAATGGAACACCTTTGAGAAAGTAAAAGTATAAAAATAGTCCATGTTGAAGAAATTTGGAAGAACAATGGAACCATGATTGGTCGCCAATTTATAGTTATCTCCCTTATCGCTAGTAACAGGTAAATAAAATTCCCGATCGAACACTACATGTAATTTACACCACATGCCACATATCAATAAAATTCCTTAATTGGGAATAAATTTAACATATGTCATTTCCTGTAATGCCGTGTTGACCTTCCTGATTTACTAATAACCAGGTTCTATGAGCTTTTCTTATTTTTTTCTGCAGGAGCTCTGCAAAGTCTACACTCCGAGTTGAACCCAGAAGGTGATCAGGTTCTGGCCAGTCCAGAGTTCAGACGTAACCTGGCCGTCAATCTCTTCTACAAGGTTTGTGTCAATCCTACTATTGATTTCCCTCACAAAAGTACATATTAACGACAATGGGGAAATTAATATTGGTCCATCACGAGCAAGATCAAGGGACGTTCCGATGATAACAAGATTATTCAGTCCAGGGTTCAGACGTATCCTAGCCATCAATCTCTTCTATAAGATTCGTTTATTCTACCAACTTTAGACGACCCTTACAACAGTGTATGTTAACAGTGGTGAATAATCATTGGTATATCCTGAGCGAGGTCGAGGACTGTTCTCATTCGTATCCTTTACTGATATATACATCAATTAAATTTATGCATGTATTAATGTCAAAATCATTAGTTACAGAAGTAGTTTTAATTCTCGTTTCAGTTTATCCTGAACATCACTGAACCGGAGAGCCCCGGTCTCCTCTCTGGTGGTCAACCGCTTGACCGTCCAGTATCATCCAGCCAGAGAGAAGTGCCAGAGAACAGAGAGGAGTGGCCGCTCAAACAACCCATGCCGAAGCTGACCGCACCACTCCAGGTACAGTGGTGTCAATAATAAAGTACCCTGAAACATTCAATACTCTAACGAACCATGTCAAAGTTAATGCAAAACAGCTCAGGAAGAGTATATCGAGATATAATTAGTATTTACAGTAGATGGAGTTTTTTTAAAACCAAAATTACACCTTACACATAGTGACTTATTTCAGTACTTTAACAAACCACTCCAAAGGTAACAACTCCAAGTGATTGTGGATATAACTAACATGCTGCATTGAAATAATGATATGAGGAACGCGATTCATAACGCTTTCATTTGATCTGAATTAGTTGTTAATGTATTATTCTCCCGGTGATTACCACAAGTTCGTAAGATAAGTGTTTGAACGTTTGCATCCCGTCTCCGGGTACATGTACGAACGTTACGTTAACTCCACTAATCTTTACCCTGGGCTCAGAAGCTACATGTAGATTCGCTCGCGCGGCCCGACTTTGGATATAGCCAATCAAATCATTTTCTCGCCACCTTCTCGATAAAATGTCAATGAGAAAATGATTTGATTGGCTATATTCCAAGTCGGGCTGCGCGAGCGAATCTGGATTCTGAGCCCAGGGTACAGATTAGTGGAGTTAGCGTAATGTTCGTGCCATGAGACAGGATGGAACGTTTGATGTTATCAACATATGAAATATGCAAATATTGCCTTTTCCAGCGACATTCCGGCCTTCCCCTACAGCTCGTCCGTATGAAAACATAACTCTTTGTCTTTATCATAAAAGTATCTGTATTGACCTATGATCATACCTAACCTCTCGGTGATTATTAAGAATTCCATGAGCGACATTGCTTGGTATGATCATCTAACAGATGCTTCTTTTCAAGCAGACTTTCAATTACATGTCACCCGAATTGTCAGATAGTTTCCTTCTGCCCTATATCCCAGGATGAAAAATGCAGAGGAATTTACAGATAGTTTGAGAACGACACAAAATATCTGTGTCGAAACATCGCATACGATAAACAAAGAAGTTGTCACCCATATATTCCTTTGCATGATTGTCATTCCAACTTCTAAAATGCCTCACAAAGAAGTTTCCAGGGGGAAAATCAAACGCTTTTATCACGAAAACTAAATTGTTTCAACATATGCGTATTTAACCAGATTGATACATTCAGAAACTATAAACATTTCATGACCTGAACATTGTATTGAGTTACCTTTATTAACAGGCATCAGGCGAGGCTCAGTTCATAAACGATATCCCTACCTCTATCAAGACACTGTGCGGGGCCTTCGTGACAGCAGGTATTGGTGCTGGTTCCATAGACCAGATAGATCCCTCTGTAGCATTGGTACGTCGATCAATACATAAATCATTTTTGGAAATACTTAATTTTGTGCATGGAATAAACTTTTCTGCCTTCAGCATATTACTTTTAACGGGGAAGTGAGAAAATGTAATGTCAATGTCAGTTAAGTGATCAACCGTCATAAGGGTTTGATCTTACATAACACATGTCGTTAAATCATAACTATTTTGATGAACCTGGAAGACATCTTGCATGATATGACCCTCTTTGGAATGTAATGGTTTCTGTCAATTACGAAGTTTATATCATCTTATTGGTCAAGAATGATTATATCTTTAAATATGTGTATCTTGTTGAAAGGTGATAACTAACCTTCGTCTATCAGTGACAGAGTGTGAGTATCAGAGTCAATTGACAGTTAAGAATCACTCAATACATGAACTAGAAGTTTATCTTGTATAATAATTGAATAAATGTTAACATAGATATGACTATAATTAGTATTCGATATACGACGTGCATTCTTCGTTAGAAACTGTAAAGTACAATTCTGTGAACTTTTACATATGCGTACTGTTTGTTATGTTTAGCTGCAAGAAGGAGTGGTTGATTTCATCACCAGCAAGGACATCCCAGCAAATGGTGAGAACAACTATATGGCCCAGTACCTTGGCATGCAATTCAAAACTGAGGAGGTACGTCTAAAGATAATTCATCAAAGTGGAATGTTGTGCATCCAGTCAAAGATATCTATCATATCACCAGTCAACATCTAAGCTACTGTTAAAGCAATCATAGGAAAACTAACCGTCCTATTATAACCATTATAACTCAAAGTGATGGGAGAACTTTCGGGATGAGTGTGATCACTTTCGTTTAATATTTTTTGGACGGAAATATTTTGAAAATAAGATTTAAAGGGAAAGGAATTTATCCCCATTTAATGTCACAATAAAACAATCTAAAAATCTAACACTTAGCTATTTCTTTACTCAACGTAAAAGCAATTGTGGACACCACTCGGTCCAACCCTTAAATATTGCTTCATTCCATGTTGAGTCATATAGAGCAGGTGTCCCATAATTAAGACAGTTACATTTATAGTAATGAGGTTGAATCACTAGAACTGGGAGATAATTTTTTGTGAAGTTATCTTTTCAATCATCTTGATAATAGATACAACATTTTGAAATCGAAGTGCGATTTATAAAGAACATAATGTTATAGACCTTTACTAAGGGAAACAAATATTTCCAGGTGTTTTGCAGCGGGGACGTTAAATATGATGGACAGCCATTAGGACTCGTATTAGCAGGTAATATATTCATTTTCGGACATAATGTCCCTCTGAAGTTGACCCTTATTGTTAGAATCATTAATTCCTGACGGGAAAATTAAGATTTTCACACATGTAAGTATCAAAGTGTTAAAGATAAAATGTACCTTGTTACATAGCAAATCAAAATCAAAACGGTCTATTTTCCGTTATGTGTACCGTTTTGATTCTTATTGAACATAAGGCAGAACATATTACTCGCTTTGATAGTGATTTTACTACTGCTTCATAGAGGTCGTGTTCATTTTTCGTGTCTTCTTTTTTACCTTGCACTGTATAAATCCTATTCTCTTCCCACAGAGGCAGCTTACTCGGGTATGACTGAGCTGCCTCTGTGGGGAGAGAATGTATAAATCCTTGAGGCCGCGAAGTACGAGTGATGATTTCGAACAGATTTCAGCGAGACTGTTTCTTTTGCAAAAAGTTTACGAAACAGTTACATTATTGAAGTAGAATATTCAAATTCAATGCGATTACTTTTTTGTCCCTGTTTATAAATTTGCATTAAGGACTTACATATTTCTCCATAAGAATCTCAAGCTGTTGCTGATGCTGCGGCAGCGAAGGTGAAGGTCACATACAAAGACCAGAAGAAACCGGTTGTATCCATTGACCAGGCCATTGCAGAGGAGAGTTTCCATGCAAACCCTCTTATGGAACACAAAGTTGGAGATGTTGAAGGTGAAGTGTTAATTACGGTCTTATTGTAAAGGGGACTCTTGCGAAATGTAAATTTGTAATTACGAGACAATGCTTTCAAATTAATATTGTCAGTATAGTATCTTTTTTATTTAGCCTATATAATATATATATAATAATATATATATAAATATATACATATATATGATCCCTTTACCCAACTCGAATGATTAAAGGATGTTGAGACTAAAATGTCACATCAGATTTTGCTTGCTTCTTGATAATTTCAGCTTAATTATTTCTGTAACAACTATTGATGGAATTTGGTCTTTTAATCACGTTTCTTATAACACATATTTGCAGTTAAGGTAATAAATGGCGAAAAAGCCTTACTGAGTCATTAATAATTACATGATTGTATGTAGATTAATTTATTTGCGAACACATCAATTGTAATTTCTGGAACAAAATGGAGGAACACTGTAAATCATTCCCTTTAAAAGAGGATTTTGGTAACTAATTTAATGTGTTGTAATTAGTAAGTTCAATTAATACAAAATTGGAAATATAATTATGTTAACAACGTTTATATTGATATTAAACGAATAATATTGCTTCACAAAACGATAAATATTACATTGACATCAACATCTAAATCCAATACTCCTCTTGTACATGTAGATGCTCTCAGCAAGTCCGCCCATAGAATCAAAGGATCGACAAGACAGGGCAACCAGTACCATTTCTACATGGAGAGCAATGTATGTAAATGACATATTTTTTCTTGCCTGTTTTGAAAATTAATGATAAAAAATATAAATCTATATATAAATTAGTTCCTTAATTGTATAAGAGAAAGTTTATAAATAAAATAGTTCCTTAATTGTTTTAACGGTTGGCGTTTTGATATTGAACAAACTTCATCAACGAAAAAGATCACAGAGAAGAGACAATCTATAATGTATGTCACAAAATGTACAACCTCTATAATTTTAACAATATATTTATATTTTGATATATTCAATACATTGCTACAAATCTCATCTTCCTTTGACTACTTGTTCACGCTGAATATTCCGGTCGTTCTGTCTTTAAAGTTATTATCTTACCATGAAGAGACAAATCTTGAATTTTTTTCAGCCTGTCAAGGGTCTTAATGACGTCATTTTGCTTTGACGTTTCTTTCTCAGATGTTTTTTCCGCCATGACAAAACGTCAGGGTTTTAGACATTGTCCAGTCATGATATAACATAAGAATATGACCGAAGGGTTAGAATAAGACGGTCGATGTATAAACAGTACATTAACCCTATCTGTCCGCTGAAGTCTATGACAATAACATGTGTCCTCAGCTGTGACTTCTTATCACGTCGGGTGCAATTCCAATTTCCAAGTGAATTTTACGTATGACAACGGGTAGGGGTAGTAGCTTTTAGAATTCAATTTGAGATCTAGAATGCACGCAAAAATTGTTGCAACGGCGCGAGACAGCCGGATGTAAGTGGTGAACTATACGCCTAGCATGTACATGTATGGAAAGTTGCCCTGAGATAACGTTTACGTTTTGTATCCTGCCACTAGGTGGCGCTGTCAGTACCATCTGAAGATAGGATGGATGTGTTGAGTTCCTGTCAGGGAGCAGATGCCATCCAGGCTGGTGTGAGTAAGGTTCTGGGCAAACCAAACAACTAGTAAGTGATTCTTCAAAGGCATTTGGAAGTTGGTGTGGTAATACAAGACAAATGTTATGGATGACATAAATAAAGAAGTTGTTATCCATAACGTTTGTCTTGTATAACTAGTAAGTAGAGGATATATATCAAAAGAATGCAACAGTTGGCAATGTAAAGGAATCCAGAAGGTCTTTCTTTAACCCTGTTTTTGCACCGACCATAATTATCAAGAATAATCACGAAAGGGAGATTGATCACATTCGTCAACCGTAGTAAATTCATATAAACCATCCGTAAATAACTCATGCCCTTCACATTAATTTCAAGATCACAACAAAGCTTTACAGCTTTCAGAATTGAAACCTACGTAAAAATTGTAAGTTGGATATCTCAACATCACGAAATTATATTCACTAGATTTTCTGCATAAGTAACAGAGTTTCTCATTGAGAAGGACACGGGTCAGTCAAATTGACCTTCACATTATTTTCGAAATGCTGAGTGGTTAGCGAAATACATTAAAAGGTATACTCTAGCATTACTACATATGACGTAAAGGACAAAGTGGACGAAAAGAGTAGCCAAAAACCTTTTGAGTATTCAAATGTTAAATGACACGAATTATTTCGTACATTTCAGCGTTAACGTAAGCGTGCCCCGAGTAGGGGGAGCCTTTGGAGGGAAAGCCTTCTGTTCCATCCCAGTCGCGACTGCTACATCCATCGCTGCTTACAAGCTGAACAGGTAATAAGAGCACACAAATCGACTGTGTTGCGATGAATACAAGTATAGCAAATTACTGGGATACAAACTCGTTTTATTCATGGTTTCTATCCACATGGTCTGACAATGGTCTTAGAATGTAAAACCCGAGCAAGAGCGAGTATTCCTGAAACATGTATGGCACCTTCCATCTGCAATGATATGTTTGGTTTCATGTTTATGTTTTATTCTATATTTTATTCAAATTAGTATATATAGAATCGCAAAGAAAAATAAAGAAAAAAGTGACGGCATGCTTATCGTTACGAAAAAATTTTAATGACGTCACGGATAACGAAATGGAGGCCTGAACTAATTATGGCTAGATAGTTGTGAGTTGGACATAGAAGCACATACATGCATGGAAAATAGTCTATCATCGATCATATGTGGTTAGCGACAGTATGTGTATTCAATTGACATTATGTTTTCAATATGTGGATCCAAACAGTGTGCTGGTAGAACAGAGAGGATAACGTTTAGGTTTAAAGCCAAAAAGCTTTCCGTAATCGGATTGTGATAGTGACCTTTCAAGGTGATTTTTAAAACAAAGGTTTTAAGGGGCTTAAATAAATCTTGCACATTCTGTTTAAAAAAATAATAATATCTCCTTCTAAAGATAATTTTTAGACAATTGTAATTTTTTTACAGGCCAGTAAAATGCAGTGTTGATCTGTCAAGCAACATGAAGATGTTTGGAAAACGTTTTGCGTTCTTATCAAACTATGAGGTAACTAAAGTGAACATTACAAGAATTATGACGATCGAGGTTTGTGACATAGTTCGTATAAGCTCGAATGATGAGGTGCTGCACTATAACCACAACATGAAGAGATCGGTTTTAGGATTGACGCTCGGTTCTTCTTAGTCCTTTGTTGAATGATGTTTGACGCTACGAGGACAATTTATCTTGCATAAACGTATTCTAAAAGGGGACAATGAACAAATATAACATAGGAACATGTGCTTCAGTGCCTTTAAAGGGGCAGTAGCACGTTTATAGGGGAATATCATTCTCTCCCCACAGAGGCAGCTCAGTCATACCCGAGTTAGCTAATGTGGGGAGAGAATGGGGGAATGGGGGAATATAATGTGATGTCAGGAAAATGAAAATTAATGGTTCCAATTGAAAGACAATGTATTTAGCAATAATAATTCAAATATATAACGTAAAGTTTAGCCATGCGACTTCTTTTCCTTACACAAAATAAATTAATGAAAAGTGTTCACAAAAATGGCCGCCAATCGATTTTATTTGAATCTTCATGCTTTGTCCTCTGACTGGGGATGATTGGCTTGTGTAATGAGATTTTTTACACTGTCAAAATAATAAATTTAGCATTCAATTATCAGTGAAAATTTTAGAATATAAAATTATCAAAAAACGTGCTACTGTCCCTTTAAGATTAATATTCTAATGGTATATACATGTATGATAATGATTCTCCAGATTTTGTTTGTTAACTTCACGGTCACAAACTATCAATTCGCGACGACGATTCTAAAAATGTATAAAGATACAAATGTAAAGATTAGATATATTATAATCATTCTCTCTGGTGTATGAAGGGAACCTCACAATGTAGATTTCCTTTAACAGATCGGTTTCGACGATAATGGGAAGATAAACGCCATCAGTGCAGAGATCTACACAGACGGTGGATATGTAGCAAACTTTGCACTCATATACCATGAAATCGTTACCCATATAGATCAGGGTACGTATTCTCATATATTTAGCCTCATTACGTTCGTTTAGGCGAAAGACATATGTAAAATTAATCTATATGTGGCATATCTTAATTGAACAGAATAATATAAATTTGAGAGGATGTATTCATCATAATATATATCATTAATGTTTTTCTTCTTCCTATTTCTCTATGTCCTATGATCAAACTCTGAGATCTTTCAATTTCTACTTAAAATCATTGATCTGTAAATAATAAAATGTTTTCAATTTACATGTAGGAGTTGGGTTAAACAATATCAAGTTAAACCGCCCTGGATTACAGCCTGTTGAAGACTTTTGTAATTAAATGTTTGATAAAGATTTTTCATGAAGTATCAGATTTGTCATTACCTACAAAATTAGCATGACTGTCATCAATTCTTGCCTTAATATTAGACTTGACGTTTTCGTAGTTTTACTTTTTGTGTTGTTTATTTACTGTTTTATGAAACACAGGATACCACATCCCCAACTGGAGAGTAAAGATGATAGTTTGCAAGACAAACAAACCACCCTCACAACCAATGCGTGGACCTGGTAGGATTTTTTTTTATCAAATCCCTTATCATTTTTAATTATTGTAGTTAAGGCAATCTGTATTTGCTTGACAACAACGGTGTACTTTATTTCAACGATACAATAATAAATGAAAATATGAATATAAAAAAAATTCTCCCTTCGTTTCTGCAAAAGGCTCATTATCTGCAAATCGAATCATTGAGTCGATTTTTGCACATGTTGCCAGTTAACGCTATATACATTTACTCGACAACAACGTTTAACATTATTTCATAGATACATTGATACACGAAATGTTTAAAATAAAGATGTATTTTATCCGTTTCTGCAATAGGCCATACCTGTCTGGTTTATTAATTGAGTCGTCGGTTGAACGTGTTGCCAGTGACGACAATCTGTATTTGTTAGACAACAATGGCGTAAACTTGTATTTAATGATGCAAATTAATGGTTGAATATCTTTTTTATACGTTTCTGCAATAGGCCCCTACCCGGCTGGTTTGATCATTGACTCGATGGTTGAACATGTTGCCAGCGCGCTGGGCAAAGTAGCCACAGATGTGAAGGAAACTAATCTCTATACCGAAGGACAGGTAAGCCGCTGCTTATAAGGCATATGCCCTTTCTTAATTCAAGCATTTTTTAAATGGAAAGTCAAACGACCCTTCTTCATTGTCAATACAAGTCCATACAGGCTAAAATTGCATCTCGAGGTCACAACTGAAGTAGCCGTTAATAGTGTGTGAAATATCTTCCCCTAAACTGCAACTATGTTATTACCCCTGCTCGGATTATACTTGCATTTGCCGTCGTTTGTCAAATGACACACTCATGTAATGGCATTTTGTATTGCAGATTGATCTCTTTGGGCATGAACTGAAGGATTGTACTTTAAGAAGAATTTGGCAAGAACTTCGTGTCTCATCTGAGTTCGACAAGAGACGTGCAGAGATAGAGACTTTCAACAAGGTTGCTTTTCAATTGCTAAATCATCTAAAGAAATATGCCAATTTATAGCATGGTTAAGATGACACAAGTGTTACTTGTTGACCAACAATTTCATATTCCCTTGATCCGTACCTCTTTCTGACACCCCCTTTAATTTTTGACAACTCTTACATATCGTCCATTTAAAAGCTTTACTATCGGTTCAAGACATGACAGTTGAAACACTTAAATGACTTATGAATTCGTTCATCTCACTGGTTTAATGAATTAGAATATTTTTCATAATCAATAACGTTCAATCTTAAAGCTAAAGGTCATCTCGAAACTGATTCAGAAAGAAAAGTTTGAATGATGTGGGTCAGATTGCTTGGCAGTCTGATTAGTATCGGACTAGGTCCGAGGATTTAAATATTCAAAATATCAACTCTACGGAGATATGAAATCCTCAACACTAGGTCTCAGTGGAGAGGACCTATTGAAATAACAGGTTCGATTCTCCACATAGTTTATATTTTAAAACTTTTATTCGGAACTAGGCCGATTTTTAACAGACTGGATTGAGTGGAAAACATTCCCTCCTTTATAATTGTTAAAAACTTTTTGCGTGACATTTCAAAACATAGATATATATCAGAAATAAATTCCATTTAGATGGCGAACAAATGTAACAATGTTACATATATATATATGACTGGCTAGGAATCAAATGATTTTTTTATTATTGTGAAATAATAGTTAAATCAAATTGAGAATAACAATATATTTCTTTATTCTCTACAGTCAAAATTCAAATGTGCATACATTGGTTTAGCATTAATTATGCAGGAAGAAGTTTTAATGTAAGTACAGATTCAAAATCTGATGTTCAATATTCAACATGTCCTATTTCCCAAGGAAAACAAATGGAAGAAGCGGGGAATAACAATGAGTCCAGCCAAGTACGGGTTCTTTTACATGGGTGGAGGCATGACAGTAGACGTCGCCATTTACTACAGAGACGGAACCGTCACGGTCAGCCAGGGAGGTATCGAGATGGGGCAGGGCCTCTATACAAAGGTACATCAACAAATACAAGACTTAGTGCATCGCGTATATCAAACCCAATAATTAATAGTAGTGGTTTTGGCTGGTCATTCACTAGCCCTTGGTCTTTAAAGGGGCAGTAGCAAGTTTTTTGATAATTTTATATTTTAAAAATTGCACTTATAATTGTAAGTAAATGCCTAATGTATTATATTGACAGTGTCAACAATCACATTACACAAGCCAATCACCCATAGTCAGAGGACAAAGTATGAGGATTCACATAAAATCCATTGGCGGCCATTTTTTTGTGAACACCTTTAATTCATTTTTGTAAGAAAAAGGAATCGCAAGGCTGAACCTTACGCTATATATTTGAATTATTACTCCTCCATTTAGTCAAAATACATTGTCTTTCATTTGAAACCATTAATTTTCATTTTCTTGACATCACCTTATATTCCCCTTAAAAACGTGCTACTGCCCCTTAAAAAGTAACCCATCGTCCCGGCTGCAAAAACATGTTTTGAGACGACCCCTTGATTTTAAGACCTTCATAGTTACAAAGTATTTAGAAGGTCGGAAGGCTTTACCTACCCAAACGTCTCTTTGTCGGAACCTACATGTACCATTACATTGTAGTTATTTCTGCAAATCCGATGCCAGCCTTTTCCCCAATCACAAAGAATCCAACTCGGCACAAATGGCTGATAATTTCTTCACTTTTTCTACCACAAAGATTGCTCAGGCAGTTGCCAGTTCTCTAGGAATACCGATCAGCATGGTTAAAGTGAGACCCACCAACAGCCACATCTCGCCTAACAACCCGGTATCAGGAGGCAGTGTTGCTAGTGAACACGCTGTGGAGGTAAATGTGTTGTGTTAGTGATTGTCTCACCTTTGCATCGCAAATATCTTTACAGGCCAGGCAACAATTTAATCGTTATTTCCACACAGGTGTAGATCAAGTCATAAAAAATGGCACAAGAAACAAACCATTTAACAGAATTCGACCAATGAAACCACTTCTCAAATTGATTGATTGTTTGTTGTTTACAAGGCCTTTGCTAAAATGCTGTCCCTTACTTTTGAAAAGCGTCGCTGATTGCACAGCTAATTTTGAATGCATCCAATCAGGCTTCACCCTTCTAGTCCGAACACTAAGATAAATCATAAGTTTGATTAAAATTTTATGGTTTGATATACCTTTGTTACCGACAGTAGCACTCCACCGACTGTATCTATAACTATATCTGAACTCTATAACAGTCGTTCTCATCAACCTCTGTTCCAGTCCGCCATTCGATGCTGCGAGATTCTGAATGAGAGGATGGCCCCGATCAGAGAAAAACATCCCGACTACGACTGGAAGACTCTTGTCAGTACATGTACACTTTCAAGCATTCCCCTCGGTGCTAAACACAAGTACGTATATATTTTTTATTCTTAGTTTAAGTGTGCCCATTAGGTTAATAAAGGGTTCTTTATTTTCAGTTCGATGTGTGGACTTCCTATCGGAACATACGAGAACTTGTTATACGTTTTCTTAAATTTGATACAAATGCATTCACATGCATCAATGCAGCCAGCCATATGTATAAAATGACGAAAAGTCTAAAGGCAGAAGATGTTTGACAATGAAATAACGTATTCCATAGAAATTATCATCTGGCCAATTCAATACAACAGTACAGTAAGTTGAGGCTTTTAAGGTAGAACTTTGAAGTCACAATACAGACATGGATGGCCCTACAAACATGCAAGTTGTTGAAAAGATATACCCTCCAAGGAAAAGACAGCTTGTTCAAATTGAAATAAAAGAATTTTTGCTGTGACAACTTTATAAAATTGTTTAAGCCAAAACTGAACAAATTTCATGCAATTTCCATTTAAGAGATGAACTTGCTGATCCTTAAGAACCGTGTGCTCTGCTCTAATCAATCTAAAAGTTAAGTTATTTTTGTGACTAGTAGTAAACAATCTAAGTTGGTAAAGAATCTGCAGAAAGGCAGATTGTAATGCGGACTATGAACGCTCAATCATAGGTAAGCTTGATGTAGTCACCTTGGTCCTTTTTGATTGCAACCTACATGTAGCTCTGTTGAATGGTTTATTGAACAACTATTTGTAATTTGAGAACTTTTTTGATTTCCCAGAAAAGCAATCAATCATTCTTCCCAACATTACGTGTTCTGGCTCATACCCTCACTTTAACAAGCTTCTAAGTGATAAGCTAACATCTTCATTCCAGTTGGGCTCCTAAGAAGCATGACGGACCAGGGGTGTTCCACTACTTCTCATACAGTGCAGCCGTGAGCGAGGTGGAGCTTGATGTTCTCACTGGGGAGAGTCAGATCAGGAGGGTGGACATTCTCTTCGACTGTGGGGAGAGGTTAGTAGGAAAATCAAAATACACTATTCAGTTAAAGATTTATCTGGGTCGAGGCAACTTTGTCTACAGTAAGGAACTGTTCTACACGCAGTAAATGTTTGGTGCAATGCCACATTGAATTTCAGCGCAATACCACCCATCGCTAGTTCCAGTCGCAATGCATGGCCACAATAGTGTTGCGGGCTGTCGTACTCCAAAATAGAAGCAGTTGTGACATAAGTTAACTTTTAAAGATTCAAATCGCCTCACTTCACCTAGGTTGAGGTATGTTAGTCGTTATATATGATATCCGTAGCGCCTTGTACTAAAACGTTTTTGTAAAGCCGACACATTGGTTTTAGCTAAGAAAAGATTTTTTAAAAATTGAGAAAATGAAATAAATTTTCGTCTGCCCGTAGGTCGAACCAAAGGCCAAGTAAAGTTGTATATCTGTGCGCAAACGCTAAACCTGGCCCTTGAGCGACCTTTATGACATATTTTCCATTCTACAGTGGTGTGAATATGTATATTTATTGAGTTCATGCCTTGACCATTGATGGCCAAAGTACGTCGCTATTGCCATGTCGGAGGGGCAGCTATATTTAGCAACCTGTGGTTGCCATGTTGAAATTAATTGCACACAATTCAGTCGACCGAATACACGCGTTCCTCTAGTACTTACCTTTTGTACTACTGTAAATCAATAGACAACGTGGTTGATTATGTACATGTGCGGCTTATACAATTGGTAAATCTTTAAAGGTAATTCTTGTTCCTTAAATGAAACGTCTCATATGTTTGATTTTTAAAAAGGTTTCATGAAAAAATTGCTTTGATTTGCAGCTTGAACCCAACAATCGACATGGGACAGATTGAAGGTGCTTTCATGATGGGCGTGGCAGGTCACATGTTTGAGGAGGTCATCTATGACAAGGAATCTGGACGAGTGCTCAACGATGGCACATGGGTAGTCAATTGTTCTTTAAAATTTCGGTTGAGATTCATTTAACAATGATATTTGCACTACCAATATTCACGACTACCGGTAATCTCTTCTTTTAAGTAATAGAATTTTTAATAAATATGATTTCACCTTTTGTTGTCAACGTTCATGGTTCAAGTGATGCATTTATCGATGTGACGATATTTATCAAATCTTATTTTTATTTTGAAAATCGATAACCAATATAAATGATATGGTTGATGCTGTTGATATAGACATACAGTTTTTGCCTCAGTATACACATTTTCTTGAGATAAGTGTTAATTTTGTTGTTTTATGTTCAAGGAATACAAACCCCCAACAACCAAGGACATTCCAATTGATTGGCGGATCAAACTGTTAAACGATGTCAAGAATCCTCTTGGTGTTAGAGGCTCGAAAGGTAATCGTCTTATTTCAATGAATTTGGTTGTTTCACAATCATTTCCATATGAGTTTGTAATCTATTGAGAACCCCAATCATCTCTTGAGCTCTTGATGTAAGAACTAAATTTGACAACAAGAAATATTTACTTTGTAGTATCAAGTCAGTTCGAGGTTCCAATACGTTCCTTTTTACTCTCCTATTACTTTGTATACATTACATCAGATTGTATCAAGAAGCGATTATCTTGAGTATCTCTCAAACTTTATACATGCAAGCTAATGCTAATTAAACTGATAAACATATTAACGATGACCCCTTTATATGCTTGTTGTTGAAAAGAACAATATCTCTTGTTTTTAATCAGTGTGGTTTATGCCCTGACTTATAAGGAAGCAACTTTTCACGCCTAACCAAAAAAAGATAATAAAAAAAAAATAAAAAAACTTTTCACGCCTAACATGTATACATATCAAATCTTAAAGGCAGCAAATCTTGATGAGTCTTTTAGCTGTATATATGTTAAAGTTTATCCATAATAATAATTTATCAGGCATCCTGCTACAACAGCATATATGTATCCGAGTAACTCCTATCGTATCCTGGTATCTATCAAGCCAAATGCCAAAACGCTTCCCTACATGTATATAAGAAACGTTGACGACGAGGTTGCTGCAGGAGCTCAATATATTTTGCTAAGTCTCATCGCCTAACACCATGTCTTTGTCTGGTGAGAGAACATGTTAATTGTTAACTTGTTTGACGTTATCAATAATTGGTTGCGTGTGTGACCTCAGTATAGAGTTCAGTATATAAGCCATCTACACTGACTGATTCCCATATCTATAACAGCAAGCGGTGAGCCCCCAATAGTGCTGTCAGCCGGTGTGCACTCTGCATTGAAACAAGCCATGGAGGCAGCTCGTCAAGACATCACTGGAGAGAAGGACTTCCAGCCTACAGGTGATAGATAACACACTGCCGGGCACAACAGATTAAACCGTGTTGGCAACACGTTCGCCAACAAGGATAACTTAATTGTGCACAGCAGTGTAGATGTTACAGTCAATATGTCAAATCAGTCATTTAGTCAAAGGCCTAAATGTATCAGGGATTTTATCAAATGACTGCGACGGTCAGTCATTTGATAAAATGACTAATTTTCCTAGGCATTTAGCTAAATGACTGAAATTGTACCCTGTGTTTTTGACAATTTGACTGTTACTGTTGAGGCAATATGTCAATATACTCATAAAGTATGGTGTTAAATTGGTTAGCTTTTCAACTTCCCTTGCAGTATATAATTCTAATTATGTTGCTCCCATGTGTCAGTTTAAATCTAAATTTGTATCAATAAGTGAGACTGTCAAATCAGAATTGACGACAGGTGGACAGGGTTTTATGAAATGTAACTGTGGAGGTCGGTACAAATGTACTACGAAAAAAAGATGCAAATGTAGAAAACACAATATTCTATGCCATATCGTTGGCATATGATTGTAGATATATGCTACAACTATGTAGATATGTTTGAGTGTTACTTGGTCTACAACTATTATGTTTTGATGATCTGAAATAACACATCAATTCATCAATAAATCTCTGATCTCATATATAGGCTGACTGATTTGACATATTGACTGTAACATATATACATTCAATTCTTCTTTCGTAAGTTACGTCAATCTGGTAAATGCTCCCTGTAGAAAGTATTACAACACCAATATTTTATTTTATTTTTCTGCAAATCATTCGCTCGAGGGTTTTTTCTAGTTATATTCAAACCTATTCTGCATTACCGCAACGGAATTGAACCAAATTCCTCAGATAGCTCATCATCATTGCTCAGTTCAATTTAATAGAGCACGATTAGCGGTAACCATTGCTCATCAGATAATATAATAAACAAACAATATACTTTTTTTTATGTCTTTAGTAATCAGTCTATTTCAAGTTTATGTTCAGGTCCGCCTTAACTAATAACACTAATGCTGTTTTATTACGAGTATTTGCTTTGGATAAGCATCCGAAACTACGTGTAATAAATAAATATGGCCCCTCTCGGCCATCATACATTCAGCTATGTCATTTAGCTTATTCGTCGACTGAGGAGCAAAGCATGTCTTTTTTTAAAACAAATTCTCAAAATAATCTAGAATTGAGAAGCTTAAGCTTTCATAAAGTCCAAAAGTTGTTTTGCTCTATATGGTAGCTAAGCTAAGTGAAGGCTACTTTCTAAAATGTTTTCAAAAAATGTATTTAAAAAATTGAAAGTTATTTGCATCCCTTTTGAGATTGAGATGACGAATCGTGCAAATATGATCATGTTATGCATCGCGCTTGGATTTGTTAAACAAATGATAATGGTGAATTCTGAATTTGCCTACAATATGGATGTTTTAGTAATATTCAATTATGGTATACGTCGTTAATGTTTCACATCTTTTTATTACAGTTTCACCTTTGACCGTCGAACGACTTCAACTTGGCTGTGGTTTCAACATCAGCAAAATGGCTATTTAAAGTATCCAGTCCAGTGGACAATTTGTTATGGCTTTGAGAAGAAATCTCAAGTTAAAAATCAAATAAACAATCACTGTTTTCTTTATTCAAACAATCAATGTATATTATAGTATGATTAAGGGTATAACTTGACACATTCAGCTAAATAAATGTCATCTTCCTTTTATCTTTCTTTAAAAATGCTATAGTCAAATGCGGTAAAAGGAAAAAACTTGTTGACTTGTTTTCCTAATGAATCCATAGAGACAAATTCCATTCAATTAGTAGAAAAATATCATATTTTTACATTAAGGAATCCTGTTGAAAAGACCAACCATTGCTATTCGGTTTCGTAGTGTAGATTCGTACATTGATGTAATGTATCGTGGCCTATTATACTAAATATTAAACTTCCTTACAGTTGTTTGAAACCTAATTGAAACTGACATAACTGATAGATTTTCAAATGGTATAAATTATAACATTTTGTGTTCTTATGTACTTATTCAAGAGGATATATATTATATGAACATGTATTTTGTTCGGTCTTAATCTTTTATGCTATTCGGTAGCTTTTTTATTTCGCATAATTTGCCTTGTGATAACTGATTTGGTTTAATGAATCGTAAAACTATATAATATACTATAAAATAACTCAGAATCACCACAGTTTCAGACTAAAAAAAACATAAAGGACATCAATCTTAAGTTAACAATTATCTTACCTTTTATCTAATCTCTTACGTAAATGAAAGTATGTGGCTGTATATGATTGGATAGCATTTCGACGATTCAAGTTGATCGATAGTTTTATAAGATTTGTCAATTATAAACTCATCGTCTTCAGCATTATTTTTGTTGTGTGACAAGAAGGCGACGGTGAGTGTGGTCGTTGGGATATTGCAGTTGTTTACATTTGTCTTGTGGTACAGGAGAAATTGCTGTCTGTAAATTTGTTATTTGTTTTCTACAATACCTGTAAATATATATCTATTCTATTCAATAAAGGTTATTCATATGTTTATTTTGTGCGTCGTTTTAGTTTCATAATGACAGTATTCACACATAGGAAGTTTATACGGTATTTCCGAAGAATGACGAAAAAGTCCTTTTCGCAACCTTATATTTTAAGAATTTAAGTTTGCTTAACCCTCACGCAGTATCGTTAATGACACCACCTTTTCGGCTAGGTGGGCCTCAGAGGCCCAGGCACATGCACATGCAATTCAGAAACGCTGCGAGGGAAAAAGGGTCAATATTATTAATGGTGTTATATATGATATGTCACCTACATGTATGTGTTCCAATCCTTACCAACTGATCGGTGATATGTTTATTTAAGATTCATTTGCAGGCTTTTTTGGTAAAACTTTATTTAGAGTAAGTGTAAAGAAAGCAGAATTCACATGTAAGAGTAAACGCTAGATCATGTGATACCTATTGTTTCAAATTTCGTTATTCAATTTTACATAGAACAAAGGTTACCATTATGCATCGACATAGTGTCAGAAATTTAAACGTTGTCGAACGTGAAATTGAAACCGAAGTTTCATGGTTCACAGTAGTCTGACATTATAATATTCATTATCGCCATAATGCGCATTATTGGTTCGTTCCTACAGGCCAATCCGGCAAAAAGAGTGTAAGATGCACGTGTGCATTAAATTAAGAGTTGCCAACGAAACCCAATATCTCTACATCCGGGTTAAAAAAATTCTTCATTCTCTTGCCACATGGATACAGATTATTCACAACATCACCTCCACCAAATTGAAACTTTAGGAAAGCGTTTGCATGAATGGGATATTTGACCATGAAGGCCAGTTATCGCCCCTGTTTTTGGTGGCTTCAAAGAACTCAATCATATGAACTGGCGTTTACGATCATGATCTTGAACCTTAAAATTTCAGGAGAGTTTGGTTTACCAAAAACTCACATATTCGTCAATAACAAAAAGTAACGTGACTTTAGATAGTTACATAGTTAGATAGATACAGTAAGAAAAAGGAACATGTTGCCAATAGTTAATGCCACAAGTCAAGAGGTTGGGACAGAGTTATTGGGTTGAATACACTATTAAAGGGGGTCTGCAACCCAAATTCTTAACTTCCAGAGTTTTATTAGCAGGGCTTACAGCTGACAGCCAGTTCAAAGTTTGTGTCACGTGACCCCCTTACCCGTATGGACGCTCTCGTTAACGATGGTCAATTTGGTTTCACAAGCTAGGTTGTTGATTCCTTTAGAGGGGCAGTAGCACGTTTTTAGGGGGAAGATAAAATGATGTCAGGAAAATGAAAATTAATGGTTCCAATTGAAAGCTGTGTGTTAAAACTAATTGGAGTAGTAATAATTCAAATATGTAACGTAACGTGTAGCCATGCGATTCATTCCTTCCACAAAATGAATTAAAGGTGTTCACACAAAATGGCCGCCAATGGATTTTATGTGATTCTTCATATTTTGTCCTCTGACTATGGATGATTGGCTTTTGTAATAAGATTTTTGACACTGTCAAATTAATACATTTAACATTAACTTACAATTATGAGTGAAACTTTTTAAATATAAAATTACCAAAAAACGTGCTACTGCCCCTTTAAAGCACACAAATATGTAGTTAATTTATGGTATTGAAGAAGTTGAGGGGCAAATCACAATTTCGATAACGTCCATGAACGTCACTTGCATCAGATTATTGACCGACAAAGATAGTGCTTCAATCGTGATAACTTGAATTTACTAGCAGATGGCACATTACACTGCCTTTTAGAGTAAAGAAGTTGTTAATGCCTAATGTTATAGCCAAAAACTATATTTAAAATCAAATAAAACATCAATTGTATGAATTAATTGAACGTGTACGTCTACATCACAATACGCCCGAGACACACCAACTGCATGGGGACTCCATCAATGTGTCCATTCATTTACAAGGGGAAGTCAAGCAAGAATTTTTGCAAATACCAGGAATTCATAAGACTGACTTCAACGCCATCTTGTGATTAACAGAATACGGAAACAAACCTAAAACTAGTGTTCTTGTTTTGGCTTACTCTTTTACATTTGACAATTTTCGCTTTGATATCATTGAAATCATGTACCTTTTTTGTTTTTTGTTTAAGGCGAAGAAAAAGATTCTCTGAAAAATTACATATGCGTTTCAGTTTTTGGAAAGTATATTATTTTTGCTATGTAATATTTTTCGGATGTTGGTTTATCAACATCAGGAAGTAATCTCAAGGAGTATTATTTATTTATTTTTTATTGCGATTCTGTATATTTTGTACCGTAACCGGGCCTCAAAGGCCCCACGATACTGCGTGAGGGTTAAAAGGTGTACTGAACCATAAATATAATCAAGCTAGTTGCTGCGAGCAGAGACTGGAACTAGCAAACCACGGGTGGTACTGGGCTGAAATTAAGTGAGAATTGCACTCAAGCCCGACTGTGTGAAGAACAGATCTTTACTGAAGCAAAAGTGCGGAGCCCCTGGCGGGTTTCGAACCGGGTCGAACGCGCTAACAACTGCGCTACCAAACCCCCTTTTGCAAATGAATTTCATAACAAAGAGTACTTTTCAAAATTCTTATAAAAGAAGTATATAATAAACAAAGAATTTAGAATCGTCAATCCTAAAATTCAGTTTTACAAACAAATCCTTATTGGGTAAATTGAATTTATACTTACACTCAATACTACTATATGATTACTCTTTAGCATTACCCTAATATCCACTTTAAGAGATTTGGGTTAAATTGAGGAAACGTAAAAGGCTGATCCAAACGCTATTTGAACAGAGGCTAAATCAACATATTATGACTTGATATACCTCAGTGGGGACTCCGAGAGAATAGCTCTCTGGATGCGTACATTTATCATAATTTTTGGGTAAATGATAATAATAATAATATAAATAGTTACCAAGAGCCGAAAGTACCGAGACTCTTCATTCGATTGGAACTTTAAAAATGAAAATATGTATTTATATAATTAAGGTTTCCCACTTGGGTTTTGTTGTGAAACAATACCCCAACGAAAGGTAATGAATTTACATGATTGGAAAGAGTATGTTGGTAGGCCTATATCTGTTTTGCAAACATACAGTTTGACGCATACTCAGTGGCTTGAATGAAATATAAAATAGAGACATTGGCTCTGTAGCTCATCAGGCTTTATATTAAATTTTGCTTTAGGGTGTGGCCAATGTGGCCCCACCCCCCTCACATATCAATTGAACAACAAAGCATAAATATAAAAAGGATATTTTAATGTATCTCTTATCAACAAGCTTCATAGTTATTTTTTATACAAATTGTGGTAGCAGATGTTACTTTGCGTACAAATACAATAAAAGAATGATTTGTGGATAACCCGTCCTAAATGTATGTTGTGAAATAAACACAAAAATGTTCACAAAAGAGAATAATGGCAACAAGGGGAGCATTTAGTTATTCTCTAACTTTGGCATCAACTTCACTTAAATTGTCCTGGCCAATTAACTAACTGCCTAGATATGCATCGCCCTCAGAGATTGAGTGTTGATAACATGATTGACACCTGTTATGTTGATGTCCCGTTCAATTACTGCGACGTGCTATATTAGCTCCTCTCTTCAGCTCCATTACTCTTGTCTTACTCATACCAGCAACTTCCGGTCTTAGTAAACCTAGCCTCAATATTATCCGTTTCTCTCCTATACTGATTGAAACGGATAATATTGAGGCTAGGTTTACTTAGACTGAGCAACTTCTAGAATGTAACTCAAACAGTTCCTCTTAAAGCGTTCGTAAAATCTTTAATAAACCTCAGGCGTCCTAATGGTGTTGTTTTGAAGGTTATTTTTTGGGGGATAAACCTCCATTCAGGTGCCCATACAACACCACAAGGCCATCCTATAGAATAACCCAGGGGAAATCTATAGATCATAGCGGACACATTTATACAATGCTCATTACTTGTAGATATTCCGAAACAAACATATGAACCTTTAAAAGTTTGAAATTTAACAAATTACAAATTCTGCGAGTTTCTTACCCGTAACATTGAAGTTGTCAATCAGCACCTTTACAACCAGGCAGCAATTTATTCATTACTTAATTTGTATCATGCTGATCATTCATATATTGTATTTTATAGTTTGTTATTTAATGATTCGAATGATTTAAACAATATTTTATTTCCATAAGACATGTTAATGTGATACAAAACAAAAAGTATAATCTATATGGAAAAGGGATTAGCAAACAGGCTAATAAAGCCTATATAAATGCTTCTCCTTAAAACAAAATTGTTACATATATTTTGATGTCATACATGGAAATATAATTCGTTTCACGCCTACAAATGGTACAGTGAGTCAACATTACAACTATGGTATGTCGTTTAAGAAAAGCGGTGAGATTCAGTTATAAACATGTGAACAGATTTTACCAACAGTTCATTATCTGGCCAGGACAATGATTCGTCGCCGTTTAAGATAACATTTAAAGTGACATTGTTTTGGAAGAAGAACTTGGTCATTCTAAATCTATCATATAGAGGACATTGAAGAAAATAATGGAATGGATCCTCTCGAATATTGCCACAGGAACAGGCACGGTTGTCAGATAAACATCTATCAAATAAATGAGAGTTTAAGTCACTGCAGCCAATGCGCAAGCGGCAGAGAAGAATTTGGCAGCGCCTAAGACCAAATGATACATACTTTTTGAATTTTAGAGACAACATCCTATCACCAGAAGTGAGCTTCTTAAATTGAGAATCAAGTAAAAGTTGAAATAACTTTAATCTTACTGACTCATGGTTTAATGTTTTCCCTTCTGAATTATTTCATTTGACATTTTCATCAGAATACAACAAATATTGATAGAAATACTGAATAAATATTTTTCCTGTAATCGTTAATCTAAATTAAATGATAAACCAGTCAACCGTCATTAAATAAGCTGAAATATGTTAAAATGCTTAATTATTTGATAATTGATATATTTTATGGCATATGTCTGGAATATTGGATATAATATTTGAACCTGAACTATTGAAACAACCGCAGTTTGCCCTGATTTAATTATTTTCATCTAACCGTACCACAGCCTTTATATCTCCAAGTTCATTAATCTACCAAATGTATTTGATACATCAACGTTAAATGATAATGTACTCCCGATCAATATCTGTATATTAATGGATAAACTGTCAGTTATATGACATTTTTACAGTAATTTCAGCTGAAAACCAAATGGATCGTGAAGTGGACAACAGGACAACTAAGCTATACAGGAGGAGCGATGCTTAATCAAGACTTACAAGACTACCTTCCTATATAACGAACTTCGGACCTGGAACTCGGCCATCATGGTAATACTTAAATAATATTAATACATGTAATTTCGTATAAGTTTGCAATTTTTTGTTTGTTTAAACTATTCAACATAATCATTGATACATCATTCTCTCCCCACAGAGGCAGATAAAGTCAAGAAATGTTGATACAGCGTCTGTTAATATTACGCCGAAATCCCTGGGTTCCGGCAGTTTTCCCTGGCTTAAATGCATTTATTTCTTTATCAAAATTTGTTTAATGACAACGCTTCTCGGATTGAAGAAGGTGGTTATATCACAATGCTTTTGTCATGATTTAGTAGCGAAAATGATGATAATTTATAAGAACAGCGTCGCCGATTGCACAACTATCTTTGAGGGCCTCCCAATCTATCCCACTAAGTCGGCGTAATAGAACAGAGGCTGTATTAACATTTCTTGACTTGATCTGCCTCTGTGGGGAGAGGATGTTGATACATATGCCTGAAAACATGTGAAACCTATCGATACAAATGACATTGTAACATATGGCTGTTTATTCTACACAAATGATTAGAAGGAAGAAAGATCTGTTCATGAAGTTTGCATATCAAAATTTTTTTAATACGATTTGCATCTTGCAATCATGTTTCTGATTATAGAGTTACCTTACCTATCAATATGTATATTTTAAATGGTGGAACAAACCTGCTCTTGTACACAAATTAATAATACATATGTCCACAGCTATTATCTACATTTTGTAGTTACTGCCCAATCAACATTATTTGTATTGTGATGATATAAGTTTGAGCCGTTACTACAATTCATAATAAGACAATCTATATAAGGAATTATTTACATCTATTACTGTATGTCTATGAAAGAGCAATACGGATATATATTATTGTTCCAAATCCAGGCCGATTGTGTCTATTTATGAAGTGATTATTTTTCTAGAATAAAAGTAAACATACACATACATAGGTATGCAGAATATGATAGTATAAAGAACTTGTTTGGTTGCAAGCCTATTATGATAAATGTGTCTAACATATTACTTTTAAAGGGAGGCATTAAATTCAACAAATCATTAAGAGGCAATAATTCGAGACTAGGAAAATATATAGAAGGAATCCACATTATTCAGAAAATAATAAGTTTGATAAACTCTTGTATTTGCCTAAATGATAATTGTCTGGTCATTTGATGAAGTTTAGTGAAATAGAAGGCATCATCCATATTTAAGGCAACGAATGTTAAAGCAAGTATTCTTATTTTACATCGATACGCGCTAGTTCTTAACATACAATGAAATGTGTTATTAATTTAATTTAATTTCATATCATAATTTAATTTTATTATATGCTTTCCCGAAAAGGGGACCTCAAATAAATATTTGTAATAATAAAAAATATATATACGGGAAAGTATGTTTGTTAGTTCTATTATGTTTAGACAACTTCTTTCATCTTTACAGCTCATGATGATTTTCCAACACATCTTAACAATATCTCTGTCAATTGGAATCATTACGTCGAATGGTGACATGTTTAATCCAAATGCGAATGATACTGAAGACAACCTTACTCACTATTTAAATATGTTACTCAAGTCGCCAGTGAAGGATAATTTACAGTTTAATCTTACTTCGCACTTGGGCGTTCTTCACTGTAATGTGTACTGCAATGGGACTTCACGAGAAGATATTGCACAAAGGAACTGTTCTTTTGCAACTCCAAGTTGCAGACCATGTTATTGCAACAACATGTGTGATACATATGGCAACTGCTGCCCTGATCAAGAGGGAAACATCAACAGTATGAATGAGACGAAATATACATGTGTTGGATCAAAAGAAGATGTTTATGACATTTACGGAAGTTTTATGATTACCTCTTGCCTTGGTGAATCTACAGTAAAGGTTAAAGCAGTGTCAGGTGAAGACGTTCATCCAGTGACATCACTCACAACAAACACCACATACATCAATTCGTATATTGCAGATTGCAATAATGATACCAATTACACATTCTGGAATAAAGACAACAGTTGTGACTATTCAGAACCCAATCTGCAAACTTCAGAAAAGTGTATTTTCTATATATACCCTGACTACAACCTCCCAGTATATTCTTGCGATCCATCTTTCCCAAGTCAAAATTACATAGATACTTGTAACACCACTGGCTTGTGGAAGGGAAACTCTTTAGAGAGGGAGATTGATCTTGAGTTTGGATGCATCAACTGGACACACTACCCTGTGGCTGATGGTGACTTCGTCTTCAAGAACATCTACTGCTTCCTATGCAATGGACTTCAACCGTCCTCCCTTGAATGTGTAGAAAATATCCTTTCAATTAACAGTCTTGTATCACTCACTGAGAAAGACAGACCAGGCTGTGAGGAGTATCAGTGGTATGATAAACTGAAGGTAAGAGGAATATGATATTTTATAGCTTCTGTTTTAATATATTCAATTGTTAATTATTGGTCAACCAATTTTCCTTTAAAAGAAAAACATAAAACGGGCGAAGAAAAACTGTTTAACCTTTCTGTTCACACTGAAGTTTTTAAAAAATATTTTGATAGACTTTCCTTAATCTTAACTTGTTATCATATTTCTTAGAAGAAAATTTTCTCTGTTATTGTACATGTTCTTTTTATTTATTTCATACGAGCCCATATCAATATCTCATTACACAAACAAATCACCCATAGTCAGAGAACAAATTATATAGATTCACATAAAATCCATTGGCAGCCATTTTTGTGTGAACACCTTTAATTCATTTTGTGTAAGAAAAGGAATCGCATTGCTAAACTTTACATTATACATTTGATCTTTTACTGTTTCATTTAGTTTAAATACATTGTCTTTCAATTGGAACCATTTATTTTCATTTTCTTAACATCACTTTACATTCCCCCTAAAAACGTGCTACTGCCCCTTTAAAGAAATTGGTGAATGCATTAAATACTCGTTAAATAGTTCATAAACAATACTGCTAGAGCAGAATATACAACATAATATTTTAACATTGGATTAGCGCTTGCTGGACATCATCAAAAGCAGAGCAGTCCCGAAACTCTGGGGATTGCTTTCCCCTGTTCCGCCTCCCACAAAACCACAGTAATTGGGCACTTTTGTGTGTGATGAAATGTGTAACAAAGGGGAATTTACGAAGTCGTGACCAATAGAACAAAATAGAACTTGGGCGGCTGCGGAAACTGCACAAGAAGTGATAGCAGCTCCGACTGAATCTGCTTTGTACTTTACTAGATACAACTTCATAGTTATTCACATGTTCATAAATTAAAACGGTAAATTTATTAAATAATTTAAGATTACATTTGTTCCATCTGTATATGTAATGTTTGACCTCGGAAGGACAATCAACATGTATTCAGATAACGTTGTTATTGGTGAACAAAACAGATCGAAGAATTTTCATAATTTGTGTTGTTTTCTAAAGTTGTATAATATATATGGAGATGGGATTATGAAAACAAATTTACAAGGGGTATCTTAGTCTACTCACCATGTATCATCATGCTTTCAGATAGAAATATATTCATAAATATATCAATGGTGACACATTTTACTTGGTTATTTCAGAATGCTTGTCGTGACCTGTACTGTCGATCTGGATTTGAACTAAAGGAAAAAAAGTGTGAAATGTTTGAAGTAAATTTGACGAACATCGAGTTTAGCTATAGGGCAGATTTCTGGCCTCTCTACGGCACAAGGACTGATTATCCTTGTGAAGTGGATTCGATGTTAATCAAGGCATTACCAGATTTCATGGCTTCAATAAAAGCATCTGACTATGTCTTCAATATCTACAATTTAGTAAGTTTGGATATCCACAATGCGTTTGATCCCCTTTCTGCCCTTGGATTATATTTGGAGTTTAGGACAAGGAGAAGTTGCTGTAGGCTAGAATATGAACATTTGATTAATGTTGTTTTCCAAAAGAAATGGAGTCTACATTGCAATGGCTCAACCTACGATTATGTCACTAGAGAAGAGGATTATTCAAAGTTCGGTATTACAAACAGTCAAACCTATAAAGTAACTTTTCCTGACGTTGTGCCACAAATGACTGATGCCTATACTTCTGTATCTGCTTTTCTAGACTTCCCAGGAGCCCATGTGTCTGTTCCAGTTGTGTTACCTGACTGTTCGTTTGTGTATCTCTCTGTTGATGATTTCAACTGGAATGTCGATGCATCAATATCTCTTGAATATGCAGACATTGTAATATCTAACGATTCTTTCACAGAACTGCATGACGAACAGAGACTGGTTATATGCATGAGTAAGTTGGAAGAGTTATATAGTCAGAAGGAAGTTCAAGTTGACCAATTGAGACGTGCTGAAAATATTGTGTCCTTGTTCTTCTCAATCTTGTCCTTAGTTTGTTTGACCTTAACCTTGATCACCTATTGCACGTTTAATTCCCTTCTCACACTTCCAACAAAGAACACAATGTGTTTGGTTGTCTCATTGTTCGTCGCACAGTTTCTACTGCAGTTCGGAGGTTTGGCAAAACAAAATGATGTGGCCTGTAAAACTATTGGAGTTTTGATTCATTACTTCTGGCTTTGTGTTATCTTCTGGATGAACGTGTGTTCCTTTCACATGTTCCATGTCTTTGTGATTGATGCTGCAAAGCCGATAAACCATACAAGACATAGGAAACGACTCCTTCGTTACTTCATCTTTGCAAATGGAACACCTGCACTTATTGTCCTGGCCACAGTTACAGCAAACCTTATCGTTTCCTCGGGAAGTCAGATTGGATATGGAGACGGACCATGCTATTTGTCCACTGCACTTTTAACTGGCGTGTCTTTTGTTCTTCCCTTTTGTATAGTCCTCATCCTGAATGTCATCTTCTTTGGTATGGGTGTGTGGACCATAGCTAAGATAAGCAAGATGTCAGATACTCTTGGCAAGGATAGAAATCAGTTCCATATTTACATAAGGCTGTCCACACTGACGGGCGTGTTTTGGATCTTCTCGATCTTAGCAGAGAATTTACGATTCGAGTTTATGATATTTATCTCCATCTTCCTGAACGCCAGCCAAGGAGTCTTCATCTTCATATCCTACGTAGCCAACACACGAATACTAAATATGTGGAGAGGGAAGTTTGGCAAACCTCACACCAGCCAGACAAGCACAGAAACCGTCAGTACTCACTTGTGATACACAGTAGGTGGATAAACATTTACCCTCAAAGCTTGGCACTGCAGACAGGCACAGGACACGCTAAATGACTTATCATTCTGCCGTTCTTAATAATGGTCTTATATAAAGTTTAAGAATTCCATAAACATGTATATGAAATATATTAATCATGAGTTAATATTTCTGCTTATGACATTGTTCTTTGTAAATTCCGCTCAAATACAAATTTAAAAGGAAAGGTAGTTCAGCTGTTGTCGCTATCCTTTAGCAGTAAACGTAACAAACCTGTTGCATTGTGTATAAAGTTAAGAAACAACTCATTGGTTGAAAACAGTTTACCATATTAACAAATAATTACAATACAAGTTACCATTTAAGACATTGTTAAGTCGTAGTAATGGGTTGCACCCTCCTAATTCCACCAGGGCCTAGGCAGTTTTGCAGTTGTTCTAGTCTAGTGCGGGTGCAATGCTACATATTTGTCTGTTAATCAGACTACAAATGTACCTTTTTCGTCTTATTTATTGTTTTTTTTGTGGCACCCGCAAATGAAATGAACATAGTCAGTGTCCGTAAATGAAAGGCCAACTCACTAATCGTGAAATACGTTTATAAAACTATTCCATTCGATCATTTCAAATCACTTGGCATCAGGATTTTTGTTGGAGATTTTGGACACAGACTTTGTTTTATCTATGTTATTTTTAGTATTTTCAACCTCGCTTAACTCGATTGTCCAGGACCCTTATACCAGGCATTGTCTCCAACATTGTTTATCAACATCAATGACAGCGATCAAACTTCTTTACCAATAGGAACACGCTGCTTAAGAAGGGCTCAACGACAGCGATCAAACTTCTTTACTAATAGGAACATAGGTAACGTTCTATTTCTGTTAGACTATTTCAAAAGTCAGTATATCTAAGGTCATGTCACCTACCTTAGGCATTGGCAGAAAGACTAAAATGTGTAAATAAATTTGTTGTAGTTAGCCACTCTATTGGTTGATACAATATAATAAATTTTTGCATCATATGAACAAACTAATGTGCTTTATTATTTCTAGTTTTAACATTTAAAGCACAGGGTATATGTTTATAATTTAACTAATAAACTCTGAGATTAATAAGAAAATGTCTTGTTATGTAGTAACTAGGTTTGTCATTCCGTAGTGTTAATAATGCCATCTGTGCCTCTTTTGTTCAAAACATGAGACCACTTCATTTTCGTCTCCACATTCAAACCATGTGCTTTCGATTGTGTAAAGCTCGTGTGATGTGATATTTACTTAAAATCCGTGCATTACAAGGTGAAATTGACAACGTCCGTGCAGCAACACCTTTTGCTTCATAAAGAGGGAAATATTTGATGGACTGATTAGTGTATTAAACATACGAATATCATTTGCCATGAATCACAATTTCGGTGACGTTTTTGACAAATTGTATTCACATTATTTAATTTTAATTCAATGTAGAATTTTGGGTTTTTTTGTAAGTCGAAACAACTAAAAAAAAATTGCTTCTTGCTCAGATTGGTGTGATTGACAACTTCGCCATGACATGCTCAATCTGCACGTGAAATTCGCGTATTGTGCAAATGGAATGTTAAGAAGTTGAGTGTATTAAAGTTTTACCCCACAACAACAACTATCAAATACATTGTAACTGAATATTTGTTAAAATGCAAATTGGTAAAGCCATGTGGTGTATGTAAGATAATGACCACATCCTCGTAGCTATCGGATATAATCTTCTGGCTGTCGCTTGAAGGTTATATCCGATACCTACTCGGCTGTAGGTCACTATCTCAACCATAACCCCTCCGTACCGGGTTATTATTTGCAACTTAAGGGCGGGGAGCGTTTTGGGGCTCCTACATCCGACCACCTATGGTGCTGTTACGTTAAAGGTTTCAGTAAATCACGCTCGAATAAGCGAACATAAAATATCTGCCACGCAGCTACTCCACGACTTGAAATATACGTGTAAGGGGAAGTATAGCACAGTTGCTTTGACCATGTGATGCCGTTTTGGTACCTGAAAAAATATGTTTTAATGAATTTATAGAACACGAAATGTGAAAGAAAGGTTTCGTAAATAACATTTACCAATCTTAAAGTTTGTCTAATTTGCGTTTCACATAACATATTCTTATCAATACGAAGTTTAGACACAGCAAGTGACATCTCAAAATGATTTCCGTATGACGCAAAGAAGATATTAAATACGAAATGTTATATGATGTCAATCTACTTCAGTGCCCGTCCCAAAGCGTAGTGGTTTTATAATAACTGTAAATATCATTCATTAGCTTTTGTTCTTAAAACTCCCACTCTATTTTTGAAAATCTGTTCTTATTATGTGATAATAATTGACGGAACTGTAATTAATTTTATTAATAATTTTTATTTTTAACATTGTATGGCTTCTCGTGCTTGACGAATAGCCCATTAGTGTCCTAAAACAAAATAAGCGCTGTTTCGGATTTACGAGATTTGATTAAATACTCATAATCGCTCATATTGTCACGCACGTGAATCGAATGAAGCAAATAGAGCCAATTGGTAAAGGAAATGTTTATTCTTAAATCAGAAACGAGTCCTAAGGACCGTAAGACACATGTAACGTATCCCGAACTAAAAACAATGAGATTTTTCCACTGAAGTATTTTTTCAAGCAAAGAAATAACTGTTTATGAGAATACCTGACTTGCATCAATAACATTTTCAGCAATAACCCACACACCTATCAATCATTCTGAAACCAATTAACAAAAGGCAAATCAAAGAATCATGTATTGTTGATTAAGCCTTACATGTACCATAAAAACTTGGCAGCAATGTTGCACAATTGGTAATATTCACGATTGTTACTTTATGAAGTGCACCGGAAAAGATCTCAACAAGCAATTACGGTTTTGCTCAAGCGCTTGTGGCCAAATGTTACATTCATAATACGACCTCCGTAGTAATGCTACTTGTTATTTCTATTTAATTGTTATAAATTGGTGTATAACATTGTCCTTTAATCAGCCCAGAGTCTTGCATCAATTGTTATCGATTGTTATCTAATTGCAGCGAGTGGAATAGTGTACGGCTACTTGTGCAAACATTAAACCTTGCTTTTTTCCTGATGATAAGGTTCAGAATTTTACATCGTTTTATAAAATAGCCAATTCATCAAATATAGTACACTCAACGGCAAATGTCACTTCACCATATAAATTTTAATCCACGAGGAGTTAAATATTATTTAAATTAGTTAAATCATGCCCTTTTTATAAAGTTTGAAACATTATTCGGTCCGTTCCTAACAATACATTTTCAGAAAATTTTAAAATCTCCTAAACTAGACGAGAAAGGAGAGCGATATCCCGCTGTCTTACATGCTTCTACCTTCCTGAACCAGTAATACGTCATCGACTTGAAGTCCATTTGGTAGTTGACAAAATGTACTTCATATTCTCATATTCTATTCTCCACCCCCAACCTCCCTCCCCTTTGTATACCAAAATGACGATTCAGGGAATATAATTTCTGCGTTAATATTTTTTCATATATCCTTTTTTCCATGTTGTAGAGCATAATCAACTAAGTGATGTTACTTTGATGTGTTACTATAAAGCTATTACTTTATTGACAAAATAATATGATCATCTTAAAATAAGAAAACATCTTTCGACGCATGCTCATTATTAGATTATAATCATTATATGTGACGTATGTGTGTGATACCAGATAATTTGTTATCGTAGATAATTGTTAACTGATGATTAACTCATGAAGAAGACACATTGGATCTTACAGGAACACCTTTATGTGGGTGCAATTTGCAGTCTAATGACCTTCACGTTAGTTCACTGTTAATAGAATTATTCTAGAAAAGGTCACATGTCTTACTGTGTGAAATCAGATTCGTCTAATACAGAGAATGTCCAGAATTGAGAAGACGTTGTCAACACCTTTCTTTCAGTATCAATATATTCCTCTTAAATGATGTTATGTGTATCATTATCAAAATTATACAATGATAAACATGATTATCACCCTCACCATACACCAATCACCATAAGATGTAGATGTGGTTTATGTCGTAAACAGGCCCCCAGCCCACTTCAGATGTACATTTCATATGAAATACAATTCATTTACAATTTGAAAAAGCAGTTGGCTGAATTCAATGGCAAAAGTGCAAAAGAAACAGTTTTGCAACTTCAAATGACATACAACTTGACGTTCTCTTCATAAGGTATATCAATTTTCCTTTTCATTGTGGTTATTGTATGTAATATACAACTTTGATATGTTAACCAATGGCTATTCTATCAAGCCGAAGATAGTTGAAGCTTTTGTTCGCTTTTGCATACCCGTCCCCAGATTTAGACCAATTCGTCCTCACGTCTGAGGCCTGTTGTAATATTCCGGTATTGACATACTGATAACGTACTTACATATAAGAACTAACAATGCTAAATAATTACTAGGCTTTCCAATTGTTAAATCTCTAAGCGATGCTTCTGTATCCTCATGCAAAGTTAAATAGACTATTAGCATTTAATCCCCTGGCAAAAGCGAACGACAAAATTATTTTAACGTCATTGACAACATAAAACAGCTTAATAATTTATGTATTTTTAATTAATTTATTTATACTGTCAACCTTTTCAGGAAAACTATGCATCCGGTAACTCATGTCACGGTTCTATGCTATCATGACTTGTTTGTCTTTGACTACACTTTCGATAACCTTCTGGCGCATCACTGCTATTCAGTAACTTGTTCAAATCTAATTGCACTTTCTCGGGAGACATCAGGAGGTTTTCCTGTATTGGGTTGTAATTAGACCTTACATTGTGATTAGTTCCCTAGATCATAGCGCCCTATGGTGAGCAGCAAGCACGTACCGTCTTCTTAATGTAAATTCACATAACGTTAATCACTGCATATTGGGAAAATGATAACATATTGTTGAACTGATTATTAAATATGATACACTATACATCGATACCAAAACAAGTAATGAACCCAAATACGCAAATATATATATTTGATTGAAACATGTTAGTTATTTCCATATCATACACATCACTTGATCATTTTGTAGATAATACTGCATAGTGGGAAATGATAACATCTGTGGCCTGATTGTTGAACTGATTTATTAGATATGATATGCTATACATCGTTGCAAGTAAATATTCAATTGAAACCTGTTAGTTACGTCCATATTATACACAGTAATTGGTTATTTTATAGTTAATGAGTTTATATATTCTCATCTGGCTCAGTAGGTACAGACGGGCAGCATTATATACGATAAAAGTACTCCTCATAAAACCAACACATTCATGACGTCAATTGCATTAACTTAATTAGTAGAAATTGCTTAGAAATAACCCATGGCAACTGCCAGGTCCAGGGGTATGATTTAGTGCTTAGAAGCCTTAACAAGCATTTCATTTTTTTTGGCAACGTACTGATCAATGTATCAACTTCGTCATTACGTTCTTGTATATGATCTTAAGATTAACAACTAGCAGCAGCTTTAGTTCAGATCAATATTCAACAGTAAGGAACTTATTCCAAATGGTGATAATGGCCAGATAGAATTGTTGCTTTATATTGTTAATTAACGTTATTTGTGTCCATAATAGAAGGTGTGACTTTCAACACGCATCATTTCTGAATGTTAAAGGAATTATGATTTATTGAATCGTGACTTCTTATTCTATTTAGCCACGTTGATATTGATTTTCTCAGAAAGTTTGAAACTCTAGATGTGTGTTCGTGACTTAGTGAGAGACAAAAACGTTATGCTTCTATGATCATCAAGTTGAGTTATTGGTTATGTGTTCAAAATATAAATATAAAAGTTATTAAAAAATTAGTTGCATAATCCAAAATATTCTTTCACTTTAGCATTCTTAAATAATGCATCCTAAACTTTTGTTTGTGATATTGGAAAGCTTTTTATTCCTTCCCCTGGCAAATCGATCGTTACTCTAGATAAAGCAAGCGATGTCTCTTTTTCCTATTTACTACACATCATTAATATGACTGTCCATCACTCACATCCTAAATAGGACAATGTATTGATGACTGTGACTGTTAAAAGAAAACGATATATATAAGCAACATAGTATTGATTTCAGATATAGGCCAGGAAACTTGATAATAGAAACTTAAGTTTAACTGATACATGTATAAACTATTTAAATGAAGAATTCTTCAATTTTATTTGTATTTCATTGATAAATCATGTCTTATCAAATTCATTTTGTTCTTTTAAAGTCATCTTACAAGTTTGGTATATCACTCAGGCCATCACTTATATTTGATGTTGTCAAAAACCTTTTTCTAAAAAGTTTAGTATTAGATATCACCTACCAAGACAAGTTTTACCTGTGTAAAAACACATAAAAACTGCATAAATCCCTAAATCGGTTGACTTCTACAAACTGATATTCTGTTTTGTGCAAGACCTATTCTCTCCCCATTCTCTCTTGTTGTATGTTGAGCCCAATGCTCTTTATCATATTTATTAATAAACTTGCAGAAGATCTTCAGCATAGCAATACCCATGGCATATTTGTAAATGAATACATTGAACTTATCAAAATATTATTGTTTGCGGAAGATGTTGCACTTTTAACAGATAGCATTGTTGATTTGCAAAGGAAATTAGATATACTTGATGAGTTTTGTAACAGATGGGGGTCTGAAGTGAATCTTGATAAGTCAAGGGTGGTTGTATTTAGAAATGGTGGATGTGTTAAGAAGTGTGAAAAGTGGTTTTATAGAACAATACCTGTAAAAGTAACACCTTACTATAAATATTTAGGAATTGTATTTTCATCTCGTTTAATATGGTCTAAAGCCTGTGAAACTCTGTCTTTACAAGCTAAAAGGGCATTCTTTCCAGTGTTTCAACTTTTTGCAAGATACCAGGATGTATCTTTATCTATTGCTCAAAGTATATTTGTCAGTAAAATACTGCCAATTGCAACGTACGGTTGCGAAATTTGGGGCTACTTATAGAACATGTATTGAAAAGGTTCAGAGTGAATATTTTAAAAGGTTTCTATGTATTAGTAAAAAAAACAGCATCATGTGCTGTACTATGAGAAATTGGCAGATGTAATTTGTGTGTGCATTATTATTTAAAATGTATTAAATATTGGTGTCGAATTGTCCGCATGGACCGAAATGGATACCCAAATGCAACCTATAAGATGTTAAAAATTTATGATGAAAATGGTGGAAATAACTGGGTTTCGCACGTTAGAATGCTTTTGTTTACTACAGGGGTTTCTTATGCATGGATAGCCCAAGACTGTGGCAATATAACTCATTTTATGTTAGCTTTCAAACAACGTTGTATAGATATCGATATACAACAATGGAATAGTGAAATCAGCAATTCATCATTTCTTGTAAATTATAGTACCTTCAAGTCACTTTTAGAACCGGAAAAATATATTTCTAGTGGTACATTAAGTAAAAACTTAATGCGAATGTTCATTAAACTTCGATGTCAATCACATATCTTGAATATACAAAAACAGCGTTTTTCAAAAGCAATTGTTCCTTATAATGAACTGGTTTGTAAAAAAATGTGCTTTGGGACTGTGTGACGATGAATATCATCTTTTGCTTTTATGTCCATTCTTTAATACAGAATTATATATATTCCAGCCTTTTATTACAGCCCTCCTTCTACTGTCAAATTCCAAGCTCTCATGAGGGTACAAAATACGACTGTTCTCAAGAAGATGTTTATATTTCTAAAGCTGAGCCTACGTTAACATAATGATTATATCATATACTCTACACACCATATCATTTATGTATATGACATCTGTTGTATACTCTTGGCCATATGGCCTTCAATTCTGAATAAAGTGAATCGAAAATATTCTCTCCCCACAAAGGAAGATCAAGTCAGAAAAAGCTGATTCAAACACTGTTCGAAGTAGATTAGCGTTTACTCAGGGATTTCGCCTTCTACAGGTCTCAGTAAATTGGGCATTTTCTTGTGACCTTGACCTTTGATCTTGAATTTTAACACATCCAAATGATTCCCAAGAGGTGTTAGAAGTAACACATGATTATTTGTACTGAAAAGCTTAATGGGATAAAGTTATACCCAAATTTGCTGTACATTGTAATAACCCATATCTTGTGACCTTGAATTTGTTTGAAGACCTTGACCTTTGACAGTTCATACCAGATACCTTTTCAAATAAAGATGAAACATACCTAATAAGAGCTTCAAAGCACACACACTTTTCAAGTTATCATGTTAAAAAGGAATATTTTAGTGATTTTATAACTCGTGACCTTGACCTTTGACATTGAAACTGAAATTTAAAAAATTCCCCAGAGGCGTTAACACTTACACAAGAATATTAGTTCTGAAAATCTTAAGGGGATAAGGTTATACCCAAACAACTCGTATCTCGTCACCTTGACCTTTGACATTTAAGGTCACTCAAGCAATAAACACTTGTTATCGAGTATAGCAATCATGTTACATGTTTTAATAGTTAAATATAAGCATTCCACTAAACCATGCTTAATTGCCGATCTTACTGTGACCTTGACCTTTGATGGATTGTAATGGAAACCGGTAATTTTATACCCGAAAACTTTTCAAACATTTTACTTTTCAAAAGATGATAAATACCAAGTACATGTACATGTAAGAGATTCATAGCACAAACTCTTTTCAAGTTATCGTGATTACAAGGAATTTGTTAGTTGCATAATCCAAAATATTCTTTCACTTTAGCATTCTTAAATAATGCATCCTAAACTTTTGTTTGTGATATTGGAAAGCTTTTTATTCCTTCCCCTGGCAAATCGATCGTTACTCTAGATAAAGCAAGCGATGTCTCTTTTTCCTATTTACTACACATCATTAATATGACTGTCCATCACTCACATCCTAAATAGGACAATGTATTGATGACTGTGACTGTTAAAAGAAAACGATATATATAAGCAACATAGTATTGATTTCAGATATAGGCCAGGAAACTTGATAATAGAAACTTAAGTTTAACTGATACATGTATAAACTATTTAAATGAAGAATTCTTCAATTTTATTTGTATTTCATTGATAAATCATGTCTTATCAAATTCATTTTGTTCTTTTAAAGTCATCTTACAAGTTTGGTATATCACTCAGGCCATCACTTATATTTGATGTTGTCAAAAACCATTTTCTAAAAAGTTTAGTATTAGATATCACCTACCAAGACAAGTTTTACCTGTGTAAAAACACATAAAAACTGCATAAATCCCTAAATCGGTTGACTTCTACAAACTGATATTCTGTTTTGTGCAAGACCTATTCTCTCCCCATTCTCTCTTGTTGTATGTTGAGCCCAATGCTCTTTATCATATTTATTAATAAACTTGCAGAAGATCTTCAGCATAGCAATACCCATGGCATATTTGTAAATGAATACATTGAAATTATCAAAATATTACTGTTTGCGGAGGATGTTGCACTTTTAGCAGATAACATTGTTGATTTGCAAAGGAAATTAGATATACTTGATGAGTTTTGTAACAGATGGGGGTTTGAAGTGAATCTTGATAAGTCAAGGGTGGTTGTATTTAGAAATGGTAGATGTGTTAAGAAGTGTGAAAAGTGGTTTTATAGAACAATACCTGTAAAAGTAACACCTTACTATAAATATTTAGGAATTGTATTTTCATCTCGTTTAATATGGTCTAAAGCCTGTGAATCTCTGTCTTTACAAGCTAAAAGGGCATGCTTTCCAGTGTTTCAACTTTTTGCAAGATACCTGGGTTTATCTTTATCTGTTGGTCAAAGTATATTTGTCAGTAAAATAATGCCAATTGTAACGTACGGTTGCGAAATTTGGGGCTACACTTATAGAACATGTATTGAAAAGGTTCAGAGTGAATATTATAAAAGGTTTCTATTTATTAGTAAAAAACAGCATCATTTGCTGTACTTGGAGAAAATTGGCAGATGTAATTTGTGTGTGCATTATTATTCAAAGTGTATTAAATATTGGTGTCGAATTGTCCGCATGGACCGAAATAGATATAAGATGTTAAACATTTATGATGAAAATGGTGGAAATAACTGGGTTTCGCACGTTAGAATGCTTTTGTTTACTACAGGTTTTTCTTATGCATGGATAGCCTAAGACTGTGGCGATATAAATCATTCTATGTTAGCTTTTAAACAACGTTGTATAGATATTGAGATACAACAATGGAATAGTAAAATCAGCAATTCCTCATTTCTTGTAAATTATAGTACCTTCAAGTCACTTTTAGAACCGGAAAGATATATTTCTAGTGGTACATTAAAGGGGCAGTAGCACGTTTTTAGGGGGAATATAAGGTGATGTCAGGAAAATGAAAATAAATGGTTCCAAATGAAAGACAATATATTTAAACTAAATGGAGCAGTAATAAGTCAAATATATAACGTAAGGTTTAGCCATGCGATTCCTTTTTCTTACAAAAATGAATTAAAGGTGTTCACACAAAAATGGCCGCCAATGGAATTTATGTAAATCCTCATACTTTGTCCTCTGACTATGTGTGATTGGCTTGTGTAATGTGATTGTTGACACTGTCAATATAATACATAAGGCATTTACTTACAATTATAAGTGCAATTTTTAAAATATAAAATTATCAAAAAACGTGCTACTGCCCCTTTAAGTAAAAACTTAATGCGAATGTTAATTAAATTTCGATGTCAATCACATAACTTGAATATATACAAAAACAGCGTTTTTCTAAAGCAATTGTTCCTTATAATGAACTGGTTTGTAAAAAATGTGCTTTGGGACTGTGTGACGATGAATATCATCTTTTGCTTTTATGTCCATTCTTTAAACAATACAGAATTATATATATTCCAGCCTTTTATTACAGCCCTCCTTCTACTGTCAAATTCCAAGCTCTAATGAGGGTACAAAATACAACTGTTTTCAAGAAGATGTGTATATTTCTAAAGCTGAGCCTACGTTAACATAATGATTTTATCATATACTCTACACACCATATCATTTATGTATATGACATCTGTTGTATACTCTTGGCCATATGGCCTTCAATTCTGAATAAAGTGAATCGAAAATATTCTCTCCCCACAAAGGAAGATCAAGTCAGAAAAAGCTGATTCAAACACTGTTCGAAGTAGATTAGCGTTTAATCAGGGATTTCGCCTTCTACAGGCCTCAGTAAATTGGGCATTTTCTTGTGACCTTGACCTTTGATCTTGAATTTTAACACATCCAAATGATTCCCAAGAGGTGTTAGAAGTAACACATGATTATTAGTACTGAAAAGCTTAATGGGATAAAGTTATACCCAAATTTGCTGTACATTGTAATAACCCATATCTTGTGACCTTGAATTTGTTTGAAGACCTTGACTTTTGACAGTTCATACCAGATACCTTTTCAAATAAAGATGAAACATAACTAATAAGAGCTTCAAAGCACACACACTTTTCAAGTTATCATGTTGAAAAGGAATATTTTAGTGATTTTATAACTCGTGACCTTGACCTTTGACATTGAAACTGAAATTTTAAAAATTCCCCAGAGGCGTTAACACTTACACAAGAATATTAGTTCTGAAAATCTTAAGGGTTATACCCAAACAACTCGTATCTCGTCACCTTGACCTTTGACATTTAAGGTCACTCAAGCAATAAACACTTGTTATTGAGTATAGCAATCATGTTACATGTTTTAATAGTTAAATATAAGCATTTCCACTAAACCATGCTTAATTGCCGATCTTACTGTGACCTTGACCTTTGAAGGATTGTAGTGGAAACCGATAATTTTATACCCGAAAACTTTTCAAACATTTTACTTTTCAAAAGATGATAAATACCAAGTACATGTACATGTAAGAGCTTCACAGCACAAACTCTTTTCAAGTTATCGTGATTACAAGGAATTTATTAGTTATTTTAAACCCGTGAACTTGCCATATGACCCTGAAAGTGAACATGTCAAAATACTTCCCGCGGTTTATATGCAGTTACTTGTATATAATAGTCCTGGAGAAGCATAATGAAAAAAACTTAAAGCCAGTTATACGAGCGGGCTGGCGGCGGTGGAGACTGCACAAAATATTATCGCAATGTCGGGCTGCTTATATGATTTAAGACGACATCACTTGTATCCACCAGTTTCCAATAGCGGCAAAATGTCCCAACAAACCACCATTCATCCTAAGACAACACATCCCCGTGGAAAATGTGGTTATTGTCAATATGTCAAACCCAAACTTTTGATAAGCGTCACCGATTGCACAGCTATCTTTGTTTGCATCCAATCAGGTTTTTTCATTTATTATCCCCCGCCCAACGGTTAACGTAGTTAGCGGGGGATATTGAAATGAGCTTTGTCCGTCCGTCCGTTCCAATATTGTTTCCGGAGCAGAACTCGAACATCGTGGGACATAAATCAGCGAAACTTTGTATGTGCAAGGGTCAGCATGTAGAGATGTGCCTTTTGGGATTTTCAACTTCTTCGGATTTTGATTCTTAGTTGTCCATGGAAACCTAACTTTGACTTTCGTTTCCGAAGCAGAACCCAAAAACCGTGAGACCTACCTCAATGAAACTTGGTACGTGCAACGTTCAGCATGTCCAGTTGTGCCTTGTGAGGGTTCAACGTGAGAACTTGAAAACCTAAGAACTAGCTATAGGTCAACCAAACGTGGCCTGTCTAAAGATCATCATCATCACTTAAAAATAATAATGAGTTCTTTTCTTGTGTTGCAAACCTTACAGGGAATGGCGCCCTGACCTGTTCAGCCAATAAATGAAACATCATCATCCATTTTGCTACATCAGGCTATATCAGGAGGCTGTAGCAGTCTAATACTGATACAAATAACCTGAAATAGCAGGGGGATTATGATCATGATTCAAATATAAAATATATACCCATTCCATAACTAACAATTCTAATACTCCCTGTCAAACAAAACAAAACAAATTGCATCACCAATAATCTTAATTGGTAACAACAAGTCGCCACAACTTCATGATTTCCTAAAGGTTGCTAGTAGGGGGAAAATGATCATCACTGTTAAATTTTCCATAACTAGTATCCTTAACTAACCTTTCTCTTTGGTGGGGTATATAGCCGACTCTGTTTGCTAGTTTAGTTTATCTTCCTCTTTGGAAAGAGAAAAGTGCAAATCCAATCCTGCACTTCTTAACATCCCTGACGACTCTCACACTTTTCAGTATTGCTTGCAGGTAAATAGGAAATAATAATACCTATTTGTTACATAAATGAAAAGTTGACGTTAATGCAAATGTCCATATTTACGTCTAATAGTGCCTTTAAATACTTGGAATATTAGCTTTTGCCATAAGATCTTGAACAACAATGATATGTGTATGGAAGCTAAAAAGTGTTTGCTGTTCCACCTTTGGAACATAACTCCATTAAATCAAAGATGTCCCTTTTAATCAAATACACGTTGGGACGTCCAAAAAGGCACTCATAAAACAGAAAAGTATCATCAACATCGTGTCTATGTATTTACCCCTTCCGGTTCTCTAATCAGTTGGGGAGATTGCTGTTTGTCTTTTCTTTTGAGTTTTAAAATTATTTTAGTTATTAATCTCATTTACGTGTTTTGATTTCGATTTGAATGAAAAGTCATTATTGGGAAAAGTTATCAGTCCGCTAATGCTATCTTACATGCAATGATATCCTCAACAGTGTTCTATTCCGGACTTCTGTTTATATATTTTAAAACAAGTATTCTGTGGAAAGTGTGATGGGGCTTCTGTAGTGACAAAATATGTGCTATTCAACATTGCCTACATCTAGGTATATGCAGAAACCAGTCACTTTGGATGACCTTGACCAAATGTTCAAGGTCACTGCACTTTGACCACTTTCAAAACTTGTTAACGTTTTATCTCATGAACTGTTGCACTCAAATTTGGTCAAAGCCTGCATTATGGGACAACGCAGATACCAGTCACTTCAGGTGTCCTCATTTTCAAGGTCACCACGGCTTTTTGACCCCTTTAGAAAAAATATTTATGCCATAGCGCATGAACCCTTCAAATGTGGTCGCAGAAAACATTGGGGTATTAAGCAGCTGCTTATTGTGCAATTGAACTTATTTTGAAGGTCCCCACAGCACTTAATAATTTTCCTCTGACTACAGTTGTAGATTACATAAATAGTCGACTTTCATAACCTTCACTATATTTTCAAAGCCACCATGACACTTTCACGGCCTTTCAATCTCTTAATAATGATTGCGATATACATGTTTTTCGTTACGGCGGAGGCCATTTTCATCTTAATAGTATTTTATTGCATATCTATTCTAAACTTTACCGTAAAATTGTTGCATCCTGTCTCAGGGTACGAACGTTACCCTAACTCCATTAATATGTAACGTTCGTACCCTGAGACAGGATTAAATTGTTGTTTTAAAGATTCCGTTTAAATTGTCAGATTGATGGCAGACAGTAAAAGAGGACATACATGAATTGCAACCAAATAGAAATTTATAAAAAGTAACCACCAATGGGTGCGGAGTATCTACCAATTATTATTGTACAATTAGAGGAGAAACACTGGTCCAAATGTATGTCTCAGCTTGGCATGTGTGCAGGTTTAATGTACTTTAATGTTTAAATTGAGATCAAAGGATTATTTTATAGTCGCTGTGTAGGTAAACCTGTCAGCGATATATATTCTTTTGTCTTTTTATTCAGCTGTCACCGATACATCATAAATAATCTTTATTGTGCATTGTTGTAATAAACCAGAAAATCAAAAGGTTTGGTGAAGGTATGTAGATAGATAGCATTAATGAGAAAACCATTAAGATTATATTTACTGCGAATGTGAATTATTACTTCGCGTAAGGTGAAAAAGTTAGCATTGAGCATTAGAAACATAAGTATATTGATGCAGATAGTATGATACCGTATACAAGTGTGTACTGTGTACATAAGGTTGAATATTACACGCGTAAAAAGAGATATAATATAAAATAATATTACCCATTAGGGAGGACGGACACAGGGTAGTATTTTTTCTGTAAGTCCCTAGGGAGTTACACCTTTAGCTGTATTTTGATTGGTTGTTGTGAACCAATCAAATAAAAAGTCTTGCCGGGACTATTTCATTCATCTTTCAAACTTGTAATCGACTGACAAGTTGTTTTCCCTGATTCTAAATCTAAACAAGTTCAATTTATTCAATGTTGTTACTATCTGTCAATTTTAACATGTGCCGATGCAAATCATGATTGATGAGTCAGTCAAATTTTCCGTAAGTATAGAAATTATTGATCATCAAATAAGTTTATCGTCGCGAAAAGCTTTCGGTCGCGTAGAATGCAACGGGTTTTGTTCGATTGTAATGACGTCGTAGACACGAGCGGCTATGACGTCATTGTGTCAACGGTGACGTCATAGGAATTTGTAGTTTGCATATTTGTATTTTGTTACCCTAGGACGTCGTCAGTCACTTCAAATCATTACGTAACTGGAAATGACGGCTAGATAAAAAAGAAAATCAAAACTTTCAACACCAATAACATTTAAAATTAATTTTGTATAACACTTCGCGAGGGATATTTAGCCGTGCGTAGGTATATCGATAGTAAAGCGACGACAAAAGCGTATGAATTTGAGGTTGACTCCTTGTGAAATCCTTTATAGAGAAAACTTTTCTTTTAAGAATCTTAGCTTTTACCTTATAAAATAAGATGGGTAATATAAATAATAACCAACTCGTGACGGGCATGACATATTATCTTTCCCTCGTTATATTAATTGTGTAATTCTCTCGCCAAGGCTCGAGAATTACGAAATTAATATAACTTGGGAAATATAATCTGTAATTCCCCGTCACTCGTAAGTTATTGTCTAAATAATCAAGGGATTTTATTGAAGGAGTTTTTTCTCGGAATATCAAGTTGCAGTTGACCAATTATATTAAACACATGATCCTTTGTAAGCGGACAAATGTGAAGTCCTGTTATGTGTATGTACAATATACACGAGCCCTGAATAATGTCAGAATAGTTCCATGATAACGTAACATAGCGAACGGATCTAAATCGTCAGCATAGCCATTAGCAACTGCTTTGTTGAGGACTTACATTGCATGACAGTGTACTAATTGGATAATTCAGGCAGTGATATGCCAAATCTAGCGATCCAAGAAAAAGACAGCAAGAAAAAAAGGTTTTTGTCTGTATAGCACATATTGCTGTTTTGAGAATATCTTTAATGGCATTGCTCCAAAGTGTGTCAATGTCTTAAGATATATCTTAAATATAGATTTATCATTCCAACATATACTCGAATCGAGTATTTGGGTTTTGCTTAAACTGCTTTCTATACAAGTCTTCCATTATGGATATAGCCTGATTTGATTGCTATTTACATGTATGTCTGAAGCCTTACAATTTTCTCTTATATCGGCTTTGCAACCATATTTTTAAAGGTCAATCAGCCATTTCGTAATATAACTACGGATGAGATACTACCTTTGAGTCAATTCTTGCATATTTAGAAGAACTCATGCAAGTGCTGTGAAATTTACGTAGTCGTGAGATGTGTATCATCTTATTGCCAGATGGGAAGACTGACAAAGAGACCTTTTGGATAATAGATGTCACGTATAATCATGTTTTGTGAGTTCGATATAAATCTCATAGATATAAGAGAGTGAACAGTGTAATTGTACCCCTTGATATTATTCGTAAACTGTAGTTCTATGTTTCTATGTAGAAATTATTCATGTTTAGGAATGGAGCTCGTACCGTTACCGTTCATAACAACATTTGCATACAAATTATTACAATGACATAAAGTATCCTCCATAACGTATTAGTATTTTTCGATGCGTTTGATGAATTATTTCCCCTTTGAAGTTAATGAAAGTCAAGCTTCTAGGTCTAATTAACATCAACGAACGACAATTGGACACTACACTGTATATAACATATATTCAAAATGTGTGTATGGGAAACATTTTTAAAAATGGTCAGTGGTATTTCTTGGATGTCATTTGTCTCGAAATAGAATCATCTCTGTCTAAAAGGAACTATCTCTAGAGTCCAATAACGGAATGAAACTGCCGCAGAATACACCTGATAATAGCTTGCTAACTTGATATCTATGGAGGCCACGGACTCGTATAGCGCTTTATCAATATTGGAATGAAATAAAATGATAAAGTATTGAATACTGACAGTATGCTGATACAAGGATGACGGACTAGAGATATGTTGCTTAAAGCTCCTAACATTTATTGGGTGTAGAAATGACATAACACATAAAGCCACGAATAGCATGCTGTCAGCAATAGTAGGCTTTGTTCCTGATATATATTAGGCTATTTAAGGAACTTCGCGGATATAAATATCTGATGTTGCAGTTTATCAGCTGGTCAGGCTGTCTGTTAGCTGATAGAAGCACTTAGTCTATATTAGATTTATCTCCATCCAAACGAGAATCAACATCTTATAGTAGGATGGAAATCTTATTGATAATTCTTGAGCGACATTAGAATGAACCAGAACTAGAAATTTTGTGTCCATGGGACACAGATGCCCCCGCTAATAAAAAAGGCTCCAAAGTTTTCAACCACAGAATTTAAAACAAAATAAGGGATGCACACCTTTAGCTTCATGTAAGTTCAAACATCCATTAAAATGCAGAAAATTAACGATTCACAAAACATAATATAAGATGCACACCTTTAGGATACCTATAACGCAGTCTTTTCATTCTTTTTAAGGAGAAGTGGATAAACAACATCCCTTATCATACCAATATGACCTTTCACTTGCCCCAAAAGTTCAACATGTCAGAAATTTGAAAACAATTAAAAAAATGAAAAATAAATATAAGATGCAAACCCATAGGATGCCGACTAGCCATGTGTGCAATTTAAACTAAATCCATTGAACGGTTTTTGAGAAGTGGGTAAACGATACCCTGTATAGAGTGGTTACGTACGTACGTACGTAAGGACGGACAACCGAGGGTAATCCAATATGCCGCTGCCATATATGGCGGGGGCATAAAAATCCCATGCATCCAGTAAACATCACTAACGATAGATGATCAGTGGTAAATGACAAGCAATAAAGTGTCCCGAATTAGCAACACTTTCTACAGGGAACTATATTTGGCCTTAATGTCAGCATAATGCCTAACAATTAAACTTGTTTTACAAAGTAGTACTGAGAAGTAAACATCACTCGTCTACTTACCAGTGTCCTTTAATTACAAGGTGCGTCTTATTGATGGGAAGTTGGTTATCAACAGCGGTTATTTGGATTCAACTAGAAGAGACGGCGAGACATTTGAACTAACAATTAATCATCGTCATTAGACGTCGTTTCAGGTACCAATGTTGTTATTTATACTACAAGATGCATCATACTGTAAGAGTACGAAGATAAGTTTGTGAGTGTATAATCAATCCTGTTCAGGGATTCGTCATATTAGGTAATTTAGGCTCTGAAATCAAGGTTTCATAATGTTTAGCAAATCCTAACTTCTTTTCCAGTTAGATGCGTTGTTTACAGAACCTGGAGTTACAGTTGTAAAAGACCTCTTGCAGTTGAAGATTAGAGACACATTAAGAATAATTACGCAATAAGCAATCTAAAACGATTTAATAAAAAGAACTATATTACCGTCTTACCAATGATTCAGAGACATTTGGTAGTAGGGCGTTGAATTGTAGGTTTATCGTTAAATATATTGAACAGGCCATGACTCGTTACGTTCTAGAACGTTGTGAAAACTTGTCACTTTTATTTAACAACCAACTATAGAACATAATGAGGTATCTTCATTTATTGTAATTACCTTGTATCCTACATGTAGATAATAAGAGACTTTATAAACTTACTTAGTACATATATTGTGGTGAAGAATATCCGTCAATCGTGTCATCGTGGGTTTGCATTTCCTATTATATGGACAAACTGTACTGTAATGCCAATTCGCAAAATCACCGATTATGAAACTTCAGCAAATTATGATATTAAGTAACTTGAAAGAACAGTTGCCTTGAAACAAACTTCAATCATATGTAGGCCCCTACAGTGAGTCATCAGACATTAATAAAAATAAAAATACATTCACATCTGTTATTTGAAAATGTGAAAAATATTTATATAACCTCTCGACTGATAAACTGCTTTCTTCTATAAAATCCATTAAACCCCTTCCAAATATTCAAACATCATTCATTATCTGTCATTTGTACGCTAAAGCACACAGATACATTAGTGACGTCACTAATTCCGCTAAGTGTATGCCGATCACGCTAACTTCCTGTAAACATGATAGTAGCACTCACTTGTGAATAATCCACGTCCAATTGTGAACAAGGTCAAACAAAGGATAGTAATCTTATCAATCACCATTCCCATTGACTGGAAACAATCACGTCGTCGTATCAGAAGATTGCCTCGTCGGAGCGGACGCACCTAGGCCTATATTGTATCCCGTGAATAAACAAATAACAGTGCACTGAATTGTATTATGAGTTATCTAAGAGAGGTTTTTGTTGGATATAGAAAAAGCCGTGTGTGAACCAATGGCGATGCCTTTGAAAATGAAACCTTAAGTTTTCTCAAAACGAATTCATGCGAATCTTCGGTGAGACATTCTGGGTTCTAACAGGATTCCATATGACTTTTACCCGAAAAATCGTGTTAGATGTATTCTACACTCAATAGCTTTATTGCGCCACAAACGGCGAATAAAGGGAATCCGCGATTAAATAATTGTTGCTAAGAACATGTAATACACATACGTGCACATGTGAACATAAGTGAAATAGGAAACTCAACTGCCTTATGCACAGTTTGTCACCATGTTCGTTGGGCACCATTTATAAGAAATTTGGTTTAAAAGTTTTCCTCCGTTTTATTGTTTTTACTTTATTGTTATTTTGCATTTGAAAATGAACATATTTATTTTTCCTTCCGCACAAACGTCCAAATATCAAATTAACATGTTAGATTGTTCATCTCAGCATATTTTCGTTTGTTCATTGCAGTGAGTCAAGTGGATCTCGTCAATGTGACCATGTGATATGTGGTATTTAGAATAAGAAATAGATCTAGAAATTGGGACTAAATTGAAGCGAGAGAGCATCAATACGGAAACTTTGTAATTAACCTGAAGCAGCACCCACGTCACAATAGAGTTTCCAAGAAACAGACATCACGTGATCAAGCTAATGTTTGCTTACCATGGCCGCTTCCTGTTTTCAATGCATTTATAGATTGATAAATGCCGTGGAGGTCTGTAAATACATATGTATATCGAAAAAATGGAAGAATTGTTTTTAAAATATCCATGTAGCCAATTGGTCTGTTTTGACAATGGCAATATGGAGGTAGGATTAATAAAGTTGCGATTATGATCGAAAACCAAACAGTTTGTCATTCTTCCGTCAAATAGATAGTTGTTTGTTGTTTTGAATACTTATCTCTCATATTACAATTAAGTTCGTATGAAAGCCAAACAATATGTCATGAAAATCACAGAGGGTCTCTAAAGGGGACTAAATCAAGAGCAGTCCTTGACTCTTTTATCTCTAAGTAAGACATTAAATACTTGAGAGAGTCCAACGTGAATTCGATACAAAGCTGTTCCCTACAACTTTGATTGTGCTTTTATTCTCGATATATATGTAATCTCTCTTATCCTCGATATACTAATCCCATTCGTCCTTGAAACTGTCATTACCCTTGACATTACGAAACAATAAATAACCACTGTGAGCCAGTTGTAGGGGGATGTTCAAAACTACGTTGTAAATGCGACACTTATGCACTGGTGCGTTGTAATGAAGTGGTTTCCTACTGTTTGTGAAAGTTGGCATACTTGGCTCCTGTGATTGGTAGTTTATACATAATCCCTTTAATTTAAGAATATGGCCGCCATGATCTTGCCCGGTCAAGGTTGAGTTCTGGGCCTAGATTTTTGAAGCTCTCTTAGTGCTAATATAGGCCAATGCTAATGTATGGTACTTACGACTATCTTTGCACTGAGAGCTTCGAAAATCTAGACCCTGAACTTTTAATGTTGGAAAACGCTTATATGTTCATTGCATGTATGTATGTTAGGTGTTGCATCACACTTTCTTCCCTGTAATGAACTAGCATTATAGAAGCTCACGACTTGATCGTATGCATTAAATTTTTTTAGATTTTTTGAGGACCTATCTCGCTGAAACTTGTGACATCTGAAAGTGTTCGTGTTCAATGGTTGAAACACTTCCATGAGAAATGCCACACTGTGAAGATAACTCGTCGATCTGGATTCGACGAGTTATCATTTTTAAGTCCTTGATCCGGGCAATTGTATCAGTTCTGATGCCTACAGAGGCCCTTCCTGACAGTTGGTCTTCGACGACCTCCTACAGTTTTACCGCAGTTACATTCAGATTCCTTACCATTTACACTGGTTATCAATTTATGAATTTCGGTTGTATTCACCACTTTTTGTGTGAGAACATTCGTGACTGCAGGGTGGATTTGTCTTGTCTATCTTGTTCGTATATGTCATGTACATTTACACATTTTTATCTTAATACTCTCAATATTTACACGGTTTGCAATTTTAAGACACCATCTCAATATTGAATGTAAACCGTGATTTATGATTCACATTCTGCAAACATGACATATTCATGAGACTTGCAGATTAATTTATAAACACACAAACATAAACACATAAACAATAAAATGACACGAATCGTACTAAAATAGAATAGAGATATAATAGACAATATGTTATTACTAGTTTGGTGACATTAGAATATCAAACTAATATTTTAACTTATTTACTTGTGTAACAATGCATTCATCAGAAAACTTGTATGAGTGTACATTTAAAGAACTTTATTCCTCCGATTGAAACCTTGGTCAAGCAGCCACTAGGAGCAAGGGTCTTTAAGGTCTTGGGACTTATGTTGGAACGACTATTGTTAATTCCCGGATTGTTATCATTGGGTCATGTCTAAAGAACTACATTAAGATTATTGTAGCCGGATTACTATAATTCATATTTGAAATATATATGACACTTGTACATTAGTAATGGCTTAATCACATTTCCTGAAAGTGTCCTGGATTGTCTTAAGTTGTTTTTAATGTTTCAATGCTAATTATTGAATTTTGTAACTGATAATTTAGATTTTTAAAACCCAATTCCGGATATAGAAAGTGTAGTATTCATGCAAACTAGTCCTACATTTATCCTATCTTTTTATGATAGCAGTCTTGTATTATTTGATCATTGTTGGACATGTACTTCAACCTTCACCTCAACTGCATCCTTATTTTCCTCCCCTGGTTTCCATATAATGCATTTAAAATCATTTGCATAGGTCCATACATCGTTTTCGTTTACACAGTAGATGGCGTTCGCAGATAGGTTACTTTTTAAAATGTTATATGAATTTTGTCTATGGTTAATTTGTGCTAGTAAGTGTGCCGCAGTTCCTAAGAAGAACATTATGATAAACAAGAAGACATGGTTAACTCAATGAAAGTATTAAGTACTACCCTGAAGACACACAGCAGCAAGTTTGGTTAACCTATCAGAAAAGCTGTCCCCTTTAACTCGGACGGACGGACACACGGATAAACGGACGCACGGTCGGAGCCCACACACCCTTCTACTTCGTTGCGGGGGATAAAGGAAATTTGCGGTTCTGATCTTCGAACTCCATCAATGTATTGAAACCATGAAGACACACAGAAAGTTTAGTTAACCTATCTTAAATAGTTTCTGAGGAAACTGATTCCCTTCAACGACACGAAAACACGAAAGAAGGGCAACAACTCCGTAAAAAATAAATTTTCGGTTCCCTTTTGACGAAACCTTTAAAACAGAGTAAAAAACACAGGAAAAGGGCAATAACTCCGTAAAAATGATTTTGCGGTTCTGATTTTCAAACTCAATCAAGGTATTGATACCCTGAAAGCATGCAGTAAATTTGGTTATCCTATCTTAAATAGTTTCAGAGAAAAGCTGTCCCATTTAAATCGGACGGACGGACACACGGAAAGACGGAGCCCAACCCTATATCCCACTTCCACTTCGTTGCGGGGGATAATAATGTCGTGGTAAAAGCAGTAGTTTATGTTTATCAGTATTTAACGCTAATGTCCAGTATTAGTTTTCAGTTCATATTGAATCACACGTTGATTTAGGGTCTAGGGTTTGTCTGTCCCAACCTGAGGCCATACCGAACAGTTATCCCATCCACAAGAAGTTATTACCTTCAGGTACATGGCTAGATCATCCCTGATAAGCATAAGGAACAGGCTGGTTTTACAATTGATAGGAAAAACTGGTATTATTGTTGACAGTTGATGTCCAAATGTAATGTTAACAGATCCTAAGAGATTCAATAACATATTGATGATGCAAAGAAGGCTTTTCTGAAACTTGAATCCTACTGAACCTGTGACAAACAATCTATCTTCTAAAATACAGTAAAAAATTTATAAGACCTTTTTAATCAATCCATAACCCTGATGAAAATGCTTCCTTTAATATATAATACATACTTTTACAAAAAAAGGATAATTGAAATAGTTGCAATGTTTTTTTCTCTCTTGTATAGTACACAAAACTACTGTTGTCAAGATAGGTTCCACACTTACATATACTCAGGTACAAAAGAAAGTACACACCACAGTTGGTTTCCATTTTTCTTTATTGACAAGGCATGTGATTCTTGGATATTGAACGATAACAATAACATGATATATTTGCAGTAGTTTGGAAACAAATATTGAAGTCCAGTTTATGTCATTTAAATTTTTTTTGGTTAAATGTGGGGATTGGAAGGACATACAAATTACAAAAAATATCCTACACGGTTTGCAGTGTTTTAAATGTTTCTATGCATTCACAAAAAAAGTGTTCTCGTGAATTTAACAATACTTTACAACTCGGCTTGACATTTCTTTGACTATTTTGTATGCATAATTTCATGTATATCCTAATGATACTAGAGCTATAAGTGACAACAGGTGTTCTTAATTCGAATGTGACATCATACTCCTTTTCAAATGAAGTTACAGTAACTGTGATTAACATAAAATCTAAATATGACCCAAACGAATACCGAAGATATTTCATCAAAAAATTTTTTTAGAGTAAATATACCTGTCTGATAAAAAAGTACTCTTCATTCAAGATCTCAATTTCCATAATATGCTCGCTACACAGCATAATTTTTATCATAGAATTATATATTTTATTTCGCCAAATTCGACCTAACAAATAGACTCAATGATGAACACAATTTGTGTCATGTTCTTTGGAGTCGTTATTAATATTTTTTGTTACTGAATATAAATTACTTGAACAAACAAGCAAGTTACCAATCGTGAAACGTTGTCAAATAACCGTAGGGTGAAGGCATATTGTCGAGCAAACAAAACAATGGCAGATAGATGTTGAAAACCCCTAAAGACAGTACTTCCCAAAATGAAAGTGTACGGAAATGAGACCATGTACGTGCCCATATCAGTTTAAAAAAATAATTGACAACAGCAATCAATGACATATCCAATTATCACGGAATTACATGAATATTATTTCAAATGTTATTTTGGACAAGAAATACTTGTAATAGTAACTGAAAAAAGATTGCATTATAGGCTAATCAATTTTGATCTCTGAATAGCAGCCTGGCTCTTTAATGAAGCTACATAAAACAATTCCAGAATAGAGTCCAATACCAATACCGACGTCACAAATTGCCCACCTTGATATTAGTTTGCTCAGCACCCACACATCCTGTAATCTGCAACACGACCTTCTTCAGCTCATTTCTCCCCCATTCATGTGTAGACCGTGACTGTGAATGGCACTATCCATATCCAGGTTATTGAGAGTGTTGTTTGGGACACGACCGTCACATCTCCCACCAATCAATGCACGTCACGCAATCGTGTCGTATAAACACTTTGCAAGTATGAATGAATAAAGGGAAACAATTCTGATTGTACACTGAGGTACAAAAGAAAGTTTACATCATAGTTGGTTTCGAGTATTAAATATGCAATTGATTATCGCATGAACATAACAAGAAAAGCCTTTAAAAAGGCATGCTTGGTGCCAAATAGGCAGATGAAGGAGATTGTGATTTGTCCAACAATTCGGGGGATAAGTGAAATATACAACACTGGAGAACAGCACTAATATTAACACAAGTATTACTCAAAGTTAACTTCACAAAATTAATTTCTATCAACACGAATTGCTGAAAGTTATGAATATTTTTTACATTCATCAACGATTGTTGGTATATTTCATCTCAAAATACACGAGGGTGACAATCTATTTGTCATCCAAATTCACTCTTTTTGACATCTCAGAGAAAAAATGTAAATCTCTGAACACAACAACACTAGATTTTCAAGACAGTGATGTCATTTATATATAGTGAGGTCACTATGTTTATGATGTTGTGGCATTGTGATGTAGTTACTTGAAGTAAAAGCACTGTGTTGCCATGTAGCGTTGACAATGACAGGACATTTTGCAAAACGTACTGCCAAAACGATATCTCCTTGTCATGCTGGTTAATTATTAATAGTAGTATAACAGATCATAAAGGAAATACTTTCCGATGATCTGACGGGATTTTAACCCAGGTCCGCTGAGCTTACGTTTGGAACCAGCGATGTAGGTCATATTCTAAATATAGCACGAGTCGATTTCAGTACTCTGATAATAAATACATGTTTTCAACGTAAACATTTAGTGACATCGTTAAGTATGACTTGTCTCGTGGTCGTAAGTGATCTACCTATTAGTAAACATAAGTCTTATTTCGATGTCACCATCGTACTTACACAAACATTACCTTTAATTCGCCAGGCGAGCCCAGCGTGAAATTAATTCGCGTGGGTTATAAAAAAGTGGATTCTACGATTATTGAATGCGAAATAATTAATGCTTTATCTGGAACAAATGCAGACTCTTCTTCAAATGAAGATGTTTTTGATTGTTTTTGTTATCAGCATCTTTAATAGAAAACATTGTTTCTCTTTTAATATAACATTTAAAGCGAAATCATATTCCACAGTTTAATGTGCCAAATATTTTGTATTACCCACATGGTGACGTAATGCATTTTTTGCTACAACTCTGTTCATTGGTATTTTGATTTGGATACAACACATGTGATTGGCGCGGCTTCCCTTTGAAAATATCAAGAGTAATATAGAGCGAATTCAGAAAAGTTTTAGAAAAATCAAATCATAATACTTGGTGCCCTATGGGGTACCAAGCAATAACACATATTTGCAGCAGTTTTAACGAATTTTGTGGTGCCTTTTTTTGTTTGAAAATAACTATCTGTTTAATTTATGCAAGTTAGCATAAACATTTACACCATAATTGTCCCATGTATAAAACAATTTTGAAAAATATTTCAATCCACAATTATTTGGTTGAAACAAATCCAAATCCAATTAGAAACAGAAATATCCATTGACTGAAGATTCATCTACTGTTCTTGTCAGTTTAGAATACGCTGTGAAATATTTGTAATTGAAAATCATACATATGGCAAAACCTGTGGTTGAAACTTTCATTTGTTCGCTACTGTATTCAATAGCATGCCATCAATATCTAAATACTGGTGATGGACATGACTGAAAGTATGATCAACTTCAACGTCGTAATTATATAAAGTTTCCACGACCTCCTTATTTAGCTCATCAGGCCAGAAATGACTGGTAGGCATTTAATTGTGGTCGGCGTCCGTCCGTCATTCCGTCCGTCTCTCTGAAGAACTTCCTCTAGATATGGACTATGGTTGAGAATGCATCATCATCCTGTCATCAAATAGGCATTAACAGTTTTGCTTATTACAAAACTGGGTATTATAAATTACACTTATATCTATTTTCTATATATATTTGGAAAGTTTGATATTATAATTTATTTCAGTCAGCTTATACTGAACATTGATAACTCTGTTCATAATACATTATTCACCTTATTCTACACAAATCACGTTTGCAAAAAATTAATCACCAGACAACTAAGTCATATGTGTTTCCATCTTTATTATACAAATGCTACATATGTGCGCACTCAAATTATTGCAATAAAAAACTTTTTATATCTTTAACCCGTTTACAAATTGTATGTCTTTTGATGAGACGTTTGTCACATTAATGACCTTTAATACGTCGTTAGATAAAGGTAGTTTTTTTGTCTATTACCGTATCTTGTCGTGTCCTTCTGGCATACTTTCATATTCTTTAGTAAGTGAGAGAATGTTAAGGGGATAGGTTGATTGTATACCTAGCCTTTATTCATGATTTTGTCTGCCAGTAATTGACGGGCTTTTGTTGCTCTCTATTCAGAATGATAAAAGCGATGGGACACAAAGAATATTACTGACAGAATAAGCGACTCAAATGATCTCATCAATGATACGGGGATACACAGAAGCTGATACAGGGATCTAGTCTCAGTGGGGTGTTAGATCAGGGATGGGTTTGTTGGCCCGTTACGCTACTGACCTACCGAGTCACCTGGTTGAAAACGTTATTTATAACTTGATGTCCCCAGCTTCAGTATGATACGCATGCTTTTTGCTTTTGGCCTGATGAACTTGATCAATCTAGACAAGAGTAGTTAAAGGTCGATATTCTTATTGGATCACATTGTTGCCCAGTTCACAGTTGAAGTAATAGTAATGCAGGGATGTCTAAAAGTGGTATCACCAGTCTCACAAAATCACTATAAATGCATGTAGATGTAGAATGAAATTAGAAACATATTGCAAAAGGACTTTAATTCTGGTTTGATGATCAGCCAGAATGACGGTTAGTCAACAGTTTTCAGAAACAATTTGCAAACAATATCATATTTCAAAGTCATAATGATGACATGATCTAGTTTATGATCTAGTTATAAATTTACAAAAATATTCTATTTCATTTATTATAACCTAATCATCTTCTCAAATCGAAAGGGATTTTGACAACAGTTCAAATCTTTTTTATCATTTTCGTCTTGGTTCGATGTCCACTACCTAAAATAGCACTTCAAAACTTGTGCAACTATTACTAGCGAATCTTTCAATTCTTTAAAAAACATGAAAGTTGTGTAATGAAGTGGACCGATAACATTCAATCTAACCCGTCCTCTGACTAAAACAAACTGTTACCTTCTAGGTGCAAAATTCCCTTATTTCAGGACGATGAGATCTTTCTCACCCGCAAGTATTAACTTCTTTTATTAAGTTTAACTTATCACTGTGCTTAAACTTGAAATAATACTGATTTTAGATATATGCTTGTAAATTCATGTTATGTCTTATATAAGTTTCATCACTGTTGTGAAAAAAAAAGTATCTTAACCTGGCAATGAAGTATTTTTTTTCTGCTGGCAGGAAATCCTAGCGTGCATATGCAATTTAATCTGGAATCGTATGATCAAATGATCAGAACACTCTACGTTAGAAGTATCGTGACAATATGCATATTTCCTTATTTTGACGCATATTGCAGTGATTACTGCCCCCATATCAATAAAAGCCAGTGTTGCCAAGTGTATCTGTGCAATATTACCATGTAGTCTTAGAAGTTAGATTGAGGTTCCACACTTGCAAAGTGAAGTTCTTTGTGATTAATCTGATATTACTCCAGACCATTCCCACAACCAACTATTGATCAGTAAGGGAGTGGCCATCATGGCATGTCTACTTTCGCTTTGTGGAAGTAGGCATAATCAGTCATATTTTAATAATCAACCAAAATTAACCCAACTTTTTTTTTTTTTTTTTTTTTTTTATTACGAGAAGCAAACCCATCACGATTTCATACTGGAAACCCCTTACATGACTCACGTGACTAGGGGTCGGTGGGGTTATATTCCACATACATATCAGTAATCGGTTTTAATATTAAAACGACTTAACGGATACATACTTTTTTGGGGAAAAAAGAGATTATTCTACAAACAAAGAAAAGAAGTTATGAGATAAGGATGATGAGATAGATGTTCGGGGGGGGGGGGGGATTTTTTGAATGTGCTTAATATGTTTTATCAATACTGGGAAAAATAGTTGTATTTCTTTGTGTATATATGATTTATGAGAATGCTTTGATCAGATTTAGATATATTCAGATTCGTCTGTGCTTTTTCCTTCGAACCATGTTTGAAACATTCTGATTAAGTCCTGGGTCTTTCTACAGTCATAGAAGAGATGTTCAAGTGTTTCAGGTTCGTCTGAGCTTAAGAAGAAAAAACTACTGTCAGATATCCATCCCTATTTTGTGAAGAAATGTTTGTGTTGTTAGAACGCGATGCAGAATCTTGTATTGAAAATTCCTTGTCTTATTATCAATGCAGCTTTTACTGATATTGTGAAAGCATGTTGCCATAAAGTCTGTTGTGATTGGGATTTATAGTTTCAATGCCCATCTATTTGATATACTTTCAAGTGACGTTCGAACCTTGTCACATAAAATTTGGTAAACGAATTTAGTGTTTTTTGAAGTTAAGAGTCGTTTTAATATACCATTACTGGTACTTGTGATATCAATTTTATGAAAAGGGATTGTTTTAAGTAAATTTTTAAAATCTTTTCGAAGAGCTTTCAATAATTTGAAATAAAGCAAATATGTGCCCGTGAGTGTAGGGGAGAACGGGGTAGGTTCGGCCTCGGGGCACGTTCGACCACTTGTGATTACTCCTTTCGTTTTAAAAATCCCAAATTTTTTACACCTTGCATTTGTCACGTGATCACCACAGAGGAGCCCATAATCTTATGGTAACGTCACGTTCGAAGGCAAAGACCTGGGAGCATCATAACCAATTCTGTGGGTGGTGAGTATTTTTTTGGTATCTCCTGACATTTAAGTTTCATAAGGCTATTCAGCTAATTTAAATCATTTTCGTTAACCTAACTATGATGTTGAACCTACTGCATCTGTCAATGTTAAAGTCAGTGTTCTCGGAACACTACTTCAGCTATAATCCATGACTTTTTCTGATATGTGTGTTTGGGGTACGTTCGGCCTCTTGAAATGGGGCAAGTTCGGCCGGGGCCGAACGTACCCCACACATTAACTAAGTTCTGCTTTTGTTTTTGCCTCATACCTTAACTGCCAAGTCTTCATTGTAAGTTTAATAAACATGACACATTTATAACAGTATTTCCTATTGGTGATGCAGATATCCCAAAGTATGGTGCGAAATTATATACACAAAACAAATCGATCTAAACGTATAGGTCCTGGTGTCATTCAAGAAGTCCTTGAGCATTACAAGAACAGCAGTGATGGTTCCAGAAAGACCGCTGAGAAATTCAATTTGGCCAGATCAACACTTCAGGGTTATATCCAAAAGATGAAGGCCTCAAATTTCGATTTTTCTGATTCTTATTTGGCCGTATACAAATGCCATAATTGTAACAGCGACAAGGACATTGACTGACAAATGAATCAACTCTTCTAGTCTACATCTTGGGATTTATTTGTTGTCTTTCAGATATTATCTTATTTTGTTTTCCGAATGAAATGATTTTTATTTGATTTTGTTTTGATTGAGATATTCTTACTGATCTATTGTTGATTTGAAATTCATGTTATTTTTTTGCAAAACTTTGTTTTGAAGTTGTTCTGATATTGATTTGGTTTCTTCATATTTTCAGATGTGATTATTAAACTATCTTAACATCTTTTCTTTTATTCTCATTTAAGGCCGAACCTACCCCAGGCTCTTGCCGAACGTGCCCCAGAGCGGGGTACGTTCGGCCACCCAGATAAATTTACTATAATACCTTCCAAATGCCACATATTTACCTAAAATAGGAGTTTGGCGTTTTCATGAGATAGCCACATGCTTAATCAATCATCTATCGGATATTTGTACCAATTGTTAAAGTGGTTTCCCTTTGACGAGTTCACAAACGAAAACAGGCCGAACCTACCCCGTTCTCCCCTATATTTTTCTTTTAGTGTATTAAAATCAATCAAAAATTAACCAGACTTGATGTGTGGGTAGAACAAAGTTTGAATAAAAACATACAATTTCAATTTTCAAAATAAAAATTTTCATTACAAAGATATTTGATTTCAAAGACACCTACCCTCGAAAAAAATAAAATTAATTTATTTTTCATCGTTATATTTTGGTTAGGGTCTTATCAAAATATTTCTACTCATCTTAAAAATACCGTTGAGTGTTCGATGTCTTCGTTGTTCTCTTGTCTATCAATTATGACTATTCAAAAAAAGTGCCACATTTGGTATAAAACTTTGACCCTCAACGAGTAGTACCCCCCTTTACGTTTTTTTTAACATGTCCTATTTTGTCAATAATTATCTAAATGTTCCACAATCTATGTGGTCATGGTCACTGTCATTGTCATCCGAGTATATCTAGCCCTAAAATGTAAAATTAAAGTTAACACAGAATATTTTACAACCGATTTAAGATGAGACTCACCTTTGCAGTTTTAAAGGTCTCAAGATAAATGTACATATCGAGCGATACCTCAAATTCGATAAGCTTAAATATAACAGGAGTATCATGTATTGCCAAATTTAAGTATAAGATTTCGACATACCTTTTTAAAACTTAAAAAATACATATATATGTAAAAAAAAAATGGAAGGGTTAAATAAGCAATTTCAGGTATATAAAATGCCTAGAAAATTGTTGTTTTTTTAGAATATAATTAATTTAATTTATTGTATGTGATTTATGAAACAGAGCAAGTTCAAATTCACATTTATACACGTAAAAACCAAATACTGTTTGGGAAAAAAGTTCAAAAACAGTTTGTTATTGTGTCATATGTTTGTTACATGAATCTTTACTCATTCTTATTATATCTGAGTTGTTGGAAATTATATGTTAAAACTAATTAAAGCTTTATTTTAAGTTTTGATCCACATGTGATGTATTAAGTTCTAGCACCTTTACACCAACAAATGTTCGAAGTTGTTAAAACAAAATAAGTTTTTTCTGTTTAATGCTTTGTTTACATATCTTTGTTTAATGTAGGCAGGGGTAAGAAACACTATCATGACCCCAAACATGTTTAAAAAGTAGGCATGTTTATTGAGTACAACATAGAAATTGTCTTCACTATATATGAACGTTTGTGTCTTATCAAAATTAATTTTGGAAACATTTATTAACATGAAATATATTTCTGGATTTTTTTTACCATTATTTAGCTTTCTTTGAGATAAAAACAAAGAAATGTCAAGTTTCAACCATGATGAGTAATAATGCATTGCAAAAAATACTGGCACACTTTTATGACCAGATTTTTTTAATGTCCTGCAATTATCAATAATGTTATATAAATTTCTGCTCTTTATCATACTGGCATCAGGTTGAAGGTTGAATTCATACATTAATTTAACCATAATTAATGTATTTGGACGCTGTGACATGTAATCAGTTGAGAGAACAGGGAAGGTTAGTTATGTCAGAAACGTACGTTATGTAAATTCACTATTCTCTGTTGAGTTATGTTCTTAAGGATTGTTTTACATGTTTTGTGCCTCTATCGATGTATAACAGCAACAAATTGTATAAAATCGCGTAGCGTAGCGTAGCGATTTTTTACAAAAGTTGTTGCTGTTATACATCGATAGAGGCACAAAACATGTAAAACAATCCTTATAATTACAAAATCAACATTTTAACAATGTTTTTCCTAATTATTTTCAAAAAATCTGTCATCAATGTCGTGAAAGTGTGGTTTGTTACACGAAACAATACAAAGTTGAATCAAAATTGAGAACTCCATTAACTAAAACGGCCGAAGATATAATTTCGTTTTCGCAACCATTGACACCCATGCAATCACAATTCGTCTTAACCGGAATCCGCATTTTCGGAATACCCCTAATTAGCATATCACACGACGTTCGAAATGTCCGCCGTTTGCGAGACGCTCGGAGCGAACAAGCTTGAGGACTCGTAGTTATTAAAATGCAGTCTTTCCGGTGAATGTATGGATTGTATTAGGGAGAAGAATGCATTTACTTGTTACAAACGCAGGTGGGAAGTGATAAGATATGTTATATCTGTCTTTGGAACAGAACGTACCTCGCAACTGTCAAAACCGAACTATTGCGTCAGGTGATTGTGACGTCACAAGGAATGAATGCACATGGTATGGTTGCAAATTTTTCTGCATTTATCGAGAAATGGCAGCAGGTTTTTGAGCGTTCTCGTCCAATCAGAATCGCGGAAATTAGTGTTACAAAACCATTTTGTAATTATTATCTAATGCAGCATCATTGATATATTCATGTTCATTTCAGAAACCATCATTACCAATAGAATTAAATTACATTGTTATGGTCCATATTGTCAAAGCTTTGGGCATTGGTATTTATTGGATATGTAGATGGCAGCGCTGGTACTAGAGATTCGTCTTGGGAATTTGAGAATGTAGCTACGTAGCAACTTCCAGTAAGCGATCTCGTCCTTCTCTGTTGACGGTACCATAATATACACGTATAAGCCCAAAAGAAAAATAGCTGTATCAACATAACAAAACTTCACGTTCACATCAGGAATGTGCAAGTGTCTGAGAGAATGCTTTAAAATCCATGAACAACGAAAGCCCAGGACAACTGGGCTGGGAAGTCCAATTGGTTTTGGGAATTTCTCTCAATTTTTGTTAAAGTAATGAACAGTAATGAACAAAACAAGTTTAAAAAAATTTAAAATCCAGAAGTGGTAAATACTAATAAAAGGAGGAATTTCCAAAATCGATCTTGACATAAGATTTTCTATGTATCACGTGTTGATGATCACCAACCCCATCTTTACAGTCGAAATTGACACACCAACATTTTGGGCTATTGAAATGTAATTCCGTTAAAGGAATACATGCACATGGCAACGTTTATTAGCTTATCAGGCCTGGTAATCTACCCCTCCGTAAACGTGTCAAATATTCATCTTCTTTTCAACCATTGAATCTGGATTGTTGCAATCTATGTACCTTGGCAAATGGTGATTCATTATGCGACACCTAAAAAGGGCCACAGGGGCCTTTATAAACAAATTTTTCATCTTATTTCTTTATTTTGAAAGTCCCAGAAAGCTTAAGTTATGTGTACAGATTCCGTTGCCAACAGTATTATAGTACAACAAATTGATGACACGGCTCTTTGAAGCAATTGAGATATCATATTTAATAACAAAAAGTGGAAGAAAGCTTAAATCTTGTATGAAAGATTCCTTGGCAGAAGAATACAATTAAATTGTTTACCAATTGTGATATGGGATGAGCTACAGAGCCAATGGTTCTATGAAGGATATTTTAAACTTGAGCCTTACAAATTATAGATTTAGAATAATAAAGCATAAGTGAGCGCAATACCTGATCGCCTTTGCATAAAGTCAATAATTGTGACTGAAACTCCTTGTCAATTTATTCGTAACCCATAAAAGCCCAACTGCGCCAATGGTCAGAAAGGTTTCTATGTCAAACGACACGTTTCGCTATGCTGAAATTGCAATCCCTAAAAGACACATCTGCACCACATAGGTAACATCAATATCAAGCTTCTGGGTAATCGTGTAATCAGGTTTTGCCTCACCAATGATTTCGGACGCACTGACAGACGGACAAACAAACTCGCGTAGCGCTGTATTCCCGACTCCGTCGAAGCGGGGGTATAAATATTGAAATGTAATTTGGTGGTATAAAATTGATTTTGACGTTTTAGAGAACGAGACTTTTTCTCAGGGTATTTGTCAATCACGGCAACTTACTGTAGATTTGGTACGCTCAAGTAACAATAATTCACGTTCCTTTCTAAACAAAGTCGAACAAAGGAGAGCAATACTTTGATTACAATTGTCAAATGGAATAGAACATGCCATCGTCTAATGATTATACAATAGACGCACGCTTGATATAACAGTCGCGTTTTACATAATACCCTTGAGACCATTCTCTCCCCATAGAGGCAGATCAAGTCCTGAAATGTTGATACAGCCTCTGTTCTATTACGCTGAGTTTGTGGGATCGAAAGGGAGATGCCTGATTGGAGGCAATCAAAGCTAGTTGTGCAACCAGCGACGTTGTTCTTAAATCATCATTTTGACTACTGAATCATGACAAAAGCATTATGATATGAACCACCCTTTCCATGCGAGAATCTTTGTCATTTGGTGCCTCTGTGGGGAAGAGAATGCCTTGAGATAGATTATTGAAGCATTTGATATTTCAGTAAAGGCTATTAAATTGATTTCTGAAATGAACTCTTCATGACGATAAGTATGTATCGAACATAAATTTTGAAAGTACATACAGAATATTTAATATTTTGTTGACATCTATTGGAACAATGTAAGAACATACCTGCTCACAACCAGAGAGCAATTAAGATTTTCACTAAGTGCCAAGCACTTTATGCTATACGTCCCAACACTGACCCGTTAACAATTTGACAAATCTTCTCCATTTTTCATCTAAAAAGCGTATATCAGGTTATTGTTCTATGATTAAACGACTCATGCCCCCTTTTAAAGTTTCCTTTGACGATGACACCAGTGTCAATTCTTTTACACATTCAACATTTTATCTGACAAGCTATTTCGATAGTTTTATATTGAAGACAATTGTTTAAAAATATTTACAGAATTAAGCATATAGAATATATTCATCCACATAAACGGACTGGACTTGTCTATCAATTTGATTTTGGAATCAGTATTTTATTCAATAATTATATTGACTTCACATTGTTTTAGTTTAAAACGAATACGAGTACTTTAGAATAACAACTACAATTGCTGTAGTTTGTATTATATTCAAAGTGTCGATAGCCGTATTATTATAATTGAATTTCTAAAAAGTCTTTGATAATAGAAATACTATCAGGTTTCGAAGCATCATAATCAGTCATGTTTATGGGGATGTACATCCATAAATATCATCAAAGAGTTGCATAATAAAACACTGACGTCATAAGGCACTTCACCGGCCACTCGTCCACAAGTACAGGCTGGCCACACAAACGTTTCCTGTAAACAAGAGAAAAACACGTATCACATGACCACTCGCCGTCTCAGGAGGGACACTGGCCATGAATAGGAATATCTGGGAATATGAATAAGATTAGTCAGTACAAAAACATGACATATGGCACTGGGATATGCCAGTCACGCAATCAGCATGTAATTGGTACTCTCCAGAAAAGACAGCGTGCATTTCAGTCTCACCAACAATACTGTTCTAGGGCTCCAGCATATAAGATACGTCGACTTTCTAGCTATTGTTAATTATGGAGAAAATGAGATGGATGTACGAGCTAATGAAACGTCACTCCATGTCAAAAGAGTGAAAAATACCGCTGTCAGAATACAGTATTTTTCAATCCTTGTGAAATGCTTTAAAAAAAACGACCACAATCAGAGCGTGATTGTTTGTTTTCATGTCTGCTCTAATACTAAATTTACAATGTATAATGTTTTTTTCCAGAAAAAAGACTGGTTGCCTTTGATCTCACTGAAACTACTATTGAGAATATTTTTAATGTATAAATATCATGAATAAATATAGACTATAGATAATTTCATCATGTACTTTGGAAGCAACTTCTAAGGTAAATTGAATATCAAACAATTCTACCTGACATGATTATTGCTTAAAGTTGTACTGATACCTAACAGTTACTGTTCTTTTCAATGTTCAATTCAATTTTAAAAGAGTTAAAGTTATTTGCCAAAACCGAGATAACTGAAGCGTTTCAGATGGATATAGAAAACAAGTACCGAAACAGTATGACAATACTGTTTTAAATTGAAATATTTCTCTGCATTGAACAAAGATCAAACAAAAGCATTATAGTGTTACAAATGAATTCAGATTAGGAAAACGTCCCCAGTCAAACCAGCAAAATATAACATACAAGTGAATTTAATTTATCAAATAATAAACAAAATGTTTAAAGCGGCAGTAGCATGTTTTTTGAATTTTTTTTCATAATTTCACTTATAATTGTACGTTAATGCTAACTGTATTATTTTGATAGTGTCGAAATGTGCATTACACAAACCAATCATCCACAGTAAGAGGAAAAACTATAAAGATTCACCTAAAGTCCATTGGGGGCCATTTTTGTGTGAACACCTTTAATTCATTATGTGTAAAAAAAAAGAATCGCATGGCTGAACTTTACATTACATATTTGATTTATTACTGCTTCATTTAGTTTAAATACAATGTTTTCAATTGGAACCATTTTTCTGACATCAACTTATATTCCCCATGAAACGTGCTTCTCTCCCTTTTAGGTTACAATATGAAACTAATACAAGGTACATTACAATATCAAATGAGTCACACTAATAAGCTCGCTAAATATATTCACCAGTCTTGAATAATCACACAGTTGCTAAATGAAGAAACAGTCAGTGGGTCTTGAAGGTGTCCAAAAACAGTGGTACGGGAGATGATAGCAAAGTCATTTGTAAGAAGCAAGAGAGAGTTCTAAAGCCGGCCCTTATTTAGGTTGGATACCTTGAATGTTCCTCAAAGTTCCACGACAAACTCCAATCTAAAGTATTCAAGCAAGGTATTTATGAAATAATTAGAACATTCTAGAATAGAATATTCTAGACATTGCTAATAACATAATAAAAACTATTGTAAGCGTGACCCATTACATATTACAACAATACTATACAATGTTAAACTAGTAAACATGTACATCCTCGTAGCAATAGTATTAAAGAAAATATTTTGAGAAGGATTCAAAGTTTGAATATTTGGAAAGATTTATCTAAACAAAACAATTCAGCACAAAGGTTATAACTCAACATCTTTAAGTTAAACATTTAATGACATTCACCAAACATCGGTCTACATTCTATTTTGTATTCATATTATTTGATTATTCTTTGTATTATTGAATGATGTGTCTTCAACGACCCATTGTCACATCATATGGAGATAGATGAGATTTCTAATTCAACACAATTCTATACAAATTATCAAATGTGATATTTCGCACAAATGACAGCCAAGTTCATGTGGTTTTGTCATTAGAAATCTGCTAATAGCTCTATTGACCGTCTCTATCTGAAATGATGTTATAATGATAAGACACGATTCGTGAATACAGCTAATTTACAAATTTATGAAACCTACAACGCGTGATATGCTGCAGACGTCGCTATCCAAACTTGTTATTGTATACATTTGATAGAAACTCATAGGAAAAGTTGAAATTAACCAGTATTTTCTCTTAAATATGACTTACTGTCAGATATGTGTAATGTTAGACCAATCATTGTGTATAAATATCCTTATTGTATTGATGACCATTGGATTTTAATCGCAATGACGTTTTCAGATGAAACTTCAAACATTAAACACTTTTTCCTTTGTATTCATTAAAAAAAGATAACCTTTGTTTTCAGATTCAAGCAAAGGCGTGAAACGTCATTACCTTTGTGTGGAGCCTTTACACAATAAAGCATTAAAGGGGCAGTAGCACGTTTTTTGATAATTTTATATTTTACATTTTTCACTGATAATTGTACGTTAATGGTAATGTATTATTTTTATAATGTCAAAAATTTCATAAAACAAACCAATCATCCATTGTTAGAGGTCAAAGTATGAAGATTCACCTAAAATCCATACATTGTAGGCGACCATTTAGTGTGAACATTTTAATTCATTTTGTGTAAGAAAAAGGAATCGCAAGGCTGAACTTCACCTTATATATTTGAATTATTACTGCTTCATTATGTTTAAATACTTTATCTTTCAATTGGAACCATTTATTTTCATTTTTCTGACATCACCTTATATTGCCCCTAAAAACGTGCTACTGCCCCTTTAATGTTATTGATTTCTATATTTTGTCTTTTTCAGTTAAACTCCAATTCGTGATCTTTAATACGTTTTTAAATCTCCTGTAAGGTACTTTGAAGCAGTGATCAGCTTCCGGTGTAACTTTCTGTACACCTTACTTGATTTTGGACAGAACATTTGGAATGAGACCTTTCTAGGTCAAATAGATTTAAACCACTAACTCGGAATGGAGATACGAACGCTCATAATCATAATGATTAAACTACGTCGGCTTTCATACAAGTAAGGAAGTCAGAAGTGGATCAAATTACTTCGCGGGATGGACACGGGATAGGCTGTCGGTCCACTGACCTACCAAATGACCGTGGTCACTGATGGACGCAAAGCGTTCAATTTTCACTGCTCGAGTTAACTAAATGACTCCAACTTTCTTTGGACGGGCCTGGCGACATGCCTTTCATACTGTGACGTATTTAAAGTGTACAGGCTGGGTCTATTGTCAGTTGAAGCGTAGTAGAAGTACATCTACGCAGTGCATCGCACATTTTCACACTTGTTTAGGTCAACATAATAATTTTATCATCTCAATGTTGTATCGCCCATGATTAATGGGCTAACGTTACAGAAGAGTGACATACATGTATACAAAACGCCATAAATGGCGTTATTTTATCGAAGGGTAATCATTGTTACTAAAACAATAAAAAAAAGGAAATAAAAAAAAATCGATTCATCGATATGGCTTGGGAGGTTTTAATACGAGAACGAGCCAATACGCCTGTGAAATCGGCTAATACAAAACCTCGTTGTGAGATCTGCTTTAAAGTATTATGCACATGTTGCAAATGGAATGAACATGCAAACCAAATGCTTAGTGTTGAATTTCAATTAGCACAAATAGTACATGTATTTTTTCAAATATCAGAGGTAACATAAATTTCGTTTAAACACATTAGTTATTTAATGTTGAAGACAATTCAAAGAAAATGTAGAACATGATTTACGGTTAAAATAATATTGCTAATACATGTTATGAAAGCTGTAATATGTCACTACAATTCAGCTGTGGCAACAACTATATGATGTCTTACTGTTTGCCATGTACACATGAAAGATCAACTGATATTGACAACTGTATAATATATATTAATTGTATAGAAAGGTCAATGTTTTCCGAAATATAACATTGTATGAGCATTAAAGTGAAGGTTCATGAACAGACAAAGAACAAACATTTATCTATTAGAAATACATTACAACTTACATTGTTACATTTTGGGAAACCTATTATTGGGGTACTGAATGTACATTTGTACAATTGCCAACAAATCGCTTGTTTTACTTCGATTCTGGTTAGTTTGTCGGTTTAAACTGATCGTACCGTAATTTGTCTGATTCTGAGGGTATGAATTAGAATCTAAGTTGTTAAAGATGTACTATTGTAGAAAATAATATCCCAAATATATCAATATGTTATCATTAATGTATACAAAATGAATTAGAAAAAAACCGTTTTCTTAATGGGCAGTGAAGGCTGTAAATTTGTACGGGTAGCAAAACATCGTGCTCAATGACACAAATGTACTTCCAAGTCCTAGGTGTAGGCCACACACGTGGCTCTAAGTTCAGGATGATTTATCAGACACTTAATACAAGAGCATTTATCATATTCAGTGATAAATGTCAGCAAATCACATAGATTCAAGGTTAAACAACTATGAAAGCGCAATATTGGTATTGTTTCTTTAGAAAGGATGTTAACGTGCCAATGAGGACTCTGTGGTTATTGCATGCCAGTTATCACCCAGACCACTCCTGGTACTATTGATCTCGGCGGGATGGGCAGAGGCGTCAAGTAACCTGTCCTCTCCTTATGGGACGATAGTGTAGAAGCACTGAAGTTGGAATGGCTTGCAAACATGGGTGAATGAATCAAAATATCACTCCCCTTTAATTTAGATTTAGATTTAAAGGCAGGTGGAGAAAAACAATTGGTTATGAAAAGGAATTTTATTTAACCTACACGATTTATTTAATGATAACTTACACTTCAAGTACAGAGTTTATAAATATCCAAAGTTGTTATTCACAGACTAGCGTTTCGGTATAGATCCTTATATTGTTTGCAAGCATGAATGTGATTCAAACAGTTTATTTCATGACTGTTGTTATTGTTAGGAAGCATTACATGCATGTAATTATTAATTGCTAAATAATAGAACAATGCATTTTATGTTTGAAACTTTTCTGAAATGAACCAACCAACATATACTTTATATAGTCAAGGTTGCAAAATTGCGTATATAACTTTCATGAAACATATCTTCCTTATTCCGTGTACTTGTCAAGCAATTTGCGCATCACCAAGTCATGTGTCAATCGGTAGTTCCCGATTACAATGTGACCCAATACTAACACAACGCCCTCCAAACTAACATTTTAGTCCATAGAACAGTATCTTGTTGAAAATAAACCCAATAATGTATCCTATTCTGTCAATTATTTCAAAGGTATGTTTGTCATTTGATATACCATTCCTGATAAAGCATGGCGAATGCGTTAATAATGATTGACACAGCAGCAACACATCTACAGAACTTGATATTATGAGAAAGGACACAATGATCAAACTATTTAAGTAAAATAAAGGATACACGACATGACAGACAAGACTTGCCATTTTTCTGAATGCAAGTTGGCATTATATGTTATTGACTCAAGAATTCTGTGGTTAAACTTGTATTGGCAATTGTATATGTAGACACTACGAATAAGTCACATTTCGATTTATTCGTGATATAGGGGAGTTTAGTACAAACATATACAGATCGATTTAAACCGGGAGAGGTTATTGCCTGGGTCATAAAGAGGGTACGTTTATCTTTGGGATCATACATTCTATTATATTAATAAAAATAATAAAAGTTACAAGGTTGCTTATTCTATTGATACAAAGTGATGAATTGTCACTCATGCGTTGATTGTTATACATATTTGTAAAATCTACTTACAATAACTGAAATTTCAAAGTAACATCAATGTAGGATTACCGAATCACAGTGGCCATCCTTAAGTTATTTTATGAATGCATCAAATAAATTCTCAATCTATTTTACATCAATGAACTTCAAATGAAAAAAATATTTCATGCAATAAATTCAACAAGAAGGTTAACTGATTAAATATTTAATAACACATACCATGGGAGTACATGAAAAATTTCAAAGCTAAGCCGTTCCTAAAATAAAGCTTAACCGATGGTAATTAATTCTAACAACAAGGTAAGGATGGAACAGGGATGGGTTCTCACTTTGGTTCCCATCCTACTGACCAAACAATTACCGCGGTCAAGTCCCAAGTGAAAACATCAAATACCACTGCTTGACCGCACTTTACGATCCAAACTGTTAGAAGCCATACTAGGCCAACTGACCCTAAAATTGAAATCTGTTATTCAAATGTTCTGTTCTTGTCCTGCCTTCAAGTGTGTGGGGTCAAAATTATGTAGATATATGTAAGCCAGGTTCAATATAATCCTTATTGTCTCTATTATTTGTTAGAATATACAGGTTTTCGCGAAACGCAATAGCCAACTAATAGAAGATGTTTGATAATGATAAAAGCAATATGTCAGTACATAAGGTAACATGAAATGATATACGATATACCTGACAGTCTCATTACGAAAATGGTCATGAAATTCATATTACGCTTTTATCTTATTGAGATTTGCCGCCAGAAAACCCTTACATTTTGCAAGTGGTGACATTTCATGGCTTGTTTTGTCACTCATTGTTGTGAAGACCCACACATAGACATGAATGCAGTTTCATCATTTTTGATAATACAAATCCTTTGATACTGAAATGTTTATCTAAAAATGCGTTTAGTTGCAATATTCAAAACAGGAGGTTTAAAAAATCTTTTTTCATTGTTTTGACATGTAAAATCAAATTAAAATTATTCTTTCATTAAAGGTAGCACGTTTAGTTAGACAAAAAGAGCGTTCGTGCAAAAACGAAGTTATTTGTTCCAATTTGTAAAACACTAAATGCACCAGTTAAAAAACGACCGTCATATGTTCGAAAAGCTACCCAAATCCATGTCCTAACCTATAATGAATAAAAGGCGGGAAACAAAAATGGCCGCCAACTGTTTTCATCGAATACATGGTATTCGGACTTCGGATCATCGGCTTGAGTATTTGATGTTTAAGCCAGGAATGTAATAAATTTGGCGTAAGTTCACATCTACATGTACATGTATCTGGGAACATTTAAAAGAGGAAAATTTCAGAGAAACTTGTTACTTCCACTTTATGACTCTCTGTCATTCTGAACAATCAGTAACATGACAGCTTGTCTATATCACGGTTAAATATTTGAATGGTTTAAATATAAACAAATCAGTCCATTAGTTTCTATTAAGTTTTTGTTTGGAATGTTCAGCCCAAATATTCATTTTTGCAGTCCCAGAACGTTCTTACTACTATATGTCACTCTTGAAAATTATGCGTTAAGAAATTAATAGCTTTTCCATTTCGAATGTGTTCTCTGCAGACCTATTGTATGTTGTAGTTATTTTGACCAAGGTAGCACACGTATTTTCTATCTGCGATCATACCATGATGCAAATGGACTAATCATGTTTTCAGCTGACTTAATTTATTGCATGGTTCTATTTCTCGCTGTAGTGTTAAAGAACAATAGTATTTGCATATAAATCATTTGCAGTGTTTGCAAACTATCCGTGTACACAGTTGGCCCTTCTTGTTATGAAGCCCGACTCTACTATAAGTTTATTGCCAGATACGAGTCCAAACCACTCCTCAAGTATCGATCAGTCATAGAAAGATTCCTGGAATCTCCCCATTCCTCTGTGTGGGAGGATCGTGCTTCAGAGATGGTGCATCTGATTGCTTGAAACTTTAAACTGTACTAGATGAACCCGTTGTGCCTTCCAAGACAATATATCCCAAACTGGAAAATAAGGAATCGCGATTGGGATTTTCTAAACTGAGTGGAAAATGTGTTAATGTTTCTGAAGTGTTAACTTAAGGATGGTGCTGGTTAATACGGATGACACGTACGGTTCGTGGGTGTGTATGAATTGAGGGTTTCAGCTTGCAAGTGTACAATGGCACTGACTCTTAGTTAGTTTGGGGAATTAAATCCTTGAAACTTTAAAGAGAGGTGTGTCAAATCGTTTGGTAAAACAAATTGCTCTAGGCAATTCTCTGCTCGCGTAAAGACATTGATAAATAATATTATAATTGCTACGGCACATTTAGGCAGAAGAAAGATGATACGTACGGCTTGTGGGTGTGTATTATGTGAAATAAAGTTTCAAGTTTCAAAGGGTACAGCTGCATGGACATCGCCAAAATATTTACTTAAAGTTGGAAAGATTTTTTCTAAGCGTCCCAAGGGTGCTGTATCATATACGTTTGTTAAAAAAATAAACCAAAGTCATTTCTGCGCATTCAAAGCATTGCTATTTAGAAAGGCAATTTCGATTTAAAACTTTCATTTTCAAACAAATAAATTGTAAGAAAGACACAAATAGATGTGTATTGTGGTCACCTGTGTTTGACATTACCTCTGTTTCAAAGATGAAAACTGTTCAAGAATAGCAATCTAAAAGGCTTTTACTCGACACACAGTTTGCAATAAACGTCTATTAATTTCAAGTAACATGATAAGAGCAATCAAATAGGGATTTCGAGCAATACTAATCGATCGCTTTCATTACTTTGTGGGTTGCATGCTTTGATAGCACATTAATATTCTCTACAAATCTAATGACTTCCTTAAATCATGCGGAGGATTGTCAAATGTTCCGGTTGTGCTTCCTTACTTTCATCTTCCATGCTCTATAGTGCATTCATCAAACCTCTTGAATGTGAGACTCCAGTCAGTTTGAAAGGTTGGGTTACCTTGTATTGAGGTTTCTAAACATAATAAAAATGATTTACTGGAAATTGTTTTATTTTTGCGTTAAGGACTTAATATATATTGTTCAAAGTTTTAACTGGCACCTTGATCTATTTAAATTTATAACAAGTCGACTGTACAACGTTTTTGAAAACATCATTGGCGGTTAAACGGAATGAAAATTGTGTTTATCCTTTGTACCAGGCCACAAAGACGCAGTTATTAATTATGAAAATATATTTTCTTCGAAATGTCCGCAGAAAATACTTATGCCAAGTATACTGAGGGTCAAATATCTCATTAATAACCCAATTATCCATAGTTGTAGAATAAATCATCAGGTATCCAGCAAAGGACACAGTCGGTCTTGTTAGTATGAACATCTATTAATTATGAGCAATTGATTAGCCTACATTTAAGGGCTCCTTCATTGTTTAAAGAAGTTGCCTTCCAATAAGTGACATTTCGTGAGATACCCTTATTTTCCTAACACTTTGCCATTATACCGTTTAGCTTAACTGAACGAAATAATAGTGTGCATATAAAAAACCTTTAAGGAGTTACATAATACGCACATAACTAATATATTGTCATTCAATTATTAATTATTAAGGTTAATTGCAATGCATTACTTTTTAGATAAGTAATAAAAGGTTTCTTTAAAATAAATTCGATTGTCCACATGGCACGAGCAAACTGGATTTATGAATAAATGTTTTTTATTAAAGGTACTTGTTCTTTTTGAACAAGTTATATTTTCAAAATAATGTTGAAAACAACTGAAACCTAAAAACGGTTATAGTTTTATCCGAATATGTTATATTATGTTTGAGCTGTTTAATCCATCAACATTTATTTCCTCCAATTGAGAGAGGCGAACTCAAGAACGTCTTAATTTGGCATGTGATGAACGAATTATTGTAAATTTTACTTCGATTGAAAATGAGATTCTTGGTGTGAATTGCTTGGAGTTTATTTTGAGCTTTTTTACCAGAGATCACCAATGATGTCTTCTTCATAATAAAGTAAAAGGCAAATAACAAAGTCTGATATCAATCGTGATTGTTTTTCTAACTTTTTTTATTCTTAACGTTTATAGACAATTCCAAAGCGTAAGATAAAATTATGTTTGATTAAATAATATACAATATACAATATACAATATAGTAACATTAGGAAGGTTTGAATTCGTGATTATGATCGAACACCGGTCAATGAGTCAAACCTAATTTTGGAAACTTACCTAGAGCAGTAATAATAACAGTTATGTTTTTATTATGTTTGATAGGATACATAACTAGTATTCATGTTAATTAGAGGTGTGAATTTGACTTCCACAAATATATGAAACTGTAAGAAGACTTTCATTGAAAACAAGAATTATTTTAAAATTGCTATTTGGGTATGAGTACGTGAAATGTGTTGAATTACATAATTTTATATGCTATCTACATTCATTTCAAAGCAAAACAATGTGTGTCAAAAACTCTTTAAAGGGGCAGTAGCACGTTTTTTGATAATTTTATAATTTTAATTTCTCACTGATAATTGTAAATGAATGCTAAATGCATTATTTTGACAGTGTCAAAAATCTCATTACACAAGTCAATAATCCATAGTCAGAGGACAAAGAATGAAGATTCACATAAAATCCATTGGCGGCCATTTTTTTGTGAACACCTTTAATTCATTTTTTTATATAAAAGGAATCGCATGGCTAAACTTAACGTTATATATTGGAATTATTACTGCTCCATTTCGTTTAAATGCATTGTTTTTCAATTGAAATAATTAATTTTCATTTTCCTTACATCACCCTATATTCCCCCTAAAAACGTGCTACTGCCCCTTTAAGGTATACCTGTTACTTTAAGATTTTACATTATTACTTATGTTTTCGAAATTACATGCCTCCTCAAATTCGTATAACATGGCCGTTTTGTGGTAAAAACATACCAGTTGACTGCTTAAGTGACTTTGGAGACTAAAAAAAGCACATCATCAAGATGTTGTTACATTACACTACTAATATTGTGTTTTCAAGTTACAAATGCAAAGCATTAATGAATATATTGATTTCTCCTACATGTATATGGACAATTGAAATGATTTTTCAATGTTTTATATAACGTTTTTGCCGATGATTTAGAGATTTCAACATTAATGAATCGCATGATAGTAACGCAGGTCGCATAACTGATGATTTCAGTTTGATAAAAAGCGGAGAAATATCCAATTAGCTGCAAAAAGGCATACATGTAGACTGCTCTCTCTCTCTCTCTCTGACACACAATCTCTCTCTCGTTCTCTCTGACACACACTCTCTCTCTTTCTCCCCCTCTCTCTCCCTCCTTCTCTCTCTCTCTGCTGTCCTCCTTTCTTCTCTCTCTCCATTTGTGTCTCCCCTTTCTTCTCCCACCCCCTCAAACACCGTCCCTCTCTCCTTCGCTTTCTCTTCTCTGCTGGCCCATATGCCAGTGCTGTGTGTATATGTGCGGGGGAGGAAGGCAGATCTGACAAATAGCCCCATCTCGGTCAACAGTCATCTCACTTCATTCTCATCTTTACTGTGAAGGGATGACGAGTGGCCGAATCGTTCGACCGTTTGTAGCGCACTAGCTTGTCATTGGTCATCCGAGAGGCGGCGGAGTATATAAAACCCAGTCTCAATTAACACTCGTGTTTAACTCCCGCCTGTCAAGCACAGTGTGATTCAGTGAGACTTACAGAGTTGTGAGGGTGGACACACTACTTTACCATGCGCTCTCAGATCACCTCATATTTCCATGTATTCGTCCTGGCCATCTGCTTCAGTGTCTTAATTACAAGAGGTACGTCATTGTTTATCATCTATTATCACCTATACGCTCAGATTATACAATGGGCTATTAACAATTTTCTCTTGATTTTTGTTGTCTTCATAACATCGATTCTATCCTGACATTGAGTTAAATGGTTATTGAAAGGATCGATATTGTAATACTTAAGGTACATTTCATCCTTCATGATTTCCTTCAGGTAAATGTATTTTAAATGTAAGTTAATATAATGCAATAAATATGCTTAACGTGGATTAAAACTTGTTTAAATGGACATCTTAGCTGTTAGAACAAAATAACTCCAGGAGAGAACAACCAATTATCCATTAGGAAAATAATCATTCCAAAAACATATTTCGGGATCGTCTTGTCACTGGTATTGAATTTAGATATTTGGCATAATTAAATAGACAGATGGGGTCATATTTTGTGAAATTCAGATTTTCTTAAATTTCGATTCAAATATTTATATAAACATTGTAAGAAAGAAATAAGTACAAATACATTGCATTAATGCGGATTAACAAATATGACTTAGGTCTAAAGCAATTGATCACTAATGAAGGATTTTGTAGCGAAAAATACAAAATAGTGATTTCGAAATTTTGACCCCTGGTCATTTCAATGCCCGGCCAAATTACTAAGGCTTATCTTTAAGGTACGACATTCGTTTATGTTAACGCAAACTGAATGTTAACTTATGCACTCAAATTTCAATATTATCGGTTTCGTTTGCGCATTGCTATGATGCCCCTAAGACATTCCAAATTACATGATACATGTATTTGCACTAAAAACGCAGGTAAGTGAACAAACAGCTGGACATATTCTGCAGCACCACATTGAAATTCTTATATAAATGTGTTTTTAATATATGTTTGATTAAAGTAGTGCCGACGTACAGTAAGCAATTTCACATTACACAAGCTTTTCAAGTCATTCTCTATTCTAAAGACTGCAGAGAAGAGATTTCGATGATGAAAAAACTTTATCAAAATGTTGACAAGTGCCCATTGAAAAGTTTATCAGTAAAGACTTGACAATGTTCGAGCGCACTTAAATGTTGGTACATTGGTACCGAATAACATCTGGTTAAGAATTTAAAAAAGTTATTTATGTCATTTCAAATTGTTGATCTATGCTTACTCAACCAATCTCAGAAATGAATATCAGGTCATTAAAACCGTTATTGATTGTACCTGATGTAATGGTACTTGAAGCAAAGACACAACTGGATTGTATATGTTTTGCCTGGAATTATCAAAGACACAACAATGGAATTGACGTTTAATGACGAATATGTCCCCTTCTCTTTTTATTTGATTCATATCCGCTGTAATATTTATAGCATGAATGTGACATTTACTTGAGTGAGCGCAGCTGTTAATTTGACCGTTCAGTGTCGGAATCGCTTGTGAATTGTCCTACTTCTATTCAACTTGAACTCCTCTCTACTTAATAACATCAATGCGTTATGTTCTTGCTCCTATGACTTCCTAAAAACTGACGATTTGTTTCGTGTTTATCGTTTATTAATTTTACAGAGTCAGCATTTTAAAAAATGATAAAAAATCCAAAATCTTCTTAAGAAATTGAGTTTGCCAGTCATGGACTAAACGTTACGTCATCTAACTGTTAACGCTGACCTTCAAAGACGAACCTTACACCCACGAGCAAAAGAAATGCCCCATTCAAATTGTATACAGTTGAACATAACTTAATTTGCTCCAAATGCCAACAAGCTCCATAGTATCGCTAAGTACCCTCTGCTGACGCCATCGCTTTGTTAAATTAAGCAATTAATGTACCGAAACGTAGACAGAGGACTGCACAAAGTAGGCTTGTCGTAGTGGATTCATTCGATGAAAATACACTAAAAGAGTCTTCATTGCATTACATTGTCCTTCAAAAATAACACAATATGTCTTCCTGCTATTACAATGTCCCTGTAACGATCACTTTCGGAATGTAAAATCTCGCTATCGCTTGCTGACACGCGGCCTACCATCAGTATAATGATCAGCAATCTGCTTTCAGTGAATGGAAATAAACTCTTCACTAAAGTTGTGGCTACCACCTGAAATAAACCAAGCCTAACCAAGATTTTTAGATTGATCTTCAATCGTCAACGCCATGCCTCAAACCAATCGGTATATGTGGATATACAATACACAAATATATACACAACAATAATGTTCTAACGCTGTGGCAAACAATGTACGGGGGTGATGACGTCTTAATGACTGACGGACTTCTTAAATGACCCGGACAAGAGCCACCAGGACAAATGTCAACCGGACAAAAGCCACTTGCACAAATGCCACCTAGGACACAAGCGACATAGGACAAAAGCCACCCACTTGTTATTTTTATAATATACTGAAATGAATGACTGTAAGAAAACTATATTATGAGATCATATTGTATTTATAGTCATATTTGCAACACTTATCAACAATGAGTCACATTTACCAACAGTTATCTCCGATAATTTTTACCGTTATGCAAAGGTACAGTATGAAATACTTGTACCATGTAAAACAAGTTTAATGTGGAAATGTGGGTATGCTGTGTAAACCTATTTGTATTTGTAAAGCATCTGTTTGATAGTAAAGCTTTAAGAAGATTTATGAAGTAGCAGTGGGCTTAGGTCTGATTGGTTATGTTACTCTTGATGTTGATTGAAATAGGATAAAGCTGTGTAGTTAGTGTTTGAATGTGAAATGCAGACAGACATTTCTTATTCGTATGAATGACCATAAGGCAAATAGTTCAATGACAATTTCACATTCACTCATTCTGGAGCGCATTTTGTTACATACCGGGTAACACAGATAAGAGTAACCTAATACTAACCGATTTTGAAATCATTAAGCTTGTCTCAATTTGGGTTGCTGTCATAATACCATGGTAACTATTTAGTTCGTTATTTCTGACATATACCAAAATTAAATGTTGAATGTATGTTCAGATATTTTGAAGTAATCTTTAGCTTTAGCTGTAGTTAAAGAGCGGTAGCCAACTCCTAGCACAAACTTATAATAGTTTGAATGTACCTTTTCAAAGTTATTGCGAAACACTTCGATTTTTAACACTGTCGCCAAATATTGCAACATCATCAGTAAACAGCAGAATTGGGAAAGTATAAGCACCTATGTCATAGTTGTTTACTACGTCGAACAACAGGTTTCAAAATATTATTTCCCGATATACATATTACCAAGCAGGGTGTAGGCCACGCAGGAGAACTGATATTTCGTCTACGGTATCGAAGGCTTTCTTAAAATCGACAAATATACAATAGAAGGTGCTACTAGCTCCTATGGATAACACATTTCTTAGCTTGCAATATAATTGAGTGAGACATGTTAGTAAGATTATCTTTTATTCATTGAGAATTTGGTATGTGTTAATTGTTATAGTGCTATAGTTGCTATAGTGCTTAGCAACATGAAAATTAAAACTGATATATACATCTGTATCAAGAGAACTACAGTTTCCTCGGTGTTTATGCATCGCCACTGAAGGGTGATGACTTTCAATCTAAATAAATTTAGATCAACAGGTTTTATATTTGGTAGTATGACAAAATAAAAATATGTTGATCTAAATTTATTTAGATTGGATGACTTTAGGTTTGATGTTCTTAGGTCCGTCTACTGTCATGGCAGTGGGCCTAACGTGTGACCATCTTTAACCCTTTCTTGTAGCGCAGATATGATGGTTACTTCAATGTCATCATACATTTTTCATTTTTCTCATAAGAAAAACCGTTATTTAAAACATGTTTTCGATGTTGAACGGATGATTATGATGACAAAGAACAGTTATATCGGTCATACATATAAACATTTTATGTTTTTCAAAACAGTTATAAGTTGTTAAAATATATATTTTGACATTTGTTAGTTTTTTCATATCCTTAGACCTACTATGAAAACTATGTACCCCTATATAGTCCCTAAATGATATGATAAACACAATATGAGACATAGAATGGTCCCTAACCTGAGCGCCACATATGGATGCCGGTTGAATACCCTCCAGGGAGTTGAATTGGAAAGTTGATAGGACGGTGAAAGAATGCCATTGACCAGGGGGAAACAATGTAAGCACCTTGAGCAACCACGAGTGGATGGATATGTGCGCTATATAAATATTCATATAAAAAATAATAAATAACAATAGTATGCCTTTGTGTTCCAGTGTCGAGCATCTACTGTGTACAATGTAGCAGTACCAGAGACCCCTTCTGCCATCTGGGTATCAACGAGGTCCGGCAGTGTGCCTCCTCCCAGGATACGTGTGTCACAACAGTCACGGTGCAGAAGATTGGCAGAGGTGAGCTCCAACTGATCTTCTAGCTGTTAACGTATTCAACTGCTATATTGCCTCGAAAAGGGCTTAACGCTTTCTTGGTCTTTTATCGTACTGAAAATCAAAGTTGAACGAGCATCTGTCCTTATGCTCTACGTGAAGTTTCTGTCCTCACAGTTTTTGTTACCCTGACTTCGTCTTTATATAAAAGTATTTAAGATCGAGCATGTAAATGTTGAATTCTGATCTCACCTAACCAATCGTATCTTCACAATCAATCTTAGGATCAGCTTACAAATAAGCTGGGTTGGTACGGATTGTTACACACACAAATTGCAGCCAATGGACTTTATGAGAATCTTTATAATTTGTTCTCTGACTATGGATGATTTGTGTGTGTAATGAGATTTTGGACACTATCAAAATAATACATTTAGCATTTACGCACAATTATCAGTGCAAAATTATAAAAACATATAAAATATAATATAAGATATTTAAACAACGTTCTATTGCCCCTTTAAAGGGACAGTAGCACGTTTTTTGATAATTTTATATTTTAGAATTTTCGCTGATAATTGCAAGCTAATGTTAAATGTAATATTTTGACAGTGTCAAAAATCTCAATACACAAACAAATCATCCATATTAAGAGAAAAAAGAATGAAGATTCACATAAAATTCATTGGCGGCCATTTTATGTGAACACCTTTAATTCATTTTGTGTAAGAAAATGGAATCGCATGGCTAAACTTTACGTTATATATTTGCATTATTACTGTTCCATTTAGTAATTTTCCTGACATCACCCTATATTCCCCATAAAAACGTGCTACTGCCCCTTTAAATTAATGATTGTTTTGTTTCATCAGCAGAAATAATGCGACAACAGGATCAAAAGATCCTGCTGTTGAGGTTCACTTTTGCCGAATATTTAGAATAAAAGAAAGCAATTCCATTTGAATCTAGGACGTAAAATCAATCTATGTATTTTTCTAAGCACTTTGTGTCATAGATGATAGCTGCAGCTGCTCATTTCAAACCTTATCTACCTATTATCTACATCCTGTTGGCACGTCTCAGATGGTATTGGTATAGATGTCTAAAGGCACTTTCATTCACAACAAAACAAATGTGATATGTACGTTGAATGTACGTCAGAATATTGTCTGATTTATCTATTTGATAACGCAAATGTAAAAACTGTAAAGTTTTAGTATTCAAACGTTTAAACAATGATTTCATGTAAATCAATTATGTTCATGTTTTATTAAAAGCACATATACTCAAACATAAATAATTGTCTTTTGACCCGGACTCCCAAAAGTCGAAGATCTTGAGTATTAATTTAATGACAATGAAGGAAGAAAGATAAGAAAGTCTAAAAAAGGATAGATTTAACAATGAACGTAATTGCTGTGTCCTATCAATCAATTCAACTATACTGAAATGTCCATTCAGTATCAAAAGCAATTTTACGTGTATAAGAAAAAACATCTTATGTTCAAAATTTAAGCACACGAAGAAATTATTTGTTTAAAACAACTATAACTCCTTTTTAAATAAAATAAAATCCTTCCCACGTGCACTAGACGTAATAAGTGCCACCATGACTAAGTAAGTGCCATTTAAAATCGTATCATCCATTTAAACTTTAAAGAGGCAGTTGCATTTTTTCTATTGCAATTAGAGGTGTCTCATATAATGAAAATATGTCACAAATTGCAAGAAAACGTTAAAAATCGAAAGTAGGAATACGAATGTACTGTGTTCGGTTAAGCTTCGCGAATAATTAAGAGGTGTTAACAATAAAATGGCCGTCATTAGTTGTTGCATGATAGTTGATAATGTCTTCCCGACCACTAATAACAGGATGGAGATGTTCGATCTTCGGAAGATAACACATTGGGCAAAACAGTTATTTCTTTGAGGAGATGTGAAGAACACTTTTTGAATCGTGGTACTGCCCCTTTAATTAAATACGAGTATTGAACATTTTCTTCCCTGAAAACATCATTTAGTTATGTGTATGTCTGTAGGCCGTTTATTATTGTTATTGTCCAACGATAACTATTGAGTCATTCTAGTAAATTCTCTCCCCACAGAGGCAGATCAAGTCATGAAATGTTGATACAGCCTCTGTTCTATTACGCCGAAATCCGTGGGTTCCGGGAGTTTCCCCTGGCGGTAAAAAATTGAACCACAATCCATTTAAGTTTTATAATGACAACGCTTTTCGCATGGAAAGGGTGGTTCATATCACAATGTTTTGGCATGATTCAGTGGCCTAAATGTTGAATTTAGAACAGCGTCGCTGATTGCACAACTAACTTTGATTGCCTTCAATCAGGCATCTCCCATTCCATCCCACAAAGTCGGCGTAATAGAACAGAGGCCGTATCAACATTCCACGACTTGATCTGTCTCTGTAGGGAGCAGTCTTTTATTTTAAACAATATCTATGTATAGACCTCACAATTTTATATTTATCGATTTAAAAAAATGTTCTATATTCAAAAGCATAAAGTGCGATTTTTACGAAAGAAATATGTACATGTACTAACGCGACAATCTTTTATTTGCTTCATACTTTAAAATAAAGTAACAGAATTAATAAAAACTATAGTTTGTTTTATCCATAAGTGCACAAATATATCATTCGCACATCAAGTTAACATAAAAAATGAAGAAATATATTCACATGTTTGAATAGAAAGAATAAAGAAAGTCTAACATTGTAAACTGTTTTATACCATGACATAGTCCTACAGCTCATGATTTATTGAGCTGACGAAAGCAAAAGTGCACGAAGACAATGTTAATGTTATGAAGTAATGTTAGGGTAACCTTCAAGTGTCCTACAGATTTTGTTTTCTACGTGATGCTACGTGCCAAATTTTGTAATGTCTTTCTTAAAGTAAGTATGTAAGTAAGAACGTGACTTTCTTGTCGAATAAGTAGCATACCCCTTATCTCTACAGAGCATCAGAACCGGAGCCGGCTCCTCGGATTCAGTACGGATTCCCTGGTCTATATAAGGCAGGGTTTAAAAATCGTTGTCAGTGAAGATCATTTATTTGTCTATTTCATTAAACTTATTCTGACAGTACTGTGTAACTGTGATTGCTTAATTTGGGCATTTAAATTCCAAGACTGCTTTTCCCCCCTCATCGCTTCAGTGGCATGCCACTTTAGGCAGAGTGTAAAAATCGTTGTCAGTGAGGATTACTTATTTGTCTGTTTCATTAAATTTATTCTGACAGTACTGTAGCTGTGATTGCCTATTTTGGGCATTGAAGTTCCAGGACTGCTTATTTCCCCTCATCTTCCTTAATAGCATGCCACGGTTATTTTGGTAGTCTTGTATTTCAGTATTAGTTAACTTATATGTCAATTGCATCAATAAGATCACGATTGACATTTCAGACACTCCATGATGGTAATTTATGACTCTTTATGGACATACATAGTAGGAGATTAAAGGTCTTGTTAATTAAGCAAATGTTCCCATGGTTTTCAACTTTGTTTACGAACAAACATCCAGTGGCTCCAAGAACGTCCTTTTCATTTACATCCATGCCCAAACAACTGCGAATACAGAGATGAAATAACCTTAATATGATTACCAGTGAGCGTCAAATGTTGAGGGTCAGGATAGCTTTGAGACAAACTTCTGTACGACTCTAAATAAAAACAATTAAAATGATTTAATTCAATAACTTCGCATATTTCGAAATGCCATTTAACGGATCGATGCCATTACGATTGTTCAAATATTCCTCTTAAGTTATCAGAGAGTTTCTTATGAAATTGAATTGCATATGGAACGTGATGCAATTGGCCTTTCCAAAATGAATTCTACCCGACAATACAATATCTGTCTTTAGACAGGTGAATAGTGAGAAATAGTTTTATTCTGAATCACGTAGGGGACGTCCAACTTGATGTATTTCATGTTTGTAACATATATGCATATCTTATTGTTTTGGTTCACTTAATGCAAGGAAGAAAATCACGATATATGTCTTTGTTACATCATTGTACCCAACATTGATGGTAATGTACAAATTATCAATCAACTGTATATGCATCAAGCTCAGACCTATTTCTCAAATAAAGAACATGATTAGATGTTTTTCTTAAAACTGTATCATTTGGTAAACTTTTGGATTTTATCAAAGTAGTACAGTACTTCCGGTGAAGGTTCACACGAAAAACATTTTGTTAGTTCATGGGAAATAAGCATCTGAAAGTTAGATCACATGACCAATCAACCAATCAACGTTCGGAATGATGACTGTGTAAACTGCAGAGTGTGAAATCTGCAGGTTACTGTTATGAAAGTCACAAACTGTCACGTCACAGGAAGGTAATTCGCTTCACAACCTTCAAGGCGTAGATGATTAGGTTATCACTTTTTTGTGACAGATGTTCTTACTTGCAATGATAATTACCCAGCTCTTAACTCCTAATGTCAACATCACTTACTTTCTACATCAGTTTAACAGTTTCCTAGGAAACTGTTACGTAATACCCCTATCATCAGCAATAATGTGATTAGATTTCAGTAGAACAGCAAACCTTGATATAGGAAAACACGTAAGTGATTAGAAATGTTATTTTCATTTAGTGTAATATGTAGCATCATTTGCACATTGATGCAAAGTGTACACATATGCTTTTAAAACCAATATTTGTCACACGGCAAAGATGACGGTAATCCCCGATGTAAATTCTGTGCAATCAGTCTTAAAGGACACGCACATCACATCATTATAAGTACGACACAGACCGTCCTGTTGTACACAGATGTACACAGCTATATTAAGAACCATTTGTTAATATCAAATTTAGTAACGTTGATTTACTAATATTCCTTATTGCAATATGTGAGCGAGTTTGGTCAAAAGGTAACCTCAGTGTACTAAAGTCATATGAATAGTACTAGCTACATTTGTAGGAGGTCATTATTTGACCACTTATTAAGTATTCAGCCTCGCATGGGATACCATTTCATGAAACCATCAGGAACAACAAGTTAGATAGTTGTGTTTGTAAAATTTCTGTGATTCATCGTTATTTAACAAACGCAAATTTAAGCATTTAAAATCACCGGAGCTAAAATTTGCGCGTTTTTAAATAACAATGAATCCCGGAAAGTTTACAACGCAACTATTCATTGATATTGTAACGTAACATAAAGTTATTAGAATTTTAATGGCAAACTCTTTTTTGTTGAGTTGGATTTTAAATTTCGCTCGGAGCTTTCCGAATGATGCTGGGCTCCACACAGCATCAATCAGAAATGAAATGCTGTTAGTATGTTACAGCCTCAAGCGAGATAGGGCTTCTTTTCTGAGCCGTGAATGCCAGCTGAGGTCAGCCTTATCGCTTAATATAAAACTGTTGAGCAAAATTTATTAAGTTTGCGCTACTCTACATAGAGACTTTTGTTAATCATCAAATGATTCATCAAAAGCGATAACGTTAAACATATCACTTAATGACTTGGGGTACATCTTGTATAAAACTAAAGGATTTGAAAAGGATCTGCCGTATCAAGGGCGGTTTATCTGTTAGGTGGGACTTTAAGTATGGTAGGTCAGACTTTAACGGTCACTGTTAAGGGGCTCAAATCAGTGATCGTTCTCGCTTACCAAGGATTTCATGTTCCTATACTCTTATTATTGTTGGATTTTCATCAGGACATTTCATACTTAAATTACCAATGATTACAGTCGACTGAAGCCCCGAATCACTGAAAGATACCCAACAAACAGCTATGTAATCTTACTTCATATATTCAGAGGCCAAATTGGTCTGTGCTAATAACAGTATCTGTTTGTCTGTCTATATAAATGGCACCTGTAAAGACTTATGTTTTAATTTCAATCAATGCTCACAAGAATCATTATGTTTCAGCTGGACTTGTCACACGTGGCTGCACCACCTCAGCTAATTCAGGATGTCGGATGAAGAATGGCGCCTTCGTGTGTAGGATCCTGTGTCACCGTGACGGCTGCAACACCTTCCACTTCCTCAACAGCGGGCTCCGACACGTGCGACCTTACGGAACTGATCTGTATTGAGCATGACCTATGTGCTGGACACATAGGACTCAACACAAACGTTATGTGTGTTGAACACGCTGGCCTGAACATGAACTAGTGTTGAACACGTTGTACTGAACATGGGCGCGCCTCGTGTTGAACACGCTTGACTGAACACTGATCTCGTGAAGTGGCTCTGGTTCTGTGGGCATGGTGCAAGTTGGGCGGGCTGACAGGGTCGGTCCATTTTCGAATCTTATTTATTTCATCTGTTATCATGGCAGACAGCCTTTTGTTGGACACTCACAATTTCAATTATGTTGAAGATATTTGAATCCAAATTTCGCAAATCATTTTAAAAATGGACATTAGCATATCTGTTATCTACTGTATTTCTTTTTTAAAATTTTCTTTGCAAATGTAAGAAATAAAAGTTATGTAATAAAGAGTCATACAGGTATCAGAAAATCATGTTTTTGGTTTAATTCATTTGATCTACCCTCGATCTACTTCAAGTAACAACATTGTTTTTGTATATATCGTCTCATAGCTTGATTAAGAGATTGTACCATTCTATACCATTATACAGCGCGTTTGCTCCATTAATGAGAAATAATAATGAAATCTGTAAGAATATCTATAATTTGTGAATAAAATATGATTACGTTTTCACGACTGTGTTTTAGTGTGAATAATTGCTATACAGTGAGGATAACTGTAATGATAGCATGCTGTATTATTGTCATGCAAGTTATTTGCACGTAAACTGCCAGGCAAAAGAAAGCACACTTCAGTTGACTCTATCAAAAATCAATAATCTGCCTATATTGTTGCATTTTAAACTTACTTCAAGCATACATGTAGTAGGGGTTATGGCAGTGTAAGTTCTATTATTAACCCCTTCCTACATTTAACAAAGATATGTTAAGAAAACATTATCTAGTCACCAATTATTTCATTCAAACTACTGCAGTAAACGTGTCATTATCATACAATAATTTTTATCACATGTCTCTAAGTTATCAAAGCCCCATCGTCATATCTGCATGCGGTTCGAGATGAAACTTAGCTATTGGGAAAAACAATACATCACTCGGTAGATAAATCTTTCGTCGAAAGTTTGATATTATATTTGCATGTTTTAATCAGTAATAAAATACACATTTCCACGTCCAAGGTACAGTACTGCAAAAGTGCCACAGCGTTAACGAACCCGCTTTCGGTGACGTCATTATATATGATACGGTATTTACACCGCGTCTCAGTTACCGCAATTTTGTCAGACGGGTATTAAGTACCTGATTCGACAAAAAGAAAAGAAAATCTAGTCGCGCACGAAAAGGACGGCTTCAAGCACAGGAAATGCAATTGTGAGATGGCAACACTTGATTCGCATTTATGTCGACATGCCGGGCCTGCTTTTCGGTCATTTTGGTAAATTGTATCTTATTTAATGAATTATGGTCCGATGTTGGTCGCAGAATATTGCTAATATACAACGAATACAGTAAAATCCTTTTAAAATATTGCAATTTCCAGTTTGAATTTGGATCTTTATGTAAATCTCAAGCCGACTGTACATGTGGTGTGTACTTTCTTTTGCCTGGCGGTTGATTTCACTGACATGACCATTAATGGTAATCCCTGTGAGCTGATGGTCCCCCCTGGGAGGTATGAATCTGCCCTTTAGTATTATAAGGTCTATTTCGTAACGATAAATGAATTCTAAAGGTTACCTTCAATAACTTCGAAGAATATTGTGATGGATAACCAGCTTGTCATATCATCAATTAGCAAATTAGATGTGAGGTTAATGGTGAAACCGATCCAAGCAGATGGTGACCATTGTGACAACTACAATCATTATCACCGGCCCAATGGGACTCATCACATACTTACTGACCTTTAGTGGATAACAACGTAATATTACCATCCGGTGAGACGGTGCTTTACTGCACTGTCGCGTGGAGGATAGATGTTGAATACGTAGGACTCCTATTTCAATCTTAATTCCTAATTTTCAGTTAACGGCCTTGATAACATGACGGCGTCCCTCCGAGAGCCTTTTGTATAAGGGAAGGAATCTTATTATCGAGATGTTGTATACTTTAAATGTTGATTGTTGTCAATTTCCTGTGATAAAATCCTAGCTCAACATCAAATTCGTTCGTCGTAACCGTTTCTTCCGTATGTATTTAAATTAGTATTTATTTTAATGAATGGAATCGTTAAAAAATTGACTTCACTTTTCAAAGGTCGTCAGGCAATTAAGAACGTATTAACTATTATCAAGATACATTATTATGTCTTACAATTATATTACTCTCGGTCATTGCTCTGTTGTTTAGAGTTCTAAAGATTTACAAAAGGTCCAATTAGTCATTAATCATTTTGAAGCATTGCCAATAGAAGAAACTAATAAGCTATTAGCAATCCCCCTAACATGTGGGTTTCCTTGTAATGAACGAACAAAACTAACTCTCGAAGACTAAAGGAGAGCTATACTGTTGACATTGAAGGTCTTCAAAATATAAGAATAATTATGTATGTATGTTCATATTATCTGATTATAATTATTGAATAAATAATGGACTCCGTTATTAAATTTATCAGTTTAAAACACATTGCATTCTCTCCACACAGAGGCAGCCCAGGATAGGGCGATGGATAGGGTTTTTTATTAGAAAGATACTGTTTTATAATTGTGTAAATTATTATTTGTTTTATGATAAATTTCACTTTACTAATTAACCAAATAAAAACTGATGAGAACATAAAAAGCGATGTTTTGTACATGTAGAAAGAAGGGTTATATGGTTGTTAAATTTCAACGATAGTTTTGCCGAACCACACGGAAATAGCCGAGGTTTTGCGTATGGCCACTTTTGAAACGGAGTCCCGGGTTGCACAACTAACTTCGATTGGCTCCAATCAGATTTCTACCTTTCTATTCCATGTATTAGCCGTAATAGAACAGAGGTTTCCTCGGGTATGACAGAGCTGCCTCTTTTGAGATAGAATGAACACATTGTGGAGTGTAGAAAACGGAATGCACGGTCTATATCACAAGCCAATGTAATCCTTCCAGATGTTCGCCACCTTTCGTCTCAGCCACTCGGTGTGCAGTGGTCAATTTGGATCTTGCTTGTTTAGAGTCAATGACAGTCAATACATTACTTAATACTTGCACTACATGGGTCCTAGAACGTGTAGTATTTGACACACCAAATGACTGTTATTTATAGTGAAAGTGGAACTAGCAGTTTGCTTATTATGTCCTTTGCAAAGTTGGGTGGGAGTGTTTTCTCCTCCGTTTGTGATTTCGGAATGCTTTGTTTCAGGGTCATATCACAAAAAACGTTCAATATTTTGGTATGTCAGTAGACCTAGTGTTGTAGTGATGCCTTTTGCTACTTTGGTCATCAAGATGTTTTTTTCTGGTTTCCATGGAAACAATTTAAACTCAGTACATATTTATAAAACTTGGGGCATGAACCTTTTCCTGGCCATATCTCAGATACCGTTCATTTGTTTTATGAGACTTCGAGATGGTGAGATCTAGTGGTGTTTTGAACATCTCTTACTTTCTGATTTCAATGGAAACAATTAGGACTTTTAGAAATCTTTTGATTGTGTCATGAATAACCGGAATCATTATTCTCTTGCTTATACATGTATATTTGTAAAAAAATACACATCCTTTAATCTATGTTTACAAGTCCTTTTAATGCCTTTTCTTTCTAAACAGATACTTTTCAGCCCTCTGTTTAACTCCAGTCTTATAAACATTCTTACAAAAAACATAGTGCATATACCTCTCTCAAAAAGAAACGCAACCCCTGATTTTATGCAGTGCTGATATCAGTCTTTTACTTATTATAACACATAGATTATCAAAGATAACACAAGGAAATTTTACATGGTGAAACAAATGTACGTGTAGCATAAGGTCTCAATTTCATAGGTCTTTGTTATACATTCGACGGAAACTAAGGGGCGCTTTCTTCGGTATTTTTTTTAATGTAGCGTTGGGCTGTCAAATGATGACCAGGTGTGATCGTCCGTTGTAAGACATGGCTCCCAACACCATGACGCTCCCTCCTCCAAATCTGTCGACCTGTGCGAATCGTTCATTTATATATACCTATACACGTTTCTTGCCGTCACGTCTGTGAAGTAGGAAATGGGAATCGTCACTGAACGAGACACGTATTCCCTTCCTTAGGGTCCATATCCTCACGTTAGTGCACCATCTGAGACGTTGACGTCGATGTTAGCGTCTCAGAACAGGTCCGACAAATGGTCGTCGTGCATGAATATTAGCCTCACGTAAACGGTTCCTGATGGTTTGGGCCGACAATCTCCTCAAACCAGGCACTTGTGTTGCAGTGATTGTTGGTGTGGCTTGTCGATTACGTAGTTGGTTGACCCGGCTGAAACGACCCTGAGCCGTTGTGATGATCATTGATCTACCACTCCGAGGACGGTGTTCGGTTGCATGGAACTGTCTGTAGCGATTCCAAAGTCTGGAGATCATTGTTTTATGGACATTTAGCTGGCGGGCATCTGTTCCAAAACTTTGCCTGGCCTGAATCCGACCAATGGCAATATTTCGATCTACAATATTCAATCGGGGCATTTTCGACCTCGATATTCGGAGTATAAACAAAATTGAATATATTGCCAAACTACGTTTCCTTTTATATACCTCGGCTTAAACTGTGATTTCCTTGATTTGTACGTGCAGTTTACTTTTAGCATTATGCACATGACTGTTTCGCACATTTACGAAAAAATCGGATAAAATGTCAGCGTGCGCTAATAAGGCTGCGTGTGGGAGATAATACTAATGAAACAAGAACATATTAAGAATACATGACAAAAAAATCCAATTCGCATTCACCAATTTTGTTCAGAGGTTGTTGTCAGATATTGAGAGAGGGGTTGCGTTTCTTTTTTGATAGAGTTTATTTCTACGTATTAATGTGTTGTCTTTTTGTTCTTTTGCGATAAGAATAAAACAGATTGAACATTATGAGAAAATGAGAAGTGATATTGAGAAAATCGAAAAATGTTACATTGAATTTGCTGCTTAACTAATCTTTCCAAAAGCACGAGATCTTTGGATAACAATTCAAACTAGCAAACATTTGATAAGTTCATTACATTAAAAATCCACTGAACGGAATGTGATGGGATTTGAACATTTAGTCTATGTATGACCAATACATAGTGGCTGACATGCCGGTGAATTCGTGATGTTCATTATATAATATATCTAGCATTGCTGATATCAATATCGTCGTAATATTAAATAATAAAATCTTCAATGGAAATCACCTCGTTGTTACTTGCGTTGTCAATATCCATGTGAAAGTTAGACGTCTACCTGATATGATTATCAATATTGTTATTGCATTAAAAGTATCAACTTCTCTTTTAGAAAGCCATTATGCATTCACTGAATCAACATCACTTATTATCAGTTTCAAATGATTGACATACCACAGATCAATGGTTCCTGCTATCTGTCCACCGGGAATCATCTTGACTATCAGAAGATCAATCATTGCATTGAAATCTGTTGTACATGTAGGTGCTTTTCGTTTATTGGTGTTATAACCCGTTATTTAACCTGTACGCGCTCTCACCTACTTGCTTCTGAAGTGTTTAAAGGGGCAGTAGCACGTTTTTAGGGGGAATATAAGGTGATGTCAGGAAAATGAAAATTAATGGCTTCAAACGAAAGACAATGTCTTTAGACTAAATGGAGCAGTAATAATTCAAATATATAGCGTAAGGTTCAGCCATGCGATTCCCTTTTCTTACAAAAATGAATTAAAGGTGTTCACAAAAAAATGGCCGCCAATGGATTTTATGTGAATCCTCATACTTCGGCCTCTGACTATGGGTGATTGGCTTGTGTAATGTGATTGTTGACACTGTCAATATAATACATTAGGCATTTACTTACAATTATAAGTGCAATTTTTAAAATATAAAATTATCAAAAAACGTGCTACTGCCCCTTTAAGCCATTTACAACAAATTTATTACCAAAAAGTTTATTTCAATTTGATAATTTCAATTATCCAGTTAAGAATTTGAAATCATTTTAGTAACAACGTCAGTAACCCAAGTGAAAGAGGCGTTGCACCACAACATAAAGGCCAGGGGTTTGATTCTAACTTTGGTCCTAAACATTTTCTAAATTTTACAAATCTGTTGATATGCAAAGTTGAAGATATCTTCACCTGACTGAATGTTGGTGTGCAATAACAGGTAGGTGAATCGAAAAGTTCAGGTGTATCGATCAATACACTTACAGTTAGCACAAAGGAAACCATAGCATCGATACTTGAAATGGGGTATAAGACACTGTATGTATCAATATAACCCCTTGATATCTAAACACGTTTATACATATGTAGGTGCATATGTACAAAATGACCTGCATCTCAAGTACTAAGTTTCAACTTAAATAACAATCGAATTGATAAATGAGATAACATGATTGAAGAATAAAAAAAGGCAGATTTGGATTAACAAATTAATCCTCTAAAAGTAAAAAAGTTCTTGTTGTTGTACATGTTTACAATATGTTTTGGTATTGTGTGGGAACAGATCATACAGACATCTGATTACTCAGCAAATCAATCTGAATCACAATGATTAATATTTACTTACCTGTTGTGTTTCCCCGAGACCAAGTTTACAAGAACCACTTAGAGATGACCAGGGAAGATCTTATAACTCTCATTCGTTATTTGTGCCTTGAGACAATGTGTTTGATATGAAGTTATCTAAGATATCTCGATTTGATCAAAATGTCATATATTAGCTCCCAATGGCTGATGCATACAAAGTCTCACATTGTCTACTCATTGCAATTTGGTTTCCTAACTTGGTGTCCCCGGCAATCGGACTAACGGACGCACAGATACATGGACGGACAGACGGAGCCTTAACCTAGTTTCTTCTCGCACTTCAGAGTAGGGATTATTGATGTAATCAATTTGAAATTGTCAACATTTAAAATTTTCATACTTAACTGAGAGCAGATTATATACATTTGGACACTTTAGATGATGCCATTGGTATCACATTGGCTCTCAGCTAAAGTTGAGATATCTGTTTTCAACATTTAACCTTGGGTCGTTGTCTTAGGATTTTTATGACAAATAATGTATTTAAAACACTTCATCTTCAAATTAACACTTGTAACTGATTTCATTCAATTCCTTGAACTAAATTGTTTTTGAATTAATTCAGTAAATAGTAATTGAAACTATGATTGCTATAAACTTCTCTACACTTAAAATATAATGAAGAGAAATATACATGATGGATGATATATATGGATGACGAACCCTCTATACCATTAGGAAGTTGACATCAATATGTTCCTCTACATTGTCGTCATTCCATCGTCTAAATTATTACATAATAAACAAATTTTAAATTGAAAACAACAAGTATGTTGTCATGACAACTTAATAATTAGATTTGTTGATATGGGAGCTTGTCTTGCAAACATCATTTTATTTGTTCCCAGAGGGTATTTATGTGGGTCCGACCTTCAGGGTTGTGTTACAATTATTGTATAGCTAACTACTTTGTGAATAATGAATGTTTCTTTTCAAAGTTAATGTAAATGTAGATTGATGTAACTTTGTGTCATTCTCTCTGAAGGTATCTTCGTTCAAGACTTAAGGGGGAATTTAATAATTTGTTAGAAACATGTGAACAAATTAATTTCCAGAGGGAAGATTTTGCTAAATAGTTCAGCAATTATTTTTTTTTTATATCCAGCTCATGTATTTGATTTGATCTGTTTAGCTTTTTTAATCAAAAGATAACTCAAAAGGAATCAGTAAAATCAACATCTATTGGTTATCGAATATATGCATATAATTCATGTCCGACGAAAAATTGTGAAACTACAACAAATTACAATTAATAATATCCCTCCGCTCTTATCGTTATCTCTAGACTAAATTTTAGTCTCTGAAATGAAAATACATATCAAATGCAGTTTTCTACTATTAAAATTGAAAGGAGCCCTCTGAAGCTGTTCATTGAACTGCAGTGAGCTAGACTTGCTATAATAATATAGACTTGTGTGGGTCTTTAAAGATATTTTGTTTCAGGGGCTGTTAGACAGACTACGTTATCTCTTACTCCTGTTTCTATGTCAACTGTTCTCTTAAGCACGGCCTATTGCCCTGTAACCCGAAGTAGTACATTTGTACGGAAGCACAGTATTTCTTCCTGTTCGCAGATGACATAAAGAGATGACCATAGTTATAATGTCACTGTGGAATCATGGCTTGACCTACCTCATTGAAATGTCGAATTCTATATATAAATCATGTTGCTGGAAAACGTTAAAGCTCTTTTCTGATATATGTTGTAAAACTTTAAAAGAAATTGATAGTTTTCACCGGAGTCAACTCATTAGATCATAATTTAAATACGATATTAAACTCTATGAAGATATTTAAACCTATTAATCATTGTGTATATTATAAATATACGGCAAAAAAGAGTGTTAAAAGTATCCAAAAAAATGGTTGAATTCAATTGAAGTTCCCTAAACCTATTACAAGTCAGAACATTGTCACAACGCTTGATTAAGAAATCGTACAAAGAACCATCACATAGTGCGTTTGCTTTATTAATAAGGAGTCTGTAAGAATATTTATGATTTTATAAAATATGATTCACTATTGTGTTTGGTGTGAATACTTACTACATATTTAAGATAACTTAAGGTTGTTTTCTTGTAATGAAATTACCTTTAAATCATAGCACATACATGTATTTCACTGACATGACAGTTAATGGTAATCCTCCATATGCTCTGTGAGCTGACGGTACCCCCGGGAGGTATGAACCTGCCCTTTAGTATTATAAGGTCTATTCCGTAAGGATAAATGAATCTATAGGTTGACCATCAATAACTTCGACTTAGCAGAATATCGTGATGGATAACCAGCTTGTCATATCATCAATTAGCAAATTAGATGTGAGGTTAATGGTGAAACCGATCCAAGCATATAGTGAGCATTGTGTCAACTACAATCATAATCACTGGCCCACTCGGACTCATCACAAACTTACTGACCCTCAGTGGATAACATCGTAATATTACCATCCGGTAACATAGTACTCTACTGTCGCGTGGGGGATAGATATTGCAGCACGTCCTATTTCAACTTAGATTGACTTAGACCCATGTATAAAAACATATATACAAAACAAAATAACTTTTTAGAGAAGAGTGAAATTTAAGAAAGTTAATTTTAAGTTTATTTTAAAGTATTTTTAAGTTTATTAAATGACCAAATTAACGTAAAAAACGTAAAGAAAGTGCATGTCATATTAAACATGAATGAGATGAAAAAGTGTTTAAGTTTTGACGTTGTTTTTTGTTAGCAACATATGATTTTATTTACATTGGGGGGGGGGGGGGGGAAATTTGGGCTATTCCTCCTTCTTATTCAAATTACTAGGACATAGGAATAGAAAATACAGCTTATCTTAAATAACATCATTTTAAGCAAAGCTGAAAAAGTCTTAAAATTTACGTCCTACCAAGACTATGAATTGTTCTTTAACCTATTATTTTTGTATTCTCCATCATTACAAATAATTCACTCAGTTTAATTCAAGCAAAAAGTGACATAAATGATTTACATAAACTGAATTACATGTATATGTTATATATAAACAGTTTGTAGTAGAAAATAAGAAAAGGTAACATAAAAGTATTCAGAATAGATTATGACATATGGACCAGAATTTATGAAGTTACCATATATGGATATATGAATATAAATAATAGTCAACAAGGTCAACAACTTTTTTTTCAATTAGAGGAACTCTTCATTATCCCTGCTCTCTAGGGGAGGTAAACAAATTTGTTTTCCCCGATCTTATCAAAACAGCGAACGTAAGTGTATTTTGATAAATGAATCCAATTTTCTCTTATGATAGGAAATATGTTTTTACTTAAACTGTAAGGTACATGTGTCATAAACGGTTGTTCGTTCATGCTCATAGATTACAAGTCAGTCAGTTATTTCATTAAAAGGCTATGGAACATTACACCTTTGAAACCGTATATGGCTGTTATTTATAATGAAGGTGTTTAGACTTGGTGCCCTTTGCTACTTATGGTATTTTGGTTTCCAATGAACCAATTTGAAACTCAGTGCATATAGGGGTTCGGGAGCTCTTGGGGTCATATATAAGAGACTGTTCAATATAATTTGTATGAAACATAGTATCATGGGATTAGATGTAGTGGTCGGTGGCACTTTTTGCTACTCTCAAAATTATTTTTTGGATTTTTCTTCGAAAAATATGAACTAAGGGCATCTTGAGGTTAGGGACCTCCGGCATCTATCAATCTATTCTGTTTATATTTTATTTATGAGACAATATATATGTGACCATACCTAGTGCTTTAGTGATGAGACCTGTAGCTTGATTTTTCCCCAAGGAAACAAGTTGAATGTTGTCCTCAAGTCTGCTTACCCCTCTACCAAGTCTATGCAGAATAATTTAAGAGGCTTCGAATGTGGTTTAGCCCATATATGAATTTGCTACTTGTGGTATACTTACAAAAACTCCTATCCTTCTATACCTATATACTTGATTATGATGTCAAGTTGGTTTAATGGTGGTTTGTCTTTCTTGTAATGTCTCTGACAGACATGTAGTTGACCGATAAAGGCTTAGAGGATTACGTTTGGTTGTGAGTTTTTGATATATCAGTGATTGATCAGGAAACAATCATCATTTTGTCACAAATAATCTAAATACTTTTTAAAATAAACATTCCCCGCAGTTAACAAAACTTCCAAGGAAAACGAAATAGTAGTTTTATAACGGTTACATATTTCAACACAGCTCTCTAAGATTATTGTGTATTTTAACCTACGGCGACAGTCAAACCGAGGTTCATAATTTTCATATGTTGCCCTAGGGCAAGATATCACTGTTTCATTGTGACGTCACGTTATAAACAATGCTTTTACCTCACGGTTCACCTATGACGTCACAATCGATACGGGCAGGCGGCGGCTAGTCCGCCTATACTAGGAAGTAGGTTTTGAGTATTTTCTTTTATTTTAGGACTATGACAATAAACAGAATATCATATTCGTGCCCCTGACATACTATATTGACGACACTCGTGTCTCAATATCAGTATATCCCTCGATCTCGCTCGGGAAATACTAATTTTATACTAATACTAATAGCCACTCGTGTCGTAAACATAGTATATCATGAACACTCATATAATATCCTCTATGTATTTTTATGATACGTTGAGAAGAATCAATGTGCGTGTCATCCTTGACCTTTGTTATCCCCATTCAATTAATAATAATAGCTTTCTTATACCGCGCATATATCCATGACAAAGCATGTTCAAAGCGCCAATTCTTGTATAACAATTTGAAACAGCACGCTTATTACCATATTTTCTTTTATCCGTAGGGAATTGAACAGTTCGTACTGTTTCTTTTTCCGTAATAAATGATGAAATTAATTTTGGCCAATTTTTATTGTGTCAAACGCAAACCAAGCAATAATTTTCCATAAACGTATTAAAAGTCATCCCATTATCTTTGTAAGCTGAATATTAAGATTTGTTTAAAAAGTTGGGAATCATTATCTTTTGTTCGTTTTTATTGAAAAGTGTGTGGGTGTTTAAGGGAATGAAGGACGTTTGCTTGTTTTTTCAGTTTACTTTCACTTTTCAGGCTACTGTATCCCTAGAGTCTTAGCAATTTGCTTAGAAAAACGACTGCAGATACCATTTTAGGTATTTCTAGCATTGAGTTTTTTGTTTTAAATATGAGACGACTTTAGCATAATATAGATATTAAACGAGATCAGATAATGAAAAAATGAGATACTGGCATAAACACTCAAAACTTGATTATTGTATTACATCAGTTAACAGCAGACTGGATCGGTTAGGGACAATCTAAATAAATTTAGATCAACAGGTTTTATATTTGGTCATACTATTGATCTAACATTGGCCCGTAAGGCAGGTCGTCCCGGTGACCTCTGACATCAGCCTCTCGGCCAATCAGAAAACTTGCCCTAGCTCGCTGGAAGTTAAACAACTCAGCAGCGCATCTTTTGAAATGGATGATGTTCGGAGCTTTGTCATTCGGAGCGGATTGCTTGGATGTATTAATAGATTAGATTTTTTAATTTGAAATGATTTAGCGTATTTGCTAGTTGTCGATGACAAATGATAATTGCACGTCGCACAGATACTAACGTGGCGAATAATAATCACAAAGTTAGAGCTTGATAAATGCCAATATCTGCGAAAATCCATATGCAAGGGGAGGCAACTCCTTTTTTATCAAACTCGTTTATACTAATTTATTTGATTGTCATCCAAATAATGTTTAAAATAATGATTTTTGTCAATCATAAAACTAAAAATATTTCATACAACCAAAATAAAATCAACCTATTGATATTTTTCTTATCAGTATCGAAAACAAGATTTATTTTTCACAATGCACACTGTTATTGAGAACAGGCCATTAGCCATCATATATTTCTTCCGTTCATTCTTTGAAATAGCGACTATGAACTGTTTGTAACGTCGAATTTGATTGATCAAATCGCGAATTCCTTATTTGCATACGAAAGGTCACCGGGACGACCTCTCACACTGGTCAATGTTAGATCAACAGTATGACAAAATAAAAAATCTGTTGATCTAAATTTATTTAGATTGGGTTAGGGATTAAATATTTAACTTATCTATGACAATCATCCAAACATCAGACAAATTTATGAGTGAACATGCTCATTATATAGTGTATCTAGAGTTACGTATATTGATATCGTTATAATATTAACTCAATAAATCTTCAATGGAAATCATCTCAATGGTACATCCGTTGTGAATTCCCAAATGAAAGTTAAACGTTTACTCGATATGATTGTCGGTATCGTTATTGAGGTTAAAATATCAGCGTCTCTATCGGAAAGCAATATTTCCTTCACTAAATCAACATCACTTATGGATATGCTAGATCAGTAACAAATGAATAACATGCTACTGCTCAACAGCTTCAGCTATGTTTCCCCAGGGAATAGTCTTCATTATCAGAGGACAAATCATTCTATTGACATCTACTGTATGGTCTCTTTATTTCTGTTATCCATGTATTGAATCATGTTCTGATTTAAATCGTTATGTAACTTGTACCCACGCGTTCACGCCTTCTTTCAATGAAGCATTTAAACCATCTCAACCATTTCATTTAGAATATAAAACTAAATTTATAACCAAATGGTATAATTATTGAAGGTTATATGAATGTATTGGATTTTATTGTACGGATGGCTGATCATTGAAATGACGTTTCGGGCAGGACTAGGGGAGACCAGGGCAAAGCGCGCCCCCTAACATATAAACGTGTTTTCTGGGCATATTAACATGTTTAAAATGCAACTTGCAGCATGTCTCTTATTCTCATTAGATAAAATTCTGTATGACAAATGCCTTTTAACCTACCATGCCTGCATTAAGAGTTATTAACGAAAATATATTTCGACAAAGGCGGTGCACTTTATCCCGTATTTTGGGGCAAAGTGCCCAATGCGAAAAGACACACACTTGTGATACGTCAAACACCTATAATAAGCCATTGCCATACAAAAAAGTTTTTTTTAAAGTTCTATGCAGCTCACAGGCACCCTTATGAAAACTAAACAAATAATAAAAATCTAAGCTCAGTTTTCAAATAAGGACAAAATATGTTTTAATATGTCATGGACCTATATTCTATTTAACTATATTTGCCTTAATTGATAACTTTGAAACTATAATGTGTTGACCATAAATAAATATATCACTCGGGGTAAAGCGCCCCCCCCCCCCTTGCTCACTTTGCCCCTTTGAGGATAGAATTCGATTTATTTTTGTGTAATAGGTGCCCTAAAGTTTAATGTTGCGTTTTATATTTATGTGAAATATTGGAATTCGGACATATTCTTTCGTTAAAGAAAAATGCCAACTTTTTGCAATGGTAAGTCTCCAACTCACGCTGACGATGCAAACGTCGATCACAACGTTTCTGAACGTTTGCTTGCATTGGTTGATAATGACAAACCACGCCATCTGTCGATCGTTAAGGAGAAATAACGCTTTGTCACTCTGCTTCTGCATCTTAACGGCACAGAGCTGTAATCTTTCCATTAAAAGATTCTGAGTCACGTCATTTAGTTTAAATGATTATCTCATGAAACCATGTGATGATCTTTTAAACCACTATCCAACTTTATCATATCATGTTACGTTCATTTCTCTAATACCTATGTTAGTAGGTGCATGGATTTTAGATAGCCAACTGTATAGGTACTTAATATAACCTGGTACCGAGTGGTTATGGGAAATAACCTCGCGAGGGCGTAGTCCGAGCACAGGTTATTTCCATAAGCCGAGGTAAACAGCTGGTTATACTAACGTGGAACCCTACTGCAATGGTTAAAACTTACTTTGTTATACAATTAATTCATAAACGTTTAATATATATCGGGTTTAATATGTCTTGATAAAAATAACCATTTAGACTACTAACAATACACGTCTTCTTAGGAACTAAAACTTGATTCCTTAAATCAAAAGCTATACCTTATTACAATATAAATTCAGACTTTGAAATGTAAACGATATGCTCGATTCTGATTGGATCTTACAAGGTCATGTGATCGGTATACATTTCAATGAACCCTAAATCGCAGGTTATACAAAATAACTTTCAGTAAATGAAGTTTATACGATATCGTGCCGGAATTACATTTCTCGGGGATTCCCCTGATCTTACAGCCACATTCCAGCCTGACCCCAGTCTTGATGGTCATCACTGAGACTCACTTTTTGCAAATATTATTTTTCTGTTTATTAGCAACACTCGCCCTAATAATCTGTTTTTGATGTTTGAAGAATAAACATTAAGTTGTAAATAAATAAAGTTGTACATGTTCATCTCCTGTCACAGAAATGAGGATAGTGGGCAAAGTAAAACAATGTAATGTACATTATTTCAAAAGCATGAGTTGAGTTCCATTCTGAATGACCTGACTTGCGACAACACAGTTTCAAGGCACCCCATTCCATACACAACAATTAATAGTGTCGTGGCGCGCTCTCTACAGACAGTGTCGAGGCCCCCGATGATCAAAACGATGTTGCCGTGTTTGAAAACATGTACTCGTCATTGTCAATGACAGTGTCTAACATAGGCGGGCCTGCAATTGGCATTATTTCTCGAGGGACTTTAAATAACTTTATGTTTATACATTCATTGTCAAACAAACAACCCACCTTTCCCAAGCACGTCGAGCTTTTAGAGCTGATACTCTACACTCGATACAGGACAGTATCAATACGCGAGTGCAATTGTTAATTTTGGAATATTGAAATCAAACTTTACATATTTTTTTCCCCCAAAACATGTTATTGTTATTAACATGATACCCATAAAGGATTATTTGTGGAATAAAGAAGTGCATCTTTTCCTTTTTTGTTATGAACTATTTTTGCATGCGCTTGAACGCGGTAGAGACCCGCCTGGGTCTAACTGATATCTAGGTCAGTGCAAGCAGCTTAGAAGTTACTACAGAATCGCATTTCGAATGATATATAAAAACAACTTCTGGCTTTAAATACAAAGTGTGTATTTATAAGAAATGAATTTCACAATATAGTTATCCACACGGTTATAACCTGTTTGAAACTCGTAATATAAACTTTTGCATAATTGGCTCGGCAAGCTCGCCAATTATACAAGTTTATATTACAAGTTTCAAACAGGTTATAACCGTGTGGATAACTATATTGTGAAATTCATTTCTTAAATATTTATAAGGGAAAACTACAATAATGACATGACACGACAAAATGTACATAAATTGGTATGGATCCTCGGTAGCTCAACTGCTAGAGGCGCTGCTGGACAACAGGTCCCAAGGTAGTTATTAAATAACCAACCTACGCAGTTGGGGCTAACGGCATATAACATTCAACTAAAATAAAGGCACAAATTTACCAAGGGGTTTAAAGGGTACACAGCTATAAGAAGGTAGTGACGAGTTCAAACCTATTGACAAATAAAGGGACATAACCGCCCAAGGGGTGTAACGTTTAACAATCTCCAGAAATCGGGTGAAGATATTCGAGATTTTCAAAACACAAATGCATTGACAGATAACCAGATTAACTCTAAGGCTTTAAAGCACAAATAAAAAATGAAAGTTAAACGTTCTGCTTGATGGCCATCTTTTTGGTGATTTTGTGTTTACAGTCTCAGGAAAAAAATAAGATAAATAACTAAACATTATTCAGTGTGATTCTGATTGGTTTGATTAAGTAATCAGATCTTTGTCTCTCCTGCTTTTACCACATCAGTAACAAAACAACAAAAGTATAGGAACATGGCCAAAAACGAGAAAGGTATAATCCTTTTAGGATTGGTTTGTCAAACACGCTCTGCTTCTGACATGTTTATCATGTAATCCATTCTGATTTCTCACTTAAAATGGAACCCAATCCGATTCGTTAGGCACATTTTAAGTACATTAGATTCAGGTCATCTTGGACATATGCACCAGGAACTACTACGTGGTGCGGTTATCAGGTGAATATCAGAAGTAGTTATGTTAAAATAACCTTTGTAGTCATTTTCATAATAGATCTTTATACAGCTTTCAATTCAAGTCATTTAATTGGTTTCCAACCAACCATGGAAGATAACCAGGACAGCTCTTCTCGCAAGCCTAAAAACTTATCGGGGTCAAAACAGGGGGATGCTTTTGCGATTTGTTTGTACCGTTGCCTCTAATTGCACAACAGTTCTAAATACTACACAAAAACATTGGGTAACAAATCTCGAAACACTTAATAGCTCATCTGGCCTGTAAGGCCTGATGGGCTTATGGCATGGCATGGTGTCCGGCGTCCGTCCGTCCATCCGTCTGTCCGTAAACTTTGTGGAATTTCGACTTCCTCTCCAGAACCATAAGGCCTAGAAAGCTGAAACTTTCTGTACAGACTCCTTGGCTAGTGAGGATTATAAACTGTAGCTTTGGTGGCCCTGTGACCCCTAATAAGGGCCACAGATGCCATGCCCTAAAAAACCTATTTTCATTTTCTTCTCCAGAACCATAAGGCCTAGAAAGCTGAAACTTTGTGTACAGACTCCTTGGCTAGTGAGGATTATAAATTGTAGCTCTGGTGGCCCTGTGACCCCTGATAAGGGCCACAGGGGCCACACCCTAAAAACCTATTTTCATCTTCTTCTCCAGAACCATGAGGCCTAGAAAGCTGAAACTTTGTGTAAAGCCTCTTTGAAGAGTGAGGATTATAAATTGTAGCTTTGGTGGCCCTGTGACCCCTAATAAGGGCCACAGATGCCATGCCATAAAAACCTATTTTCATCTTCTTCTCCAGAACCATGAGGCCTAGAAAGCTGAAACTTTGTGTATAGCCTCTTTGACGAGTGAGGATTATAAATTGTAGCTTTGGTGGCCCTGTGACCCCTAATAAGGGCCACATATGCCACGCCCTAAAAATCTATTTTCATCTTCTTCTCCAGAACCATGAGGCCTAGAAAGCTGAAACTTTGTGTAAAGCCTCTTTGAAGAGTGAGGATTATAAATTGTAGCTTTGGTGGCCCTGTGACCCCTAATAAGGGCCACAGATGCCATGCCATAAAAACCTATTTTCATCTTCTTCTCCAGAACCATGAGGCCTAGAAAGCTGAAACTTTGTTTGCAGACTCCTTGACTGGTGAAGATTATAAATTGTAGCTTTGGTGACCCTGTGACCCCTAATAAGGGCCACAGATGCCATGCCCTAAAAACCTATTTTCATCGTCTTTTCCAGAAGCATAAGGCCTAGAAAGCTGAAACTTGTCGCCTATATACTTAATTTTATGATTGGTGCCGCTGTGGCCTCTACAAAGGGGGAATCACATTGGCCACACTCTACAGCATAATTGATGATGAAGCCTGATAAGCTACAGAGCCAATGGCTCTATTTTTTTTAGATTGTCATATATAGGACCGCACATGTTGACTTTGTGAGAAGGAAAACTTCAGAAATGCAAAAAAAAACCCCATATTTTTGCAAAGCGCACAAGATTACATAATATTCATGTGATAAAACAATTATTCAGCTTCAATTTGCACTATCAATCGGATTTGTATAGCAACGTAATCGCGTGAAAATAAATAATAGAATGGCCATGCCGTCTAAATCTGAGTGACTACCGCCTGGGGTCGCCCGCTTCACTGGCTGTCACAATGAAAGAGTGAGCTAAGATCGTGTTTGAAATCATTGTTTTTCCGACTACAAGGTTCTTGAATCAAATGCGCTGTTTCGTGAAAGCTTACGCGTTCGGCTCCGAATGACATCAACAGGTATCGAATCTACGTTAGACCACGTAAATTAAAAAACACAGTAGGTTTATCTCCTAAATGACTGAATATGCCTATTGAAACATGTAAACATTTACAGTTCTTTCCATTACAACTCTCCCACAAGCAATTCCGTAACTCAAATGATTCAGCAAATCGCACTGGGTATCCATGCTAGTTTTCTATACAAACAATGTTCCAAATCCTAAATAAGAAGTCAGTTGTCACATGTATTTGGAATGGTCCTTTTTGAAATAATCCACAAGAAAGCCGAAGTAGTTAACAGCAAACATTAAACTGTCCAGCTAGTTCCCATGCGTAGTTCAAAAAACATTGAAAAGTATAACACAAAGAATAGAGTAGCTATAGGGATGATTTCCATTCTCTCCCCACAGAGGCAACTCAGTCATACCTGAATTAGCCTCTGTTCTATTACGGCTAATACACGGGACAGAAAGAGCAGAAATCTGATTGGAGGCAATCGAAGTTAGTTGTGCAATCAGCGACGCCGTTTCAAAAGTGGTCATTCGCAAAACCTCGTCCATCTCCTTGTGGTTCGTCAAAGCTTTCGTTGAAATTTCACGGGGAGGTAATTCTTCCTATTACAAACCATCGTTTTTGGCCTTCTTATTAGTTATTTTTTGGTTGATTAGTAAAATAAAATCTATCATAAAACAAATAATAATTTACACAATTATAAAACAGTTTCTATCTAATGAAAAACCCTATCTATATCAGATTTTCAAATAGTTTCCCTCTCACACTGTTAATGAAAAATAAACATAAAGACATAATACTTGTTTTTGTCACTGTACGACCGTTAAGAACTCCCAAAGTCATGGATATTAAAAAGGTGTTTTCATTGGCTGCAAATAAAGGAGATATTTTAAGTTACAACTTTTTGCCGCTAGGGCTATCTGCCGGAACCCCAGGATTTAGGCGTAATAGAACAGAGGCTTATTCAGGTATGACTGAGTTGCCTTTTTTAGGGAGAGAATGCTTGATTTCAGACGCTGATAAAAACTCATTGCCATTTACAATACTTCATATCATCACGATTTCTCCGAAATAGTAACTTAGGTTTGGAACTGTCATTACTGATAGCGATTTTTGAATTATATAATTAAATTTAGCATTTTAATTGTTTAATTGACGAGTGATAGTTTCGCATACATACGTGATTCATTGTAAGTAATACGTCATACTTAACTGATCTCCAAGTCAAGGAAGCTAGCAAATACCCAAATCTTTCTGCATTTAAGATACATATTACTAAGATGCATTTCTCAAGCAGACAAATGCGTACAAATGGACCACGCTTGTTTCGATTCCTTCAATCCTTGTAAACGGATTGTTTACAACATATTTACGAGTCTATATCAGTTTGACACCGAAATCAGTCCATTTTCCTCAACAGCCTTGAAACAATGTGCTTTCGGTTATGTGCCTGCACGTGAAGTTTGAAGAGTTGCCGAGCAACTTGGCGTACATGAAGTCCGTGCATCACAAGATGAAATAGACAACCTCCGTGCAGCCCTGACTAGTGACGGAATTTTACATTTATTTTACATCATTTGGCACCAAACAAAATTTCGCTAACGTTCGTTTTAAAATTGTTTCAAAATTATTAATTTATATATCAGATCATTCTCTCCCCACAGAGGCAACTCAGTCATACCTAAATTAGCCTCTGTTCTATTACGGCTAATACACGGGACAGAAAGGTAGAAATCTGATTGGAGGCAATCGAAGTTAGTTGTGCAATCAGCGACGCCGTTTCAAAAGTGGTCATTCGCAAAACCTCGTCCATCTCCGTGTGGTTCGTCAAAGCTTTCGTTGGAATTTCACGGGGAGGTAATTCTTCCTATTACAAACCATCGTTTTTGGCCTTCTTATTAGTTATTTTTTGGTTGATTAGTACAATAAAATCTATCATAAAACAAATAATAATTTACACAATTATAAAACAGTTTCTATCTAATGAAAAACCCTATCTATATCAGATTTTCAAATAGTTTCCCTCTCACACTGTTAATGAAAAATAAACATAAAGACATAATACTTGTTTTTGTCACTGTACGACCGTTAAGAACTCCCAAAGTCATGGATATTAAAAAGGTGTTTTCATTGGCTGCAAATAAAGGAGATATTTTAAGTTACAACTTTTTGCCGCTAGGGCTATCTGCCGGAACCCCAGGATTTAGGCGTAATAGAACAGAGGCTTATTCAGGTATGACTGAGTTGCATCTGTGGGGAGAGAATGATATCAGATCAATTTGGCCAATTTCGCCAGGATGTTATCGCATTTGATGGGACCGGATGTATGAATTTGGTAGCCGCATAGTCGACCTTTTTATTGTCAGATTTTAAGTATGTAAGGATCCATAGGCCCACCAAAGTGTATGTATATTGCTTTTCATTATATTAGGATTATAATTTAACTGGTAGCTTATATTGCAATGTAAGCTAATTGTGTTCTTCGTGTCAAGACTATTTTATCATATTTGTGTAGGCACTTGAAAGTGATTGAAGCTGGCGTAAAATATCATCTTTCCTCAATGCAACAGTAATTTTCTAGGGAAGCACACATACCATATCTCCTAAAATTGTTACTTGTTACTTTCGGTTGGTAGTTCTATCTCTTTGGTCTTTGATTATGGTATTGTAAGTGCAATATTTTTCTATTTAGGGTAATTTCTTTACTTTGTACTCTTTTACCCTTTAAGGAGCCATTCCATGGCCGGGGTTATCTGTTGTCAACAGAACAAAGATGAAAATAGGTTTTAAAGGCGTGGCCCCTGTGACAATTATTAGGGGCCACAGGACAACAAAAGTTATAAATCCTCACTTGAATGATATATATATGTCCTACTCTAAAACCATCATAAGATTCAACGTTTCGCTTGCTAAATGCAAGCTTCCTTAAGAATGAGGCAACAAGCTTGAAGCAGAGACATATGTACAGGAGGTAATGAGAGGGCTTGGGCTAAGATCAGCCTGTAGGATTGTATTCATTCAATCCATTAGGGTGAACAGTGTTCAGTCTGTATATCCACATAGATTCTGCCAGGTCTAGCTTGGCTTGACTATTGTTGTGGATTTGTTCAAGTATGACACAGAAGTAGTCATGATTGGGCTGATTGAAGTGAGGTGCTACATGGGGTGTTTTGCTCTGCAGATTATGTTTTATATTGTGTCTGTGTCCAGAGAGTCTACTGCTAAAGTTCTGTACTGTTTGACCCACATATTGTATTTTGCACTTGGTGCAGGTCAAACAGTAGATGACGATTGATGAGCTACAGTCCACACTGTCCTTGATGTTATATGATTTGCCTTCAAGATTGGTGACGGTATCTGCAGTGACCATACGTTCACAGGCTTTACATTTAGGACGGTCAAGGAGTCTGCACACAAAGATTCAGCTTTCTAGGTCTTATGCTTCTGGAGAAGAAGTCGAAAATTTGCAAAGTTTACGGACGGACGCCGGACACCATGAATGAATCAACCTCTGTGACAATAGAGATTATGCATTTCAATGTTTCTGTTATTTATCGATTGGTAGACAAGGTAAAGGTTCATCAATGTTGTCCGGACTCTCTTATACCAGACCTGACAACACCAAGGCCACAATTTGTTTACTTCTGAGTGCTCGGATACTGGGAAATATGACTATAAACATGAACTGTACGAAAAGCAAGTTGCAACAGGCCATGGCCAAAAAGACGACGAATCTGAGTGATTGATTCCGAATCAGAAATTGAATGACATTCAATGGTCTCCTAATTTAACTGGGCAAAACAATTCTTGTTCTTTTTTTCTATTATGAATAGAATTACCTTACAAATTATGTCTCCCCACGAAGGGTCGGGAGACATATTGGTTTTAGCTGAGTTCCCGTCGGCGTCGGCGTTGGCGTTGGCGTTGGCGTTGGCGTTCCCATTTCGTTTCCGGAACATATCTCTAAAACTATGTGACCGATCATCACCAGACTTGGTATACTGTCTCTCCATATCATGTAGATGTGCCTTTTGGAGGTTATAGATTTTTTTTAATTTAATTTTTTTTTATTTCCATGGCAACAATTTGGACTTAGTCTTTTTCAAGGGTAGTGTTCGTTTCCGGAGCAGATCTCTAAAACTATATAAGTGACCGATCATCACCAAACTTTGTATACTATCTCTCCATACTATGTAGATGTGCCTTTTGGAGGTTAAAATCTTTTAAAAATTTAATTTTGTTTTTATTTCCATGGCAACAATTTGGACTTAGTGTTTTGCAAGGGTTTCAGCATCAAAACATTTAGAATTTTGAATATTTTGTTTGCTACAATTGTGGAGTTGATAGGTTATTTATTCAAGTTGAATTATACAGAGAACATTAATGGTGCTTTATGATATATATAGTATTTTTAGAGGTTTGGAGCATTTGAGGAAAGGGGGGACATCTGTTTTTAAGGGTAAAAACACTTTCTAGTTAATATACGTTTTTAGTCATGTTATTGATATTTGTTATAAAGGTTACATCATTCCTTGGTTCAAGGGCTGATACAAGGTATCATATGAAAATGGCATCTTATAACCTCTAAATGTCACAGTACCATACTTTCATTTTCTTATCAAATTCTTCTCCGTAGGGAATGTGACATGTCAGTAATTTTTCTATTTTTCTTTTAAAGATATAACTGTTTCGAGCCTAGGGCTTTTTGTAATTGTCATCCTTCATTTATCTTTATAAAATAGATATCATTTTTTATTTTTGATATCAGGAACATTTAGGAGCGTTATATTTTTGGTTCATTATCTCTTTATAGCATGACATTTTAATTATATTGATGTGTTCGTATTTTTAGCAAAACTATGGCTAATCAAGCTACTGTATCAACAATCGTTGGAACGGGCTTCCATTTGGGTCTGTATCAACGCCTACTGAGACTTTGTCTTCAACGATAATTGCCTTCGTGATAAGCTAACACTTTTTCAACATATCAAAAATAATTGAAACTGACATTAACAAATCTAACCCTGATCATGCCTTGGTGATTTTCTGTGAACAAAACCGAAAAACATAACTGTTTATTTTTAATAATTTCTAACTGATAACATGTACATTTCTGATGTCAGTTCGTCTCCACAAACCATATTGCATTCTTCTGTATCAACACCACGTTTTGACTAAGTCGCTTTGTCAATAAATACTTCACTTTCAGACAGTTTCAGAAGTCAAATGAGAAAAATATATACGTGAAAACTTGTGTAAATTTCAAGAACAAGAATCTGATCTGAGATGCAAGTTTTGATTTTGATTACATAAGCCATCTCTGTACAATGATAACATACATATTGCCAAAATATTCATCGAATTGAGAATGGTGATGATAACAAAAATAATTTGAAGTGATGAAAAACACATGAGGCATTAATTGACCATAAAATAGATCAATATTTGTGCTTATCGAGATAAATCCATAACCAGTAAAGAGGTTTTTTATTGGCCGAGTTAGAACCTCGTTCTGGTTTTATATTTTACTCTAAGTAATAATTCTCTGTAGCAAGGCAACGAAGGCAGCGCCACGCATTATATTATATCAGTATGTCAGCAATTTGATTTGCTTTGACGTAATGTTACCATCGGAATATTTAATGACATTTAAAAATACACATATATATAACGAAATACATCAACATGAGCCATGACACATGAAGCAGCCTTTATTTTAACAGTCATTTATATGACCATAAAATATGAAATAAGATTACATAAATACAATTTTATAATTAGCAAGACGTTTTAGATATATAAAAACCGGGATATAAAATTATTTACAAAAATGCGCCATTCTTAGCATGGAAATTAAATGACAGTATTTTATATCAAATACGCAACGAAATACTTGTAACATTAAGTAATTTAAGTATTATTTTTCCTCATTTTGGTGCAATTGAAAATTGTCACAATATCTATTTTAAAGCAACATGAATCTATTCTATTTACAAATAATTGTGTATCAAATGTGGGGAAAATATTGCCAAAGCGGCGCTTAACAATAACTCAGTCGCCCACATGCTTTTTCGTTAGCATTTAATCCTGTTTTTATTTATAAATACCATTGTTTTTATCTGTGGATCCGGGTAAGTCATCGGTGTAACATCGTCAGTTTTGCCTTTACTTAGGAATAGTGTTTCCTTTCTTAAGCACGTAAAGAAATAAACCTAGCTAGAAAGAAATCGATAGCTTTTCAAATAAAACTTATTAATTAAATGTAAAATACTGCTTTATCCTATGCTTATTTTTGCAAGTCTTTTTAATCATATCAGATATCATAAAAAATATTCGAACATAAATACAAAGAAAACGGATATAACAAACTCCAAGGGACCAAAGAATTTAGTTCGTTATATCCGGTGTTCGCGACTCGCGTTAAGCCGTCATACATACATGTAGGGCTTTTGAGGGGACTTTAAAATTTGTTCACTATATCAGATTGTTCGCTGTGTCCGAGTTCGCTATAGCCGTGTTCTACTGAATTAACAATGACATTTCTTGAACAATTTCAAGAGGGTAACTATATTAAACTGACGGGGTAACATATAGTGCATACATATAGAACGTCACAAGCCTCCAAACTCAAGCATCTTTGTGGGGCAACGAGTAAACCCTCAAATCTCTTAGATTAAGTAGTAGAAGAATTGTTATTATATTTCATATATTCGTCCTTTCAATTTTGTGTAATGATCTCAAAATTTAGTTTAAAGTCATTTAAATATTTAATAAGATATCCTTATTAATTCGATATATAATCTCAATAAATGATCCCAAGAGATGTTTTTATCGGTTAAAATGTTAATTATATTGACATTTGAAAATAAGAAGCTAGTAATACTCAGATGTAATATCATACGAGTTAGTGAGTGTGGGTGTTTATGTGCTGCTAAGGGAATATTTAGAGATATTATGCATTAAACTATGCCTTGCTTAAATGAAGAGGCTCATCGTTATCATAGTACTAAAGACCACGTTAAAACATTGTAGTCAGTCTTAAAGAAACTTGTCATTGCAGTTCATCCTAAATTATGCTCTAGGTAATAAAAATACATCCAGATACATCTTGATTTGATTTTAACTGAGTGATTATCTCATATTTTCATTGTCATTGTCATATCTGAATCCTGTGTGTGCAAACAAAATTCACATATAATTCATATGTTTTGTACTTCTAGCTCTAGCTCGTTCATTTTTTCAGTGAAGACAAACACACCGTCATGCATTTCTTAAGTAACATTTTAACCGTTAATATGATTAATATCTCAATACCATCACTCGAAGTGAGAATGTTTCATTTAGTATTTGCTATTTCACTTCTTTAAGAGCCACCTTGAGAATTTCGTCACTTCGTGTTTAGGTTTAATATACACAAAGAACTTAATTAAGCACCCCCCTATTTTGTAAAATGAATTTGGGTGCTCTTGGACTATTTGGATTAATTGATGTATTGACCACTCCAGGTATAACAATCGCTTTTTTATTGACTATTTAATTGAACTAAAGATCGCTAATGAGCAAAAATAACGAAAATATGAGAAAAACTGTGAGACTACTGAAATTTGGCCAAATATAACTATTGTCATAGGGGAAAAACTACACATTAAACTTTGGATGTTATGAATCAAAAATAATTTTTTTTTATCCCTAGTTGACATTCATACACAAAAAAACTTTGTTATCATGCATGATAAGAGGCTAGCAAGACATTGAATTTTCAGTACTTTTTTCTTCAAAAATTGATAAAATGCCTATAATCTTAACATCTGTGAGTACATTTGAGATTCCTTGAGTTGAAATTGTTGACCAAACAGTTCTCCTTCCTTTAGATAAGCCATTTTCTTTGACAGTGGCCAATTAATGTCTTTGTGCAGTTTTTTAAAAATTCATTTTTTGATAATTTTGTGATTTTGAAGGTTCATCCTGCTTAAACGATTGACTGTTGCTATGAGGTTATTTACTAAAAAATCATCAATTCACTCAAGAGAATGATAATAATCACATTGCAGCAAAAAATTGATTTTCATTTTCAATTTTAAAGTAACTTGGATTTTGACTAAAAAATACCAAGTTTTTATAAAACCAGTTACTCAGCGACAGTGGATCATTAGCCAAATGAAATGTTTGTTTCAACAATGCTTGATGATCGTTCTATTTAAAAATCCTTATTGTTTGATTGTACATTTGTTTTGTTCATTATCAGCAGTGTTTTTCTGTTTGAAAAAGTGGGGGGTGCTTAATTAAGTTCTTTGTGTATACAAAAGAAAATGTCAGAATTGATTATTTAAATAAGGAATTGAGCCATTGGCTCTGTAACTCAAATACATGACAATTACTAGTTTTCAATGACATTTTATGGTCATAAAATTTCGCAAAAGCTGAAATCATATGTCTCATTGACTTTATTAGAGGAAATATAACCTATCGACGTCATCAAATCGTTCATGTAATTCTGACTGTTTATATTCAGACAAGTTTTCAGAATTACGTGTGACTCATTTACACGCTTCAATGTTCATTTTTAATGAAAGAAGCCACTTCATACTTACATTTTGCATCTTTCCGACGTCAATTAGTTTTAAAATGATACTTTTCAGTAACACTCGATAATTTACTGTCAAATAACATTTGATAAAGTTTGGCATATTCGACTCCAACAATTCAAGGAATGGTTCTTTAATTAATATGCTCAGAGTTCGTCATTCTATTCATTGTTTGTGACACTGAAGCTGCCATCATATGAATGACTCATTGCTTACCTTCAATATGATAGCTTTAAATGATACTTTTCAGTAACAGTCAAAATTTCTCCATCAGATGACAATTTATAAAGTTTGGATAAAGTTATGCTTTCGTCATTCTATTCATTGTGTGTGACACTGCAGCTGTCATCATATGAATGACTCATTGCTTACCTTCACTATGTATTCTACACTTAGCTTAATTCAAATATGTGCTATCAACAATTTCTGATAGAGGACAACTAATAATTCCATAAACAGACATGTTTCATATACAGTTTTTATCAATAATGATAAAGTCTACCAGTACTAGAATGATTCAGAGTGCAATCGATTAACCTAACACATTGCCTTACATCCCAGTGACTGTGGACACTTTTAATCATTACCAGATTTGCTCATATTCCATTCCACACAACAATGCTGTATTATCATAGGCCCATCATAGTCGCCATTCCATCTAAAACAGTTTTGTCTTGCCCATGAACGTATTATCCGTTTCTAATGACACTGGCATGTAGAAATATGTAAGACTTTCTATGTCGACAATTCCGTAAATAGAACATAATTTGTAAAGTTTTCGTTTTGTACCAAAATGTTAGCAAATGTGTCTTTATTAAGTACAAAGGTCAAAGGTACTAGTAATAGAATAATCATCCTTTATTGATCACATTTCAAATGGAGATTCGATTTTAATTAATCCTGTTAGGAAAAAACAATTGAAGTTGAATTAACAAGAACTTTTTTCAAACAAAGAATTTCTTATACTTCTGTTAATAAGAAATCAACTTGGGTTTTTAAATGTTTATTTCGATTGGTATTATAGTAGACAAAGCATGTCGTTTTTTTATCATAGACGCGACTTCATACATTTGTACTTAGTACTACCCACAATGTATATCCAATATGTGGCTCCAAATAGCTTTAAATGATACTTTTCAGTAACAGTCAAAATTTCTCCATCAAATTACAATTAATAAAGTTGGATTAAGTTTTGCTTTCGTCATTCTATTCATTGTTTGTGCCACTGCAGCTGTCATCATATGAATGACTCATTGCTAACCTTCAATATGATAGCTTTAAATGATACTTTTCAGTAACAGTCAAAATTTCTCCATCAGATCAGATGACAATTAATAAAGTTTGAATAAAGTTTTGCTTTCGTCATTCTATTCATTGTTTGTGACACTGAAGCTGTCATCATATGAATGACTCATTGCTAACCTTCAATATGATAGCTTTAAATGATACTTTTCAGTAACAGTCAAAATTTCTCCATCAGATCAGATGACAATTAATAAAGTTTGAATAAAGTTTTGCTTTCGTCATTCTATTCATTGTTTGTGCCACTGAAGCTGCCATCATATGAATGACTCATTGCTAACCGTCAATATGTATTCTACACTTAGCTACATTCAAATATGTGCTATCACCTGATGTGCTATTTCTGATGTAAGCTCAATATTAATTCTATAAAACCGATATGACTCATTTTCGTCATTGTTTTCAGCTTTTATCAAAAACGATAACAGTTCTGTGAATACACAGATTTTATGGATTATCAGTTTTTTAATTGTAGAAAGTAGTGACGTTTCGGTGTAGATCCTTATACTGTTTTCAACTGAAACGTCTCTACGTTTTAAAATAAGGAAGTTGATAACTCATAAACTTCTTGTATTCCTGTTATTTCGTACTTCTAAAATGTCTCTCAAACAACTACTCGATTAATTAGAGTTTAATCAATTAACCTTATACATTGCCCTACATTACAGTGACCACGGACACTTTAATGAGCAGATTTGCTCGCAAGGCAGCATATTCCGTTTCATTCAACTGCTCTGTATTATCAAAACTCTATGTCGTCAGTCAGTCTAAAACAGTTTTGTCTAGCTCATGAATGAACTTTTTTTTAGAAATGTAGAAATATTAAGAATATGAATGTCAACACCTATGGAAATATTTTCGTAAATTTCATTTTGTAGCAAAATGTTAGAAAATATGTCTATTTAGTGAGTGTCCATTATGTCAACGTGATAGTATTTGTCTAGAAATGAACTGTAACATGTCCAGATCAAACGTATTAGAATATTCATCCTTATATGATAACTGTAGAAATGGACATTGATGTTTTAATTTATCCTGCCATGAAAAAAGATTTTTTAAGTCAAATTAAAAAGAACTTTTTTAGAACGAAGATTTGAATTTCTGAGAAAATCGTTATAGAGCATGTGTATAATATAAACTTTTATTATGTCTCGATAATCATTAAAACGTTTAAAGTGATTCCTCAATACATATAAAGAAACACTGTTTTTGTTAACAAGAAACTCAGTTGTTTTTAAAATTATTATAATTATTTATTTCGATTGGTGTAATGGTGTAATAAATCATAACCAAAGGGAAGTTAAGGAATCGTTGCACATTAAACAGTCACAGGAAATTTTAAGTTGATAGAAAGGTCACTAAAACCCTTAGCGAGCTGCAGAGAGCATTTCGCAACAATGGCAGCTTCTCTTTTCATTATATAAACTGCAAAAATGTGAATAATAGTGTCACGCTTTAACTAGGATTATGTTTCACCAATCTATTCACATGAACTAGTAACAATACTTACAAGTTGGTGGAAAATAGTTAAAATATATAGCAAGATAAAAGAAAGAAGAGACCCTTATATCCTCAGATATCCTTAAAAGAGGAGGGTTATCTCAGTGAACGGTAATTTGATAACTTCAAGATAAATTTTCTACTTAGCATATCTTATCATACTTTTTAGTTTCTCAAATTTTTCTTCACGTGTCATCTCTGGTCCTGCATATTTCAAACATAATGTCTTGCATCATTCTATATTTCATCAAGACAAATCATATTTATAAACATGATAGATTTGACAAATTATTTCATTTTGATTATTTTCACAAGGATTCACCTGACTGCTGTGAGTATCCCTAGAATCAGCTGACATTTGAAACTTGATGGCCTTGCTGAACTCAGTTAAGCTTCATCCAAAGGTCGTAAAAGTCTCAAGAGATTGCCTGTTTTAAATCTCAAAGGTTACAGAATAGAATCATGTTAAATCGTTCATGGACAAGTTAAAGGTGATTCTGTCATTTTGTTTCTCCACGTTTAATTTTGTTATAACATTTCAAAATAACATCATATGTGTTTGTGCAGTAGAAAAAAATAAGTTAGAATTTATAGTCATATTCAGCCCGGGAATCCTAAACCAGCCCGAGGGCCGCAGGACAGAGGGCGGATATGGGAAATAATGTGAAAAGGGGGCGTTTTATCATATTATTTTAACGGGAAAAACTCCGCATGTCACGTTATTAGGAAGTTCTATTTTAATAAAATAAATCAAGTAACAAGACAAGTAAGACAGATCAATGTTCTGTGCCTAGTAGATTCAAGGTAATATTGAGGAAGTCATGGGTGCTATCGTACAGCTCATGTTGATAGTCACACTTCCAAGTATCTGAGCCCTCGAAAGCAAAGAAGATGTGACAGAAGCTGTGGTAGGATAAGATAAACTGCTGTGAGAAACCTTCGGTTTTGGGTGATGACATTTATGCTATTTGACAGAGCGTGTCCTCTATGTCCTCCGTAAAGATGTGATTTAAGTTGTCTTCTACTGATAAGCATACATTATTGTTTCTAGCTAAATTTATCAAACAATGTATGTATCGTTAATAATTATTGTCATGCCTCATAGTCTGTACATATATATATATTAGCACTGTAGATGAGGGGTTCAAAGAATCAAAGTCTGAAAATAAAAATTCTGTTCTGTTCTGTACTGTTCTGTTCCTGAAAGGCACCGTACGGTTCCACGGTCTCGGTGTTTCCCTGGTTGATCAATGGATAAAGAACTGAAGGAAAGGATTGAGTTTGCATTCCTGGGACGTGCATTATCTTTGATGGACTGATACCTCCACGAAGAAGAGTTGTTACGCTCCTTTGCGGTGCCGAATTATAAACTTTTTCTGCCACATACCCCAGCTTCTTCGTGCATCTTACCCATGTTTTAGCGGCTGAACCAAATATCACTGTCATTGTGATTTGGAGTTTCAAAGTAGAAAGGGGAATCTGGGTTCATGTTTACATCCTCTGGACACCTGTGTCTATACTCCTTGAATGCTGCAACTGGACACCTGGTGCTGTATGTTAATTAATATTGATTAAGAAACTAGATAATCACAAATTTCAAACATTATCAATCTGAATATTAATAGTTATGTGTTATGTGAATTACATGCTCTTTATGATAAAATAATAAAATCTCTTCCAAAAAGTTAATTTTCTAAGAAAATCTAAAAATCTTGTAACGAGAAGAATTGACAAATCTCAGCTGAAAAGTGTTCGCAATAAAAACCTAGGTGCACCTATAAATAATTCCATAATGAAATTACCTACCAGACCAGTTTGTCGAGTTCTACTGTAGTTGGCCTCCTTATACGGATTCTCCTTGCAACGATATAAGTATTGATTATGTATTCCCAACTTGCGATATGCCTGCTGAAAGCCATTTAGAACAAAAGTGTGACACAAGTGTAATCAAGAATAAATAGGAACTGCCTAAGTGACACACATTTGACAATGTACTGACGTCTGCACAATTTCAACTTCATTGACTCACTTTTTGCAAGGCAAATTATGAAGGCTGTAATGAAGTTTTTTAAAGCATGGGAAAAGTGTGAAATATGTTGTTTGCTAATGTGATATTTCCGGCGTTGTCCACATGTCTTGATTATCGATACCCCTCATTCGATATGACATTAGGGTTTCAATAAGACCAATCACCATAACAATTTCGAAATGACGTGACTGGCCTTCCCGTGAAACAACGAAACAACTTGTAGTGTTAGTACCGTTCATCCATGAATAATTGCCTACCTTGAATAAACGCCGGGTCCACAGTCCCGTTGAAATAGATAATCGCATGCCTTAAATAATCGCCAGTTTTTTTACATATGTTAACAAATTTTTGAAACTCTCTCTCTCTCTCTTTTCTAGTGCTTCTATCATATTTGCAGTTATGAATCGGTTAACCAAGGTTGAGCGCCTAAATCGCAATATCCTCAGTATGAATTTCTAGTTGATGACTGTTTATTTTTTTTTAATTCCACTTTTTTTGTATTACAGCACATCATGAGGAATCATTCAAGTCAGCAAAGTACAATTAACAATATATAATGCACATTACAGTTGATTAGCAGTCGTCATTAAAACAAGTTGTGGCAGCTGGACCAGAATTTTACAAATTTATTATAGTTACAATTTGAATATGCTATAGTTTTCGTTATGTTGTAGTAGTTTGCTAACTCTCTCTGGATATGCGTAACAGATAAAGTACCTTTTTGAGGTAGCATTTGAAAATTGAATCTTTTGTGACTAGACATATTGCATTTAATGGATCATTTCTTTTGGAAGGGAACCCGAAGAGAACATTTTGTTTAGTGAATTTAATATTTATTTCCGGCTGGATATTTATCCAATTTTCAAGCTCGGTCCAGAGGAAGTGAACATGTTCACAATTCCATAATACATGAGAAATATCAGCAGTGAACTTATTACAGTGTGTACATAAGGGGGAATCTTTGTATCCTATCTTATATAAATATTTACCAACAGGTAAGATTTGATTGATAATTCTACAGCTGCGTATCTTAAGTTTGTTCACCTATCTTCGTATTCTAGTGCAAATATCATGTAATTTGTAACGTCTTTGAGACATCATATCATTGTAAAAACGAAACCGATAATTATGAAATTGCACTGCATAAGTTAAGATTCAGTTTGCATTGACATATTCGTATGTCATACCTAGCAGATAGCTGTAACAAATTTGGCAGGTCATTTAAGCGGCCAGGGGTCAAAATTTCGAAAACACCGATTTCTATTTTGCTCTACAAAATCTTTCAGAAGTGATCAACAGCTTTAGATCTTATTGATATGTCTTCCTTTGCGCTAATGCAACGTAACTGTGCCTATTGTTTTCCTACAAAATTTACATTGTTGATATTAATCGAAATTTAAGAAAATCCGAATTTCACAAATATGACCCCATCTGTCTATTTAACAATGCCGAATTTCGACATTAAGCACCACTGACAAGACGATCCCGAAATATGGTTTCGGAATGGTTATTTTGCACATGGACAGTTGATGATCTTCTGAAAGTGGTCCTGGAGTTATTCTATGAACATCAAAACGAAACCCAAATTACATGATATTTGCACTAAGATCACAAGCAGGTGAACAAACTTATGATATGCAGCTGTATATTGAAGCCAACGTAACTGTACACTATCAGTAGATCGAAACGGAATTTCATTTATAGTTCTCCATTCTTGATCTGTGAAACTATTTAAATCGGTGACTGTTTCTTGTTTCATTTTTTGAAAATGCATACTCATATCAAGGCTCTGAAAATAATAAGCACCTGCCTCGAATAATTGTCTGCCTTTAATAATCGCCGGGTCAAATCGATGTTTGAAATTGATTATCCCCGGGCTATTATTCAAGGATTTACGGTATAAATATTGTGGGCACGCAACTACCTGAAAATTATTGCAAACATCAGGGGAAATATTGCTTGAAGTGACTAACTATTTGCTTTAGGTGAAAAGATATGTTTTTGCTAAACTGAGTCTATAACTTTAATAAGAAAACAGAATTATTATCACATGCCCAAGAAGAGACAAACTGGCGTCAGTAAGTCAAACGTAATTGTTATAACTAATCGAAAGCTTTGAATTCAGAAGGACAGTTACGAGTTGATAATGTGTGATATGTTATTCAACTAGTATCGATGTTAACTTAGTGTGTGAATTTGGCCTTCGCGAATACATAACACTTTAATTTTTTTAATAAAAACTTACTTTAAGAACCTATAATTGTCATATGTTAAGTTGAGGAGTAACATTGAGTCTTTCCTTACAAAATCCATTAATACAATAGCATAATCGCTAGAAAGAAAAACATGAATCAATGATTTACGGGTTTCTTAATACAGATTATATGTTCTTAGGTTAAAGCATTTCAACACCACGCATTCTTGCGTTGTACGTGGGTTGTTGTAGAGAATATGAGGACATATAGATAGATCGATTAGATATTCTTTATTTCCTCCAATTTAAAGATACAAATGTGTATAAATGAAGTTCACAGTTTACATGTCAGAAAATGAATATGTAATATATATGTACAATTCAATAGATACTTGTACAGCATTAAGAAACAATTTGCAAAGTATTTCTGCCACATTCTTACAGTTTTACTTATCATTTTTATACATTTTAACCAAACATTCATGTCAAGGTTGTCTATTTTTCCATTTGGCGAGCCACCAACTAAAAACGTAAGAAAAACGTCATCATCATCTTACACACTGACAAAAGTTTCAACATCTAGGGTATCAACAAGAAAATTAAACAGTTGGTCACGTAAACATTGAGTCTGGGGGCAAAATAGAATGATGTGCTTAACAATACCGTAAGCATATGTACAGCAGATACATTCTTGTGATTGGATAAGTAATGTGCTAACACGTATTAGGAATGCAATGTCATAAAAACATTCCATCACATTAATGCTGGGATAGTCTGAAATGGAGGATCTGCTTAAAAACAAAATGAGAATCTGCAGAACACAATCGACCTAAGATCTGAAGAGACCGCTGATCAACGTAACCCTGTATAAACAATAAACCAAGGGTATCCCTAGCAATGATAGAACATGAGCGTTTAGAAAAACCTTGAACCTTTTCAATCTAAATAAATTTAGATCAACAGGTTTTATATTTGGTCATACTGTTGATCTAAGATTGGCCCGTAAGGCGGGTCATCCCGTTGACCTCTGAAATCAGCCACTCGGCCAATCAGAAAAGTTGCCCTAGCTCGCTGGAAGTTCGAAAAACTCAGCAGCACATCTTTTGAAATGGACGGTGTTCGGAGCTATGTCATTCGGAGCGGAGCAGAGCGATCATTTCGATGAATAATCCGATTGTTTGGATGTATTACTAGATTAATTTTTTTCTTTTAAAATGATTTAGCGTATTTGCTAGTTGTCAATGACAAATGATGATTGCACATCGCACAGATTCTAACGTGGCGAATAATAATCACAAAGTTATAACATCATAAATGTCAATATTTACGAAAATCATCATGCAAGGGGAGGTAACTCTTTTTAAAATCAAACTCTTTTGCACGAATTCCTTCATTTCCATCCAAATAATTAAAAAATAGTGCCTTTTTGTCAATCATAAAACTAAAACTATATCATACAACCAAAATAAAATCAACATACTGATATTTTTCTTATCAATATCAAAAGCAAGGTTTATTTTTCACAATGCACACTGTTATTGAGAACAGGCCATAAGTTAGTATATGTTTCTTCCGTCCACGCGTTCAGGGAGCGACTATGAACTGTATGTGACATCGAATTTGATTGATCAAATCGCGAATTCCTTATTTGCATACGAAAGGTCACCGGGACGACCTCGCACACTGGTCAATCTTAGATCAACAGTATGACAAAATAAAAATCTGATGATCTAAATTTATTTAGATTGGAACCTTTTTACAAAACTATTTTTGAACTCCTTCCAGAAGGTCATATTCTTTTCTTGATAGTTTGCACCAGACATTACAGGCAAACATACCACATGGGAGAATAATGTTTTCCGATATACGTACAGCATGAATTGGGTTCAAACCTCCGAAATAGAGTCCATGATTGTGATTGATATTAACCAATTTTCTAAGGTTTTCACATATTAAAAGCGTGCGAGCATGAGTTGACTTGGCAGTGTCTATATATAAACCAGCATATACAACATCACTTTTACGAGTAACAAGTTGAGTTAATTGGGGGCATTTATGCTTTTTTGCATCACCAAACAAAAGGAAGACACTTTTTGCAGCATTAAACTTAAGATGCCAGGTTTGAGCATATTTCTGGATGATATTTAGTAGACATTGAATACCATCAGGTGAACAGCTTAAGAGTGTTGTATCATCCGCCAATAGTATACCTGGCGTGCTACCCCAAGGAAGTTGTACGTAGCTCTCTACAGGATTCTCATAGAGAATAGTGAATAGCCATGCTGATAATACACGTCCTTGACCAACACCTTGCTGTATAGAAAATAAAGAAGATTCAACATTTCTGACCAAGACGTATCATATCATATGTGAACCATCAGATTAACAGCTAGGAGCTTAAAGGGGCAGTATTATTTTGACAGTGTCAAAAATCTCTTTTCACAAGCCAATCATCCATAGTCAGAGGACAAAGTATGAAGATTCACATAAAATCCATTGGCGGCCATTTTGTGTGAACACCTTTAATTCATTCTGTGTAAGAACAAGGAATGGCATGGGTAAACTTTACGTTACATACTTGACTTATTACTGCTCCATTTTGTTTTAACACACTGCCTTTCAATTGAAACCATTAATTTTCATTTTCCTGACACCTTATGTTCCCCCTAAAAACATGCTACTGCCCCTTTAAATTTTAAATCACTTACATCACTATTACATACTTCATACAATGAGTTCAAACTTTCTATTCAATCTATCGTTACCATATTGTTTGGTATACTGTTTTATAATTATGCCATTCAAATGAAATTGAAGATGAATACCATTTCTTAGGGGAGACCAGGGCAAAGCGCGCCCCCTAACATAAAAGTGCGTCTAGTGGGCACCCCGACATGTACAGAATGCAACTTGCACACTATCTCTAATACTTATCAGATAGACTGTAACATGGCACATGCTTTTTTAATCTGCCATTTCGGAATAAGGATATTTTTACGTAAATATATTTTGACTAAGGGGGCGCGCTTTGCCCTGTAGTTTGGGGCAAAGTGCCCAATCCCCTGGGCGCTTTGCCCCATTCGAAAAACAACACAGAATGTAATGGATATTACACACATAATATGTATAATCAGCCAATACAAATCAAAAGCTATCATCTTGATAATGCAAGGCAACCATCGAACCCATATGAAGGATAGAATTAACATTAAAGTTGACAATATATGCAAGAATGCGCAAACTATTCCTTAACATGTAATTGACCTACATGTTCAACATTCTCAATGACCAAATATCGTTATGGTTGGTACATGTACATTTCTTTCAACTACGAATGTGTTGATAATGTAGGTTTTTGAATATCAAAACCAGTAAAATAATAGAATATAAGATGAGTTGAATTGGTTATATGGACGAATTAAAGAATTCATACAACTAGTATGTGTCGGACTTGGCAGAACGGCATAAATTGCTTATCGTTTAGGGTTGAACATTAATATACAATGAAATATATATTCATGATTTAAAAAACAACAGAAAAATATGCTTTGGTAACTGTTTCTTGTCGTGATTCTTTAACAAAACAAAACCCTTTAAGTAAAATGGTATATTTCATTTTAATATAAAAAAAAGCAGAATACTGATATGAAAATGATAGTTCACCTTTACATTATTTGCTAAAGAAATGCAAAATAATAACTTTAACACCAATATGTTTACCAAAATGATATATTTTATAACACACGGGGCAAAGCGCTCCCCCCGGCACGTTTTGCCCCATCAAGGGTAGTATTTGTTATGAACATCACAGAAAGTCATTAAAGCAAGTAATTACAAATTTCATTATTCATTGAAATAATGATACCAATTCATGTTACATATGCACGAGAGTTCAATGTTCCGTTTTGTATTTTTATTAAATATTTGAATTTGAGACATATCTGTTCGATATAGTAAAATCGCGTTTTTTCGAATATTTGAAATTCTGCGTCCACAACTCAGGCAAATGATTCCAGCGTTGGTCACAAAGCTTCATTACGGTTACTTTCATTCGTTGGTAATGACAAATTACTTCATTTGTCGATAGGTTTGGAGAAATTACGCGTGGTCACTTTGCCCCGGGGGCGCGCTTTGCCCTGGTCTCCCCTACTTGTATGTCCTAGTTATGATAACATTCGAAAGAAATATATTACAGAAAAATATTACCTAGATCCAAATATGTGTAAGTTAACCAATCTGCTCAACAGTTTGAATTATAAAGAACTTGAAAACCTGTCCATGTACATATTCTACGCATCTGTTTATAGACACCATAGTGTAGCATGATTGTTGTAAATATGTATAACCAAATGTATAATGTAATGTACTATAGGCCTGAGGCCTTTTGAGTACCGAAATAAAGATTGTATTGTATTGTATAGTTTGGTTTACTGTTTTATAATTATTCAGATATGTCTAATGGTTGATTTCTTTGCTATCACATGGATTCGAGGGGTAATACATAAGATGCTACCATTGCCGGGCACAAAGTCAACATTTTATGAACGCTTCTACTAATAAGCATTTTTGAAATTATTGACAATCATGTGTTATATCCTGGCTTTACCAATGTGCTCAAGCTTCATTATTTCTTTTGAGAATTGTTTTAAAGTCACTATGCTTACATTAAAAGTATAGTTTGATTAAGTTATGATTTGCAATCACTGTAGGCCTAATGTTTCTTCTAACCTGTAATTCATACCCCGCAAATCGTTTGGAAACCTCTTATTATAATTTTATTTCTATAATCCACACTAATATCTAATGCTAGGGAGAGAAATATATTAAATAATTATCATTTTCCCATACGGTAAGTTGCTAAATAAGTTCTTATTATCTTATTTCTAAACCCTTTTTGCAAGTATCATACTTATTCAAGGGATAAGAAATATACATAGGGTAATGCTTAAGTTTGCATCATTTATTCAATGAATACCGTGATTTCATTATTCATCTATGATGAATAGTATGTAAGGAATGTAGGAATTCTTTTGAGATTATCACGTATATGTTGTCAATATTTTGAATACAACTTAACAATAGCTTACGCTATGCTGAAAATATTCTTTTTAATCTAGGTTGGTTATTGCAAGATTGCAGTCCATTCAAATTTTATTAAGTTCATTAACTCGTAAACATATCGGAAATTTTGTCAGTTAAGGGCGCAATTAATTCTGAATTAAAATAAATAATTCCGAACAAAATCATTAAGCATCTAGATACTTTCAATTTAATTGGACAGCGCTCATAATTGTACACATAATTATATGTCTATCTTATGCACACTATGACAATTTATCATGTGTGTTCAAAAGCTAAACATTTCATTTTAAGTATTCAAGCGATCAGTCCACATTGTACTTTGAAAATGTGTAAATATTTAGCGTGTATATAATTTCGCGAGTTAATGTATCTTTGGATATGTCCCGGTGGCCTAAATAAAGTGTCGATTTATTGATTTAAGACACGGTGCACATGTTCTATTCAAAAGCACACGTATTTGGTCATCGTGACTTGCAAATTATAGCTTAAAGCTTATGCAAATCAGACCAAGGTAGATACAATGAGGCCCGGTCAGGGTGAGGCTAGACTTTACATAAGGGTGACCCAGTCTTGTTCCAGTTCCCTATTGGGGTACTCACTACCCGGTCCTTTGAAACATATGATAAGTAAATAATGTACAGGGCGTGAATATAAAGAAATACAAGTTAGATGTTTAACTTGGTGGCACGTTTAAAGGGGCAGTAGCACGTTTTTGATAATTTTATATCTTAAAGTCTTCACTGATAATTGTAAGTTAATGCTAAATGTATTATTTTGACAGTGTAAAAAATTTCATTACACAAACGAATCATTCTCAGTCAGAGGACAAAGTATGAAGATTCACATAAAATCCATTGGCACCTTTAATTCATTTTGTGTAAGAAAAAGCAAACGCATGGCTAAACTTCAAGTTATATATTAGAATTATTACTGCTCCATTTAGTTTAAATACATTCAATTGGAACCATTAATTTTCATTTTCTGACATACCCTTATATTCCCCCTAAAACGTGCTACTGCCCCTTTAAAGAGAGAGAGAGAGAATTTGTTTATTTCTGTCTCATCTTATACATTTTTGTATAATCTTAAACCCATGTAGCAATTAATTTATTTATATAAACACCAAACAAGACTTACTCTACTTACATTTGCATTTACTTATCTACGCAAGCAAGGCTCTCCAGAGTTTGAAAACACGGATGCATCGGGTACTCATTTTAGCAAGCATACCGATTTCTGAAAATCCAAAATATTACGAAAGCAACAAAGATTTCTCACATTAGCTGCATATGGAAACTGTACAGAGCTCAGCACTATTCAGAGCTCATGCGCGAGTGTGACTCCCTGTAGACTTGGGGAAAGTTTCAGTAAGTGTAAACGAGATACACATAGGCAACAGAAGAAGATACATTCAACTATGTGACCTTAGCCTTAGCCTGATTTCCTCTCGTGATGTCAAGTCAGTTCACCATACTATGTAGGTCATCTAGTAATGCACAGAAACGCATATACAGAAATCTTTATCGAGTTTCTATAAAGCTGGTCCCACCTAACACAAAACGAGGTTAACTAAATACCGCTTGCCTTACCATGTGTCGGGGTGAATGCGCACTCGTATCAGACACGCCCGGCCTATATGCATTGAGCAGACTTGGCGGTCTACAGCTCCCTTACTTTCAACAGTTCAACAAGGTGAGATGTGTGATAGCTTTAGCATAGATGCTCGTGATTTATTACCTTAGGATTATTAAACGCATAGAACCTTTTTTATACCATGACTCTATTGTTTTGACCCGTAGTATAGATTACCAAATCGTAAGTTATCCTACACTCCAGAATCGTCTTCTACATTCATGGTAAAATCAACACTTGATATCACAATCAATGTCAACGTAACAAATTGATAAATACCTTCAATTTTGATTAAAAACAAACATCGGTGAGTTACGTCTATTCGAGTATTTTAGGGTTAACTCAAAGGTATTGTCAGTATACCTGTCATCGTGTGTATTCATTGTAGTGGATGAGCTATGTCATCCTGACCTGTGTAATACTGCTGACTATGTCTTCTTCTTGAGAGGTGATCACGAGAACAACACATATAGATCATCTTTTCGCGTTATTGAAAAACCTCCTAATTATGGAATATGCAATCAATTATTAACATTGTAGACAGACAGACAGACAGATATTTTATTAACGTCTCACCTTGCGTATACAAAACATATATACATGTCAATATATCAATAAAATATACACAAGCCATTCCTTAGGAATTATGAGAGACAATTATAATAATTAAAAGTTTAACATTGTACAGCAAAATGCTATTAAACACATCAGTAAACATCCTTTGTGATAGAAACTTAGAAAGATAAATACTAAAATGGTAAAATACAGATTTAAAATTATTACTTATATAAACACCATGTTCTTCTTCGTAAAATATTGTATGTTTATTTACAAGTTGGTTTCACAATATACTTTATGACAGAAATGAGTGACCGGATAAGCCGGACGGACAGACAGACAGACAGATCGAAAAATTATCTTTGCAAGGGTGTATTGTGTACATGTATCAGATGTTGTAACCGTGTTTAGACAAGCTGTCAAAGTGAAATCAACTCACTCTACCCAGTTATCTCAACTCACTCAAATATTTGCACAAAGGTATCTAATCAACTCTAATGTGTGAATGATTGGTTTTGACAGTAATGTTACTGACAAGTAAATTTCCTAGACAGTAATGCTATTACCGGCAGTAGTAATGTTACTGACTATAAAATGTATAAGGTATCGCTATTGCCTAGTCCACCACGCAAATGCCTAGGCAGTAACGTTATTGACAGATTCCCCTTAATGACACTAACATATATACACACAAAGAACTTAATTAAGCACCCCTCTATTTTGTAAAATGAACTTGGGTGCTCTTGGATTATTTTGATTATTTTGATGCATTGACCACTCCAGATATAACAATTACTTTGTTATTGACTATTTAATTGTACTAAAAATCGCTTATGTGCAAAAATAATGAAAATATGAGAAAAACTGTGAGACTACTGAAATTTGGCCATCTATAACTATTGTCACAGGGGGGAAAAATACACATTAAACTTTGGATGTTATGAATTAAAAATAACATTTCTGATCCCTAGTTGACATTCATACACTAAAACCCTTTTTATCATGCATGATAAGAGGCTAGCAAGACATTGAATTTTCAGTTCTTTTTTCATCAAAACTTTATAAAATGCCTTCAATCTAAACATCTGTAAGTAAATGTGAGATTCCTTGAGTTGAAGTTGTTAATCAAACACTTCTCCTTCCTCAAGATAGGCCATTATCTTCGACAGTGACCAATAAATGTCATTGTGTAGTTTCCTTTGAATTTGTTATTTTATACATTTTTTATTTTGAAGGTTATTTCTGCTTTAACGATTGACTAGCTTTTGCTATGGGGCTATTTACTACAAATTCATCAATTCACTCAAGAGAATGATAATAAACACATTGCAGCCAAAAATGTTGACTTTCATTTTCAATTCTAATGTAACTTGGATTTTAACTAAAAAATACCAAGTTTTTGTAAAACAAGTTATTCAGTGACAGTGAATTGTAAACCGTATGACCTCTTTGTTTCCACACTGGTAGATGACCATGCTATCAAAACATCCTTGTTGTACATTTGTTTTGTTTATTATTAGCAGTGTTTTTCTGTTTGAAAAAGTGGGGGGTGCTTAATTAAGTTCTTTGTGTATATATATGATAAATAAACTGTTGAACAGAAATGTGACATGCGTTATTATCATGTCGTTTGTCTATTATCTTTCTGTCAAAACCTATTTTGACGAAAGACCAGATGGCGATAAATCTTGACATAGATATTCATATTATTGGACATTGCAGATTTAAGAACACCATTTCCAAATATGTGTTATAAATAACATAATGCATGTTTAAACATTAACCAACACTAAATATCCAACTAAATTAAGTAAAGGAACATTTTAGTTTGTCTTTTGAATACATTAGATATTAGCGCAAGGTTAAAGTAATGTATTTGACTGACATGCTGGAATCAGATACTGAAGGCGATGTTACTGTATTGATGTAAGAAAAAAAAGCAAAGGTCGAAAATAAAAGTCACGTGATACAAGATGCTTCAGGTGCAAAACGATGCTGTCCTGTCTTTGGCAAATTTATTGCTTTTGAAGTGGTATCTCTGGCAATGAATAACTTGATAAAGACATTTTCCAATAAAAATAAAAATGATGTATTCCACAGTTACATAATCAATCAAACTTTAAACGATGCTTCAAATTTTAAAAGGAATAGCCTTATGTGAAGTATGCATATGGGTACGAACAAAACTTCAAGTAAAATCTTTACTTATGAGTTGCAAATTCTTTTGAGTACTAGGTCTTTCTCCAAAAGCTTAAGCCGAATATTTTTTACTTTTTGTTTTGCAGAATATGAACATCTTAAATTATTTATGTTTACCTGATGCCTCATTTGGGTATTGAAAGAAATATTTATTACCAATATGGTTGAATATACGTGGTGACAAATTTTCAATATGAGAACTAATGCACATATCAATTATGCCTAGCAAAGATTGTTAAACTGAGCGCGAGTTCCCGTATTTTTTCGCTTTGTTCGTGACGTCACTTTAGCCGGCCGTCGAAAGTGAAGCGGCCCGTTTCTTAGATATTAATTTTCTAAGATGGTAAAATGGAATAGAATCGGTGATTAAAAAATAATCAACCTTAGGAACTGTGCCATATGACTATAACGAAACTCGTGCAAATTTGTGTACAACCCTAGCTCTCGCTCGGGTAATACAAAAATTTACACTCGTTTCGTAAAAGTCATATGACACACTTCCTCGGGTAATAATCTCTAAATATATGTGGTGTCTATATAAACCCTCAACTTATTGGTCGAATAATATGTATGTAAAAGTATTCTGTTTTTAAATGGTTTCTAATTTTGTATACAGGGATTATGGTCAGTGTAAAAATCTTTTATTCAGCAGCCGTATCATATCAATACACTAGTATATTATAGCCTAGGATTGTATATTTATCGCGTAGGATTGTAGATCAAAAGACTCTAAGGGTCATTTTGATATTTTCCCTACAATACTTCAAATATGGATGCCTGATTTAAGTCATGTTATATTTTTCATTTGAAAAAAGACACTATATTACTGGCAATTTGGACCCAACTACTGACGGGATGCAGTTTGTATATCAATTGCTTAAAGTTCAAAACGTTAAAGTCTTGTCTCATTTATTTGAAATTGATATCCGAGGTAGTAAATAGCTACAAAGAAATTTCCTCAAGAATTGTCATGGAATAATTCCTAATCACCAAAACAAATTTTAAAAAATACCCTTAAAGTTTATATATCAGTAACTCCATGTCAGGTATGCATACAGTTATAAAAATTGAAACATGTCATTTGTGTACGAGCTACACATACACATTTAAGGTTTTGCAAATGATAGATACTATTTGTGTTTCTAAAATTCTTTTTCAGATGTGCATTTGAATATGCATTGCATAAACTCAATCTTGAAATATATATTCCTTTTGTAGATATAAGGCGAGTAAGGTTCAAACAATGACATTATCATCATCACTTATTTTCAATAAAAAAAGTTTTGATTGCGCCATTAAAATGTCAACATTATTTTCCCAGTCCTATCTTAGAAATCCAATATTACTGAAAAAAATATGAAGAAATGAATACGTTTTGGGTATGACTGTCCACAAAAAGAAACACAGGCGAAAGATTTGCCTGGTAATATTACAGTATATATACTGTAATATTATAAAGAAACATCTTGCTAGTCTAAAATACATGGGTACTTGCTTTCTTCCTTTGAATATTTTACCATCTTCCCACGGCAGGGTGAAAACCTATCGAGCAACTCTCTTCGTTTAGACATTGCCATCAGAAGATAGAAAACCGGTGATCCGGAGAAGCGGCACCTACATTTATCGTGATCATGAGTTACGCCCCTTACCAGCTCTTTCAACAGAAGCCAATGAAATCGCCGTTTACATTCGGAACAAATTCGAAATGCTAACAGACGATCCTTTTGAAAACAATCCTAGTGAAATTTAATATCAAACTTCGGTCCGCATGGACATTTTCATGTTTTTGATGAACATCGAGAATGCAGAGAAAATAAACATTAATGTATCACTCACATACAGTGTTTCTCTCCCTTGTACATACAAGTATTTACAAAAGTATTATTTTCAAATCGGCTTGTTTTTAGAGTAGCTTATTTTCTCTTTGCTAAATTGCTGTAATTTTTTCGAAGTAATTCAAAATTTGTCAAATTTGGCATTTAACAAGCTGTCTTCTGATTGGACTATTCTACTTCCGTGCAGCAGGTTAAAATGCTAGCACAGAAATTACGGCCAATGATGTCAAGGGAGGAACGGAAAGGTTTAGAAACTTTTTCGTTTCGCCCGTGGCGTTGTGAAGATGTAATTATACATGAAAAATACTTTTGTGCATTATTTGTATTGATTAATGTTTAAAGTTGTTTTTTGCAGGACCATGTTTTACCTTGCCACTTTCCTCATCTGCATGCTAGTCCAGGAGGCTGGTGGATCAAACATCTTGTTTTTCTACTTCCCAACATTCAGCCACATCCGGGGATCTCTCCATGTAGCAAGTGAGCTCGTAGCACGGGGTCATGTAGTGTGGAACGCATTGCCAAATGATCTAGCCAAGGACAAGCGACTCCAAGTTCCAGGCGTGAAAACGTTGGCCTATGATGCGTTAGATAACGTCGATACTGAGGCATCCGTTGATGAAGAGATCGACAATTACTTTGAAACAGGCAAGATTAGTTTTGACTTTACTAAATACATGTTGATTAGCCAGCGTGTCTTAGAAGATGAAAGAATGACCAAACGCATGGCAAATTTAAACTTTGACCTTGTGATCCTGGATGCTCTTCCCCTGTCAAGACTCCTCACAATGTTACCATACAAACTTGGTCTGCCATTCATCTTCATTGGAGCTTGTTACGAACCATATGCAAGCAGATCGCCATATGTGATGTCCACATCTCCATATCTAGTAATGCCATGGTCCCCTCGCATGGACTTCCAGACTCGCTTACTGAATACATTAATGATGTCATCTACTTGGTTCTATGATCCTTTCTCTAAGTCTGGCGCCCTAGCTGAGTATGCACCAGAACAACCATACTTGTCAATGGAAGCTTTAACTGCCAAAGGTAGTCTGTGGCTGGTCGAGCTAGAACCGTTACTGCACTACCCACAAGCCCTTCTGCCTAATGTGAAATTCATTGGATCGCTGTCCGCAACTGCACCAAAGAAACTTCCAGAAGTATACCAAAGGTTTTGCGATGGAGCTAAACAAGGAATTGTGATAGTTTCTTTCGGCAGTAATGTTAAAAGACTTCCAAAACTTGTGTTTGATCGTCTTATTAAAGCGTTTTCTCAAACCAATTACAGATATATTGTAAGAAGTGACGAGAATAAAAATATTGGAGCGAACATTATGTCGACAACTTGGATGCCTCAAAACGATCTCCTTGCCCATCCAAACACCAAACTATTTATCACTCACTGTGGAGCTAACGGTCAAAACGAGGCATTTTTAAGTGGCGTTCCAATGATTGGCTTTCCAATATTTGCTGAGCAGCATTTCAATGCTGAAAAGTTAGTTTATAAAGGGTTCGGAAAAAGTCTAAATTTTCGCACATTTGAAGTTGAGGAACTAGTGTCAAGTATTAATGAGGTAATCCAGAATGAATCCTACTCTAAGAATATTAAGAAGATAGCAAAAATAACAGCTAAGTTAAGAGAAAGAAGTCCAAAAGATGAGGCTGTGTACTGGATAGAACATGTGATTCAATATGGCGGTGATCACCTGAGATCATATTGTCAAGACATGCCCCTGTACCAATATCTTAACATTGACGTCATTGCGTTTCTTGTTGTCTGTGTTCATCTTTGTCTTTATATGATATGGAAGCTTTGTTGCTGTTGCATAAGGTGTATAACAAAAGGGAAGGTGAAGAAGGATTAGATAACTCAAGCTTATTCAAGGATTACGCTTTTTGTACTCAACTATCTTTAGGTTATAGTTTCGTATTTTCATTGCTTAGCAAATGTCTTGATGTGAAGCACATTGTTTAAACAAATATGTTTTCTGTTAGCTTGTGAAATGATATCGAATGTGTGATTTATTTCTCAAGGAATGCTTTAAATATTGGCATCAGTATCTTTCCCAAATTATATCCCTTATTTTACAATACTTTGTTTCATCTTGCTTGTTGATATTTACTGTAAAATAAACTTTAAACGTCACAAGAAAGCCCTCTTGAAGTATGTATCAACTCACCAACACGCGTGTCTAACAAATATCTCAAACCTCAGACCAATTATTATATATCTGAGTGTGTCCTGACCATTCCGAAAACATGATTGTGAACCGCCCAATAAGGATACTCTCTTCTCCATACAACCAGTGTCCATAGAACGTTAATATGTGTTACTGTGAACTTTGCCTACCGTCTTATCATACAAAGATATTATGAGAACTAAATAATGTATTAACCTTGACTGCAAATTGATAACTGCGCTTCCTTAACCCCTACATCTTCAAATTGGTTTTAGGAAATAGGCAGAAATCATTTGAGTCATTTTAGAAGTTGGAAACAGCAAGAAGACAAGATGTGTTATGGATGTTTAACGTCTTTATATGTTTGCAGTAGCTACGTGTCTGTATAGATCATTATAACGTATTCAAGCTCTAACAATAAAGACGTTTATTATCCATCAAACTCCTTGTTTTCTGGGATGAAAGTATTGTCGCTTTTTGTGACGTAACAGCGAGTTTCATATAACGCAGTGATAAATGGATAGATTTATGTCAAAGCTTATAAGAACACAATCTTATGGACATCCCATGTTTGCTATCTTAACACCCGTATACACATTTTCATAACATTTAACTGGAAAAAAATGAAATTGCAAAAGTTCAAAATCACTATCCAGGAATATAGACGTTGTCTATCGATAAATTTAACACGCAATTGTATCAAAACTGTTCATGAATATTATTTTGGATGGTGCATACCTTAAACTTGTTCACATATTATAGTTCAAATACATGTATCATGAAGTTTGAAATGTCTTTAAAGTGACACAGAGTATCTTTCTTAAAATTTTAATTGGTTTTGATAAGCTACAGAATATCTAAAATGCTGATTGAAGTTCATATCTCATCACTGGACTTGAAAATATCCATTTATGCATAATATCTCTAAAATGCTTGATTTTATGGAAAAATCAAGAAAACATCTCAAATACGTTTAATATTCGGAATTATGCATCCAATTAATCAACCTATTAGTTACAATACCTAATAAACACTATCGAATCGAATATATCTTCCTTATGACTATATGAAGTACGTTTGGCGAATTTGCGCGCGCCACTCGAGCCACACTGTCCGGTTTTCGATCAAAATCCCGACGTTGAATGGCCGTATTTTCGCTCTAATGTACTGATTGACCTTTTACTTGTTATTTTCAGTAACAGTTAGTGGTTCCCAAAGTAATAACATCGATTTCAAAATTTGACATACAGTGTATGTGATCCTATCAACATACATGTACTATGTGTCTCTTTAATGCAGCCTATACCATTGCGAGACCTAAACGGATAATGTTGAAATTTTGCTACATAAGTGAAGATTCATTTTGCATTAACATATCCGTATGCCATACCTAACAGTTTTGTTCTCAGAGGGTCTATATGTAATATTCTTAATAATATCAAATATCAAGTGATCATCACTTGCTTGACAGCGACATTAAGATTTATATCGAAACGTCGCTTTCAAAGAATAAAGAAGTTGATTATCCATTAAAATAATCTTCCTTATTGATCATGACACCAACTTCTAGAATGTCAATCAAAGAAGTATATATTTATTGTCAAAACAAAAAAAGCCTTTTCTTTATATAGTTTCCTTAACTGTCCTGCAGCTAACATTTATTTGTAGTCTGTTGAGCATGTCATGTTCTTATTGTTAAATTATTTATGAATATATAGATGTGTATAACGTGTTGACTTGCAGTATGCAATAATCACTCCTCTCCCCGTCGAATAGTCGTCATTTTATGAACGCTTTACTATCATTAGCATTTCTATAAACTTGTCAATTTGGGATCAGTTTCCTTGGATTGGTCATGGCATTCCATTATGGGTAAAGACAGGTTATTTAGGTATTTAACAGCCATTTAATATATCAATCTATATATGTAACCTTATTTATTGTATCATTATAGAGAGCCAATCAAAAGAACATTCTTTTCATAACATTTCTTGTGCCTAAAGCAATATTAATTTTATACACATTATCATTTCATGTTTTAATTTCAATGAGATATATGGAACTTGCTTTGTGCAATTATCACATGTCCACAGTCACTTAGAAGTACATGCAGAATGTTTACGACTATCATATTGCTTTTTGGAATGCAGCTAAAATTATATATCTCTAAATTCATATATATATTTTTATTTCTCTATTGCTCCTATTGCTACATGTATGTGTTTATGAGACTCTCTTTATGCATTTTACACTTGCTTATACGTTTTTACATCTTTTTATTCCTGTCTTTCATAATCAAATCTGCATGTGCTTCGTGACTTGAGCATAATAATAATGTTATGCCACCTAGCCGAATATGTTATCTAGTATTTTCAACAATTTCTCACTTTGAGTTAAATTGAAATCACTCCAAAGTTTACACATTATTTTCATCTGTATGTCTTAATCACCATAATGATATTCTAATTCATAAGGTGTTCTTATATCATAAAGTCCATGTGATGTATCAAAATCAGCAGTTAACATTGTAGTTATCTACAATGTGTAAAATTAATATATCATGCATACATGTATGTCCATGCGTATACCTGTTAAACATTATTTGTATGTAGAAATATGTGTAAATCGTATGTGTCAACATACCTCCACTAAAGTATTCATCTATTGATCTAACAGTACAAACACTGTGTATAACCGTACACCGGAACTAGCGAGGTGTACGTCGGAGAAATGTTGCTAGCGAGGAGCCGAAATCGAAAGTTAGGTAATATTTTACTTCATAACTTTCAAATAATGAACATCATGTGGTAATTTTAGCACACATACTTAGTAAAATGTATGTGCTTGTCATTCTATATCCAGGGGACAGTAACAATGACAGTTGCGAGTAATGCTGTTGTTAGTAACATATTTGCTATCTCTGACTATGAACAGGATATGACATTAAATAGTTCTGTCTCGGAAAGCTATTGACATGATAATAACATAGACAAAGTTGATGAAACGGCGATGATTGCTTTTTAAGTCATCCCGTTTGCGATCACGCTCCTCGCTAGCAACATTTCTCCGCCGTACACCTCGCTAGATCCGGTGTACGGTTATACACAGTGACAAATGAACTACACCTTAGCAACTATCTTTCAGTTATCATGACTTGCAAATCTGAGCCAAAAGCTCTCCAGCCAAATATGGACTTAGGCCTGAAATCGAGTTAAATCTAGACTGACTTCAGTACCATAGCACGGTAGTACACTGATGTTCAAACCAATATTACTTAACTAATTATCATTAATATAAAACAGGTCTGTCCGTTAGGGCAACTGAAATAAGATTTCAGCTAGCAAGAGATATATGTTACCGTTGTAAATCAATGTGCACCATACAATATCTACAATGTTTGTTTATGAACAGAGGTCATGGGTTCATGTTATGTAAGGACATACGCTCAAGATAGATTTTCGGTATGTACAGCTGCATAAGTTTGTTCACCTGCTTGTGTTCTTAGTGCAAATATCATGTAACTTGGGTTTCGTTTTGACGTTCATAAAATAACTCCAGGACCACTTACAGAAGATCATTAATTGTTCATGTGTAAAATTACCATTCCCCAAACCATATTTCGGGATCGTCTTGTCACTGGTGCTGAATGTCGATATTTGGCATTGTTATATAGACAGATGGGGTCATATTTTTGAAATTCTGATTTTTCTAAATTTCGATTAAAATCATCCATGTAAACTTTCAAACAGTAACGGTGTATTTGCGCAAAGGAACACATATGAATACATGTAGGATCTAAAGCTGTTGATCACTTATGAAGGATTTTGTAGAGCAAAATAGGTATCAGTGTTTTCGAAATTTTGACCCCTGGTCACTTCAATGATCTGCCAAATTTGTAACAGCTATCTGCTAGGTACATGTATGACATACGAATATGTCAACGCAAACTGAATCCTAAGTTATGTAGTGAAATATCTTCATTATCGGTTCGTTTTCACAATATGATGTCTCAAAGACGTTACAAATTACATTATTTTTGCACTAGAATACGAAGGTAAGTGAACAAACTTAAGATACGCAGCTGTATACAGCAAGTACATGTTGTATTTAAAATAAGGTTTAAAACATACATTCCTGTATAAGTGACCTATGTTGAATTCCGCCCTTGATGTCAATGCAGTTTACCGTGATATTAGGTGACTTCGGTCATCAAACAATATGCAGAAATGGATATTCAAGGCTCGTTTCGTGCATCGATGTTCTATAAAGCTGCTCAAACTACTGACAAAATGAGGTTATCTAGATAAGGCATATCGTTACGTGTGTGTGTTGGGTTGTACCAGTTACCCAACCGGTCTACTCGAGCTACATGTACTACTTAAGGACTACAGGTCGTATCAATCAACAAAGGTGAGAAATAAAATTGAAATGAGAAAATAAAAAATCGTAAATGAATGCCCATTGTTAAAGTGCAGATATTATTGTTGAAGTAACTGTTAGCTTAATGAATATAAATTATTGTGTTTCAAATTTATTATTGACCTCATTTGATATCCGTTTGTACAACTTAAAGTCCGTCGCCATGGGACAAATCATGTCATAATTTTACCTGAACAGCATTCCTTCCACACAGGTATTTTTTGGATTCTCATCAAGCATGTTGTAAACTCATAAAGAGTTGTACAATGAATGACCCTGTTTAAAAGGTAATCATTTTAAAAGTTTCAATCATCTGTGTGCTACAGAAAAACTGGAATTTTGGGAATAAGCACTTTGTGTCTTCCGAAAACGGTATGTAATTTTGTGACTGAATCATGACCCAGGCCTAGGTGACATTGAGCAAACTTATCATACTATAAGTGTTTTAATTGTTTACTGAACAGTAGTTGTGGTGAGTAATGTTACCGCTAGATGAATGTGTGGTAACCCAAGAACAACTCAAAGGAAATTAGAAAACAAGCTCAACATTAAAAAGTACACACAAAGAACTTAATAAGGCACCCCTACTTTTTCAAACAGAAACACGCAGTTGAGAATAAACAATAAAATATTTTTAGGAAAACAAATAGGGGTTTTCAATAGAATGATCATCTAGCAGTGTGGAAACGGAAACTTCACTCGATTTATGATTCACTGTCGCTTGATAACTGATTTTACAAAAGCTGGATAGTTTTTAGTCAAAACCCAAGTTACCTTATAATTGAAAAATGAAAGTCATTTTCTTGACTGAATTGATGACATTTTAGTATTTATGACCTCACAGCAAAAGGTAGTCGTTACAGCAGTATGAACCTTCAAAATCACAAAATTATTAAATATCAAATATAAAGAAAACTGCACATAGACAAAAATTGGTCACTGTTATAGATAATTGCTTATCTAAAAGGAGGGGAAGTGTTTTATCAACAAGTTCAAGTCAAAGAACCTCAAATTCACCTCACAGATTTTAAGATTAGAGGCATTTTATGAATTTTTGATGAAAAAAGTACTAAAAATTCAATATCCTGCTATTCTCTTAATATGCATGATAAACAGGGTTTCTGTGTATGAATGTTAACTAGGGATCAAAATGAATATTTTTAATTAACAAATTAAAAAGTTTAATGAATAGTTTCCCCCCTATGACAATAGTTATATTTGGCCAAATTTCATAAGTCTAACACTTTTCCACATATTTTCATAATTTTTTCATATGTGTGATTTTTCATTCAATTAAATATTCAATGAAGAAGCAATTGTAATATCTGGAGTGGTCAATACACTAAATTAATCAAAAGAGCGTAAAAAATAGTAACAAAATAGGGGGTGCTTAATTTATTTCTTTGTGTATATATACATCCGTCTCTACAATAGACTCAAGGACGGATACACGGAACGTTGTCGAAATACTCGCCAGACGGGTGCACAAGATGGAGTAGACCCTGATTTATTTGAAAGATCCGATCCCAAAAACATGTCTATTTCGAACTTCATGAATAGAATCGAGTTAGTGTGAATTAGAAATCATATTCTGCTGAGTAGCGATTAGGACATCTGTCTATCAATGTATCATAGACGTTTTGGAAATAGTTCTTGGACATCCAAGAATATTAAATGGCGTCGAATTAGTATCAAACCCTAACAAAAATAGAGCCATTGGCTCTGTAGCTCATCAAGCTTTACATTTGATTTTGCTTTAGGGTTTGGCCAAAGTGGTTTCCCCCTTAGAAGGGGCAACAGGGTCACAACATCTACAGTTATTAATCCTCACTAGTCAAGGAGTCAGCTTTCTAGGCCTTATTCTTCTAGAGAAGAAGATGAAAATAGATTTTAAGGGCTTGGCCCCTGTGGTCATTATTAGGGGTCACAGGACCACCAAAGCTACGATTTATAATCTTCACTACTCAAGGAGTCTGTACACAAAGTTTCTGTTTTTAGGCCTTATCCTTCTAGAGAAGAAGATGCAAATAGGTTTATAAGGCGGGGCCCCTGTGGTCATTATTAGGGGTCACAGGACCACCAAAACTACGATTAATAATCTTCCCTCAAGGAGTCTGTACACAAAGATTCAGCTTTCTAGGCCTTATGCTTCTGGAGACGAAGATGCAAATAGGTTTTTAAGGCGGGGCCCCTGTGGCCATTATTAGGGGTCACAGGGACACCAAAGCTACAATTTATAATCCTCATTAGCCAAGGAGTCCGTACACACAGTTTCAGCTTTTTAGGCCACATGGTTCTGGAGAAAAAGTCGAAATTCCACTAAGTCTACGGACGGATGGACGGACGGACGGATTGACGAACGGAGGCCGGGCACCATGCCATGCCATAAGCCCATCGGGCCTTACAGCTTAAAGGTACTTTAATCATTCCCATAACAAGTTTAGCCAAATATTCATACTATTAGCTTATCTATGAAAATGATTAATTACGTATCATTATTAAATTGTTTTGGATATATCTAAACTTATTTCCTAACATAACAAAAGTTGTGGTGCAACATAAATCATATATAATGTTTGTTTCTTGGTTTTCTTATATTCTAGTGCAAACAAAAGTCTGCAGTGTTATCAGGTGATTTTGATATTTTGATTCAAGCAAACGTGTAGGTATTATGATTGTTTTCCAGCTTGTTTTATTTGATTATTGATATTTTTAGTTTACTTCTATGTCTATGTTGTTGATAATTTAATTTAAACCTTATGTAGGAAAGGTTTACAAAAGTGTCCTTGCATCAGATGTCAGTACTCTTTTGCCTAGAGTTCCCGATTGCGATAATGAACAGGGCACTTTTATGAATGGTTGCCATGGACAACGAGGTCTAAGTGGGATGTACCTACTGATATCCCCCTCTTGAGCGATGTAATAAATCATATGCATTTATTCCCCGCCATACAAAAAGCATACAATAAGTGTGCAGATTGAGTGTCCTGAAATATACAATATAAACTGAATCCCAAAAGAAATGTTACACCTCTTTGAATTTAAATATCATAAAAAGTTACGTGTTCAGAGGAATTTGCTTTGTTGTGTTGTAACACTCTATCAGTTTAGTGCTTTGTCCTTAAACAGCAGACCTGTAACTTTATTGATAAATAAGTTATCGCCAGTTCTTCATGGGTGGGGTCAATTGTCCTATTTCCGATCATGCAAGTGCAAATGGTAAAAATTAACCAAACTGACTTTATTTTCTTTGATAATGAATGCACATTCATAAAAAAGGAAATAAGTTACGTTTTTGGAAATATTTATTCGTTATTTTGTCTGATAAATGACGAAATATTGAGATTTGTTATTTTTCTATTCTAAACACAACCATAAGATTATAAGAAAACTTTTTTGTTTAAAATATGCATCGACTGTTTTAGGAAGCTTTATCATATGTTCACGGACTAGATGTGTTTTTAAAATTTCTAAATAGTGAACTTCTTAAACATTTTGGTTTTCATCAGAAGGATCATGTCACCAAAACGTAGCCATGGAATTTTTACCACGCATGATATGCACGTGAAATCAGTTGGTAACGGGTATAAAGGGCCCCTGTATTTATTATTTCACACCATAATTCGATAACAATGCCGAGATTAACATCTGAAGAGCGGGGAAGAGCGATTGGAATGCTGCAGATTGGGTCCACTGATGGAGAAGTTGCTGCCGCATTCGGATGTCATCGTCTCACCATTCTTAGGCTGCGTGGACGTCTACAACAGACTGGATCGACTCGAGACCGAGCTAGAAGCGGCAGGCCGCCAGTGACAACCCCAAATGAAGACCGGTACCTGCTTCAACTGCACCTCAGGAACCGCTGTCAAGCCGCCACAACGACAGCTTCTACTGCACTTGGACACCGGATCAGTCCCCAGACGGTGAGAAGAAGGCTCCAACAACATGGACTGAGGTCATACCCGCCGATGCGAGCAATGCTGTTGACGCGCCGACATCGACAAAACAGAGTTGCTTGGGCAAGAAATGTTCGACGTTGGCAGAATCAAAACTGGCAGAGAGTGTTATTTTCCGACGAAAGTCGATTCCAGATGCACGTAGCAGACGGGAGAAGGAGGGTCTACCGTCGCCGGGGTGAGCGGGAGGCACGCTGCTGCGTACAGGAAGTTATCTCTTTCGGTTGAGGCAGCGTCATGGTCTGGTTTGGGATACGCGGCAACGCAACCACCGACCTCATTGTCATTGATGGCAATCTGACGGCGCAGAGGTACATTGACAGCGTCCTCGACCAGAGTTCATTCCATTCTTACAACGCCATCAAAACACCCTTTTTAAACAGGACAATGCTCGTCCTCATGTAGCCAGAGTGACGTTACAATGTCAACACGTCCACGTTTTTCCTTGGCCTGCCAGATCGCCCGATATGAATCCCATCGAGCACCTCTGGGATTACATCGATCGAAGGATCCGTCAACGTCGACACCAACCACACACACGTCAACAACTTATTGCTGCATTAATGGCCGAATGGAGGCAGATACCACTTGCTTTCATCAGACGAATTGAATTGTTGTGCGAGACGAAGAATTTAGGCATGTTTAAATGCCAACGGCGGACATACCAGATACTGATCACATACAATTTGTCATTAAATTAATGATTATTCAATGATTTTGTTGTTTTTGTACATGATCGGAAATAGGACAATTAACCCCACCCATGAAGAACTGGCGATTATTTATTTACCATTAAAGTTACAGATCTTCTATTGTAGCACAAAGTACTAAACTGAGTGTTACAACAAAACAAAGCAAATTCCCCCGAACACGTAACTTTTTATGATATTCAAATTCAAAGTGGTGTAACATTTCTTTTGGCGTTCAGTTTACATGTACGTGACGTCGAAAACATCAAGGTTAATAGAGCAAATTCCTTTGGCTAAATAGGGCAACTGATACGACTGTTGATGCAAAACACCATGAACTTTGACTGCTGACTTTTGACATGATTTCTTACTATTAAATTTTTCTTCGATATTCTTATTATTATTCTTTTTATTTTTAATAAAATATTATATGCATATCATATGCGGTAAGATAAATCCGTTATCCCAATCAGGCGATTGGGACAAAGGGATGTATCAGCCTCTTGCTTGGTGTTATGCAACTTCGGCTAGTCGCATAACAGTAAGCCAGAGGTTGATATGTCCCTAGGGTCCCCTCGCCTGAATGTTATAAGTTATAAAATATGCAAGGAGTGGTTTCAATAACAATTCTTATCTTAATATTATGCTCACATATTTTTCTATATTTAACCTTTTAATGATATTAACTGGCGCATTTACGTCAACATTGCATTGCACACCTCGGCTGTTTTATTTCTTAATTTTGTTTTTCAAAACTGATGGGGAAATGACTGGGCTTGGGAAGTAACATTTTTAAAGTTGTTGCGACAGATATTATACGTGTATGTACATGTAATACCTTAGAAATCTCGATCAGCAAAATTTAATATTGTGCGTGCAATTGTTTGTTGTTGTTTTTTAGTTCAATCCTTGTACTTAGAATGCGATGATATTCATGAAGTTAAGGACGATTTTAAATCAGTTTAAAGATATTTTATGTTTGAAAATCTTAACCCTCTCTGCTTTTTTTGTCTTGTAAAAGTTTAATAAATTGCCCCGTCGAACCGATTCTCTATGAGAAAATATAATACTTCGACAAATGATAGCCTAAGTCAGCGCAAGGGAAAACAATATTACATTTCTACTTTCAATGGCGAACAATCCCATCTGAATGGAGCTCAAAAACATTTACCTTTGAAAGGTAAGATAGTATCCTCAGCTACAAGATAAACAAAAAAACATACGAATCAAATATTCTTTGACTTCAGAATGACCAACACATTTGCATTATATTGCATTTTGCATATCTTTATAAGTCCAATTAAAGACATATATGTTTTTTCAGTATTATGGTTCATAGACATTCAACCTATTTTGTAGCGCCATGAGCATGCTTTAGAGCGTGGATTTGTGCGCATAAGAAATCTGCACTATTTAAATTCTCAATACCTTATATTTGAACACGTTAACTGTATTTAAAGGGTGTATAGCAAAATTGTTGTAAACCTTATTACAGACTCAGTTTCCGAAGTGAAATGCACTCTACGAAAACACATATACAGTCGAAGCGTACGTAACACATCCATGTAGATTTTATACGAGTTCGTATCTACAATTGTATAACGCGGTGTTGAAGGTGAGTGCCAAGTTTTGGTACACTCCTTGTTCAATGTTGATTTCCCACTGCTTTACTGGCTGAAATATTGCCCAAGCGGAGCTAAACAATTATTCGATTACTCTATGGTGAAGCGGAATAGGGATAAATGTGATAGAATGATATCCACCAGACCCTCTGTTGACAATATTTTCCATGATATTTCAAAACGAAGAATGTTGTATCACCTGAATCTTTATTTCTACGTGCAAATTTACTTGTTTTTATTACATTATATAACGTATTACCTTTTGTTTATACGTATGTATTAAAGGTGATGTAAGTAAGTTCATTTAGTTAATATGATTCATTATTGATCGCACGTGGCGTTGATCATTTACAGGTATTGTTTTCCTTTCAAATTTCCATTTCCATAATAATTTTCATCATTCTGAGCCGGTTCTCCAGCGTGCTGCACCTGATCTTGACAGTCAGAAACCAAGTTACATACTTACATCTGGGACCATCACTAACATGGCTATCCTGATGCCACATCACTCGGTTAAAACATTTTTTCCCCCTTGGCGTTTGTTTGATAATTCAGTAAATAAAACCATATATTTATCCAACAATCAAAAAAGTCATGTAACAGTTGACATCACGTGATATTTATTAACAGTCTGTACATGGTTACTGTCGACTACATGGACATTTTAACGAGGTCGACACAAACAGATCGTTCAACTACGACACTGACAGTAGATTATTCCAGAAGCAGCGAGTTTCTTGTACTAAATATTTACTTGTAGCATGTTGTATGTACACAGCACGGTCCTGGTACTGATGGCTGATTCAGATAGATAGGTTACTTTCCATTTGAAACACACAACTACTGTAAGCTGAACAGTCACTTGATCAAGTATGAATCACATGATCAGAGGTACATGATCACGATAGAGGTTCAATTTCATTACCGTCACGCAGGGCTGATGTTTCGATACCCATTACTTTTTAGTCCCATGGATCAGGATATCGTACTAAGAGAAACAGATAATGTTTTATCACCTCAATGACAATGATCTAATGATAGCTGGACCTGCGCGTCTCTAAACTGTCACATTACAACACGCTTTGATCACCGGTGATGACATTTACTAGATAATACGTAACGCCATTGTGATTTTAACGAATAGGGCGACAAGGTTTTCTTCACTATTTTAGAATATTTTTTACTGAACATACCTGACAAAAGAACTGTTTTGACTGAAACAGAAGCACGTGTTACATTTTCTAAGGTAATGGATTAGATTTTAATTTTCAAGTTATTTAAGTTCACCTTTCCCGGATGATAATTATCGGAGGTGATACACATGCAGAGTATCGGAACATTAAGCCCTGGGTGACTGAGCATGGGCCATTAATGCGTGATCATACTGATACATTAATGCTTGATCATACTGATACATAATGTTTGATCATACTGATACATAATGTTTGATCATACTTTGGTCACAGACCAAGTAACAATCACATGATCAACTGTTACAGCATCGGCATGTAATCAATATTACGTACACGTTATCAAGATTCAAGGTCACATTATCAAGGTCACAGTCTGTAGGCACGTCTGATCTGAATTTCCGGTTAAAACTAAACATCCGGTTGTTCATCACTGCATCACACTTCAAGGTCGAATCATTTGACACGACACGGCCTTTTGAATCATCATAGTTGTCATGACATCACGTGCCAGTTTGAGACTTGATCCTTCTGATTGGCGACCATCTCGTTCCAGTGATCCAGCTCCTTGCCCCTTGCGAACATAAAGGATCCAAGCACTACCCGGCCCATTGATCGATCTGGCAGGGAAAAAGATACAAGAGTTACTTTTGTTTGTTGTCAGGATATAAACGTTTTCCACAAAAGGACAATTCTATCCACACAGAGCAGTCTCAAGTCATCAGATCCTGAACTATCCTCTGTAGCATTTTGCGTGCTCAAATGGGAGACGCCAAATTGGATGAAATCAAAAACAGTTTTTGAATGCGTCAATTATTGTGTCGAGAAAACTAGATTTCAACAAAACATGTACTTTGCGTCAGACAAAAGTCATAACAAGGTCATCATACTTGACTTGAGCTACCTCTGTGAGGTGACAATGACTTAAAGCTGTATTAATTAAGAGTGCCAAATCATTAAGTGCAGATTATATAAGATGCAGTGGCTCAGTTTCATTTTAGCACATTGTGCCTAGGGGAAAAGATTGACGTCGTCTTAAAGACCTGCTGACTAACCTTTTTCAGAGATTGATTTTTACACACGTTCTTGTTTCGAAGGTATTACTTTTGACTAGTTGAACAATTTCAAGAATCATTAAACTGTGTTCGTGTAACCATGAGTAGCGAAATGCCAAATACTGGATAAAGTGTAAATCTATTAACTGCAAGGATCATTTGATCTAAATATATGACATAGGAGAATAGTATATATATATCGCGTTATGTTTACGTTTCCAAGACTTTAATTTACTAAACTTAACGCGAATATTTAGGAATAACTGTAATGAGAAAAATATAGCATATAAAGAAAAATATATTGTATCAACATCGCAGAAAAACGTTAGATGTATTTTTATTTTTTGTACAGATTAAACTTGTTGAAACAAGATTCCACAAAACAAGAAGAGAAACATCAATGACACGCCTACCAACCCTTTGTAAAAGTATATTAGTATAACGAATTGCGTCAAATCCGACAACTCAACACAAGCCTGGCGCCAGTCATACAAATATGCGATACAAAGATTTCTATAAATTCGTCATTCGGTTTGTTGTTGACAATATATTCATCTCCGACGTAAATCCGGCTCAGTGTGACAGCTGGGTTATCGGCTCCTTACCGGCCGTGCATCAGACAAGACAACAGTGCATTACAACAAGGGCCTCGCGACACTAAACCGGGCATTAACTTCCTTTCAGCTTATCATCTCGAGATGTTAACAGACAAATTGTCTCTGGTAAATATCAGTTGTTTCGTATTATGAGACTGCAGACAGATATAAACGACTGCCAAGTGATTTTCTTTAAGTAGCGTTTTATTTCTCAGAGGACGTCCTTGAAATACTTAAGACAGATATTGTTTCCTTTGAGGTAATCTTATCAGACAGCTTTAAAAGTATTAATGCTCTTGTTATGCTGATCCAAGTTTAGTATTTTGTTATTGTTTTAACATTTGAACATCAATAAACAGATCATAAATTCTGTATCTAGTTTATTGCTAAAACTTGAAGGTCCTTTGACATCTAATTTATTGTGATAAATCACATAACATTCAATGACATTAGATTCCAGTTAACCTCAGTAAATAAGTAGTGTTGCTTTTAAAACATATCAAATTGAGGTTTTGAGATTTGTACATTTTTAAATTTAATTACAATATTGCAATCGCGATTGGCTAAAAATCACATTATAGCGGTCGAGAGACGCCGAAGATATGAGTAGCCCATGCAGGGAATCTAAAATGGAAAGAGGGAGTATTACTTTTGTAAAGCGATGGAGACTCACATCCCGTTCACAAAGATATGTATATAGTAACATTATATAGATATATCTATTCACTTATGTTTTGGAATATTCAGCGATGTTATGTAGATATAACGTCTCATACACCATACAGAAGTAGCTCAAATCATCAAAACAGATGAAACGGGCGGGATCGGGATTTATTACTTTAGCTACCATTCGAAACTACGAGAGCCACGCGTGGCACTTGTGAGTGTAACGGAGAGGGCCGAGGTGTTCCGAATGTTTCGCTACCTCTGTGGAAGAGAATGATTGTCTCCCCTTTACAGAGGTGCATTCTAGCATGCGTGACCAATACTGACCTTTGCACAAATGCAACCGTCTGTGTACAGTATTTGTTTCGTATGTCTAGCAAATACTACCAGAGATCTGTCGTTATACATACTTTATTAGATATACGATTTCTGTTTCCACAACTCATATCCAGCCTCAAAACGCGCAAATGACCCAGACAACGAAAAATATCTATTTCTGTATCTTCTCTTTTGCCATGTCTTTGTGCTCATAAACTGAGTAAATAAATGTAATATATACCTTTGTGTCCACTGTGGTATTGCATAGCTGTGAGTGTAACACTAGCGGTGTCGAGACTGGCTCCGGGCAGCTTAAAGGTGAAAGACTCGTTGAAGTTTGGGTTGGGCGCCTTCTTCACCACTTCCGTTTTCTTGCTCTTCACCATCTTGTTCTGGACCATCAGACTCACCTTCACATAGGAATCTAGAACATACAAGAACTTCCGGTTACTCGTTTGATCACCCAACTCATCTTGCAAGAATCTTAAAAACATACGCACTTCCGGTCTTAACAATAGGTTCCGGTTATGCTCAGTGTTTGAAATAAGCATCCAAAAACTGCTTGTCAATAAGGACCCGCAGATAGGAAAAACTGTGGGCTCAACTCCGAAACTGTCGGTATTCATTATCAGTACTGATTTGACGTATTCTAAAATAATAATATTCTCGGTATCACTATGTTATAAATACACAACACTGTTATTACTGATTAGAGTGATAGCTATGAGGGTGTGGCAAGGAAATATATCTTACTGCAAGTAGTTTTAGAAAGGAACTGTGTTACAGTATTATATAAAAAACTGTGATCCTGCAAGGACCTGATGCCATTGAAAAGTGAGGGCTATTGAAACTGTCGGCGTTGGGCCGAAACGTAAAGTTATTTTGTTTTAAAATTCATAACTGAGTTCCGTTAGTTGCTGAATGTAAGAAGTAATCCTCTTTCAGTAGTAATTATGACTGGTGGCTTTCACTTTCCTGCAGTGTATATGGTATTGTTTCTTTTCGAGTGGAGATCTTTATTTGATATGATAAGTCAACACAACACAGACATTAGAAAACGCTATATTTTTAATGTGTATATTTTTGCATTAGGGGATTGCTTAAACATGTACCATTTCAAAACAGACGACAACTATTGTTTGTATAAAGGATGAATAATTACAAATAAATCCAGGAATCACTTGGAACCAATCAACTGTGGTGACGTCACATTCGACAAAAGCCTTATTTCTTCAGCCCTCATAATGACGAGGTTGGGATGAAAGAACTTGGAGGCACTTGTGACAAGCAACATGACGGGGCTCTCAGAAGCATCTTTCATCATCAACCAAGGAAAACTCTCAATACTTTATCTCAATCCCCCAATCAGACTGGCAGTCTAATACATAAACCCTAATAACAACATTGCTCCATACCGAACTGGCATCTCACTGCCCAGTGTTATAAGTGATGTATTTACCGGGTAATGCCACAGCACGAGAGTAGCTGGTCTAGACAATAGCACTATGACAAACCACAGTAGCAGTCACAAGGTTCGCTAATCAACCACACCAAGACAATTTGTTGTACTTAGAACAATCTTCCTCTTCGGTGGAGCTCGTTTGAGTTAGTGGGTTAGCTGTGAGGCATCTACCATGGTTTGAGGAGATATAATGATATCAAGTAGGGAAAGTCAGAATTATTTATACAGAGCACGGTGAAATATGTTATAAGAATTATCATGGCATCTTACAGACAATACTATATAACTGTTTGCTGATAAAGTGAACATGGCACATTTGAAGTGTTATTCTTTCGTAAAGATCGCCAAAGCGATTACATTGAATTTTTTTCATAACGTCAAAGGAAAAAAATACCACTTTCAGAACTATTCTCCGAATTTCGTAAGTAATTGAAGAAAGAACATAGATGAACTATGCAAAATGTGAACCTTGCTGGTCTTGTTGAGCGCAACTGTATACATACCTACTGGCGTCCCTCCGTCTGACCGTTTAAAGCCCTTGCCTTCAAACACACCGACCGTCAGTCTCTCCAGGTGGTTGTTGTAGGATAGGGACACCAACATCTCGCCTCGGTCTGACGTCGTCTGGGGAATAACATACCAGTAAGTTTATCATACCCGCAAGGTACATCTACACCCATTTGTTAGACATCTCGGCTCGGTCTGACGTCGTTTGGGTAATACAAGATAGACACACCAGTAAGTTGTGGGTGGCAAGCAAGATACATGTACAACCATTTGTTAGAATATACGATTGTGACACCAACATCTCGCTTTAAACTGGCGTCGCCTGGGGAGTACAAGATTGACATATCAGATAGTTGATCATACCAGCTAGATACATCTACAACCATTTGTTAGAATATACGATTGTGACACCAACATCTCGCTTTAAACTGGCGTCGTCTGGGGAGTACAAGATTGACATATCAGATAGTTGATCATACCAGCTAGATACATCTACAACCATTTGTTAGAATATACGATTGTGACACCAACATCTCGCTTTAAACTGGCGTCGTCTTGGGAGTACAAGATTGACATATCAGATAGTTGATCATACCAGCTAGATACATCTACAACCATTTGTTAGAATATACGATTGTGACACCAACATCTCGCTTTAAACTGGCGTCGTCTTGGGAGTACAAGATTGACATATCAGATAGTTGATCATACCAGCTAGATACATCTACAACCATTTGTTAGAATATACGATTGTGACACCAACATCTCGCTTTAAACTGGCGTCGTCTGGGGAGTACAAGATTGACATATCAGATAGTTGATCATACCAGCTAGATACATCTACAACCATTTGTTAGAATATACGATTGTGACACCAACATCTCGCTTTAAACTGGCGTCGTCTTGGGAGTACAAGATTGACATATCAGATAGTTGATCATACCAGCTAGATACATCTACAACCATTTGTTAGAATATACGATTGTGACACCAACATCTCGCTTTAAACTGGCGTCGTCTGGGGAGTACAAGATTGACATATCAGATAGTTGATCATACCAGCTAGATACATCTACAACCATTTGTTAGAATATACGATTGTGACACCAACATCTCGCTTTAAACTGGCGTCGTCTGGGGAGTACAAGATTGACATATCAGATAGTTGATCATACCAGCTAGATACATCTACAACCATTTGTTAGAATATACGATTGTGACACCAACATCTCGCTTTAAACTGGCGTCGTCTGGGGAGAACAAGATTGACATATCAGATAGTTGATCATACCAGCTAGATACATCTACACCCATTTGTTAGAAATATAAGATTGTGACACCAACATCTCGCCTCGGTCTGACGTCGTCTTGGGAATACAAGATTGACATACCAGATAGTTTATCATACCAACAAGATACATCTAATGTTAGAAATATAAGATTGTGACACCAACATCTCGCCTCGGTCTGACGTCGTCTTGGGAATACAAGATTGACATACCAGATAGTTTATCATACCAACAAGATACATCTACACCCATTTGTTAGAAATAATTCAAAATGATTCAATGTCTAAATCGATAGTGCATGTACAAGTTACGGACGACAATTAGTATTATACATTTATTACATTTTCCAAAGATAACATCAGGGTTATTACATGCGTTATGTGTTGCATTCCCTTCTTAGCTGGAGTCCAACAATGTTGAAACCGAATCACTGATTAATAGGCATTAAATCTAAATCAAATAGAAAAAAATTGCCTAATATAAAATTGTTAATTACTTTTTGAAATAATTCAAATAGATTAAAAATATGTCCTTATAAATAACTTTTACTGTATTCGTTTGTCGTCAACCTTTTCGAAACATGACCAGCTTCTGCATTACATAAGCAACACGAAATATTGGCTTTATAAGCAAGATGTTACCAGTAAATAAAATACATTGTTATTCATAAGCAAAACCATTACATAACACTACGTTTGTTCAATATTATTGGTGATACGACCATTGTTACAAAATTCTGCACGAAGTAATACGTATCTTGTTAGTGACATGTGTTGCTTCTTGAGTGCAAATAAGTATACATTCTAAACATAATTTCTGCAAAGATTGCATTAAAACATTAAAAACATTAAAATACGTACAATATGATTAGAATTACTCTTTAAAGGAATATTTAATTTTCAAGGTGAGAATGTCAACTTGAAAAACATTTTAACTATTTTATTACGGTATTTCAACTAAATTGGTTTACATATATAAAATTCATAGAAGTTTAAGTGATATATTTTGCGGGTTTGATTTGTCAGGATAAGAATACATATTTAAACTATTAACGAAACCCTCTGCTTAGGGTTTTAGAACTTAAATCTTGATTCCTTACATTCAAAATGATTTTATTGTAATATTGATATATATCAATAGGGAAAACTCAAAACCCAAACACGACACAACAAAATTTACATCAACTGGCATGGATCCTCGGTAGCTTAACAGTTAAAGGCGCTGCTTGACAACATAGAGGTCCCGGTTCGAATCCCACTTTCGTTGTTCATAAATCTCAACTTTCTTGTTTGATTAAAAATCCAAATGTTACAAGTCCAATTGCTTGCTGTTGTTTCCAATATTATAACCGACCATGGTGGTTATGAGATAACCAACCTACGCGGATTGAGCCCACGGCATATGACATTCAACTCGAATAACGGCAATAACTTCCCAAGGTGTGTAGAGGAAGGTAGTTACGATTGACAAAAAGAAGGGATATAACCGCCCAAGGGGTGTAAATGCGATCGCCCTAACTGCGTAACACTACATGAATCTACAAATCATCGATATCTTCTTGTTAAGTCAACATTTAAAAAATATATTCTTACTACGCCAAATATAAAAACAAGAGAATGTGTTAATCAAATCTAGGCGTGGTACACGCAATCTGTGTCCGTGACCTTTAGATGATTTCCGTTTCTTATTCATAACGTATTTGTCATATGGAAATCAAGTTTTATTCATGTATTCATGTTCTTGTTATGCTGCCATGACCTTGGAAGTATTGGTTTATTTAGCTGTAGAAACACACGGTCAAGACCAGTTATATTCTAAGAAATCGTATTCTCCTTATGTTCGAAAATGCATTTATTCTGTATAAGCAATTCCTTGTTCTTACAATACAACCTTTTGGACTACATACGACACGGCTTATAGATGCACATACGATGTTGTCAAGAACTTTACAATTAAATATATTCCAGACATCTAGATTTATGAGGATAACATGCATTATACGTTTCACTGGCTTTAGAGTTTGTATATAATTCACAAAAAAGACAAATCAAAAAAAAGATTTCAAAACTATAACTTTCCTGGATATTCTCAAATTGGTGTAACTGATTCCAGTTATATTCGTTATTCTTGATATCCTTTCACAACAAGTATGTTGACTCATCTACCACTGGAGACATCCCCAATCTAAAAGTCAACACGATAACAACTGGAGACCGATATATTCCGTCTGGATATTGATACATCTATACATGTTCAAATGAGAATCCATTCCTCCCAGCCTTTCCCTAATCATTAATCAACTTGTATGACATCTAGTCCAACCCTGACGCCTTGATTCTTCAATTGTAATAGGAATCTGTTATTGTAATTGCGTACTTCAAAGATGCATCTAGCGTTATATTTTATGTGTCTTATCTTAATTGTAATTCTAACTGATATGTTTTATTCCACTTGTTCAGAGCGTAGGCAGATCAATGTTGCTGGTAGTAAAATTTAGCTGGGATTTTTTGTTTGTCATACAGCATATATCGAAACGTTTGTAATTGATATATTAAAGTTGACTTTTATCATTACGAATATTATTCCTAACATAAACGGTACAATTGTAAATTCTATTTTGCATTAAGTTTTGGAAAATTGTGGATAGAAATATAATATTTGCCAGGACAACTGTTTTCAAATTGAGGGGAAACATAACAAGAATCTCTTTGGTTAGTCATGCTTAAAGGGGCAGTAGCACGTTTTTTGATAATTTTATAATTTGAATTTCTCACTGATAATTGTAAGTGAATGCTAAATGTATTATTTTGACAGTGTCAAAAATCTCATTACACAAGCCCATCATCCATTGTCAGAGGACAAAAAATGAAGATTCACATAAAATCCTTTGGCGGCCATTTTTGTGTGAACACCTTTAATTCATTTTTTGTAAGAAAAGGAATCGCATGGCTAAACTTAACGTTATATATTGAAATTATTACTGCTCCATTTAGTTTAAATACATAGTCTTTCAATTGAAATCATTAATTTTCATTTTCCACAATCACCCTATATTCCCCCTAAAAACGTGCTACTGCCCCTTTAAGTCCCTTGTGAAGTAATAGCATTTCAATTATAAATTGAATTGAATATATTTGAAAGGGTTTGCCACAATCTGCCCATGAAAGATATGTCTAAAGCATTTCTCAAAATTTTAAAGTAGTTTTATGTTTCAAAGTTTAAACTAAGCACATGTTGAAGCTAAATCGTTGTATAATTCTGAAAGAACATTATGCTTGTTCGTTGTCATCGTTGTACCTATTTCAAGGTTTGAAGATACATCAAATGGACTTTATTAACCCTCTCTGTGTAGACTTCTCGTAACCCATGCTACACGCACGCTTTAGGAATAATTAATCGTAAGGTTAATCATAAGTCAGGATATAGCATATTAAATCTGCAGTCCTTTGATTAACGCTTCCCTGACCCCTCGGCCATATACAGTTAACACTCCGGTCGGGTCGACACATTGTATATGTGTCATGTCATAAGAGGGTGATAAAATTGAGGACATCACCTTAGAAATATCCACTATACCATCGCGAATCATTGCGAAAGAGGGAGACACTATAAGGACACCAAGAGGAATAATTATTTATCTTATGATATTCTATAAGTAGTTTTGATCATTCTAAAGCTGGCTAGTGGATAGCATTTCTCTGAGTTATATATTATTTTTGTAGAGAAACCATGTTACAGTTTATATAATTGATATAAGATCGTCATTATCAACAGTTTTGAGCAAAAGTGAAGGTTGTTGCAAGAATGTTTATGACAAGATCTCCAATCAACATAAACAAAATTAAGCTCAACTATTCCTTTTGTTGCCAAAGTTACCTGTTATAGAACAATTACTGACTGCTGTTGATCTGATTTTACAATTTCACCAGGAATTATCGTCAGTACTATGAGTATGTTCCATGCATGATGAGTTAGGTTGTCTGGAATTATATACACTGACACGATGAGGGAGAAGGCAGGGAGATCGTCCAAGCCTCATCCTTTCTACATTGGATGAACCTTGATGAACGGTGTTACTATAATTACATTGTGAAACATTATCATTCATATGTGATTGGCATCTTCTTCCTTTCGGCACAACTGATCATTTTTGAATATCTTATATTATGCAAGAATTATGTTTATCTTAAGATAAATCAATAGCGATGTCATTGGTATGTAAAAGTGAATAAAGGATAAGTAAAAAATGAACAACCATTGTAGAAAAAGCGTTAACCATAACATGTTGTATTATACCTTTAGATGATACCTGACACGGTTAAGGAGTTACATAATATGTAGGTCGTATTGTATAACAATGAAAAGCAATTCTGTCTGTCCAAGAATGATCTCTACATGACCCTGATACGAAGTATATTGTGTGAAAGTGTTGATTGGCGTCGTGAGAATTAGGGGAAGGTGAGTAATTATCCTAACTAGAGTTGGTGTCTCTGATGAGGTGAGGTGACATGTTGATTAACAGGATGAGGGTGAGATGTTGATTGAGTTCATCATGGAACTGTTAAGATGTCACATGGACTTTAACCTATACTCCGGTGTGAGAGCTATGTCACGACAACAACTCTACTCTGCAGTGGCTATATGTACCATACATGTATATAGGCTACGCTATTTATGACATTTATTTGTGTATCATTTTTCTGTTATAATTTCGATTTCTTTAATATGAAATAATCAAAACTCACCTCGGAAAAATGTTTTGGCGATGCTAGAGGATTTCCCCTTAAGCTTAATGAGTGAAAGTTAGAATACCATATCAACCTATCAAAACTTCTTTCTCCATCTTCGCGATTTATCATCATTTTCAAATCCAAGCGGCGTAAAACCTTTCGAAGTGTCATTTTCCAGATCCCCTGACAACAATCCGTCCCTCCAGAAGGCAGCCATGATCCCTCAGGGGGTAGAGGGCGCACTATCTCTATGTAGAAAACCTACTCACTCAAATTTAACAGTAATTATTTACCTCTGACACTTCTCTCTCGAGATCCCTCCAGACAACAATCCGACCCTCCAGAAGGCAGTCATGATCCCTCAGGGGGTAGAGGGCGCACTATCTCTATGTAGAAAACCTACTCACTCAAATTTAACAGTAATTATTTACCTCTGACACTTCTCTCTCGAGATCCCGCCAGACAACTATTCGACCCTCTAGAAGGCAGTCATGATCCCTCAGGGGGTAGAGGGCGTGGCCGATGACGTTATGTCGCTTGTGTCTGTCCACATCATACACCGTCAGTTTCAGAACACGGTCGTCGATTGTCCTTGAGTTCACCTGAAGAACAAAGGAAATTCACTCAATGTTTAAAACACTAACAGGTTCTGGTATGAAATCGTAGTATCATTTCGTACATGTACATATATTTATTTCGTCGAGGTTAAAAAATACAATGGTGTTGTTTAGTAACTACTATGGTCCTGCTATGGGCGTGCATATTAGCATCGAACCGAATATACATTTTGATGAAAAGGTCAGTTTCATTTCATCGAAAAGAAAAAGACTTGAGATGATAATCTGTCTTTCAAGTATATAGCATTGGAACTTGTCTGGTAGGTTTCTCTAAAACTGCGCACAGTTATTTTGATTTACTATACCAAGTCAATCACCTCCTTAGTTTCCTTCATTTCGTTTGAATATTCTCAAACTTCAATCTTCCCGCTGATGAATATCTTGATTGAACCATTAACATTTTAAAGATAGTTAGTTCTTACAGCTCGCAGTTAATATCAAAAGAATTAATTGATCATCGACCTTTAACATTAAATTTCTGACATTTCTGTGAGAGACAGAATACCCTTTCTATTACACTCCCGATGTTTGTCAATAGGTTTGACATATCCAGAAAGACATCAGTGATGAGGAATAAATAATGAAGTAGGGCGCTAGTTGGTTCCTCACATTTCTACACTATCTCTGATTAGTCCGTGTGAACCTACAAACTCGTATCAGCTTCATCTCGCGATCAAGGACAAACCGACACAACACAGATATAAGTATACTCAGCATGTCTGTAACCTTCATTACTGGAGGAAAGAAAGCCCATCTATCTACCTATCTATATATCTATCTATCTATCTATCTATCAATCTATCTACCCACCCAAACACACACCCACCCACCCATCCATCCATCCATCCAGTCATCCATCCACCCATCCACACACCTACCTACCAATCCATCCATCCATCTATCAATCCATCCATCCATCCATCCATCAATCCATCAATCCATCCATCCATCCATCCATCCATATATCTACCTATTAACATGTCTTAAATGACATCTAGACATTTTATCAATTTTTGTGATTTAAAAAATTTATAAACAAATGTTTGATTAACTTGAATATACTCTCCTTGAAATGATCTTTTCGAAAAATCCATCCTATTTCATATTATGTCTTTTCAAAGCCAACTATGTCTTCTGTTTGAATGACTTGTAGGTAGAACAAGTAATATCTAAACGTCACTTTTACTGTGTGTCATTCTGATGCCTTAATGGGTATCTATTGGCAAAAAAAATATAAGTACAAAACCAATAGTTAAACAATTATGTTATGATGCGAGTGTGTTTTGGGAAGGTAAAAATCATACATTAGGGAAAGATACTGCTTTTAGTGAGCCTTTGCGAGCTATATACATCGTGTTATTAGTAAGATATCTACCGTCCCAAAACACACGCACCATATCATTTTATCGTAGAATGTCATGCAAAATGTCTATTCGTGAAAATGTCTGACAGTATTATTCGTGAAAATGTCTGACAGTACTATCATAATGTTGATATATGAAACTAAACAGTGTAATGACTTTGAAGTTGGTATTTTGTATTTTTTTAGTTAATGTCCCTGCATTGTATCATTTATATCTTAATGTCGCTTCCCGTTTCTAAAGGCCTTCAAAATGTTAACGTCGGACATTTCAAAAGAGGTTTCAACCTTGACATGAATGGTCACTAAAATATCCTTTAACATCATCCTTCCCAGAACCATTTACACAACGAATGATTGTATATGTGTCTAAGATAAGAGTGTGAGTAATATATAACATTAACACTGAAATAACATCAGGAACACATCATCGATTAACGAATATACTATGAGAAATACGTCAATACACAGAACATTTGTGTATAACCCCCGCTCTCGTCTTATTTAACAATTTTAACTTCATTATGACATCACGTCATCACGTCAGCGCGATGGTATTACACATTGTGTAAAAATATTTTAGATTTATCAAACAGCGATAACCTCAACGGGCGAGTAATAAAGGTATGTTGACGCCGCAAGAGATTGCATGCAATAACGATATTCAAATCCTCACTTGACAAACTTCCATCATGTTTTTAATTAAGACTTAACAATACCTTTACATTCTTTAGCAAGGTTTTTTTTATATGAAAAGCATTTTGAAACTTTGATGTTGCATTGCTACAATTTGTTGTGATCTGTCAATCAAATATCGGTTCTTACCTGAAACACGTAGCTTTCCTCAAACTTAGGGTTGCAGGTTTTCCTCCTGAACTTGGACTGCAGATAGCGTCTCTCGTCTGGCATGAGATACAGTCTGTAAGAAAAACATACACGATAATTCACTAATACACACTTTACGAGACGAAACTAGATCTTAAACCTTTCTGTGAAAATTGTTGGTGCAATAATAAACCTACTTCCCTAAATTGGAAAAAAACCTTTTACCATTCCTAGACTTGAAAACAAAGGCAATAGAGAATCTCTGATGCACAACATTTGAGAAAGGTAATAGCTGTATTTATCCTATGTTTTAAATAGTTTGAGTGCTGAAAACTTGAGTTCTGGTTTGAGTACATATACATGTAATTCAATGGAGAAAAAAGAATTATGTCTCTTTTCAATATCAATGCTGCTGTCTCATTCTCTTGATTATTCTGCATAAATGAACTTTAAATAATATGGATACATCCCTAAAGTATGTTATCTATATTTCAACTGCAGACATTTGTCATAACATCAGAACTTATTCTTATATGCTTAACATTATATTCACAATGGTATATAAACTTTAAATACTAATCACTTATTTATTTGTATACATTTCAACTGTCATAAGTCAAATTGAATTAAAGGTAGGCCTATCATGGCTTACAAGGTAAGCAGAAAATGTTAAGCTAACATGCAAAGTCAATATCACATTTCAAAAAAGTTCTCAAGTTTTCGGCTATTAATAAGGTTCTTCGAAAGAACGTTTTTCTCAGAGGATTTGAAAATCGTCATAGAAACCATACTACTATGGCATTTTGAAACTGTAAACATCCACCACTTTAGCACTGTAAATGATATAAACCACATAAGTAAGAGGAACATTAAAATTATATCCAGGATTTTATAATAAAGCCAGCGATATAGATATTAAATTCAAGGGAAAACGGATATCGGTAGAAACACAGAGGCACCAAGAGAGGTTTGAGAAATATGGTGTAAGAGAAAAAGTTGGTGTTTTGAGTGGGAGAAGAGAGAAGGGAGAATTAATTCGTAGGTTTTCAATCTCATTTACTTCGTATGATGGAATATATATATATATAGGAGTTGTCTTATGATTTGTTACCAAAATAAAATAGAGCCATTGGCTCTGTAGCTCATCAGGCTTCATCATCAATTATGCTGTAGAGTGTGGCCAATGATATTCCCCCATTGTAGAGGCCACAGGGGCACCAATCATAAAATTAAGTTACTGTATAAAGGCAACAAGTTTCAGTTTTCTAGGCCTTATACTTCAGGAGAAGAAGATGAAATAGATTTGAAGGACGTTCCTGTTGCCTTTATTAGGGGCAACAGGGCCACCGAAGCTACAATTCATAATCCTCACTAGTCAAGGAGTCTGTACACAAAGTTTCAGCTTTCTAGGTCTTATTCTTCTGGAGAAGAAGATGAAAATAGATTTTAAGGGCTTGGCCCCTCTGACCCTTATAAGGGACCACAGGGCCACCAAAGCTACAATTTATAATCTTCACTAGCCAAGGAGTCTGTAAACAAAGTTTCAGCTTTCTAGGCCTTATGGTTCTGGAGAAGAAGATGAAAATAGATTTTTAGGGCGTGGCATATGTGGCCCTTATTAGGGGTCACAGGGCCACCAAAGCTACAATTTATAATCCTCACTCGTCAAAGAGGCTATACACAAAGTTTCAGCTTTCTAGGCCTCATGGTTCTGGAGAAGAAGATGAAAATAGGCTTTTAGGGTGTGGCCCCTGTGGCCCTTATTAGGGGTCACAGTGCCACTAAAGCTACAATTTATAATCCTCACTAGCCAAGGAGTCTGTACACAAAGTTTCAGCTTTCTAGGCCTTATGGTTCTGGAGAAGAAGTCGAAATTCCACAAAGTTTACGGACGGACGGACGGACGCCGGACACCATGCCATGCCATAAGCCCATCGGGCCTTTCTGGCCAGATGAGCTAAAAATGCGTCAAATTAGTGTGATCAATGTAAAAAATACCTTTCATTAACTAAATCTAATAACATTTTTAACTTAAATGCCAACAATTCTGTTGAAAAACATGTTAAAATTAAAGATTTTAGCATCCCTTGTGTGAGTGTTTGAACAAGTACAAAATAAAATGGTTCATAACCTTATGTGTGAAATTATGTATATCACTTTACAAATAATATTTTTTGCAAAATACACTTTATCTGGCAGCATATTTCGACTGTCCCTGTTTCCTTCACCCCTGGGTTTCTTAAAGACAAGCAGTGTCTTCCTCAATTGAATTTATAGCTATAGATATGTGTAATTGTTTTTATTAAAAGTGTCGCTTTTAGTACTTGTAGGTACTTGATTACAATGGCACATTTTCGTTACACTTAACATTAACATAAGGGAAGTTCCACCCACGTAGGTACCTCATGAATGTCCTTTGTAGTTTAGGTTATTAGGTCACGCTGTCAGGCAACTAAACGCGTTCTATATATAACCAAAGCCGTAGAAATCTCTGAGAGTAATCAAATCAAAACAAATGAAGAAATCAATAAAAGTGAAAGAGAAGCCTTAAACGAGGAAACAAGCATGGGATTTTGAAATTGTATTAAACAAAAAATCGGTTTAAACATCAGAGAATAATACTTTGACATTACATTGTTATTACTAATTTCGTGATGACAATGATTTTTCATCAAAACATTCGTCTCTAATAAATGTATTTGTCAAGTTAAATACACGTTCATAAATGTCAAATAATTAGTGATTTCCCTTGTGTTCGGTTCGTTTTCAATACTGAGAGTTGTCATCGACACTTTCTGATAATGTAATCTTTCGTTCAACATCGATACAATTATTTTAGATAAATTAAGATAAAATCAATAGTGACCTTTGACATAAAGATCATGTATTATGTTCATGTAGATTATCTTTAAACGCTCTGGCAAAAATGGTGTCGTAGTGTCGTATGAATAAAGTTTTATTACAATTTAAATCCATAAACTGGAAGAACAAGACGAATTTCAACACAGACCGTGTTATTAAACGTCTTGAGAGAGTTGTTGGTTCTATAGACATAGCAGTTTCATTGGTTTAGCATCGGAATTCTCGATCCTGAATACCAAACGATGGATTTACCACGAATTATTAGTTTCTTAACAGATGAGAGAATAACCCGATAGAAAGCCAATGAAGACACTTTCAGGGCTTAATGCATGAGAACTACCCATGCAAACTCCTCATGGACTTTTGAAGATCAAATTCAGAAGCCAAAATATACATGTATGCCTAAGAAAAGTTAAATCTCGTGTCTATTCAAAGGCATTGGATGGAAGTATAGTAAAATGGATAATCATATTTTAAGTATAGTAAAACGGATAATCATATTTTAAGAAGAGGTCAAAATTGTACGTTTTGGGGTTTGGGATTTAAAGGGCGTGTCCGCACCATCTCCTAATGATCCCCGCTCTCCCCTTCTTTGAAGTTCAGTTCGTTTTATTCGGAGCTACCCATTCCCCAGCCGAGAAGAAAAATCCCGAAAAATATCTAATTTAAACTTTGTATGCTTATTTATTCCTAACAGCCTGTTTCCAAATCTCAGGGAAAGAAAACCCCGATACACGACCAATTTAGCCTCGGTTGCCGGTTATTACGGACTACCTGTTTGCCAAGCTGACGAGAAGAGATCCCCATACATGGCTGAGTTAAGCCTCGGCGGACGAGTCGGGGCACACATTAATGAAACACAGTAAACAGGGCAGGGGTCGCATTCGATTCGAATATTGATCTATCAATCCCATCAAATGATCGGCGATCGGTCACGTATTCACCAATGTCTCCTACCCATAAATATTCGCCTTGTTATAGTTTGCTTGTTGTAAGAGTCAATGGGTTCGTTGTGTTGGAGGCTTGAGAAGATGTTATCACAGTAAATGCATTCCGGTTACTTGTATGGTAATAACCATTAAAACATGTGGCTCAAAATACGAATATGAAAAGTTCATGTAATTTTGATTCCAGTGCTTAAACGTTTTGGTTTTAGATAAAAAAGAATTAACGTGCAGTTAATGATATCGGGGTTCCCACACAAAAACTGTAGAACTAAGAATAAAGAATCAAGAACTAAGAACAAAGACTCTAGAACTAAAAACAAAGAACCAAAACCTAGAACAAAGAATCAAGAACTCGTTGAACCTATACTGTACACACGAACTGTTTCGTATTAGTTTATTCATGTTCTGCTGTATATCACTTGTGATTTGCTTTCGGAACACGAGTGTTGCTAGCATGCACATTTTAAAAAATTGGGAAGGATTAAGCTGAACTCACAGACGGGCATTACGACGCATTATCACACACTCGTATTTGTCAGTCTTTTACAGTTTGACATTAACAGGATAAGCACCGCTGATAAACAGCAACTATCTTCATCCGGATGGTGAGCTTGAGACCTCAATAATATCTTGAAGGAGCCAATTAGCTAACGAAGTATCCGTTAAAAGCATCATAACTCAGGAATATTATTTTGTTTACCACAGAACGGTGCCATTAGTTCCTTTTTACAACCTGCACGTCATAGATTGATAAACCTCAGATTTTCTCCGAAGTATTCCTTTTACTGCAACCGTCCTGCCAAATTCAAATAGCATTTTTTCATAGGCTACATTATTCTGCAAAAAGTGTTTCCGGATCTGATATTAACCAGGATAGTTGCGTTAATCTGACTCTATAAATACCAATAATTCAATTCGCAACAATGTCTATTTTGCCATGTTAATATAACACAGGGCAATGACAGTCATGACAAGGCTACTAAATATAAGACTCCGACGCCTAAAAAGCTTTCAAATAGGGACAAATGCAACCAAGGCATCTCACCTGCTCTTTACCATCGTTCCCGTCATACCCCAAATACCTTGAGTCTGCATTTGTTTACAACATTTGCTTTACGGACGCAGAGGTTTGGCGCTTAAAGTCGTTCTTGGATTTCCCACTGGAACTTTGTGAGTTCTCAATGCGACACGAACACGTTCAATTGAGATCAGGCTCTTCGTGTCTCGAGCTTTTCTAAATCTACCAAACCATTTGGAGCGCTGCTAATAGGTTAAGGGTGTCACACTTCAGAGTATACTCACTGCAAACGAGTTGCGTAAAGCCCCTGTCACACTTCAGCGTATACTCACTGTGTACGAGTTGCGTATGGCAATTTCTCTCATACGCAGCAATACGCACCCATGCGCAGGACACGTAACTCATACGCATCTTGGTTGTGTTGAGGTCGTTTCTTATACGTCGGCATGCGCTTGGACCATTTTCATACGCTTGATAGTTTTGAACATGCTCAAAACTATGCTGCGTATGGTTTACACGCAACGCATCAGTTTTACATCGGTCGTGGGCGGTACATGTACGTTATGTAATATGCACTTCATACGCAGTGTAAGTTGGTGTCCCGAACGAACGCACTGATAGCGCATAGAAGACGTACACAAAACGACCTTCGAGCAAATGTAGCACGAAAGAAGAACGATCTCAAACCGATTGATAAACAATGGAAAATGCATTGTCCAGTTTTTCAGTATGGGTAACGTATGACAAGCGTACTCATAGCGTTCATAGGGTACATCGTGAATTTGATATAGATACCATGACGAAAGGGTTGGTGAGCATTATACCTCCCTATACTATTTAATAGTTTTCATTGTGTATCCTTCTTTCATATAGCACTATGATGCTATAGTTTTAAGGAACTAAGAATCGAAACTATCGAACAAATACAATTAACCAATTTTAAAGAATTCCATCCAATTATTTATCCAATTATCCAAACTTTGAGGATTGAAACAAAATAAATGAAATATTTCTACTACTAATTCTAGTTAATCAAAGATGATAAGAGATGAATTAAACAATAAATAACATTAAATTTCCATGCAAACAGAATCATAAAGAAGCTAAAGATTTGCTTTTAATGTTTTCATTGTAAACTTCTCAGTTGCAAAGCGATTTCAGACTATGAAATATACCACTATTCCATTGTTTATATAGGAGTTATCCAGGAAAATCTTCTGGTCAAGTGTCTAGGGAACGGAAAATTTGAATAAGTGTTTTACAAATGTAAGTTATCCTTGAAAAAGATAGGTCCGGACCAAATGCGACAGGATGAAACTAATGCTTTCATCTACGCTACGCCTCGGAGACCCACGATTCAAACAGGAGGTTATTGAGCGATATACCTCGGGAAGTGTGGGTATATCTATAACTTACATATAAGAAGATATAAGGCCAAAGTATCTGCAACGATAATAAAATTACTGTGTGATATAATAGCCAATACATTATTCGTGTTAATGAATTTAGTGCTAAGAGTTATTGATAAAGACAACAATCATAATTAATATGCAGGATACTGCGAATTATTTGACAGTTTCCATGGAAACGGATTCACAAGTAATGACGACAAAAACAGACAGTTTTTGTGAAACATCACACAGAATATTATTTCAAACTCTCTATAAAGCATGAAACAACGTTGTCGCTTATCATGGCATTTCGAGAAATCTCTGCAATTGATTCATTTAAATGTCAGACATATGTCATGGCTTTTAATCGACCGTAGTTTTCTCTTTGTTGTAAGATCATACGGCAGAATGATAAATGTCTTCGTCCCATGAGATAATTTTGCTATTATTTCAAAAAATGATAAAAATAAATCAAAGCATCCTCATGGTTGTGCGTCTGTGACTCCAAGCTATATGAGACGTAATAAGGGACTGTTCAATCAAAATCGTCGCATCTAGAATGAGGTATCAGATTAACCTTTCACACGACCGTTTGAAACTGAATGTGCAGTTATTGTAACAGGTATGTACAGTGCTGACAATAGTACGTTCGCTAGGATTCTTGAGATGACAAACGTAGAACACGTGACCGGTTATTGTTGACAATCAATTTTGGCGTTTATTGTAAAAATAAAAAAAAATTTGGGGGGGGGGGGGGGGGGGGGCGGGGGGGGGGGGGGGGGGGGGGGGGGGGTTGGGTAATAATCATTCTCTACCCACAAAGGCAGATCAAGACGTGAAATGTTAATACATCCTCTGTTCTATTATGGGGACTTTGTGGGATAGAATGGCAGATGCCTGATTGGAGGCAATCAGAGTAATTTGTGCAATCAACGACGCTGTTCTAAAATCATCATTTTGGCTACTGAATCATGGCAAAATCATTTTGATATGAACCACGCTTTCCATGCGTGATGCGTTGTCACTTGATAAAGAAATTCAAATGGATTGTGATGCAATTATTTCCGCCAGGGGAAACTGCCGGAACCCACGGATTTCGGCGTAATAGAACAGAGGCTGTTTTAACATTTCATACCTTGAACTGGCTCTGTGGGGAGAGAATGGAAAGTGATTTGAAACCCCAACTGGTTTCAAACTATTCAATGATAATTTTGAGGTGTTTATGACGTTGCAATGCTATCACGTCATAGAACAAGGATCGCATAACTCAATCGATGCGTACCCACATTCTGGTGACGTCATTCTAACATCATATAAATTCAAAGCAGTTTATGAATGTGTAAATGGACATTGGTGACACAATGTTATATTATTTATCATATTTATATTCAAAGGTTTCCGCCCTATCATTCTCATCTTTTGCCCCGACTTCCGAGTTTTGTCCAACAACTCAATTTCACCCATTGAAATTCATAAACAATTGTTACGAGGTACATATAGTGATAACCCCGGCATCCATGTCAACATACAGTAATGACAGGCATGTTTGGAGGCAGTTCAGATATCGTGTCTGGCAAAACCATATTGCAACCTCCAACTGCAACATTCTACTTCACACGCCTTGAACCATAGCACTAGTCCACTGCACTGATAAGCAGCCAGTCCATTATCCGTATCAATTTACTTCCGGCATGGACCGGAAGTCAGATTAACCTGTAACAACACTCGAGGGGCATGGCGACCAGTAAGAGGGAGAATGAATCTAGGATCTCCAACTCTTCAGGACTAATGTGACAGAGAACATGGGCACTCGACCACTTCATTACAGGGGTGAGATGAATGGTTGAGATAACTGACCAATTACAGAGGTCATGACATGAAGAGAAATTTATCAGAGTAGGCCTATTGATTTTGCGACGAACTTGCTTATACCGTATGACTAGCTTGCTACATGATATCATATCAGTGCTTAAAGCATCACAATGACTTGATAAAGCTGTTGAACATTTACAAAATTATAGTAAAGAAACGCTATGCTAAATTTCTGTCAACCAAAAGTTTGAATAGAAACGTGAATAGTTCTGCAAACGTCGCTTATCTTAATTCAATCATATTCTGTCATTGGACAGGCTATAAATATACAGCCAGAAATAGAATTTCTAGAAGAAGCTGGGAGCTTTCAAGACATTTAGTATTCATACAGAAATTGGCACAAACTGTTAAAGATTTCTCATCCGCTGAAAGTGTAAATGAATGTAACTGTTTGATTTTGGTCTTGTTAGCGAAGAAGGTCCAACAAACTTGAGAAATAATCCGGATGCTACTCCATCCCCTTACATGACACTTGATAGGGAAATAATTAAATAGAGATACGCATGCGCATTGGAGATAAATATTGTCACGTCCCGGATACAGGGGCAGAGATCAGTATTGACTCATCTTCTTGCGACAACATCGGCCAGTAATAACACAAACAAGAGTTAGGCAAATATGTACTCGAGTAATTAAGCAGTAATCAGTAAGTAATCAGAGGTGTCGGGGAGGTCACATATGAGTCAACATGGTCTGCGTGGTCATTGCACTAATATACGGACATGTTGCACTGTATTGAGGACACAGTCTTTCTTTTGGTATTGATGTGTGCATATAATTTTAGATGAAAAACATTTTTGCTTTGTTACTCAGTGACTCAATCATAACAGAATCACAATAAACAGTAAAATATTTTTTCCTGATATCTTTGATGCTATATCTGCAAAACAAAAAACTTTATTATGGCTTTTTTTATTTTGATGAAAAGAAAACGTTTTTTGAAAGCGTAGTGCCCGCGCCTTAATTAAGGTTTTATGACTAATAAAATCAATGATTTACAATTTTAAAACAATTAATGAATCTTTCTTAATTTTTCATTTTTCTAGGGCTATTCTTTATTTAGAAGAAGATGAAAATAGGTTTTCGGGGAATTTGTAACTTTTATTAGGGCCAATGAGTTACAAATCTACAATTTATTGATCCGCGTCATGTAAAAGAACATTTTTGATCCCTAGTTGAATTAAAAAGCCAGAGACTATTTTGTAATGGATGATAAGCGGCTGGCAGGACGCTGAATTTTCGGTACTTTTCATCAATAATAGAGAAAAGGCTTACAATCTTAAAATCGGTATTCAAATTCGAGATTCGTTGAGTTGAATTTGTTGATCAAACTTCTTCTCCCTTTAAAAAATGATTATGTTTTACAGTGGCCAGTTTTGCTTGTGCAGTTTTCTTAAAATTATATAGATTCATAATTTGATGATCGTTCTATTAAAATTCTCTAATTGTTTGAATTTGTTTATTGTTTTTTTTTATCATAGTCGTTTTTAGGTCTAAAAAATGGGGTGCTTAATTAAGATCGTTGTGTATATGTATAATTGGACATGGCGATGAACACCATCAACTTCAACCACACCAATAGCTATTATCATATACGTTACAAGACCTACGTTACGTATTTATCACATTTTAACACGATAATTGTCTGCAAATGGTTCCCTTTCATGGGTGCTTTAACCGCAGAATCTATGAATAACAACATTGACGTTTATCTTCTTCTACAACGAATCCAATAACGCTTTCAGTACCGTGTGAACATTAAAGGTTCTGTTAATCTTGTTTACCTAGTTAATAACGATAATTACTAGTAACTACCTTGTTCATATATTAACGTCTTAACACCTTAATATAATTTGTGGTAACATCACGGTTGTTTTCCACAAGTCCTTATCTTGACACTGTAAACATGCAAATACTGAAACTCCATTTTGAGCATAAATCCTAGATATTGTACTGTTTTTTTCCATCGAGGGGATCTCAACAATTCAATCACTATATTCGCTTTTCTTGATATACGAGATAAAACATTGAGACCTTGCGCTATATACTACTTAAAAGAAGTTAAGGGTCAAACCGATATTTCTTAAAGACATCGTCATTAATAAACAACCTTTCCGTGACTGCAGTCTGGTTCCACACAGAAGAAAGTAATGTTGCACAGAGACACAGAGAGCAACCGAAGAATGTTGAACTTCTCTGTTGAACCATCCGGCAGCCACGAAATCACGTCTTCCTTTATCGAGATCGTTTCGCTTACATCTGACCATTAGGAAATTTCAATTTAATACAGCACCATCATTGTTGTGACTTCTATGCTCAATTTTGTCAAGAAAAAAGCATATCACATGTTTAAACCACCTCATAAAAGTCCGACCACATTGAGTTGTTGACAATGCAGTCTCACGGACCTTTGTTTTGGGGATGAATTGGTTATTAAGAATTAACTGGCGTACGCCTAATATTTCAATATGGCATATGCTTCGTACACCGTTTTTCTCGTAAGGTTTTGAACAAAGTTTCTGCTTAGAAATTTCATTTCATATATTCGCCATGTCAGGCAGAAAATAGGTTTGACCCTTATCTTCTTTTGAGTAGTATGTCAAGTGCCCGATACAGCTGCACTGTCAGTATTTCTTCATGATCCTGCATATTTTAACGCAAATATCACATAACTGTCTTTAAGGCATTATTGAAAAGCGAAATAAAAATCAATGTGTCTGAAGGCGATGAGTCACAATTGACTTTTTGAAGACATTATCTAAAACCATACCACCAACTGAATCTCGTCAGTTGGTGTCAAATGTTGGAAAGCTCCAGTTGTATGATCTTGCTAAAGTAACTGATCAAACGTGTCATCATTGTTACGTGTTCATCTCACACTAATTCAATGTCCATTGACTAGTTATGATATACTTTTCATTAAGTCGAAATGCCAATATATTAACTCATACATAGATTCATACAAACGTGTTGAAATGGGCTGGACATAATTACATGTTTCCTTCTTTCAACAGCTTCAACAGACCAACCATTTAAAACATAAAGGGAAAGAGCATATTTTGCAAAAGGTTTTCTACTACTGCTGATATCCAAACCATTTTTCCATATTGCTGCTGACTTGATTATTTCAACTTTGCGACTTGTTTTTATCGCAGAACTACCGTGTAAATTTATCATTTTCTATTACGAAATCTCTGTTCACCTAAAACCAGTCTGCTAGCACTATGTTTCAACAACTATATGAGGTAAATTCCTTTTAATCCATTCCTAATTTCACAACCTTTTCTTGAAATAGCATATCATTGATGTATAAATAGGAACTTGTGGGATGGAGCATGCTGCTAAGATTAAAAATAAAAGGATTTGCTTGCGGAAGAAGAGGATGTTCACTGCGTAATGACATCTATTGTAGTCTGTAGTTAAATATGTCCTTGCTGCGTAAATAGGAACACAAACTGCTAACCTCATTATGCTTGACGTAGAAAACATCAACGCTGTTGTTCAATTATCACTAAAATGTATTTTATCAAAACAACAGGATGACTAAGCTGCATGGAATTACAAACGTATCCTTGTATAATGTCTTGGTTTCGGATATGACCATGCCTGCACAGCATGGTACTTTTCGAGTCTTGCAACCCTTTACATCAACTTAACCTAGTTTTCGTTGTTAAATCAGAACCGGTATCAGTTTTTCCTTATTAACCGATGTATCCCAAACAACAACTATGTCCCTGTTTTTTACTACAGGAGACGATTGGACTAATATTCGACTTATGTCTTGTACGGCTATGTATTCGCATTTTGCCTTTACCATATTTGATGTATATTTGTCAAAACCCGCAAGAAAAGCAAAAAACGTTTTCAACAAACAATATATCCATCATATTGGCATTACATTACCAGTTATTTTCAACAAAATGCTCTGACACCATTTCGAAAAAAATCCTGACAATGATATGACGACAAAAATTTGATAGCTGTACACGTTTATGTACATTTAGATCTTACCAACGAAGTTTATCGGCAGTATGATCTATTTTTGTAATTCACATAGGAAAGCTTTTGAATATCGTTTACCTCAATAAACTTGTACTCAAATTGTAAATGACACCATACATGATTGATATTCGATTTATCCGGTGATTTTCATTGGCCATTTATGACACAATAAATATTGAAGACATCGATACAAACTACAAACTGATAACATAGCGGGATATAAACACATATAAGGTATTACCTGACGAAAGGGTCGCACCCATTATCACTACCGAGCACCCGACTGGGCAGATTCTTGGCCTTGATGAGAGTGACAAGGAGTTTCTCCGTCTCCCTCTCGTACTCCACGGCAAACCAGATGCGTCCAATGTGGTCCTTTGGGATGTCGTACACGTCGTCCTCGTCCGCTATCTTATACAGGCTGGGGTCGATAGAGCCGAGGGCATAGGCACCTGTAATATAGTACACTCAGAGTCACCAGAACAGCGTACAGGATGGAACAGAACACGAGCATGTACACTGTGACATAAGAACAACAGAGAACACATAACATGTACGATACCAAATGGATCGTCCACGCCCGTGAGATCGAACCCGTGGAATTAACATTACAACCCGAACAAGAACATAATACCAGGCAGGGGCACCAGATTATGGACTATAGGCAGTTAAGCATCCCCCCACCCCGTTTATTTAGCTGCAACATGATAAGAAAGAAGGCGTTGTGATTGTAGAAATAATCGTATGATATGATAGTACCATAGTTAGCAGTAAACGATTAAAACTGATAACGATTCGTGTCTTTTTTATATTTGCATTTATAAAATTATTGCAGCTTTATGTAAAAAAACAAGTACATTATTCTGAGGAATAAATGTTATTTGTAGTTTTGGTGTGGGTAATTCCATTCTTTTACGCCTTCTTGTCAAACAACCTTTTAAGTGGCAAATTCTGGGGGAAAACGAAATTAGAAAAAGGGATTGTCAGTGTCAACTGTAATGACCCCTAGGAATCAATGGGAAGTGTTTGATTAACGGATTGAACTCAAAAACATCAAATAATTATTCCAAAACTGTATAATTCCAATATGGATGCCATTTCAACGACCAGTTACCTCCTTATTTTGCAGATGATTTGATATGATGGTTACACAAATGTTATTTTTGATATCTGAAACCCGATGTCTATTACCTAGTTTTTGGACTTATGTTGGGTTAAATTTCAGTACCATTACAAATTCAATCGTAATGTTATAATTGACATTGATGATCTTTATTTGAAGAAATTATTTTAATACTCTATATTTGTTATGTAAAGAGTAATAAATTTATGCAAAGTATCGTAACTATTTAAGAGCATCAACCCATTAGTTTTAGCATTAAAGGGGTGCTAAATCCTTTTCCGTATGTATATAATATTACATCAAGGAATCTGTGATAAAGTCTTTTACCAAATATGCCAGATCATTGTGATGCATGTAAAACAGACTGGGAAATGTAGAGTTGGAACCACTATCTTAACAAGATGAATGTCCAACAAAATGTTCCTACATCAGCTCCTACAGAGACCACATAGGAACGCAATTATCAAAGAACCTTTTGAAGAAAGTATATAGAAGTTTGATATAGAAATCCATACTATACAGTCAGTCAAAAGGACAGATCCATCGGATCCAAAACCAAGTATGAGGGTCTTGGACGTTACAGCAGGTCCCAAGGGTCCAAGATATGAGAGAATATGATGTGATTCTTGTCAGTGAAAGTACAGATAATAGGCGCCTATAATATTGTGAAATTGGTCCCTGGACATACTTGTATGATGACCATGTTGTTTGTCAGATAAGAAAATAACGAATTCATAAAGACAGGGAAATAACGTCTTGCCATAGTTTTCATCCAACGGTGCCAAAAGAGGGTACTTAGAGTAAATTGAATGAGAAAGAAGAAAGTTTGATGTCCTTTATAACTAAAATCAAGTAGAAATAAAAGGTTTATTAACAATCAGAGATATCTTAATAGATTCATCGAATCAACGTGATGAGGATTTTAAGAACACAGATCATAATAAAACACTTTACACAAAACAAACATACAATGGAACTTACGGATTTACCAATTTAAAAAATGGTTGAAAACGTCAAGAATTGCTTCCATAGCATAATGATAGTACACGAGTGTACATTTAAGTTAAGCGACAATAACAATTATCTTTCTACCATGTCAGAAAAGGAACAAGGTTCTCTCACCAACTGTCAAGTTAAGTGAAGTGACAAGAACAATTATTCTATGATGTATAATTAGTGCTTAAGACATTTCTAATAAGACTAGTGTTAAGACGCATTCACATATTCATTGGTAAGGGGACTATCGAACATTAAATATTTACATATTGCCGGGGCCATATTAAGATCAAACGAGTCCAAATAGGGTAAACTTAAATTCGTAGTGGAGTATCGAGATCTATAGCTTGTGAAGAAGTTCAATTTCCACCTGGTCAACTTGTCGATCATAACACTCCATGGTAAATGAGATAGATCTTTGATATAGCCAGACCTTTCCTTTCCTAACAGAAGTAAAATAATTCATATTTTCCAACAAAATCTTTGTCATATCCTACTTTTTACTGAATCTGTTTCTTTTTGACTCATGGGACAGAAAAGTGTCATTATCTTTGCAACGTTACGGTAATGATATAATTTCTGGTCGGGAAAATGTAAATGGTTCTGCAGTTTTCATAATTGCATCAAATAAAATATGTCTTTGATGATATTGTAACAAGACTGGATGTCCTGTCAGGAATATATTCGTGCACCGTGTAGTGCTTGTCTGCAACAGGATGAAATTCGCTGATCGTAGTGTTTATAATAAGATTGGCCTTAAACGGGCAGTAGCACGTTTTTAGGGGGAATATATAAGTTGATGTCAGGAAAATGTAAATGAATGGTTCCAATTGAAAGACAATGCATTTAACCAACATTGAGCAGTAATAATTCAAATGTATAAGTTTAGCCATGCGATTACCTTTTCTTTAAAAAAATGAATTAAAGGTGATCACACAAAATGGCCAACCATAGTTTATAGGTGAATCTAAATATAAATTATCCAAAAAGGTACTACTGCCCCTTTAAGAACAAGAAATACAGCCTTTATTGTTACAATGTAGAGTCATTCTTTACAGAAAACCATATAGAAACATCAACTTTCCTAAAACAATTTAAAAAAGATTAGGATTAAATATGTATATATCGATAAAAAGGCATGTTTCTTAATACGCCATGTTGTTGGATAATTGTTAACCTGATAGTCCATACTAATTAATATCAAACGGTTACCTCTACAATATTAAAGTACATATACCAAAATGCCTAGCCGTGTAGTTTTAACATTTCATGAGAAAAGTTTTTGCAGCTTTACATGGTCATGATCCATCTCTTAACATCATAAACAAAAGACGAAGATGTTTAGTCTCGCAAATTTGTGCCTTCACATAGTAGAAAAGTGGTCTTTGAAGGAAATACTATGAAACAAAGAATGTTGGAACCTCGCTCATGCAAAATACTTTATAATTACTTACTCTATTGCTTATCCCTATATTGTGTACAACAATTTATGATTATAACGAAGTAAAATCATCGTAATGAGGAAAACTGATATGCTTGTTCAGGAATGCATGAAAGTCGATATATGAAGTCATTATAATCAAGTGAATCAAAGTCGCATTGCCAAGACTTAGTGTCTGAAATGACAACATGTCACGATTGCGTGACTCATTTAACACTGCCCTATATTGTATGCATTTAATGAATTTATAATATCATATCTAATAAGAATCTCGAGCTCTTGGATAACATAACCAGATACTAGTATTGCATCAGAATTAAACTGTAATTCACTTATGGTCACGATATAATATATTTAGGCGGGAATCGTTACATAAGGATCAAATGCCATCTCCTTCGTGAAACCATTTAACGTCGAGCTTACATCGTGTTAACGATAAACCAATAATCAGTAACGATACGTAGTTGCTTTCAAAGGATGGCTTGAATGCTCATTTTGAACAAGTTAGGATATACGACATGCATTGTCATGATAGTGGCATTGGCATACGGTTGTGCCAATTACATAATCGTCAAATAATGTTGTTTCTTCTTCGTTTAGTCAGCATGAATTCTTGCGTTGCATTTGACGGGAGAAGCATTTAAAACAAAAAATGCTTGCCATTTTATCAAATCGACAGTTGAAGTACACAAAAGTTCAACTTGTTGTGGATTTGAGAACATTTAATCACCATCTTGAACTAAGGAAGAGCACACAAGACTATAGCGTCACAGCAGTGTGCTCACAGCATTCAATATTCTTTTACAACTTAATGAAAAAGCAACTTTTTACGGATTTTGGTTGCAAAAGCTTTAAATAGACTGCTTCGTTTAATCATTGTGACGAACGGCTTCATTGATTTAAAAACCATGCCTCCGTGATTAAATATTAATATTCAGCCAGCTGCCACAGAATCAAATGGATGAATTTATAACTATTAATATAGAATGTTTTTATCATTTCTCGGATAATACTTTGATCTAAATAAAGCCTTGATGTACAAATTTACATGTACGTTACCATCATACATTCAGTGACGTAGTTCTATTCTTCGGGAGAGGAGTAAACACTGTTAAGATGACATTTCCAGCGATGTAATTGTGTCAATCACACATGTCAGTATAACGTTTGCTCGTATTGATTTTTGGATGAGCAATTTATTATACGTCCAAAAAAGATGAGATTCGTAAATAGATATAAAGTCCGTGAGATTAAGATTTCAATGTTTTTAAGCAACGTTAATTTCGGTTGAAGTTTCTATATAATGAACGTTGGATTATTCTCTGGTTTCCCATTATACCCTGAGTGGAGTCCGACTCTTCTGCATCTTTGTTTAAAACAACAGGATGTTATTCAGGATATCGACTTTAATACGAACACTAGCGTCATGGAATGTATTATATCATTCCAAGTAATATAAGATTCTTTGCTAATGTATAAATAGCACCATGCTTGGGTGGTCGTTATTTGCGTTATACACTCAGGATAGATAGTTATTTCTTCTCAATGTATTATTGTTATTATTGTTAAATTAGAACTTAATCTATTAAAAGAATGAAAATTTCTGTAAAGATTATATTTTTGATGAATTTCAATAATGTATTGCCAAGGAAGACATAAGCCAACTTTTCACATTGGCATATTGTATGATATAATTACACATCAATAGGTTCATATTTACCACCATGTTTGAACGATAACCAAAATTGTCATAAATTTTCTTTTATGAATTGATTGCTGACTTTTATCAATGTTAGTTGCAGTATATCGCAGGGTCTGTGGTCAAAACAAACGAATTTTATGTCAAACATTTGGTCATCTTCAACAGCGATTCAGAGAATAAACCCGACTCAGTCGTGCCATCCGACTCACAGCCAGGAAAACTTTTATCCAAGCATCAAATATACAAATAGGACATCTTAGAAGTATTGGAGCAGGTGCCCGAATGTCTCACAATGGGATAGCGAGGCAGGGGACAAGGAAGCATCATTCCGTGCAGATGGTATTGTACACTTATGTTAGCACCTGCAGCATGGTGTGACGTCTCTGCATGTGAAGGATGAACATGATATCTGCACGACCTTTCTTTGTCCCTATTTACAGAGTCAGAGCTGCAGTGATGTACATACTAGTGATTAATTGCATTACTCTAGTGACGCTCGTTGGTTTCAAAGTAAATGTTAGTTATTTTCGTACTGAAGGTTTTCAAACAACATGTAGATATATTGTATCCACAGTAATATGTCTCGGGGAATTTTGAACCTGTATCACATATCATGATACTCTTTGTCTAATTTTACCATACGATAAAACAAAGGCATGAACGTATCACTTGATCAAACTACTCCTTATTTCGAAAATGTCACTTGTTAACTACCATAAAGTACATGATATTCATTCCTTATAGGCATTTACTACTATGTTTGTGCCTTATCTCCGCTGCAGTCACCCCCTGAAACATCAAACACTTTTGCATCAACTGTTTACTTAACTGTTCTTATATTGATTTATTCTCCCCATAATTCCTCTAACAAAATCACAACTAATTATTACCAGAACGTAAGTCTAAAGATGCCACAGTCCGCAATCGATACGCTTCTGTCACATCATATTTGTGATTACGTTAACTGTTATAACGCCAGTACAATCTTGTCGGGAAATCATGCAAGAGAAAAGGTTACTCTGTAAATGCACCAAATCCATTGTTACGCCATCCCCGTTCTTGTACAATTCCATTACCATTATCATTCAACATGTGTTGATTTTATAAAATGCAATCTGACGCTACCCTTATGCAGAGGAATATATGGATGACAACTTCTTTGTTCATTGTATGCGACGTTTCGACACAGATTCTTGTGTCATTCTCTGCTTGTGACAAAACGTCGCATACAATGAACAAAGAAGTTGTCATCCATATATTTCGCTGCATTATTGTCATTCAAACTTCTAAAATGCCTCTTAAAGATGTTGACGCTTCCCTGTTAATCTTCAGCACCTGCAAAAGGTACTTTGAACTTTTGACAGTTATGTAAGGGCTTCTGAATATTATTAATCTTACTAGACTTATAGTGGCGACAAATTTGCCAACTACAAACTTTTCATGTGTTCCCAATATTTCACATGTCGGGTTTCTGTATTCGAAGTTGAAGCCGGATATGAGAGAAGAACCTTGTATAACTCTCAATGAATTGCATCTACTCTATGGACGATATAGGAGTTACCAATCTCTTTGAAAGCCCAACAAGTTTGAGTCTAAGAGTTGTAGTGACAATAGTCCGCCATCTGAAGACAAGGGGTGACACTATTGACCAGGTCTAGGGCTACTCCAGTGGCTGGTCGCTTGTTATATTCGATTCATAGGCCAGGGTAATTGTAAGTCAATGTAGTTACATCTGCCCATATAAGCAAGCAAGGCAATTTGTTTCCAAGGCCTTATTGTGGAAAACGCATAATTGTATTCTACATTATAAGCAGTAAAACCTATATTACACGGCAAACGCCATGTTAATGGATGTATTCACGTTAAAGACACACAAAATGTCAATCACATTCCTAATTAAATGGCAATATATTTTTGTTTTCGTACAAAACCATGATTATTTAAATGACTTTGATAAATTTAAATATGGGCGTGTGGATGGTTAGGCTCCATTGTGTGGCCTTTGTAATGGACAGCTGATGCAAAATAACTTTAAATTTTCTTCCAAACACAAGCAAGTTCTATCTAATATTCAGCTTCATGATTCAAAATTGGTCATAGACAATTGCAACTTCAGTGCTATCATCTGATCTGACAATAATTAACCTGGTTTTAGCCTACACAGTAATAGGAATCTTGGTATAAACCCACAGGTAACGTTGACAAGTGATTGGCAATTGGAAACAGGCCTTTTGCAATTGTATTAAAGTTTAATTGATAATTATAGGTTTACAAAGTCAAGGTAAATGTAAATAGATGGATCAAAAGTGACATATTCTGAGTACGAAGTTTGTATCCTTATACCTATTCATCTATTTCAGATTATTTTTCACTTTCAAAGTGTCAGGCGTTTTTCTTATTCAGTGTGCAATATGAATTATTGATATGGAAATATAGGAAATTTTAATAATGGAATTAATAGGACTTTTGAACTGATTTAAATTTGTAAAATTTCTCAATATATGTGCAAATTTTTCTAAGGATCTATAAATGAAATTTAGCTGACATTTTCCAGCGAATTCAAAAAATCTATATCGTTAGCGGTTGTTTTTAAAATATTGAAAAGTCAGTAAGAGTGAAAAAAAGGAGAAACTCGACCTACCTGGAATCTCAACGGAGGGTCTCTTGCCGGTGGGTGAGGTAGGTTCCGACCCTCCTCCGAACGCTGCCTCCTCGTGGGACCTGACGTCCCCCCTCCTCATGTTCTGAGTCCCCCCTTGTGAGGGGACAGTGAAGGGTATCTGCTTCATGCTGCAAGGTAACACAATCAGTGAGGAGTAGCGCCTTAACATGGCTCTTATAGTACAATCTGTAGCAAGTCTTATACAAGTATCATCAATATAACTCCCACTCCTCCAGAAGAACACCGTTTAGGAACAACCATTGTCACAAAGAAGCAATCCCCTTTTTCAGATGTAGTTGACGGATCGGCGGAAAGGCCAAGTTTTCCTGTTTAATATTCAGGAAAAGAGACGGTGTGTGAATCAATAGCTTGATAGTATCAGGACGGACCGCTAGACAGAGGGTAGCATAGCAAATTACCATTTTATTCTCCCCTGCTTCTCAGTCCTATACCAGTCCGTCATCGATTACGGAAATTGGAGGTTTTGTCGACGACTCGTCATCCTTGTTTGCCATCACTGCCTCCTAAATGTTTAAGTACCAGCTACAAATTACCCAGATTTAGCGCAACCCACTTCTGTCACCCGAGTGCGTCTGAGGCCTCTATCTATTACTTCTCTAATTAACGTAACGCTCTTCAACATGTTAGCTTCAAACTGACTTTAAATTTGTTTTATCTCTTCCAATTACTTCTAAAATGAAATGGTAAATCAACTCACCGATGAATCATTGCGTTTTCCTTTTAATCCAATTAAATCCAATTTTCTAATTCTATGAAGACGTTGTACAGTGAAACTAAGACAAAATCGTCATATCTTGAATAATGCAAACACAGTATAGCAACCCTCACTGGGCTGGGTTTCTCTCTTCTAAACGCTTTATTAGTGCGCTGGAAGTCTGTAATTGGTCACATGACCAAGAAGTCACAGGCAGCATATGTGGCGAGGACTGATCTGTGATGTGACGGGAGCAGTTGTATCGACGTGAGTCGACCAGAGAAGCGTACGTGTGTTGTCAACGACGCCGAGCCAGACATGAGTGTATGCCGCGTTAAGAGCGAATACTAAGGGTTGGATGGCCGAGTCTTCAGCGCAGGGAGACTGATCACATCACACTCGAATGCTTATTGATACAAACACGCGGTAACATAAGCTAATCAGTGAATACCTGACAAAACTCATTTATACATGAACAGAACCAGCTGTTCGGTATTGATTTAAGGTGGAAACATCATTCATTTACTTGTTTGATATACTTTGATCGGCGTTATTAAGACATGCGTCATGAACAGTTACATCGGCGTCTTATGGCTACAACTTTGATAAACATTCCTACGTTTCCTAACATCAATCAATAATCTGTATTTTCAAAGGTTTTACATTTTCATTTGATGACATTTTAATACGTGACAATTCAGAAATCGTACATTATATTACAAAGAACATTTACAAAAGTCGTCTTCCACATCATACTCTTTCCCTTTAAACAGAATGTACTCTAGTCAAGGTAACTTCAGTGATACTCGAGGGTATGCGACGAAACAGTTTTTATTTATACGCGATTATATTCATAGAAACAGAAAGCGTTATACAATCTAGTCTAGTGGGTTTCTCGCACGATACCAGAATAAGTAATGAAGGAAAGGGTTGGTGAAAACACAATGAGGATAGACCAAACCTCCTCTGATCTATGGGCGCGATGCATGTGGATCAGTGTTCTGCAACTATCCATGGTGAGGTTCTGCATGTGTTGACGATCTAACGTCTCCTGTTTATTCACGATTAATGAAGTTTTGTATTCATTGATAGGAGAAAATGTCAAGTTGAAATTGACCATCTTCACATTATCATTGTAACTAGTCAACCATGCTTATGAGATAACATATAAATATTCGCAATATTCGTCTATTCATGAAAGACATCACGTCCATCATGATATCAGGTTCCTAAAAACGCATCCAAGAAACTAAGTATAAATGCTGCATTGATGCAAGTTTTGGTACTTTTTGTATTTTTTGTGCAACGAGTTAAGAAATAAGCAGAACCTGTCGAAAAATGGTACAGCATGGAGTCAGTCAAAGTAAACCTAGCCTCAATATTTTCCGTTTCACTCATATACTGAATGTTGTATAAAGAGCATTTCATGGAAATGAATGAAAATGTCACTTAATAAAAAAAAAACGTTTTCCTGCTTTTTCAAATAGTGGTACAAGGGCTTTTTCTGTATCATTTAAGTTCAAAATAGATGTGTTACATGAGGTAAGTACAAATTAAATTAATGATAGGAGGATTGAAAGCCTGTATATTTTAGTGAAATAAACTCAATTCCAAGATTTATGCTCCAGTATACACTTTAAAATACCATCTGATATATTTTATTCATACGACATAAAATGCCTATACAAAACACAATTTTCGATTGTGTTTAGTTAATCTCATTCTTTCCCAAGAGAGGCAGATCAAGTCATGAAATGTTGATACAGCCTCTGTTCTATTACGCCGACTTTGTGGGATAGATATGGAGATACTTGATTGAAGGCAATTAAAGTTACTTGTGCAATCAGTGACGCTGTTCTAAAATAATCTTTCGGGCTACTAAATCATGGCAAAAGCATTGTGATATGAACCACCATTTCCATGCGAGAAGCGTTGTCATTTGTTACAGAAATTCAAATGGATTGCGGTACAATTTTTGTACGCCAGGCAACTGCCGAAACCCACGGATTTCGGCGTAATAGAACAGAAGCTGTATCAACATTTCATGACTTGATCTGGCACTCTGGGGGAGAATGAGTTAATCTCCACATCCTGATAGAACCGTGCTTTTTGTCTATGTGTCAAAATATCATTCAACGGTAAACCCAAAATTGTCAAACGTATCAACGTGACATTCTTGCATGAACGTGTGAGATGTTTTGAATTAATACCATCAATTTTTTGACACGTTTTGCATGTATATAAAAGAACATACAATTCTCTAACTGTCTCTTTAAATCCTCTTATCACAGATTTCTTCCCGATTAAAGGAAAAGCGTGGACTAGTGTTTGACATGCTCTGTTGTACACAGCTGTAGTTGCTGTGAGACCCGGATGCTTGTATGGCTGAGTCACAGATTGATATTTATACGTTGCCGGGAGTCCTGTCAGAAAATATCAAGGTATTGTCTCATCCTGCATCGCCATGAGAAATCAACAAGGTTTGTAAGCTGCATTCTAATCAAATAATATATGGGCAATTGTCCAATCCGTCATCGCAGCGGGTCATCTGGGAACGGTCGCGGCCATGGAGTCGCCAACACTGACATCACGCAAGCAATGTGATAAATGAATAATATTTGAAAGGGATGAAGCAGTTGAGTTTAATATAGAGCCTTTGATGTGTAAGAGGTAGCTGTATTAACTCGCAGTTCCGCTACATTCACAACTATCTATATCACGTTAGTCTGTGTCGATGTCATCCCGATCCATGACAACTTACTAGACTTTGTAGAAAAGATGGATATTACAAATCAAAGGGTTAGATATAAGATATATATTCGAATGTGAAAAAGGGTTTACTAGCAGCGACAGCGTGATAATCCTGTAATCCACATGCTATCAACTCCGAACTGTCTGGCTGCTTCATAAAAGTTTCCTAAGATATGTTTGACTAATTTATGTGTGTCATTGTCCTCATCAAACTACATCAGCGTATAGGTCTCCGCGTTTTGCTACAACCTATCCCCTGATATCCAGCTACGGTATTCAGCCGTATCGCTACATATAGCAAGCCAATCAAATGATGCCCTTTCAGCGATAGTGGCAAACTGGTTTCTTGGCTTTGTTCCGCGTGCTCACCGCGTGATTCAAATTAACCAATGGGAGTGCTATTAGATAAAACATCTGATTCTCATTGCAGGTTCCGGCTAAGCTCCAAATCGCGCTGTCTTAGATTTCCACGAGCGACATCACTAGACAGCAGTGTATGAAGTTCGAACTAGTTTGACTGAAAACAGACGGGCTATAAATAGCGCTGAGTAACTACCCGTCAGCGATACGGCTGAATACCATAGCAGGATATCAGGGAATATGTTGTAGCATAACGCGGAGACATATACGCTGATGTAGCAGGATGGCTGAGGATGCATTGTCCTGTTTTCAATGATAATTGCGACTTTACACTTTCATGTTGTCACTGTACAAAACTATTTAGAATTAAGATTATACGGTTTACCACATTCTCTCCCTACAGAGGCAGATCAAGTCATGAAATGTTGATACAGCCTCTGTTCTATTACGCCGAAATCCGTGGGTTCCGGCAGTTTCCCCTGGCGGGGAAAAATAGCATCACAATCCATCTGAATTTCTTTATCAAATGACAACTCTTCTCGCATGGAAATGGTGGTTCATATCACAATGCCTTTGTCATGATTCAGTAGCCAAAATGATGATTTTTCTAAGAACAGCGTCGCTGATTGCACAACTAATGTTGATTACCTCTAATCAGGCATCTCCCTTTCCCACCTACAAACTCGGCGTAAAAGAACAGAGGCTGTATCATCTTTTCATGACTTGATCTGCCTCTGTGGGGAGAGAATGACCCCATGGGTTTAGCATTAGTCGGCACATTTTGATCGAATTGCATAATGATACAACTTACGTACATGTATATGTAACTCTAAAAGCCCACAGAGTGACTTATTAACATGGAAACTTGAGAGAGTTGGTTAGGTTTTCAAAGACGATGTTAAATAATAAGAGGTCTTCGCAAACACATGTTTATTCTGGTAGCCATGTTGTTACATACGGTGTTATATAGGACAATGCCCTATGAAATAAAGCAATAAACAACCGATATCTTTACATCTCCCCTCTTAAGCTACATTTGCTTGCTTATGGAATGACAAACTCGTAACATAAGTGATAACCATTGACTCAATCATATAAACAAAAATGCTCTTTCATTCACTCATATAACTTTGCATAAACCTGTAACATGAAATAATACTGGAATGTAATATTTATCAACACAAAGTCAATGTTTCAATCAACTTGATAAACACATTAACTGTCAATCTACAGGGGGTTTTCCCACACGTCCACTGCTGGTGGTCCTCACAGTAGATTTTGTCTCAATGTTCATGTCCGTTTGAGATTTCAGTGGAGTTGTTGGAGTAATGTCCACATGTTGCTTCACAGGAGTTTTGGGTGGAGCAACTTCGCACTGAACTGGTTGAGTTGTCTCAACTGCAGGATTGATTGGTTTCAAATCAGTCCTGTTTCTGCGTAGTTCTTTACCTCCAGGCATGCTGATCTTGTATGATCGTGGAAGATCAAGCTTCTCTTTCACTGCTGCCGGAGTCCAGGTTTTGGATTGAGGTAGGAACACAGATACTTCTTGTCCAGGATCAAGTTCTTTTTCCACAGTACTTTTCTTGTCATACTGGTATTTCATTTGCTCCTGTCTGTGTTGCAACTGTTCAACGTTGTCGTCATCACTTTGAAGCCTCTGTATTTTCCCACTGCATGGTAGTTGAGTTCGATACTTTCTGTTGTTCAGACACTTAGCTGGAGATGGCAGTTTGTTGTCGACAGGAGTTTTTCTGAACGATAGCATCGCTAGATATGGATCTTCGCCAGCCGCATCTGCTTTCTTTAGAGTGTTCTTCACATTCTGCACCATACGTACAATATGTCCATTGCTCTGTGCATATGTTGGTGAACTTGTTATATGTCTGATTCCCCATTTTGTGCATAGGGTTGTGAACTCCTTGCTGCTGAACTGCGGACCGTTATCTGTCATTAAGATTTCTGGAATGCCATATTCAACGAAAACTGATTTCAAGTGTTGGATTACCATGGTCGCTGTTGTAGATTCTCGTTTCCTGCAGACAGGATATTTGCTGTAATAGTCACTTATCAGCAAGTACTGGTGATGCTTGTAGTCAAAAAGATCTGCACCAATCTTCTGCCAAGGGTATGTAGGAACGTTGTGAGGATGAAGTGGTTCTCTTCTCTGCTTCTTTACATATTGCTGACAAGTTTCTCAGGTTTCTGTCAGTTGCTTGATATCATTTGATATCTTTGGCCAGAAGACTGAATCTTTGGCTCTCAATAGACACTTCTCCGTTCAAAAATGACCTTGGTTGATGAGCTTAAGGACTTGTTCTCTTAGAGTGGTTGGCATTAAAATTCTATGTCCCTTCAAAAGAATGCCGTTTTCAACACAAGTCTTCCCGATATGTCCAGAATGTCTTCACGTTTTCAGGACACTCATTTATGTATTCTGGCCATCCTCTGTGTATTATGTCTTTCAGGTGACATAATGTTTCGTCCTTCTCTGTTTCAGCTCTAATCTCATCAAGTTTTGCAGCCGATGCTGTAACGTTGTTGGTGATTGTGTTCACATCAATTGTAGGCAAGTCATTTTCTGGAGGTTCCATGCTTGATATCTGGGATAGTGCATCAGCTACAACGTTGCTTTTGCCGGGAATGTATTTCACATCAACGTCATATTTCGTCATTCTGAGCAGGAGTCTTTGCAGCCTTGGTGATGTGCTGTCGATACGCTTCTGCCAAATGATTTGCAACGGTTTGTGGTCAGTCTCTACGGTTGCATGCTTCCCGTACACATAATGGTTCAGTCTCTCCAATGACCATACAACACCAAGAAGTTCTCTCTCAATGTTGCTGTAGCGCTGCTCAGTCTCATTCAGCGATCTGCTCGCATAGCAAACAGGTTTTCCATCTTGAAGAAGAACGCAGTCTACACCTTTCAAACTAGCATCAGTTTGGATCACATTCTCCTTATTCTCATCGTAGTAAGCTAACACAGGAGAATCTGTGATGATATCCTTCAATTTCTTGAAAGATTTCTCATGTTCTGAATTCCAAACAAATGCAATATCCTTTTTCAACAACTGTCGAATTGGCTCTGATGCGTCAGCAATTGCAGGTGAAAAACGATTCAGGTAGTTGATCATGCCCATGAATGTTCTCACATCACTTGCATCTCTTGGCCTTTGCATCTCTCTGATCGCTTTATCTTTTTCTCGTCTGGCTTGATGCCTTGAGGAGTCCACTTTAGTCCAAAAAACCTTGCTTAAGGTGTCTTAAACTGAAATTTGTCTGGATTATGTTTTACATTCTTTTCTCTGGCTGTTTCAAGAGTTCTGATGACTGACTTATCATGTTCCATCTCAGATGTCCCATAGACGAATGTGTCGTCAACAATTCCAGTGACACCTTTCAGATGACCAAACACTGAGTCCATCTTTTCCTGGAAGATATCACCACTAACAGACAGTCCAAAAAGAAGTCTTGTTCATTTGTATTTTCCCCAGGGTGTTGAGAAGGTAGTAAGTTTGCTGCTTTCATCATCGAGTGTCACTTGCCAGAAACCATTTCGGGCATCAATTATGGAAAAATGTGAGCCACCATGTATTTAGGTAAGATGTCGTCAACTGTTCTTACGTAATATGGACTTCTTTTCAGCGATCTGTTGAGGTCTCTAGGATCAAGGCATATTCGCAATGATCCATTCGCACGAGTTGTCAACACTGTAGAGTTGATCCAGGGAGTGTACTCGTTCTCAACTTTATGTAGAATGCCTCTGTCTACCAAGTCTTGCAACTGTTCCTTGTACTGCTTTTGTAGGTGAACAGGAACCTGTCTTGCAGGATACTGAACAGGAATTGCCCCATCATCAACTTCAAGGTGGAATGGTTCTCCCGGAAAACAACCAATCCCAGTGAATACATCCTTGTATTCTTTCAGTAAGTATTCTTTGGTCAAAGGAAAAGGATGTATCTTACCATTCAGGTCAAACAGTTTGACAGTCTTTGAGCTTGAGTTATGCTCGATTGACTCTTCGTGGCGGTCTTCACATCTTGCAATTCTTCACTCACCATGTTGACTGTTGGGAAATGAAGTTCCAATAGTCCTATTCTCTGTGCTGTAATACTTCCCATTATTACCCCCTTCTGCACATCTGCGACTTGAACTGTCACTGCTTTTGGTTTCTCGACACCAGGTATATGGAAGTACACCACACATGATCCCAGATTTGTGACCTTTGTACCACCATAAGCTCTCATCTTAACTGACGGCTTACCAAGCTCATATTCCTTTTGGAATAACTTCTTGAAGACAGACACAGGAAAAATGTTGGTTTCCGCTCCAGAATCTATCTTGAAGTCGAAGTACATAACTGACGTTTCTCTTCCTTGAGATAAACCGACTGTAAGAATAGCTTTCTCTTTATCAGACCTGTGCACTGCATCCACCTGACTCTCAGTATCAGGACCATCGATTGTGTCAATAGTGTCTACTGATATCTGCCCTAGGTACAAATGAGGATCGTCCTCGTCAGACGGGCCATCATCGATTTCAACTTCATGGACTTTCTTCTTTCGTTTCTTTGTGCATGCTCTTGAGTAATGTCCTATTTGTTTATACACAAAGCACTTGGATTTCTTTGCTGGACACTCTGCACCTTGAAAATGGTCTAGATGAAAATTCTGACACTTCTTGGATTGCACTTTGTCTTTATGCGGGAAGTACTTCTACTTAGCACCAGATGATTTTCTCATCACAGGATTGACTTCAGCTTCTGTTGACAATGTCATTCTTTTCATCTGTCTTGTAGCAGAATCTTCTGTTTTTGAAAGTCTAATCACATCATTGAGAGATAATCATTGCCTTTCTTTAGGCATTCCTTTCTAACCCTGTCTGAATTCATGCCAAATCTGACAAATCTTTCCTTAGATGGATATCCAGCCTCATTCACAAGTGTTCTAACTCTGGTTATGTATTCTTCAAGAGAAAGAGTTCCCTGTTTGAGACAGTGGAGTTCCCATGCTGTGATTAATTCGTTAGACTGAGGTCTCACATAATCTTCATACTTGTCAAAGTAATTTCTCAGCTTTTTCGATTGTTCATCAGAAAATGCCCAACTGTTATATATATCGAGCCCACGTTCACCAGCCCATAACAGAAAATACTTGCATTTCGTTTCCTCTTCTACTTTGACAAGTGGTTCCGTGAATACTAAATCCACTCTTTGTTTCCAAAGTTTGTATCTTCTATATAGACCATCATCGTCAGTCCAATCCATCCTTGGACCTTTGTCGTACCATGACGAAGCCATGTGGTTGTTACTGTTAGCACTTCTGTTTTCTGTTTTCGCTCATTGCCGATAGCGGGTTTGACACGAGAAAGTTCCAGAAATTCCACTTACACCAGTCGAACTGTCACATCACTTACGACAGTAATGTTGATCTGTCATTTCTCCCACCTTTTCAACGTTTAGGGTCCTTCTGACACCATGTTAAATAATAAGAGGTCTTCGCAGCATCGCTGATTACACAACTAATTTTGATTGCCTCTAATCAGGCATCTCCCTTTCCATCCCACAAACTCGGCGTAAAATAACAGAGACTGTATATCTTTTCATAACTGCCTCTGTTGGGAGAGAATGACCCCATGGGTCTAACATTAGTCGGCACATTTCGATCGAATTGCATAATGATACAATTTACGTACATGCATATGTAACTCTAAAAGCCCACAGAGTGACTTATTAACATGGACACTGGAGAGACTTGGTTAGGTTTTCAAAGACGATGTTAAATAATAAGAGGTCTTCGCAAACACATGTTTATTCTTGTAGCCATGTTGTTACATACGGTGTTATATAGGACAATGCCCTATGAAATAAAGCAAATGGTGTTATACCAATAAACAACCGATATCTTTACAGACGACAATAAACAAGTTGGCTTCAGAGCAGTTCAATTGAAACTTCGTCAATGTCAGAAGAAAGCATAACCATCTTGATAGAGACGAAATCATTGTGTGGCTACAAGGTGACTCAAGAGAGACGTTTTTGGCTGCAACCAAGCCCTTGTGCAATATTCCTTTCTGTGGAACCCCCCTCCAGCCTGGCTGTGACTCTTCCTTCTTGAAGATGTCATGATGAAATATAGGTTCAACCCTTGACTTCTTTGAGTAGTATTCATCTATAAGGCTGTTTGACGATTTTCATGATAAAACTGTATGTATCACCTATGTGTCATTTTGGGATATAAACAATAGCCATATTTGTATTGCTATAGGCTTGTTCTTCCTGAACACTGGTTTACATTATGCCAGTTTTTTCACATCATCAAATATGACAGCTGTCAAAACCATATGCTACAGTAACTGTGTTTTTTGTTCAAATTGAATTCTAAACAAAAGATATTTATAATTAAGAATTAATAAACTGAACATTGTTTTTCATAAAATTGATGGTTGACTGATTGATTTTGATTATTGATACATTTATGAAGATTAATTACAATTTGTATCATTGACGGATAACTTTATTGCCATTTAATTGATATGGAGACTGATACTATAACCTGAATTTTTATACACTTGGCAATATCAATTGTTTTAATACGTTGTTCCCGAAACCCAAGTATTATCGTCAGAAATCGCACGATCAGTCCTGTTCAGATATGCATCTGATTTCTCCCTGTCATTATTAATGAAATTGTCATGTTGAACCTGGGGTTAGAATGACATTGTAAAAGCATCTCTTATCAAAAAGGTTCACTTAAAACCTCCATTTACCGGGTTTTAAAGTATTTGCTTTGTCTTCTCAGATGAAGCCGAGTTGTGTTAGAACATATTTAAAATTCAAACTAGTCTTATGATCATCATACTATGCCGGGTGAATTTACTCATGCATTAATTTTTCTTTCGTTACTAGAGAAGCATTATTTTCTCTAGAAATACAAAATTAACATTGATTGCAATTCAAGTATATTGTTCAATTTATTCTATCCCGACTATACGTGTTTTGACCGTAATCTATAATAAGAATGGAATTCCCTCTCTTGTGGAGTTCGCACATATTTCTTACAAAACATAAATCAGTCAGTAATAGAGGTACGATTGGAAAAGGTACGGCATATTTTAATTTTTAAGGGTGTAATGAGAGAATATGTATTAACTTCCAACCTTTAAAAAAAGATTGTCCAATAAAATGTTTAGGTTTAAATTAAAAACTCCTTTTAAAAATATGCACTTAAACTAAAACACTGATATTCTCTTCGGCTCAATAGGTTTATCTACCTCATTGCTGTGTATATTGAGAGAATCTGTAATAATGTCAATCATTTAATAGAAATTACAAGGCTAGATATTAAGATATCAGGTTGAGTGATTGTCAAAATAGTGTTTGGATTTGAATTAAAACATCCCTTAATAAGATATGCACTTGCACAAAAAGCTTATTTACCTCACTGCTGTAGCTAAAATGCCCCCGTTCTCGTTGGCGACGTGTTGGGTCTTGTGGTCTGCCACGATCTGCTCGTAGGGACTCGACTTGCTCCTCTTCCGGCGGCAGTAGCGGTACACCACCACCGACATCATGGCAACCACCAGGGCGGACAGGACACACCCCACCACAACTCCCGCTATGGAAGCTGGAAGAGGAGAGGGATAATAATAATGATATTAATCACAATGGTTTACAAATTCAATTGATATTTTCAGTCTTAACGCATCACTGATGTCGTTTTGCCCATTACGAATAATGAACAACGAAATTAGCAAAGCAAATGTCCAAGCACGAAAGCATGTTCTTTAAAGGGGCAGTAGCACGTTTTTTGACAATTTTATATTTTTAGTTTTTCACTGATAATTGTAAGTAAATGCTAAATGCATTGTTTTGATAGTGTCCAAAATCTCATAACACAAACCAATTATCCATAGTCAAAGGACAAAGTATGAAGATTTGCCTAAAATCCATTGGCGGCCATTTTGTGTGAACACCTTTAATTCATTTTGTGCAAGAAAAGGGAATCGCACGGCTAAACTTTACATTATATATTTGAATTATTACTGCTCTTTTTAGTTTAAATGCATTGTCTTTCAATTGGAACCATTCATTTTCATTTTCCTGATATCACCTTGTATTCCCCCCAAAAACGTGCTAATGTCCATTTAAGGTTCACACATTTACCCGTTTGAAAAAAAACAAGGTTACATAATTACATACAAACTAAAAAACAACATCCGACATCCCTCAAACATCAAAGGATTATTTACTGTAATAACAAACGTCTACTTCCAGGTACGACACCACATCACCATAGTCAAGTCTTTTTGTCCTAAACTCCCTGGATAAAATAGGCTATACCGTTATATCTCAGGTTAACATTTTACATCTATCTTTCGAAGCATGTACCTAACGGTAAGTTAATGTGTCATGGTGTGAATCCATATTACACATAATGTACTCAGGTTATATTGTGTTTATAGTGATGTTATGTTTATAGTGGCGAAGCATCATCGAGATCGGTCCTGTCTTGAAAGTGAAGACTTTATTTATTCTTTTCGTCACGACACAGTGCCTTGTAAAATAATAACGAAAGTGTCTCCTCCACTTGTTAGTTGTGCAAAGTAATGCTCGTCTTATTTACTTAATGAGTGTGTGATGAGGTAAAGCTTATTGTAAACAACTTAATGTGTATACATGTCATACAGTAATGTTCATGATACACCGACCTACAAGTCCTTTCATTAGTGCACGTAACACGTACCATTTACACACTAAAGCTAACGCCAGTAATAACACCACTACTAGTTAACCAAAGTATAATTATGGGCGTTACCTTATCGACAAAGCTTTTTCCCATGTAAAAATAAGAGTAAATCTGGGAGACTTTGTAACCTAAATCTCTAAAGAGCAATTAGGCTCAACGTCCTTTGCGTCACTTTGATCTGGCTAGGCTTGATGAGTTGATATACCTATTACGCTGTACCTTGGATCAGGTAGCCGATGAACTCAGTCAACCTACCTGGACTTGGTCTCGTTAAGTCTTCTAATACATGATATACGAGCCGCTGTTAGATTGCAAAGTGGAACCGAGTATGGTCTTATTCACGTTGTTGTGTAATAATCATTACATGAGAGCCTCGTGTCATCCGACAGCTGTGTTCTGACATGGCGCTGTAGTTGGAACTGTTTAGGGTTACTTAATCTTCCTCTTTTCGATTAATCACAAGATGAATGGAGGGAATTGTTACCCATAATGAACATTACGGATTAAAAGACTTCTTAAATCTTGTGATATTATGTTTACGTTAATCCCATAATATCAATACGTGAATTAACTACTTTGAGTTATTTGATGCTGTTTTAAAATGAAATTGCACTTGGTATTTGATATCTTAATATTTGAAACGCGTCAGTTTATTGCGTTTTATTGTACATCATATTTGTCATATTTGGAAATATTTATGATTAAGTTATATGAAAACTTATTACTTTGTGTATATACCAAAACAGTGGACAGGAAATGTCACAATAAGTTGTTATCGAATGACATTTACATTATTTGAAGTTTGTGAGAACATTAACTGCAAGAACATTATCTAGAGTAATTTGACTTTATTAGAGAATATTTAAACTTATTTGATTGCTACACAAACCAATTTTATTATCTGTTTACCAATAGTGAAATGCTAATTAGAAAATAGGAATGTCAACCACAGAAGATATTTTGCTACCAGCATCATTTTCATTCAATGGTATATAAATTCTAAGTGCATAAGTCAATCGAATCGACAACAATACAATATTGTCCGACTGGACGCGTGTTATTCCATTCCAAATAAGCGTTAAGCTTCAACGGTAATTGTGGACTGTACTTGATTCATTATGATCTAGAACTTGATTAACAGTACTTTAAGTTTATGTTATGAATTTGAATTACATATAAGTTCCCGAGTAACCATCCTCGATATTCCAGAGTCAACGTTCGAGTTGTGTCACTATTGAAGCCGTCTGATACGCTCGCTGATCGAGACAGCATAGACAGCTGATCTGATGTAAGCCCAGTAAAGGGAGGTAATGAACATTTCACTTCGAGCCGTACTTGCCTCCAGGGTCAATAGTGGAGAAATACCGGAACGTTGACTCTGGATTATCGAGGATGGCAAACATTAAGCTTTGTGTAATGAACATCAACAACGATTTGTTATATTCTAATTATTTGCAATAACGACAAGGACATGTATTCAAAAGTATATCAACAAATATCAAAAGAAACACGATGATAAATGGAACATAAATACAAATAGATCATGAAATGAAACAGTTACTGTATTTCGTATGATCTCAGAAAGATGCTTGCTATCCAGATGTATATATATACAGCTGCGTATCTTAAGTTTGTTCACTTATCTTCATATTCTAGTGCAAATATAATGTAATTTGTAACGTCTTGGAGACATCATATAATTGTTAAAACGAAACCGATAATGATGAAATTTCACTGCATAAGTTAAGATTCAGTTTGCGTTGACATATTCGTATGTCATACCTAGCAGATAGCTGAAACAAATTTGGCAGGTCATTGAAGTGATCAGGGGTCAAAATTTCGAAAACACTGATTTCTCTTTTGCTCTACAAAATCCTTCATTAGTTATCAATAGCTTTAGATCTTATCCATATGTGTTCCTTTGCGCTACGGCAACGTAACTGTGCTGATTTTTTTCCTACAAAGTTTACATGGATGATTTTAATCCAAATTTAAGAAAATCCGAATTTCACAAATATGACCCCATCTGTCTATTTAACAATGCCAAATATCGACAATCAGCACCAGTGACAATAGGATCCGAAATATGGTTTGGGAATGGTTGTTTTACTGATGGATAAGTGAACTTTAGTAAATGGTCCTGGAGTTATTTTATGAACGTCAAAACGAAACCAAAATTACATGATATTTGCACTAAGATCACAAGCAGGTGAACAAACTTATGCTATGCAGCTGTATATTATATTTTTGAGTTACATAATTAGGCAATCCAATATATCACACGGTTATTACGAACAAATCCAATTTGATATTCAAATATTTTCTTTATTTTATCTAATCTGATATATAATTTTTTTCATTTGTATTAAAAATTCCATTGTCAAATATTGACTTGGGTACAGAACGTTTATTTCCATGCAAGTTTGATCATTTTGTAGTATTTCCGATGTAATCATTAAACAATATGTTTGAGAAATAGTAATTCAAGGTTTGACACTGTGACTTGAATATTTTTCCTTTCAAGACGAGAGATTATATATCCTTGGCAGGGAGAAAGCTAAACAGTATTAACTTAAACTGAAATTATGTGTATAACTGGGTTCATTTCAACGTTACACAAAACTCTAAGGAAAGTTGGCAACAGCACCGAAATGAGATTACGAAGTCGATCTGACATCCAACTGCGCTGACCAAACTTCTTCAAAACATCAATAATGTCCATATCAGTTTGTTAATAAAAAATACTGAGGTAGGGTTTGGCTTTTAAAATTTGTAAAATTTCACATTTACATAAACAGTATAAAAACAAGAAGTTCTTAAGTAGTATGTATACGATTTTATTCAACCAACATGATCTTTCTTTATTTCAAACTTTCTAATTAATCTTGAAATGCTTTTTTCAAATAAAATAATTAACTTCACAGCGTTTTAGCGGTGTCGCGGAAATAAAAGACGAGTTTTTGAAAGAAGAACATTGTTTGTGATTCAATCGAAATGTCAAAGGAAAGGTTTTTAAAATCACATTTGGTTGTTTTAGAGACTGTTGTCATTCGTTCTGGTTATGGACAAAGTTGATGATATCTGAATCAATCTATAAATCAAAAGTGTTTAAATTCTTGAACCAATTACTAATAGCGATGGACAGAAATTGTGCAGAAAGGAAAACTCATTTAAACAAGAAACGTTAACGTTTAGGAGGGAATTACGAAAGCAGATTTCACCGAAGTGGTAAAACGATAGCGGAACGAAGTAAGTTGAATATTTTGCCTCTCAACACAAATTTTCATCAACTTACATTTTACCTCATTTTTATTCCCAAATAAACTCATCGGCAAAAGAAACTTATCACTTTTGAACTGAAAACATAGAAAAATATTCTATTTAAATATTGACAGTAATCATCGCAATAAAAGCACATTATCCCTATATTTGTGTATTTTAACTTGTAAAGAACAAATGTTGATGCATTATGGGGGGGAATGAAAAAAGGTGAAAATCACGTGACTTTGCCATTGGTGCCAAGTAACGTGACACAAATGTCAAACAAGAGCTAATTATGGATCACGATCATCACCCCTGTAGAAAGAACGCCTAAACCCCATCAAAAGTCGGATCACAAAACTGTGAGAAGCATTTGAAAGTTGACAAATACTGTGCAGGGATACCAACTTTTGAAGAATTGCCATAGTTCCTAAATTTGTGTTTACAATTTGTTTTCTCAATATAGATATAAGATGTCAAGATATTGGACAATCCCAAAACAGCAAAAACAATTGTATTTTTACCATCTGAAAACTTATACCCGTTTGCATTTGACCATCGTCAACACTTTCTTTAAGTGACGTCATGAACGTCAAATGCTGTAAGTGTGTATTGCGTTTTGGATGTACGTACTAGGAGACCAAGGACACGTGAAGTCAGAGCTCTTCAATTCCACAGTGGTCCTACATTAACCACTAAACTTTGATTTACTGCAAATGCTAAATGGTAAGAATAGACTTAATTTGTAAAGATATACAGCTATTTAAAGGTCCTATGCCCTGTCACTGATTGAAGAACACTCAGTCTTTCACAAAACATGCTTCAGTCAAATCTGACTCACCAATCTATGAACAAGCCACGATTAAGGGTAAACAGGAATACTGAAAGAGCCATTAGGTGACGTCACACAATTCTTCTATGTTTTGTTTAACTATTGTTATTTGTGTGTGCTTACACTTGTCTTGAGCATATTTAAGTCTGATCCGATGTTTTCTTTCCAATATTCATGATTTTACAGTGAAAAAATTATCCAAATGATGGTCTGTAATTTTTATTTTTGACCTCTTCTCATTTAAAATGTTTTGAGCGCACTACGGATTATGTCAAATACTATTTTCTGTTTTTCAATGTTTTTAGGACTGGTTGATTTACTATACTGACTTCATTTCAACCTTTATGCACTTTTCGTTATTTAATGAGAGTAATTTTAATTGAGTGATAACTTTCTTTTGCCGATTAGTTTATGTGGTTTTCATAGTACGCGTTCAGACATGTCCAAATATCAAATGAGTGCCAGTTGTATTTGTGTGGCATATGAAAATTTAATATGGATATTGCAATTTCGTTGGTTACCTAAAGGTTTTAATGACAGGATATTCCCTCTCGCTTCTGTAAACTGAATCAGATTTGCTATTTCATGAATTTGATTAGCTAATAAATTCAGACTTTGAAATGTAAACGATATGCTCGCTTCTGATTGGATCTTACAAGGTCATGTGATCGGTATACATTTCAATGAACCCTAAATCGCAGGTTATACGAAATAACTTTCAGTAAATGAAGTTTATACGATGTCGTGCCGGAACTACATTTCTCGGGGATTCCCCTGATCTTACAGCCACATTCCATCCTGACCCCAGTCTTGATGGTCATCACTTCGACTTAATTTATACAAATATTAACACTCGTGTTAATAATCTGTTTTTGATATTTGAAGAATAAACATTAAGTTGTAAATAAATAAAGTTTTACATGTTCATCTCCGGTCACAGAATTGAGCATAGTGGGCAAAGTTAAACAATGTAATGTACATCATTTCAAAAGCATGAGTTGAGCTCCATTCTGAATGACCCGACTTGCGACAACACAGTTTCAAGGCACCCCATTCCATGCACAACGTGGGTGCGCTCTCTGCCTTTATAGACAGTTTTGAGGCCCCCATGATCAAAACGATGTTGCCGTGTTTGAAAACATGTATTCGTCATTGTAAATGACAGTGTCTAACATCGGCGGGCCTGCAATTGGCATTATTTCTCGAGGGACTTTAACTGTATGTTTACATTCATTGTCAAACAAACAACTCAACTTTCCCAAGCATGTCGAGCTTTTAGAGCTGATACTCTACACTCGATACAGGACAGTATCAGTACGCGAGTGCAAATTGTTAATTTTGGAATATTCAAATCAAACTTAACATCTTTTTAGTTTTTTTCCCAAAACATTTCATTGTTATTAACATGATACCCATAATAGATTATTTGTGGAATAAAAAAGTGCATCTTTTCCTTTTTTGTTATGAACTATTTGTGCATGCGCTTGAACCCGGTAGAGACCCGCCTGGGTCTAACTGATATCTAGGTCAGTGCGACAAGCAGCTTAGAAGTTACTACAGAATCGCATTTCGAATGATATAAAAACAACTTCTGGCATTACATACAAAGTGGGAATTTATAAGAAATGAATTTCACAATATAGTTGTCCACACGGTTATAACCTGTTTGAAACTCGTAATATAAACTTTTGCATAATTGGCTCGGCAAGCTCGCCAATTATACAAGTTTATATTACAAGTTTCAAACAGGTTATAACCGTGTGGACAACTATATTGTGAAATTCATTTCTTAATTGTACTTGTTTATATTTTATAGGCTACTCTTGTGCTAGTAGATATCATATACATTGTGTGCTAATTCATTAACTGAAGGATTGAGCATTTTTCATAGATGAAATATACAAAGGAGTTAGATTTAAAAAGGAATGAAAAACTTATTCCCGACCAAGTATCAAAGGCCAATGAGCGATAACTCAAAGCTTTGTAAGGTTTTCGAAAGATACACGGTAAAACATTTTGAAAGTTTCTGAAAGAACCTTAGCACAAGTTTCATTTCCTGTGTTAAGGTCAAGGTAAAAATAATTAATCGATCTATAATTTTTTGCAGATCTCAAAGATTGTTAAATGAGAAAACATGTCTCTGAGCGGTTATATATGAATATCATTGCTGCTAACAATGTCGCGTCATTACTTACATGAAATATTGTTAATTTTTGTTTTACTTATAATACATGTTTGACAAAAAATGACCGTGGAGGTTCACCATGTAACTACATGATTTACTCAACTATTGATGTTGGAAGCTGACATCAAAGAAGTACACAGATGCTAATTGATAATAGCATGAGCTGTATGTTACTTGATCTAGGTTGCTTTGACAAACTGATCTGTTAATTCGGAAACGCCCTTTCTATTATCGACTTGATAGACAACAGATAAATTAAAAATTTAACCACTCCGTAGGAAGGTCGTGTTGTGAAGTTTCATATTGTGCAATCGCTAGTTTACGAGGACTTAATTCCAGAGTAAATATTCAACTACCTGTAATAAAACGTGTTTTGATCTCTAAAAGTAGATTGTCATCGGGATTATTGTCGGTAACCATGAAGTTATTAATTCAAACGTTCCTTCTGGAGCAGTTTATCTGTGTCTGCAGTTTTGTCCGATATCAAACTTTGATGATGTCACGCAATGACAATAAATAACCAGATTTCCTGCGTTATGCCATTCTCTCACCACAGAGGCAGATCAAGTCACGAAATGTTGATAGAGCCTGCGTTCTTATTTTTAAGCAAATGACAATGAGAAGGATTCTCGCATGTTAAGGGTGGTTCATATCACAATGTCTTTGCCATGTTTCGATATCCAAAATGATGATTTAAGAACAGCGTCGCTGATTGCACAACTAACTTTGATCGCCTCCAATCAGGCATCTCCCATTTTACCCAACAAACTCGGCGAATAAGAACAGAGGCTCGATCAGCATTTCATGACCTAATCTGTCTCTGTGGGGAGAAAATGGCGTTATGTACCGAAGGCCTGTTAAGATTTTTACGCAATGCATTAGCTGCAGTAAGCAGGAACTTTAAAAAAGCGTAAAATTAGACTCAATGCAAACATTATTTTGATGAAATACATTTTTGCAGATAAGTCATAATAGCACAATTAAGAATATAATTAGTATAAGTATCATGTTCAATGGACAAGTAATTTAAGCAGCTTGAAATGATTATATCTCACACATATAAAATACTCGCAATAGTATTGTAATTGATTGGCATATCTTGTCTTAGTTCCAGTCCTTGTGAGTAACCTTCACACTACTACTTCACAAAACATGGTAAAAACAATAAATTGTATTACTTGATAACCTAATATTGCCTTTTGATAAATTTCCGTTTAACCAAATCAGAAACAGACGCACAGACAAAACCCTTACTGGCAGGGGAAATGAATTTATCAAGATGATTCACTTAAGAGCAACTGCGCAGCTTCCTTCATAGCTAGTTATCATTCAAACATGAAGTGCACAAACAAGATTCTGGCAACATATACCAGGATCTCGGTCCCTGGAGACTCATGAGTGTAATCAATTGACTGGGATAACTAGAACATGACTGAGTGGTCTCCCTTTGGTGGGCGAAGGTCAGACTAGTGACATGACACGTAACATTGACCTATAATGTTTTATCTATTCGTTAACATTGTATCATTGTATTATCATTTCAAGATAACTGAAATCACACTTGATCCATATAAGACACATCCAAATACATACATACTGCATGTATTCATGGGTTGACGTTGTAAACGCAAACTAGCCGATTAAACTGCATAATATTGTCGAATCATTAAAGGGACAGTAGCACATTTATAGGGGGAATATAAGGTGATGTCAGGAAAATACAAATGAACGGTTCCAATTGAAAGACAATGTATTCACACCAGATGAAGCGGAATTGAATAAAATATATATTGTGAAATTCAGCCACGTGAATCCCTTTTCTTACACCAAATGAATTAAAGGTGTTCACACATAAATGGCCGCCAACAGTCTTATGCCAATCTCTATAATTTGTTCTCTGACTGTGGATGATTGGCTTGTGTAATTAGATTTGTGACACTATCAACGTGATACATTTAGCATTGGCATACAGTTATCAGTGAAATATTTAAAATATGAAATTTTCAATAACGTGCTACTGTCCCTTTAAGTTCATTGTAAAATAGGACACTAAATTTTGTTAAGAAGTTACTCTGGAAACTGTTGATTAATGGAGCCGGCGATCCCCTTGTAACTGGACAGCACTGCTGAATTCAATGTCATCTGAGAAGGGAAAACCGTTAAACAACCGGTTTTATTTTGATTAACCCATATCATTTATACCGGTATATCAACATGATTTAAAGAATCATTACATTTGTTGTGTCTTTTATCGTACTTTCGCGAAGTGGCACGGCATGGTGAACCTGTCATTAGTAACACGTAATTTGTTTACAAAAGTTCTGTCATAAGGGAGGTGGCTTAATGTGATGTGACCTCACGAAATTAAGTTTATAGAGGTATGAATTGAATTTCTGTTACAGCGTTCACCGAATCAGTTAAACGCAAAATGCCATTTATTTATATTATGATATCCCCTCCTTCCTAATTTGTAAACGTTAGTTACACTTTAGCATAGAGTGAAAATCGTCTGTACTGTTGTATATTGGTATGATTTATGCATCTATTAGACGTAAATTCATTGTAAAGGTAACATTTAATGTGGTTTAATGTTGTAAGAACATTTATTTTCCTGAGAAAAAGTCACTTATATATTGTTAAATGAAGCTCATATTCAAAATGGCTGAATGAAACAGGTGTAATGAATGAAAAAAATGATATGATTTGAAACACTTTCTTATCTGGGACACAGTTAATCGGAAACACTTTTCCTAGATCGATTATGTGGGCAATTAACGAATCTCAACTGCTTCATGTAAAGTTGACTTTTAATGATTCATTTCAAGCAAGTTTCAATACATGACCTACATACATTGCTTTTAGCAATCCTAATTTATGTTCGGAATCTATATCTTACTTACTATCAGATGGTAACCGGCATGAAAAACATAGACTTCCAATATTCTACCTTTTGTAAAATAAAATAAAATGCCAATTATGGTGAGTTTCCTCTATATTTCGCACAAACTTCAAAGCACTGGTTTTCTTCTATTGAAATAAAATTGATTTCTGTTTAAAATAATATGTTAATGTCATCATACATGTATAAACATTTTCACACGATCAAGATGCAGCAGAAATTATCAGAACTGTTAAAAATGTGTTTGATTGTGCTTGTCTGAATGTACATTTGTATGCTTTTGTCTTACTGTGATATGTTGCACGATAGTTCTTAATAAATCCTTATTATTATTATCATCGTTGTTGTTATTGTTGCATTTCTATGTCGCTTAATCGATGTATGCTGTAAAACAATTATGTGATACGTGAAACCAATTTGGACAAGACAATATCTAATTAACTATTCTTAGATCATATTTCAACAAAATCAACTTCTTTTATCATTCGATAAGTTGATATAGACTACAAGTTACAGTAATTTAGGCAATTATTAAATCTCGAAATGGTTACTTAATAAGGGTATAATGCAATATCTTAACTTGATTTCACCTTCTGTTTGTAGATAATTATTCCCTAGTTGCTACCTTTCAAAAAATATTACGAAGCAATGTTTTTATCATTAGCCCAACCTTTGATTTTCATCTTTCTTTAACCAAATCAGCTACAGACACAGAGACAACACACTGACTGGCAAGGAAAATGAAACAATCAAGATGATCCATTCAAGAGAAACTCTTGACGCTTCTTTCAAAGCTCATTATAAATCAACCGTACAGTGCACAAACAAGATTCTGGCAACGTATACCAGGATCTCGATCCCTGGAGACTTGAGTGGATAATATAATTGACTGAGATAACTGGAACATGACTGAGTGGTCTCCCTTTGGTTGACGATCGTCTCACTAATAGCATGACACGAACCATTGTAATGTATTGTTAATCTATAATAATGTTTGTTATTTCATTTTAGGTGAATTGAATCAAATTGTATTTATGGTAGTATTTCAAAGTATCCGCCTACTGCAAGTAATATTACAATTTAAGTATATTGTAATCATTTGTAGTTTTTATTAACCTCTTTGTGAGTAATATCAGTTATGTTCATGGATAGTTTTACAGAAAGGATGATAATCATAACAATAGAAATTAAGAACTCTTAGTTGGCTTATGTACAATTTGGGAATGTTGTGTAGCTGGACAATGAAGAGACAAATCGGCAACAGTAATCATTTTAAAGGGGCAGTAGCACGTTTTTAAACTTATTAGAAATTTGAGAAATTTATATTTTCGATTTTGCACTGATAGTTGTATGTTAATGCTAAATATATTACTCTGATAGTGTCAAAAATCTCAGAGAACAAATTATAAATTATAATATAATATTATAATTATATAATCCATTGGCAGCCTTTTTTGTGTGAACACCTTTATTTCAATTTGTGTAAGAAAAAAGAATAGCATGGCTGAACTTTTCATTTTATATTTGATTTATTTATGTGCCTTTTAGTTGAAATATATTGTCTTTCAACTAAAACCATTTACTTTCATTTCCTGACATTATGTTATATTCCCCCTAAAAACGTGCTACTGTCCCTTTAACGTTGAGTGTAGAGCAAGAAGACAACACGACCATCTGTGAACGTCTTCCGGCATCTTACCCTTGTCCTTTAAGTAAGGAGCGGACACTTCAACAACTAAGCTACGTCCCAAGTAAAGAGTAACGCAGTACCGGGAATCCTCGTATCTAAACCCTGTTTGAAATTTCCAATTTTAAACTCCGGCCTAAATACGAGGATTACCAGGATTTTGTTCCCCGTAATACTGTATCGTAGAGTTAAGATGGTACAATGCCATATGTGCAACATATATTCTACAGTAGAATGCAGTTACTTTGTAGTACACTGTTGATCGCCTTAGAACATATTTAAATAAACTGAGATATTGATGTTCTACGAAAAGGTATTAGTTGCATTCTAATTTATAATATCTTATAACTAACATAATGAGATATATAAGATTTAATAGAAAATACATTAACTAAACCATTATTCAAATGATTAAAGAACGGACATGTTTGGGAGCTGTTTGAGTGGCATTCTAGAAGTTGATGGTATAAGGAGGAGTAATTATATGGATGAAAAACTTCTTTATTGGACAGAAGCGACGTTTCGGTATAGATTTTCCTGTTATAACCAAACCCTCGATGTGCAGTTTACCTTTATCACCTTAAAAGATTTGAATGTAAAATATTTAAATGAGAATTTTTAGAAAATTCTATTTGTGTAGTTTGAATTTAAATACTTATGGCTTCTCATGTAAGTTTAAGTATTAGTTAAATATCTTCTTACAAAGTAGTTTGTTGTGCTCTGGTTTTTCTTTATTGATATTAAAGTATATGGTTATCAATCATTTTGACCTTCAAGTATACACACGAATGTCCTTTAGTTTAGGTTCAAGCAGTCAAGTAATTATCCCAGGTGACCTACAGAAAGAGTTACAGCCGTTCAGTAAGTTTTTCAAATGCGAAAGTGACCAGTAACAGAACTGTTGAGCTGTAGCCTAAATTTAGCTATTGCCAACTTAATCTAATATATTCAATAATGTCCCACAATGGCAAACTTAATGTAACGGTCAGGTAATTGCATTGTGTCGCTTACAGAACCTATTCGTGATACATTTAGGGACAGTCAAACAGTGATATGGGAGAATGTTGGTAGTAAACTGACCAAATGTGAGGGTGGTTTTAGATAGCATCACGTACTTACGTTTGTGAATTTTGGATCATATATTTGAAAATGATTCCATAATTTACACGAAAGGTCAATGTCCATTTTCGCCTTATTACAATATTAAGATTTTACATATTAAAACTCTTAATTCTTCTTCTTTTAACTCATGATTGACATTATTATATTTGATATTTGCTTTGAAAATATAATAAAACCCGTTTCTGTATAACTATATATGAGGCTCATAATTGAATTCAGCAAAATATCATTTTAAACGACAGTTACGTACATGTAGTCAATGACGAAAAGCTTTTCTGTAAGACGAAGGCATCAATAAGATTACAGCAAAAAAAGACAAGAAAAGTATTTCTGTATATTCTAAAATGGAGGCAAAAAGATATTAATTTGCTGTCGTTTAAGACTAATGAAAAGCCATTTATTAACATCTTGTTCTGTTTTACAGTTTATTCAATTCACGTTAATCATTTATTTTCTAAAGAAGAATGAATACAAGTTTTTGCGACATTTCTAACAATGAAAATAAAATGTCGAAATAATAACCTTGTATTTAACATTTCTATATAAAACATAAACCCTTGATTACGGTTGGTTTCTCAAATTTCAGCATCCTAGATGTTTGTTACGACGATAATGTAATAATAGTCAGCAGGCAGCATGTTTGTCAGAACATTGTTTCAAGAAGCTAATTATAAGCTCAGTAGTTTTTACAAATAACATAGATGAATCATTGAATGGAGATGTTGTTTGAAAATTTGAACAGAATGAAAGGTTGAATCATTATGAAAGCATCTTAACATGTTTATATGAAAATGTTGTGATATTTGCTAGAATGATGCAATTTCATATTCTTATATTGTTGCCATCCATCTATTTTGATGAAGTGTTCTTAACAGCAATAAATAAGACTTATCCTGTCTATTCTCATGTTATTGCATAACTCTGTCAATAAACCAAGCAATAAAATACATCCTTCGTCAGAATAACAGATCAATCTATCGTAATACATTTTGTGCATGCATGTGGACTTAACAGCTGTATATATATGCTTAAATCCGAATGAATCACTTAAATCATGATTCCAATGTCCAATGCACCAAAATGTTTTGTTTATGTTTTTGGAACTTAAGACGACTAAACCATCAACAACAGCTTTCTCTAAAAATTAATTGTTTATTGTTTTAGATATCGTTCATCAAATTCAAATATGTATCGTTCAATACTGAAATAACATGTTAACGCAGAGAGCCGAATATATTTGATAGTTTTAAGCAACACGTTTCTTTTTAAGAGATTGCCAAAAGATGATTTCCCATTGATTTCTGGAGGTTAAGACGACCTACATGTATGTTTTGCTTGAACAAATGATCGACAATTTAAGCTAGTGAATGTTAGGTAAATAAAACATTTCCTTGTTCACATGAACTTTTAACGTTACTTTGTTTCCTGAATAAGTTTTTATTTCAAACATATATAACATAGATTCAATGGTTTTTGATAACAGATATGCATTATCTATGTATTATTTGTGCAAATTGTGCTTTTTAACTATTAATAACTCCCTCTTTTGGTCTCTTCTGTTACTGTCCTTGTAAACAATTCCGGTGTAAAAGTTCTGGACAATTTGATGACCTACATGTATGTTTTGCTTGAACAAATGATCAACCAACGTGTCGTTGTTCAAATAAACTTGTAACGTTACTTTGTTTTTAGCTTTTTATTTCAAACATATGCACACAGATTCAATGGTGTTTGTTCGAAGATATGCAAATTCTATTTGTTATTTGTGTTTCCTGTGCTTTGTTGACTTGTTGTTGTCCCTTATACTCTCTTATATGGCTCTATTCTGTTAATACCCTCGTAAACACATCGGAAGACACATCATATCGGTTACCATCTAAGTTTTGAATTCAAAGTAATTTAAGAGGGAAAACGGAAGCCTGAGTTACAGCATTATGTTTAATGTCTTTGTCATATGTCATTAACGGCTCCAAACTTCTAGTGATGAATAACAGAACACACACACAAACTAAATACATTCAAAGGAATGTTAATGAAAATATGCTCTGACACCCTTTCATCTGACAGGAAGTTATATAAAAGCTACGGAATTGAAGAAGACATGTGATATACTACTGCAGCGTTTTGCTGAAAGGTTATATCAAATAAACTTCTTGTTTATGGTTGATGTTGAATCATTTTAACAAACGCTTACTGTCAAGATTTTTATAAATACTTTCCTTTGACGAGAATAAATTCGAAAAACGTATATAGTAATTTGTATAGGTTCTTATCAGTTACTTTGCAGTATTCAAAGTTTTGTTTCGGATATCAGTTGAATAATTTAATGTATAAATAAACATGATGTTATGATGACAGATATAACTTCTAAATATTTATACATAAAAATGTAGCTGATAGACCCTTCATAAGAAATAAAATTGTTATGCAGAATTCGTTTAATACACGTTACTAAGACGCAGAACTTTGCAGTAAAAACAAGAAAAGCCTTTAAAAAGGCATGCTTGGTGCCACATAGGCAGATGAAGGAGATTGTGATTTGTCGAACAATTTGGGTGATAATATATACAACACTGGATATCAGCAGTAATATTAACACGAGTATTACTCAAAGTTAATTTCACAAAATTAATTTCTATCAACACGAATTGCTGAAAGTTATGAATATTTTGTATATTCATCAACGATTGTTGGTATATTTCAAATCAAAACACACGAGGGGATATTCTATTTATCATTCAAATTAACTCTTTTTGATGTCTCAGAGAAAAAATGAAAATTTCTGAACACAACAACACTAGATTTTCAAGACAGTGATGTGACAGTGACAGTTTATGATGTTATGGCATTGTGATGTTGTTACTTGAAGTAAAAGCACTGCATTGGTTGCCATGATATACGTAGCGTTGACAATGACAGGAAATTGTGCAAAACGTACTGCCAAAACCATATCTCCTTGTCATGCTGGTTAATTATTAAATGTAGTATTACAGATAATAAACAAAATACTTTCCGATAATCTGACGGGATTTCAACCCAACTCCGCTGAGCTAAGGCGCGGCCTTATAGTAACCGTATGGAACCAGCGATGTAGGTCATATTCAAATTATAGCACGAGTCAGCTCTGATAATAAATACGTTAAATGTTTTCAACATAAACATTTAGTGACATCGTTAAGTATGACTTGTCACGTGGTCGTAAGTGATCTACCTATTAATAAACATAAGTCTTTTTTCGATGTCACCATCGTCCTTACACAAACATTACTTTTAAATCGCCAGGCGAGCCCAGCGTGAAATTAAATCGCGTGGGTTATGAAAAAGTGGATTCTGCGATTATTGAATGCAAAATAATGCTCTTATCTGGAACAAATGCAGACTCTTCATCAAATGAAGATGTTTTTGATTGAGTCTGTTAACATTTATCAGCGTCTTTAATAGAAAATATTGTTTCTCTTTTAACATGACATTTAAAGCGAAATCATATTCCACAGTTTAATGTGCCAAATATTTTGTATTACCCACATGGTGACGTAATGCATTTTTTGCTACAGCTCTGTTCATTGGTCTTTTGATTTGGATACAACACATGTGATTGGCGCGGCTTCCCTTTGAAAATATCAAGAGTAATTTTGAGAGAATTCAGAAAATTTTTAGGAGAATCAAATCATAATACTTGGTGCCCTTTGGGGCACCAAGCAATAAATCATTTCTTAGAACAGTTTGTCATTTAGGCATTCACAGTTCAGCAAAAGAATCAGCAATGACTATGCTTTTTTAAAAAGTTTTTAAAGCTTTTATTCCTTGAAGCATAGGTATGGTATACGTATTACAGAATATTCTGCATAATACATAATGCAATAAACAATGTCAAATAAATCTGTTGGCTAAAGAAACATGACAAATTTCTCAAAAAGTATCAGATATGATATGCATATGTGGTATGGCAATGAGCAACAAAGAATACTGGAGTAAATAAGAGCTGTAGGTGGAATACCGTGGAAATACACAAACAAAACTATAATTCTTTAAATAAATAATGAATATATGACTGTTTGCTTACAAAACATTGATTCTACTATTTCTTTCAAATTGTTGATAGACTTGCGCAGGGAACGTATTTATTGACAACTATTATTTGACACACATTTGGCATTTTGAGATTAATATGCAAGCTAAATGATATGTTTTGGTTCTTTCGGCACCTTTCGTGTTTTCATAGCTAAATGCAATTCCCATGAGAGTATTTCTGTAAAGTATACAAGAGTGTCTGTTATTGATGCTGGCTGCAATTACATATATAAGTGTTAATGAAATTTAGTTTATATGAGTAATTGGTTTCCAAGTGAGTACAGGGTTATTGCAATGGCCTTCTCAACTTCAATATAATATAAGAGGCAGCGTATCTCCATGTAACTCCCACGAGAGAAAGAGATGATGTATCTCACTGCTTAATCTTCTCGTAATATCATGTATATTGGTAAGCTGCCACAGGAAAATTGTCATGGTTTGTTCCATAATTTAATCATCATGATTATATTATTCCCCTAGACACAACGTAGACCGGATGTGATTTCAGGGGGAAAAACAAGAATATAATGCTACAGATGTGGTTCTTTTTGCAATCAATACTAATCATAGATCTGGTTATGTATTTCAGGTATTGCTTAGTGCTTCATCTTCATCATTGTATGAATTCACGGAAAACGGACAGAACGGTCAATTTCAATCATTATATTGTTCTTATCATTAAAATACCTTACTAAAGTTAGGTAGTTCGGATTAAAAACTCAAAATCAATGAAACATGGTTTTAATACCTTTTCCTGCTCAAAGAACAGCTCATCAGAACACAGCCAATTATTTTTACCAAAATTCGAATATTGTGAAATTTATCCGTTTCCAAGGCAAGGTGACTTTAGCGAACATACAACACATATGCAATACAGAGGTCTTCACGTGGACAACAACAGATTTTCAGAAATTGAGTTTTTATTTTACCATCAAATTTATAGAACATGATAACGGATTACCTTGGCAATTTTCTAAAATCAGATAAAATTGCGAGTCTTGAACACACCTCGTTAACCCTTAAACTATCCAACATAATAGGACCACCTTCGGAGCAATGATGAGTTACATTTAACCTTACATGAACGTATATTAACTGGAGGAGTATGCGCATTTTTTGCCCAAAAAAGGATAATCTAATCATTCAAACGTATGCATGTTACATTCATGACGATGGACGTTATAAGCAGTATATGGGACTGTAATATTATCAAAACAATACAAACAAAAGTTGTTCTGAACATGTTGAGAGTAATTTGTTAGAATTAAGATGACTCAACTATATCAATATGAGAATTAACATGTTACATTATCTAACAGATAACGTTGGTACCGAATCATCAGTCACACAGACATTAGATTATTACTGTACAGGGACAATAAAGCCATAATGCATTAGCCTGATAAGGCACCTATCTCTCTTGATGAGCGACACATAATGCATTTTGTAAACCGCTCTTGTTGATATCGTTTATCAGCAAGTCGTGCAGTCGGTTTTATCTCGGCGGGTAACATTTTCCCTTGACACCGCTATCAGCAAATACATGATGAGCTGTGCAAATGACATCCATATTTGGCAAGGTCAGGGTTTGCTGTTTCGATCATGTTGACTTTGAGTATGCGGCGTGCGATTTAAACATATTTTATTCACATAAGTGAAACGGATTGGGCACAAGTCGACCTCTCCACAGTATTTACAGTCCACATATGCATTATGAAACAAACATACAGAATGAAACAAAATGATACAAAATATACAGAGAAATAAGGAAAAGGATAAGAGAGGTGTAGTTAAAAGTCTATCTTAATCTTTTTGTTGCCATAATATATACTGGATCATGTTTAAACATCACTTCGTTTTCACAGATCAATAGATTTGGATTGCCATTAAGAAATAAAGTAATGTCTAATGGCGTGTAAAAACGACTGAGGTAAAATGTAATTGTTTTGTAGCACAGGTCTGGTGTATGACAACCCTCCGGTTTGTTCACGTCCTTATTTGCCTAGAAAACAAAATATGTGCTAAATATGACCTAACTAACGAATTTGTTTACGCGAATGACCACTTAAAAAATGTTAAAATCAATATAGCATCGTGATTGATTGAAGTAAGCCATGATGCAATAAAGAATGACTATGAATTACTGAACTCATAGAAAGCCAATACCAATAGTATATTCTATTTGCAATATCTTCAAAAAGGACGATCAATAAAAATTAATGTCTATATGAAACCAAAATTAGCATGACCTCGACTAACGTAAACGTTTTTGTGTTTGTCTACATCTGAAAAGGTAATGTGAACTGTGTTTTTCATTTAAAGTTAGGACGTTCACGTGTATCACAACACTCGGAAACTATAGTAAGATGAGGCAATTTATATTGACATTTGAGGCAGTAAAGATTCAATCAAACATTGCCGTTCCATGGTTTCACATTCGCTAGTACTTAATAGTAAAGTCATAAATTGATGTGTTATTTTTGTTTTACCTTAATTTAATTTCCTTTTACTTTTACTCTGAGTGTCATAGCACAGTGAAGATACATGTTACAATTACCAATTTTGGTTAAGTATTTATTAAATAAATATATCAAATCTATATATGGTTAAGCATTTAAAAGCTAGTATGTTTTCACTGCTTTTATGGAAGTTGACAAATTCTAACGGTATTAAAATATAGATAGATTGATATTAAATAATAAGGTAATGATAAACATGTCTAACTATCATTAAAACAGGAACATGTTTAGAGTCACTTCATGCTGAGTTGTATCTACCTTATATTTCTTGAACTTGATTTCCAAAACTTATTCCTCATCTGAATATTATTCAACATTTATAGATAAATCAATAAACTTTCCGCATTTACATTCAACAGATCATTTTGCTTCCCGAAAAAACACGACCATTGGTGTCTTGAATGATGAAAATATTAGACAACAGTTGAATATATTGCATTATAACGATAATTTCCGTAGAGAAATAACAGGATGGCGCAACAAGATTTTGATGTGCACAAATATTTACGACAGGATATCTTACAGGCCCCTTCTGTTTGCTGGCATTATAATCACTTTGAGTCTGAAGTTACATACATTAAAGTTATACGCTTGTTCTTAATGGACATTTGTCAAGTTTAAGAGTAACTTTACACCAGGATGATTTTTGTAGAAAACACATTTCCTGTAATTATAGGATTTTCAATGTCTTTTCTCTACATCTTGAAGGTATAATGAATATCTGCCATTGAGGATTACTGTTATTTGGGACAAGTCAAAGTAAATTCAAAGTGATTTATAAATGTTTAAGCATTGTAGTTTGGTTGTGTTTTGAACAGTGTTTTGTTTGAACATTGATTTATGATGGAGAATTGAAATACAGAGAAGAGGTATGTTAATGGAAATAATTCACAACGTTTATCAAACCTGAGTTGTATTTTCCAGATATAGCATTACAATGGATTGAATAATTTCAATAAAAACTGCAGTCCGTTGTTCGGACAAACCCTTGACAAGAAACTAGTATTCGAGTTGTCTTTCATACGGAGCTAGCTTGATCATAATATCATAAACAAACCTCTGCTTTACTGCGAACACGTCTAGGTTTATCAGGTTTAAAAGGCCGACTTAGCTATGCAATCAGCGACGCTATTTCAAGGAAATCGCTAAAAAGCCTTTGTCAGTTCTGTATGCCTCGGGAAAACAAGCATTTCAATATAATTAGCAATGAAATATAGGGTCATAGAGTAAAGGCAAAATCCCTAAATTAAGAAAAGCAGTAGAAAGTAATATTTTCGCTGCAGGGGAATAATAATCCATATTTTCACTGCAGTGAGACAAGAAGGACAGAGCCTACATTGTATTACCTCCCTTTGAAACACGATTATCTCCCTTTGCGGAAATCGAGCACAGGCCTGACGTCACGGCGTTGGTTATGATTGATGAAAAACGACTCTTTACGATGTTTTCAGTATATAACTGTTAACATCTTGCAGTGTCAATGCATCCATTGATATAAAAAAGACGAAGGTCATAACTTGTTGCTATAGTTAAGAAAATAATTTTATCGCAAAACAAACAAAACAAAATAAGAAAGCGAGAGATCTGTCAGACGGACATGGTGCTTCACTCACTGTATCAGTTTGCGTCAAAATTGACTTTCCAAAATACATAATGAGCCTTTGTTTCATTAAATTATAATTAAAAACTGATATCAATAACATTCACAAATTTTATATTTTTCTGAAAAGTCTTTCCGATTAAATATCGATTTGTTTATATCGAACTATTTTTTTACCGAGAAATGACAAATGCAGTCGCTAGACTGTCATTCATCACAACAGCAAAACTTTGCCTTCCGATGTCTGACAACTGCGTTTTATGATTATAAAAATGGACCACTTGAGTCTTCTGTACAGAACACAGTCACGTTAAAGGCGAGTGAAACATGACATAAGCCACTGTTACAAGAACCAATCTATCCATACAATAATGCTGCTATTGTATGAAATTCAGCACATAGACAGTATTGCAAATGTTGCTGTAATAAAAGATTCCTGAGCCTAGGAAGTGCTCGTAGCAAACAAGTGGGTAGCGTAGGAGTTAATCACTTGAGCTACCTGTTAACTGAGACAGAGTGTATAGGACATCTTTATAGCGATTATGAATCGGGAGCAGCCATAAGATCAGGGCTTGTTCAGTTACTTTCAGTGACACACGGAGAAAAACGTAGCTAGGAAAAACATATTGAGTCTTCTTGACAGATCACAGTCATTGAACATTGCATTAGATAGACAAGTATTTTCTTTCTATCAAATTATTTTTCAACAAAATTTGCTATTCAAATTCCTCAGTATTAAACTCCTTTCGATTATGAACATATATTACACAGTGGTAGTAGGACGTCGTATTGAGACTTCAGAATAATAGATCAAAAACATGGCATAAAACATCTAATCCGAAGTGCTTTATTATAACAGAAAATTAGATTACCTATCGGTCTATACTTATATATCGCCATGTTATCCAATACATAAGGAAAATATCTTAGTAATCAAACATTTTTACGGCGTTTCTTTCTTACATGTTACTAAAAGTTTGATTATCTAATTTAGAAGTAAAATATTTAAGTAATTTCAATACGAAATTTATTTCATTTTCCAAAATATCCAGTACTGTTATGTATCAATACCAAATCTCGATGCAATCAAACACTGCCATACATACCGCTTTCAACATAGTTATATTTGTTTGACGTTATACTTGACAACTACATCTTCGGTGCCAATTAAACAAGCATACAACACTTCTAAGAAACGGTATTCAATCGTCAATAGGCCGGTTTTCATGTTTGATATGTTCCCCAATACGTTAGAGTGTTATCATGAATACATCAGAGGACAAATTGCGATGTTACCCCGGCTTGTATGTACATGTATACAGCTAATGTCAAACTTAGAGTGAGTAATTGTTCCTTGATATGGCAGGTTGATGTCATAAAGCTGCACAAACAGCTAACTGCCTGAATGGGTGACAGCTATACGGGTTGATCAATACTACTTCCCTTCAACTAGTTACAGCTGTCTTTCTCCCAGGGTCTATCTTACTGGTAGATAAATCAGCTATCAGAGGTTCACGAACTTAAATCTTGCATAATGAAGATTTTCGAAGATTAAACATAGTTTGAGTATGTATAATTGTAAATATTTAACAAAATAATTTACTGCTTTCGAAGACAATATCGATTTGACAAATAAAATCATAATACATGCAAGTTACAAAAGTCAGAAGGGCTTCGATAATATATATATTTTACGGCCGCTTCGGCATCTACGAGATACTTGATTCATTTCGGTTACTTAATAGTGAATGGTATGTTATGCCCAAATAACTCTTAAACATTATTTGAAAAAGCATGCATTTTAATAAGTATTCAATGCTACATAATATTTAATACTTGATAAGGTTTGGGTGTTGTTGTACACAAGATATGTTCAGATCCGTCGATCATTAGCATCGGATCTGTATGGAAACATTTTAAACCAGGTTTTGCAAATTTAGTATCAAACACTTACTTTAGTTTAAAAAACCGGTATGTTTTAGCATTACAAACATAATTGAAAATCATCGATTTTTAAGACATACCTGTATCCATGTTATTGTCCCTCCCGCTCTGACCACCTGTAATCTAACGCCGGGCGGGGAACTGAGTCACATAACAGCTTCCTGATAAACCACCTCCGTGTATATTACGTTATTATATAAACTCTCTGCGACGAACATACTTTATTAATATCATTAATCTCGAGCTGGCGACAGTGTACCTAATTGAACTCTCACAAGTATCTTTCATATCCTTCGCGTCATAAAACTGCATTTACTGGTTTCTTGCGCATTTTGCAGACCTTCTACTTCCGTTTTAGAGACACAGTGATAAATTGCGTGCAATATTAAGATGTGAAGTTTTTTGCGATTCTATAATGTATGGTTTCCTTATTTACGGGGGAAGAAAGAACATCTCACAAACTGAAAAGTAATTACTCTAAGAATAGATGTGTTCAACGTTAAAAAATTCGATTGAAATTGACTAGAGTTAAATGTCAAGTCGTTCTTCCAATAAGAATCTCGCTAACTGTTTGATTCTCTATTACCCTTCAGCAAATAAATTCAAACATTTCAACAGCATGAAAATGTTTGAAAAGAAATTGAACCGGAGTTGAGTGATTCAGAACACGTGATTCAGATGTGTGTCAAGGTTTTTACTTCAATCAAATGTCTAACGTATCGTATTGCAAGAGTACAAGATTATTAAAGTACAATGATAGCCAATATACATGTAGTTCCACGGATGATTCATTTGATTTGTATCAACATGTTCGATTTCAATTTCATTTTTTCGCAACATCCTCGGCTATTTAACTAGTGCCATTACCAACACTTGTCAAATCGCTCTATCAACACTATACGGCATCTGAACTACCATACTGCGTAATTTAAGCTCTAAAATGTCGATTGAAATACTTTCTTCAACAAACTTACTCTTGATTGCAATTGCCATTTTAAATGATTTTTATACGCGTATGGGCACATTCAAGTACAGCCTACCCTTCTACTTCTTCCACTTCCGTTTGCAAGTTGAGTGTAACAATAACTGTGCCAAATGAAAATACGATTTTAATTGTTTTAGATGTAATCAAATATGTGTTAGCATGAGGTTTATACCTAAACAGTTATTAGAATTTATGCATTCGAATATATCTGCAACTGAGATAATTTGCAGTCGGGAAATGATACCGATAATAAACAGCTTTACCTGGAACTTTTTAGCGATTGTGAAATATATTTTAAATAGAGGGTAATTATATCTGCGGGTTTCAGTAAGATCTATGTCGCCTATGTGTCCCAAAAGAACAATCTCTTTCAAGGCTGCCAAATTGTGGAAAGAAGTGCCATGACAGAGAACCTATAACAGTTATTGCTTTGGGGTCCAGAGACCCCAAAGTTATGTAACAGTTGATATTGAAAACTAATGGCAGAAGTTTCTCTCTATATTACTCTTGAAAACTTCAAAGAGAAGTTTCAGCCAATGATATTTGTTTTAAGCATATCTTGGTATTTCGAAAGACCAATTGACAGAGCTGTAGCAAATTTATACCCACGTGACCATGTGGGTGGTACGAAATAATTGGCAAGCCTTTATTTGGAAACTGATTTTTATAATAATGTTATGATGTAAAATATATCGAAAATTTTCAAAAATATATGGATGAGCGTTTACATCCTTAATAAATATCAATTTTGCATATGCATGTGAGCTGTTTTGTAGTTATTCGGTGTATTATTTTGCATTCCACATTCGGAAACGACATTCCATTTCAACTAGGAATTCGGTTTCTTCAATTTTTTTTACTATAGGCGAGCGCTAAATGTCCCGCCTTGTCAATGACCGATCGTTCGCTCAATGCATCTCATCGCTTCACGGAAAAAATGGTACTAAATAGGCCCTTTTCAAATTTCATGTTTCAAAACATAACGTTATAGATGATTTATTTACGATTAAAGGTGTCTTTCGAAGAAAGTATCGACATAGAGCCTAAAGTATGATAAAATATTCTTAAATGTCATCCTATAACATAATGAAAATTATGAACTTGTAGCTGAGATCATTTCTAAATTTATCAGCAACTTTCGGCTGTAATTCGATCAACACTCAATTAAGGAAAATTATTCTTGCAACAAGTAATTAACCTCAAAGTCAATATGGGAAATTCGTCGGGTTTAAACAAAATTTGCGGGTATTGGAAAGCAATGGATGAAAGTTTACTATAGCGCAACTATTTATCTTCAAGTTAATTACCGGCTCTCGTATTAAACTCGCCGTCAGCTATCTTTTAAAGCACATAAATTTGAATTAGCGTATTAATGTTTAAAAATTGATATCATAATTGAGATAGGAGACATATCTATCATTGTTGAACTTTTAGCGGAACGAAGAAGATGTTTTACTATGTACATAGTGTACTGATAACTATCAAAACAAAGAGCAAAGAACATGCGTCTCCGATTGAAACAATATATTCAAGTAAAAGTCCCCGTCCCCGTCCTCCCTAACCTAAATCTCCTGGTTCTATATAGTGAAACATAACCGGGTGCCCCAAAGCTTGCCTTTTTGTAGGCTTTTCTTGTTTATTATTGCCTTTGTGACACATGAAGCGTGTATAAAAGGTCTTCGATGTTAGGTAAAACACATACAATCAATATTTTTGCATCATTTGACATTGAATCACATTGTTTTTATTGTCCCTAAAAAAACATTGATTGAAGATCTCTTTGATAGCCTTATCGTTAATTATAAGAATGTTGTTTTTCAATCCTTCTGGACAAAATTTACATTTACTATATTTTACCTCTCATACATGTATCTCATATAATTTATTTTTATCATTTAGAATCAATTTGTCGAAAGGTACATTATTGTACGACCCAGATGTATTGAGACGAAATAAGACAAGGATGGGTGAGTATCACTTATACATTTTAATCTAGAGTAGATATAAGCTAATTTGATGTGATATTCTACACGAGTTCTGTGATCACACTAACAAATACGCATAACATCAACTGGGTACGGTATTGGTTCTGATTCCTTTACAGATCTAAATGTGAGAATGTAGCTTTAAGTGACAGCAACATACAACATCTCTCCCCACTATAACGTATAGTAGAAAGATGATGGTCATGTTAAAAAAATTTGTTATCTAATATTTTTAGAACCTATTGAAAACAAATTATTTTTATACTAAGGCATTAAAATGAAACCAAAAGGACAACACTGCCGCAGATATTTTGCTAAATTCACGATTTCTAAAGAGCGACTACAATTGATGAATGAATATATTTACCATGCTATGGTACGGAATGATGTGTTAGTGTTTAGTATGGTGTCAGATGACATGTTGTGGATTGAGTGAGGAGGTATGATAATTTTGATGATGGTTCACAGTTTTACATTGTATGATTGGTATCGTTGTGGAAAAGTGTTTTGTAGTGGTATCATGGTACCTTGCAGGACATTTTAAGGCATGGCATGGCGATGTGTGTCATGTTATTGTTGTATGGCATGGTGTGGTGTGAAGGGATGTCTGAGGTATACATGCATTGCTGTGACAATGAGGAAGGCTGATTGATGTGACTGGTATTTGTATGCATGGTATGGTATAGTTATGTACTGTGAAACATAGAGTAACATTTAGTCTGTGACATATACTAAAGGATTATTGTATCTTCATCTGTATCATTTTATTATTTTAAGTAGTCAATCTACATTTCGAATTAGAACCAATTCAATGTGCATTGCTTGTTTTGAAGCAGGAAACGATAATGGTATAATGCTAAGATATGATGTTGTATGGTACATACATGGTGTTTTATGACACCATGGTGTCTTATGATGTTATATGGCGATGTGTAAAGTTGCGTTGGTGTCGTTGCGTGACAAATCCGGGACCGCATAGCACGACATGTTGAATGTACTTGCTTTTAATGCTGTGGTAGTTGCAGTGTAAATACCTTGTTTTCATGCTATTCATATCGACATTGCATACTGGTCTGAATCCATCTTAAGAGAAAATATTTCTTATCTTACAGTATACCTATATAAGTATAGAACATGTACGTTGATGAAGTTAGTGAGCAGTCTAGTTCAACTAATTCATTTAAGTCTCTGCGTCATATTTGAAGTAACTACGCCCCGAGGCGTTGGTATAACATATAATCATATTATCGAGGGATATATATTGTGTTGGTAATCTGGGATGTTGGTATCTTGACGCCAGTGTTCTAGTGCGCTACCAGACAGAAACTGCGATATTTTGATATTCATCCCAAGCCTGCAGTATATATCGACAGATATGGTAACCAGCGGAGAACACTTCTTACGCTTTATCAAAATTGGCGTTAAAAATCATCTGACATAATGCTTGAAGCTTAAATGCTTAGGTATCCATGGCTAATACACACAGTAAAGCCTGTGTTAAAACGGATCGTAGTGTGTTAAAAATATTATAAAATCTCTGGCCTTTACTCTCACCAAATGCCCCACGCAACATTAGGCGTAAGTGAGTCAAATATCACAAATGTCTGACATTAAACATCTCCAGCGTGAAAACATTAAGTTTTTCTGATGTCCACAATGTCTTACTTGACCTACCTCTATGACAGAGAATGAAAGAATGAATGACAATCAATTTGTATGTCCAGGTTAACCTTCTCAGTAGCGTTTTTCAAGGAGAAATGCAAAAAATACATTTACAGTGTCATCTATATCAAAACGTCAGCACCTTTCATCTGTTCCATCTTTTGTTTGAGTCAAATCCATCCAACCAAACAAACAAACTGCAAGAGTGTCTACGCCTTAAGAGCAGTTGACTGGTTTAGACCGCATTGGTGAATCTCCAAATAAAGTTGGAATATCGTGTAAGTCTCTAGCTCAAGACATTTATGATTCAATCGGATACTGTTCCTATGCGTCACTCTGTGTTCATCTAGAATTCCCTTTTCCATCAACATGATGAAAGTCCAAGGCAAGTGTCCTAGGTGAACATAACAGCGAGACTCAACTGAATTTTATTTAGGGCTCCTTTTAATAACCAACCAACATTTACTACGACGTCCACTTTAAGGGGCAGTAGCACGGTTTTTTGATAATTTTATAATTTTAACTTTTTCACTGATAATTGTACGTTAATGCTAAATGTATTATTTTTATGGTGTAAAAAATCTCATAACAGAAACCAATTATCCATAGTCAGAGGACATAGTATGAAGATTCACCTTAAATCCATGGGCAGCCATTTTGTGTGAACACCTTTTTAATTCATTTTGTGTTCGAATGAGGAATCGCATGGCTTAACTTCACATTATGTATTTGAATTATTACTGCTCCATTTAGTTAGCAAGTAAGTTAAAAGTAACTAGTTTATCATTATATTCGCAAATGCATGATCACGTGATTATAATTAAAATTGTGTAGACAAGGATTTTGATTTTTGGGTTGATTTTGATATTGTCGAGGACAAAAAAAGTCATTAACTATTTGGTATTAGAATCTGACACTAAACGTGCAAACAATAAGAAGGACAAGAAAACATCAACAGTCTTCAAGAAAATACAAATTACCATAGTGAGAACATAATTGTATCAAAGCGGATTCCTGATTCTATTTGTTGTCAATAAATCGACCACAAGCAGATGAGAAAGATAAACAACAAACAGAAGACACAATCGCTGTCATCAGATTAATCTAAAAATAAGGAAAAGGAGATTCACGGGAAATCAGAAGAAAGAGTTTACATTAAAACTTGACGAAAAGTTATAATGCAACTATACACATGGTCAAGTATTAGACATCTCTGTATATGACAAATTTGATTCATGTTTCCTTGATTCTAGTGATCTAATAGATATTGTCAATTGTTGACTTCGTTTCATACATACATAACAGACTCACTGGATCAAACGATATACCTTATTTAAACAAACTGGGACCTTTGTAAGCTATATATACCGCATTATAACTACACCAGAAAGTTTCTTCTAAACTTTCTTTTTCTTGAGTTTATTTCTTGAGATCATTTGTCCCAGATGGAATGAAATAACTGAAGTAACATGATTGTATGACATGACTGATTCATAAATACACGGTATGATAATTAAATCTTCATTTTGAGCATAACACTACATATCACAGAGTGAGAATCCGCTAACAGAATGTAGGTGATCACAGTGATTGACAATGAAAGAAAGTATTATCGTAAGTAAATCAAATCGGCTGTACAAATATAGAACATAGAAATATGGCCTCTTCATTTATACCGCCAAATTTCCTGCAATCTGTTTAACAATACGAGACGAGTCGAATCTTTGAATTGGTAAATCCGGCTCCAATATACAACAGTTATTCGATCAATTTCTGTCAAATGTCTTCCATGCAGTCACAAATTACACATATTAGGATTCCTCCTTAATAACATTATTGCATACATAGATGGTTTCAAAATGCGGGTTATTTCCATCACAATCTTATTTGAATTGATTAAGTAAACATAGCTTGTAGAAAACCTTTAATATTTTCACAAAAAGAAAACTATAAAGATATCAAAGCATCGTGATTTTCATGAAAAGAAACATTAATCAATGTAACACTTTTCACCTTTAAACCGGAGGGGGGGAATTTGCTTGATCAGTCATATCTCCTCCAGGTTAATTTTTGTAATAAATACTAATTGAATAAATATAGCTGTAGGTAAATAAACGTCACCAAATTGAGATTGTAAATGGGGTTACATATGAATAACCAAGATTGACCTAAACCGAGATCAACAAACAACAAAGAAGTAAAGACATATTTGGAATAAATAAATTTACTTTGAAACTAATAGTAAATATGACAATTATTTGATTTTCACACTTTTGTATATCGGATAGCTTAAAATGTAAAGGCTATACATGAATTTATAAAGCTATATGGAGATGCTTTGATACATCAGTACTGACCTCATTGGAAATAATAATGTTCTGAAATGTGAATCTGTATGCTTACGATGTATTTGTATTGATCATACTAGATCCTCTTTAATTTTACTCTCAATACAAATATTAGAATGCATGTGCTTGCCATCAAGGCATAAAATGACAAAATGTGTGTACTATTTAATTGTTCTGAAGGTTTATGTTATTATTTATTCTTACAGGGAAAGTAGCACGTTTTTTGAAAATTTTATATTTTCATTTTTCCACTGATATTTGTAAATTAATGCTAAATATATTATTTTGATAGCGTCAAAAATCTCATACCATAAATTAATCATCCACAGTCAGAGGACAAAGTATGAAGATTAACATAAAATCCATTGGCGGTCATTTTGTGTGAACACCTTTAATTCATTTTGTGTAAGAAAAAGGAATCGCATTGCTGAACTTAACATTATTCATTTGATATATTAATGCTTCATTTAATTTAAATACATTGTCTCTCAATTGGAACCATTTATTTTCATTTTCCTGACATCACCTTATATTCCCCCTATATACGTGCTACTGCCCCTTTAACAGTACAAAAAATACATTCAACTGTTTTAAATTTTGTTCATTAATACGTCATCATTTGCACACTTTTCCATCATTTTTCCTTTATCTCATTTATCGCTTATTAGTAAATCATTTTTCGATGAAATTTTGAAGTTGCATACAATAGACACACAAACCTTTCTTAATGAGTATTTATATATTTATTTATGAGTTTTTTCTGCTGCCCGAATTAGGACAGATCCAGTAATAAATCATGCCATAAAAAACGTTTGCTACTAATACGTTCAAATGCTAATATTCATATAAATGTAAATGTTCTGATCATTTAAGTGACCCAATATATATTAACAGCAAATCATGATGCAGTTTATCAATTGTTCTTGATGCAAGACATCAGTTGGATATACGATTGTTTCAAGAATGATTGATTCTGTTGTTCCAGCGTCTAGACATGATCAAATTAGCCAAATGGGTAAACATCACGCAATTAAAGGTAACACTACGTTGAATAGAGCATTCGGAAATGAATCCTTCCAGTGAGTAAAAAGCTTTTCTAACCGTGGCGTGATGACAGATAGCAAGAATTCGAACTCGAACTTGTCTGTCATGCTGTCACATCAACGAAAACGAATGGGCTGAAAATGATACCTACTAGAAAAAAGACTAAGACGGACAGTAGCACGTATCTTTAAAATTTTACATTTTCAAGTTTTGACTGATAATTGTATGTTAATGCTAAATGTATTATTTTGATAGTGTCAAAAATCCCATTAAACAAATCAATCATCTATAGTTAGAGAAATTATAAAGATTCACATTAAGTCAATTCTTGTGTGAACACCTTTAATCAATTTTGTATAGGAAAATGGAATCGCATTGTTGAACTTTACATCATATATTTGATTTATTACTGATTCATGTATTTAAAATACATTGTCTTTCAATTGGAACCATTTATTTGCATTTCCTCACATCACCTTATATTCCCCTACAAACGTGCTACTGCCCCTTTAACGGTTACAAGTAAAGATGTTATTTGTAGTACATCGTACCTGATCATCTTACTCAACAGGTTATGTAGCCACATAAACTGTTCTGTAGTAAATTACATGCACATGCTTTGTTTGTAACGTTTCGTTTGCTGTAACGTTTTGTTTGTCATCTGCCATTTTCGAATTCGTGGATTAACATGTCCGTGGTTCGCATGTCATCTGCCAGCACGACTTGGCAGATTTGGGACCAATAAAAATGAGTCAAGTGCCCTAAAGTTGGTTAATCGGTCTCATGAACGTTTTAGGTACGATTCATGGGATGCACGTGATTATCATGAAATGCATGTTGATATTGATCATGACACTCATGATGACATGGGACGAGAATCGTGAGAAGTTGAGGGTTTTAACCAGTTAGAATCTAAAAGAGTAAATATCGTTGTCCTATTCCGAGTCTGCAGTAAGTCAGATGTACCTAAACTTGTCTCGGTTTATCGGTTGTACTATTTGTCAAGAATCGCACGTCCAACTCGCCCTTTTGAACTCGTTGGCCTCAAGAATGACCAATATACCTTAAATAGGGATGGTTAATACATATATATGTAACTTAAGGAACTTAATATATTTTCTATGGTATTGACAGTCATGACCTAAAACCTGCTCCTTTAACACGAATCGCCGTGATCTCAACATAACTAGTGCAAACCTATAACATCAATAAGATTTGTAAATGACATATGAAGGAGGAAGACATCAATTGTTTGGAATGCAGACTTGACATTTATTTGAAGGTCACCAATAATGATTGATCGTATTGTTTGAGCGTTACGAAGCTCGCCACAAAATACACATGAAACGGATTTGTAAACATCCAAGAACATATATACAGCAATTAGCTTCGGAGCTATCTGTCATGTCTCAATCACTCTAGAACCAAAGAAGGTCGGGACTGCTTAATTACAATTACTGTCTTCATAAGAGCCCAAATACAGATAATTCCGTTGATGCTTAAACCCCTAGTTCAGATATTTTTGAAACGTTGGCAAATCGTTGGACTATATTTAAAAAAAATCAATTTCCTGGTTTATATTTAAAATCTGACTTAGGTCTTACTTTGCTTACTAAGCATATTTGGAATGCATGATGTAGTTCATATATTGCAAAGAATCCTCTTATGCCAGCCAGCTAGTGTCAGTTTGAACCTTTTGCGTAGGGCAAATATTGGAATTAGTGAGTTTTGTTTGTTTGTTTGGCTATTTGTTAACTTTATACAGGCATGACGTACAAACTTTATAAGGGCATCATACATCATATAAAGAAACCCTTATGTATCAATTCGGCGTACACGGTATATGTATTTTGGAAGATAAATACTTATATTCTCATTTTGTTTTAGCTTCACAACAACATCAAACAAAAATTAGAATGCACTACCACATACCACTTGTATGCGTTATATTGTTACAACGTGTATACATAGAAAATGCCACTAAACCACATTCAAACCGAGTATAGATATGAAAAATTCATATCATTTTTCCTTTTTGGTTATTTCACTTTTGATATAAGAATTAAGTCGATGGAATAAAACAATATTGCTTCTCCGGTAGATTATTTTCTCGGCCAAAAAGATTATAGCATTCAAGGGATTATCATTTCTACCTTTTATCCATAAGTTCAAAATGCACATTTAAAAAAAAATGACCTAGCTAGTGTTTCCACCTAATTTTTACACTTGTGTAGATAGTGTCTTGTAGGCAGAATGTTATGGATAATCTTATATTGGAAGATATATGCAAGGAGTACATTTGTTTCTGATACGTTAGATATTGTCAATTCGGAAAATTTCCCAATGAGTAACTGGACATAAACACAAAGTTTGAGTACGGTAAAGTGGCATACATCGTTTTACTCAATAGATAATTGTTATTGTGCCACATTTTGAAAGGGAAGATAGGTAGCTATATAGGATATCTGTTTAAGGAAATTTTGGTATGGTAAGTCGACGGACATATGCCATGATCGTTCAAGGTCAATATATTACCAGTTTCGCCAATAAAGTCATTTATTAAACCAATCAACTAACTAAACAAATATAAAGACTTTCAGTGTCACCACTCAAGGGCTAGCACATTGTCTGCTACAATTATGGCAACAGACGTGACAAACGTCGGCTCACGTTGGAAAGGCGTTACCTTGTGCACAAAATTTGTTTGTTTATGTACATTTTCAGATTATGATTGATGTCTTAAAGTATCATTCAAACAGTACCTTCATCTTGGTATTAAAAACTTTGCGGTCACTGCAAGTGGAATTGGATGCTCTATCAATATCAATAAAATGTACTTCTATACAGTTTAACCTTTGTTCTCAATGTTTGCTTAAATACAGTGCATAATTTCCTTCATTATCTCCCAACAGAAGCAGATCAGGTCATGTATTTCATGAATTGATCTGCCTCTGTGGAGAGAGAATGAATTTCTTTTCAGCACTATAGTTTATAAAAAATATCACTTAATATAAAAAGCTTCATTCACAAAGATGATTATGTTCTAATGTTTTCTAGTTGTACGAATGTATTAAGGTAACTCTCGAAATATCTTTTCACGCTTTTAAACAACTAGCTAGAGTTTTCATTTTCAATGATATTAAAAATTATTTAATGTTCATCGTGTTTTGTAAAATATCTATGGGCCTGTAGCCTTTAACTTGAAATACATTATTTTTCGTTCGCCATATTCTGCACTTTTAAAAGGATCGTGAAATTTGTGAGTCATACAGCTTATAAATATCCTTCATGTGATTTATATGAAAGACTTATCCCCAAAACACAGAATAGCGAGATGCAATTTAAGTTGTCTCTTAACATTCCTTCTTCATAACAAAGGTTGTGCTAACATGCACAAAATCAATTAATATGTATCTATTTGTGTATTTGTGTCAAATTGTAAAGGAATAAAGTTTTAAATATTCTGCCATAAGCGTGTAAGTGATGATTAAGACAACCATGAAAATGAAATCCCAATTGTTCTTACACAAGGTAGGTTATTTATCATCACATAACCGCTTGTCATTAGAGAAAACGAAAATTCACACCATAACTAAGCCCCAACCGACACGCAATACAAACCACGACGTCTGATGTACGTTTTACAAAAACAAAAATATTTAATCAAAATGTCACGTGAACCTCGAAAAACATCTTTTTATCACATAAAGTAGCTTTCAAATCGTTTTGAATGTTTTAGATGATGCTTCTTTTGTATTCATTATTAATATGAAAATTTAATTTCGCATCATCTGAGTTATCTGTTCCTCCGGTTACGTATACCGGTATAAACTATAGTATCCTCTACAAGAAATGAAATAACAATATCATTAAGCTTCTTATTTCTATTTCTGTCAATATCTCGTCGACACCAAAGGTTGTCTTGATTGTTTTAAGCTTCTTTAACAATTATTACTCATGCTCAACACCCGATGTAAAAAAAATTAAAAAGTAATTAACTTTGAAATGCTTCATAAGTCCACTTAAACGAGTTCATGTAATTACCATTGGGTTGTTAAGGTTATTTACATTCAAAACTTAGCTGTAGGCAGTTTGGTTTGATCGAGTTGAGTATTTTAGAGAAATTGCAAACTAATGAACAATAACACAGATTCTTTGATGCTCATCGCAAGTCCTCTGGCAATGGTTTCACTTCAATTTGCCTTATCATGCATCGGGCTCAGGGCAAGTTTTCTTTCATAACACTAAAAGTGTCACAAAAATGACAAAATGATTGACTGAATATAATTATTAGATTTTTAACATGTTTTCATAAAGTGTTGAGATAATTACGATACAAAGTACTGCTATAACGAACAAAATAATTTTTTGTCATGCAATGCCTTGTGTATACGACGCATTTTGCACAAATGCAATATTGCTTATGGTATTATATATACACACGTGAGTTAAATTTATGGTGTGTTTATTCATTCAAATGTCATTAAAGGCATTTATAAGTTGATGTGATAATACAAGAGATATGTGACGGATAACAACAGCCGTATTGTTTTCTCAAGACGTGTCTGGGCCAAGGCAAGAATTGACTCAGAAACGTCATGAGAAATCAGTAAGAAGTTGCTATCCATAATATTTGTCTCGTATAATAGAAATTGTTTACGGCTCTTATGCATTTACAACAGCGGTCCTTACTATAACCTTCATGAGATCTGTTGCCTTTTTCATCTATTTTATCTATAAACAGGTTACAATGGTATGTATATTTACAGCCAATGTAAGACTTATATCAATACTTCGGCTTAACCTCGTCTGATCTAGTTAGAACCATGTAAAATTTGATCAGATGTCTAGTGTATTGCATTTGACAATACGAACTTTGACACTGTTTTTCACGTTCTTTTTGACATGATATAACTACAAACACTCCATACAATCCTTTTGGGGATTCTAATGAGAGTGACTTTTTGTTCCTCAATTTGTAAAGTAGTCGTTTCGTTTCGAAAACATTACCAAAAGTTTGATTATTTGAATTCTCAAATATGAGTTTGTTGTACACTGTCTGATTATATTTGTATTGATTTGATAACATCCAGCAAAGATATGTGGTTTTAAAAGACATTTCTCATCGTAATTTGTGTGAAGAATATGCCGTGCATGTGATTGATTAGATACCAAATTGACCAACCTTTGGTTCTGGAATTTTTGTAAGTTATATTATGTAAGTACATGTTATTAGCTTTCTAGAAGACTTAATGTTATTAATGTGAGCTAGCTTGATGGCAACGAGTATGTAATGACATTGTGTGTAATAATGAATGAACACAATAACGTATTTGTTATCATTAACTAACATATGGCACAATAATAATACTATTTTTACTTCATACTAGATATAACCCATCTGTCCCCAATATATCGGAACATCTATACTAAAATTCATCTACCGTAATTATAAGTTCCATTCCAATTAAAACTCGCCAAAATACATATCGAAGAAGTTGAAAATCAAAAAACACATTTTCAAGTGTTGACTAATCCAAAGTCCAAGTTGCTATTAGCTAGGTCAAATGGTTTTGGAGTTATGTTCAGGAAACGATTTCTAAGTTAAGTTTCCATGTAAACCGTCACAAATTAATATCCGAAGAAGTGGAAATCCCAAAGGCACATCTACACATGTTGGCTGACCCATATACCAAGTTTTGATGAGCATAAAGTTGTGAAGTTCGGACTGGAAACGAAATGATTACGGATGAGAGATGGCTATAAATCCCACGTTATAACAAACCGATGGGATAAAAAAACGTGGACAACTGTCTCGATGAAAAGAGTCGGTGACAAAGATCATCGTGACATAAGTTTCCTGCTTCTGAGGTTATCCACGTTTCTTTAGTTTATAGCTAACATAATTCTAACTTCAGATTTAACAGATTTGATGACGTTAATTTGAATGTATACGTAATTACACGCCTGATGCTATCCAACGTCATGGATAGTTTCAAAGGTGTAGCAAAAGCTGGCTTATCAGTTCAAGTAATTGTAAAAGAACTTCAATGTAAGGATAAGGCAATGACTGATTTTGAGGGTTGACCACTGTGTACACAGAAATGCTTACAATTATTTTAATGTTAACGCACGTCCCTTACATATGTAGGTTGGAGATTCAAATAAACAAGAGTTAGAGATTTATTATTTTCATGAATCTTCGCAACAAATGCTATCCCAAATCTTACGAATGTTATTTTTTCTAAAACTGCCACAGTCGTTACATACCGGTAGCTACAGTTTATTTCTCCCTCATCTAAGCTTCCTGAACCAAGTTTCCTATGCCACGTGAACCAAGTTCCTTTTGCTGCCATTAACAGACACATTTTTCAATGTTTCTTTGTTAGTTATTAACATTCTTAATTATGATTAACCTTCTGCAGGGTTAATATTCTGAAGTGTTTTCGCGTTTGTTGTTTGAAGTACAATTAAATGGAATCATTGAATTTTAAATTGCTTCCTTGGCAAGAACCAAAAAATGATCATGTAATTATCTGTCATTGTTTCATGTACACTCAAAATTGTTGCTGGAGGCTTAAGGTTTTCTTGAATCTAAACATGATGGACGTATCAAAGACGTCAAAGGTTAATGTCAGTTTTGCATTATTATCCAAGAATTTTACCCAAGGGAAGACACCCATCATAACAGTTTAATAGTTTTACAAAGTATTGTCAGTTAATGAAGATTTAGAATATATTACCCATGAATTGATGTATTCGCTTTAAAATGCTCACGCCATGAACAATGACAATTATATGAACATGGTGATTATAGATGTATATACATGTATGTACAATGTAGGTTTTAATTTGTTTAATAAGGTTTTGTTTTTATGATAGTTTTTAATTGTTCGTAACATCGCTTCGTAAATTCAACTAATGCTTTTTCATCACTTCATCACAATTCTTTACATATCATTTTAACGTATCATTTTACATATTTTCATTTCAAGACGACCTTACTTCATCGCAGCATTACTTTACTGCAGATTATCTACAAAATGATCAACAAAATGTTGTACAACAACAAACCTTATTTTAGGTACACAATGTAAGTGTTATGATAGTTATCTTATGTAATAGTCAATGGATTAGTCAAATTCATTATCAAAATATAAATATGATTAATTTATTGATAATGTTTTACCTTTAACAGTTCATGGAATACCTTTACTGAAAATAATACGCTTGGTTAAAGTAATAATTTCGATTTTATTTTTCGCTGTAAACGTAATCTTCCTTAAAGGGGCAGTAGCACGTTTTTTATTGGGAATATAAGGTGATGTCAGGAAAATGAAAATAAATGGTTCCAATTGAAAGACAATGTATTCGAACTAAATGGAGCAGTAATAATTCAAATATAAAACGTAAAGTTTAGCCATGCGATTGATTTTTCTAACACAAAATGAATTAAAGGTGTTCACACAAAATGGCCGCCAATCGGTTTTATGTGAATCTTCATACTTTGTCCTCTGACTATGGCTGATTGGCTTGTGTAATGAGATTTTTGACACTGTCAAAATAAAACATTTAGCATTAACTTATTAGTAAAATTATCAGTAAAAAAATAAAAATATAAAATAATAAAAAACGTGCTACTGCCCCGTTTAGCTCGATAAGCCCATTTGTCCAATAGATTTCTATGCCCCTATAAGTCATCCGTCTTCATCGTCGAGTTGTACCAAACAAAATGCGAAATAGATCACTTAAACCCACATCAGGACAGTAGGGTTTTGTTTCAGTTGGCTTGAAACCACGTTGTTGAAATACGGCCTGTCCTATCGACACGTATGCACTGGTGTGTCGTCAACAGACCTCTTTTTCTTGATTGCAACTCTCGTTGTTTAGGTAAGTTTGCATGGGTTGTTTATAGTTTAAAATCATCACTTCCCTCGAATCCCAGGAAATGGGCACCATGATCTCACTAGCCGAAGGTGAAAATCTAATTTACTCTGGCGCTGTCGAATTCTTGATCTTTGATTGCAAAATTGTTTGATTTGGTTAGTGTATCCCAGATGAATACATGTACTTAAGATCCCTGCAACCAGTCGGGTGTGAAAGTAATCTTGAACAGCATTATCGATGTTTCGTAGTTCACCACTTGATTCACCTCGCTGACGGTGTTTTGTATTTAGATTTCTTGGTATCCATCCTTTGACATCTGCAAGTGTTTGTGGATACGACACACAATACCATAAAATCTCTCGTCAAACATTATTCGACCATCAGGTTTGAATAAGTCCTTGACCCGGATAATTGTATCAGCTCTAATGGTTTCAGTGAGCTTTTCTGACCGTGGACTCTCATTTGAGGAGCTGCTACACCCATCTAATCTCCGCCTACCATTTGTCACTGTTAAATACTGAGGAGTTTGCTTACCATACCCGTTGGTCAAGCGTCATGAATTTCGGTTTCAGTCACACCTTATGTAAGGAATTTGATAACTGCATGATGTTCAGTTTTGCATTTTCACGTGCACGTTCACAAGTGATAGCAATGGCAATGGTACCCGCTTCTTAAAAGTTATACACTTCCCCTCGTAGTTCTCCAAACTCGTAGTTCTCATAGTTCTCCATTCGACTGTCATCCAAACAGATCACTATTTCAGAGAAGAGATGTTAAAGAAGATAACGTCACATAAGAGTTTACTTTGTGTGTCCTTCCGAAAGAATGAATATGAATATAATGAATTGTCTATATTTATGCACTTTCGTAAAAATATTATTTGATTTGTGACAGCTCTCATTTACCCGAGTCTGAATGTTTCCTTGTGTTGATTAACCAAAATCTCTCACTAAATATTTTCGAATCTTGTTGCTGGAGTATGCTTTCAGTAGTAACATAGGTACATGTACAGGTATTGATTAATCCTACCAGTATTTGGCTGCTATTTACATCGTTAGATAATCTGATCAAGCAAAGAAGTTGGTTGAATGCTATGCTGCTAGGCTAATATTTATTGACATGGTAACGTTTCAATCAGATCACACAGAGCAAATTAACCAGCTTTAATGGCATTTTAATAACACGGAATTTGCAAGATAATTTGTAGTCATTTCAATTAACACATTCAATGAACTTTATCAAGATAATTAAACCTAATTAAACAGCTTCGTTCAATTGTATGGCCTGAATCAATCCCATCGTCATATCCTCACCATTGCCGACAATCCATTTTCACCCCATGGAACATTTTAATAAGGTTTCACGAAAAAAGTAAACATCTCTCTGGAAACAAATTATTCCTTCAGGAATTATGCTTTGAACAACTGTATGTCTTCAGGCATCTGTCACAAGAATTATTCTTCAGAACAAATTGATCAATTATTTCCAGCAGTGGACCATGGCACAACCAAGTTAATTAGCTTGAAGCTGACGTCAAATTCTGACCGAAAGTTTGGCCGTGTGATTTCACTGATAAAACTCCCTATAAACAGAAAACATGTCCAACCGCCATTGGGTGTGTTGAGTAGCAAAGCAAATTATATAATTTAATATCGTAAAAAGGATAAATAATCGCAACACGTACTTTTTACAGCCTTTTTAAAACAAAACCCCTAGGACCACAAGTAATTCGCTACGATTCCAGATAATGAAATTTTATATCATCCATCATCTTAAAATGTACAGTTAGAAGTCTCTGTTTGAAATCTTCCTGTTTAAAAAAACTAGATTGAAGTTTCTCAGATTCCGCACACTGTTATGCCATCAATTATGCATTTCTACCGTCGGATCTAAACTTCATTTAAATAAAACATGGAAATAATTGTGATCATTTAGAAAACATCACTGAACTGTTATGACTAAACGTTATCACATGATCATCAATTCTGAAAAAGTCTGATCAATTATGTTATTTTTACAGTAGCTTCAATAGAAGTAGTATGCTGCCACAGAGTTACACAGTTAAAGCGCTATTAGCGGTTTGTGTGGATATGAGATGTCAATACATCATCAATAATGACCACTCGTCAGTTTACAAACCATATTCCCATTGCAATCCCAACTATAAAAGTCATGTCAAGAACACATATTGCATAGATTTTCTTTTTGAAATTTTCAATTTATAATATTTTGGGTAAGATATATGTCATAAAGTTGACTAGAATCAATTGTTGTAGTACTTTTGACCAATAATCTTTCATTATATCATATGTAATTGTATTGCAGACATATCAAACACTATGAAATATGAAAATCAATTGTTTACCCTCTTGCATCTTTCGTAATAATAGAACTGTCTTCAGCATACCCTTCACATAATGATCCTCAAGTTTTGTCTGTAAAAGTTTGTGTTACAAAATACTGCCACATTTCTATTCTCAAAAGTTGAGGATGTTACGTAGGTAGGTAAGTAGGTTTTCAAATAATAAAGAGCGTAACAAACGTTTGCATGTTATAGCCTTACTTCTGTTGTTAACAAATTGTGTTTCTTCTCGATAACATGTTCGTCTGGAAACATGTTCGTTTGAAAGCATGTTCGTCTGAAAGCTCGTGGCATAATTTTGCTATAACTTTGCCGGCCCTCAACACGAGATATGCAATGGGTGCATGTTTTACATATTGTAGTGTACATATTTGCAGGGCAATAAATAAAACAATTGTGCGATACAAATCTTTAGAATAAGAGATCAACATGTACAGCAATCGGAATATAGGAAATAAACATCGTCCTGATGAGATACATGTAAATACCTGTCCATTACTTCGCAAAATAACGAAGGACCTGTTTCATCACTTTGCAAATGACGAGGAAACTTCGATGCATATTTTTGTAATTTAACGGTCGTTTTGGGGTGAAAATAATGACAATTCGATGTTGCTTATCCTGATGATGTACAACAAGGTGTAGCGATATACAAATGGACAACAGAAATGATCTTATGACCTCAACGATATCAACAGTATAAGAGTGGTAAGAAACGTCTTTGCTGTGTTTCACCTGGTGGCAAGCAATGATTACAGGCGATATAGTCGTAATGTCAGCCTTGTATTTGAACATAATGGCAAATGGAACACTATCTTAAACTGTAGAAAGACATGTGTTGAAAGTTAGACTTCTCAGATGCCAAAAGAACTAGTTAACACATCATAAACATAACAAAACATTGGAATGAAATAACTTTTTCAACTTTGTAAAATTAAAAAGAAAAACAGTATCTAAGATATGAATCCGAGTTATTTCTATGTGGACGTCTCTATATTAAATTGTCAAACTTTGTACATTCAGAAAGACCTTATAGACCAAATGTTTCTTAAAGAGCACTTTATTGATCTTAAAAATTTATAACCAAGATAACAGCAGTCAGATAATGAACTTTAAATGACAGCTCTTGGCCAACATCATACATCTTCTTTGACTTTTTCTTTGCTTTGATCGTATTGTGTGTTGTGTCATTTATATCATCAATTCAACCGAACAAGACAATGCTATTCTGACATTTCAAAGGACAATTGTAAGAGGGATTTCTCTAAAAAATGGTATTGTATAAGAGATATTTAGAGATATAACTAGACCCTATATTTAGAGATATAACTAGACCCTTCTTTGTTCTTGAGATTGCAACCAAATAGCAACTGACATAAGGACATCACATACACAAAGTTGGTATTTTTAGTTTATTAAATACGACACAAGGGAATAGATTATATACATAGCAAATATTTTAGAACGATATTTAATGTTTGACGTCTGCAATCAAAATATTAATAAGGAAGAAAAGGATTTCAACAAAACTGCATTAATTTGAGGACAACACCAGATAATGTTGATTTTTTAAACAGATGCGTCTGGTGACAATGATATCAAGCTACGAGACATGGATAATAGTTTATGTGGATACTTTATGAGTAATATCATGTATGACCTCAAGTTATCAGTTCTGAGAAAAATCCCTACAAATTTGAACATTTGAAATAACAAATGTTTTTCACAGTATCATTTTTGCTCAATGTTGTCTCCTGTTCATGCCATGTGTAGCTAAAAGGGGCATTAGCACGTTGTTTTGATCATTTTATATTTTACATTTTTCACTGATAATTGTACGTTAATGCTAAATGTATTATTTGTAAAGTGTCAATAATCTTATAACACCAACCAATCATCCATAGTTAGAGGACAAAGTATGGAGATTCACCTGAAATCAATGGGCGGCCATTTTGTGTGAACACCTTTAATTCATTTTGTGTAAGAAAAAGGAATCGCATGGCTAAACTTTACATAATATATTTGAATTATAACTGTTCTATTTAGTTTCAATGCATTGTCTTTAAATTTGAACCAATAATTTCCATTTTCCTGACATCACCTTATATTCCCCCTAAAACGTACTACTGCCCCTTTAAAACTTTCCCATGATTGAGTCTTTTGTAAAAACATCCTTGTCAAAAACGAAATCCACAATATCATGAAGCTTCTTAGTTCTATCACTGTCTTAATTTGGACAAAGCCACAGGTTATATTGATTTTTCTTGAATGTATTAAGCTTCTTATGCCATTTTGCTTTGCTTTCGATAAAACACCTAGGTTTTGCGTCTGTGACTTTCTGCAAGTTTAACTTCCCACTTTAAACATTTAATTAAAATTACGTCTCAAAGTGTAATAATTAAAGAATTATCAAAGATAAAGTAACTTTGTAAATAAAACTAAATATTAATGCTGGAATTAACATCCAATCTTTCATGTAATTCATAGTTAAAGTCATCGCTTAAGGCTACAGAGTTTGATTGAGCTTAGTAGTTTTTCGTGAATAAAAACCATAAGATTCTTTGATTATAATAGCAAGAATCTCTTCGGGCAATGGATAAATTACAGTTGACCGTATTATACGTCTTCACTTCCACTCAAAGCAATGTGTTTTTGAAGGACAGAATATCGTCAAGAGACGCTGGACACTTGAGGTGTATTCAATTATTAGATATTTACCAATGAGGTACCATTACGATATCTCAGCTTGTCGAAGTAATGGCTTCACACATTCTCCTTAATAGTATTTTTCTGATCATGATCATGATCGTGTTCATAATCATCATGAACATGCTATATTGAAAGCAAGTTTACCAATATTGTTGTTGAAGAGAATATGTCTAGTATGTGATTTCAGTAAACACTTATATTATGAATACTGATTTTTTTACTGGTTAGGGTTTTCACGTTCACTGGTTAAGTTTCACTGCATGTACTCTGTGAAAAGACCTCAAAGTTATTGTTAAGTTTCATGTTAGAATGCTTGCAAACAAGATGCAGAATATAACGATGTATTCTATTTGGTTTACATCGCCGCATGAGAGATTTTAATTGGTTAAACAAAATGTATCCTCATAGACACGAATGTTCCTTTTGTAATGATGTTGTGTTTCATGTTTATCCTAAAATTAACGTGTTACGGCAATACAATACGAGAATGCGGATCAATTGTGAAAATAATTGTTTCAGATCTGAGGTAATTATAGTTTCAGGTGACACACATTTACACTTTCAAAAAGCATATTATGTCTGCTTTCATTAATTTATAATTCACTGGCATGTTCAAGTAAAGGACAAATAAGCTATGCATAGTCATCAAGAAAATGAGGACATATACTGACACAGTGCGACCATGATCTTTCTCTTAGCTGGTAAACCATGAATTCAAATCATGTCTTACCATTCTGGTTGCTGGTTTATGTATTGACTTTGCCTTTCTAGCGTGACACCTAATACCTATAGCGTCCTTCTCGGTAATAGCATTAACCAATCTGCACTTTTAACAACCACTTCATAACAAATAAGGATTACGAGTAACTCCGGAATTATCGACCCATGCCAATGGCAAAGTATTTTTACCATTCATCAAACCCAATTGAGGTCAGGTGCCTTTTAAGGAAATCGTCCTAAATTTCATGCGCAGAATGTTAGATCTAGTTAAATCTTGTTTGAAACATTACGTTGTAGGTCTATTTCCGTAGGAAATATCAGACTTGATGCGCACTTCCAAATTCATGTTTTAAACACAACAATCAGAACATTGTTATTTCCTAGCCATACTTTGATTTACATGAATTTTGTACCTGTTTTATCCTCCTCTGAAATGGTACATGTAGGTGTTCGTGATTGGTAAGTTCTTACTATAGATCAAGACAATCAGATCCTGATTGACAATTTTAACATGACTTCTTTGAAAGGCATTTAGAAGTTGTAGGATGAATTAGGAAGAATTCTATGGATTTTCAACTTCTTTATTGCGAGCGCGACGTTTCGGTGTAGATGCTAACACCATTTTCAAGCATCCGCACCGAAATGTCGCGCTCTTGTAATAAAGAAGTTGAAGAATCCATAGCATTCTTCCTCATCTATTTAACATGGACTTTCTTATTTCATTTATCTTGAAAAAAAATTTGGGTGTTAATTATCAAAATCATTTAAACAGAAGATATCAAATTATAATTTCACTCAACCCACAAGGTGGATAATTGTCATGTTCTTTATATTGATAGAGCAAAATAATAAACGAGTAACGGAAGTTATTAGAAGAAAGTAGTGTTTGAGAGACGCGACAGAATTAGAGCAAGGCCGGAACTGCGGGTTTCACCTTCCCTTGAACGATGATTGATTGATTTGTGATTTGTACTGATAATTAATTGTTGATTTAGTGATGTGGAATGGATTGATGAATGATTATTGAAATTATATTGACGAATGGTTGACGAATGATAAAAAGTATGATTGATGATTCATAGCTGAATAATTTACAAATGTGTGTTCAACTTTTGAATGATTTATTAAAGGATTGGTGAATGATAATATTTGTTGATGCGTTGAATGACTGATGATTTATCGATAACTGTTTAGTGAAAGAATTTATGTTTATGTCGAAACGATAGGTATACAATTTACATCTAGATTGACAGTAGAAAGATTTTTTTTTTAAACCGCTAACTTTGCCTGACTTAGGCAGACATGATTAAACTAGTATTAACGACATCTGGTTTTACATTTACATGTATGTTGTTAAAAAAAACTAAATTTGATCATTTTTAGAAATAACATTTCATTTCATTTCGTTTTCCAGGATTACCACTGAAATTTATTCTTATTGTTATAGTCTGTTCGTATGTTTCACCTTGTCCAACGAATTCTGAAGCAACTTGTACACGAATTGTCAGAAAGCTATTCTGCATGATATCCGGCAAGGATATGTTTTACCTGATTATTTATCAATATTTTGAAAGCTAGAACAGATGTCAACAATCTGTTTCCTAACTTTATTCATTGATATAAAAAAATAGCAGTTAGTTCTGATGTTAATTCTATTTAGAAAAAAAATCCTGAAAATGCTAATGTTTTTGGTTTCTCCAGCTATCATCCCTTAAATATTGTCCTTTTTTGGTCTCATGACAGATGGTCATAACTTCCTATAGCATCAAATAATGTATTGTTATCTGTATAAAACACTTTTGATACAACTTCTTTTCAATATCTTTCAATACCTTATATGAACTAATTAGTATTCATGTACAAAAGCCCTTAAAGATTCTCTATTTCATTTCATTTCATTGAAATAATGTTTTAAAGACTTTTCTTTTAATAAACAAATAAAATAAAAAAATTATTTACTAACAAAATGAATATGAAATTGAATTTTCTTTTTAGATTTATACATTTCAATACAATATAGACATCGTTTCTTTAACTAAACGTAAACTTTGTGAACTTTTATCATAAGTGGCATTCAATAAATCATACACGTTTCATAACATGAGTGCCAACTGAAACACAAACAGAATCAGGTCAAGTCCAGTCGTATCCATTTAGACTTCTTATAATGATGCTTATACAGCTGCGTACCTAAAGTCTGTTCACTTATCTGCGTCGTCGAGTCCAATTTATCATGTAGTTTGGAATCTATTTGTGACTATCTTGCATTGCAAAAACGAAACATAAGTTAGGATTCATTTTGCGTTAACATCTTAGTATGCCATATGTTGCTGTAAACTGTACCACTTATAGTAGGTCATTAAAGTGACCATCGGTCAAAATTTCTAAAACGCATTTTTCATTTTATACTACAAGATCCTTCGTAAGTAATCAAAAGCTTTGGACCTAATTTATATTTATTAATCTTTATATTAACTTTAATATTTATTAATTATTGCACTATGTCAATGTAATTGTGCTGACTTTGTTCTCACGGAGTCTTAAGGGAATGCTAAATCAAATTTTAAAAGATAACATTTCGGAAATATGACCCCATCCGTCTACCTAACCATGTCAATTTCTGCACCAGTGACTAAACGGTCCCAAAATATGGGTTGAGACTGCTTATATATACATGGACAATTGATTATAGTTTGTCAGTGGTGCCCGAGTTATTTTATTGAAGTCCAAAAGAAATTCAAATATATATTATATTTGCACTTAGATACACTAGTAAATGAAATAGCAGTTGGATTACAAACAGACAATTCCTCCTTTGCTTATGCAGTGATTCATAGGATGTATACTATTGATGAAATTTTATAAGAAATCATAACCCATTTATAGCTTAATTAATGGTATTATTCATCAGAATGCGAAACGTCAAATATCATGAATATAGAAGTTGTCCGTACATGTTTCCTCATAATCAAAATTTATACATTCAGAAATATATGGTAGACATTGATTCACACTGAGCCACTTCATTTTTCTTTAACATGTTACAACCAAGATAATGAGAGTGTGATGTACTTGAATTGATAGTTCTTCGCTCCTATCATACCTTTGTTATGCCTTTTCTTTGATCGTAATTCCATTATTTGTAATTATCCATTCAGCTGAGCTTGACACTGTCATTTCTTTTTCAAAGGACATCGTTAAGACTCAATTAAAAAGAAAAGTGCGTAATTTGGAGACAAACTTTACTCTACTTTGTTCTTGAAATTTCAGCCTTATAGCAACTGACAAGAAGAAATACGTTACACATAGGTGATCTTTTAAGCTAATCCAATATGAAAACATGGAACGGAAAATTTTTCTCAATCAACATGCATTAATTAAAAAACGCTTTTAATCATGGCAAATGACTTTGAATTGTCAGATCCTATGATTTTGATAATTTCTCATACAAACTTCTTAAAAAAACAACGCGTATTTTAAGGATATACAACTTCTTTCTCTATACAAGCGACATTAATTAAGCTAAGATAAGATAAGATAAGAAAAGGAAATATTTAGAGACTGTGATTGCTGTTATCTTTAAGATTCAATCCAGTCCAATACGGTGAAGACGTTGGCAGCTATCTTATTAACTGGCTGTAGAAGTGATGGAATCAAATATTAAACTGAAATAAAGGGAAGCTAAGAACTCATAGGACTATACAGAAATCTGGGTATCAAATAGACCATTTTGAAGTCTCCCATATACCCCGATGCTGTATAAGTGTTTTCGTAAAATTCAGACTTGGAGTAAACCACGACTAGAATCAAGGCCAAATGAACAGTTACCTATGGAAATATGGATATGCCCTACGGGTGGAAATTGTTGTGTTAAGAATGAATATTATGTTTTAAACTTTCTTTTATATGATGATCTAAAATATTCCTTTTTGAAACAAGCAGAATATTTTTGTCAAATTTTAGCCTTTTTAAAGATACAGGAATGTTTAAGTGCTCTCTACACACGTGTATTTAACTCCGTTGTGTGCCAAAGTCTGATCTTGTTTTGATAATTCACGATGAAAAACATGGTATTTGTATAAGTTACAGAATCTTATGTGTGTACATTCCAATGTTACACTTACAATTTTTTAATACCCCAAGATGTTAACTGTTAATTCTAACGTTTTTTTGTCAAAAATTATTTATAGCTTTTAATTCCGGTCTCATAAATCCTATGGAATTGCTTGTGTATACGTAATAAAACGTAAATAAAATATATGTCTGTCTGTACCGCAAAAGAACACATGTTTATGGAGTATCTTATTTGTCAGGGACACGTCACTTGTAGATAATCCCATACACATGATTCATGATTTTGCTTCGACGTAATCTCCACAAAGAAATGAAATCCACATTTTGATAAAGCTTCTTATTTCTATTACTGTCATAATCTTGACAAAGCTAAAGGCAATATTGATTGTCCTGATTGTCTTAAGCTTCTTTAACGCTGTTCACCATCAAGTCAATACGAGGTCGTGTTTTCTTCGAGTTTTCCATATTTAAGTAACTCTGCTGTTCACCTTTAACATTTCATGAAACTGACTTAAAATAGAAACTTGTTGGAATTTTCAAAGTTATTCAATTTCTTTTTGAAAAAAAAAATGTAATGCTATAATAAACATTCAATATTTCATGTAATTTCAGAACTATTGCTTACGGCTGCAGAATTTAATGGGTTTGTTTCTTGAAGGAACATTTCGATGAATTATTTCATGGTCTTTATGTTCTCCTGCATTCTTACATCATTTTTTCTCAAGGCACGGTTTTTTGTTCTAAAGATAAAATATAATCAGGAAATAAATCACTATACGTCTACTCATTTTATTTAGTTGATATAAACAGTCCCTCCATAATGATATTGATAACCAAAAGGAAATTTATTTAAGTTGATATTTGTATAGTTGGTGTTTTGCATTTGTGATTTGATGAAAATGTTAATAATATGAATATTGATTTTTGAAGGACCTGCTTTGTCACCGCGTTATATTGCCTTTTAAACATAACGTGTACGCAAGGCAATATCATTTGATCACAGAGTTTTTTATTGTCCTAATCTAAACTAACTGATAGCAGAAGTTGTGTCTAAGTCTTTAACTTGCAGTGAAATATTGTGATTGTCGGTATTTAGTGCTATGTTTAACGTTAATTATATAAGTGTCTATATTAAGATAAGAAAAGTGTTACATTATCATTCACTGATTGATTATATTGTCATTGTAGTCTTTATGTTTCATCTGGGCGGGACATCTTTGTTGTTATTTAAGCAATGTATAGCTTTGATACTTTCCTGAATGGTCATCCTTTAAAGGGGCAGTAGCATGGGGAATAAAAGGTGATGTCAGGAAAATGAAAATTATTGGTTCCAATGGAAAGAAAGTGTATTTAAACTAAATGAAGCAGTAATAATTTAAATATATAACGTAAAGTTTAGCCATGCGATTCATTTTTCTTACACAAAATGAATTAAAGGTGTTCAAAAAAAAAGGCCGCCAATGGATTTTATATGAATCTCCATATTTGGTCCTCTGACTATGGATGATTGGCTTGTGTAATGTGATTTTTGACACTGTCGAATTAATACATTTAGCATTAACTTTCAATTATCAGTGAAATATTTAAAATATGAAATTATCAAAAAACGTGCTACTGCCCCTTTAATATAATTATGATTCTAACATGACACGAAAACTAGTTTGAAAATACTGCGTTCTGATTGGTTACTCATAAACATTTTGGAGTAATTATTTCGCCGATAATCACCTCTAAATATTTACGACCGCTTCACATTCCTCCGCGCACGCGTATACAATCTGCACTCAGCGACTTTCTGTTTACAATCTAGACGACACTTAAAATTCAATATCAGAAACTTGTCGACATTTTGAAACATCTACAAATTTTAATCGAATAACCAGTTTTTTTTGTTCCTGTTTGAAGTGTTTCTTACTGCTTTGCGATGTAAATGGACCAGATCTAAAAACAAAATCAACGATCGCAACACCTCTCATACAGCGATTCGTCTAATGAACGAAAGCGACTTTATTCTTTAATTTCGCTGAATACTGTCACTGCCCCTACCTCAAATTTACAAGTGACCACTTTTCCTGTCACAGTCTCCCCAACCATGACACAAAATATAACTTTCTTGACAGCTTCCACTAAGTTTGAAACAGTGCATTCTTTACCCCTAAATAAACATTTCAAACCTCGCAAGCCCATTCTGTTTTTTATTTTGGGGTTGTATGTCGTGCATTCTTTACCCCTAAATAAACATTTCAAATCTCGCAAGCTCGGTTTGAAATTATATTTAGGGGTAAAGAATGCACGACATACAACCCCAAAATAAAAAACAGAATGGATTTATCCCCTAATTATAAACCTTAGTGACGTCACTCTATTTTTCTTTGTACTTTTTGCAACCTGCAAATGTTTAGCAATTTGCCATCTCGAACCCATACAGTTCATACTCAAATACGGTGAGGTCGACGCTCTGATTACTGAGCTATTGCGACAGCACTGATGGAGCTGAGTTTGGGAGGTTTTATATTTTACGGCCGCTTCCTATCCTTTCACGTTATCAATCAAGTAGATGTAGTTATTATAAGTCGGAGGCTTATAAATTATATAATACATGATCCGTGGGCATAATTAAGAATAAAGGATGTTTGCCCTATTAATTTATCCGTGGGCAAGTTCCCGCAGGCAAAAATCCTTATTCTTAATATTGCCCTTGGACCATGCCGTATCTATTACTGAACTGGCTCAAGTGAAGGAACGTTTACAGATATAGCCTAGCAAGAAAAGCCTTTAAAAAGGCAAGCTTTGGGGCACCCGGTTATGTATCACTATATTGAATCAGGGGATTTAGGTTAGGGAGGACGGGGACGGGGACTTTTACTCGAATAAATTGTTCCAATCGGAGACGCATGTTTTTTGCTTTGATAGTTTTCAGTACACTATGTACATAGTAAAACATCTCGTTCGTTCCGCTTAAATTCCAACAATGATAGATACGTCTCCTATTTCAATTATTATATAATTTTTTAAACATTATACGGTAAAATTAATGTTGCTTTAAAAGATAGCTGACGGTAATACAAGAGCCAGTGATTAATTAGAACATAAATAGTTGCGCTAGTAAACCGGGATCCATTGTTTTCCAATACCCGCAAATTTAGTGTAAACCCGACGAATGTCCCATTGACTTTCAGGTTAATTACATGTTGCAAGAATAATTTTCCTTAATTGAGTGTTGATCGAATTAAAGCCGAAAGTTACTGATAAATTCAGAAATGATCTCAGCTACAAGTTAATAATTTTCGTTATGTTAGAGGATGACATTTAAGAATATTTTATCTTACTTTAGGCCCTGTGTAGATACTTTCTTCGAAAGACACCTTTAATTGTAAATAAATCATCCATAACGTTATGTTTTGAAACATGAAATTTGAAAATGGCCTGTTCAGTACCATTTTTTCCGTGAGATGCAAGTGAACTATCCGTCATTGACAATGCGGGACATTCAGCGCTCGCGTTATAGTAAAAAAATTGTAGGAACTGAATTCCTAGTCGATACAAAATTCGTTTCCGAATGTGGAATGCAAAAAATACACCGAATAACTACAAAACAGCTCACATGCATATGCAAAATTGATATTTATTAAGGGTGTAAACGCTCATTCATATTTTGTTGAAAATATACATTATTACGATATATTTTACATCATAAGATTATTATAATAATCAGTTTCCAAATTTAAGCTTCCCAATTATTTCGTACCACCCACCTGGTCACGTGGGTATCCATTTGCTACACCTCTGTCCATTGGTCGTTCGAAATACCAGGATGTTCTTAAAACAAATATCATTGACTGAAACTTCTCTTTGAAGTTTCCAAGAGTAATATAGAGAGAAACTTCTGCCATTAGTTTTCAATATCAAAATTTAATTAATGTTACATAACTTTGCGGTCTCTGGACCCCAAAGCAATAAGAGGTGTCTACATCACTACTACATCATCTTTTTATCCTTAAGTGTTGATTAGTTTTCAAACTTTACATTAAATTAGTGTGAGATTAAATTTTATTTGCAACTCAGATGCAGGCGTATTACAACGTATTGGTTGAACATCATTTTTGTTATCATGGCCGGTAAGATCGTAAACATCTTATGATAATTTGATTAGATTCATTGATTTCAGATTTCAGGATAGAAGGTGGAGTGTAGAAACTTGGTATATTAACTTAATAGTACTAATCAAATGCATCGACCAGAATCTTCAGATAGACGACATGTACTGTAAATGATGGGTTATACTGAATAAAAGTTTTCAATGTCAATCACTTAACTATAATTGATCGCTCATTGTCGGCCATACACTTTTCTTTATTGTTAACATTTTAATGTTATTTTCATAAGTGTCTTTAGACCTGATTTTGAAGCTCCCTATTCGCCTGTCGCGTTTGAGCTGGATTACAATCGTTTTTATTTATTTTTGTATTCTTCATCATTGTTGACAGATCACTCGAAGTGCAGTGACATCTCAATTAAATTAAACAAAAAAACTGTGTTTCCTTTACAAATCATGTGAACCATTAACTGTTGATTCTTCACACTTCACAATTTGTTCAAAACTAAGGTATTTATAAAGAATGAAGAACTGAAATGGATATACAACTTCTTTCTTTTGTGCAGGCGAGTCTTCAATACAGATCATAAACCCATTCGATGAAGTTCAGGGACAGATAGTTTGAAATGACTCACAGTAAACAATAATCAGCTTGTATGTCTGCTGTAACCCTCTTTTATGTTTACATCGCCATGTGAAATTAATAAAATAACAAAGTCAGCAAGAAAATGAAGTAATGTTGGCACGTGACGAAGTCTTCTCAGTATACGTATATAGCTGACAATACTAAACATATCTAACCACTCTAACTGCTCTGATTTGTGCAAGAACCAAACCTCTTAGCGTGATATCAAATGCCTCAGGGGCCCCAAAAGCACATTTTCTCTCCGCAATAGCATTATCAAGTCGTGACGTTTATCGGTAGTTATGATAAAGTAGGATCACTTGAAAGTTCAAGCGAATGGTATAATGTTTGAACCGTTCAACAAGATATATTGGCTTTACTATCTTGTTAATGTGTAATCAGGCTGTGATTTCCCTGAACAGTTTTCTAAAGCTTTGAGCTTAAATGCATGTTTAAGAGCGTTTCCTTTTTCAGTTTGTACGTCAACGTCTAGCTCTTTAGGAATCCGAAAAATTAATCCTATATCAATCTTATCACAGACATCAAAGTATTGTACAAGATAATACATGCAGACAGACATTGCATTTAGTATCGAGGCCTAAAGCCCAAAAACACAAATAACACATTGCAAAATTAAAACAAGGGCACATAAATTGTTACAGTTTTTATGGTTGAATCTATAGTTGTACTTTTCCGTACAAATTCAAGAAAATTATCAACATTTTGATATCATCATAATGTTGATAATCTACACTGTTAAGAATTTAGTTTTCTTCTGGAAACTTCACACGATTTACAATAAAAAAGAATTTTACATTCATCTTCCATACCATTATGTTGTGCTTTATGCAATGAATTTTCCCGTTTTAATGTCCAGCCGAAAGCTGTTACACCTTAACCTCGCTAATAGAGATTTAAGATAGGGAGAAATATAGCTTTCTACATGTAGTAATGATTTATAATGTTTTATAACCTTTTCAAACATGTATTTTTCATGTAGAGAATAGTTGAAGTGAAAAAGTGATCAAAATGCTTGCAATATATAGTTTTATAACATGAAGAATTCATGTGTTCACAGTAAGTTAGTAAATTCAGTAGCAGTATTACGGCATTTTATACGGCATCCATTACATAGGTTTGAACACTAATCAAGCTTTCAAACATCTGACCCATTTCAAACAAAATATTGCATCCACAAGAAACGATTTTCATTACCTATGAATGCGGCAAATGTCGACCTGATTCTGTAGGAACACGTATTCCGTCTCTGTGCTGTCATACCAACATTCTCTCCCCACAGAGGCAGATCAAGTCATGAACTATTGATACAGCCTCTGCCCTATTACGCCGAAATCCGTGGGTTCCGGCAGTTTCCCATGGCGGAAAAAAATGCATCGCAATCCATTTGAATTTCTTTATCAGATGACGACGCTTCTCGCATGGAAAGGGTTGTTCATATCACAATGTTTTGGCCATGATTCAGTAGCCAATATGATGATTTTAGAACAGCGTTGCTGATTGCACATGTCAACTAACTTTGATTGCCTCCAATCGGGCATCTCACATTCTATACCACAAAGTCGGCGTAATAGAACAGAGGTTGTATCAACATTTCATGACTTGATTTGCCTCTGGGGGAGAGAATGCCATACCAATTCAATTGATGGTATTTCATTTCCTAACTATTGCTGTGAAGTAATGTTTATTCTGAAGCTCTGAAACATCACAGCTGCGAGTAAAGAGAATGAAACGCAGACTCTATGGACTGATTTGAAATATGTTTTGAGTCAACCTCGATACTGCATGGGAAAACATTAGATGTTGTAGATGCTCTGAAATGCAGAAGAGCATTAGATGACCGTCATCACACAGCATAATTTCATTTCATGTCAGTTTTTGCCAAAGCAACCATCATCACGAGATCCTACTACTACATCAGGTACTTGTTCCATTGTGTAATAACCACTGCAGTTGATACAATCAAGTATAACTATCAGGCATGTATCCTCATTATGCTGTTTGAGTGATTAGTCATTGTCTTGCCATAACAAATAAAGGTAATTATTTTCATTTTCGGATTGAAAGGAATATCTAATGATGTGCCCCGTATCTGCTGTTCAAAAGCTTATGTTGGAGATTCAAAGTCAAAGCCAATTTACAAATGGTACAAAGTTACAAAGATTTGCGCATACATGTTAAGATAATACACGCACAAGGAAAGAGGAGGAAAAAGAAAACTGCCACTCTTCTAGTAAATTCTCCCTAACAAATACTTGACATTATCTTAAGAACACTTGGACAACTATGAAAATCCTTGTGGTATACGAGTTGAACCAAGGACAACCGCATGCCCTGAACTCCAGGTTAACTTGACTGCTATATCATAAACAAGCTGAGATCAGCAAGCGTTGTTCTCTGGGGATCTCAAACCTGTCATCTGTTACTTATCCGAGTTAGTGCCAAATTAACAAATGCATATAAGCGGTCTTGTGCATTTTTCTATACCCACTTTATATAAATAAAAAAATAATTTGTATCTATAAATACAAGATTTCCATATTTCGATACACTTGTTTTGGTCTTTCTCTTATCTTTAATATTTCGTTTTGTTACACAGTTTGAATGGCCTAATACATTTATCACTATCATTGCAAACGACTTTTCCATCTCAATCTAACAAATAATGTTTGACAGGCAACATTCCTTGACTATCAAGTCAAGAATACATTATGTATTCACTTTTTGCGTGTATTTCTCTACTTTGCCCTTGCAGGTCACAGTGTCTCTCTCATCCAAACCGATTCTCTTATTCGCTTGAATCCGAAACGAATTTCCTTATATACCGTATCCAACCCGAGCTTATTAGGGGACAAAATCAACACATTTCACTTCACGAATATCTGAAAACTATATTGACAAATACTTTAATGGTTATTAACATTAATCGTTCAAAATACTTACATAAATCATTAAATCTTTCGCAAATGAAACGAATCGTCAGTGTTAGAGTTTAAAGTTCAGAAAAAAATATTTTGACATCGAGGTCTTTATAATTTGATAAATTCAAAATCTAACGTGAAAAACACAAGTTTAACATAAACAGCCCCTTACAACCAAAGACAACTAATTATAATGACGTTTAAATGACAGATTTTTCATTTAGTAAGATTTTTCCTTTGATGTGTCTGTATCTTCCAAAAAGATGTAATTCCTATGAGTTCAAAGGATTTAAATACCATTGACTTAATTGAAACAACAGAAAAAACAATGGAATGTGAAAATACATTTTACTCCTTTGAACATGATATTTAAAACTAGTACAACTTGAAGGAATACATTTCTTAAGAATGGATCATGTTAAAAGCAAATAATAATGTATGGAATCCTTGGTTTTTTTTACCATTATATATCTTCTATCCCCTGATCAAGTTACTATCAATATACTTTAAAGGGGCAGTAGCACGTTTTTTGATAATTTTATATTTAAAAATGTTCACTGATAATTGTTAATAAATGCTTAATGTATTATTTTGACAGTGTCTCATAACACAAGCCAAACATCCATAGTCAGAGGATGAAGTTTGAAGATTCACATAAAATCCATTGGCGGCCATTTTGTGTGAACACTTTTAATTCATTTTGTGTAAGAAAAAGGAATCGCATGGCTAAACTTTACGTTATATATCTGAACTATTACTGCTCCATTTAGTTTAAATATGTTGTCTTTCAATTGGGACCATTAAATTCCATTTTCCTGACATCACCTTATATTCCCCCTAAAAACGTGCTACTGTCCCTTTAATATTTCATGGTATGGTTTACGTCGTCTCGAAACATTTCATTTTCTCATACGCTAAGCACACGATCATTGTACTAAAGCGACTAGGATAAATGAGGATATATATAACATTTTGTTTTGGTTTTCGGTGTATGTACGAAAGCTCATTCTGGTAATTAAAAAAAATTCAACCTGATTGCAATTAGAGTGTAAGAGTAAACATAGCCCCTCGATATTTCCAGCCGATGCTCGCAGGTTTCACCGCAACGCATAGCCACAATAGTGTTGCGGGCTTTCTCCCTGCAATAATACTAGCAGCCGCGATATAAGTGAAATACTCTTGAAAGCGGCGATAAACCCCATCTCACCTCACCTCGATATTTTAAGAAGCAGGACTATTTTTCTTCGGGAAATATATGTTGGTTTATGCTTTAATGTCAGGAGTTAAATTTCATTCATATCAGTGGCAATTTAGATGTCTACATATGTGTAATGTGAGCAGGTTTCACCGCAACGCATAGCCACAATAGTGTTGCGGGCTTTCTCCCTGCAATAATACTAGCAGCCGCGATATAAGTGAAATACTCTTGAAAGCGGCGATAAACCCCATCTCACCTCACCTCGATATTTTAAGAAGCAGGACTATTTTTCTTCAGGAAATATATGTTGGTTTATGCTTTAATGTCAGGAGTTAAATTTCATTCATATCAGTGGCAATTTAGATGTCTACATATGTGTAATTTGAGCGTCTTAGCCTTCACGGTTGTTGTCCGTATCAGTAAAACATATTGATGATTAAGAACTCAAAAACAGGTTTTAAAACTTATAGCATAATTATAATACCTCATTGAAAAAATGAATGATAGATGATAGATTGTAGAATTAGATTGATATGTCTTTCTATTTCTGATTGAGCACCTGTCTCATCATTGGTTACAAATTACAGTCTAATAAGAAAAGAAAAGAAGTGAAACAATTTGATAGATATTGACTATATTAAGTAGATACAATTAACCAAATGCTCAGGGACGTGACAAAGTTTCTGTAGACTGAAAGAAGTCCTAAATCACGACATGTTCGGTTATAAAAAATTGTGTATGATTTTAACTGAAACTTATTCATTGGTTTTGAAAGATAATTAGTCATCGTCGATTATACATCGCTTGCAATACAAAAGACATTTATCATGGCACTACGAAGCTACTAATTTGAGATGACACCAATCAAAGGGGTAATTTATGGTCTGACTTTTTTTGGGTTTTAATATTTGTATGTCTTATGTGAATTCATGAAATATGTACACATACATAGTCATTTAGGATATACTGGCTTGTTAAATGGGTGAATTAAGTGGAATGTGCCATCCACTGTTCATAAATCCCAATGAATTATCCTTCTGCCATGAGTTGTTTCGACTTGCTGGCGTGACATAGAAGACCCCTTCAAAGCCAGATTTAAACTATTTCCCGGTAATAGCATTAACCAATGGTCACGTTTCACATCCTCTTTGTAATAAAGACATATATTTTTAACAGTACACGAGAATTAGATAATGCAATCTAAACCTGTTTGGAAAGTCACTTTTTCAAAATTTAATAATGTTCCCTCAATGTTAATCATGAATATTTCAAATCATTGTTCCCGAATGTTAATATTTTGCCCTGGAATGTTAAGGGTGTAATATTATATGAAGTGATTGAATTTCAATAATATTTTGTTTTCCTTAGATCTTTATCATCAACTGCAACTGTAAAATAATGAACTTTCTTGGTTTTAATTAGTGTATAATGTATGATGTATGATGGATCTGTTGGTGACACGGGTCGGTTTCTGAATATTGTATGCTATTTTAGTTCGTTAAGAACATATTTGAGTATTCTTGATAATGTTTAGACCATTGATAATTCATGTCTTTTTCCTTTTTCAATTGACTGTATTAAACACATTTATACCTAGTTACCCATGTTTATCCAAGGTAAATGTATTACATTTCTTACATGTATAATTTACGTAATATAGAATGCATGCGTACCATCTTGGTGCTACGAAACATATATGTACATGCAAGGTGCTTGACGCTAAGCACTGTGATTCCTTAGTCTTCGGAATAATTATGGTATGAAATTGTCCTAACTGTCATAAACATATACGGAAATTATCATAGAAAAAAGGAATGCAATTCCCGACAGGCAATTTATTGTCAGAATGTACATGTTTTGGGAAATGTTTTTGAAACCAATGTTGATATTTTACTGGCTAGTATAAAAAAATGATTTATGTACTTGAGAAAATGGACCAAGTAAGAAAAATGATACACTCCAGGCAAACGAATGATTACAAACTAACCTACTTGTTACTTTCCGCCCTTTCACATGCTTCGTTTTCTTAACTTAGCATTGTAAACCTTTACTGTTAGCCAAGGGTATCAATTAGAACTACGTTTACCCTACCCTTAGCTGCTGGTTATTAGTTAGTTATCATGGATACAGTTAATATCAGAGAGACTTGCTCTCATCAGAGTTTCAAAAAGTGTCACAAAGTTACGTTTGACATGTCCATGTCAGACATTTTTTCCAATTCGAAGGGTACATGTGTATGTCTGACCCCCTATAAATGTCATATAACCTGGTCTGTGTAATTTCTAGTGTCCATGTTATCAGCGAAACATCTCCTTTCAATATTTTATTAAAACGTGCCTTTCTTTTCACTTAACCAAAATCTTTTCTAAAGCTCAGTTTTGATTACATTGGTATATTGTCAGCCATCATTGCTGACAATAACAAGTCGATCTTTTGTCTCATAACTCTGTTTTGTTGACACTAACCCTTGCTGTTATTTCGCTAACTCACTTCTCTCTACAGAATCAAAGTGATGTATTAAAGGTTTGCGTGTCTACATTTGCAGCTCACAGAGTGTCCTGATATATTCTGATTCCCTATCTGGCGCCTGCGACGGACGTAAAACTGATGTTCTTAAACAAAGTAGACAACCATAACTTAGTGATCAAATAGAACAACCCTTGTCTTGTCAACGTTAGAAAAATCAATTTGACAACAAATATTATTGACGTGCCCGGGTATGTTATTGATATCACAATGAATTTTGAGCATTGATTAGAAAATGATATTATTTATTAATAGATATTTATATTTATATAGGATATATCATATATTCCATTTGGAATGAGTTAACTCTTTCCTAAGTGGTTTTGATCCGATTTATTTGTAGATACGCCAGTAACAACTAACTTATTTATACCTCTGTAAACCTTTAATCACGTATTTTCTTGGTTAAATATGAACACTCAATACTCTTTTCAAACAATGAGTAGACGAATTAAAATTTGTGAAATGTTTTAATCAACCTTACTTTCTAATTCAAACGAAAAAAATAAAATAGTCTGAACGCTTTTAAATCAACATATTTATGTCTACTATGTGAATGTGATACTGCATTGATATGACATTTATGCCTCTAAATGTGTGTTTGAAAGTTATTTGAGAATTTCCATTATAACCAACATTAGCCAGAAACTATTTCATTTATTTCGAAAATGACATTTAACTGACATATATAATTCTATGTGATGTCTCTTTGTGAAAAATTAGGAATTTTAATAGGCTTTCGGAGATATAAAAGCTTATATGACAACAGTTCACATTATAACTTTAAGAGGATAGAAACTAATTAAAAGTGTTTAATCATCAGATATGTGACTATTTTTGTATACAACATTGAAACAAAAGTAGCAATACAATGATTAAAAATGTGTGATTGAAAAAAGAAACGTACATTATATCTGTCCAATTGAACAGAGCCAATTAATGTTCATGATTTATTGTAAAAATCATTTTAACATATTGCAAATTACCTGACTAACTATTACAAACCAAGAAAAACGATTTCTTCTATAACTTTTTCTATTTGCACTCTGTCGTTATTAACAAAATATGGCAATATTTTGCATTATGTTCGTAAGGCGAATCAGGATTAATCGAAACAAGTATTCAATAGGTCATAATATCTCCACCAGTGGCAACATTTTACTCAGAATAGAATGGTCTGCGTCTTAGACCCAAGGAGATCTTTCAGACCCTGATGTCTCTTCTTGTGAAACACCTATTGGCAAATGTAAGTTTTCAATTGGTCTGTCCTGAATCCATTCATTAAGTAGCTGGTTCCTGTCACACATTCAGAAAACTTATCTTAATCCAGAATCTACCTCACAGTTCTATCAGCAAATGGTGTTCTCCCTTCTGTCAGGACATTTACATTGATTTCCTGTCCGTGCATCAGTGAGTTCATGTCTACTAAAAGCTGTTATTATCTGCGGACTACTCGTGTGTCAATCACTGTTTTCATCAAGACCCGTAACTTAAGCGTCCACCATAGGATCTAATGATAATTAATAAACACTTCACTGTCAACTGACGTCAAACATTGTAGGAAGGATCTGTGCAAATGCAAGGACTTAGATTGTTAAAGCTTATAAGGATGTTTTGAATTTACCACCAATGACAACACCGTGCATTCTTTTATCGGAACAGAAATATACCGGTAAAAAGTATATTATCAATCAACACATCATATGACATTCAAGAACAAAGGAGAATCGTTGCTGTAGTTTATCAACAAAACAGTTTACGGTTGACTTTCGTTAGAGTCTGTCATACACATGTTCAACATTTCAAAAAGATTCGTATAATTTTTATTGAAGCATTTAACTTAAACCTCAAATCTGTTTCATCAACTGACCCCGTACCAGGTACATCTTGTCCACAACCTTGAGTGACCTCCGTCAACTGATAAAGGAGAGAAAGAGAGAAAAGGACAGTTTTATTCAAGACTTCACTCATGGGGATGATTGGATCCCTGCTTACCTCATTTGATCCTGACGAAGTATTGATCAAATGATAAGGCCCAGAAAATAGTAATTTGTTTCCCGTTTTCGGCCGCGTCAATTTCAAACAAACACTGAAGCCTGTGTTTTCCAGATGATGACAAGGGCTAAAACTGAAACTTATTCACGTTGTCTCGAAAACATTAAACTTCGACTTCAAAATACAACTCGTTTTTCTTCATGTAGGCCTTTAAATACATGTATGCTATTTCTCAGTGATAAATTAAATTAGTTCATTTATTTATTTCTGTTGAAATTTTGAAAATTCATGTAATTCATTTAAAGATATAAACATTATTGAAATGAAAATATTTCTGCGTAATCACATCATTGGTATTTTTTTCTGTAAAGCCCTGTTTGCACAAAACGACTTAACACTAAGGTCAACCTTAGTGCCATCCTTTAAAATTGCATTAAGGCTACCATATATAGAGACTTAAGGTCACCTTAATGTTTAATGCAACGGGATTCAGGAACATCGTTTGGTTAAAGTATGCTTAAGCCTGTTACTAAATTTACTTACCATCTAATAAGCATTTCATTTGATGCACCGACAAGAAGATTACATCAAACCAACAATTTGAACTATAAATCTTTTTTTCTTCTCTTCAGTTGCCTTTGGTGTGTTTCATTGCGTTTGTATTCTCAAAATACAGTGTTGTTTCAATGAAATCAATAGTGAGACACCAACGTTGTCTTTTGTTCCATAAAATGAATCCTCGAACTTCGAGTGTAAAACTTCTTAAATTGGATTTTACATCAGTGCTGCCAAGATATTTATCTTTGTGCCTATATATATACATTCAATATCATCTCATTAGTTCAATAGCCTCAGTTCCTGAACCCAAATCAAACAGTTCGAACAATCTCTTAATTACAAAAAAGAAACAAAAAAATTTCATATACATCAGTGATAAAGATAGTGCAATCGAATTTCGCTTAACATCATGTAAGCAGTAAAATAACTTTAGAATGAACACTCTCGGGCAGACGAAGCGAATCCTCATTTATATTTTCAATGTCACAAGAGGAGTTTGATAAGTACATAACACTTTTTTTTGATGCGATATCTCATGAGCCTTTGCTTTCAGGTAGAGATGTCATTGTTCATTCGATACGCAGACACCAATCGGTTATGGTAACCGTAACATCGTTTTAGGGCAACTATATGAGTCACCAATTCTGATGTGTGGCAATCTCTTTTCGTCAATTTCTCTCTTGCGGCTTGGGAAATGGTCATGTTAGTGACAACTGCTTTTTTCTAAGTAAAATGTTGGAAATATATGTAAAATGTAAAAAGGACACTGTCAGGTTTTAGTTTCATGAAGACCTAAGTGATTCAAGATAGAACAAGCTTTTGTAGTCGTGGATTCATGGATAATTATTTTCTGAACATAAAAAGTTATATTACTGCAAATTGTTGACTTTCGTATTCACATCTAATGCTCAGACAAGAGAGAAGAAATTAATTCCATCTATGTTTAAAAAAATAAGGAACACACATTGAACGAAAGTACATTGCATTAAAAAAGGGCATTGTGTAGGTCATTTGCCCGGCTATTTCTTATTTGAATAATTTTCAATTTTGTGTTAAATAATATGCGTACAGTTATATTATTCTTTCAATTGATACATTTTAGACTTGTCCACAACTGATCAATCAAAACACTACGTTAACCCAAATATATGTATGTACAATAACACAATTATATGTATGGAATTAGTTCACTAGGTGACTAAAATAACAAAATCATTTACAACAAACTGGCTGTAATCAAACCTGTTATCATGCATGTTGCAAGTTTGTTCGCTTCTGGCTACGTCTGCTAATAATACACCACTGACACTGTGAAAAAAAAAAGATTTCTTCCGAAACATCTACCAAACATACTCATATAATCTATAAAAAAGGGAAACATGAATAATTATGCATGAATAAGCATAACGATGTTAATCGATAAATCATGTAGCACATATTCGCCTTCTTATCACAGACACATCTGTGGTTTTATCACTTTTAGTTAAACCAGTTTTCGACCAGAAATAATTTGAGCAATATTTCCATGAATTATCTCATTCTCAACCATGCATTTACAAAAGTTGGCTAAATTATTTTTTTAAATCCGGTTTTAATGTTAGTCAACGGCAAACCATGTTTATCGCCAAAGATAAAGATTATGTTAATTGTTACCACGACACTTGAGTAAGACATCCACCAACTGTAAATACATCAGAGAAGAAACGAATGATAGTAACGTTAACATAACAATTGTCATCAAGTCACTTCATCAAACAAGTTAACGCATCTCAGGTATTTGTATAAATATTTTAAGTATAATAAAGCTAATATATGAAACTATAACATTGATGTTTGTTATTGCTGTTTAAAAGCATCTAAAGGGATTTGAAAATATATTATTCATATATCAAGGAAGTCCATGACACGTGTGGAATCTGAAGAATAATCTATATCCAAGAAGAAAATGACAGTTATATGTTGTATGAACTTTACAAACAAAAATGAAAATGTTCATCTCATCTAGCCAGTAGCAGCATTGAATCTTCTTTTGATCTTCATGTACGTATCAGTCTGCATTGACGGTGCCCAGTCAGTTGTGAAGACAACCATACAGTTGTTCTGTTTCAAAGGAGACTTCTATTTGTGATTTTAGCAAGCGTGACATGATCTAGGCCTTTCTTTGATGCTAGAAGTTAACACGAATATAGAGTGAAAGAATGTTGTATTCTTTTCCACATAATTTGGTCAAATTACAAAGTGAAAATGTCATTTGCCAACTTTGATGATATGTCTCTTTGATTTGAAGAAGTTTTGTTCGACGATGTATAAAGACTTATTATATTAATATACAACGACCTTACCCTTTATGGTGACCTTGAGACATCCACTACACGGTTGCTTATTAACAGTATTAACACTACATGCGTGTAAAAACCATAACAAATATATATTATAAGGCTTCGCCTGTATATGTAATTGTAATTTGTCGAAAATCATCATGGTTGACTTCGCAACACAGTTGGGCCAAAGAGAAAATGCTTCGAATTTGAATTTGATTATGCGTAGTTTCGATAAACATTTGACTTGTTCATTATGTTACACATTCCATTTAACTTATGACTAACATATACATATATATATATTCTTCACAACAATTTCATGTCAATATCATGGTTTAGATAAGATAACCAACCCCATACTCTATCTATCATTTCCTCTGAAATCAAACTCATATCCAAAACCATTGTGCTATAGGTTTGATGGAAGGTGTATCAAATTCTTTCTTTTCTTTATTCTTTATTCTCTATTCACCACCGACGGTGGTACAAGAGCATGAATATACATACAAGCAAAATAGATATATACAATGTGAAGGTCGATTTTACATAATTTTTTTCAATACAGAGTTTACAATTGTAACAAATTTTGACATATATGTATAACTGATAGTCTTTTAGAACACATTAACATTTTCATTTTATGAATATAAGGGAAAACACAACGATATTCCGGTATGTAAATTTGTCTTATACCAGCAAAAGCTAAACATCGGAAAAGATAGTTAAATTCATCTGCTATTATTGGTGAGTCACAGAGCGGGCAATTTCTATTTTCACATGCGATGCCTTTCCAGCGGCCAGTTTGAATAGGTAGATAATGGTTGCTTGTTCTAAATAGCAGTAGAGGGTAGGATATAGATTTAGAAAGTAGCTATATAGGAGATAAGGTTCAAAAGAAAATAAATTTTTGATAAATTTAGATCAGAATGCTTTAGAACTGCTAGAGAAATCGCATTGCCAGCTCTGTAAGAATTGATCCTTTAAAACACGGTCAATCATTGCGACAGTATGATTGATGTGATAATACATGGGTTCATGAAACATCAAAGTCAATCCACATCTTAATGAAACAAAACCAGGGATTACAGGATTGGAGTGATTCATTGTTTCTTACAAGTCTATATACATGTTACATGTAGTTGCAATTTTACATGGAACATCGAAAGTTTCAAGTTTATACCAAAATTTTATCATCTTTAAAGCTACACATATTTTGATAGGAAATCTTCCGAGCTTGCCATATACCATGAAGTTTGGTGTTGATGGGCGTAAACCGGCAGCTAATTTCATGAATTTTAAATGAACTTTTTCAATTACATCTGGATTTTCATATCGTTAACCGACTTTTGTTGTGTTTATCTAATGCAAAAAAAATTTTATTGCGTAAGGTATGTATTGCCTTATTTCACTGATAAATCCAGTTTGCTTTTCAAATGGAGGAATTGATCAGATATAATTAGATAAGATGGATGATATACGTGTCTTATTAAGGGTAATCACCTCATACGATGATAGATTATTTCCTTCTATTAATATCGACGTATTGATGTAATTGAATGTAAACATGTGCAGAAAATCTTGTTACATGCCCTAGTTCGTTATGTTACCTACCTCTTACCATTTGGGGTTGAAAATAGTGATTGAAATCAAGATATTTCATTTACCTTATAACCATAGTGAATGTTGATGAAAATACAGGAGTCATTTTATGTGACTGCTTGTACATGATTCTAACAATTTATATCTGCTTCTAAGTGATGTGAATGATACAATTAGGACGTGGCTTGACACTTGATTAAACAGACAAGGTGTTCGTGTTTAATGAAATTGTTGAATTTAACAAACTGTGCATTCACTTATATGTACACGACCAAACATCAGCGACTTGATTCAAAATGTTCTGTTCAACATTTTCCAACTCAAACTATAAAACAAGTTTAGTCAAACGAAATATGAATACGTAAGATGGATAAAACATTCATTTCACGCAGTCATTCAGATAATTCACTGAACCACTCCTCTTACTGTTTTTTACTGCGATTTTAATGACGGATCTAGAAAAGCTCCAAAATAATAGATGTTGTACAGTTGTAAAGTAAACAACAGAAATGTGTGGCAAGAAACCTTCTTTCAGTAAACAAGCTTATTTTCCTACAGATACATATTGTAAGATGCAAATTAACAATTACATTAATTGAACGTTTGAAACCAAAACGTCGCCACCTCCAAAACGAGAATCTTGTATCGGGCTTTGGTTTGGATGTCCTAGATGAGAGCCATGATTCTTAAAGGTGACTTCCGGAATCGTCATCGACAGTCTCATTCATTGACTTTGTTTGATAAGTGTATGGTTGGCTTCCTGTTGACAGATCGATACATTGATGTCCCAAAGCAGATTGATTAATAATATTGTCTATTTTCATCTGAAGATTCTTCAAGTGAAATAATTCTTTCACTCAAGTCTCGGCCCTGAATCAGACGTATTGAAGCTTTGTGTCCTAATCTGGATGGATATGTCGCCAAAATGTGTGCATTGTGTGTTCATGAACAAGCAAATAAAGTAAAAAGTATAGAGCTATTTACGAGAAATAAAACAATGAAAGCTGCACAACTCACGTGATATTATGTAACTTTATGTCGTGAAAGATATTTTTGACAGTATAACGTGAAATTCAATGTGGATTAAAATGGGTAGTTAGTACAACAATTATGTTATTAAGAATTTCGAGAAATCATTAACGGTTTGAAACAGTGAAACACAGTTTATATTAGTAATTAAGGTTAGAATGAACACTCAAGTAACTTTATGTAATGAAACATTTATTTGCATGAATGGTATGAAACACAATGTGGAACATCCAAGTCACTTGTTAGTGCCATACATATATATTTCTTATTAACAATTTTCTACTTTATAAATCAGTTCGAAAATCCATTTCAGATAAGTGTTGACATTTTAGCTATGCACTTTGCAAAAAGCGTCCGTCAGTTGCTTGCCATCGATATTGTGGTTGCTGTGTAACTGGCAAGCCGAATTGTTTAACAATAAAATGTGCTCAGGAAACACGCAATATCTGTTAACTCGGTCAGTAAATAGTGATTAAAGTGATAAATTGCTCTCTGGTAATTCGATCAAGATAAATTAATTAACTTCAGCCAACAATCATCATTTCCTTGTTGTAAGTTGTTAACCATACAGTTTAACCAGGTTTTATCAATAGTCATAACTATGTTTTCAAATTATTAGAATAGAAAAATCAAATATTATCCACACAAGGAACTGATTTTACTATTCATCACAACATTACATGTACATTGATTTGAAGTTTTCTATTTATCAAGTTTTCTTTTTACCATGAAATAGATGTTTCTGATTTGAGTAATGACATAGGCTTTAATCTTGAATGTGGTTCTTATATGTTTTTAAATATACATTTACTTACTAACAAATTAGATTTTATAGGTTATGTTTGAGGATTCTCCTTTATGACACAAGTTAACTTAATTGAAAAAAGTCATTTGTTCGTATCCATTATAGAAAAAAGTAAGTAGTTGATTTAAAACATTATGTTTAAATACAACTGCTAGAATGTACGAAAAAACACATCGTTTTCTGCTAAATAAATATACAATTATTTATTGAAAAACCAATTAACCATCCATGCTGTGTGACTAACGATTTACCTGTATTCCGGGGTTTAGCATTATAAAACAACTCTAGTTTGGGTCTTAATTGTGTATATTGCACGTATTTTACGAAGATGAACTATATAACTAGATTTTAGATTAAGATTAGGATTTTAAGCATTAACCATTAATAATTATTTGAAGACTGTTTTTAGAATCTAGATCATTATTTATCAATACAACAGTGAAAGTATCCATTACGTCTGTGTGAGTAATATTCTGTTTCCGGGATGACTGTATTATATATCCGGCCATGTATCAATCAAATATCTCTATATCAATCCTAGAATATTTTTGACAATTAATTCTTATAATATTCTAGCTTTATCAATGACACTTTTGAAGAAAAAGATTTAATGGAATGGAATTTGGAATGAAATGTCTTCAAATTATAGACATGCACCATTATTTGACTCCAACATATCTCAACTATTCGAAATACGTCAATTTGTTCAGATTTCACCATCTGTTATCTGTAAAAGAGAGATCAGTAAGCACTTATATGATGGAAGTTTAGTTACCTAAAAGAACACTGTCATCTTTATAGGTTTTTTTTTGTAAAAGCATTTAAGCATTTTCTTCACAAAACTATTCTTCTAAAACATATTTCATTTAATTCCAGTCATTTCTAGATATATCAGTTAACAATCTATACCCTAGATAACAATGCTTTGTAGACATGAACGAACAATTTCCGTAGACAGGAAACAGAGAGACTTAAAAACAATGATATAAATTCAAAGACATCGAATGAACGTTCAAACACTAAGATGCAGCCTTACTTCGAAGAGTTTCTAGATCTTGTTTACAATATCCCTATAATGACTAGGAGTCAGCTGTGTGAACCACCTTCATACATGTGTGAAGTGTGATATCAAAACAGTTTCCTCTTTATAATGTTAGCAAAATTACTATGGAAATGATCTCGACTTCTGCTCATGGTTCAACTCATAGTTACATGTAGACCAATCAGGCTTTCATGTAGGATTACAATCTAATAGGGTTGAGGTAATGATGTTACATTTGATGTTGTATTTGGAAACCAACCCGCTTTTGACAACATTTCTATTTGCTTCGTCGAATCATATGAAATATACATATATATCGATAGGAAATACATATTAAGAATTGTTAAGTTAAATCTTCAGGATTCCTAACAGAAAAAGACTCGTACCTGAAACGTGTCTTCCTTTTCGTCCTTGCAATAACAGGAATATAATACCACGATATTTATGTCCATGAAACAATATCCCCACAGACAATCAATTTCTTAAGTAACCTTCAAGTTGCAGTAAATTTGCAGTATGACTCGAATGATTCGAATTGATTGCTTTGTTCGATCTTTCCTAAAAGTCACTTCAATAAAAGTCATGTATTTATTATTAATTATTTATATGCAGACAAACAAAATACCTCAACTGATGAGGCAGCCTATACATTTAACAAAGATAATATTTTGTAATTCCCTGGCAGCTAATAGAATTATGCGAAAATGGCAACAAATTAATTTTATCATTTTTCAAATTTGTTTAATATTCAACAGTTAAAAAATCATCTATTAACAATATCTACTTTTTATCTTAATAACTTAAAATGAATTTATTACAAATCAAATGCAATACATAAAAATAAACCCAGTTTTCGTTTCTCTCTTGTTTTTCATGCATGTTTGAATATCTTATAATGAATGGCTTTTATGTTCAACCGACATCTTGTCAAGAAACTATTCCACGTCGTACAAAATCCTACAGATCCTAAATATCTAGATAATTAAAAGAATTTCATATTCGTTTTTTTTAGATAGGTGTATCTATTTTCAGCTGTATATGTACTAACAGTTCATACTCATGAAGGTTAATTAGTATCGACTTCTTTTACGTGCTTTAAAATCCTCTTTTTGTTGAGATAATTAAAATCTTCAATATTTGTTATAGGCAAATGTCAATAATATATTACCTAGTAATTGGACATGAGAATTCATGTAAAATGCATATCTCGCCCGATGCGTTCGGAAGATGGACATTAGGAAGAAGACAATTTTACTAATTTTGTCATGGAGAAGACACTGATTAAGTATCCTTTTCTTACATGGAATCAAATATTTCAATTATCAAAATTAAGTTAATCAAAGGGTTTCGGCTCTGTTAATTGAATTTTTTTTAACATTTATATGATTGCAGAAAATTATTTCAATGCCCAGCAACCTACATCGGAATACACGTTAACAAATATACCCTTCAAAAAAAGAAACGCACAGGTGATATTCAAATTTTTGAACTTGTGTAAAAACTACTATAATAATACAACTGTCATATTTCTTTCTTGAACGTAATCTTTACATGATTATTTACAGCTCCTGTGCAAACACTGAGACATTTTAGCGATTTCATTTGTTTAAGAAGCACTTGAAAACAGTTTTTAACCTGTGCTTAGGAAACTCTGTAAAGCAAAGCCAAAATTTAAAAAGCTAAAAAGTATGTGAAACTAATAACCATCCGGGTCAATAACTTGCGTCTACGCCTTGTCACAGCAATAAAGATTACAAAACAGATCTAAAAAAAGTCGACACAATTTTAGGAAGCCGTTCGCCTGAAGTGGGTATGCGACCATGAGACCTAATTATTGTTTTGAGGAACTTCAAAAAGTGCAATCGTCATTAATGGTGCTTTAAAGACCGGAGGGTCAATCTGTTAATCTATCGGAAGGTCTGGTTTTATGATTAATTGCTATTATTCACCGCACATTGTGAGAGGAAATACAAAGTTTCTCAGTATTGTTTACTTTCAGTTGAGAGGAGGTGCTAATGTAAGTAACAATATTAAGCACACAGGATCTGCTAAATTCGTTGTTTTAGGAGGTTTCGACTGAAAGTCTGAACATCAACAACACCCACGACCGTCAAATGCATGGTGAGACAGAGTGAGTTTACAAGCTTGATGGCGTTCATTCACATACAGAGCGCAGCTTATTCTACATTTATTTCACGATCAGGTCAGGATTTTTGGCCCCAAAATTTGGATAAATGACACACAGAACAGAACAAAAACTGATGTCGACGTGTTTGCCAACACGTTGTGTACAGATTTGTACAATTTCACTTTCTTATCATTGAAATTATGTGGTATATTTGCTCTCAACTAACAGTAATATATTCAAAGAACAATGGCTCATGCGTTTCTTTTTTTGAAGAGTCTATATATTCTAAAGATATTCAGGTTGGTACTGAAAATTTGATTGTAAGTCGATATTTCACACGCACAATCAATAGTTTTAGTTTTATTTTGATTATTTTTTCAAAATGATACCAGAATAAACCTTTTGACCAAATGTTGTCTGTTAGTCATATGTTAATAAGGATGAGAAATATACTAATATATAATTATTATTCTTTTAATACAGTTAACACATAGCTTATATATCATGTAATTATACATTAAAATTTTGACTCTTGTTCTATTGAAATTACAAACGACGATTTCTTAACATGTCTTGTTTGTTTTAAAAACATAAACTGATAATAAGTCAATTTTAAATTTTGCTACGTTTGCTTCTGAAGACATGATTTAACACTATTGTTAATCGCATCTACTATACGTGAATTGATATATCTCTTAATTTATTTGGTGTCGTTTTTTTATGAGCAATTGGGTTCTGTAACCGAATCATTTTCGTTGTCATATATACGGTAAACACGGCCAAAGTAGAAATGACAAATGCATAGAAGTGACATAACTCCTGAAACCCCTTTTAGATTTACGCTCACATAGAGCTTTTTTGCGGACTTAAAATCGAGATATTATTCGCAAAAGTTTTTTCATATAATACATTTTAATAAACACTTAGAGAGTGTTATCCAATAATAAATAAATAAAATTCAAACGAGGCCATGCGATATCCACATTTCACTAATGTTATACACTTCAGCACTGTTTTGGGACGAAATATCTAATCGATACACAAAAAGACATAAGAAGGATTCTTAATGGAGTCATGTCGTGTCATGAGTAAAGTTGATATATCACGAGTTGCGAAGCAACAATTAAATCTCGTTATTAATAATAGCCATATTGCAAAATACTGTTTACCAATTGACATAGATTTCTCACGCGGCGATTGCGCTGCTCGAGAACATTCAGTTTCAAATTTTATGTAAGTTACCAAAATAAATCAATTCATTTGCGATGATTGAACATCACAAAACTGATCTTAATCGTTGTGAGATAACAACTGTTTGCTAACTTCATGTATGGCATTTAAAGTAAATGACATTTAAAAATCAACCAGTGATAAAACATATATATGCAATACCTACCTGTTGCAATATGATGTATATGAGACGATGCAGATCCGCCCGTTGGTCTTGTCTTAGAAGGCATGCTTCAATCCAAAAATATTTTAAGTGAAACTGGACAAAGGTAATTATATGCCTCTAGCGTAACCTTAATTCAAAACACACAAGGTGACACCCAATGCACGGCCAAGTTAAACTGCACCTTTAAATCCCTTCTTGTAAAAGAACTTCCAATTCAAAATTGTGAACTAATACGTTTACTCTTCATATAAATACAATTTCAGAAAAAACTTCGTTAATCCATTTTCCAACACTTTCCAGACAGTCGTAAACACGTTAGGTGTAAGCGTTATCCTTTAAACGTATAGGCCACACATGACCACCAGTCCTCTAGTATCTGCCAGCGCAACAGATCTAGCCTAGCGACTGTAGTCCGTCAGCTCGAGACGTGAGCAACCTCTCCAAGCGTGTGTCGCAATCTGTCTACAGTCTTGTACTGGACTCTACATAACTCTTAGCGACGATTCCATTGAGAGTCTCCAGGAACTGGCTGGCGTCAACTCGAGCCTCCCTCCATTCACGGGCTTGATTAGCCTATGGTTTACTCCCCGTCGTCAGGTCATTGAGATTGATTTCCTCCGATTGATTTCATCTTCTACAGTGACGTTCTTCTTTTCTACTTAGCCATCCTACCTATCGTCGCTGACATTAAAATCTAAAATTAAATTTGATAGCTATTAGGTTGCAAAAACTATACCAGTATTGAGTTAAAGGTATAACTACATGTAAGAATTGAAAGATAGGATTACATCATGTATTATTAAGGTTATATCCACAATAACAAGTAGATTGAGGATTACTTATTTTGAAATAAAACCGTATTTGAATCATTCGTGTTTCTCTTTGAGAGTGATTCCTTGTATAAATGTCATTTCATGTGTAAGATCATAAACTAAAATATATTTAATATTCTAAAGTTCATGGATTAATAATATACCATGAACTTTTGAAGATTAGTTTTCTTTCAGATATATATTGAAGGTACAAATAGCATAAATTGTTTAAAATTCCTATCTTATTGAGGTGAGGTGAGGTGATCTAGGGTTTAGCGTCGCTTTCAAAAGTATTTCACTTATGTCGCAGCTGCTAGTATAATTGCAGGGAGAAAGCTCGCAACAATATTGTTGCTATTAATGGCAGTGAAACATGCGAGCATTGACTGGAACTAGCGAACCATGGGTTGTACTGCGCTGAAATTAAGTGTAGCATTGCACCAAAACCTGACTTCTTGTAGAACAGTTCTCTACTGCAGACGAAGTTGCCGAGCCCCTGGTGGGATCCTTATCGTATTGCGACGAAAGTAAAACTAACACTTTCATAATGAAATCCATACTTTTTTTGGATTAGGTAATTATCTCTTTTAATGAAATTTGTCAAAATTCTCTGAAATAAGACCCAAAATAGAATAATACATTGGAGATGAATATAGATTTTTAAAAATCTACCCAAAAACATTCTTTCATACAGCAAAAGACGTTGAAATTTTAAGGATTTAAAATCAATTGAAAAGGTAGCCTTAAAGGGGCAGTTGCACGTTTTTTGATAATTTTATAATTTAACTTTTTCACTGATAATTATAAGTTAATGCTAAATGTATTAATTTGACAGTGTCAAAAATTTCATTACACGAGCCAATCATCCAAAGTCAGGGGACAAAGTTTGAAGATTAACATAAAAACCATTGGTGGCCATTTTTTGTGAACACCTTTAATTCATTTTGTGTAAGAAAAGAGAATCGCATGGCTAAACTTTATGGTATATTTTTAAATTATTACTGCTCCAGTTAGTTTAAATACATTGTCTTTTTAATTGAAACCATTAGTTTTCATTTTCTGACATCACCTTATTTTCCCCCTAAAACGTGCTACTGCCCCTTTAAAAGTTCATGGAATTCTTCAAAATAGAAACTATGTTAAATCCATGTATTTACTTTATCCCTCGCTGAATTACATCGTTAAATACTGCATGAATATATGGCTGCCCAATTATGACGTCATGTTAATCAGTCGGCGTGAGATGTTCTAACACAACATTTTCTTATTGCACTTTGTCAAACAATACAAGTAATACAATATCAATTATAACGGATGAACATACCATGGTTTATGGTAATGGTAAACCCATTCGTCTTTTCATATATACATGTTGAACTAACATTCCCTGGTAAACATCCATAAAATTCATATAAATAAAGCCAGTTTACTATACTTTACGAGTAGAACTCGGATATAAGGAAATCCAAGGGACCACAGAATTTAGTTCGCTATTTCCGGTGTTCGCTATACGCATATAATTTAATGATATTAAATAGGGACGGGACTTGAAACTTTGTTTGCTATATCCGAGTGTTCGCTATATCCGTATTCTATGTTATTGATTCGTGTCCCGTTTTAGAACGGTATTGCTTGAGGGATTGTTTGTTTGAAATTATGAAATGTTGTCATCTATTGTCTAGATTTCTTCTTCTTCTAGAATACCTAGAATCAATGTCTAAGACATCTGAGCCGCTTCGTCAGAACTAAAATGGCTATATGAATATGTTTATAAACTTGTTTAACAAAAGACTGACATACAGATTATACAAAATCTCACTGAGAAATAGCAATGGCAATGGCAGTACTGTTTGTGTTAGTTAACAAAAATGTACTTTAGGGGCAGTAGCACGTTTTTTGATAATTTATATTTCAAAATGTTCACTGATAATTGTAAGTTAATACTAAATGTATTGTTTTGACATTGTCAAAAATTTCATAACACAAGCCAATCATCCATAGCCAGAGGACAAAGTATGACGATTTTATAAAATCCATTGGTGGCCATTTTGTGTGAACACCTTTATTCATTTTGTGTAAAAACAAGCAATCTAAACTCAATTTTACGTTATATATATATGAATTATTACTGCTCCATTTAGTTTAAATGCATTGTCTCTCAATTGGAAACATTTATTTTCATATTCATGACATCACATTTTATTCCCCCTAAAAACGTGCTACTGCCCCTTTAATATCGCAAATTCATGATACTTTCTAACTGTTATAATTGTGACAATTGTTCATTGAACAATTCCCATATGGTAATTGATGTGTTTGGATTGACAATACACAATACAGCTTTTAATCTTGGAGAACGTCCAAATTTAAATGAATACTGATGTACATGTAAGAAATGAACTATACATGTGAAGTAAACCTATACATTTGAACGATGAAGTCTCCGAACAGAGATAAAGCAGTTAATGTTTAACCAGAGGGTTTGAAATAGAGGACGATTAACAAGTCTGCGTTTTGGACATTTTCAGTCTATATTGCAAATTAGGGAAGGGCTGAAAAGAGCAAAACGGCCAGTCAACATATCATCGATGGATCTGTCTGAAATAGACAATGTGACAGTTCTTTTTCAGCAGTTTCTTCATGGTTGGGCTTAAACTCGAGAATGGGAGCATTCCATTCATTGGATCACCCATGGAAATAATTAGGATCCTGTTTACGTCTTATACTTGGAATACATTATCGATTAATCGATTGCTGTATGCGTAAGCATGAATATCACCACGAGATATGTTCCTAGCTCACTTTCACATACCTTTAATGTAAGCTGGGTGCAAATGTGTTACCTAAATCTTGTTGGTATTATATTTTCAAAATTTTGACTTTACAAACAAAATGACTTTAATATTTTGATTATGACATTAAGTTTGTTTGATTTAATTTTCAAAACTGTAAAATGAAGCTCTTCAAAACTATTCATGTCATGTCCGATATATTTACATACAGCGATTTATCTTTCAATTAAAGTTGGCCATAAGTTGGTCGGGTGGTTAAACTTTAGTTTTGAAATTGAAATATTGTCATTGATTAAGTAGCGAAATAGACTTAAAATATAAATCTCACTTAGAATGTTAAATGATTTCATTTAATTATAAACGACAGGGCAGTGAGGGATGAAGATAAAATTTCCGCATGCAGACTTCGTCCATCAACATTTTCTGCTTTTAGATGAGCAATAGCAAGTTCGACAGCAACTTCGCATGTTAAAGAAGGGGAGAGAATTGAGTTGTATGTTGTTATGTCTACTCTCACTGTATGTGTCCCCCACAAATGTGTCTTGAGTAAATGAATTACTAAAACAACTCTTCAGTTATGTCTTATAACAATGAATATGGCTCCTTAAAGGCCCCCTTGTCATACTTGCATGCGGTTCCTGATGAAATCTAGCTATTGAGAAAAGAAATCCATCAGGAAGAAAAATCTTTCGTCGAAAGTTTGATATCATATTTACATTTTTGATCAACAATAAAATACTGAATTCTCAATAAATGCATCACATGAATAAGTTTCTATGACTGTTCATAAATCTATGCAAGTGTCAGTTAATAACGCATTTCTAATACAGCTGCTGTACACATATTTCACACAGGTACTAAATAACATTACATGTAGTTTGTATAAATATTAAAAAATATAAAATAAAATTCTAATAATTGTTGATACTTCAGAAAATCAGTACTTTTTAAAATAAATATCTCCAAATGTTCAGGTTGCAATATTTTAGGATAGATGAAAAAGCTCCAATTGTATGGAAACGGTGATTGTTTTGAAAACGTGCATGGATTCAGTCATAGTAAACCTAGCCTTAATAGTATCCGTTTCACTCCTATACTGATTCTAGAAAGGCCTAGTAGAGGGTCGCGTCAGCCCACGTATCGAATTGACTCTGTCATTGTGTTGTGAAAATAACCTGTTTGTGTAAGCCAATTATCTCTGACCTCTTGTATATAACAGAATCATAACAACCATTACAATGCTCATACTACATTTAATGACAATGCAGTAAGGTCACACATGATCCATATAATGTAATCCCTGCACGTGTCTGATTACCTTTTTCATGATACAAATTTTACCTATACTAAGATTTGTTGTACATTTGTAACTTAGACGTAACTATTCCTAAAATTTACTTTGTTTTCATATAATTGATAGACTGTCATAAATGAGAGTTAATAAATGTGTTCATTCTTGTAGATTAATTACAAATTATGCTATATATTTACATACATATTACAATAATATAGGTGGATAGTGTTTCGTTGATGTTAATAGCGGAATATGGTTTCAGAAACGTTTCACAAAAGTAGTGCAATCAAATACACATCCTCAACAGACATTCTGAGTACATTTACTTGCTTTCGATTTTGCTTAATGTATCAACTGCCTTAAATGAAATCACAAATCTACAATATCAAGAATGAATTTTGTGAAATTAAAATACAAAGTTTTTACACTTTCCTCTTTAGATCACTTCATCACAATGGACCGTTTCTGTCAGAAAGTGCCAGCTGTCTAAGCAGAATGCTTCTAGAATCTCCACACAACTGATTCTGTCTTTATTTACAAGCCTCATAACAGACATATTTCATTCTGAAGAGTCTATGTCGATTCATGAAGTTGCATGCTTAACACGTTACAGCCCTTCACACATACCAAAAAAGCTTCTCTCATGTAAAAACGATGATTTACTTCCGAGAGTCGGAAAGCTTTCATTGATTTTCCTTCAAGGATTGATTTCACATTGAGTGCGGTGTGTTTTTTACGTATCTTGTTTTCTCATTCAACACCCTTTAAGTGTATATAGATGTATCATATTACAGTCAGTTGTCGACAGTTATGATATTCATTATTAACGGTTATTACATCTCATGCAATATTTACCACATTTATGTGAAACTCTGCATGAAATACAACTAGTAATCAATAGGATAAAAATGTTGCCTTACATGTGAGAAAACTGCTATACGTGGCAATGACATTGGCTGCATTCTTGGACTCCATTAACGTTTTACATTTACATTAGTTTTTATTTCATACCAGATTTAAGACACATTTTTACTTAATTCCTGATGGAAAGAAACCGTGACAGTATATATTACTTCAATGGTTTAAATAACCATGCCCCCTCTGAAGCTTAAAAAATGAAGGATTATCATTGAAATAGTTTGTGGAAACAAAGGATTATTTAAAAAATCTTAATTTTTTTCTCGATTTAATGTGATGTGTTCAAAGTGTTGCTTGAGCTGCATAGACGTAATAATTTTTATAAAATCACATTGTATTGTACGTAAGATCAATGAAGCCTTCTCTTCCTTAAACCGTAAATAGAACGATAGCTTTCATCATAAAGAAAATATATGATAGGGCCTATATCGACATGTTACAAGTAGTCTGATTCTCTGATCAGATCGTGCTTTGACAGAGGCATCAGTGACAACCTAACCTTGTAAGAGGAAAGGAACTCATTTGCAAGATCTTGACGAGAACATTATATATACTACATTTCCATATTTGCAAAATTCTTGAGAGTTCCTTTCTCCGTGTTTGTGGTATTCCCTGAATACTGTATCCCCTGTTTGATGTCTCTGTCAGCTGACCCAGTAGCCTGGGGCAAGGAGGTCTCCCACAAGTGTCTCTGACACTAATGAATCTAAGAGGGACGTAAATAGAAACTGGCTTTTTCATCACGTTGAATCAAATATTGACAAAATGAACATCAAATCCTGTAGCATATGAGACACTTTCATAAAATATATATGTTTGTTACATATAGATAAGAAAACCTTATTATCGTATAAACTTTCATATTGCACGTCATCAAATGGTAAATCATATGTTAAAATAAAAGTTTTCTCTCACCTTAAAAAAAGATGATTAATTGTCATCGAGTATCATGAATTCTTTTGTTCTATAAAAGACATAAAATATGCGTGACATTATATTTCTATATAGTGCTCTGACTGAAAATGATTGCACTCTGTCTTCACTACTGAATCCCTGAGGCGTACAAGTCTTTATTTACACCCCATCCACGATCGCGAGTTTTGATTAGCGGATGGTTTACTTCCTGCTGTCAGGTCATATACATTGATTTCCTCTCTCTGATTGATCCTGCCTTGAGTAAGTTCTTGATTATTGTCTATTAACGTTGCCCAGCCAATTTATCTGCATATGTTATATAACATATTTATAGTTTATATCTATTGGGATCAATGTATAGTTTCATTACAATGATGTTACAAATATAATCACGAGATAAATCTAATAACTACCAGATTTTAACACTCAACTTGTTGATCGGGGGAGGTATGTTTTTGAATATTTAAATATTTGACGTACATAATCAACAACAAAAACAAAACAAGTTTTCAATAATAAAAAAAATTCACTTATATCGTTAGCAATTATATCTCTTATTTTTAAATCTAATGATTCATTCAAGTCATACAACGTATCATACCTAATATGAAATGGCATTCAAAGTCAATGATCTACACCTTCTGAATTTACTGTTGTAACTAGCTACAGATTAGGTTTATGTAATACTTTATTGACCCATTTAAGGTCATGTAATTGATGCCTTCAGTGAATCAATGTACTGAAGTAAGACTTGATTAGTTTGAGTAATATTGTCAAAACATAACGGTTTGACCTCGAAGTAACCTGCCGTTACATTTGCTCTTATTACAAACATAAACAGGGTTTGATTCCTTTGAGAGACATTGATAAGCTGATGGAGTTTCATGTTGAAGAACATTACTTACGGGTTGTCAACTTCTTTATTGCATTAATGACCTAAATCAATATCTCCACCAAAACATATAGCCATTGATGTAATATCAAAAAGGTGATTCCACAATTAGATCATTATACAAAAAACAATTGTAAATAATATTTCTGGTTAAAAAATTTATTTTCATAAGAAATAATGAAATTGAAAAATTAAAAAACAAAAATGCTTGCGATTCATCCCATTATTCAACAACCAACTATGATTGATGTAACCTTGTCTTTATTTGCTTAGTTTTCGTCATACTTTGTTTTGTTTTGATGTCAATATGCAAATTTATATGACTATGTAAACATGCGGGAACAAATAATAAATAAACTTCTTTATTACATATAATGCCGGGTTTACTTTAACTCTATTGAAGGGGAAGTAGCGCATTTTTAGGAAGATAGAATTACATGTAACTCCCAAACAGTAAACTTCTAATTTCCTACCAAAAGCCCAAAATGTCAATTTTCGAATTTTTAGTTTATGCCTTGCTGCGGACCCTTGAGTTTTCTGTGCTGGTTTCAGCGGCCCTACAGAATAAAACTAAAAGTTCGGAAACTGACGTTATGGGCTTTTGGTAGGAAGATGCTAAATGCAGACAATCTACATTGAACAATGAACGAAACCCTTAAACAAATGTAGCAAACCAAGAAGAGGCTGCACAACAATGCAGACAACATTTTTTTTAATTCCTGATAATTCCTTCTTTCACCATAAAAAGCCTCATCAATGAAATGTTTGTCACTCTGACAATCTATTTTTCTTGAATCGTTGTTTATTGAAGCACCAAAGTTTCACTGCACCTTTACAAAAATTTACCTTTGAATTAACTAAATAAAGACACTGCAAATAACAATAGATATCTTTAAAGATCATAACAATACATAATCATGATCAAATATGTTTCACATTAAGATATGTGTTAAGCTGATTTCAGCATTATTTTTCTCCAGTAATAACAACAAGATTAAGTCACATATTACATAGTTCATATATTATCTTCTGTAATTGTTTTCGGAAAGATAAATGAAATTGATATGACATAAATGAGTCATCAAAATGGCCATCATTCTAAATCACAGAAACCGCTGCAGCTAGCCATTAGCTTTAAGTTGAAGAAACACAACGCCTTTAATTCATATAATTTACATTTATGCAATGAAGTTTTCAAATAAATGTGATAATTCATATCTGACACCATGCCCAAATGAACATATTAAGTCGGTAATTTTACCGCCTATTAGTAATAATGCTAATTAATGTTTTGTCTCAAACAATAAAAATAGTTCAACTATCTTTAGTTTGACAAACAAGCTGTATGAAATACAAGGTTACTGCATTATCTAATTCTATGCAATAGTTAGCATCCAAAGGGTACAGAAAAGGTCGATTATATTTGCGGTGTATACCATCATTAGTTATATATGTCAAAACTATCATAAGACTTCAACAAAGTTTAAAACTAAAATTAAATATGACTTGTGATTGTAATGAATATATACGAGATTAATATTTTCAAATATTAGAAACATTACGCCAGAAAGCAACGATATGTCTGCTGCCTAATAAGTCTAAGTATGTGCTTTCTGTGAGGAGGCTCCTGAGAGTATGTGTCATGTATATTGGGATTGCAGTGTAACCAAAACTTTTTGGAATGAACTTGAAATTTGAAAAAAAGGCAATTACAATCCAAAATAATTATTTCGAAATACTTGATTTGGTTTCTTGAAATAAATAATATTTTGATGAATGAAACTTTCTCTCTGCCAAAAAATATATAAATTTATGTAACATAAAATTTTTTATTCCAAAACTGAGCAATTATCAAAACATTCTACAAGAAATATATTTTGTTGAAAAATATATTTCCAAAAGAAACAATGAAACGACTGCATTCAACAGCAAATGGAAATCACTAATCCCAATATTCAAGAAATGATATTATATGGCTTTAAAAAGAGCCTTTTCAGCTCATATTATTTATTATGTTTGTTGTAAAATTTTAAATATTTCATGTATAATATACTTGTTATATGCTGTGTAACCCTTGGGAACCAATTAAAAAAAAAAAAAAAAAAAAAAGTCTAAGTATGATTATCTGATTTCTCTTTGAAATGATAATGGATGACCAGCCTGCTCACTTGCTGTTCACTGTTTCACTGTGGTCTCTTAAAGGGGCAGTATCACGTTTTTTATGCTTTTTATAAAAAACGTGATAATTGCAAGGTAATGCTAAATGTATTATTTTGACCGTGTCAAACATATCATAACACAAGCCATTCATCCATAGTCAGAGGACAAAGTGAGAAGATTAACATAAAATCCATTGGCGGCCATTTTGTGTAAACTCCTTTAATTCATTCTGTGTAAGAAAGAGAAAGCGCATGGCTAAACTTTACGTTATATATTTGAATTATTACTGCTCCGTTTAGTTTAAAGACATTGTCTTTTAATCGAAACCCTTAATTTTCATTTTCCTGACACTACCTTATATTCGCCCTAGAACGTGCTACTGCTCCTTTAAGACAAGACGGATCAGATCTTCTGTTCTTCCATCTTCTTGCTTTTTTAAGATACAAAAATAATGAAATATTTGATGATGAATAAATTGGACAAATGACATAGGTGTAATATCTTTATAAGATTCAACAGTGATGCAACTTGCAGAGACCATGGCTCAGTTGCTTTTAAAATCAGAATGTTACATGTGATGCCACTGCATTTATATGTTCCTAAAATAAAAACTTATAACAACTCATTTTATTTTGTTCTGGGATAGATTCCTAGGTATTAGCAAGAAAATGATAGTGTACTGAATTATTTGTCCCTTGTGTTGTTCATCTGTGCCAAAGTAAAAATACCTGTCTCTATCAAATGGTCTATTTGAACCTTGATAGACATCTACTGTGGTTTAAACAATATTTATTCCATTGAATGCATGGTTGGATTGGTAAACAGGCATACTGCCTATCTGAATACCTCTCCAAGACAAAAATTACATGTAGAACAAAAATTCACTCATCAATACATCTACTGTCAGAAATTGCTTTCTGTACAAGAAGTCAGCTTTAAAGGTGTTCACACAAAATGGGCGCCAATGGATTTCATGTGAATCTTCATACTTTGTCTTGTGACTATGGACGATTGGCTTGTATGATGAGAGTTTTGACACTTTCAAAATAATACATCAAGCATTTACGTTCAATTAAGGCTGTAAAATGTAGATATTATAATTATAAAAAACGTGCTACTTCCCCTTTAAAAAACTTTAAACAAGTGATTCTGTCTGCACCTACAAACCTATTTACACATATATATGTATACATATATGTAATGTCTGGAAAAGTTTATGCCCAATTATGAAGACACATTATTACCACAATATTTCCCTCAACACACACAAGAAACAGTTTTTACTGTAAAGGATATGATTTATTTCCGAGAGTCGGAAATATAACATCGATTTTTCCCTAATGATTTATTTCACATTGAGTGTAGCATGTTTTTAAACGTGTACAGCATGTTTTTATTTTCTGTTCTGATTCAACATGGTCGCAGTGGCGTTTGATGTTTCATATTCCAGACAGCTTACAGCAACTTTGATATCTAATTAGGAGATAAACCTACTCTGTAAATTTTCGTGAAAGATTCGATACCTGTTGATGTCATTCGGAGCCGAACGCGTTAGCGAAATTATCTCAATTCTACCATGACGACTTTTTCAGCGCTTTAAACGTCATTTCTTTTCTACCGCGTAACGTCAGTTGTGCTTCGGTCAACACTGTGACGTCATACTTTCTTGTGCTTATGACGTCACTGTTGACATCACTCAAACCAAAACCGGTTGCGGTAGTTTATTGATCTAAATTCAGCATTTCGCTTAAAATTACACTATTTCCTGGACATCAACATGCATTATATTGATGCGAACCGAACTCTATTGATACAAGTACGGGTAGTACAATGATAAAAGACTTTTAGTTAGTATTTAGATGAAGCAACTCTCGACGCGTACGGTGACTGTAAATACATGTACATGTCGACTCGTTTCTATGACAATGTGTATCAAACCGCGATGAATTGCCCGTCATTAAAATCGTGTTCGAACGTAGGTTCGACCATAGAAATAAACCAATGAAATTCGAGGATTTTGAAATGTCATGGTAGAATTTGCCCCGTAAGGACATGGATAAGAAAAAAAGAATAGTAATTATAACTCATGAAAAAACAAAATGGTTATTAATAACCACTTAAATAAGTTACTCTTCAATGATACAATACTACTACTTATCATTATGGTTAAAGCATAAATGAAACAAGTTACACATGTGCATGGCATTTGGGGTATTCCTGGAGGAAACGAGATTCTCTAATCTCAGTTTCAATTTCAAAAGCGAACAAAAGACCAAATGTTAACAACAGAGTTGGTATCATTGTGAATAAGATTAGTACTAATGTTTTAAATGTTCAAAATCCTAAATAGAACATTACTTTTATCCTATCATATTAATCACGCCTTTGAGACAATTCCTCTGTAACCATTCTTATTTAAACATGTATTTTAGTTAAGTAAGAATAAACTTTGCCACATCTGAGGGCATAATTGATTTTCAGTCTCACTTTGTTTGATAAAAATGATTTCATTCCAAAGATCTTGACAAAAAAACTAATGGATCCTATATCAAGATATTTGCACAAAGTCTGATCATTTCACCTATTGCTGTCCCAGTCCCCAATCACTGTATCCCTGTTTGATGTATCTGTTTGATGATTGGATAGCCTGGGGCAAGGAGGTCTTGCACAAGTTAAAAACTCGTATAGCCTATTCCATGAAATACATATATGTTTCTTACGAGAGAGAAATCATCCTTTGTTATTTTTTTTTCAAATTTGCAAAAGCTTTCATAAATTTTTTTTTATGTATTTTGTGTTCACCTCTTTAACGAATATGTAATTTTCATGGTGTAATGAATAGTCTCTCTTATTCTATGATATAAAAAGTTGGTCACTTTACAATGCTTAATATATATATCACAATGTTCACCAGTGCTTCTCCTTATGGGAATTTTTCCAAACATTTGAAAACCACTCAATTAAAGAATCAAAATACTCAAACAATACAATAATTAAATTAAGCTACACCATTATTTGTGTGTCTTAAAACTAATCTAATCAAATGCGTAGGCGAATTCTCAAAGGCTGACATCTGAGAATGTCACAAGCTTGTCCATCTCATGTTTAACCAAAAAATCATGATGAACCTTGACCAAATTTTGTTTATTTTTTTTCCAAAGTATTTGCAAAATCCTTGAAACTTCTTTTCCATGTTCTTTGCCTTCTAAGATTACCATTTCCCGTGCTTGATCTCTCTGTTAGCTGAGGTCTTCAATATCAACTAGGTTACAGAGGAGTGATATACTGAGCTCGTAATGTTAGTTTGCCAATAAGTGACCTCTCATTTTACGAATAAAGCATGATGCGCAGGTGACTGTCAATGACATACCGGCGCTTTAAACATTGGCAATTCACGCTTGGGAGAATGCATTTCAAGGACGTTTCCGATATCAGATGTGTGAGCACATAAAATTGCATGATTTTGATAGTAAAATGTGGAATATCGATTATAAGTTTTTCATGTTTTGTAGTCAAGTATTTATCAAGATGGATAATGCAGTCGGAGTCCTGAATTCATTTATCAGAAATAATCAAATGGCCGCTTCGGGGCTCGTTGATTATTTTCAAGATCCCCTTCTCCTAAGGCATTCATTGTTACATAAGCAATTGCCCTTGTGGTTCGAAATAACCTTTGCACATGGTTGTTTTATATTGTTTACATATATCATGATATTCACCGGTACTGTGAGTGAAAGTGTTTACACTCTTCCATCACTACACGCACATGTCGTTATTTACACCCTATTAACGTGTTTGGATAGCGGATGGTTGACTTCCGGCCTTCCGACATTTACATTGATTTTCTCGTTGATTGATCCTGCCTTGAGTAAGTTCCTGTTACTTGTTTACTGTCGTGTCCTAGTCCATTGATCTCACTTACTAACTTATAGTGAACCTAGTTCATTTTAATTGAGATTAACTATAGTGTTTTCATTTCAATATTGTCAAAATAAAATTGCTTACCAAGTCTTTGGTACAATTTAGAACTCCCAACATTAAGCAGTGAGAAGTATTTTGGAATATTTGAAAAAAATAAATCAATGCAAGAAGTTCATTTTTCGTCACTTTTCCTCAATAATTATTTTTCTATTCCGATTGAATCATAGATATTGTTACATTAAATTAGGTTCTTAATGTTTGATAAGAAATAAATTTGAATCAACTATTACAATATTGCTTTTACATTACATGTATCTCTTTTTGTTAACTATTTCAATAACTATAATATTTACTATACAAATAATCTATGAAGATAACCATTTTTATTGAATAAGACATTTCTTTACAACATGTGACTGAAATGAATTGGTGATTTATAGGTGATACCAGACATTTTCATCATGCAATATGAGATGAGTTATCCTGTACACCTGTATACCTGTACATTTTGCTTTTTATTTCTCAAGCAACTGTTTACTTCGAATTATGAAACTATTTGCATGTGACAAATATAAACTTTTCTTCATAACATAAACCTAAAACAGTAAAAAAAGCTGACTCTAACAATGAAAAACATGACTTTATCAATTTCAAAGACGAAGCCCGGAATCGAAAGACAAAATCGCAAGCCAATGAATATCATACTTTGTATCAGTCATTATTAAGAACAGTAAAAGGGATCCTAACAATTGTACATGTAACGTAGCAACGGTAAGATGGTCATTTTGTTATACCTGTTTCGTTATCTGCTAAGCTTTAACGTAAATTAACCTTTTTCAACTTATATAAGGTATATGTATTTACAAACTGTTTTTATTTGTGTGTTTATCAATGATGTATAGATGACAAGCATAACACTAGATGGAATTTCGAAATTTAATTTTACCAATACACTCTTGACATATATAATTTCCAAAAATCCTTTAAAATAACTTTAAATGTTACCATCGTTATTAGTGTCCCGAACTAGAACTAGTGTTCCCACTCCGGTGCCCACACGCTCTCATAGCAAGGGTCTCCCCGAGGAGTACAAATCTTTATTTACACCCATATTCACGAGTTTGATTAGCGGATGGTTTACTTCCTGCTGTCAGGTCATATACATTGATTTCCTCTCTCTGATTGATCCTGCCTTGAGTAAGTTCCTGATTACTTGTCTATTTACGTGGCCGAGCCAATTGATCAATACAGATTACGTGTAAGATACCTGGTAGTATATAAACACGGACGGAGAAAAGAAAGGATACTTTCGTTTCGTGGCATTCATTTTGTATGATTTCAATGAAAATATGTTTTGTTGAGAGGTATTCACCATATTACTCATCAGGTTTATTTAATAACATATTTATACTTGTTCAAAAACACACGGGGTGCTGAAATCTCTATTTTCAACATGGTCTTTTCGTCATACAACCGTGTCACAAATTAAATGATAAAAATATGGATACGATGAAGAAGTTACTGAAGTTGGGCTTTTTTTGTAAAGAAAAATATCAATGAATAAGGCGTTTCTCACTCATGGATTAAATTTTCGAGCATGTAGGTGGAATCGTTTCTTTATCCTATGAGTGGTTGAAATTCTAAATGGCACTTTCTATTTCAATATGTTAGATCCACAACTGCTGTTCTTATCTAAAATGTACGACATTGAGGAATTGAATTCACTTTAATTACAAAAATGTTAAAGAAAGTTCCTTAAAAATATTACAATGTGTATCCACATCAAAATAGTTCCTGTCATTTCTAACATCAGGAGACTCATCGAAACTGGTAAATTCTTCATTTTCTTCATTGGAAGTATTATCAAATAACGTTGAAGTAGGAAAACGGATTTCAGTAACTTTTACCTAGTCAATAAGGGTACCTAATGTAGTTTTCCAAATGCCAGATTTATTTTATCGAATGTCATGGTTTAAATTTCCAAACGGCGTAGTAATCAATGCATTATTAATTTTACCCATGTCACAGAATGGAATAAACCTAGTATTTGGTATACTTTTGTAAAGTATTCTACTTGTTACAATACTAAATTTGAAATATGTCATTATGATTACTTTTGAATAGCAAAAAAAACCCTTATTTTTCCAAATAGCTTATAGCTTATATATTTGGTCAAAATATATTATATCGTCACTGTAGAATGATAGAGGGTGTCTTTCACTTGTAAAATCAAGCATTTCATTGCATATTATACAACAAATACATTTTGATTATAAATACACCAAATCAATATTCATATTTCTTCATGTCAGGAACAGTATGTTCGTAAGACGGCGATGATACGTTCCCTCCATTAACCAAGCTAGCGAGGTATGTCATCACTAATGTCCTTATCAGAACTCATCCCTCAGCTGGTCAGTGGAACTGTGGCATTGTGGGTCTATGACGTATTCCAGTCAAAGGATTAGATATGATTAGTGGACGATTATCAGGAGGGGTCAGTGTTTGTGCATGCTTTCCGCTTGGATTAGAAAAACATCGATCACAACATGGATCTCTTGTCTGACGTGGCCTTTGTAAGAGTCAACACGGTCTGTGTGTTCATGCCCTGTACTTCCTGTGTATAGCTATCGTCATAGACACACCCACATTACACAATAGTTTTTTTATCTATGTCTTTCTTTAAAACTTTTTACAGAATTTTTTTTCACGATATTATTACTATAAACCAAATATGCATATCAACACTCGTATTAAAACTTTAAGAAATGTCGAGTTAATGATTATCATGTCCATTTCAAAGACGTAATATCCATTAACTTGAAATGAAAACTGTACCAATCTTTTTTAACAATCATTTTTCGTATTTTGTATAAATGTGACTACGTTTATGTGCCTCTTCTTTTGCAGTTCATAGCCTGTGCTTTATCCCCTCTGACCTTTGAAATATTAGTTATTGACTTGCTACTGATTAGTTGTATCCAGTATCCTGTTATCAGTTACAAGCCCAGTTATAAGATGTTCCTCTCAGTGAATTCAAATTATGTAAGAGGGATTTGTTCTATTGATTAAAACCTTCACAAAACTCGTTTAACTTCATTCATTAGCCTCGCGTAAGCTCTGTAAGCATGGAAAACACAGGGGTCACTTAATTGCTTGACCTACTTGAGTATATCATACCAGTCTTGAGGAAGGTATATGATTCCTTTGTGTAGTTAAGTTCATTGTACATCTTCCTATTGTATAATTAGATTTTTTGTTGGGTATCTGTAGCACAAATTATCAGTATTGTTTCTTTCTGTATTCTTTCCTATTCATTGCTGTACGTTATAATTTTCACTTTGAATACAAGTTAATATTTGCAAATACTCAGTAGCGGAATTTAATGTTGTTTGGGTTTGGTAATCTGTTCTTATACAAATTTTAAATTGACTTTGTCGTGTGGTATAGTCCGAATAGATCTTTACAGACTGTAATGTTACAAAGTTGACACGTGTTATTCCTTGTTAAGTTTTTATCAAAGATTGTCAACAGAACGTTCCCGTTAAATTATCAAAATGTATAACTCAAAATCCCACACAATTAACTCAGCAGTGAAACTAAAGCAATGCCGATGTACAGAATAGGGTATGGAAAGAACCCTATTGACCCATCAACATTACTTATGATCTAATAATGTTTAACACTTACAATGTAGGGGCAGTAGCACGTTTTTAGGGAGAACATAAGGTGATATCAGGAAAATGAAAATAAATGGTACCAATTGAAAGACAATTACTAAATGAAGCAGTAATAATTCAAATATATAACGTTTATATAGCCATGAGATTCCTTTTTCTTACAAAAATGAATTAAAGGAGTTCACACAAAAATTGGCCGCCAATAGATTTTATGTGAATCTGCATACTTTGTTCTCTGACTATGGGTGATTGGCTTGTGTAATGAGATTGTTGACACCGTCAATATAATACATTTAGCATTTACTGACAATTATAAGTGAAATATTTAAAATACAAAATTATCAAAAAACGTTCTACTGTCCCTTTAAAGCCTCGACATTTGGTTGATTTGATCATAGAATACAACTGAAGTTTCATGAATAACTAATATTGTTGGAACATTGACTTTCAGTTTTTGCAATCATTACTCCTGTTATCAATTCTTTTCGAATGACTAAGTACCATTAAATCAGCCCATTGACATCAATTTTCTAATTCATGGTATATAAATTGTTTTGTTTTGTTCACGCAATGAAACAAATGTTAACAAAAGCAATTTGTGATAATAGAATAGAGAAATCGCGTCTCAGCTTTCCAGCTCTCTCTGTCAGAAGATTAATGATGTCGTTGTACTGCTGTGGACAATCATTCAGGATGACATAAAAGCAATGATTAACTTCCAAATATCAAGAAGCCCCTGTTACCTTACTTTCAAGGTATGATTCGTCTCGAACCTTCCAGTGACTGACTTTTATTTATCACTTGTTTTAAACGAAAGTAAATCTGCAAATTTTCGAAACAACCAAATATAGCACACCGATGTGACAACCTGTTTGAATTTGTCGCTAACTTCTGAGATATTTATGATGGAAAATATTTGACATTACGCACATCATTTTTCAAATAATGATTAAGTCGATTGATTTATATCACGAAATTGATAATCATACATGTGTATGTTTCGTAAACATAACCATGCATATAAATGTACACAACATTTTCTCAAATAAACGGTAATCATTTTCAACATTAAATCTTTTTAACCATTTTAATATAGATATGTTTTTATAAAATAGTTCAAAAAGTTAATAATGTTATAACAACATGTATGCGTCATTACACGATTTAGTTAAAAACTATATTTGTAACATTACAACACGATCTCAAACATATGATTTTTAACACTCACAGCAAGGGTACTTTAACTGCAGACTCGAAGGCATTTTGTTGACACAATTAAGTAATCCCTTCAGAAATGATTTGTCGTTTTAATTTTATCAAAAAAGTATCGAGTGTTTTGTTAGCACAACTTCTACATTGACAGGGAGGACTGAAAAGTAATTGGAATTTATATAAGAAACAATTGTTAATTTTTTGTAATAGTAAGGAAACGGAAAATTAATTATGATATGTGTTCAGAAAACGTCATATCGGTTCATCGCTATATTTTAAAAAACTTATTTGCGTTTATGTTCACCAAATAAATTAATATATGGTATAAACTATGAACGGAACTGACATTATGATAGTCTCGTTGTTTCTTGCTGCTGCAGAATAATGTAGAAATCTAAGCATTACTAATATATCAAATCATGTTCCCTCTTAGAAGTCATAATGGAAATTCTAGCTTTGCTTTACATGTTTGTCTGACAGTAACGCCCAAAACACTACTCTTTTGTTTTATATACCTTAATAATGCATTACATTAAGCATTGAATCTCTGCGTCTTTACTATACGGCTAATAAAGCCTATTGTGACGTCAAATATTTAATCAAAATCGAATAAATATTCTAAACAAACCGTCACATACTCATTTCAACTACTACCTTTCATATACCTTTGATTTAAACAAAAAAACTTTACAACTTATCTAATTGAAAACGAACAATCGTGCTTTATATATTCGAAAGGCACATTTAACCAAATTTGTATTAAAAAAATGAATATCTTACAAAAAAACAGTCCATTAGAGCAATCTTTTTTTTTTAAATTCTTATATGTTTCGTATATTTCTAATCAGTTATTAAATACAATAACTTGTATATACATGTACATGTGCTCGTGTACCACAAACGTGTTTTTTTCCAGATTAAATGATTGATCGAAATTGAGAAAAAAAACACAAACGGCGTCATGATCGAAAATAGAAATGTAAAATCAGAAAAAACATTTCTCAACGTTGTCGGTGTAATTTGAACTGGAGTAAGTTACACGATACCAATCCAACTTCAATTCAAGTATAACAAGGCAACTATTGACCTGTAGGTAATGTGATAGAAGATGGTGGTCCTATCTCATAGTACAGGTTCATCTGCCAAGTGCTGTGGTTGCATTTATATAATCGAGTTGGTTGTCTTGAAGCAAGTAGATGATGGTAAAATAGCACTCGCAGTTCTAAACGAATAACTGTTATAGTTGAAAATTGTTAAATTAGTGGCTTTGTATAATGACAGATGTGTGAATGTTCTCATTTATAGTTGTCTTCTGTTCGTCCTTGTGTGTATGATGACGCATATCTTACTATTTATTCTTCGAAATTTAAGCGTTTGAATTTAAAAGAATTCATGACAATATTTCAAGTTTTCATTTCTGAGTGCATCCAGCACTGTGATATTCACTGTTACAAGACAGCTAATATATGCTTCAGGATCCCATAGAATTTACACAGATTTTACCATCAGAGCCTGGTGACACTTCAGTGTTACAGAAAGGATACTACCCTTATATAATATGACTAGGGATGTTTTATCACTATACCGTAACTGAATGTTGTCGATTTCGATATCATTTATTAATAAATCGTCGACATTACATTTTATCTATAAACTGAAGGATTTTAATCTTTACGTTTCTGAGTGTGGAAAGTAGTGTTTAAACTTTACTAACGTAACATAGAAAAGCAACAGTACCTTAAAGTTTAAATACGCACATTTCATTGTTGACATTCTTCTCTTGATGTCCTCTTTGAATGGAATCATGTTGAGCAAAATGTAATTAATTCAAGGAAATGATGTAATCCTTCTACTGTAGAGACGATCCTAGGTCAGTAAGAGTTATTTTGAATTTTGATGAACTTACAAGGAGTTGTTTTTGTCTTTCTTTTAAAGACCATATATTGAAATCGACTCAAACAATTGTTTTTTCAAATTCAAAGGATTTTAATAACGATATTAAAATTCATTTCTATCAGTTGCCAAAAGCCTACCATGCTTCTGGCAATCACGTGAATAACAATCACAACAAATCTGAATCATAGCTTCTAATGACTGTTTATCCAGCTTAACGTTCATCTTATTGATAGTTTTTTCCTCACGTGTACATGTATCTTTGCCATACATACTCTGATTTGTTTAAATATCTCTTTTTTATCAATGACTTTTGGTGAATATCATGAAAGCAAACATTCAGATGAGTTTCGATATGCCATTTCCACATCATTCTTAAGCATTTTTAGTAAAAAAAGGAAAGTCTGCATATAAAAATTCTATCACACTTATCGGGCGTATATCTATGCCATGGCATTATGACTTAATTGGCATTATGACTAAATGACAACGTTACCAAAAGTGCATCATTGACGTCATATCATCATCATTTCTACGCTCGGAGGCGTGAAAAACATAATTACGTCATTAACTCCTTATCTTATTACATGATGACCATGAACCACAATGCTAAATAGTCGATCTTTCCAAACATCAACAAAACTTTTCCTGATGTTTCAGAAAGGATTACCTTATAGGTGGAATGTAATTTTAACTTATATTTCACATTTTTGGAAAGGTCAATTGACATTCTAAATACTATCCGATTCTTGTGAACGGATTCAAATCAAATACATCAAACATACAGTAAAGATTGGACTAATTCTTTTTTTTAAATATGTTTATTCAAAATCTCAACATTTTCCAAACATACTGGTAAAGAGTTATATTAGTTAAAAGATAAAAGTTAAAAGGCAAAGGCTAAATGAATATAATAAATCTCTTTATCACTAATAAACTATTGTATATCTAGAAACCGGGATTTTGCGATCATTAATTTAACTCGCCATTGTCAATAGCATATTATGTCAATGTAACAAAATATTTAATGTATAAAAAAAGAAACAATAGAAACGGCCATTATTCAAAGTATTCCATACTTTTATTAATCAGTGTCATTTTATGTCATGTATTCAACATGTTATGTATGAATAGAACACTATGACAAAGATGCTATACTGAAGTGGTTTTTTTTATGAAGATGCTTCAAGAGATTGTCTAAGATTCTACTAGACAAATTATGCAAAATGTTATGAAATGTTTGGATGTCTGAAGATTTCATTTGATCTCTCTTGTTACCTTCAGGGAACCCGTCTGGTCCGTGACAATAATGAATCTGAAAATACCATCTACAGTGCTTTCTCTTCGCAGGTAGCAATAAGGATTGATTATTTCAAGAACAAACCCTGCAAAGACTTGATTCGCTGACATGGCATTCTCTTTGTCATGCTTTGTGTATTCCGGTACATCATTCTTTAATGTATATCTTAATTGTAGTCATATTAATTCTACATAATACGATACAGTTGCATTTTGTAGAAGTTCAGCTGAGTTTTGTTAAGCATTATACACTTTATAAGACTGTATTTTCTACAATAAACAAATTAAAAGGGATATCCCTTACCAATTTTGTACATCCTCTGGAACTCATAAAATCATAAAATTGATATCAGTGAACTTTCCAACTAGTTTTTTTAATGTTATTTTGTTTTTGGAAATCTTAAAAAATTAATCATTCGCACTTCTGTATATGGTTCAAATGCGAATATCAACAAAAACTAACGCCCAATGATTTCGTGCATGTCTCTGATAACATTTCTTTCACTTTTTAAAATTCACCTATCACTCGCCAATGGAATGGTATCACAGTGACGAGCAGAGTAATTTACATTCAAGAAACATGATAAATTTGAGTAACCAAAACAATTAAGTCATATGAATACATAGCTTACCTGAGGCGACGCTGCTAAGATGGTGTGCCATCTTTTTATCTCCATGTTTTAATTTCACAGGCATGTTCTCTCCCTCTTGATTACTTTGTCCCTTAAAGGTCCCGAGATGTAAATAATGTCCTGTATTCTAAATCACGGAAGCCTAAGCACACATACGTTAGTGTTTATCGAGCCTGGTAGCTGCTAGAGGCCCTGTTTATAACGCTAGTCCCAGCTGGTGTCGCAATCCAAACTGTCTCTAGCTGGATTTCTTACAGATTGTAAGCCGATGTTAGAAGTCGGTGTAACAGCGATTAATTGTGGTAGCAAATACGATCCAAATATTTCAATTGTTTTTATGGATCAGATATATAATATTTAAGTACAATACGTTAAAATTTCTTAAAGCTTGTTGTTATCTTAACAATGATAAATTGAAATGTAAGAATAACTTAAAAATTAAAAAATCATAATATGTTAAACTTTGCAAAATGGTTAGTTGATTCTTAAGTTTTTTATATTAATTCATTGTATTTGTCATTGTAAGGGGCAAGATCGGATGGTTTTGTCGTTTTTATTTGTCTCAATGCATCAATGATAGAGGTTGTCTAAACCCTTTCCTAAAATATGATCCATCTACAGGGGAACCTCTATTGTTAGCTGCTTAGGGAAACTTTTTACTGCCGTAATATCTAAGCGTCTTCAAAATTATTCTGATCATTGTAATTTGATAAGTGAATCACAAGCCGGCTTTCGGAAATCTTATTCCACATCAGATAATATTTTTGCTCTTAAAGCCTTAATAGACATTTTCCAAAACTTGAAAAGAAAGCTCTATTGTGTCTTCATCGATTTTAGTAACTCAAGGCATTTGACACTGTCTGGCGGAGTGGTCTTTAGCTCAAAATGATTAAAAATAACATACGTGGAAAATGCTTCCAAGTTATCTTTAATATGTATCAAAATAATAAGTCATGTGTTTCTCATAATGGTGCAATATCCTCATTTTTCTCATGCGAAATTGGAGTAAAACAGGGCGAAAACTTATCCCCCTTCTTATTTGCATTATATCTAAATGACCTCGAGTCCTTTTTAACAGAAAATACTTTTAATGGTTTAAATCCGGTGGGAAATCTACTTGAAAGGGAACTTCATGTTTATATGAAATTATTATTACTTTTATATGCTGACGAAACAGTTATTTTAGCTGAGTCAAGTGAAGATCTACAACATGCCTTAGATGTATTTTCAGATTACTGCACGCTTTGGAAATTAAAAGTTAACATTTCAAAAACGAATATCATAATATTCTCTTAAGGTACATGTAGAAAACACTCAACATTTGTCTTTCATGGTGATACTATTGATGTTGTTAAAGAATATGTTTATCTTGGTATTTTATTTAGCAACAATGGCCGTTTCTGTAAATGTATTAAACGCCTTTATGGGCAAGCCTCAAGATCAATGTTCGCATTATTGCGTAAAGTTAATATTTTAGACATCCCCCTTGATTGTCAATTAAAATTATTTGATCAACTTGTACAACCAATCCTTTTATATTCATCTGAAGTGTGGGGATTTGAAAATATTATTTGTCTTGAACGGCTTCATCTTAAATTTTGTAAATATATTCTTAAAGTAAAAATGTCTACGCCAGATTATATGGCATATGGTGAACTTGGCTCTTATCCTCTCAGTATTTGTATCAAAACTAGAATTATTTCTTTCTGGTGTAAAATGTTGCAAAACCCTAACAAATTATCATATAAAATGTACCTTCTGATGTATATTTTACAAAATGCCAAACCTAAATTTAATTTCAATTTAATTAATTCAATTGAAGGAATATTGCGGGAGACAGGTTTTAATTATGTATGGATAAATAAAAAATTTAACAGTTCACACATTTTAAAATCATCCTTATTGATCAATTTTTCCCAATGTGGACTGCTTCTCAGGTTGATTCTTCAAAAAATAAACTCTAAACAAAATTTACAAAGTTATACCCCATATGAAATCATATATTTTAGAACTTCCTAGCAATTTAAGAATTTGGCTTACCCGCTTCAAAACTTCAAACCATAGATTACCTATTGAAACTGGTCGGTGGAGTAAAATCGATAAGGACCAAAGATTTGTAAACTCTGTAATATCTCCATCGGTGACGAATTTCATTTTCTTTTGGCCTGCCCCTTTCTATCAGAACTAAGAAGTAAATACCTCCCATCGTATTACTGTAAGTATCCTTCAATTGATAAGTATATAGCCCTCATGAAAACTACCTATAAACCACTCTTACTTAACTTGGCAAAATTCATAAAAGAAGGTCTCTGTAAGTTCTAAATTATGCATAACACATGTTTATGAATGCAGCACACTATTATTCCAATTTTTAAATATATATATGTATATATATATATATATGTGTGTATGTAATATATTTAACTCTTCTTTATGTCACTGTTGTGAATTATTGGCTGATGATGATTGGCTTGTGTAATGGGATTTTTGATACTGTGAAGATAATACATTTAGCATTAACTTACAGTTATCATTGAAAAATTGAAAATTGAAAATTATATATAAATTATATGTTCATTGTTTATATCTCGTCAAAAATAACTTTGTTATGGCTACTTACTCTGGTTTCGTTATCAAGGAAGGTATTGACATTCTGTCAGTCTTTGAAGTATGTTTGAAACCTATTTTAGTATAACCTTATCATTATTATAGCCAATTTACCTCTTTGATGTTAATTATGTCGCTTTCATTTCTCCTGTTTGTCCTTTGTCTTAAGCTGTCAACATCAAAAAGTAGTTAAATGTGATCCTCTGAGTACCTCTATTACCTTTTAAGTGGCATACTTTTACGCCATCTGCTCAGATTAACAAGAACAAATCATGCATAACAAAATGATACATTTTATTCATGACAAATATGAATTTGACATTTTGCCTTTTTAGGTGAAACCGTAATACTTTCTTAAAGACTCAAGTGAAGTTGGATTAACTGAAGTTTGTTGTTGTCCATGTACATTGTATATCCAAGAATGTACACTTGTGTGTAATATCGTTATAACATCAGCACTGGCGTAACACTAGTATCCTTTATTGATGCATTTAGCATCCAGTGAAAAGTTCTTAAGTTTCCAATCAGATATATTATAACATTCGTGTAACTGTGTTACACATTATAATAATCAAATAATTCCATACTAATTTGATTTAAACATAATGTATATTTGCTTATGTTACGATGTGTTCAAATGTAAATTTGTACCTGACGATAACAAATTGTCACTGCAACTGACGACTGAACTAGTGAATGATATAGAAAACATTAAGACAGCATCCTACAGACAAAGTAAGATTCAAATGATTGTCTAAAGTCATATAAAGTTTAATTGGGATTGATATACCTAAACGCCACATAACCTTAAAGGGGCAGTAGCACGTTTTTGGGGGGGAATATAGGGTGATGTCAGGAAAATGCAAATTAATGTTTCCAATTGAAAGACAATGTATTTAAACTAAATGGAGCAATAATAATTTAAATATATAACGTAAAGTTTAGCCATGCGATTGCGTTTTCTTACAAAAATGAATTAAAGGTGTTCACACAAAAATGGCCGCCAATGGATTTTATGTGAATCTTCACACTTTGTCCTCTGACTTTGGATGATTGGCTTGTGTAATGAATTTTTTGACATTGTCAATATAATACATTTAGCATTAACTAACAATTATGAGTGAAAATTTTAAAATATAAATTTGTCAAAAAACGTGCTACTGCCCCTTTAAGTGCTTGTTTAACATTTGAAACTAATTTAAAATCAAAATTTTCGGCCGGTTTAATATTTTTCATATGAAACCCCAAAAAGACACAACCCAAGTAACATCAACATCACATTTGACTTTCCTAATTCATATTTTTTCAAGTTATGCTCACACAGCATTTGTTTGTTAAAAAGTTATATGTTTACAGATCGTAAGTAATCGGGCCATTCGTAAACGCATATTAGGTCATTTTTGGCCGCCGCAAGAATTTTTCTGGCTACGGCGGCAACATCGGAGAAGTGAGCGAATTGTTGATCATGCCATTTTCGTGTTGCATCCGTGTCTCCATCTTCCCCTTCGCACGACTATCAAAGTAACGTCGTGTGAATTCGTGCTGTGTTCGTATTGCCTTCGTATATCGATTAGTACGATGATGTCATTCGATTTTATTTGCATGTAAAATTCGCCCATTGAACAAATGATCACACGAAGGTAATACGATGACGACACGGATTCGTAGCTATTGTCACGGCAAGATGAAGACCCGATTGCAACAAGAAAATGTATATTCGCATAGATTATTAGAACATTTTTGACATACCAAAAAATGTCCATGCACTGCCGGTTTTGCTGCCGGAGCTATGACAACTCTACCGATTGTATTACGAAGCATTATGTTGATTTTAAAATGTTCATGTGATGCCCAGGGAGAATAACTCAAATATCCAGATGATAAATAGTCGTAAGGTCGTTTAAAACAATCGAATTGTGCAGCCAGGATACCAATCTAAATAAATTTAGATCAACAGATTTTTTATTTTGTCATACTGTTGTGACCAAATATAAAACCTGTTGATCTAAATTTACCCTTTCAAGTTGACTTCCAGAGGTCACGTGATGTTTACCGGCATGCCGGCACCTTGTTCGAGGCATCATACTCCCGTTACGACGTCAAGCTGCCACCGTGTTGTCTTCGTGCAAACTTCGTAAAGGCAGAGTTTGAAAGCTTTGAATCATTTCCAATTGTGAACGAATGTTATCTAGCAAGTCAGCTGAAAATTATATTATAGGACCATTGCCTGAATATGTTCCAAGAGGCCACATATTAATAGTCTAGCAACTTGACTGGTTGTCTCACTTTGTGCCATACAACCATTCTTAGACTCGATTGCATACCACTGATAGTTCAACCACATAGCCATCTCTCACGCATGGGCAAAAATTCAAATCAATACCAATTGTTATCAACTCCGGGCCAATCGCACTCGACCTTACCTAAATATCCTTAAAGATCGTGCATCCATTCGTTCGTTTTGTGGTCGTGAGCCATTCTTTCAACATCGTGTTGCCTTCTGTCATTATTGGAAGTGCCTCCGGTGATAACAGTTATTTACCCATATTCGGGTCAAATCGTACAAATTTAAAATGTTCTAATTCGTGTTTCTGTCGTTGGTCAAAACGGGACAATGTGAAGCCACCTTTAGACATCATCATGTATCATCTCATCATGTATCGTGTTTTTTTCAATCTAGGCAATTTTATGTTTGATATTACTTAGACAATTTTGCTTTAGTGTACATTACCTTAAGTGGTAACTACAAAGTCAGGAGTAATGTTAGTCATTATTACAAGTTACAGTGTTTTCACGTCTGGAAAATAAATCAGACAATATCGCAAAAGATTATTCCAAATGTCACAAACCTTTTAAAGTTTCTTTACAATATATTTGGAACCAAAATTACGGCTTAACGTTTTTTCAATCAATGAAACGACGATAAATTTATGTATTGCATGTAGACACAGCTGAATATCACGTGAATGCTCTCAGTTAATCAAGCTTACTTGTTCTACCTTGACCTTATATTACACTTTACTTGCTTATCTTTATAATGTACATTGCCCGGGAGACGCTTTTCATTTAAATAAATTTCAATGATATTCCAACAGAACCATGGTGGTCTGCAGCAAACCGAACAAGGGTAAATGGCCTTAAATTCATAATTATTTATATTTTTTACCTCTGATGTTCTGGTATAATATCGATGAAGGATAAATAACAGTCATCAACAAATCAAAGAATCTACCTCCTACAATGCCATCAAGTGAATGCAAATCCCATTTCAGAGTATGCCAGTTCATTCCACGGCTGTCACTTCTGTACACGTGAGAGAGATTGACTGATAGATAAACTCCTTGAGGTCGCCTGGGTTCTCAAGAGATCGTCTTCAGTGCTATATAGATATAAATTAATAGCTATAATTGCTTTCCGTTTTTATTTCATAGCCAGTTTCATTACAACAGATACTTATACATATGACCTTAACATGCAATTCTGCATCATAAGTTTCCAAGGTTGATCACTCACTAAAGATACATGTAGTACTATTCGTTTAGTGTGATATATGTGATATATAGAAAACATCAATGACGATATTTTGCACATGTGTAATAAACCCTGGCGTCTTTTTCATTGGTTGTGAAGAAAACCATGATTTCAGAATGTGAGACGACTTAACGAGCTGATTGTCTTTTTGCTTCAGCGCGGCCGACGGCTTCCGGGCATCACGCGAAAAGCGTGCAGCACGTGCAAAGTCGTTTTCACCGACATAGCGGACCGTTGAACCGGTGCAAATAATGAAATATGTACTTTCATCTGTCTGACTTTGACTAACCAGTGCTTTTGTATGTAACATAAGCTAGTTAAAGTTGATAGAAAAAACTTGGGTTTATTTGATCGAAACATGTTGTTCAATTATGGTTTCGGTTTTGTGTAGGAAGCACAAGCTGTTGGCAATAAAGAAAAGTTCTGAAACAATTTTATACTAGAGTTTGCGATTCTCTTAAACAATCAATATTCTCTGAAATACATAAATGTTCATCGCTTGACATTAATACAAGTATAAAAAATGTGTTCTTTATGGAACCCTATTTACAATAATTGAAATATAAAGATGCAAGACGTAGAATAACAATGTTGGGAAAAGGCGTACTTCCCATAATCAAAATACTGGTAGATTCTTCAAAGACATCAAAGACTTTGATACCTTTGTAATGACATTTTTATAGAAAATTAATTTCCTTTTTTTCTGTGAATGTAGAAAGCATCATGAATTGTGCTGTAGGTATTTCAAAGGATTACCATATCACGATTCACATTGACAATACTTTTTAAATACCTTGACATGAAATGATTTTTTTTGACAACAAGCCGTTCAAATTATATAAGAGAAGCATTGTTAATACGTTCTTCCTATACATGACTGTACTTTATGCCGCTGCTGTGTACTCACATTTATGTTTATTTTGTACTGTACGTGGACCTAAGCGCTTTTACGAAATAAAGTTGATTCTTGATAAAAACAATATGACATCTCTGCTTGGGAATTTATCTCTAATTTAATACCTTGTGTTTCTATCCGCCTAGAATTTAAATCAGTGATTGAAAAATAATGTTGTGTAGTTGTGACACTTAGTAGGGATGAATCCAGGAACAAATGAATGAGAATGACTATTTGAACTTTTGTATAAAAACTATAGTGACTTGATGTCCTGAATGTAGAACTTTCATATTTCCTCTAATTATACGTAAGATTATGTTTGAGTATTCTTGGTCATACTTTTATCTTAAGGCAAGGCCTATATAGGTTTGAAAAAGGAGATCCAGGATTTATAATCAAACTGTAAAAGATCAAGTTATGTTCATGTTTTTTCAGATAGAAATTTCTTTTCATAAATCAATCATTATTTTACTATGTATAATGCCACAAGCCTGAGGTTATTAACTGATATAATGTTCGTTAAGACGGATATAGACCTCTCCACGGCGAATTTCATGGGCGCAGCCATTTTGTGGCAGCCATTAAGCGGCTGCAAAGTTAACTGGTCAGTGTTATTTGCAACGCTGCGGAATTTGCGCATTGACGTTACATACACGTAAAGACGGTACCCAGTCACCACTTAAGCGGCATACGCTAACGTCACCTTCCTTACCAACTAATAGTTCATTTTAAGTATCTCCTTATGTCAGATCGGCATCAAACACTTCAGTTAAGATTTTTCAAAGCTTGGCAATGTATGTAACTGACCAGGTAAATACGATTTAATGTTAAAGTCGGCGATATTAAAGTGCAGAAATTTAGGGTCTATGAATGACGTTAGATATCTAATTTATTAACTCAGTCGACTATTTCTTTATTTCAACTGCTATTTTATCCTGTCTGATTGTTTTTTGTTCAATTATCTAGATTAACGCATATTTGTTTTCAATATTCTATCAATATTTACTGTAGGCCTATAGCTTTGTAAAGGATTGATTGGCCAATTTACTAGGCGTTGAAAGCCTTTCAGCAAATTAGGATTTCGATGCTAATGAATTTACCGTAATGTAATAAATTTTCCATGATATTTTTTACAGTAAAATATGTGTAAAACTTTAATATTTTAAGGAAGTAATTAAGTGTTTAATTTTAAATAAAAGTCGTTTAAAATTCCAACATTCCAATCATTATTATCCACCGATAAACTTTCTAATTAGCAACCAAAAAGGGCAACCTACAAACACAATTTAAAACCATTAAGGCAACGTCGCAAGCAATCTAAATAATTTTAGATCAACAGGTTTTTATGTTAAGTTATAATATTAGACAATATGGAACCGTCGATGTAACTTTATTTAGATTTAATCACAAGGAAATTCTATGATGAGCAACTTCTTTGACAATGGCGACGTTGCGGCAAAGGTTCTTTTCCGTTTTTAAAGCATGAAAACATTTAAATTTTCGAAACATTGCTATTATGAAATAAAAGAAGTTGTTCATACGTAGAATTTCCTAGTTTTCCTTATACTTCCAACTAAAGTGATCCTCAAACAGTTAATTTCATAGTGATCATTAAATATATTATGTCAACTAGTTTATTGATTTTTGGAGTGTGGATAAATTTCTAATAATCCCCTAACATATAGCTTCCTTAAATATTCTGATTTACAATATTTCAGTAAGGACTAAAACCTCTGTTGCAAATACCAGAAGATAAAATAAAATCATCCTTCATCTGTAATTAATTATAGGCATATTTAAAACACGAACTTGTCTGCAGTGGTCCCAGGATCACCAGCATTGTTGCGCCATTCATTGTGTGACATCATTACACTGTCAACTGTGTTTTCAATTATAAGTATTAACTAATAATGCTTTTTGTTTTTTGATTATTCGATTTTGTGACTGATTTATTAATTGAAGATTTAAATTACACGCGAGAGCAAGTTTTGTGTTTTCTTTTAACTCGGAACATATTGACATGGTATTGGCACTATTTATCACTGGATGTTATGATTTGATTTATACAGTACCATGTCGGGGTTATATGTCTTGCAGTGGTTGAATTTGGACCCGATATCGGCGAGGTATCATCGAAGATAGGAAAAAATATTCTTTTACATTTTTCTAAATACGATTTATATCGCGTGACATTCGTACCGATTACACATTATAGATTCATTTCAATTTGTTTTAATCATCCTTCAAAATTGAATGAGTCTTGACATGATGAGTCCATTGATCGACAAAAAATACTGAAAATACAACATTTACGATATCAGTCATCATAACTTCAATAGGTATAAAAGTAATTACTAAAGTAATTAAATATGATTTAAGCATTATATATAGGCCAAACAATTCCTCTTATTTCGTGTTTTGAGTGTGTATGTATTTCTTGAGTATTAACACATAATTTGTAATGACAAAGGTTAGGATAGTGAAATCATGCTTTCTATTTTAATCTTAGGAAGATTTCATAGATCATTAATGAGAAATATAACCAGAAAATTGTTTACCTTAGGCATATAAGTTGAGTTTTTTAAAATGATAATTTCCCTTTTTAACAAAAAAAGGCACTATGGTGCACACGTTTTTACTATCTTATCGAACTTGTGAACAAGGGTAAGTGTTACGTGTTAAAACATAAAGCTTAGGCCTAAAGCCTATTTTCTATATAATTTTAAGATTATATCTATTCTATTAAATTTTGACTAAAACTCACATCGGTCAAAAACCGCTTCATAATTGGTAAAATTCAGTATGTGATACCTAATTATAAGCTAGACATAAATCAGAAAATATGATAGGAGCTCTTTGGAGATGATAGACCTATATATAGATGCAGTAGGGAGAAAATAACAGTGACAGTGACTCTCTGACGGGTTTTTAGCTGTGCATGGGGCTTCTTTTCACATAATATATGAATTCAAAGAAAGGTACTTAATGACACAAACCGTTCATGACAGCTTACGATCATTTTAATTTGTTAGAAGTCATATCATTAATAAAAACGTCAATTGTAAGCATGTAATACGTCGACGTAAGATTGCAGCCGCTTAATGGCGGACGATGCTAGCGCCACCCAAAGGGAGGTAACTGAGAGCGGCATGACGCACTGCTCTGTGGAGAGGTCTATACATAAACTTTGCACGGTTCTGTACTACATTATTTTGAAAATCTGCGGAACTGCATATTTTTCAATCTTTTGCAATATAAACCTACTGTAATTGAAGAATACATGACTAACACCTACAAACATTTTGCTTGCATTTACAGGTCGATTTACAGGAATCAATTTACCAAAATCTTTCAGTCCAAATATTGCAGATGCAAACAAAAGCATTGGGTCTATCTTCTTGCCAAATATTTCTAAAGGGTATTGTTTGGTATGAAAAGACAGAGAGAGATGCTTAAATAGATATACAGATATAAATGTAGGTACTGCATTGGTAGTTTGGAGACCTTCTCCTGTACACAATCATATTTCTATTTGCGAGGGTTTTTAACCCTTAAAAAGAGTTATCTAAAGGGGCGTAGCACGTTTTTGAAAATTTTACATTTTAAAATGTTTCACTTGTAATTGTACGTTAATGATAAATGAATTATTTTGAAAGCGTCAAAAACCTCAATACACAAACCAATCATCCATAGTCAGAGACCACATTATAAGGTTTCACAGAGAGTCCATTAGCTGTCATTTTTGTGTGAACACCTTTAATTCATTTTGTGTAAGAAAAAGGAACCGCAAGGCTGAACTTTACATTATATATTTGATTTATTACTGCTTCATTAAGTTTAAATACATTGTCTTTCGATTGAACCCATTTATGTCCATTTACTTGACAACACCTAATATCCCCCTAAAACGTGCTACTGTCCCTTTAAAAATGTGTATATTTCATCTATTTGTCCTCACAACTAATGACATACCTTTAGTGATTGCAAATGACTACCATTAGCAGGTCAATATAAACCACCCACTCAAGTCCGACACGTTACAAATCCACGTGAAGAACTTTTGTCGTAGTCCCCAGCACTCCAGTTGAGAGACGACGACTTGAACAAGTGGTAAATATTCCAGCTGCAATTGTTGAAAAAGAAGGTAATCAGTGTATTAGCATAAAGCGGATATGTAGCACATGGACCAGCAACTCTGGTGTCTCCTCAATCTTAGAACCAGGAGATGAAGTGTAGAATTACTTAGTTCTGGACCTGATAACAGGCACCTCATTCAGAACTGAATTCAGATTCCAGGTCAAGTTTTCATTCCTTCAGCCTACAAGTATGTCACAAATTTTAAATATTCAATCCATGCGTTATTATTACCAGAAAGATTCTGATATATAATATCCATTTTCATAATTTGTTTAGAATAATAATAGCAAAACATTCGGCTTACATATTTGGTCTGCAAGTTAAAGTCCAAAATGTTAGAGACTTTGCCGTTAGTCTCAAATGTCAGATATTAGCGGGCGAAATGTCAATGTCTGTCTAAACATTTATAAGAAACATTTGTCTGCATTATTAGAAAATTACAAAAGTTATTTGATATGATATAGACATTTGCCGCCGACAGATTGCTGTTATTAAATGTGTTAACTGAAAAGGTTCTTTTTTTTTTAAATGAAAGTGAATACGTTATTAAGATATTATGTTTTCAAGCTTAAATGCACAACTTGCAATATTTGCTTCCGTTACTCTTTTAATATGCCGTAAGATTGCTGTATTCAACATTTATCTTATTCAAAAGCTCATAAAACATGACAGTGCATCATTCTTACATGACACGAAAACTGGTTTGAAAATACTGCTTTAAATTTCATAGTGGTTAATCACACATATTTTGAAGAAATTATTTCACCGAAAATTACTTCTAAATTTACGATCTTCTAAATGTATGATCGATTCACTTTCTTAGCGCATGTATACAAACTGCACTCAGTGATATATCTGTTCACAATATACTTGCAGGCATATTATTAAATACAGTATCGGACACTTACCGACAATCATGAAACCTTTGACTTTAACGAATTACAAATTTAATGCTTCGTGCTTCCAGTTTCTATGACGATTTAGACTCTTTTAAGACACGTAAAATGAGATAAAAAATCAACATTAATACGCTTCCCTACAAGCGCCTCTATTCTTCAATTTGTAGGGGTGATATAGGTCGACAAATGTGTTTATGTCAAAATGTAACTCTGACGCCATTGAAAATTAGTCTTCTACATATAATCTGTTCAAGTAGATAAAAGTGAGGTTTATTTAAATACTTTTTGTGTATGGTTTGACTTCTGTTGTAGTGTGTTCTTTATAAAATTGGACTCTATCTATTGTCGCAAGTGAGCAGAACCTGTATGCACTGGTTTGACCTAATCACATTGCTGTTGCGCAAGTAAAAATAGTTCCTCACTATTCTATCAATTAGTCATGTTAGAATGCAAATAAATTCAATATTCAATATTTTGGGGTTGTATGTTGCTCATTGTTAACCCATAAACATGTCAAACCTCTCCTAATTGTCTTACAGATCTATTATAGAGGGTAAACTTTATGTCTTCTGAAAAAAAAGAATGAATGCATATAAATAACATTTTTCAACATCTTCTTAGACATGGACATGAGAGCTTTGGAAAGCATAATCTGACCTTGGTATAAAGCTACGTGTTCAATCTGTTTGGATTCATGGTTTTACTAATCTAGTTTCAAGTTCAACTTGGGACTACATTTAAGAATATTTGCAAAACGTGACTTGTACAATAGTTTGCTCAAAACTCATTTAAAATCAGATGTGTCGACTGTGCCTTGAAATGAGAATCATCTATCAGAGGGTGGGAAGCCTTTTCAACAAACAAGAAGTTCGTGGAATTTACTGTTTGCAGGATAAATGAACTGGAAATGTCTTAGAAGAACATTTATCCTGTATTCACCATTGAGAACATTAATCATTGACAACGGGTAATTGAATATAAACCTTACTTGCACGGGTTCCTAGTGCTGATTAAAAGGTCATTTGCCTGGTTTGAACAGCTTCATATGTGTTAAATTATATTGCTTTAAAAATAGTTATGTCCTATATAAAAAGTTCTTTCTAATTTCCATAACTATCACATCAATTAAAAGCGATATCATGTTGCAGTAAATAATTATTCAATTTCAAAGGTAATATTTTCACATAAGTGACCATCAGAGCCATATAATCTTTGTTGTTGCCTTTATGCTAGGATTTCTCTTCGTATAATTGATCATAAAAATAACATATTTCTGTCAAAACACCTGCTTAAATAGGGACAATTTGAAAAGGATAATCGGATATAAGTATAAAGCCTCATTTTCAATTTGGTGATATCCAACGTTATACTTTTCTAGTTTCAAGTTTAACAGATAACTACATTCCAAAATATATGTCAAACGTGACTGATAAAATACTAGTGTGTTCAAAACCCATTTGTTTCACATGTGTCGACTGTGCCTAGTAATGAGACTCATTTATCAGAGGGTGGGAAGCCTTTTAAATATACATTAAGTTCATGATTCCAATGTTTGCACGGTAATTCAGCTGGTAGAGTTATAGGAGATCATTTATCCAGTATTAATCAATGGGTGATTTAGTGAGTTTGTGTATTACGTGTTGTTAACAATATTGTCATCCACACGAGAGTAGATAGATCAGGCAGAAAGGGATCGAAAGGATCAGGATAAAGCTGGAAAGAAGGACATAGTGAGAATTAGAAAGCAGGTTTTGGAATGACTCAAATTTGGTCTGGTTTTCTACCTGTCCAGGTTGGGTGCCCTACCAGAAGAATAGAAGGTCAGCTGGCATTGCTCTCAGTGTTGCCGAAGCACTCAAACCACCACACCACGATTAGGTATTAAGTCAAGTGGTGGAAAACATTCATCAATGACAATGGGCGATTAGATATAACCCTCATTTGCATTGGTTCCTAGTGGTGATTGAAAGACCATTTGCCTGGTTGGACGACTTCATATGTGGTAAATTATATTACTTTTGAAAATGGTTATTTCTTATTTAAACAATTACTTCCACTTTCACATCAGCTAAAGGTGGTATAATTTTACTTCTGTTTACATATTTCATCTCATCATTTCATAAAACAATAATTAGATAAAACATACTTCTCCTACATTACTGTTATTTTCTGGAAGATATGGCATGTGTTACTTTTGTGTGCATTTTAAAGTTTCAAATAATATGAATCACCAAATATGATAAAGTCTTCTTATCAAATTGTTGTAACAGAATCGTGATATAAAGATCCCTGAAACAACATTTTAACATGATATTACTACACAAATAAGATATGAATTAATTACGGTATAATAACTAAGGTTAGGCTTTTGTGTATAAACTGGCAGATTTTTTTTGTACAGAAGTTCATTATGATTGTACAAAGATTTTCATTTCATTTAATGTTTTATTTCCGTGTCTTAAAGAGCCACTCCGTGAGGTAACGGGGGTAACATATGACAAAAATTAGCATTAGGTTTGCAAGTTATGTAACAAACTATTATGCAATGGCTGTTTATAACACCTTTCGACATTATGTCACGTAATTTATTATTTGGAAATAACCGAAATCATATATCTGTTTTTAGCATGATGGTGTAGTATGGGCATTGTTTTCGAACTGTTAAAAAAACATTTTCAACGATGAAAACATTAACATTGAGAGCGATCATATCATAATTCTTTAATGAATAATCTGTACCTACATATGTATATGTTGTGACATGTGATAATCTTTATGGATTAGATTTGTTGCGATAACATATTGTCTATATGTTTCCACATTCCCACTATTATACCAGAGTTAAGATGACATATAGGTTTCAGTCTTACCAAAGATGATTAAATGATATGAGTAAAAAAATGATATTTCACAATCGTGTACAGTACGATATCCTTGATATTTAAGTTGAACAAAAGAAACATATTTCCCCTGAGGCTATTTCAATAAGACGTACATGTACATGTATCATGTATAAGAAAAAAATCCATTGTTCCAAAGGAAAATGCAATTCAGCGAATTCAGTTAAGTAGTTTCAACTTTTTCATGAACAAAACCCGAGAATTTAGTCAGACGCTTCATGTAAATAAAATTGCTGATTCTTGAAATCGTACTCTCAACTGTTATCATATGTAATATAATCTAACACTCTTTTTTACTCATGATCATTTCCATATTTCACAATCATATTTTCTTTTGTGATATAACAAGCCACATCACTTATTATAAGGTCTGGCAGCAATTTGTGCTGGATTGGGCTCAGAAGTTTTGACAAACACTTTAAACTTTTAGGCCTTTCCATTTTTTGTTAAAATAAAACCTACAATGTCAAGGTCCGACTTGCTTGCATGTTTGGAGGTCTCTCCCTAAACAATGCTTTTGTTGACAAGTTGCCTCACATTTCAATTAATTTTGTATTTAGGGAGGTTTTGTTTGAAACTTTCAGTCAATACTTTACCAGTTGTAATATAAGCACATAAATACATAAGAATTTACTCAGTGATTTATGTTTTTGGGTTTAATCAAAATAGTTACTTGTTTTAGTGTTACATATACATGCACATTCTCTCCCCACAAAGGCAGATCAAGTCATGTTGATTTAGCCTCTGTTCTATTACGCCGACATCCCTGGGTTCCGGCAGTTTCCCCTGGCGGAAAAAAACTTTCATCACAATACATTTGAATTTCTTTATCAAATGACAAGGCTGCTAGCATGGAAAAGGTGGTTCATATCAAAATGTCTTTGCCTTGTTTCAGTAGCCAAAACTATGTTTTAAGAACAGCGTCGCTGATTGCACATTTTGATTGCCTCCAATCAGGCATCTCCCATTCTATCCCACAAATTCGGCGTAATAGAACAGAGATCAATCAACATGTCTTGATCTGCCTCTGTGGGGAGAGAATGATACATGCATTGAAGTACTACATTTTTTCGCATGTGATTCTCTATGTGACATAATAAATCATTTTGGCTCACTCGCAAATAATGGTAGGACTAATAGGTTCATCATTTAAGGAAACCTGGTACTGAATATCGTATTTCATTGTACTCAAGAAACTTTCTTTTTTTGTGACCTATGACTTTAGCATTACTAAACAATGACTAAAGGTTTACATATTTAATTTCAGAGTTTAACTGTTTTAGCCACATAATCAACAATGTTTTTTATGTCTATTGAAATAGGAATAGATTAATTTCACCGTTATTCCCAAGAAGTCGGGGTATAAACGATCAGCGTGACTGTCCGTCCGTCCGTCGTACAATTCGTTAGATTTCTAGCTCTGAAACTTATTGCTGGCATGTAAATAATCTTGACTGGTGTAATAACTATGGTATGTGAATATTCTTTATTCTTTTGTGTGGTGTGCTCCCTCATTGCATAAATGATTAAAGTTGAAGTTATTTACCAACTCATAACTTAAAGGGGCAGTAACATCTTTAAGGGGGATACAGGGTGATGTCAGGAAAATGTAAATTAATGGTTCCAATTGAAAGACAATGTATTTAAAGGGGCAGTAGCACGTTTTAGGGGGAATATAAGGTGATGTCAGGAAAATGAAAATTAATTGTTTCAATTGAAAGACAATGCATTTAAACTTAATGGAGAAGTAATGATTCAAATATATAACGGAAAATTTAGCCTTGCGATTCATTTTTTGTACACATAATGAACTAAAGGTGTTCACACAAAATGGCCGCTAATTGATTTTATGTGAATCTTCATACTTTGTCCTCTGACTATGGATGATTGGCTTGTGTAATGAGTTTTTTGACGCTGTCAATATGAAACCTTTAGCATTAACTTATAATTATCAGTGAACATTTTAAAATGTAAAATTATCAAAAAAACGTCCTTCTGCCCCTTTAAAGGGGCAGTAGCACGTTTTTAGGGGGAATATAAGGTGATGTCGGGAAAAAGAAAATTAATGGTTACAATTGAAAAACAATGTACTTAAACTAAATGGAGTAGTAATAATTCAAATATATAACGTAAAGGTTAGCCATGCAATTCCTTTTCTTACACAAAATGAATTAAAGGTGTTCACACAAAAATGGCCGCCAATGGATTTAGTGTGAATCTTCATACTTTGTCTTTTGACTATGGATGATTGGCTTGTGTAATGACATTTTTGACACTGTCAAAATAATTCATTTAGCATTAACTAACAATTATCAGTGAAAACTTTAAAATATAAAATTATCAAAAAACGTGCTACTGCCCCTTTAAACTAAATGGAGCAGTAATAATTCAAATGTATGACGTAAAGTTTAGCCACGCGATTGCTTTTTCTTTGTCCTCTGACTATGGATGATTGGCTTGTGTAATGATATGTTTGACAATGTTAAAATAATACATTTAGTTCTTTTTAGCATTTGTATTCATTATTACATTAACCATCTTTCTTTACTTAAACATTGGGTTTGTTAGGTTAACACATTTCCTCTCAACACTTATCGAAACGGAGGAATACATTATCTGAAAATTGAAGCTATCTTTTGCAATCTCCTTGTTTCCCAACTGTCATTATTCTAGCTTCAAGTTGAACATAGTTACTTCTTTAGAAATTTGTAAAACGTGACTGATACAAACGTGCTCTTGAAATTCATCTAAATGAGCAGTGTTAGGTATGTCTAGCTTTAAAGGGACAGTAGCACGTTTTTTGATAATTTTAAAATGTTCACTGATAATTGAAAGTTAATGCTAAATGTATTATTTTGACAGTGTCATAAATCTCATTACACAAGCCAATCATCCATAGTCAGAGGACGAAGTTTGAAGATTCACTTAAAAACCATTGGCGGCCATTTTGTGTGAACATCTTTAATTCATTGTGTGTACGAAAAAGGAATCGCATGGCTAAACTTTACGTTATATATTTGAATTATTACTGCTCCATTTAATTTTAATACGTTGTCTTTCAATTGGGACCATTAATTTTCATATTCCTGACATCACCTTATATTCCCCACACACACTCGTAGTTTTTGTTTCGTTGTTGTGGGTTAATGAGTTAAAAAAGTAATCCTGTGTTAACTAAGAAGTTATTTGCAATCTTATGAGCTTATGAATTATTTATACTGAATAAAAGTCAATCCATTAAGTTAGAAAACTCTTTTAGTTTTTTAATCTTTGCTTGAACCTTTTATGACACATATAGAATTTGTATTAATCAACCGCTGAACATTTCCTAAATAAATGTATCGTGACGAACAACTATATGAATAGAAGTTGTGTTGTAATTTCCTTATAATCATTTCATCAAAAGTCTATTGAAGTTAAATAATCAGCTGTTTTAATGTCTTCTCCTTCAATAAAAAAAAGGTTGACTGCATCTGTATATGGTTTTCTTCGCATGTGGGTTTTAAATGTATCTGGTAATGCTTAATTACAGTAGAAAATGTTTTATCTTTACATTTGTTTTTGCTTCCCATAGCTATCTCATAAGATAATGTTGTTCCCTTGTTAACTGTTACTTGAAACACATCGGTAAACTTTACAAAACGGTCATCAGAGTAAGGTAATTGTTTCTTGTTCTTGTTTGGTTTTCATTAATGAGCATTTTAGGCAAAATATTCACAACCATACTGAATAATAGAATTACCAATTGGACAAATATGCGGGATTTAAAACCAGAAGCTCAGGCCGGTTTTCGAAAAGGATATTCAACTTCAGATCACATCTTTACATTACATGCCATCATACAAAAATGTCTATCGCGACGAAAACACAAATTGTACGTGGCGTTTGTCGATTTTCGAAAAGCATTTGATTCTGTAGACCGTTCTTAATTATGGTATTGTTTACTAAGGGCCGGATTTCGGGGGAAAATATACCATGTTTTAAAATCAATGTACGCAAACATCAAATCATGTGTGCGATGTGGCGACGATCTCACAGACTTTTTTGACTGTCCAGTTGGATTAAGACAAGGATGTATTTTAAGTCCAATGTTATTTACATTTTTCATCAATGAATTGTACTATGAGATTTCTAATAATGGAAAGCATGGCATTCAACTATTCCCGGATATTATTTAAATATTGATGTTACTTTTTGCTGATGATGTCATCTTAGTATCAGACACAGTTATGGGATTGCAAAATCAACTTAATATATTAGAACGTTACACCAAAGAATGGAAACTATCTGTTAACTATGAAAAGACAAATATTGTTATTTTTAGAAGGTGTGGGCCGTTATCATCAAATGAAAAGTGGGTATTTAATGGAGTAAGACTTCAGACTAGTAATCATTATAAGTATCTTGGCCTTTTGTTCACCCACACAATGAATTTCTCCAAAAGCGTTATAGATTTAGTAAAAAGAGCCAAGAAAGCACTATTTAACGTTATGTCTGTAACATTTAAGATAGGAATAACTACCCCTAACTTCTTTTTCAAACTATTTGATTCTCAGATACAACCGATAATGTTGTATGGGTCTGATGTTTGGGGATATCAAACGTATGACAGTCTTGAGAAACTTCACCTTCTAGCATGTAAAAGATATTTATCCGTTGGACCATCAACACCAAACTGCATGATTTACGGAGAATGTGGAAGACACCCTCTGTACATAAATTCCCAAATCAAATGCTTAAAATATTGGATAAAACTTATTGGTATGCATGAGACTAGATTTCCAAAGCTAGCTTATAATATGCTATTACATTTAGATAACATTGGTAAAATAACATGGGCATCCCACATAAGAAATATTTTGTTCTCCCATGGTTTTGGCTTTATCTGGATGAATCAAACAGTTGGAAATATTGATGTCTTTTTATATAATTTTAAGAATCAAGCTGTTGATATGTTTCATCAAGATTGGCATTCTTCTCTGTATGATAGCTCGCGGTATGATTGTTATAGAACATTCAAAAGTTTACTTCAGCCAGAAAAATATTTTTCTATTTTATATTCTAAAGACCTAAGAAATATTTTTATCAAATTTAGACTTGGTTTGCTGGATTTAAAGATAAATGAGGGCAGAAAAATGAATATAGAAAAAACTAAAAGATTATGTCCGATGTGTAAATCAACAGTTGAAAGTGAAATACATTTTATGCTTGTTTGTCCATCATTTTCCGACATCAGAAGAAAATATATTCCTGCATTTTTTATATCAAAACCACCTGCTGCTGCCTTTACATCCCTATTGTGTTCTCAAAATGAAAATGTTATTCTTAATTTGTCGTTATTTACCAAACATAGTATAAAACGTAGAAATGAACTTTTAAGAAATGAAATTCGCCCCAAGAGCTGAAATAAGATCCTCTCATTGTCATTGTGTTAGCAAATATTTGAAATATGTATTACTGTTTATATGTATATGTATTATTTGTATTATGTAACTCTTTATGTACATTTGTATATGGGCCGGAGGCCTTAAATACAATAAACTCTTTGACTTGACTTGACTTGACTTGTCAGTATTCTAGAATAGACCATACTGTAGATAGATTGATGATATTCAACAATGAAACAAAGTTGAAGTTTGTTTTCATTTTATTCCAATTAAACATTTTTTATCTGAATTGAGCCTTTACACATTAAACATATCGCTTGAATTGCACCTTATACAGGCAAGATGGAAGAAGTAGTATATATATCCAGAATTTTGAATTTCTCAATAGGAGTTTTCTTGCTCTTTATGTAATTTGCATGTGATAGTTATTATTCAATGTGTCTAGGAAAGTTAAAACTGATGTCATTATTGATATCATAGTTTGAGAATGAACTTCCTATATTGATAAACTTGTAAAATAATGAATTCAAAAATGTGTGTCAGATTTCTTATGTTTTTTATCTTAGGAGTATTACGCTTCGGGATTCATTATGATTTTTTGTTTTGAACAATGGTTCATGATAGCGATGTAAATAACCTGTTTGCAAACAACCAATCAGAAATCAATTACATTGTTAAAACACTATGATTCCCAAAGTTGAGGATATTTCATAAACAAAAAACAAAGAAAGCATAAGAAAGATTGAAGAAGTTTGAATACTCAGGAGAAGCTGCGAGGATTTATATAACTCCTACACTGTAAACTGCTTACTTGAATACAAGACTGTGTCAATACTTTTCATTAAAGTGCTACAATATAGGCGGTTTCATTTCCGTTTATTAGAAGGCTTCCTGTCATGGTTATGAATGGAAGGTATCACGTGTGTTTCTCCTGACACCTTTAAGTTTTGTCTGATCTGAGGACAGCTGGAGCTCACTTCATGTGTCATTCTTGTTCGATATTCATATCACTCATTAAGGAAATGAACATGTTTGCATGAATTCACCAGAATTGTGAATCACTAAATTGATTTCTCTTGTCTGTATATACAAATTCCCTGTGACCTTTTCCATAGTAAACATACTTTCAAATTGTGATTCTAACAATTCAATATCGAGTTTCAGAGATATACATAAGGTAATATTGTTCAATTGTTTTAATATTGTCTCTGAATACTATATGTGTACTGATCTGTCCATGTGAACGTCACTATGATATTGACTGTATTTTGTTAGGTAGTTGAATTAATATAATCATAATGTACTTGTTTACCAATCTCGTTTATTTTATAAAATAAAATATGTTTAAACCATAAGGCATTACTATTTTTTAAATTTTGTATCAAAGAATTTAATTCGAAAAAGCCTAAAATAGTTTTCATTTAACAAATAACATGTTTGTTCCTATAAACGGCGAGGCTTCTCGACTATTCCACTTATTCATGTAAAATATGACTAGTCAAACATTAACAATTCTTTAATTACTAAATCACAAATCATTGATTACTCGTTACACAGTATATATTGTTTCAAGCCAACCACATTCATGTGACCCTTTACAGAGTTCTATTTAGAAGATAAATAGTTGCGTTTGTAAAATTTCCGGGATTCATTGTTATTCAACACCCGCAAATTTAGTTTAAAACCGACGGCGTTAGCCGGAGGTTTTAAACGCTTAAATTTGCGGGTGTTGAATAACAATGAATCCCGGAAATTTTACAAACGCAACTATTTATCGATATTGTAACATGACCGTTAGTCAAAAGCATTTTAAGAGCGAACTCTATTTGTGCGTAGGAAACTCTGAGTTGAAAGGATCTAACGACTGATCTATTATTGTTAAAGGTGTTCGGAGCTATAAAGAAAAAGGAAATCCCAGTGTTATAGACTTTAAACTAGTGTTCTTATATTGCAAACCAGTTGCACTCATAAAGATGAGATTGTATAGTTTTCACTGTGACGTTTATGAGGGAGAAAACAGTTATATAATTCATAAACTAACAGGAACAAACCCGACTGAACAAATATCTTAACCTCGCCTAGACCATTGTGACGGTGACGTGATCATTATGACGTCATAACCGTTAGCCTTTGTGACGTCGTGCCATGGGAACGGCATTCGAAAGAAACCGGCCGCATGGCACAAGGCGGCAAATTAGGAGAAACTTAGCCAATTAAGAAAGTTTAGTAACATAAAACTAAAGCAAATAGAAAAGGAATTTTGGAATCGACGGGAATGCGCAAGTTAGAAAATGACAACAACAAAAGTAAAATGTGAATCGGGCACGAATATTGGGAGAATCAGAACATTTTAATGTTGAGGCGGACCAAATAATGTATCCTTTCGCGGTGATTCGCCTCGGCCAATTTGCGGGTATTCATTGCCATTTAACACTGGGAAATCCTTCAAATCAACCAATCAGAAACGAGTATTTACCGAAGTCATGTTACAATTTATCTTTGAATTGACAGGGTGTTAATAAACAACATGTCGTAAGATTTCTTCCTACTTGAAAACGTCGGCGAAAAGAAATTTACTCAATCATTTTGATCAATGAGTTTGCAAAAAGCATTGTTTAATTGAGGGTGAAACTTGTTTTGTAGCATGCTTTGCAAATTGATGACCTTCGATAGATGATGAAGTGATGTTGTTTTTAGATAAAGCTTCAATCTCAATTGTTTCATGCAAAAATCTTAGACCAGCCATCAGATTAGGAATAGTTTCACAACCTATATCATGCTGGTTTCTAATCTATAACAAATCAAAAAACAAATTTCCGGTATACATTGTTACAGTTACGACAATGTATTTAATTCGTTTTTCTCTCTTTTTAAAATTCACTCTTTTTTCAATAAATGCGTAACTTTCTAAAACGTGTGCAATCACTCAAAGTTGACTTGTAGAACCTTCCTGTCCTTGAAATAAATTGCGCATTCATTTAAAGTATTTACAGATCCGTTAGCATCGTTAAAAGTTCAAGAGATCAGTATAGCTGCAGCTGGATGACATTTTAAACTTACTATATTAAATGCCATTTGTAGTCAAAGCAAGGTTTCCATCCATTATAAATGAAGAGAACACTCATGATTAGTCATGAAAAACGAACCTAACCAGGATTAATGAACATATTTGAAATCTTGTTGCCTCCAGTTGTTTTTTGTCTGGTAAGGCAGTAACACTTCTAAATAGTAACTTATAATAGTATACACGACAAAGTGATGTCAATATGTTATTTCTTGCAATAGATAAAAACTTCTGAACAAACCTTATCATTTGCGAAATTGCCTTCTGAAATCATATTTCCTCCTGCCCCCCAAAAAGTAACTTTTTAAAATCTTATCTGAAATGGAATATAATAGGAAACAAGAAATAGATATAAACTAAACGGAGAAATAAATCAACGATCGACATAATGCGGTTTGCGGAACTCTTAGACGTTTCCATTGACGTGTTCTGTAATCAGTTAGTTCTCTTGAAGTTCAATAAATGACCAATATTGCCCAGAATGTAGTGAGATTCTGTCTCAATTACTTGTTACAATTCAAGATTTGTGGCGGTCTTTCTCGCAGCAGCTTAAATGTCTTGCGGGTTGTTCCGTCGAATAAGCGATGAATCTCTCCTAGATCTGTACAGAAAGAAGAAGGCATTTCCGAGACATTTTTTTTCAACTATTCCACTTTTAATACCAAAGAAAACTTACAGAGCAAGCAGTGTAAAGCGTACTTGTAAAAGATATACCGTTGGAGAGCAACATTTGTCAATAAATGTTCGAGTCCACCAAACCATGACGCACCTAATGATTTTCATATGTAGAGGTGTCTTTGTATATTTTGGCCCCTCGTTTGAATGGTTCGTGGTTCAACTGTCTACAGAAGAGAAATGTATTATATGCAGTAGGGTTTGGGTATAATACGGCTTTGAATTTCAGTGCAGTACCACCAATGGTTTGCTGGTTCCAGTCGATGCTCGCAGGTTTCATCGCAATGTATAGCCACAATGTTGCCGGCTTTCTCCCTGCAATAATACTAAATACTGCAATATAAATGAAATACTCTTGAAAGCGGCGTTAAACCCCAAATCACCTTACCTCACCTCGTCTCAACTCGGGAAGCACGGGTATATGGTTATGTTGTTAAGTTTTCCATGGTTTCATTAAAAAACAGAAGGAATTCCTAGTATGATTTATATCCACATTTCATCTTTTGAAACGCATGATTTTCCAGATGAGAATTTTTCATTGTGAAAAAGCATGATGTTTGGTAGAAGTTTCTCTTTATCGATGTAGTATAGGAAATAACAGAATAGTATACATAAATACTTTGATGCAAAGAATGTAAGACATTTTAACAGTTATAAGTTAAAACTCAGAAGTAAAACAAAATATTTAGAGTTTGTGAATAACATACATCAGCTTTCTGACACGAAAAAGGTTGAAACTTTATAAATATAACTTTGAAAAGTATCCTAAAGGAACTGCAATTCGTGTTAAGGTTATCAACGTCAAACAAATGTGTTGTACAAACTCACGTTGTGTCATTAATCAGTAATTGTTTTTGTCATAGGTTTGTAGTCTTTGAAATAAAATTATTGCTCTCTCTGTTGGTGAAACAATGCAAGAAATCCTCTCGAGTATCTAATTCCATATCTGATTCCATTCCATACCATTGTAAGAAATGACAAGCCACCTCTAAAACCCCACAGCGACAACCAATCAATGCTAAACTTAAAAACTAATAGCATTAAGCATCAAAGCTTCTTTTGATCATAAACAGTTGAAGGTTTCCCTTTGTAGTTATTGTGTGACCATCATGGGAAAAGTGGATAATTCATTGTTTTAAGGTAGTCTATTACATCGATATTCATGTCGGATTGCGTGCGAAGGATAGATTTAAACATAAACGACTTAATGATGACGATTAGGTTCGGTTACATCAACACATCAAGGTGGTGTCTTAGGGATTGCATTCTCGTATACGAAGGTATACATAGACCACCCATCTGCACATTAACATATAACTTTCATATCTGTGACATAATGATCGATATAAACGTGTATGTATGTGAAGACATCTGTCTAACTTAAAACATATTCATATCCAAATATACAGGAAAGACATCCAGCAATCAAAGGCAATTAAACCATTCAATGTTTACCCTTTGGTTACCTTACCTGTTACACCAATTCAAAAAGTCTGGCAGAGACGAACAATTTACATTACCCCAAAACTATAGATACTGAGAAAAAAAGGAGTTGATAACTATTATGGTTAATGATATCTATTCTTTGTATTTTCTTACAAGATAACATGTTCAACGTCAAAACCGTTTCTATTGACAGGAATAAAAATTTGCGTCTCAGAAAATCTTTTCTATTTTCATTGTTGTATCATGCTACTTAACATTTTGCTGACAATTGTATTGATTATATATTATTTTGTAAAAAAAAATGTTTACATCAACAAGTAGACATCTTGTGTATTTAATCATATCAGTTCTATTGGTTCGGTTCTTCAAGAACGATACTATGCACTGATTTGTTTATGTTGATCTTGTACTTTATTGTCCTAGAAATGGATATATTTGATGTTTGGGAATGGGAAAGATGCTGACAGAAGGTGTTTAAAGCTTCATTAATTGTGATGTCAAAAGTTACAAAATACCAGGACATAGCCATGTCTATTCAATCACTTTGATAACATGTACATCTCTCACTATTTGAAAATAGTTTTGCTAATGTTGAACATTCTCAGTCCTATGCCAGATGTTAATGAACATGGCCTATTGTGTTTTGTGTAATTCATCATCATTCGACAGTTAGGCACGTTTACCAATTAACATAGATCGATAACTGTTCTTGGGATAATTAGTTCCATGCAACTTGAAAAGAATTGACATAAAAAATACTCTTTACCAATTACATGTTTTACAATTACATGTTTTGATTGTCAACCGATTGCAAGTTATTTTTAATTTAGTTAATGTTAGTGACATATATACATGTACATAAAATTAAAGTTTATGACATGTGAATCCAGTTACAAGCAACCAATTATGTTCTCTGATTTTCTCAAACAAATGTTCTTTTTAAACATGTGACTAGTCATGATCATAGTTAAAATGAATATTGTCTTTTTGTAGTTAAAACGAAAATTTATCTTAACGAAGCACGTACCAAAATTGATTTAATGCCTTTTGTATCACATTTCCCTCAAAAAGATATCCTTGAAATCTGATGTTTAACGGGTTTTTTTACAAATGAATTTGATTATGTTTTGACAACTTATATTTTAATTCCTTTTAGTCAAGGAATGATTGGCTTGTTATTTAATCAATACCTAAAGGTTTGCATATTCACGTTTGAAAATTGTCAAAACAATTAGCATTACTCGTGAAAGAATCAGCTTTCATCTTTTTAGTACTAACACATTCATTTAAGCTATCCGATGTGCACTTTTCAATTGTGGAGATAAATAGGTTTCAGTGTTTAACAGAATGACTTCAAAACTGATTAGGTAAGAAAACTATTGAACACCACTATGGTAATTATGGTAATTCTATCTATTGTATTCTAATCTAACCTAATTCAATACTTGACATTCAGATATACAAATATACTCTTTAGCTTCATGATCAACGAATACAAATATTGATACTGACTACCCACTTTGATTGATTTCGCCTTCATGGATGTGAGTTGGCCTGAAACCATTTTCCTAAGACATTCTACAGTTGACATAACACTCATTGAGTAGATTGCTTGTGATATGAACATACAAGTTCATTTGATAATATGCCATGACGTATGATGTGAACAGTTCATTTTTCACATTTTCTAAAGTAGGTTTTCCTAATGAAGATGTTCGAAACTGTAATGAATTAGTGAATGTTAACAACATCATTGTTGCATTTCAACAACTATTTAATAATAATATAAACCTTGTAAACTGCAACACGGGAGACTTATGACCATGTCTTATAGTTTATGTGTCCTCTGCGAATCTTGAAATACTATTATGGGCACTTACTGTGAAATATCTACATATTCTGTAGGGATAATTAAGTTTATTGATCTGTGATAAACACTCAGGTCAATAACAGACAGGCCTTACTCCCTTCACCTTCGGTCATCCAGTGAGACGGTACTTTCAGGTCAAATTAATGGATTTGTTTGGAACAAAAGGATGTTTAAATTCATTTACGGTGCAGTGAGGCGATTTGCCAAGAAAAGGTCAGTGTTCATCCATATAGAGAATAAGCGGTATGTCACTACAGTTGTCATTGTGCAGAAATTTGGATATTTGCCATTAATAAAGTCTTGTAACGTTTCAAAAGAATCAAGTCAACGGCGCATTTGTCAGTCATATACAATGTAGCCCATTGACATTGTTTACATCGCTATTGATTATTTACATTATATATTCTTAATTATGGATTACTTTTAATTTCCTGTGGAGAGTAATACTGAATGGAGTTCATTTTATTTTACCTCAGTGCATGGCCTTCCTCCGAGATTGAGGAGACATAAGAGTTGCTGGTCCGTGTGCTACATATCCGATTTATGCTACAACACAGATTATTTTCCTTTTCGATAATGGAAACCGGAATTTTTACATAATGATTAATTGTTAAGGAGATGTTACCCTCACAGTCTTTTCACCAGTAAAGATTGGTAACGGAGAAAACTTTTGTCATGAAATGGAATTGTTTATTTGATTGCATATTTTTTTTTATATAAATATTCGTTTTCTAGACGATTGTTAGTATTTTACATTACGACTTCATCTTTCATGTCTGTTGCTGGTTTAAATATACGGCTATATTGTGGCACCTTGTTGATATAAGACACTGTTTAAAATATAATTATGAAAAGACAGGATGTCATTTTGGGTAAATGATGATGCTAAAGGTCTTGTAGCTCATTTTAGTTAGATGATAGTCCAATTTGGTCTACATTACCAAGGGGTTTCTGTATTCAATATCATAGGATCACATGTGATGAAAGCACTAAATAGATTACACCGATCATATCACAATGTACTTTAACTATGACAGTGAGTTGGTGAATTCGGGTTTCACTTGTTGTCAGCAATATATCAGCTATAGAACACTTGTTAAAAGAGAGCAGACAAAGTAGCGTGAACAGGAACCGACAGTGAGAAAGACGGCATGTTAAAACAATATAAATTTGGTGCGGCTTCTTCCCGTCGGACCCTCCTGGGTGACCGAGGATGGATCATACCATTACAGTGTTTTCATTTAAAATTTCGCAATTTACATGTACAACCTTCTCTTAGCAAGATGAGTCATTAACGTTCGATTAGAATTAATTGTGCTTGGTATTGTTCGCTAAACCAGGACTTGATTTTCACGAAGCAACTGCTGTTGATACCACTTCCCATGTGTTTTTCTTTTTGTTCACCAAGCCTTCAACCGACAATCAATATTCTTGGTTTATTACATGATATATTATTTTAGATTGGTATTCCATTCCTATTTACTGAGGAGGAAAAGGTGCCAATTATGGCGCTCCAACAACATTGCTGTCCAAGACGTATTGTTTTCGACAAAGAAACTTTAAGGCTTAAAGGGGCAGTAGCACGTTTTAAGGGGGGATATAAGGTGATGTCAGCAAAATAAAAATTAATGGTTCCAATTGAAAGACAATGCATTTAAACTAAATAGAGCAGTAATCAAACATATAATGTAAAATTGAGCAATTCGAGTCCTTTATTGTACACATAATGAATTGAAGGTGTTCACACAAAATGGCCGCCAATGGATTTTATGTGAATCTTCATACTTTGTCCTCTGACTATGGTTGATTGGTGTGTGTTATGAGTTTTTTGGACATTGTCAAACTAATACATTTAGCATTTACTGAAAATTATCAGTGAAAATTTGAGAATATAAAATTATTTAAAAAACGTGCTACTGCCTCTTTAATTTCATTATGGAGGCTCACAGAAAATTATTGCTAATCTGACACAGCTAATACTTTTTTGTTTATTAACATCTTTCATGTACTCATACATGTGACACTTGATCTATTGTGTCAGTATAAGTACACTAACAGATATTTATCTTTTCTTGTCAATAGTTAAAAGACTTCAACAACATGTACATTTTCATCCACGTTATCTTCAAGTTAAAATAATATTCGAGTTTTATAAAAATTATCAACTCTTCTTCCTTCGGGAGCACAAATTGAACCATATCATTTCCTGCACAGTAGTCTTCTTACTTTATATTATTGTCCATAGACATATTATATTATATTTCCAGCAAACTTATCTAATATCCTTCTTAACATTGTTTGAATATTAAGACTGTCCAAAGATTTATAATTCTAATTGTCAATAGTTTCTGACATTATATGACAAACTATCATAGCAAATATTCCTATTTCCCCTGGATTTTAAGCTCACAACATCTTTATAATGAATAATATAGCTTAACAGAGTATTTTTAAAATTTGACGTACAGCCACATTGGCCGAACAAAAAAACTAAATTTATTATCGACATTTTAATGGTGTGAAATATTTTTTATTCAAAAACATATACTTAAATGGAGGGATGAACTCAGAAATTGCTATATTATTCTTGCCCGAAAAAATATCTGAAATTTGTTTATGTAAAATGAAACGTCTATAAACTATTTTTTAAAGATGACTATCTGTATAGAGAATACGAAAACTATATCAAACAAAGAAGAAATAATTGTCATTGAAATATTTTAAAGGACAGATTAAAGAATGTACATTACATGTAGAATGTATATTACGTATTCTTACAAACAACAATGCCAAAGCAAATTCTTATCAAAACTTCCAGATCATGATTAAAAAACAATGTGAAGTTCACAAGGTTATAAAAGCATACAACCTCATTCATATCCGACGTTCTAATACTTAAACTGAAGAAATCAAGAACAATTGTATCCATCATGAACCATTGCATTGTGATCAGATATTCTTGAAGTCAACAACTGCCAGCTAATAATCAGTGTTTAGAGCTCAAATACAAAATTGAGTAATATCCCGACTTGCTAAAGCTTCGGGAACAACCAATTCAATCACAGATACTGATCACTTACAGGGATTGATTTGACTTCAGGAATTGATTGTCTCTGAGACCACTAGCTTAAAGGGTTTATGCAAACGATAAATGAATCAAACAGTACATTTCTCATTATATACACACAGTAAGGCGTGAGCACAAAGTTGAATGTGTGCGTAGCACCACCCATGTTTCGCTAGTTTCAGTCGATGTTCGCAGGTTTCACTGCAATGCAAAACCACAATAGTGTTGCAGGTTTTCTCCCTGCAATAATACCAGCAGCCGTGATATGTCTACATGTATATGACATTTTAAGTTTTTGCGAAACATTTTGTACTGTGTGTAAAATATTTAGATACAAAAACAGCAAGCAACATAGCAGTAGAAAGAACATATATCGTGATTGATTTTGTATTATAGACTCATGCAGTAACATGTTATACCATGCTGAGTGAGTGAGTTCGTTTTAAGCGCCACTTTGGCAATATTTCAGCTTATATAATATAGATACCATTTGTATACAGACTATCTATCAAGGTAGCATTATTAAAGGAGCTGTTGTCAGCTGGGGTTAATGATGTCGCTCAAAGTCTCCATAGGCAAGGGTCAGAATCCAATTTCGTCTACATTACCAAGGGAATTGTGTATATGAACTCATATCATAAAGGTCACAAATTGATGAAAGAACAAAATAAATGACACTAAATCTGAGCTTCCAATACATTTAACATATCAGGGAGGACAATGACACTGCACTCTTGATGGCATAAGTTTATTAATTGAATATAGGGTTTTATTTCGATTATTCATTCCTTTTAAGATAAGACTGATAATAAATGTGTTATAATACCCTACCCTAATTTGACGGATGGTATGATGTCGCATATAAACATTGCCAATCTGAAACAGCCAATACCATTGTGTTGGTTAACATAACATCAGATATTCTTGAAGTCAACAACTGCCAGCTATTAATCAGTGTTTAGAGCTCAATACAAATTGGAGTAATACCCAGACTTGCTAAAGCTTCGGGAACTAGGAATCATTCATCACAAATACTGATCACTTGATTCTGATCACAGAGCAATTGATTTGACGTCAGGGATCATGTGTGCCTGAAACCACTAGCTTGAGGAGATTCAGTTCATACAAATGACGTTTGCATCACTGAGGGAATTTCTGACGACTTCCAATCTAAGATTGGAACAGAAACTTGTGTTGGTGGTAATGTGTTTCACAAAGTGCATTATGTTTCCCCAGTTCTTAGATTTTTTAACAAATACCATGTCTGAATACAACCCTGGCAACGGAAAGGGTTTTTTTAAATTGTAAATCCAAAAACAAGATAATATCTGAAAACAAACTTTAAAAACCAACACCACTTGATTCGTATATAGCATTAATAGAACATATGAACTGTAATATTTAAGAAAATTGCAGAGTATAGATTTATGGTCGTAACGTGTACCCTATCATTAAAAGCTAAACCATGAAACATCGTTTAAAGTAAATGCATCCAAATTTGTACATCTTCAAAATTGAAAAAAATCCAATGGAATCAGGTAGCGTGTTTGACACACTCAGAGAATCAATTGTTGGAGTTCTTGGAGCCTGGTTGTGAGATTGAGGAGACACCAGAGTTGCTGGTCCATGTGCTACATGTCCGCTTTATACTAATACGCAAATTACTTCCGCGTTATGAAGGGTTCTCGAATATTTACAAACTCTCGGCACATTCGTTTTCAACTACAGAAAAGGCTTTAGTTTGATGTGCCATGACGTTGGGTATATCTGTCTTTTTACTTTGCGTATTTATATCAAATTAAGAATAAGATGTTTTTATGTATTCTCGGTTACAACGGTTCGGCACTGAATTTGATATAGATCAATCGATATGTCATACTTTAATTAAGGCTAAATAGTCTAAAAGCGTGTTTGATACAAGAAATGTTTTGCACAATATGCTTATTGTAAGAGAACGAGACGACACCAAAGTAGCTTGTCAATGTGTTACATATATGCTTTATTATAACACATATTACTTTCTGTACAATCATTGGTTCTCGGTTATTGAACACATTGCCTACATCGGTGCATACATATTGACACTCTGAGAATTCCTTAAGTTAAAAATATGGTTACCTACTTCAACTTTTGTATGAACGTATGCTTAATAAGTACACAACATGCCTTTATTAAGATAATAGCTCAAACTCTTACTGAAATGATTTGTGCTTTCTTGTATTAACCATAACCATAACTTTACTGTCACGAGGCAACTACTGTTGATATCATTTCCCATGTGTTTCCCCTCTTGTTGTTCACCAAGGATTCGGCCAATAATCAATATTGTTGATTCATTGCAAAATAAATTTGATATCACTGGTATTAGATCACCATTTGCTGAGGATAAGGTGTCAGTGATAACACAAAAAGTTATCACAAAATAATTTAGCTAATCGACGGTAGCCTAGATGCATTTTTATGAGAAAAAGAATTTATTTCATATCAGTAAATTACGTTGTTTTTGAATTCATTGTTACAGGTGCTTGTCTCGATTGCAAATCCGAATTCTCTTTTAATCAAGGTGTTATTATAAGATGTTTACAGCAAAACAAACAACTAAATAATATACAATTAGTTGTTGCCAATACTTTAAAGACAACAACATGTACAGTTACATGTATCTTAAATATTTAAAGACAAACTGACAAACTCAAACCCCATTTTGTATCAGTAAAACTTCAACTTCGACACCAAGGAGTCAAAACAGCACCTTTCCCATTGCCTGAACATTTATTATTTTATCTACTTTACCTTTTACTTTTTTAAGAACGAAACTGTGTCTTAATCATGATATAATTTTGTCCTTCAATTACTTCCCTCTGTATTTTATATTGTTTGATAGTTTGTAACAATAGCCTATGACTCTCCATGCCTATGCATAGATAACACTCATTGTGAGGTCGGAAGTCACGTGAAAAAATAATGAAATTCCAAATTCAGTGATTCTTACTTTTAGCATCAGATGTTTTCATTTAACAAACATTCGACCATAACCACATTATGAAGGGAAAATAGCTCTCGTATTATGATATAATAACAATACATTATCATACAATGGATAGTGTTTTCGGCATAATAAAGCCAATAAATATTTTCGATATCCGTTGGGGTCATATACGGATAGAGATGCAAATTTCAAAGATCAAGGTCGGAACTTCTTGAAAATTCCAATGACGTCACAAACGTTTTATTTTAAACGCCTTTGGTAACGGGGAGAGACGTGAAAGTATAAATGATACAATGCATAGACACTAATGCAAGAAATAAAAAAAAACTGTATGGTTCTCTAGCCATATGTATGACTTAGAAGTGCAAAAACACTGCCATCGTTAGTTGAATGAACCGACTGAACAATTTACCCACAGGTACCAAAGGCAGTTCAAGATTCATGTTTAAACATTTCATTTACCGTCATTCAGTGTTCTTTAGTTTAGGCTTGTTTAGTTTGGATTAGAGACTGCACATCCTTGTTTTTAGTTTAGCTCTCCGTTAATGTTCGTTGTTCCAGCGCAAGCTGCCATTGCAACTTAGCCGAAGGAAAGCAACTCTTGCCCCTAAGTGAGATAGACTCGCCCTCTCTTTTACATGAAGGTAATAGAACCTGTGTTCGTATCCGAAAAAGACCAATTAAATGTTTTTAATTTGAGAATCATCGTTTTTTATAGTATTTTGAAATGTTAAAACTTTAAAATTGTGACTAAATAACTTAAACGGTATTTAAAGGCAATTATAAGGAGGAAATATATTTTGTCAATTCACTGTCGCAGCTATTACACCGTTCATTTGCATATATCAATGCGCGCATCTTTTAAAACAATGTCAACTACCAAAATGGTATTTGCAAGCATTTTTTTAACAAAATTTAAAATGACATTGTATGATAAAGAAGTTATCATGCTCGTGTGTCCTGGGATCCCTAAGGCTCGCAAAATACAACGTTTATTCCTAATACAGGATATTTACGATCCCAAAAACACACGAGCATGATAACCGCTATTTATCCACATTTTGTTGACTGACTACAACTTAACATATGACACGATGTTAACTATTCAATTAAGGTAAGGTATACTGAAATGCAAAGACCCACACAGGTAATTATATAATAGTCATTGATACTCAGCATGTGTTGAGAGTATGTTCACGGATTTGACATCTAAAGAGTTGTCAGGGGTCATATATGCCACACTTAACCAATAGTGTAATCTGATTGAAAAGTATCGACTATATCATTTTTAAGCTAATCGACGTCGTATGGCAACACCAGGAAGTATTAGAGTTGTTGTCTCTCTAGACTGTTTTCCCTAATTAAGTAATTGAAAATTGGCATACTTATTTTGACAAGCTTCTGTTTTATCATATCTTTATATATCTTGATAATGATAAAACATATAAAAAAATCCAAAAGAAATGTCCCCCTCTATATTTGATTCTCGATTCTCGATAGAACAAAAAATATTTTTAAAAAACGAATTTTTTTACCTTAACCACTGCGTTTTGTGCATTTAAGCAATGTTTCTTCAGATAGTGCCTTGGCATATATAAGAATGGTGTCTTTTTTTATGTTTGATGTGTGTGAAAAAACAAAAGGGGACGTTTCTTTTGGATTTTAGTTTATATGAATGTCAGCTTGCTGACTTTGTTATGTATCAGAGTTGTTTCCGTTCATAAGATATAGCTTAAATTGTTATGTTTTAACATGTGCATCACATGCATCACAATGTAACTCACTTTACATATTGTCACTTTACAGAGTGATCTGATTATCGGGATGTCAATAACTGCCAGCTATTAATCAGTTATCAGCACTCATTTCGAGTAATATCCAGACTTGGTAAATCACTTAAAATGATCATTTACAGAGATTGATTTGCCTGAAAGCACTACCTTGAAGTGGTTCACTTTATATAAATGACTTGTTATTCACTGAAAGAAATTTCTCATTATATGAACTTTAACAACATTTTGATATTACAAGAGTTTCAATGTTTCTGAAGTTATTAATCACAATGTACATTATTTTCCCATTCCTTAAATTCTTAATAAGGCAATGAATTAATATCATGCCTGGACTCATTTGATACAAATGAAGGCAATTTCAAAACTATAAATGCATAAATAAAACAATATTAGAAAACAAGAGTTGCTTTGAATCTAGCATAGATAGATAGATAATTGCATGTTAAACTGACCTGGTATATAATTTCTTGTTCTGAAGGAGTGCATGTTATCAGGTCCAGAACTAAGTAATTCTACACTTCATCTCCTGGTTCTAAGATTGAGGAGACACCAGAGTTGCTGGTCCATGTGCTACATATCCGCTTTATGCTAATACACAGATTGCTTCCTTTTCAACAATGGCTGCTGGAATATTTACACCAGTTCTTGCCGTCAATGCATATACAAATTTACCTCTATCTGGAGACTGTTCCATTTTAGATTAATGAAGGCGACAAAATACCATGGGAGAGGATTCTAGTTAATAGTTTTAATTTGCTGCAGTTCAAGTCATGTTGATTTAGCCTCTGTTCTATTACGCCGAAATCCCTGGGCAGTTTCCCCTGGCAGAAAAAACTTTCATCACAATACATTTGAATTTCTTTATCAAATGACAAGGCTGCTCGCATGGAAAAGGTAGTTCATTTCAAAATGCCTTTGCCTTGTTTCAGGAGCCAAAATTATGATTTAAGAACAGCGTGGCTGATTGCACAATTAATTTTGATTGCCTCCAATCAGGCATCTCCCATTCTATCCCACATATTCGGCGTAATAGAACAGAGGCTCAATCAACATGTCTTGATCTGCCTCTGTGGGGAGAGAATGGTCCATTTTTATTTTATTTTTTATTTTTTATTTTTCTTAACTCCATACAGAAAAAGGACATGTAAGAATAACAATTCCATACATAACAAACTTGTAACACGTATATACAAGTAATAATTTAACAACGTACACAAGATTTGATGTATAGACAATTAAATATTCAAAGTTCAATCTGACATTAGGTAGTAAATAGTTAATATTAAAAACTGATCTAATAATTCAGACTAGATAATGACAAATTGACCAGAAATTCATAAAGCTGTCATATTTACAATTTATGTAGGCGTTAAATCGGTCAACAAAATATGCTGTTTTAATTTCCTCAAGTACATGTTTAAAGTTGGGGATTTTCTCCTGTTGTTTCATTTTGAATATATTGTATTTAACAATGGTTATCAGCAAATTCAGGACATAGTTTCGTTTTTCGGTATATCCTAAGATGATATTCTTTTTAGAAAATATGATATAGGTTCCTGTTTTTTCAAGTATCCATTCTTCCAATTTTTTCCATATAGTTTTTGTAAACTTACAATCATAAAATAAATGTAGAATTGACTCGTTCCCTGTTTTGCAAAATGTGCATTTTTTTTATTCTTTGTATCTCATTTTTGTTAGAAGCTCATTTGTTGGAAGAAATCTATGCAATATACTATATTGGAGCCATGAATGTTTAGCACTATTGTAGTATTTAAATGTTAATCTTTCTATGGTTTCCAATGTATTTTCGTTAATAAATTCATTTAGATCTTTTTGCCATTTATCTCGGTATTTGAGAGTTGTTGTGCCTTTTCTGTTTATGAGTATGTCATATATATCTCTACAGCCTTTTGGATCGCCAGTTATATTTTGTAAAAAGAAGGGTAAAATTGGCAGTGGTATTTTCTTTTCAATATGAACGTTTATTGACTTGCAGTAATATTTTATAGCTTCTATTATCCCTTGGTAATCAAGGAAATTTGTCTTGCAACCAAAAGTATTTCTTAATTGTTCCATGGATAGGAAATTACCATGGCTACCAATGATGTCGTTTATGTAAGTGATCCCTTTACAGGAGTAATGTTTATAATTGATAGGTCTATCACCTATCTTGACATTTTCATTTTGCCAAATGGGTTGTGATAAGACATCGTCGTCGTTTTTAGCGTTTTGACCTTTTTTGTTAATAAATTTGCCCCACGATGTTAATGTGTCTCTCCAAAAGTGATTTGTTCAGGTTGTTATTACAGGTTCGGTTATGTGTGTTTCACATGTTTGTATAAGGCTGTCTATATTACCTTTAATGCTTGTTTGTAGCAGTGTCTTTTTTTTTTAATCAGAGTTGTTTAATCTTTTCATCCATGAAATTTTTTGTGATTGAATGAGACTTCTTATATCTGGAAGCCTTATTCCGCCTTGTTCATAGTTGTTAGTAATAGTGTCACGATTAACTTTGTCTGGTGTGTTTTTCCATATAAACTTGTAGCAGAGTTGTTCAATTTCTCTTATCATTTGATCGCTTGGGTTTGGTAAAGTTGCAAATAAATGGTAAAGTTGTGGTAAAAGTAAGCTTTTAAGAATGATATTGCGACCTAGTGGAGTTATGTCTCTAGCCATCCACTGGTTCATAGATATCTTAAAGGTTTTAAGTTTATCTTTATAGTTCTACCATTTCTGCTACATTGTGGGTAAATATGATTTCGAGTAGTCATTCTTCCAGTCTAAATTCCAGTTTGGACAAAGTTTTCATTTGGAGTTTTTCGCAGCGCCTATCCAAAATACCTGTGTTTTTTTTACATTTATGTTTAATCCTGAAAATGAGGCATAGTGTTTCAGTGTTTCTAAAGTCGCCTTTAAGCATTTTTCAGTACCATCTAAGATAAGTGAGGTATCATCAGCGTATTGAGAAATAAGATCTTCAGTATCTCCAATGGTTATACATGTACCTTTAATCTTTGGATTAGTTCTTATCATTATTGCCATAATAGAAATATATATGGAGATATAGGATCTCCTTGTCTACATCATCTGGATATATCAAAATAATTTGAGAGGAAACCGTTTACTACAACACATGATTGAATGTTACTAAAAAACGTGTTTATCCATCTCGTAATAGATGACCCAAAATTGAACCTTTTGAATGAAGTTCCAGTCAACGGAATCGAATGCTTTCTCAAAGTCAATAAGAAGTAGAATACCTGGAATTTGCATAGAATCAGTATAGTCAATGTTATAATATATTAAGCGAGTACATTCTCCAATATATCTTTTGGACATAAATCCTTTTTGGTCTTCGTTTATTACAGAAGGTAGGACAGCTTTTATCCTATTTGCTATAGTTGATGATCCAATTTTATATGTAACGTCGAGCAACGAAATAGGTCTCCAATTCTGGAGCAAGTGTTTCGGTTTACCTTTTTGGGGAAAACAAGTTATAACACCTTGTTTTTGGGTTAATGATAATTCTCCCTTTTCATAAGCTAAATTTAAAGACCTTATCAGGTATTCATGGATGTTTGACCAAAAAAATTTAAAGAACTCAACAGTAAATCCGGAAGACCCTGGGCTTTTTTCATTTTTTTAAGGCTACATAATACTTCTTCATATTTCAATGGACCTTCTAAATTATCCTTTTGCTCTTTAGACAGTTTTGGGACTTCAGTGTCTTTAAATAATTCTGAAAGATTAATGTTTTCGCATGGTTTTGCTTGGTATAGGTTATGATAAAACGATCTAGTTTCATGAATCAAATCTTCCTTTTCGTTTACTATTTCATTTTGATCATTTTCTAGTTTATATATTGCCTTATTCATAAAATTCTATTTTCTAATGATAGAAAAAACTTGGTTGGTTTCTCACCTTCTTCTTTCCATTTTGCTTTAGATCGTAACAGTATACCGTCTATTCTGCTTTTATTAATAGTCTCTAATTCTTTATTTGATTCCTTTAATTTGTTTTGTAGTATTGTTTTTAGACTTATATCCGTCAATGAATCTATTCCTTTTTCCAGGTTATCTATATCTTTTTCAAGCGTCTCTTTTACTTTACGCTTTTCCTTTTTCTTATATGATGAATATTTTAAGGTATGCCCTCGAGAGAATGATACATGCAATGAAGTACTACATTATTTCGCATGTGATTCTCTATGGGACATAATAAATAATTTGGGCTCACTCACAAATAATGGTAGGACTAATAGGTCCATCATTTAAGGAAACCTGGTACTGAATATCGTAATTTCATGGTACTCAAGAAACTTTCTTTTTTGTGACCTATGACTTTAGCATTACTAAACAATGACTAATGGTTTACATATTTAATTTCAGAGTTTAACTGTTTTAGCCACATAATCAACAATGTTTTTATGTCTATTGAAATAGGAATAGATTAATTTCACCGTTATTCCCAAGAAGTCGGGGTATAAACGATCAGCGTGACTGTCCGTCCGTCCGTAGTACAATTCGTTAGATTTCTAGCTCTGAAACTTATTGCTGGCATGTAAATTATCTTGACTGGTGTAATAACTATGGTATGTGAATATTTTATATTCTTTTGTGTGGTGTGGTCCCTCATTGCATAAATGATTAAAGTTTTCCAACTCATAACTTAAAGGGGCAGTAACATCTTTAAGGGGATACAGGGTGATGTCAGGAAAATGTAAATCAATGGTTCCAATCGAAAGACAATGTATTTAAAGGGGCAGTTGCACGTTTTGCACGTTTTAGGGGGAACATAAGGTGATGTCAGGAAAATGAAAATATATGGTCCCAATTGAAAGACTGTCCCTTTAAACTAAATGGAGCAGTAATAATTCAAATGTATAACGTTAAGTTTAGCCACGCGATTGTTTTTTCTTTGTCCTCTGACAATGGATGATTGGCTTGTGTAATTAGATTTTTGACATTGTTAAAATAATACATTTAGGTTTTTTTAGCATTTGTATTCATTATTACATTAACCATCTTTCTTTACTGAAACATTGGGTTTGTTAAGTAAACACATTTCATCTCAACACTTATCGAAACGGAGGAATACATTATCTGAAAATTGAAGCTTTCTTTTGCAATCTCCTTGTTTCCCAACTGTCATTATTCTAGCTTCAAGTTGAACAAAGTTACTTCTTTAGAAATTTGTAAAACGTGACTGATACAAACGTGCTCTTGATATTCATCTAAATGAGCAGTGTCAGGTATGTCTAGCTTTAAGATCGATATCATACACACACTCGTAGTTTTTGTTTCGTTGGATACATCAACTGTTTTTGGTTAAGAAGTTAAAAAAGTAATCCTGTGATAACTAAGGAGTTATTGGCAATCTTATGATCTTATGAATTATTTATACTGAATAAAAGACAATCCATTAAGTTAGAAAACTCTTTTAGTGTTTTAATCTTTGCTTAAACCTTTTATGACACATATAGAATTTGTTTTAATCAACCGCTGAACATTTCCTAAAAACATGTATCGTGACGAACAATAATTTGAATAGAAGTTGTGTTGTAATTTCCTTATAATCAATCCATCAACAGTCTATTGAAGTTAAATACTCAGCTGTTTTAATGTCTTCTCCTTCAATAAATAAAAGGTTGTCTGCATCTGTAAATGGTTTTCTTCGCATGTAGGTTTTAAATGTATTTGATAATGCTTAATTACAATAGATAATGTTTTATCTTTACATTTTTTTTTGCTTCCCATAGCTATCTCATAAGATAATGTTGTTCCCTTGTTAACTGTTTCTTGAAACACATCGGTAAACTTTACAAAACGGTCATCGGAGTAAGGTAATGGTTTAATGGTCTAGAATAGACCATACTGTAGATTGCTGATATGTCAACAATGAAACAAAGTTGACGGGGGTTTTTTTTCATTTTATTCCAATTAAACATTTTTTTATCTGAATTGATCGGTTACACATTAAACATATCGCTTAAATTGCATCTTATACAGGCAAGAGGGAAGAAGAAGTAAATATATCCAGAATTTTGAATTTCTCAATTGGAGTTTTCTTGCTCTTTATGTTTTAAACGTATTTTATTCATTGAATGGGATCGGTAAACAAGCCAAATGGCTTATATAAATACCTTTCCCTTTGCTCTTTATGTAATTTGCATGATAGTTATTATTCAATGTGTCTAGGAAAGTGATAACTGATAGCATCATTGTTATCATAGTTTAAGAATGAACTTCCTATATTGATAAACTTGTAAGATAAGGAATTCATAAATGTGTGTCAGCTTTCTTATGTTTTATTTTCTTAGAAGTATTACGCTTCGGGATTCATTGTGACTTTTTGTTTTTGAACAATGGTTCATGATAGAGATGTAAATTACCTGTTTACAAACAACCAATCAGAAATCAATAATAATGTTAAAACACTATGATTCTAAAGTTGAGGATATTTTATGAAAAACAAAACAAAGAAAGAATCAGAAAGATTGAAGAAGTTTAATACTCAGGAGAAGCTGCGAGGATTTATAAACTCCTACACTGTAAACTGCTTACTTGAATACAAGACTGTGTCCATACTTTTCATTAAAGTGTTACAATATAGGCGGTTTCATTTCCGTTTCTTAGAAGGCTTTCTGTCATGGTTATGAATGGAAGGTATCACGTATGTTTCTCCTGACACCTTTAAGTATTGTCTGATCTGAGGACAGCTGGAGCTCACTTCATATGTCATTCTTGTTCGATATTCATAACACTCATTAAGGAAATGAACATGTTTGCATGAATTCACCAGAATTGTGATTCACTACATTGATTTCTCTTGTCTGTATATACAAATTCCCTGTGACCTTTTCCATAGTAAACATACTTTCAAATTGTGATTCTAACAATTCAAAATCGAGTTTCAGAGATAAACATAATACATAATATATCTAATATTTTTCAATTGTTTTAATATTGTCTCTGAGTACTATATGTGTACTGATCTGTCCATGTGTACGTCACTATGATATTGACTGTATTTTGTTAGCTGGTTGAATTAATATAATCATTATGTACTTGTTTACCAATCTCGTTTCTTTTATATAATAAAATATGTTTAAACCATAAGGCATTACTATTTTTTTTAAATTTTGTATCAAAGAATTTAATTGTCATCTGAAATTCGAAAAAGCCTAAAATAATTTTCATTTTAAAAATAACATGTTTGTTCCTATAAACGACGAGGCTTCTCGACTATTCCACTTATTCATGTAAAATATGACTAGTCAAACATTAACTGTTTGAAAGAATTCTTTAATTACTAAATCACTAATCATTGATTACCCGTTACACGGTAAATATTGTTTCAAGCCAACCACCTTCTTGTGACCCTTTACAGAGTTCTATTTCATCTCTGAATTGACAGGGTGTTAATAAACAACATGTCGTAAGATTTCTTCCTACTTGAAATCGTCGGCGAAAAGAAATTTACTCAATCATTTTGATCAATGAGTTTCCAAAAAGCATTGTTTAATTGAGGGTGAAACTTGTTTTGTAGCATGCTTTGCAAATTGATGACCTTCGATAGATGATGAAGTGATGTTGTTTTTAGATAAAACTTCAATCTCAATTGTTTCATGCAAAAATCTTAGACCAGCCATCAGATTAGGAATAGTTTCACAACCTATATCTTGCTGGTTTCAAATCTATAACAAATCCAAAAACAAATTTCCGGTATACATTGTTACAGTTACGACATTGTATTTAATTCGTTTTTCTCTCTTTTTTAAATTCACTCTTTTCAATAAATGCGTTTCTAAAACGTGTGCAATCACTCAAAGTCGACTTGTAGAACCTTCCTGTCCTTGAAATCAATTGCGCATTCATTTAAAGTATTTACAGATCCGTTAGCATCGTTAAAAGTTCATGAGATCAGTATTGCTGCAGCTGAATGACATTTTAAACTTACTATATTAAATGCCATTTTTAGTCTAGGCAAGGTTTCCATCCATGACAGGTTTTATAAATGAAGAGAACACTCATGATTTGTCATGATAAAAGAACCTAACCAGGATTGATGAAACTATTTCAAAGTGAAATCTTGTTGCCTCCCGTTGTTTTTTTGTTTTGTTTGGTAAGGCACTAAGACTTCTAAATAGTAAATTCTAATAGTAAACACGACAAAATGATGTCAATATGTTATTTCTTACAATAGATAAAAACTTCTGAACAAACTTTAACATTTGCGAAATTGCCTTCTGAAATCATATTTCCTCCTGCCCCCCAAAAAGTAACTTTTAAAATCTTATCTGAAAAGGAATAGGAAACAAGAAATAGATATTAACTAAACGGCAAAATAAATCAACGGTCGACATAATGCGCCTTGCTGAACTCTTAGACGTTTCCATTGACGTGTTCTGTAATCAGTTAGTTCTCTTGAAGTTGTATAAATGACCAATATTGCCCAGAAGGTAGTGAGATTCTGCCTCAATTACTTGTTACAATTCACCATTTGTGGCGGTCTTTCTCGCAGCAGCTTACATGTCTTGAGGTTGTTCCGTCGAATAAGCGATGAATCTCTCCTTATAAAGTCTGGATCTGTACAGAAAGAAGAAGGCATTTCCGAGACATTTTCTTTTTTACAACTATTCCACTTTTAATACCAAAGAAAACTTACAGAGCAAGCAGTGTAAAGCGTACTTGTAAAAGATATACCGTTGGAGAGCAACATTTGTCAATAAATGTTCGAGTCCACCAAACCATGACGCACCTAATGATTTTCATGTGTAGAGGTGCATTTTGTATATTTTGGCCCCTCATTTGAATGAATTCTGCGTTGTTTTTGTCACGTAAAATATTACGTCTCTCCCACTGTATAATAGATATAAAATTTGTTTTTCATGACAGCTCCAACAAACTGGATAGAAATTGAAACCATGATCCCTAAATATGTTTTTGTAGGTTCTGTTATTCACTTTTATTGTTTAAATGAATATGGCTAAACTATTAAAGGGATCAGGATGTTGTATCAGAAGATTCTTGTGAAAACTCTATAGCGTGTCGGCCTTTGGATCAGGTAGATCGTGGTTCGAATCCCCGTAGGGGCTCAGCAACTGTCTGCAGAAGAGAAATGTACTATACGCAGTAGGGTTTGGGTGTAATGCTGCATTGAATTTCAGCGCTGTACAACCCATGGTTTGCTAGTTCCAGTCGATGCTCGCAGGTTTCATCGCAAAGCATAGTCACAGCGGTGTTCCCGGTTTTCTCCCTGCAATGGTACTAGCAGCTGCATTATAAGTGAAATACTCTTGAAAGCGGCGTTAAACCAAAAATCACCTCACCTCACCTCATCTATGTGAAGCACGGGTGCATTGTTATGCTCTTAATAGTTGTCTATGATTTCATAAGAATAAAGAAGGAAAACATATTATGTTTTATATCTACATTTTATCTTTTGAAACGCATGATTTCCAGATAAGAATTTTTCATTGTGAAAAAGCATGATGTTTGGTAGAAGTTTCTCTTTATCGATGTAGTGTAGGAAATAACAGAATAGTATACATAAATACTTTGATGCAAAGAATGTAAGACATTTTAACAGTTATAATTTAAAACTCAGAAGTAAAAGAAAATATTTAGAGTTTGTGAATAACATACATCAGCTTTCTGAAACGAAAAAGGTTGAAACTTTATAAATGTAACTTTGAAAGACTTCAGGTGATATGATACAGCATCTACATGTACTTGTATCCTAAAGGAACTGCAATTCGTTTTAAGGTTATCACTTCAAACATATGTGTTGTACAAACTCACGTTGTGTCATTAATCAGTAATTGTTTTTGTTATAGGTTTGAAGTCTTTAAAATAAAATTACTCTCTCTGTTGGTGAAACAATGGAAGAAATCATCTGGAGTATCTAATTCCATATCTGACGTAACCATTGTAAGAAATGACAAGCCACCTCTAAAACCCCACAGCGACAACCAATCAATGCTAAACTTAAAAACTAATAGCATTAAGCCAATCTCTGATGAAAAGCTTCTTTTGATCATAAACAGTTAGTAGTTATTGTGTGACCATCATGGGAAAAGTGGATAATTCATTGTTTTAAGGTAGTCTATTACATCGATATACATGTCGGATTTCGTGCGAAGGACAGATTTAAACATAAACGACTTAATGATGACGTTTAGGTTCGGTTACATCAACACATCAAAGTGGTGACTTTGGGTTTGCATTCTCGTATACGAAGGTATAAATAGACCACCAATCTGCACATTGACATATATATAATATAAATATCTGTGACATAATGATTGATATAAATGTGTATGTATGTGAAGACATATGTCTAACTTAAAACATATTCATATCCAAATATAGGTGAAAGACATCCAGCAATCAACCACCACTGGACTCATTACCTTATCGTGGTGTGGTGGTTTGTGTGCTTCGGCGACCCCGAGAGCTATGCCAGCTGGAGCTTACATGCTCCTGGTAGGGTCACCCAAGTTGGACAGGTCGACGGGTAGAAGTCAGACCAAATGTGAGTCCTTCTAAAATCTGCTTTCTATCTCTCACTATGCCTTTCTTTCCGTCTTTTCTCTCATCCTTTCGATCCCTTTCTCCCTGATCTATCTTCTCTCTTTTGGGTGGCAACATCCACGTGTTTAATAACTGAAATATTGTTCAAAACACGTTAAACACCAACTCACTCACTCACTCACTCCAGCAATCAAAGGCAAGTAAACCATTCAATGTTACCAGTTACCAGTTACACCAATTCAAACAGTCAGGCAGAGACGAACAATTTACATTTTCCAAAAACCACAGATAAGAAAAGGAGATGATAATATTCATTGTGGTTAATGATGTCTTTGCTTTATATTTTCATACAACATAACATGTTCAACGTCAAACCCGTTTAAACTGACAGGAATAAAAAGGAATTTGCCTCTCAGAAAACCTTTTGTACTTCATTCATTGTTGTATCATGCTGCTTAATATTTTGCTTACAATTGTATTGATTATACATTATTTTGTTGGAAAATGTTTACATCAACAAGTAGATCTTTTTCTATTTTGATCATATCAGTTTTGATATGTTAGTGGTTCGGTTCATCAAGAACGATACTACGAACTGATTTGTTTATGTCGATCTTGTACCTGCTTCTTTATTGGTCCTAGAAATAGAAATCTTTGATGTTTGAGAATATGCCAGTGAAAAGTGGAAAGATGCTGACAGAAGGTGTTTAAAGCTTCATTTATTGTGTTGTCAAAAGTTACAAAATACCAGGACATAACCATGTCTATTTAATCACTTTGAAGACCCCTCTCACTATTTGAAAATAGTTTTGCTAATGTTGAACAATCTCAGTCCTATAGGATAGAGAATAAATCCTATTTTCAGCAACACAAGCGATGATTGGCTGGTTATTTATTCAATACCAAGAAGGCGTTCATTTGTGCATATTTACGTTTAACAATTCTCAAAACAATAAGCATTACTTGTGAAAGAATCAGCTGAAACATTCATTTACGAATTTAAGCTCTCCGATATGCGCTTTGAAATTGTGGAGATAAATACGTTTCAGTGTTTAACAGAATGACTTCAAAACTTATTAAGTCCAAAACCTATTGATCACCACTGATAAATATGGTATCTATTGTATTCTTATCTAACCTAATTCAATTGACATTCAGATACCGATTTGTTGTACTTGTCTCTTTGCATTCTATAGCTTCATGATCAACGAATACAAATAATGATACTGACCACCCACTTCGATTGATTTCGCCTGGATCATGGATCTGAGTTGGATTGAGATTTTCCTAAGAGATTCTACAGTTGACACAACACTCATTGAGTAGATTGCGTGTGGTATGAACATAAAAGTTCATTTGATGATATGCCCTTATGTATGATGTGTAACATTTCATTTTTCACATTTTCTAAAATCGGTTTTCCTAATGAAGATCGTTGAAACTGTAATGAACTTGTGAATATTAACAATTTCATGTCTAATGACATGGTACGTCTATTAAAGCCATTTCAACCACTTCTTAATAATACTATAAACCTTGTAAACTGCAAAACGGGAGACTTATAACGATGTCTTATAATGTACATGTATGTGTCCTCTGCAAATCTTGAAATACTATTATGGGCATTTACTGCGAAATATCTACATATTCTGTATTGGTAATAAAGTTAATTGATCAGTGATAAACACTCCGGTCAATAACACACAGGCCTTATTTCCTTCACCCTCGGACATCCAGTGAGAAGGTACTTCAGGTCAAATTGATGGATTTGTTTGGGGTAAAAGGATGTTTGAATACATTTACGGTGCAGTGAGGCGATTTGCCAAGAAACGGTCATTGTTCAACCATATAGAGAATCAGCGGTATGTCACTGCAGTTGTCATTGTGCAGAAATTTGGATATAATTTCACTAAAGTCATTAAAAGAATCAAGTCACCGACGCATCTGTAAGCCATTCAGCCTAATGACATTGATTGTTTACAATCGCTATTGATTATTTTCATTGTATATTTTTAATTATGGGTTACTTTTAATTTCCTGTGGAAAGTTATACAGAATGGAATTCATTTTCTTTTACCTCAGTGCATGGCCTTCTTCCCAGATTGAGGAGACACCAGAGTCGTGGTCCATGTGCTACAAATCCGGTTTATGCTACAACACAGAATGTTTTCCTTTTCAACAATGGAAACCGGAATTTTAAATAATAATTCATTGCTAAGGAAATGTTACCCTCACAGCATCTTATGTCTTTTCACCAGAAAAGATTGATCATGGAGAAAACTTTTGTCATGAAATGAAATTGTTTATTTGATTGCATATTTTTTATTCTAAACATTTGTTTTTTACAGACGATTGTCAATATTGTACATCAAGACTTCATCTTTCATATGTCTGTTGCTGTTTCAAATATACGGCGACATTGTGGCACCTTGTTGGTAAAAGACATTACTCAAAATATAATTCTGAAAAGACAGGATGTCATTTTGGGTAAATGGTGATGCTAAAGATCTTGTAGTTCATTTTAGCTGGATGATATTCCAAGTTGGTCTACATAACCAAGGGGTTTCTGTATTCAATCTCATAGGATCACATGTGATGAAAGCACTAAATAGATTACACCGGTCATATCACAATGTACTTTAACTATGACAGTGAGTTGGTGAATTCGGGTTTCACTTGTTGTCAGCAGGATATCAGCTATAGAACACTTGAACTATGTAAAAAGAGAGTAGACAAATTAGCGTGAACAGGAACCGACAGTGAGAAAGACAGCAGGTTAAAACAACTTAAATTTGGTGCGTCTTCTTCCCGTCGGACCAAGAATGGATTATACCATTACAGTGTTTTCATTTAAAAAAATTTAATTTACATATTCAACCTTCCCTTAGCAAATTAGTCCTTAATGTTTAATTAGAATTAATTGTGCTTGGTATTGTTCGCTAAACCAGTAATTGATTTTCACGAAGCAACTGCTGATACCACTTTCCATGTGTTTCTCTTTTTATTCACAAGCCTTCAACCAATAATCATTCTTGGTTTATTACAAGATATATTATTTTAGATTGGTGTTCCTTTCCCATTTACCTAGGAGGATAAGATGTCAATTATGGCGCTCCAGCAACATTGCTAGCCAAGACGTATGTTTATGACAAAGAAAGGCATAATATCAATGCTTATGTAGGTTGCCTATATTGAAATTTTTAATGTCATTGTGGAAGCTCACAGAAAATTATTGCTAATCTGAAACCTTTTTGTTTATTAACATCTTACATGTACTCATACATGTGACAATTGATCAAATGTGTAAGTATATGTACACGTAAAAGATATTTCCCTTTTCTTGTCAATATTTAAACGACTAATATCTAATATCCTTCTTAACATAAACGTAAAACTGTCAGAATATTTACAATGCAAATTGTCAAACGTTTCTGACATTTCATGACAAAATATCATACCAAATCTTTCCTATTTCCTCTGAATTTTAAGCTCACAACATCTTAATAATGAATACTTTAGCTTAACAGAGTATTTTTATAATTTGACATACAGCCGCACTGGTCGTACAAAATAACACAATTGATAAAACAATTATCATCGACATTCTCATATTAAAAAACTTTGAACTTTGAAAATCCTATAGTATTCTGGTCCGAAAAAATACCTAAAATTTGTTTACGTAAAATGAACGTCTCAATATATTTTAAAGATGACTATCTGTATAGAGACTACGAGGTTTCGAAAAACTATATCAAACAAAGAAAAGATGATTGTCATTGAAATAATTTAAAGGACAAATAAAGGAATGTACATGTACGTATTCTAGCAAATAACAATGCCAAAACCAATTTTCATATGGATATAAGTTGATGTCAAAACTTCCCGATCATGATTAAGAAACAATGTGATGTTCACAAAGGTCATAAAAGCAAACAACCTCATTCATATCTGACATTCTAATACTTTAATTGAAAGAAATTAAGAATAATTGTATTCATTATGAACCATTGCAGTGAGATCATATATTCTGAAGTCGACATCTACCAGCTATAATCAGTGTTTAGAGCTCAAATACAAATTGGAGTAATATCAAGACTTGTTAAAGCTTCGGGAACAACCAATTCAATCAAAGATACTGATCACTTGCAGAGATTGATTTGACTTTAGGGATTGAGTGTCTCTGAAACCACTAGCTTGAAGGGTTTATGCAAACGATAAATGAATCAAACAGTACATTTCTTAATATATGAACAATAATGGAAATTTGTAATATTTGAAGATATTGGAGATGTTTTGTGGATGAGTATCAAAACGTAAAAATGTTTTTCCATTCTTTGCATTGTTCATGATCTGTATGAATACTTCATTTCACACAATTGTAGGTATAATTTTCAAAATTGTAAATGCATAAAGAAAAGAATACCTGAATTATTTGAATTAAAACAAAACTTAGCATACATGTAAATACCTTCAAAAAGTCGCTTTATATAATTGATACTTCCCTACCAAATTCTACAGTTGTTAAAGTTTGGCATATATAACCCAATACATAATTACAGAACTCATTTACAGGCTTTTAGGGACATACCTGGCGGTCGGCCGTCAGATCCGTCAATTGTTAATTACTGTATTGGACGATTGATAGAAACAGTAGAACATATGTCAAGCACACAAACTAAAGAAACACCTTAAACAAATGACTATAGCAATTTAACAAGCATCAACCTTACAAACTTACATGTATGTTGAAACTTAATGCCAACTTAAAATGCACAGCACATCTAGAACAATTACATGTGGCAAAGAAATTGAATCTACATGTATTCTTTGTAAATTACATGTAAGTTTCTATTAGGTAGTAGGGGTGTCCTCTAAATCACCTTACGATACTGTTATGCACTTGTTCTATATGCAAGTTGAATTATCACCCCACCTCACCATTTACATTAAATATATAATTCAATATACATGTAGGTGACGTAATTATGGTTTTGTTTTAAATTAAACATATGATGTAATTAGAATTTGTAGCAATTGTATTAGATCACAATTTGCAATGACTCTTCATTGTTATCACTGTTATCACCTATATTTTGTTGATATTGCCACATGGTTCATAATTCTCTTCCCATAAATACTTGAGATAACATACAAAAACATCAATTTCCTTTGCATCTTTCTTAAATTTTAACTGAGAGTGACAGACTAAATGTTATATGTACCAACTGTGGCAAAATTTACAAAAATTGTAGTAGTCACTCGCAGCTGGTTCATTCAGTGTTGAACATTCAAATACCTTTTTGTTATAACTGGCGTTTTATTGCTGTAGGGAAGAACAATACAAACATTCACATTGAGCACTGTCTGGGATTTATTTGACTTCAGGCACCAACTGTGTCTCAACCACTTGCTTCGAGACAATCAGTTCATATTCAATACTTAATCGATGTCATTGTCAGTGTCATTGTTTTTCATCGCTCAACACATACCATTAATTTGATAATCAATGTGAGTAATTTTTGAAATGTTGATTGCACAAAAACTCGTTTGAATTCTGATGAACCAACTTCCTGATGTTATAATGTTATAGTTGGGATCACACTATATTGAATAGTACAGATTCTTGTACTTTTTCGGCAAGATCTGTACTATTCAAGACAGTGTGATCCCAAATATAACATCGTTACATTTGTTCACTATCTAAATGGCATTTATCTTCAACTTCCTGATGTTTATATGCCATTTCAAGTTTTTGCGAAACATTTTGTACTGCATGTAATAATTTTAGATATAAAACCAGCAAGCAACATAAAAGTAGTAGAAAGAACTCATATCTGGATTGTTTTATATTAAAGACTCATGCAGGAACATGTTATATACCATACTGAGTGAGTGAGTTGGTGTTAAGCGCCACTTGGGTAGTATTTCGGCTAATATAATTTAGACCATGGCTGCTTTGTTGTGACCCATGGTCTAACCAACCTCATTTTCAGTTAGACCACGGTCGGAACTACTTTTTATGAGCAAGACTATGTCGTGATAAAAAAACTTCTATTAGAAACAACATAACAAAAACATGCATTTTATTACATAAAAGTGATTTTACAGATCGAGCAGCATTTCAGGTCATTAAGCAGAAAGGCATGTACAGCGTGATTTCAAAATGTGCCCTTCAAATGCATTAAGTAGGATCTCCTCCGTCGCATTTCGGCATCCATCATTCGTATTTAAGCCATCCATGTAATAGCATTGAGATGACTGCACGGTGCTTCCCCTGTAAATGAAATAAACATCGACATCAGGACTGCAGCCTTTCATATCCTGATTCCGTTATGGAATGACAACATTTCAAACGCAGGTTTAAAGGTTTTACAATGTTTACCAAGAGGTTACCATTTCGAACAGTATGAAGCAGTTCTTATCCAACTTCCAAGCAATGGTCAAATTGGATGTCGCAACTTATTGATACATGTATTGTAAAATGGCATTCAAATAATATCTCAACTGAATAGACTACTGTTTTGTAAAACGATTTGTGTTCATTACTTGTTTATCGTTTAAATACTCACCATATTCACAAGCATAACTTCTTTTCTAAAGCTCCACTTGCGTAGGCTAGAGCTGTCAACATACGTCCGATCCTTTCAATGTCCCTTGCCCAAATGACAAAATCACAGCATGCGCATGTCGAAAGTGAAGCTGCACGTGCATCTCGTGAGGATGCGTCTTAATGCAAATTTCACGAGCTCTAGGGTTTTGTTTTGATGTCAATTACTTGTGTGACACGGTCGCCGTCAAATAGTTCGCAATCATTTCAACAACAATATATCAACTTTTGATTTAACATAGCGTTTAATGAATTACGTTTGTAGGCAATGATCTAAGTAAGTTAGACCATTCGGGCCTTGTTGTCTAATCGTTTAAATGGTTAGTTAGACCACTCGCGCTACGCGCTCGTGGTCTAACTAACCATTTAAACGATTAGACAACAGGCCCTCATGGTCTAACTATTACATAAACACCCTTTTTATACAGACTATCTATCAAGGTAGCATTATTAAAAGAGCTGTTGTCAGCTGGGGTTAATGGTGTCGCTAAACGTCTACATAGACAAGGGTCAGATTCCAATTTCGTCTACATTACCAAGGGGATTGTGTAAATGAACTCATATAATAAAGGTCACAAATTGATGAAAGAACAAAAAAAGTGACACTTAATCTGAGCTACCAATACATTTGTACATATCAGCGATTACAATGATACTGCAATTTTGATGGCATAAGTTTATAAATTGAATATAGGGTTTCATTTGGATTATTTATTCCTTTTGAAATCAGACTGATAATAAATGTGTTATAATACCCTACTATGAATATAACGGATGTTATGATGTCGCATATAAACATTGCCAATCTAAAACAGCCAATACCATTGTGTTGGTTACATTGGTTTACACTTCTTTTCTTGAATAACGACAGTGTGGTAAGATATTCTTGAAGTCAACGACTGCCAGCTATTAATCAGTGTTTAGAGCTCAAATACAAATTGGAGTAATACCCAGACTTGCTAAAGCTTCGGGAACTAGGAATCATCCATCACAAATACTGATCACTTGATTCTGATCACAGAGCAATTGATTTGACTTCAGGGATCATGTGTGCCTGAAACCACTAGCTTGAGGAGATTCAGTTCATACAAATGACGTTTGAATCATTGAGGGAATTTCTGATGCTATAAACACGACTTCCAATCTAAGATTGGAATAGAAACGTGTATTGGTGGTTCTGTGTATCACAAAGTGCATAATGTTTCCCCAGTTCTTAAATTTGTTATCAGGCAATGAATAACAAATACAGAATGCAACCCAGGCAACTGAAATGGGTTTTTAAAATTGTAAATCCAAAAACAAAATAACATCTATAAAAAACACAACTTGATTCGTATATAGCATTAATAGAAAATATATATGAACTGTATTTTCAAGAAAATAACAGATTATAGATGTATGGTCATAACACAAACGTGTACCCTATCATTAAAAGTGAAACCATGAAACATCGTTTTAAAAATGTGTACCATGGCATTGTTATCATCCCAAATTGTACATCTTCAAAATTGACAAAATTCCAACGCAATCAGGTAGAGAGTTTGACACACTCAGACAATCAATTGTTGTAGTTCTTGGAGCCTGGTTGTGAGATTGAGGAGACACCAGAGCTGCTGGTCCATGTGCTACATGTCCGCTTTATACTAATACGCAAATTACTTCCGCTTTATGAAGGGTTCTCGAATATTAACAAACTCTCGGCACATTCGTTTTCAACTTCAGAAAAGGCTTCAGTTTGATGTGCGATGACGTCGGGTATATCTGTCGTTTTACTTTGCGTATTTATATCAAATTAAGAATAAGATGTTTTTATGTATTCTCGTTTACAACGGTTCGGCACTGAATTTGATATAGATCAATCGATATGTCATACTTTAATTAAGGCTAAATAGTCTAAAAGCGTGTTTGATACAAGAAATGTTTTGCACAATATGCTTATTGTAAGAGAATGAGACGACACCAAAGTAGCTTGTCAATTTGTTACATAAAAATTACATGCTTTATGATAACACATATTGCTTTCTGTACAACAATTGGTTTTCGGTTATTGAACATATTGCCTACATCGGTGCATACATATTGACACTCTGAGAATTCCTTTGGTTAAAAATATGGTTACCTACTTCAACTTTTGTATGAACGTGTGCTTAAGAAGAACACAACAAGATAATAGCTCAATCTCCTACTGAAATGATTTGTTGCCTGCTTGTTTTTAACGACAATAACTTTACTGTCACGAGGAAACTACAGTTGATATCATTTCCCATGTGTTTCCCCTCTTGTTGTTCACCAAGGATTCAGCCAATAATCAATATTGTTGATTCATTGCTAAATAGATTTGATATCACTTGTATTAGATCACCATTTGCTGAGGATAAGGTGTCAGTGATAACACAAAAAGTTATTACAAAATAATTTAGCTAATCGACGGTAGTCTAGATGCATTTTCATGAGAAAAAGGTTTTATTTAATATCAGTAAATTATGTTGTTTTTGGATTCATTGTTACAGGTGCTTGTCTCAATTGTAAATCCGAAAAGAATCATGTTTCTCTTTTAATCAATGTGTAATTATAACTAAATAATAATAATAAATAATAAACAACTAAATAATATAGAATTAGTTTGTGCCATTACTTTAAAGACTCAACATGTACAGTTACATGCATCTGAAATATTTAAAGATAAACTGACAAACTCAAAACCGCTTTTTCGTCAGTAAAACTTCAACCTCGACACAAAGGAGGCATTACTGCACCTTTCCTTTTTCCAACATATTTAATTCTGTCTACTTTACTTTTTTAAAGAACGAAAGACTGTAACAACAGTCCAAGACTAACAATGCCTAATAGTATGCATAGATTACACTAATGTGACATCATATCTAGAAATTGGGAAGTCACAAGTCGCGTAAAAAATAATGAGCTTCAAAAGTAAATTGTCCCTTCTTTAAGCGTAAGATATGTCACAAATTTTATTTCGTTTGATAAACATTTAATTGTAGCCAAATTATGAAGGAATAAAGCTCTTGTGTTTACTGGGGAAACAATACATTATTCACCTTTTGTTGACTAACTACAACTTTAAATGTACTATACTATTCAAATAAGGACAAGGATACTGAAATTCAATTACCTATGGAGGTTGTGTTATGATAACTAGTCATTGACACTTGGCAGGTTTTGAGAGTATGTTCAGGGATGAAGAACTTATCACTCCAACAGAACCACTGAGCAGCACGTGCGACACGCAATAGCACCATACACATGGGAGGGGTTCATAATTAAATTTGACACCTAAAGAGTTGTCAGGGGTCATACATGTATATGTCATACTTAACCAGTGGTGTCATCTGATCAAGAAGTATCGACTGTTGATGAAAAGTATCATTTTAAAGCTAATCGACATTGTACGGCATCACCAAGAAGGATTAAATTGCGATTCTGATCGAAAAACGGACAATGACATAATCATTTTGACAAGCTTCTGTTTTATGATATGATATCTTTATATATCTTTATCCAGGAAATGATCAAACATATATGAATGTCATGCTTAACAGCTTGCTGACTTTGTTATGTTTCAGAGTTGTTTTCATATATAAGATATAGCTTGTTATTTTTTAACATGTGTATCACATTTATCACATGTATCCTTACTTTACATATTGTGTATGGTATAATGGACTACACAATTGTTAAGGAGTTGGTTCGCAAAGGTGTGGATATATTAGAATGAGTAGTGCATTGGCTAGTACACCAACAGTTAGAACAAAGGAAATCAGAGCAAGTGTGATATAACTCAGTAATAAATGGATGATATCATTCAATCATTACTGATTGAAAACAAGTAAAAAGAACTATTGATTCATAAATTTCACGATTTTGTTGAATTAGATTGTCTCAAAATCAGAGGTACATCTTGTTTTCAATGAAGCAACAGGGGTAACGGATCTTCTGTGCTATTGATACTATTGGACATGACCTTGCACACACGTATGAAATATTCAACCTCATTGATATTTGATTATCTATATAACCTAATACTGCCATAGCACGTTTTTTGAAAGTTTCAATTCTTCACTCATAATTGTACGTTAATACTATATGTATTATTTTGATAGTGTCAAAAATCTCATTATACAAACTAATTCTATAGTCAGCGAACCAATAATAAAGATTCACATAGTCCATTGGCGGCCAATTTTGTATGAACACATTTAGTTCGGTTTGTGTAATAAAAAGGATCGCTTGGCTGAACTGTACATTATATATTTAATTTACTTCAGCCTCATTTAGTTTAAATACATGTCTTTCAATTGAAACCATTTATTTTTATTTCCTGGCATCACCTTATAATTCCCTCTAAAAACGTGCTACTATCTCTTTTGAGTGAAAAAGTGATAATGTTCCATTTTCTTATTCAGTGTTAATCTTTATAGAGCGATCTGATAATCGGGATGTCAATAACTGCCAGCTATTAATCAGTTACTAGCACTCATTTCCAGTAATGTCCAGACTTGGTAAATCACTTATAAACTTATAATGATCACTTACAGAAATTGATTTGCCTGAAACCACTAGCTTGAAGAGGTTCATTTTATATAAATGACTTATTATTCACTGAAAGAAATTTCTCATGATATGAAGTTAAATGGAAATTTGATATTAGAAGAGTTCCAATGTTTCTGAAGGTATTAAGCACAATGTACCTGAAGTTATTAAGCACAATGTACATATTTTCCAATTCCTTAAATGTTTAATGAAGCAATGAATAAATTATATCATGAATCACGATTCTGGTAATAATCACGCATGGATTAAATATTTGAAGTTTGTGACATACATATAAGCTGAAGGAATGACAACTTGACCTGGAATCTGAATTCAGTTCTGAAGGAGTGCATGTTATAAGACTCAGAACTTAGTAATTCTACACTTCATCTCCTGGTTCTAAGATTGAGGAGACACCAGAGTTGCTGGTCCATGTGCTACATGTCCGCTTTATGCTAATACACAGATTGCTTCCTTTTCAACAATGGCTGCTGGAATATTTACACCAGTTCTTGCCGCCAATGCATATGCAAATTTACCTCTATCTAGCGCCTGTTCCATTTGAGATTAATGAAGTGACAAAATAGCCAGGGAGATTATACTATTTAAGTTAATAGTTTTAATTTACTGCAAACATGTAACATATTTATAATAATTGGCGAAACATCATATTTCCTCAAGCTGTCACTACAAAACAAATGCGATAATTCTAACAAACATCGTCACTATTGTTTTAGAATTGGTTATCAATTTAGAGGGAGCTTTAGAGGTAAATTTAAAACGTAAAACTATTGAGATTGACGGATTTCTTAAATGTCTATACTAAATGTACCATAATTTGATAACATGATTGTAATTACTCTCAAGTACTTCGTTCAGTGTTAAACTCCAAGATACCTTTTTGTTGTAGGAAAGATCAATGCATTGACATTGGGAACTGTCAGGGAATGATAAAGTGTTTCGCCAACTAGCTAAGAGACAATCAGTTTATAGATGGTATTTCATACATATTTCAATGAGGAAATGTATATAAACACTATTCATAGTATAAGACTATATCATGAAAGTGGATGTTAACGTATGATTGTTTCATATTCAAGCATTGCAAAACAGTGAAAGTTGTTTTTCACATAAACGTGTTTGAATTGTTATGAATCAACATTAAGTTTGTCCGTGTGATATTGCACGTTTGTTGTAGAATTTCATTTTTATTTCTAATTGTTTCAAGTGAATTCAACGGGTGAGGACCACAAATTGATAAAAACACAAAATATATTCCACAGAATCTGATGTGAATCACACATAAAATGTATGTTTCATAGCGTTATATATGTTCACGCACATACATGTACCGGAAAGAACCTGTTTCTCACATGTCTCCTTCACAATGGTAACACAGCAAGGGAATCGTATTGTTTGCTTAACGATCCTTATATAGTTAGCTGATATGTCCTCTGAAGCAGCTAGCAATATTATCATGAATTAACTGTGAGCAATATATTTGTACAAACTTTGAGTAAAATTATTTTTTTTGCGATATGATAAGACAATCACGTTATCAAAAAAACTCTCAGCATCTTTGTTGTTTCAGAAAATATATTGATTGTTTTGAGATAGGGGCCAGTGATCTAAACAACATGGTTATACATGAATGTTCATATGTACATAATAGTAACAATACTGGAATGAATCAGTCAGGATAATATAATTATACACCTTATGAAATATGGTATCATTAAGGATATTCAAATGAGCTGAATTTTATAAATGCAAACTTTAGTTCTCTCAAGTTGTATGATAGAGTAAATGCTATACATATGCATGATTCATGGCTTCATACCAAGAAACCTGCAAGTGATACGTTTATATTTCCAAATTTTACTACCTGGAAACTGCATCCTTGAATTAACGAATTTTAATCTATACTCAGATCAAGGATTAAACATTTAATTTGTACGCAAAAATAATCGATTTCTGTGTGGTCCTGTGCTCTTTTGTGAGATTGAGGAGACACCGGAATTGCTTGGACATGTGCACCCTCTTTATGCAAATGCACTGATTACTTTCCTCTTTAACAATGGTAACCAGAATATTTACATCCTCTTAGTCGATGCAAACTGATTGGAGGTATAAGATGAGTTGCTCCCTCAGCACTCTACGCAGTTGCTTTTTTCAAATATTTCAGAAATTATTTTGATGGCTCTTGTCAATAATTTTTTTTGAAATTTGCAAATGAGATATAGATCAATGTAGTTGATATCATTCCATTGAATATGTTATACTTCAAGGCCGTCTGTTTACAATCTGATATCAGAGACACTCCATGATACTTTGAGTTGTATAGCGTTTCAATGCTGCAATTTTAACTAAAGTTTTAACTAACAGATTAACATTAATGTGTTTGTACAGTGACACTAAGAACAAAACAAAACTGTCACAACTGAGATCGAAATCGGAGAATGACGTGTGTCAATCTGGCTGTGTTGGAAACAAATGAGTCGAGGAGAAGAACACTTTAAGGTACTTTTTGATATACATAGGTAATACAAATAGTATCCATATTAATTTGACAAGTTCTGGTTTCAACTCGTACTAAGAGGTGGTTTTATTTGCACGTATCTTCGTATTCAAGTAAAAAAATACATGTGTGTCATGAGAAGCTTTTAAAACTACATAAAAAAAACGTTTACCACATCAAGGATATATTACCTTTAGATCTAAAGGTCATTGTACCATCTGTCGTTATATTTACAAACATGTTTCTCCTCTTCTCGTTTTATCAGAATCAATATTGTTGAATAATTGCATAATCTATTTCGTTAGTCGTGTCAATGGTAACTAATGCAATAAACCCTGCCCTGCTAATAGTCGTTCAATTTGATTGTGATTAATAAGCATTCTCATGTCATGTACTTTAGGGTACTTTTTCACACAACATATAAAATAGTACTATAAAAAAATGCTCTACTTTTACTCTGAAGATAGCAATGCTATATGTGCCTTCCTCTCAGATTGCCGATCATGTTCAATCACAGAAGTTATTTACCAAATTTCCCTTGTGACATTCATATGAAATAATGCTCTTCAAGTCAGTTCCCTCAAGCAATCTTATTACCATTAGATTGAGAAGACTAGCAGTCAGAATGTATTTGGTCACTCTGACAGATCTGTAGATTACTATGCAGCTTCAATGTAAATTAGTCTACAATTTGACATTCGATCTTAATAACTTCTGTTCCTTTATTATATGTGTTGCTAGTTTCCTTATACAGATCCAGGACTTGTTCTTGCTTATAGATGATATGTTAATCCTTTTTGAAATATGTGATATGACTTTTTATGTGTGACCTTAAACGATTAAGTTAATTCAGTGTTGTTCTCAATTTCCGTATTCAGTGATCACGTGGTTGTGAGGTTGTGACTATTGGTTTTAAACAAAGTATAAACAAAACCTGCATATTATACATTATATGTGATTGTAACGTATCATTAGCTAACGTGTTAAATTTGGACAAGCAAACGGTCAATGTTTGACTGACGACGAATTGCTAAAGCCATTTTTTTCTTAAATATATCATCACAAAATTGTCATCTTACAATAACTTATAAAATCATTTTCAATCCCATATCACCTTTTACCAATACCATGCGAAATTGAGAAAAATCACCTAACACCTAGGTATACGAATACATTTCAAACGTCTTGCTAATGTTTATGGTTTATAGCACTGAGTATGTTTAATAATAATCGACCCTAACATCTGAACCCTTCAATCGTAAATGCCGTATGGATAGAAGATTTCATTTCATGATACAGTCCGTTCTCTCACCCCACATAGATAGTTCAAATCACAACATGCTATTCCAATCTCTGTTTTAACATAATTATGACATCTACGGAGGTAACTTAACATTTTAAAGACAAAAAAGGATTCATAAGGTCATACAACCATATTTGCCACGTACAAATTTTGCACATATTTGTTGTTTGTTTTTTTATCTCTAAGAGTTATCATGACGGTTGAAACAGAAAAGATAGCAATTTCCTGTAAATTTACAAAAACATTACGAAGTTGCGGGGTTATAAAGTGACCACCGTCCGTCGGTTACACTTTGTGTCTGGCTCAGAAGAATGGTGTCTTTTTTTAATTATCTTTTTTGATTTTTAATGTGTGTGAAAAAACAAAAGGGGACGTTTCTTTTGGATTTTAGTTTATATGAATGTCAGCTTGCTGACCTTGTTATGTACCAGAGTTGTTTCCATTCATAAGATATAGCTTGTTATGTTTTAACATGTGTATCACATGCATCACAATGTATCCTCACTTTACATATTGTTACTTTACAGAGTGATCTGATTATCGGGATGTCAATAATTGCCAGCTATTAATCAGTTATCAGCACTCATTTCGAGTAATGTCCAGACTTGGTAAATCACTTATAATGATCATTTACAGAGATTGATTTGCCTGAAACCACTACCTTGAAGTGGTTCACTTTATATAAATGACTTGTTATTCACTGAAAGAAATTTCACATTATATGAACTTTAACAACATTTTGATATTACAAGAGTTTCAATGTTTCTGAAGTTATTAATCACAATGTACATTATTTTCCCATTCCTTAAATTCTTAATAAGGCAATGAATTAATATCATGCCTGGACTCATTTGATACAAATGAAGGCAATTTCAAAACAATAAATGCATAAATAAAACAATATTAGAAAACAAAAGTTGCTTTGAATCTAGCATAGATAGATAGATAATTGTATGTTTAACTGACCTAGGATCTAATTTTTTGTTCTGAAGGAGGGCCTGTTATCAGACTCAGAACTCAGCAATTCTACACTTCATCTCCTGGTTCTAAGATTGAGGAGACACCAGAGTTGCTGGTCCATGTGCTACATATCTGCTTTATGCTAATACACAGATTGCTTCCTTTTCAACAATGGCTGCTCGAATATTTACACCAGTTCTTGCCGTCAATGCATATGCAAATTTACCACTATCTAGCGACTGTTCCATTTTAGATTAATGAAGGCGACAAAATACCAAGGGAGAGGATTCTAGTTAATAGTTTTAATTTGCTGCAAACATGTTTAATATGTTATCATTGGCACCACATCGCAAGAGGTAAATTTGTCAATTATAACACTACAACAACAATGTGATAATTCAAACAAGCATCCTAACTATTGTTTAAGAATTGGTTTTCAATTAAATTAAACAATATACGAAATGTTCGCTTATAGATGGTGTAAAACTATTGAGATTGACGGGGTTTTTTAATGTCTATACTGAATGTACCATAATTTGACAACATGATTGTAATTACTCTCAAGTACTTCGTTCAGTGTTAAACTCCAAGATACCTTTTTGTTGTAGGAAAGATCAATGCATTGACATTAGGAACTGTCAGGGAATGATAAAGTGTTTCGCCAACTAGCTAAGAGACAATCAGTTTATAGATGGTATTTCATACATATTTCAATATTTCAATAGGAAAGTTATATAAACACTATTCATAGTATAAGACTATATCATGCATGTGGATGTTAATGTATAATTGTTTCATATATCCAAGCATTGCATGATGTGAATCACACATAAAATGCATGTTTCATAGCGTTATATATTTTCACGCACATACATGTACCGGATAGCACATGTTACTCACATGTCTCGCTCCAAAAGCAACGGCATCGTATTGTTTGCTTAATGATCCTTATATAGATAGTTGATATCTCTTCTGAAGCAGCTAGCAATACTATCATGAATTAAATGTGAGCAATATATCTGTACAAACTCTGAGTAAACTGTTGTATGATAAAGACAATCACGTTAATAAAAAACTATCAGCGTCTTTGTTGTTTCAGAAAAATATTGATTGTTTTGAGATATTGGCCAGTGATCTAAACAACATGGTTATATATTTCATATGTTTGCGACATATCAGTAACAATAATGACATGAATCAGTTCAGGATAATATAATTTGACACCTTATGAAATATAGTATCATTCGTATAGGATATTAAAATGAGCTGATTTTTATAAATGCAAACTTTAGTTCTTTCAAGTTGTATGATACATATGCGTGATACATGGCTTCATACCAAGGAACCTGGAAGTAGTACGTTTATATTTCCAAATTTTACTATCCTTGAATCAAAATATTTTGATCTATACTCAGTCAAAGGATTAAACATGTCATGTGTACGCGAAAATCGATTTCTGTGTGGTTCTTGTGGCTTTTTGTGAGATTGAGGAGACACCGGGATTGCTTGGACACGTGCAACCTCTTTATGCCAATAGACTGATTACTTTCCTCTTTAACAATGGTAACCAGAATATTTACAACCTCTTAGTCGATGCATGCTGATTGGAGGTATAAGATAAGTTGCCCCCTCAGCACTCTACGCAGTTGCTTTTTTCAAATGTTTCCGAAATTATTTTGAAGGTTTTTGTCACTACCTAAAGTTTGAATTTGCAAATACGATATAGATCAATGTAGTTGATATCATTCCAATGAATATTTTTTATACTTCAAGCCTGTCTTCACAATCTGATCTTAGAGACACTCCATGAGACTTTGAGTATGTATAGCTTTTCAATACTGCAATTTTAACTAAAATTTTAACTAACAGATTTACATCAATGTGTTTGTACAGTGACAATAAGAACAAAACAGAATCACAACTGCGATCGAAATCGGAGAATGACGTGTGTCAATCTGCCTGTGTTGGAAACAAATGAGTTGAGAAGAAGAACACTTTACGGTACTTTTTGATATACATAGGTAATACAAATAATATCCATATTAATTTGACAAGTTCTGGTTTCAACTCGTACTAAGAGGTGGTTTTATTTGCACGTATGTTCGTATTCAAGTAAAAAAATACATGTGTGTCATGAGAAGCTTTTAAAAGTACATATAAACACGTTTACCACATCACGAAAACATTACCTTTAGATCTTAAGGTGATTGCATCATCTGTCGTTATATTTGCATACATGTTTCTCCTCTTGGCGTTTTATCAGAATCAATATTGTTGATTTATTGCATAATTCCATTTCGTTATTCGTGTTAATGGTAACTAATGCAATAAACCCTGCCATGCTAATAGTCGTTCAATTTGATTGTGATTAATAAGCATTCTCATGTCATGTACTTTAGGGTACTTTTTCACACAACATATAAAATAGTACTATTAAAAAATGCTCTACTTTTACTCTGAATATAGCAATGCTACATGTGCCTTCCTCTCAGATTGCCGATCATGTTCAATCACAGAAGTTATTTACCAAATTTCCCTTGTGACATTCATATGAAATAATGCTCTTCAAGTCAGTTCCCTCAAGCAATCTTATTACCATCAGAATGAGAAGGCTAGAAGTCAGAATGTATTTGGTCACTCTGACAGATCTTTAGATTACTATGAAGCTTCAATGTAATTAAGTCTACAATTTGACATTCGATCTTAATAACTTCTGTTCTTTTATTATATGTGTTGCTAGTGTCCTAATACAGATCCAGGACTTGTTCTTGCTTATCATGAGATGTCAATCCTTTTTAAATATTTGATATGACTTTTTATGTGTTAACTTAAATGATTAAGTTAATTCAATGTTGTTCTCAATTTCCGTATTCAGTGATACTGTGGTTGTGAGGTTGTGACTTTTGTTTTTAAACAAATGATTAACAAAACCTGCATATTATACATAATATTTGATTGTAACGTATCATTATTTAGCTATTGTGTTTAATTTGGACGAGCAAACTGTCAAAATTAATGTTTGGGTGAAGACGAATTGATAAAGCCAATTTTTCTTAATTTATTATCACAAAATTGTCATCTTACAATAACTTAGAAAATCCTTTTCAATCACATATCAGCTTTTACCAATACCATGCGAAATTGAGACAAATCACCTAACACGTATAGGTATACGAATACATTTCAAACGTATTGCTAATGTGTATGGTTTATAGCACTGAGTATGTTTAATAATAAACGACCCTAACATCTGAACCCTTCGTAAATGAAGATTTCATTTCATAATGTTGTCCATTCTCTCACCCCACACAGATAGCTCACATCACAACATGCTATCCTAATCTCTGTTCTAACGTATGGCATCCACGGAGGTAACTTAACATTTTAAAGACAAAAATGGATTCATAAGGTCATACAAACATATTTGCCGTGTATCTTTTTCACATATTTGTATTTTTTTTTATCTCTAAGAGGTTTTCATGACGGTTGAAAACGATCTAGCGCGAGAATAGATAGCAATGTACTTTTTCTTGTAAATTCACAATTGCGGGGTTATAAAATGGCCACCGTCCGTCGGTTACACTTTGTGTCTGGCTCATAACTTTAAAACTAATCATAGTTATAGTCTGTTTTGTGTTATGTAAAACAAATTACAACTTTAAACTTTTATATAATAAAAACCCTCAACAAGTCATGCAGATAAAAATGAACATTAAATATATTAGCGTTCCTTGTGCTAATACATCTGATGATATCTCTTGTTATTATGTGCCACGCAAAGGGAGACAACTCTATTGATTGATTTTTAACTAAACTTGGTATGTGGTAAGATCTAATGGTGGAGTGGTGGCTTTTGTATCTTTGGTTTCTATAGAAACAATTTGAACTTAGTGCATATGGGGAGTTGGGTCCTTTTCCGGCCTCTATCTCAAAAACTTTATGAGACAGAGAATGTGGTTAGACCTTACCGCAGATGGAGTGAGCCCTTTTACCTTTTTCTTTTTATCTCATATTATTCTAAACTATCGACATTTGTGAAATTTCTCTGGCTTCACTGGCAAATAAGGCTAGGATAATTAGGATGTGGCGGGGAACATTCCAGTACATCACATGCACATGTATCTAGTTGTTAAATATTTCTGTCTCTAGCGCATGTTAATCAACAAAACTGACTCCACTCCTTCAAAGACATCGGGAAGTCAAACATATCACTGTCACTACTTGTGGTTCTAATTAGATCCCCACGGAGTAAGTTATTGATATTTTTCTGACAAATGTGTCTCTGTACCTCACGTATTCTAATCGATTTAATCAATAATGAAATAAATAAGATGGGCCAAAACATATTTCAACGACATATTTAAACTGGTTTGATATCAGCACCTACATACCCTTGCAGAACTTATTACCTGAAAACCGCGGTCTGACTGCATTCTGATCGCGGTCAGCTGTATTCAGATTGCAGTCAGACCGCGGTTTTCAGGTACATGTAACTAGTTAGGTAGGTACCGGTAAAGATATCTGCAACCGTCTGTATTTTGTAAACTAAAATGCGATGCTCTTCGAATGGCATGGTAAATCAATATATTTGACCACTCCATATATTACAATGTGTTATATATTGACTCCTATTTTCAAAATCTTAACTGAGATTTCAAAGATTCTTAATTTTTTACTTATATAACGTTGATGGTTTCTACTGCTTTAACGGCTGACTTCGAATAATAAGTTATTAACAAAACTTTAAACAACCTACTTCCAAAACTTTAACTAATCATATCATAGCAATTAACATTTTAGTTTTACTTTCGTCTTCAATTATAAGGTTACTTGGGTTTAAACATAAATGGAAGCTCTTGTGAGAGCCGTTATATTGACTCGAGCTCGTTAACAGGGTGATGTTTACGTAGCTGCTCTTGTTAATAATTGTTCTAGCTAAAATTGCTAAAGGTCTTTTCCGATAAGTAGAAATTTGCTTTTGATAATCTTGGGTGCTTAATTCAGTTCTGTGTGCATGTGTCAAACCTTTTGCGTAATCTAATGGGGATAACGTTGACATCGAGCAAGGGCGATGGAAGAGTGCCTTTAAATTGAAACAATTGAGCGGATGGAGTGCGCCTGTACGTGATACTATCCGATAAAACATCTATGGAACCTTCCCGAAACAGCATTGCTAGAACGGGTGATTCAAACGAACTCTAAACAGGAACTCGGAAGAACGCTCGTTGAGGAATGGGACCGTGTCTCACAGCCTCAGATTCAGCGATTGACTGACGGCATGGGAAGACGATGTCAAGCTGTAGAGCGTGCGATAGGCTACCTCATACGTTATTAACTATAAAATGTTGTATATATGTTATAATACATTCAGTTTCATTTACACTTTTGTTCCACCGTGGTTTATTCACGTGTAAGGCCGTCGAACTTTCGTTTTTAGCAGATAACCACCTTCCAATTTAAATGTTCTGTAATTTCTGAACAATAATATAAAGACTACAATCGCAGTCCTTTGCAATATTTAGCATTATATGAAAAAATCTATATCCTAAGCCAAACGTACGAATTGAAAATTCAACAAATGAAAATATCAGCTAAAATGACTTCTCAAATATAATGTTTCTGTCCTTGGTATCGATTTATGAAAATGAGGGATTGTCACATCGAACAGTGTATACAGAGTAGCCGTTTAAACCATCAAGCACATTACGCGGATACCTCAAGATTAGTGAAGATTTGCACGTTATACATTGCAAATAGGGGTATCAGACATGATTCCATTATGTATACATATTGATATTTAGTGTCCAAGGATCACCAAGTAATTAACGCTTTGCGTAATTTCACATTAAAAACATCAAAGCATTTATGGTATATTTGTACATTTAAAAAAATCATTATTTTGTAAAAATGTTTTCTTTTTTCATAGTTTTTTATGAGAACAGTTCTTTTACAAACTGACAGCAGAAAACATACACTCAAGGGCAAAAGAAACTATTCCAACTTTTTAAGAGAGTACAAAACAAAATTATGTAGTATATTAAATGCGACTACGAACCATGTGATAGGCACATCAGTTGTGAAGAAGTACCCAGAATTTCAAACATCAAAGTATTATACTTATTGTATGACCGTTCAAACACACCAGGAGTCCCAAAACAGCTTTTTTTTATGTTATTTTTTATCACAATGTTTGGAATTAGATACAAAAATTATGAAAACAAACTAAAGAAAAATTTATTTGTTTATGCGTTTTGTTTGTAAGTTGGTTAAACGTCGTTTTTAGAAAGGCGTGTTTTCAAAACTTAGTGTACTAGGCTCTTGAGGACACGAAACAAACCTGTTTCAGTCGTAAGTCGCAGCTTTACCTTTTATGCATTTCATATGGCATCGTTTATTTTGCCCCTGAGTGTATTTTCAAAACTACACATGTAAGAGGCTTCTATTGGTAGTCTGGATTTATCTTTCTGCAATCTTTTCCCGGGAAAAAGTTCTGTTGTTCTCTGGTGTTGGGTAGATATCGTATATGCAGAGGATCACTTATGTGTATTCAAAAGTTCCAAAAGAAATTTCATAGGCACCAACTTGCCCCTGCTCTTAACACTTCATTACGTGGGTTTCTTTCCAAAAATCATGTGAATTCAACCAATGTACCTCTTCAAAACAATTATAAAATTTTATTTAAAGTTGTTTACAAAACGAAATTTGTTTTCGAACAATAAGTAAAATGCGGTAAATTCCCATTTAGATTTTACAATCTTATTTTTTCAAATCCTAAAATAATTGATCGACGATTTTTTAGAAATACACTGTTTGGAAAAATCGAATAAACCTAGTCAAGGCAGGTTAGTTTGTCGAAATATGCTAAAATGCCTAAAGTTTCAAGTATTTCATTGCTGTAAAATCATTATTGCAACCCCCCCCCCCCCCTTCTTTTTTCGGGATGGACAAATTATGTTCAATGAAAGAAATGCACCCCTGCCCCTCTCCAAATATACCCAATTGTTCAATTATAACAAATTCTACAAGCTAAACATCGTTAAGTATGTAAGTTACGTTATGTTTGATAAGGACAATATTTTTCAATGTCGGATATTAGTTGGATAAAACGTGACGTTCAAAATTAGTGAAAAGTACATGTAGCCCAGGGAGCTTTTAGGTACCGTTAAACAAGTAAAATGTCTTTACTTGGTAACTGCGTCGTTCCAGGCAAATTTGAACAAAATAGGAATTTTATTCACTCGTTCATTTAAAGTTCTTTTCTAGCCACTCAATAAAATGCCTTGGACAGCATATGATGTGTTGGTGGCAATGAACAATAAACCCCGTTTAGTTTGAGTCTCTGCCAATTTTCTGATGAAAGGTTTGAGTGCTAGATAAACGTCTCATTGCTAACAATGATTAAATGGCTGGATTTCCCTTCTCTGAATGATGATTAACTCTTCCAAATGTACAGTCATCTTGGGACAAGTCATGCAGAAGCATATATGTGCCAAAAGCGTATATTAAGCATTTGAATTCATGTTCTCATTAGTAACCATATCAACCTTTACCTAATATTATATTTAGTTATTTTCTTTACACACAAATAGATCGATCAAACGCTGAAATATTTTTATAACAATACATTGATTCAAGGAAGTGTGTACTTTTATGTTGTTTTGCAAAAAGGTTTCACCTTTAACAGTGTTTAAATTGTTTAAGTATATTAAAGACGGGTTAACCAAATCTAATGAATGTTTCAATGCGCTTGCTTAACAGACACAACTAACAATCCCAAAAGGCAAGTATAATCGAATAAAGGAACAGAGGCATTCAGGTTATCGGCATATTTCTTCAAACTATATCATATTGGAATTCATTTGGATTCAGGATTCTTTTCAAACAACGCATAAACTAACTTATTACAACATATCTTTTACAAGATAACAAATTAGTTAAATACCAGGCCACATACATATCACATGTTCGAAAAGCGTTAATCCGTGGTTGCACTTTTTAAATTGATTTTAATTCATTTAATCATGCAACCTGTAGGAAATATATCCTTAATTGACATTGTACAAGTTTAGGTGTTTCAGAATGATGAGAAATATTGGCTTTCTTGATACAGACAGAGCGATTACTTTAATAACGTCTCACCTCAAATGATATAACATAAATTGAAATCATTAAAACGAGCCACTCCGTTTTGGAGTTACAATAAACGAACAGCAAGAGAGTACATTATGTTGTTACTAGTTTGCAGGTGTATATTTCCAAAACGTGTGTGCAAATTTAAATGTTAACATTTGTAGGAGTTTGCGTTCATTTATAAATGGTTAATTGCTGAGAATTGACGAAAATGTTTAAAGAACATTATGCAGACTGTAAAATCGACCTCAAGCAACGATCAACTGTACAAAAGATGGTCATAATGAAAGTACTCAATATCAGATCAACCATTTACTAAGATTTTATGTTTGAATCCTTTGATGTTCTGAAACAGTATTTGACAATTTCCTTTTAAATATTCTAAACACTTTACTTAAATACTACACAGCTGAATGCATAATATGTAAAATGATAAATTATATTTATTCCTCCATTCCATAAACCTTACCTCAGTGTAGACCTCTGAGATGGTCTTGCGATGCCTTGGTTTTAAACTATCCATCCTAATTATGGTAAATATCGTTTTACGGATTTATCAAACCGTCAAGTTCAAATTGTATTGAACACTCGCTTTTTATATGAATGTCATTATGGCCACTCTTTATCATATATCATATGCTTTAAGGGATATGTGACTATCAAGTTTATTTTAGTCAACGCGATTTATAAACGTTCTGAGGATGTTTAGATTATTAAAGAGAGAATTTATAGTCATTAATTACCGAGGCCATGTCTTGCGATCAGGGATATACAGCCTATGCATTTAAAGTATCCAGTTTTACAGCTGATGTTGCAAGTGTTACTATAAATCTCCTGCCATCTACCTAGAGTGTATCTGTATCTCGGTAACTAAGTATGTTTAATACCTAAAGTAATTGACCGGGTCTTCATGGTTATTATTTCCGTAAACTTTTTCAGTACAAGAATGCTTGTTTGAAAATTTGGTCCTAAATGGTCCTAATTATCCCCCGTTGCGCGTTTAGCGCGAAGCGGGGGATATAGTATTGAGCAGCGTCCGTACGTACGTACGTCCCGACGGATGAAATTTAATAACTCAAAAACTATTGACCTGATTCTTTCATTTTTTGTATATAGCTTCATCACCATGAGAGCAAGGTCCCTCAAGGTCATTACGAGACTTTGACATTTTACCCTTGTCAGCGGGATATCTCAAGAACGATTAACTGGATTCTCTTCATAATTTACACAAAGCATCTTATTGGGAAGGCGCCGGGCCCATTCGATTTTGATGACCTTCACATTATTTTCAAGGTCACAGCGAGGCTTATATATGGAAGACCCAGGGACCAGTTGATTTGTTGTGGTCTAAATGACATCTATATAAGCTAGTAGCATGACAAGTGTGGACAAGTGTTTCTATGTATACAGTATGCATTTTGTTCACATCAATTTGCGGCGGGGGATCTTGTCACCTTTGTGACAAATATTTGTTAGTACTGGTTTAGTACTTGTCAACTCCTCCGCGTCATATATGTAGATATACCCACACTACCGTGGTTTATCGCTAAATACAGCTCCTGTTTGATTCGTGGGTGTCCCCGACTTATACCCCACTCCGACGAGTTATATTTGACGAAAAAGAGCTGTCAACCCTTCTCTATGTATTATATGTCTTGACCTTGATCGAAGGAATATTTACAAAATCTCTTCTAAGTATGTTTTAAAAACCATATCCTGACTGCTTTACATTTAAACGTGGTACAAACAAGTACCTATACTAACTTATATAAAGAACAAATAGCAATCTAGACATGACAGCTGTATCAATCCTCAGTAGCTCAGTTGATAGAGGCGTTGCATCGCAACATAAGGCCCTGTGTTCGAGTCCCACTTTGGTCGTTAATATTTCTCAAAAAATTTAAATTCTAAATTTTAGAACTTATTTGATTTGCCACCTGACCTACATGGGTTTGCAATAAAAAGTAGGTGTATTAGAAAAGTTTAGGTGTATCGGTCAATACACCTACAGTTAGAACAAAGGAAAACATAGAAACGAGACCGGAAGTGGGGTATAATCTTTACTTAACATGAGAAACAATATAAGGTTAACAATGTACAATGGAAATCTGATAATAAGGAAGTATCGGGGAGGGGGAAATTCATCATTGGGTCTATCGGGTAATGAACATATTATACATATTTTGTCATTGTTAAAATAAATGCGATGCCAAAATACAAATTAGAATACACAATATTGATTGTTTTGTTACAACGCGAAATAAATCGTATACCCCTACGCAGACTCACTTGTATTAAACGTGTAATATATGTTACCCTACAAACACGCACATGAGAAATACGTTTTAACAATATGTATGTAGATATGTATTTTGAATTACTTTACGGATAATGTGTCACAAAGAGATCAAACATGCCATTTCAAATTCATTTTTTCTTGTTTCAAGAACACTGTGAAAACAGCCAATAGAAGACTACAGACCCTTGCAGAATTAGTTACCTGAAAACCGCGGTCTGATTGCAGTCTGATCGCGATCAACTGCATTCAGATTGCAGTTTGATCGCGGTCAACCGCGGTCTGACTGCAATCTGATCGCGGTCAACCGCGGTCTGACTGCAATCTGATCGCGGTCAACTGCAATCAGATTGCAGTTTGATCGCGGTCAACCGCGGTCTGACTGCAATCTGATCGCGATCAACCGTGATCAGATTGCAGTCAAACTGCGGTCGATTCGATCAGGGGTTGAGAGTGATTATAGACATTGTCTGCATGTCGGCAGTACAGCATAAAATTAATCATAATAGATTGAGAAACTCAAATCTGCCGTATTCGGTCCAAATTGATTTTACTACATGATTTGTTATTTGTTATTCAAACTTTAACAACGCATACTATTCCTTTGTTCAGATACTTCATGTCTACCTTCTACACTGTCGTAAAACGTATAGCGATTTTTTGCACTGGTTAAAAAATGAAATAATATCCTTTTGCATAAAGTGTTATTTGAATGTACCTTGCTACGACTTTTTGTAGCGTATGTGTGAAGTTATGAACATCGTTAACTCATCATTACTTATATTCCTCATTCATACAAGAGAGATATATCACTTTATGGTGTTATGAAAGCCATTTGACTTCTCTGTAGTTTGTGGGTGTTTAAATTTTAAGACGGCCGAATGAAATCGTGAAAATCTCCATGCCAATACACGTCATAACGTTATACACAAGTTTTAATGACAGATGTAAATTGTTAAAGAATTCGTGATATCATATTTGATTTTGTTGAATTTTGGAGACAATAGGAAGAAGGAATAATTACTGATCATGATATTCTCGGTTTTTGGACAACACTGGGTAATTTAGACAGGACACAATGGGAGAAAGTTGTATTATTGGTATATGACTGTCATTTTCAAATATTTTTTCAAAACTGTACATTTTAATTCTTTGTGTGCACGACCTTTTTTTTAATACATTTGGAGGAAATAAAGATGGCTTATCAATCATCGTGACAATATCACATGCCAGTATGGTAAGGCATAACTGAAACGGTACAACCAGTAGCAGTAGTAATATAAATTTTTTCCATCAAATCAAGTCTAATGGTCTATTTTCAAGGTATATCTGAAATAGAACAAGAACACATATGTAATATTGATTATCTGTGATCAGTTTTGCCGATATATGTGCATTAATTTATATGCGAATTGAGAATTTTGAGAATTTCACCTTCCGGGCCGCATACCTTTAATGAGAAGAGACAACCTCTATGTAGATTTTGTAATTCTGTCATGAATGTAAATATTACAGTGTTTATGTTTTCACGGGTAAGTTTATAATTATGATAACACCCGATAGAAACAGTCAGAGAAAAGTTTATGAATTAATTTTTATGTACAACAGCGACTTCTGACCGATGGTGTCATATACCGCATTGATTTTTCAAAAACGTTCATCTTTTACAGGTTTAACAAGTAGTTTATTGGTCGAGTCATTCAGTGTTGCTGCCAAATTACCAGTTATCAGTATGTCAAAAGTCTTGTACTTTAAAATGGCTCAGGTTCATACACGTGGGATCAACAATTTAAGTTGGATCAACCATGTAAGTACGCGGATTAAAAATCGGCAAAAATCTTGTCGATCCCGCGTGAATGTCACTTCCACTTATCGAGAATAATGCAGAGGAATATATGGATGACAACTTCTTTGGTCATTGAATGCAAAGTTTACAAGAATCTGTGTTGAAAAGCCGCATGCAATGAACAAAGAAGTTGTCATCGATATATTCCTCTGCATTACTGTCATTCCAACTTATATCATGCCTCTCAAATAAGTTAATCGAGAACAGTCGATTGGCTTAGAAGGATTAACGCATGGATAATCCCGATCCTCATGAATACAATTGTCGACAGTAACTTGAGTTACGAGTTAAAACGAGACGTTTTACTAACTTACCATTAGCTGAAATAGTATATGTCTTATATTTGTTTTTACGCTGTTAAAGTTGAGTACCATGTTCTATTGTCCACAGTATACATACCATAGACTAGAGATTTTATCTATTAATGTGGACATTTGTCAAGATTTTGTGCCTTTTAATCTAACCTTATTATGTTCAGTCCAGAGTTTTTATGTATTGTTGCCAAAAGCTGCAGATTTATTTCAGAAAAAGGAAAATCTTGTTTATGTTATGTTAAATATATTTCATAGTCAATTTTGTTGTTTTTATATTTCATAGACAGACAGACAGACAGACAGATAATTTATTACCACATATATACAGCAAAATTACATAAAATATTGTACTGGAGTAAAAATATACGTGCCACTCTAAAAAGAGTTACGAGAGACTTGTATATACCTATAAAGATATATACCGTATTTATGCAAAAAAATACAATAAAATAATATGATTAAGTATGTATACATAAAAAGCATAAAGTATATTTAAAAAAGTTAAGAAAATAAAAAGCTAATCATGAATAAAGGAGTTCACGGCGTCGTTTGAGTATGTTAAAACAGGTCTGGGCAGTTTTAAAGATCAAATGGCTATGGCTTAAAATTGTAGAGAACTTGGCATTTAATGGCCACGAATAGAAATCATCCAATATGTCGTAGTCTCTCATAACCCTCATATCAACGGTTGGCTCTTATGTTTTTGTTTTTAGCAAAATATATATGTATGTAATTCATAAGATGCTAATACTGTTCTAATTTGTTTTATCTATTTGTAAATGTTCTATGTAACCCAGCACGTGACTTATTTTCTCTCTCTCTCTCTGTTGATCGGCCCTGTTCGTTTCAGTCAAGGACATTTGAACTTGATTTGGAGAACTCAGCAGCTTCATCTCGTTTACTTTAGGGTGGGAGATTGCCCCTATTTTCCTCTTTATTGTGTATTGATTTGCCTACATACCTGATACAAAGGCCGCCGCCATTACTTCGTTAATTAACCCTTGACCCGATGTACTACCCAACATCTCGCTGTCTTACCGTCTCGCTCTAGGAGACAAATTACCACAAGAAAGGACTTCCGGTTATGTAAAGGGCCATAAAGTCCCGATTGTTTCACGAAGATTAAAAAGGAATCGAAGAATAGTATGTTTTAACGTGTGATGTGTTATTTTGCTGCACTGATTTAATTGGGGGAGAGAGAGGAGAACACTGTTAAACATCCATTATTCAGTGTCGCCTACAGCTCGGCTGTACAATCTGAACGCACATACATCTGTAGATTCAAAGTCGGAAACATCAAAGTCCTATTCAGCGATCAAAGCGGTATATCACATACCCATTTCATATCAACGCCGGTGACCGGATTGGTGGTATTTATTGTCTGATATTGCTAAAGAGGTTATGTAATGTATTTTTCCCAGGAATGATAGATCGTTATTGCCAGTACCGTTATCTATGGGAATGAGCGGTTTTAGAGCGCAGCCGAAATTACCAGGCGAACACTTTGAAAACTCATTAGAGCGTGACCAGGCCTGTCGCCACTTGCGTATCTACCATAATGTCCGGAGATAAACCCCCTTAAAACCTAAACCATTTATGTGTTAAATTCTGATTTATAAAAATGGCAGAAGCAGGTACATTAACATCTAAGAAATACGCTAAACTCGAACTTTATAAAACGGTGAGTCAATTTTGTTTGCGGATTCGCTTTGATGGATGTGACTGTACCATTATGCGGAATGTGATGATCCCAAATATAACATTGGTGCATTTTCAATACGAATCGAAACCTTATATATCATAAATATATCAATCACTGGTAACAATAATGTATGTTTAATTATTCTATTCTTGACATGTGTTGTAAAAATACGGATATTGATCATAACTTACTATAGATTATTCACTGTGGCGTCTATATTTTTCATAAAAATAAAGATATCATAATAAATAACATTTAACCGTCCACACTTTTCCTTTCCATTCATATCACCATGGTACAATTATCCACCGTCTAATGGCTCTTTAGAATAAATCTTTATTTTGCAGTAAACTCAAAAAAATGTAACATTATTTAGGTATTCTTTTTAGAAAATATTCGGTTTGGTCACTGAAAATATAAACAATTTGTTATTTGTCACCGTAAAAAAAAACAGTCAGTGTATGCTATGTAAGATTCAGCAAACAACAGACCATCAGATTATCACTTTAAACAGACAAGTCTAGCCACAACGGTGCCAATATAACAATGAAATGTTATCAAGATGAAGCCTTGTTGCGTCATTTATAGGGTTTTGAAATATACAATGCGACATGTTTAAACAATTAAAAATTAGCTTGAATAAACTATTATTGAGCCGTCGGATATCTATGCTTTCGGAATAAATAAAACTTGAATGTATTTTGTAACTATTTGTATGTAAAATGAACGATGAAAAGGGTGTCATTACACGTTGAAACTACTCCCCTTCTCCTACGTCATAGAAGGTAGATACGCTCGTGACACGCTTCAGTGACCACAGATTCTGTTCGCCGCGGCTAATTAGGCAGTGTATTTGAAAAGCTGTATTTAGGCAGGTTACCGTCGTTCTTTCGAAAATTCAAAGTTGAATATAATTCAAATTGCAAGCCCCCTTTCATGAATCCCCAAAGTGGCTATAGACCATTTTAGTCCTCCTTAACGATAAGAACTGATGAGGGATACACATTCCTAATCACTGATGAAAGTGGTATATCACATGATCACTCTATGTTACCGCCGGTGACCAGTTTGTCGGTATGTATTGAGTGACAATGGCGTCATCACTGTGTCTTGTATGTTGTGTCATATATTAAGACTGCTTCAATACAAAATAATGTCTTTTGAACTCAGGCGATCATTCATTGATATACTTTTAAAAAAGGATGAGTTAGTGTCAGGATTAATTGTGCAAACACTAAACGACGACAGTTTCTGGTACTGGGCAAAAAGGATTTACTGAACACTTCTCATATTTGATAAAACCTAAATCAAGAATGTCATCTATGATGTTGAAAGAGATTATCATAATACGTTAGACATATATGATAGTAATAAAATGACATTAACGACTTATCTTATAATTATTCTATTTTTTTGCATTAAATTACAAACTATCCACTGAAAAAAAGATATAAATAATGTAATAATGATTTTTGCTATCAAAAAGCAAGAGTCTGATATCTAATAATTCCTAAATTTGATGATAATGATGTTTCTGAATAACATGAACCCGTAATGTAGCATAGCGACACAAACAGTGGTATATTAAAATTCAGTTATTGAAACAGTGTCAATTGTTCAATTGCAGCATTTACAGGAAATTAAAACAGCCAAATGTTAATTCATGACATATTTACATTCAATCATTTCTTATGTTTTCCCGAAATGTTCACTAGAATTACAACCAATCCCGATGTTATGTAACTACGAGACGAGTGACACATGAATAAACTCGTCGGTCTGTCTCTTCTAAGTAAATCCTGATTCACCGAGGGAGCTAGCTAATCACCGAGACATACACATGTACACCTGTTGTATGAACACGATGTCAGACAAACAGACAGACAGAATATTTGTGTCTCACTTGGTTACACAACCAATCTATCAGTACGAATAATTACCACCTGCAGTCGTTTTTTAGATTGTTATATTATTGTGCCAACACCCCAATCTCCCGGAAACACTAAGTCTTCATCTCGAAAATGAAAGGAAACTCTTTTGAAAGTTCTAATAACCACAAACATATTTTTTTCTATTTCTTTGGAACATATGAAAGTCTGATTACAATATTCAAAGGTCAAAGGTCGCTACTCAAATATGTTCAGTTAGTCGCATACCGTTTCGTCGAATTTATAGTTTTAGGATAGAAAAATCCATTCGACGGATCGGTACTGTAGCCTACTTCATTTATTAACTTAGATTCTCCCAGTGTCTCATGCTCGTCAAACTTCGAATGATCGTCACAAAATCACCCAAGCGTTATTCGACGGATAGGTACAGAATCAGTTTTGAAAATTCAAAGGATCAGGCTGTAATTGTTCAGTTTGGTAATGGAAGCCACTTTTGATGGGTCGCTTAGATTTGTCTGGCCACAAACCAGTGAATGCATGACTACACACGCCCCCTTTTTGTGACCGGGCGTCATTAACAGAATCAGCCTCGTTATCTATACATCTATCGCAACAATACCACAGAAAAAAACCCAATAAAAACCGATTTTCAGAAAATGATTCCACTCAGTAAGATAAATCATTTGACGATGTAACACTACTAAGCATTTGGTGTAAAAGGGATATCAATGGTAATTAAACAATTATTTAGGCGGTATATCAGTTGAATTAATGATGCATTACTTTCTATGTTTATTGTGTCACAACCGAGCAAGTTTTATGGCCCCTAACCCAGGTGGGTTTTTCACAGCCGATAATTACGCTGTCTTAATGAAAGGCCAATTAAAGGTGTTTATTTGACAAATAAAAAAAAAATCAAGTTCCTTTTTTATTTTTTGAAAAATCGAAAAGTGGTAAAGTCGAGGTTAATGGATGTTTAACTTAACGATTGACATGTAAAGTTCATTTACGGTAATTAATATGCTCACATGGCAATTTAAAGCACGATTTTCTTACTGAAATAAAGGGATCTTACGAAAAGATAAATACGTGTTAACAATGGCTAAATAAATAGAGATTATTACCCGAGGAAGTGTGTCATATGACTTTTTACGAAACGAGCGTGAATTTTTGTAATACCCGAGCGAGAGCGAGGGTTATACACAAATTTGCACGAGTTTCGTAAAAGTCATATGACACACTTCCGAGGGTAATAATTTCTTTATTTCCGATTCTATTTTATTTTATCATCTTAAAAATATCCAAGAAACGGGCCGCTTCCGTTGCGACGACCGACTACGATGACGTCACAAACAATGGTGTTATGTCGTCCCAGGCGAAAAAAACGGGAACTCGCGCTACAACAATCGTTGCTAGGAAAAATTGATATGTGCACTAGTGGTCATATTGAAAATACGTCACCACTTATTTCCAACCGTATGGGTAATAATACTTTGTATCAATAAAAATAGTTCTAAAACGAATGCACAATGTTCGGTTTCGTCATGTGAGCCGATTTCCATTCGAGCGGCCACATTGTATTCCATAATGTTCACACATTAAAATGGCCGCTCGAATGTTCAAGTTCAAGGGATCTGACTGATATGGCGAAACACAGTGTGTTATAAACATCCAACAAGCAGGTTAATTTCGAATATGGTATAACAACTTGGCCACTAATTCATCAAACCGTTTAGACACCTTTGTGGCACCATTTTGACACAGAATGAGGCACCATTTTGACAATAAAAATGATCGACACACACATATATTCCAGTGCACATATTGTATTATGTATATGTATTATGTGTTATGATAGTGTGAGACAAGAAGGATTGCTAGCGTATCTCATTCCTACAGTTTATTATCTATTTCAACGCCGCTTCAATTCATATTTCTCAAATCTGGATGGAAAACAAATATCAAACTCAATGAATATACTGTATAATTTTCTGCCATATATTTTATGTAGCGTATGAAACTTTATGTTGTTCTGTTAGTGAACGTCACCCATTATTATTTTTGCAAATATATCTTCGAACCGCCTTAGCATAACTTGTTGGCCAAACCGATTCATTTATCTTTAATGAAATGAATATGTTTAAACCAAATCAATGAAATCAAAAATGAAAAGAACAATATAATGTGTTTAAAACATCAAATCAGTGAATACATTATGAAAAGTGTCATGTTGTTGGGTATGCCAAATGAGGAAGAGGGCTGCAGCTCTAAATTAAATTTTTGTCGAAGATACGTTTTGGCAGTGGTTCAAACCAAGTATCGATTGTAATATTGTAATGATTAGTACCAGGATCAGCACCTACATATAATCGACCGAAATATTTGTAATAACTTGAGGGAATTGAAAAATTAGTTCATTGTCCATTGTTATCTGAAAACCAGTATAGTATGACTAAATATTGGTGTAAGCTTTTCGTGTGTGATTATGATATTTTACGTATCTGTTATGAGTATCTGTAAAAGGAGTTGAAAATTTAACCTGTTCAGATTCCCACGTTTAAGGTTAAACGTATACTGTTATTGTCATTAATTTCATTTAAGTATGATTAAAGATTGAATAGATTTTTCATCAGTGTTAAAACAATAGGCTTTCTAATAAACAGTTTAATATGGGGTCTCTGAAAAACCAAATGATTATTACCATATCACCAAGTTAAATATCTTGCTCATCGCGTAATAATACTTTTGTTTAATGTTCACTGTAATATTATTCACGCAAATCTATTACATATCATTACATGAAATATGTATAGAAAACCCTACACTTTGTCTACTCAACAGTTCTTATTATCAGTAGAAACTGAAAATATAATGAAATCAATATTGCTCATCTCAAATAACCAATGTGAACAGATGAAATTGTAGACGAATTATTCTTTATATTTAAGTGGCAGTAGCACGTTCTTTCTTGAAGAAAAACAATATAAATTTGTCACTGATAATTGAATGTTAATGATTAATGTTTTATGTTGATAATGTCAAAAATCGTATTACACAATCATCCATTGTAAGAAAATAAATTATAAAGTTTCACATAAAGACCATTGGCGGTCATTTTTGTATGAACAACTTTAACTCATTTTGTGTAAGAAAACAAGAATCCAATGGCTGAACTTTACAAAATATATGTAATTCATTACTGCTTCATTCAGTTAAAATATTTGTCTTTCAATTGGAACCGTTTATTTTCATTTTCCTGACATCAGCTTATATTCCTCCAAAAAACGTACTACTGTCCCTTTAAAATATCCTTTATATGTTAATTCCAGAATACCATTTGTCAAACCTTACGCAAGTTTTTAAATACTATAATGATTATTAAAATCACGCCTCACAACACATAACCTAGTCTTATTCAATTCGAATTGAGTAAAAGAAAATTATTTGTATTGATTACTGATAATCACTTCTGGCCGTAACAAGTGAAACAGTGATACCGATGTTGCATATAACTACTACATGTTTAGTGTTTACAATTAACATGTTTTATTTGGTCATAAAACATATGCCCTTTCCATACATATGTAAATCAACCATAACATTGTTTATGCGTTTTCAAATTATAACTGGCGACAAACATATCTGTACAAATTGACTGTCCTCTTTATATCAACTGATGGGCTTTATAGATCAAATTTTCCTTCTTTCAATGATTCTGAATTGACCACGGTCAAACGCGATCAGAATGCAATCCGATCGCGGTCAACCGCGGTCCGACTGCATTCTGATCGCGGTCAACTGCAATCAGATTGCAGTTTGATCGCGGTCAACCGCGGTCTGACTGCAATCTGATCGCGGTCAACCGCGGTCCGACTGCAGTTTGATCGCGGTCAACTGCAATCAGATTGCAGTTTGATCGCGGTAGGTACCGGTAAAGATATCTGCAACCGTCTGTATAAGCGGACTGACTATCAATCTTTAATATTGAAATTTTAATTCGTGAACACTCTTGCCGTTTGCATTACCCTTTTCGACCCTACATTATGAAAATATTTATATTATCTCTGTTTGCCAGTGTTTACTTTGATGATGAATATATTATTGTTTAAATCACAAGTCAAAACATATTCCAAGCCATGATTTCGAAACACAAGATTTTAAATAAAAATCAACCTAAATATATTTTGTAAGTTACACTTTCCGCATTCATCATATTCTTTGTTAAGAAATTAAAGGATGTTGCTTTAAAGCAACCTTTAGGTCAAAAGAGTAAATACAAAGAAGTTATGAACAAGCAGCTGACATGGTCGAGCTATATCCCCCGCAAATTGCACAATATGTATAGATTTTCCTTATCATATTGCAGATTAATTTGTCATACAAAAACAACACAGTTTTTCCAGGATATGAAGAAAACTGTTCTAATCAAAACGCTAAATGATACCAACATTATGTTACTGGTGGGCATAATTTGAGTAAACTGATAAAATTAAATCAAACCAATAAGTTTAATTATCATATAATGGAGGGTGTTATCGATGCAATAAAGCTATCTGATAAACTTGGTATCCGATTGCCTCAAAATCTGATAAAGATGCAAATTAGGTCAAAACACGAACTATTTTCTCAAAACTCGATGCATGTCAAGCGAGTCCTAAAACGGTCACTGACCATTGATAACGTCGTCGGGAGTTTGCAGGTTTTGTGTTTTTTATCGAATAAAATTTCGTACAAAAGCCGTCAGGGTAAACTTATCACGCATTCGTATTTAGGAAATTATAGCTTGGTTATCGAAGCATTTCAAGTTGTTTTCATCGTTCGTTTAAAAAATATAACGATATGCAGCTAACAATATCGTCTATCGAAAAAATATGTCCTTCAATTTTCGTGAATAACATAGGCCTAGATCGCTTTGAGTCCTTGACTATGTCGGTTACTAACTTATCAGCAAAAACAAATCATATTCTAGTAATAATGCACATTATCTAGTAGCGGAGTAACAAACGCAACAACCTCACCTTCGCAAATAGTCTGTGTTTGGTCTAAGGATACCGTAACTGAACTGGCGTAACAACAATGACAATGCAGCTTTTCAAAATGCAGTTAGAGTTACTTCCCCTGTTGTAGCGACGTTGACCAGTGGTTCTTACACATTTTGTGTTATCAAAAAATACAATATTTACTCGTGCACTGGGAATAATACTGAAAATGTTGATGGATTGTAGAAGACGTTTCTAACACTGTGAAAAAAATAATTTAATGAAGGAATATTTCTAGACTGTTCACAACTATACATCGCCGACAATATGACCTTCACCTTGGTTTATTGTGAAAGCAATTACTCCGCGAAATCTAGGTCAAACATATTTTAAGTAGGAATCATATTTTCGTTTAAACCCGTTTATTTCAAAATGACATTATATGATAAAGAAATTATTAACCTCGTGTGTTTCCGTATCATCAATATCATATAATAGGAATAAAAATATATGTATTATGCTCGCCAAAGGCTCGCATAATACAAATTTTATTCCTATTATATGATATTAATGATACGGAAACACACGAGGTTAATAATCTCTATGTATTATGTATTTAGAAGATGCATAATCAATTTTATCATATGTCAACTGAAGGAGATCATATGATCAAAAAGAGACTCACTTATATATTCTTTCAAATTCAACACTTTTTATCAATTAGAGCTAACTTAAACATTATTTTAAACTAGTTGAAAAGACCATATCCAATCTGATAATGCATCTATATTAAAGTTAATAAAAACGAAAGTTTGACAAGTTTGACAAGTTTGAATTAGGAAAATTTTTCTAAAAAGAGATATCTCTTTCACCAAATATTCTAAGTTTCACAAAAACATGTTAAACATTCATACCCTCATTTTGTTGTAAATCTAGATGCCAAGTTTGATCAACCTTTGAGACAGTTAGGAAGTTTTGGACCAGACAAGACTCATACCAGTTTTCTACAGCAATCCTCCTTTTTCGCCAATGAAATTTTACATAATTTCAAAATTGTTAATCATGACACACGTTCATGTCTGTCTGTATCTCAATATCAATTTTGATCCACCACTTATTCGGACGGGAAATATTATAGACTTTTATTTAACAGAGTCCTTATTTATTGTTTAGAAAAATATGTTTTACATTGTTATCTATGACACACTTTCATATGATTATGTATCTCCATATCCAATTTGATGAAAATGTGATAATTACTTTAGAAGTAATGAGCCGGACAGGACTTGTAACAGTTTCTTTTAACGGAGTCTTATTTTTTGCCAAAAAAAGCAATATTTTACAAAATTATTTTCAAAATTGTTGTTCATGACACACCTTCATATGATTATGTATCTCCGTCCTTTTTTCCATCTTGTAGTTCAAACCAGACCTTTGGAATCATTATAGACGCAACAAAAACTTTATTACATTATTTTCTGGTCGAGCAATGTCGATATTCCTGTTTTGAGGAATAAGGGTATTTGTCAAAATCTCTTTTAAGATACAGAGTTCGTTATTTCCGTGTTCCTCTGTGTGTATATCATATCCAACATCGGAAACAATAACATCCATGGAAATTTGCCGATATTAACTATGACAGGGATTACCACTACATCTAAGAACCTTAATTTGGAAAAGTAAAATGATGGTAAAGTATTTTGCAGTTGAAAAATAGAGATATTCTTGTATTTGCTAAAACGTGATTATCACTTGCAATTGGTATTGCAATTGTCTTTATTGAGACACCTATATTTCCCTTATCAATGCTACTTTTAAAGTCCAAACTATCTTAATTGTTGATGCTAATAACATTTGTCACCGACAGACCAGCAAACTCTAGTTGGAAAATCGAACAACTCTACAGCTGCGTACCTTAAGTTTGTTCACTTACCTGAATATACAAATGCAAATATCATGTACTTTGCAATGTCTTCGAGACATCTTAGCATTGCGAAAACGAAACGAACAATGTTGAAATTTCACAACATTAGTTCACATTCATTTTGCGTAAATCATATTTGTGGGTCATACCTGACAGTTGGCCGTTCAATGTTGGCAGATCATTGAAGTGACACAGGGTCTAAATTTCGAAAATACAAATTTATATTTTTCCTACAAAGGCCTTCATAAGTAATCAACTTAAGATCAACTTGAGATCTAAGTCACAATTGTTCGGCTTCACAAAGTCATGTTGATTGTTCTGTCAGAGTGACTATGTGGAATACTTTGTTTTGAAATTTAAGAAAATCCAAATTTCAATATGGCCCCGTCTGTATATTTTTACCATGCCAAATGACCAAACAATCCCAAAATCAAATTTTAGAATGGTCATTTTCCACATTGGCAATTGGTGATCCTTCGTCAATGCTGCTGGAATTATTTTATTGTCTCCCACACGAAACCCAAATTACATGATATTTCAAATAAGAAAAAGTGAACAAACTGGCGGTACGCAGCTGTGATACGAAGGCTATAAATCCATAAAGTGGTGTCAATATCACGCCGCTGGTTAGTTCTGCTATAAAACCATGAAATACAAGCGACATAAAACCTAAATGTTGACCATTTGTTTTTATCGATTCTTCTATAAAGATGTCATTTTACTGAATAACCCTTGAGGATATTACCGACATTTATAGATAATCTATACTGAAACGTTACACCAAGTAGACTTCAAAATGGCAGCCAAGTACAAATAGTGAGTCTCATTAAAGTTAATGCAATAATTAGCTTGAAGTTCCCTAGAGTCGATTTCAAAGATACTTACCAAATGTACGCTGCATAATATTTATTGTTATCATCATCCGCCAATTATCAAGATCAATCAAGATTCATTGAAATCAAATAAAACACATTTGGAAATCAGGATAAGATCAGAGCAAGCATGATTCAGTTTTACCGCAAATGCTACAATTGTATAGCCTTATTTGATAGTGAGTGTAAACTTGTGTCGTGTAGTATTTTCATTTCAATATCCTTAACTTATTTCGTCGAGCATATTCCATTGTTCTTTTGTTTGACCAAAAAGATAATTTGTAAATATTGCATATACAAAGTTGTCATGATTTCAAAAATATATATCCGAACTGTTTTGTAGGCCTTGTGTCCAGAGCCGCAATTCCGAGTATCGTTGCAAGTGAAGTTAAGCTATGGCTCGTCTATAGATCCAACCACAATTCCCCTTACCTACACGTGTACCTTGGTGATTTTTATATACAAAAAAATGCCGATCCCGTTGTGCGTGTTTGAAAATGCTCAAACATCAAAACAAAAGATTTAATAAGATATGTCCATGTAAATAATGCCTAAAGACCCAAGAACACGTGCATACAATTTCAGCCAAAGATTATTTGATGACAACAATAAACCCACAATAAACAATAAACCATCCAATAAATCACCGAGATGGAATATCAATATTGTCTGGGTAAACAAGCTAAAGAGAGAGATGCCAGTGACGAAGACACAAGGTTGTCTGGTATTGAGTCGAACTAACACTAGTAGATTGTTTACATCGCACTAGCTAAACGATCCGATAAATAAGCACAAATACCATAATGTAATGTAGTTATCGAGTCTCCTTATATAAATTGACCCCTACCATATTTCAAACACAGGTGTTTAAACTAACTCCCGTTGATGTTTTTAATCATTTCACAAAGTCAATTCAAATCCACCTTGTCTTTTTAAAATGAATAAAGTTTTAGAGAACATCAGCCAACTTTGACTCAAGTTATGTTACCAGCTTAATACAGATATAAACCTTGTCAACAGACTACCAGTAACATCGCATTCAAGGAGAGAAATGGTAGTGATTATGTAGAAAGAGGTCGGAAGTTAGGTAGGTAATTTTGAGGGTGATATTCGATCAACAACTGCCGTATATGCGCCCGGTATTAAAACATGCGGTCAAAACATGTTTAAAAATAAAAAATCAGAGAAAAGGTAATATTCAATTACATGTACATGTATTTTTATTTGCCTGTATTACACATTTAAAAGGGCTCGATGAATGTCACAAAATTTTCCTCAAAGAACAGATCTTAATTAAATTAAATATGTTATGTAGTAAGAATAGCTACTAGCCTGTTGTTCGTCAGACTTTATCGAAGGCCTGTCGATTGGCTTTAATGTTGCTTGCATCAGAACATTTGACAGGCTGTTCTCAGATCGAAGAGCGGAGGAAACCCCAAATATATCTAGTACGTTTCTCGGCTATTTGTGTAACTTTTATTTCTAGTGTATGAACGATATTGAAACAGGAATTACAGCTACAAAGATATCCTCTATTTTGTTGTACAGTGATCTACTCTTCTGTAATAGGGGTCATAGTATCAGCGATAGTAAAAACTTCATGATACATATATGCTTCTTCACACGTTTTGGAAGTGATGGCCGTACCCGGTAGTAATATAAGGCAAAGTTTTGTTAAAAGATGTGTACAAGTTTAAAAAGTTTTACACGAATGCCCGGTAAACCAAAATATATTGAGCCCGTCGCGCTTTAAAGTGCAACACTTTCAATTACTTGAATATATTCACTCTGAGTTTTGACCCGAGGCACTTCATCCACATTGTACTCAGTCTACCAATCTTTTAAAATAGGTACTTGAAAACAAGATGTACTGGCCTACGTGTTCACGACTTTTGCTGAACAGCAGCTGTGAAAGTACAACCCTTCAGGGTAATAATGTGCGTAGCTCTTGGAACATGTCTAAGAATGTGGAAAAGGCGCCATGAAAATATCCATATTTTTCAGGATTTAAAGGCAATACGTATTGCAAATTTCCCCCATAATTCGTTGCTTTTTTTATAGTGGTCACAGTGTGTGTATCTCGCAACGTCTATTTTGCGCTGTAGCTATAGCTCTTAACTTTCACGAATATAACCGCCCACCTACATGTACCGTTACAATCTTACCTAGCGCTCTTGCTGGAGTCAGCAGAAAGCATAAATATTTTCATCAATATCAATTTCAAATGTTAAGATCGTGATGCTTCACACAAAAAAACGATTTTATACTAAACAAATAGATCATTTAATACGAATAAATGCTAAATACAATGTTATGTTTGATTAAATAAAAAAAAAACAGAAATACAACGCTAGAAATGATGATTTACAAAATAAAGTTAAATTAAAATCTGAATATCAAGGTCCTCTAATAGTTCATTCAAAGTTAGTTTTTATGCTTTCATTAATTGCTTTCAGTGCTCAATTTCCATAATTATATTTATATAATTTTTATATATAAGTTGAAAATTCTCTTGCAAAACATATATAATACATGAACAGCAACATTTCCTGGATAACATCGTTTTTATAACAAAAATATCCCACTTTTTTATTCCATATCATGCTTTGAAGATTAACACACGATTTCACACAAAAAAGTATATCGAGAATAAAACGAGAAGGCTTATCCAAAATATAACAATGTATTTTTGAAGCTCCCTTACTGCAGGCAATAGTTTGAAAAACATACACCATTTACAAACAGTCATATTCACAGCTTATTCGAATTCTTTTGGTAAAGTTCAGCGAACTCTTTCTTGAATTTCTGTCTCAACTGTGGACGTTTGTTCTTGAAGGTCGGGGTCATCAGTTCATTCTGGAGCGTGAAGGGGTCTGGGTGCATGAATATGTCCTTAACCTGGAAAATTAGTATCATTTAGGATTCTCGGGGAATCTTCGGCATGTATGTTGAAGTGAATTAAGATTTAAATATCGGAGGCTATCAACATAGGGGATATCAAAAGTTTCAATTATCACAAACACCTATCAAAGATACAAAATTTATTTTGTTCTCATGTTTTAAGACTTCTCTACATAGTCACCATCCAGAGATACACATTTTCCCCCATCGCTTCTTGACCTTGCGCAGATCGTCTGAATGGAATATCTCTGATTTCATGGAAAACCAAGCCTCCACCTCTCGAATGATGTCATTGGTGTCCTCAAAAAGGCGTCCACGACAGGATTTTTCATCTGGGGAACAAGGAGAAGTCACTTGGTGCAAGATCAGGTGAATGGGGGGATACGGAAAGATTTCAAGGCCACAGCTGCTTGACAAGTGTGAGCTGGTCATTGTCAGCCAACATGCGTACACCTGGTTATCATACCGCGGCGCTTCTGTTTAATGGCATATGATCTCGTAACTTGCTCATCAGGTTGCAGTAATAAGCTCTAGTAATGGTCTGACCCTTAGCTAGATAATCCGTCAAGATGATTGAACGACAATCCCAAAAAACAGACACTATGACCTTTCCTGCAGATTTTTGCACCTTGGCCTTTTTGGGAGGTGGTGACCTAACATGTTTCCACGCTTTGCTCATCTCTCTTGTCTCAGGATCATATTGATAGACCCAGCATTTATCCATGGTAACAAGACTTTTGAAGAAATCCTCTTCGTCTTGTTCCAGAAGCTCCAATGCCTGCGGTGACATGTCCCTTCGGTTCTGTTTTTGCAATGAAGTCAGTAAGCGAGGAACCCAGCATGCTGACACTTTGGACATATGTAACTGGTTATGTAGTATTGTCCATGCACTGCCATAACTCAGACCTGTTTCATGCATTATATCATTTGTAGAGTTACTCGGCGATCTTCTTGAACCAACGTCTCAACCGTCTTGATGACATCCATATCATCAGTAAGCGAGGGGCGTTCACTTCTTGGCTCATCTTCGAGGGACATGTGGGCTGTTTGGAAGTACCTTTTCCATTTCACAACAGTGTCATTGGATGGGCTGTCATTGTCATAAACATATTTCATCTTATCATGAATTTGACGTGCAGTGTAGCCCTTCAAATATAAAAACTTAGTTACACTGCGCGCCTCAATTTTCTACATAGTAAGGGGGTAGTGTGCTATTTGGTCTGTCTGTCGTGGAAAAGACTATTGTTGACCCAGGAACAAGACAAGGATCACTTATGCTACAGTGACCATTTGGTCCGTATTCACCAGTACATTCTTTGTTATAATTGAAACTTTGTGATATCCCCTCGAATATACACATGAACATTATACATTGTTTGAAAGAAACATACTCGATGTGGTATTGCATACTAGAGCTATCAATCAGTTTATTTGAGAAAGTTCACATCTGGAACTTCAGTCTAGAAAAATCAAAATGAAATCAATGACATGAAACCGTGTAGGCTATGGTATTTGTCAATAAGAACTTTAAGATTTGAACATTGTCATATGTAATAATTAATTGATTGGAATGTGATTATGACATGAGTAATGATAAGCATAGCACATTTAGCACAATACACATTTGTCGTTTTTATTTGGATCTGCAAGTTTGTTATATTTTCGTTATAACTATCGTTTTATGAATTACAAACTAATGCTAGCGTATTACACACCTGTTCAAATCCCTTGAGACCGTTCTTCTTTCCAATAGCATGGATGTCCTTTAGGATGACTTCTTTAATTTCCTAAAAGACAAAGCATATATGACATATAATATAATTTAATAAACCTTACCCTTATGCCGCATGGCAACTTCTCTTATATGAAAAAAACATATTGTTTTAACCTATATACTACTAACTTTTAAAAACACATACACCGAAGCTTCATAAATGCGAACCGTGGTGTTTTTTATGTAATTTCTAAATGCACTTCAAAGCAGTTAAATCATATTTAGAGTATAGTAACTGCTGTATATTTTGACATACTGCATTCAGGCGGAGAATAACTTTCTTTGTTAAGATTTCCAACAATCGTCATTATATGAGAAAATACCTGAGATTGGCATATTGTTGCCATGTCGTTCTGGAAACCGTTGTTCATAGCCCAGGTCGCCATGACATCAGCGTCCGGAATCACGATACCCATACACGAGGTCTACATTGAGGAGAAAAATGTGTGATGCAAAATTTGAAATCCATAACATTACAAAAATGCATATCATTTCATAATTTCGACTTTTTGGTACTGTTATATATATAACTGCTATATATGAGATATGGCATACAATATAACGAACTTCAAATTGTGTGTACATGTACAATGCGATTGGTCTTTTCTGTTTTGACTAATTTATCCATTCTTTTGTTTTTGAATAGTTAATATATCTTTGAAATATATTTCATATTATATTAATTCAATAAAGTCTATCTATCTATTCACTTACGTGATTATTGAAAGATATTAAAAGTTACTTAAACAATCTTTAACGAACTTCAAATTGTGTGTACATGGAACCTTAGAACTTTAAAAAATGCGATTGGTCTTGATTTGACTAATTTATGGCTTTAGCCTTTTAGAAAGGTCTAGGAAGAAGGAGATTAACTTCTCACCTCAAGGCTGTCTCCATCCACAAACACCTGCCCAACAAAGGAACTGGAGGCGTAGAACGACTCGATCTTCTCTGGGGCCACGTACTCTCCCTACAATGTTTACACATGGCTGATTAGCTTGTCACACATATAAAATATTCGAAATCTTTTGATAGTGACAAGAGTATATTTGATACAATTTGACACTTGCAAATTTTATTTTTTTACACTACTTCTTCAAATAATCTCACAAATTGAAAGCCTACTGTTGTTCGAATCCCGCCAGGGGCCCGGCAATTTTGTCTGCAGTAGAGAACTGTTCTACACGCAGTCAGGTTTGGGTGCAATGCTACACTGAATTTCAGCGCAGTACCACCCATGGTTCGCTAGTTCCAGACGATGCTCTCAGCTTTCACCGCAATACATAGCCACAATAGTGCTACGGGCTTTCACCCTGCAATAATACTAGCAGCCGCGATGTAAGTGAAATACTCTTGAAAGCGGCGATTAACCCCATATCACCTCACCTGAAAGCCTAATGGAAACGTCTTAATCTACATTTTGTCTGCTATAGAGTAGTTGCCTTATCGACATTGACTCATTGCCATTGTCCATTTTCCAATCATACATTACAAAATAACTCTTTGTCATTTTATTATACTGAACCGATTTAGTATTTGCATGATCAGTTTTGAGCGATTGGAAGTCATTGTAAACAAATTTAGAGCCATTGGCTCTGTAGCTCATCAGGCTTTACATTTGATTTTGCTTTAGGGTGTGGCCAATGTGGGTCCCCCCCCCCCCCTTAGTAGGGGCCACAGGGTCACACAATCTACAACTATTAATCCTCACTAGTTGACGAGTCTGTACAAAAAGTTTTCCAAACCTTATGCTTCTGGAGAAGAGGATGAAAATAGGTTTTTAGGGTGTGGCCCCTGTGGCCCTTACAATGGGCCTTATAATACTCACTAGTCAAGGAGTCTGTACACAAGGTTCAGCTTTATATGCCTAATGGTTCCGGAGAAGCAGATGAAAACAGGTTTTAAGGGTGTAGCCTCTGTGGCCCTATTAGGGTGCACAGGGCCACTAAAGCTACAATTCATAATCCTCTTTGATCAAGGAGTCTGTACACAAAGTTTCAGCTTTCTAGGCCTTATGGTTCTGGAGAAGTAGATGGAAATATATTTTAAGGGCGTGGCCCTTGTGGCCATTGTGGCCCTTATTAGGTGCCACAGGGCCACAAAAGCTACAGATTACAATCCTCACTAGCCAAGGAATCTGTACAACACGTTTCAGCTTTCTAAGCCCCATGGTTCTGGAGAGAATGTCGAAAGTTCACAAAGTTTACGGACGGATGGACGGACCGACGGACGCCGGACACCATGCCATGTTATACGCCCATCGGGCCTTACAGGCTGAGCTATATCGTATATTACTCATTCATATTGCTTCTCTCATATGCGGCGAGGGGTGGATCTAACGCAGATCCTAACATGGTTTATGACCAAAACAATTAACCACTTCTTAACAACATTATCTTTTTATTTCCCCATATATAATCAAGGAATTAAAGCTACTTGTTTTTTGTGGGGTTCATTTCGCCTACCTGTGACAGCTTAAAGATATGCTTCTTCCTGTCGATGATTGCCAAGGCTCCATTCTGTTGACAAACAAAACGATGAAAGGAATCCATTCTTTGTTTATGTATAGTTGATATTTTTTTTAATATATTTTATATTATATTAATTTTATAGTCTACCTATCTATTCATTTACATGATTATTGAAAGATATTAAAAGTTATTTAAACAAATCTTATCAACTAGGAGGCAAATGATCTTTGAAAGAGTAAGAAAAGCCTACCGGAAGCCACATCCCGATATCGCCTGAGTGAAGCCATCCATCTTTGTCTATAGCTTCCGCTGTCTTCTCCGGGTCTTTGTAATAGCCGGGAGTCACGTTTGGTCCATACACACAAACCTGGGGTCAAAATAATACACGTCATTTAGACATCACATAAGTTTTTTCTTATTTTCAAATTTGTTGTATACTATGATTATTGAATTACGATGAATATCTTTCATGTTAGATAATGTAAAATGCTAATGAGTAAGAATTCTGAACTGAAAATTGGGACAAGCGGTTGAAAATCTATGTACTAAGATGATTTATAGTTCCTTTGTAAAATTTCCGGGATTCATTGTTGTTCAACCCTCGCAAATTTAGTTAAGCGCTACCCGGAGGTTTAAATTGTTAAATCTGCTGGAAATCTTTGTCAACAAATCCGAATCAAGTATTGTCAGAAGTCATGCTACAATTTCAGGTTCGGGGCGAGATACCATGGATTGTTAATAATAGTCCGTATGTCTGACAGACATGTCCGTACAATTTTAAGAGAATTTTTCAATGTAAGTTGCTAAACAGAGTTACCTCCCCTTTGTTGTCCTTCTCGAAGTACCCCATCTCAGGAACTTCCACCAGCTTCACCAAGTTGCAGACCATTGGACTTCCTATATGGCCTTTTGAATTTACAAAAGATAGAGTTATTCCGAGTAGAAAGCCCATTACAAGTCAGGCGATCATTTAAGGAGGTTCCTCCGTACATTTTGATAGATTCCATACCTTTATCCATTCCCTTAATTAGGACGGCCATCTATTAAGTCTTATATCATACTTAGGAATCTATTGAATACGTGTATGTCTTAAATTTCAATGAAGCAAGACGTAAGCTTAATTACTGTCTTGAGTTACTTGATTTCATTTCAAAATATTTTACTACAAACACTTAATATGGGCCAGTTCATTGGCTCTTATTGTTTCTTACTCAGAGTGATGGAAACCGTTTGATTTCTCGATTCTGTCAATATTCTACACGTTGAAGGAGACTTTTAAGCTTTTATGCTATATGCAAACTTTAAAAAATCAATATCCATCAATCAGTTTTTACACTTTGCAATGGCCTCTAACTCCAGTTAAGATAAGAAGACATTCTGACATTTATGTAATTCTATTACATATCAGTACCATGCTTGCTTACCGAAAGTAGTATCCCCCGCAGTTTGAACGCATACTCCTGCTACAGCCTCGGTTTGACCATAACCTTCTGTCACCTGTATAATAGAGCCTCGTTATGACAACGACAAAACCAGCAACAATCAAAATTTTTATCAAACTTTGTATATAATTTCGGATTTCATTCAGCGAATTGGTAATTCTGCATTCCATCTACAATTGTCCTCTGCCAAATGTTGACTTTAGAAAAGGTTGATTAAATAATTGATAATCTGCATCCTGTCTCAGGGTATACGTATACGCTAACGCTCCAGTTTTCATGAAGTGGAGCGTCAGCGTATACGTTATACCCTGAGACAGGATGGATAATCTGTAGCTATATCTACAGTACCTGACAAAAGTTTGTCATCGTAAGCGAAAGACCCCAAAGTCTATTAGAAATTTCAGGGTGATGACTCACTTTTGTACAGGAACTGATAAATCTCTTCCACTTAGGGATATCACAACTAAGACATGTTTCCTTGCAGTAAAACTATGATTATATCATTCAAACTGAAACTACTTCACTATAAGCACTTACATTACAGCCCATTGCACACTTGTAGAAGTTCATGGTGTCCAGCGGTATGGGAGCTGAGCCAGTGAAGACAATACGGACTCTTCCTCCATGCATGGCCTGGATCTTGGAGAAGATGAGTCGGTCCCAGATACTGTCCCTCCTCGCGATACCACTGGAGGAGAGAAAACATTAACTGTTATTATAGAAACAGAGACTAAAGAAAGCAGCCATAGACTATGTCATTCCTGTCATAGCGCCATCAATAAGTTGACATCGCCGGAGTCAAATTTAGTGATATTTTAGATATTCGCAATTGCACACTATTAATTCCACGTATTTAACAAACGTTCAGAGGCCAATTAAATTAAATGGGTAAATCGAATGTAATAATTTTCATTGGATACGAACGACTGTATCATGGTAAAGCATGTGGATATACAACCGAAATCATTATGATCACTTTACGTCGCATTTCCTTTCCATTAGGCCTATCATTATCTTGATTAACTTGATAACAATACTGCCTACCGTCTGACTTCCTTCATTTTGCTGGACACAGCCCAGTCTAAGAGGAAGCGTTTCAGTCGACTCTGACTCGCCGCGGCGTACACCTGCAACACACATATGGCACACGTGTGTACACGTGCACAGGAATCGTACAAGTCATTTAACCAGAGTATTCATATGTAGGAGAGTCAAGAACAGTTGTTCAACTATGATAAATGCACCACACAAATGATAATCATTAGTGAAATATGTCAGAAATAAAGGATTGTTTGTTTTCATTACTTGAATCTAAGTGTTTTCTCTCGTGATTCATTTGTTCAAGGATGAAAGTTAACTACAACTGTGACCCAGGTTAATCAAGATTTGTACTCAGTTACCCTTTTACAAGCATTCTAAAGACCATTGAGCGAGGACTGTGTCCCTTGCTCCTACCGACAAGAGATCAAAGCTAGTGAAACTACCTTCCATATTTGGAACGTTTAGAAAAAGAGCAATGGCACCGCCTTTAAGCATGGAAAATTCGTTCTTATAAAGATATTTTTAAGATTCCGAATAAACGGCTGGTATCATAATATATCATGTCATTTTGAATTGCCTCAATTTTCAACTTATTTGGTGCAAAATATATGTAAATTTACATATTGCTCGATACTTTCTTTCAAACTTCTATCCTGATACGTTAGTTGGCCATGTTATTTTTACACATGGACCTATACACAAAATAATGACTGCTCTTGCCTTGTCTTTAATTCTGTTCATTAGTCTTGGCACAGACGGGAAAATAGTTGGCTTTAACGTCTGGAGGTCATCGAACAGTTTCAGGATGTCCCCTTGAAAGAAGCCGATGTGTGCACCGTTGGAAAATAGAAACATCTGCACTATCCGCTCATACATGTGGGCTAGAGGCAGGTAGGACAGGTGGCAGTCGGAGGGCTCCATTCGGTTCGAATCCTACAGGTAGAACAAACCAGAATTAACATATTGGAGCAAGACTTCGTATTCTGTTGTATTTATCACCTATGAAATCGATCTGTTTGAGCACCATTCAAGGAAGAGGCAGTATAAGCAAAAGAAAGAGTTATCAAATTATCAAATTCCGTATGAAGAAGTTCATGACGTTTCGGTCTTTGTTTCCCTTATAAGATGGTCTCGGTCATGTTGTGTTTTGTAATCAAGAGTAGTTTTTAGTAAAATTTAAAAAGTATTTATAGAATGAAGTTATGAAATTGAATTCCTTGACCAATGCCACTGTTGGTAACGTCATATCAAGTTGACGTCATTGACCATTGTTTCAAGGCATCAATCAAAAACTCGTTCCATGTATAAATAATTTTAATAAAGGAGGCACCTTTGATTTTTTATCAAATTTCAATGGGGTAATCATTTAAGGAAGATTGTAGGTCACTTTTGCTTTTGGGTCAAAGGAAAAAGAAAGAAGTGTGTAATTTAAGATAAGTCACAGTATTACCGATAGAGTACAGTTAAGTCCAGCTAGCTGAGCTGCCAAGTTTCCATGAGTCAACATCACACCTTTAGGATTTCCTGAAAAGGGCCAAGGATATTACATAAAACATACTTCTTATCCGATGTCTTGGACGCACAAAATCCGTTGAAAAGTTTGAAATATGAAATCTAAGGGAACAAACCACATTAAACCTTATATTTTTATTTGGCCGAAAGTGAAGCGCGTCAAATTTGAAGCATGGATTTTGTTTCATTTATCATGGTCCTTATCAATCGAAAGCTAATGTTACAACACAGGCACAGATTAATCGCTCGGATATGTTCGGTTCTTAAAAGAATTATATGCAGTATCATTGTTTTGGTTTATTGTTATTTGTCAATTACCTGTTGTCCCGCTTGTGAAACACACTGTTGCTAGATCCGACGGCTTTGGTGGCTGTATGCGTAGGTAACGGTATATATGTAATAATATTACCCATACGTGTGAGGATACACGAGATGATATTTTTTTTTATTAAAAATATTCGTAACACATGATGTTAACTTGATCCAAGATAGAAAGACATTGATTTCACATAAAGTTGTGCCATGTTAAAACCATCGTATGCAAAGGTTACTTCTTGCAGTTAGACGCTTATTTGCACCAGAAAACGTTTATGTTATATTTAGAAATCACCTTGAAAATTTACATTCAATACAAAAACAACAAACACTCACTACACTCTTTAATAAAAAGGCAGTTGATCTTCTACATATAATAAAGTTTTGCAAGTCATACTTACGACAGTGTCTTGAAGATTACCATTTCCGCTTTTCTGTTGAAAAGTAACTTCTTTGAATGGCATTTTTGAAGTTGAAGCAACCAAAATTATAATTATTTTTATGGATACACAACTTCTTTATTCTGTGTAGGCTGCGTTTCCATATAGATCCTTATGTTGTTGTCAAGCAGTGTTCACTAGATTAGAATCTATAAAAGTCGCCTACACAGAATAAAGAAGTTGCTATGTCCAATAAAACCTGTCCCTCTTTGTTGGAAATACAACCAAATAAAGACTAGATGATAAATATACATAATAAATCTTGAAAGGTCTTATCAAATGTTAACGGTATACATGTAAGTCCTTAAACTTGTTGAAAGTAATAACGCTTTTGTATGATATTTATAAGGTTTTACGATAAAACAATACATGTATAATTCATCGCCTCAATTAGACATATAGATTTATACTCTATAGATAAAAACCTCGACATCAGAAAATGATAGGAGCTGTATCCCATGAGATTCAGCTTGCTTTGTGACGTCAGTGAAGTTCTCAATGATGATGATGGTCTTCAGAGACGGCGTGTGATGTGACGAATCAAGTAGGGCCTGAGCCTTGAGCGGCGTGTCACATACTACTGTAGTCAGCTCCACTGGGGACAGGGAAAAGGTTCAGTCACGATATAAGAATGCACTATTACATAACTAAATGAAATATACTCTCTTGAAAGGAAAACGTATCATGAAACCAAACATACATCATCTCTTGTTTTTGTACTAAGATGTGATTAAGAGATGACAAAAAATTCACAAAATGCAGATTTATAGTTTGCATCATCATGTTTTTTAAATAACACAGGGCAGTAAAACAAATGAAAGTACAATTCGGATCAAGTGGCTCGGAACTTACCCTGTAAACAGGTCGACTATATTTCTCTCGATTCACTTTGAAATAGTCTCCTATAGCAAAACGAAATCAAAGTCCAGATCCGCCCTTAAAGAGCCATCCCGTGACATGTTTGGGGTACATGTAAGTCTACATATGGGTTCAACTCTGATTATGGTGCTATTTCGTTTGGAAGTATCGACTGTTGTAGGAAAGTATCAATTTAAAGCCAGGCGACGTTGTATAAAAACATTAGAAAGGTTTGAAGTCGTGATAATGATCGAAAACCGGACAATGACGCGTGTCACTCAGCCAAACGCCATTTTAGAAACTAAAGCAGTTGCAATGACACATTTGATATGTTATATAAATAGTATTCACGTTAACTTGGCTTCAACGGATAAATTATGGATGTTGCCATGGTTGTATTTTCATAATCGTCTTTCATAGATCTCTTGATCACATAGATTTATATCAAACTAGATTAGTGTTTGTGGGACACCCCATAAGATTTTCATTATAGACAAGAATTTTTTATATAAGTGCCATTTGGAAAAGAATACGTGAGATATTTTGAATTAACATAAGAATTATGGCATCTACTTTTGTATAAAAGCAAAACTATATGTGATGAACATCACGAAGAGGCTCTATTACATTGAATTTTGAAAGTCACGTGTTCTGAATAAAGGATAACTATGACAATGTTTCATATTGCGTCTGTATTAGGGAAAGAAATATGTTTGTTGTCATTTGAGCAAACAGATTTCCGTACAAACTAAGTGATAACGTACAGCAACACTATACGTACTGTGGTTGATAACATACTGTAACACTACGTATTGTGGTTGATAACATACTGTAACACTGCGTACTGTGGTTGATAACATACTGTAACACTACGTACTATGGTCGATAACATACTGTAACACTACGCACTGTGGTTGATAACATACTGTAACACTACGTACTATGGTCGATAACATACTGTAACACTACGTACTGTGGTCGAAAACATACTGTAACACTACGCACTGTGGTTGATAACATACTGTAACACTACGTACTGTGGTTGTTAATATACTGTAACACTACGTACTGTGATTGATACCATACTGTAACACTACGTACTGTGGTTGATAACATACTGTAACACTACGTACTGTGATTGATAACATACTGTAACACTACGTACTGTGGTTGATAACATACTGTAACACTGCGTACTGTGGTTGATAATATACTGTAACACTACGCACTGTGGTTGATAACATACTGTAACACTGCGTAATGTGGTTGATAATATACTGTAACACTACGCACTGTGGTTGGTAACATACTGTAACACTACGTACTGTGGTTGATAACATACTGTAACACTACGTACTGTGGTTGATAACATACTGTAACACTACGTACTGTGGTTGATAATATACTGTAACACTACGTACTGTGATTGATAACATACTGTAACACTACGTACTGTGGTTGATAATATACTGTAACACTACGCACTGTGGTTGATAACATACTGTAACACTACGTACTGTGGTTGATAACATGCTGTAACACTACGTACTGTGGTTGATAACATACTGTAACACTACGTACTGTGGTTGATAACATACTGTAACACTACGTACTGTGATTGATAACATACTGTAACACTACGTACTGTGGTTGATAATATACTGTAAGACTACGCACTGTGGTTGATAACATACTGTAACACTACGTACTGTGGTTGATAACATACTGGCAGGCTGCGGGTCCGAGAGTATCGTACAGAGGAACCAGAACCATCGAATACGCGTTACAGGCCTGCTCCGTTATCACCCACTGCAACATGAAATATCATGAAAGAAAACATGTTACTATTTAACATCATAATATGAATCTATTTGGAACAATGCAAAACAAGCAATAATTCAATAAAGATAATTGATCAAGAATCGGAACTTGCTAAATTCATAGTTCATTGTGGTACTAAAAGCAAATGCTCTTATACTTGTAACTGTCTGTTAACTCTTATAGAATTTATACAGATTACGCTTGATGTTAAAAAGGGAGGCAAATTCTTTAAAAAAAAAATTTTTGCATTTCGTCAGAGTTTACAAATATGAAAGCTCGGAACTCAATCTTCCTTTAAGTCAATTCATAAACTTAATTTAGTTTTTGTGTCAACTTTTTTAGAAATTTTTATTCCAAATTACTTGACTTTGTTATCATTACGAGAATCATACATGTACCTCTGGTCTGTTTTGACTGTAGACCCCGATGAACGTGTCTGGTCGTGGTTTCAGACCAAGCCTCAGCAACCCTGATCCAAATGCCCTTACTCTGTCAAATACCTACATAGTAACACTTAAAAGTAAATAACTCAGAAATCAAATAAAATATTTCAACGATTCTAAAATCAAGATTTTTTTAAGGGGTAAGTAACCAGTAACCAGTTTGATGATGGTGATTACATGTTTGGTGAGGTATCTATACTAACCGTTGTTTCATTTAATTAATGCTTTAAATTTATTTCCTAATTTATTTCAAGGCACCTAATATAGATTTGGTATGATAGGTTGGAAAACAAATGGTTCAAAAAGTTATACAGGTAAATGTCATGTTTGAAACAGTAGTTTAAAGACATCAGTCCTTACGTATGAAATAATTAAAGCAATAAAAGATGATATCAAACCTCAAAAGGAGATCATGAAATTAAAGCATTTGAAAAACGACAAAACAGGTATAGTCGAAATTCAGATGCAAACTGTTCTTTCCATTTGATGAACTAATCCTCCCTTTTATGGAATTTACCTGTTTGTAAGTCTGAAAGACGTACTCCTTATTCGGTCCGGTTCTCGCGCCTAGGCATTTTCCGTTTTCTGGTAGCAAAAACATGAACTCTGTCATTATCTGTTATTAAGGATTCATCCATAAGGCTGAATCCTTATGTTATTGACGTGTTTATTATTATTTTTCGTTCAAGAGTGGGCGAACATTGGCGACCTGAATTATTTTTAAAAGATAAAAAGTAATTCGAAAAAGGTAATCGTGGCAAATTCGTAGGTCACGTGGTTTGGCCATATTGAATTTTAGCACTTTTTACAAAAGTCCGACCCCATGTACCTTTGACGATTCGTTTCTTTTTTTATTATTTGTACTAGAAAGCTAAAATTTACACATCATGTAGCCGAGAACCTGGGCCATAACAAGTTTGTTTTAAAATTTGAGAATTCAAAATACTTTTTGTGTAGTATCAATTTTCAAAGGCAAATAACTCAAAAACTAGACCGCCAAATTTCATGCTTTTGCATGAGAGCTAGACATGACCAAGGTCTTCAAAATAACAGCCATTTTCGGCCGCCATGACGCATTTTCCTAACATGGGGTCAGCTCCGACAAAACATGTCACTTGATACTTCCCAATGCTACTGTAGCTTTTTACGTTTCATGAAACTTTCAGGAATTATCGTAAGCACTATCATCTGTGTAATGAATTTGTAAGATTTGCGGCTGAATTTTGTTGCTATTTCAGCAGATAACATATGCATATGAACAATCTGTATGCCTTTGTTTTGTGAAGATTTGTGAAAATAGTATCAAACAACGTAAGGACGATTATCATAACAAAATGACGTAAATTTCAAATTGCTACCCGTTTTACATGAATAAATCAGAGTCGATAGAGATAAATATATAGAGAATACTACACGAGGTCTCATTAGATACGAATTATACGAAACGAGTGTCCTTCCGGCAGTATCTGACCGAGCGAAAGCGAGGTCAGATACCATAGGAAGGTCACGAGTTTCGTATAATTCGTATCTAATGAGACCGAGTGTGGTATTTTATTTATTACACACGTTTAGAATAGACACATTTGTTAATAATCCTCATTTTCGTGTATGGTATCAAGGAAACAATTCCGAAAACCCGAAACCGGTTTCAATAACCGAATGCGTAATAATCGACGTTCGTGATGTGACCAGTTTATTTGCGCAGTCGCTCATTTAAACCTGCGAAGAAAGAAAATAGTTTCGAGTTTCGATTAAATCAACCAAAATTAGAATGTCAAAAAAGCCTAATTCATCGATGATGAGTTTTGATTAACGATTAATTAATGATTGATACAGAAAGCGTAGAATGTAAACATTCAGAGTCAGAGTCGAATCTGTCAACGCCCTTCAGGCTTCTCTCGGTTCGCTCGCCATGTTCAAGCGTCAAGGCTGACGTGTGTCGGTGCATGCGGTGTGGCTGGGCTAGCGGATACATTGGCTCTGTTGAAAACGGATTACTTACCAACGGGTAATGTAATGGAAGAACTTTAATTTGAAACAAACACCATTTCGAACTTTTCTAGGAACTTCAAATGAAACGATAGAATCGATATGGATGATAATGAAAACAACGATCGACGTGCTCGGAGAGTGACGGGGACCCGACATGTCAACGGGAAGGGCAAGGTCATCGCCTTGTTTAGCTACAGCGTGTTTGGGGATTCCCTGTGATGTGTTCCTGACTCAGTGACTGCATTTTAAAGTTGTTTATTCTCAGTGTTTGTCACATTTGATAGCATTTGGCTTGATCTACCCACATGTTATCACTGACAAACCGTGAATGATGCGATGTCCGGGTGTTGAATTTACGGTTGACGTTGTAATGTAAGTAAAAATATTAATGCATTAGCTGATCTATACATTTTTCATGAAATCGAGTTTGCACACTGATGAAATCGTATGTTTTCTAAGTATCTGTCTATGTATCAACTCTTTTTAAGTATATAAAGCCGTAAACTTGAAGAAATGACATGTTTGTTGTTAATTCGAAAAAAGTTCCGTTTTAGTTGACCCTGAATGAGAGGTCATTGGTTAACCAATCAAATCTGTCGAATGCCAGGTCATGTTGATACGACACAGGTCAACGCAATACGACACACGTGTGTCGTACGAGATTAGTATGTCATCACTTGTACGTTACCTACGTGTGTAATAAAGGTAAATATTCTAAATTGAAAAATAAAGAACTCTATCATTGCCACATACTTCACATTCTACCACAGCATCTCGACGTGGCATGTTGTCCAACTGCTTTCCAATGACGTTAACAACGGTGTTTTCAAAGAAATATTTTTGCAAGAGAACATATATCAAGGACGTTAGAAAGGTTTCATCAATATATTTTGAAATTCATATTGTATCACTGCTTCCTCAAACAAATTACGTTTGCAATTAATATAAATCTTGTAAAATTTGTGTCACGTTTGGGTTTGTGAATATGCCCAAATGAAAGCATTTGAAGGACTTACTGGACTTCTTGAGACCAGTGAGGAAGATGGAGTGTAGAGTGTCCATATCATCAGAGACCCGTTCTAGAGGAGTTGTCAGACCCATCTCCTTCAGCAGAGGAGAACATCGCACTCCGTTCTGGGACAAGTACAGAGATTGTTAGACTCTTAGCTGCCCCTTGATGTAGCCTCAACGTGTAACAGAGTTCATCGATCATTCGACACATGACATTTAGTTTCAGACCTGACAATAAAGCGTACAGCATTCCTCCATCTGTTAAAGTATTCACGTAAAAATGGATCAGTGATTTCGGTAACTAGTTTCCAAGCATGTTTGTCACCATTTTCAAACTATCGCCTCGCCATTAGATGAATAAACGCCTGGTATTACGTATATAGTGGAACAAAATAAAATCAAACATATTCAAAGGGAATACCGCATGGACATGCAAGAAATAAAGTACATAATTACAATTTTGTAGTCGTTGGCATGAGGCTCAACCTGTACAATTTATTTTTATTAATATTTCTAATGTTTTATGAAGTAACAATCGGTAGTAAAGTCTCCGTATGAACACCTTTAAATTGTATCTGTTTTATTCCTACCCCTAGATCAACGCTCTGATTGTTGACGTCAAAGATTGGTTCAGTTGGTTCTGGACCTGATGACATCAGATACGAAACAGCGGCTACACCGGCGATTGCTGCTGCTCCAGCCCCAATTTGCCCCAGTCGGGTCTCCATCAGGCTCTGTACTTTGGATTGGATGTTCTAAATGGATTTTATTTCACATTATTTGATTTGTTATCATGTCAACAATAAATATATCTAAATGTAGTTAATCTGTATAAATATAACTTTATCCATTTCTAGGATGATAAGATAACATGTACATTCTTTACGAATTAAGTATATTAGCAAATGTTGACTGCAAAGTTAATCGAATGCACGTATGCCACTCAAATAAATTATATGACTTCCTAATAGCATAATGAGTTGAAAGTGTCGTATCAAGAGGCTGTACAGGATACATGGTCTTTCACTTAGTGCTGCCAGATTATGTTTGAATAGTCAATTAACATCAGATTCAAACATCGTTCTTTATTCAATTGAGCATGTGTTATAAATTACGATAAACATCTTACAACGGATAAGGATTAAATTAATATTCAGTAGCTGAAAAGAAATGATGATTGTAAACGATATGGTTATGAAATATAAGGAAGACGCCTTTTCTAATTGACGAATTCAATACAGATCTCGACTTGTTTTTCACGATGTGTTGGTTATATCAACACATTATTAACAACAGTCTGAGTATGAGACTATATCAAAAGATGCTTGCTTTTTGCAATGTTCTATTGTGGAAATAAGCCTTTACATGCAAGATTGGTTGAAACTACAGCCTTGAGAACTTTTTACTAAAACTACGGTTAATCATTTAGTGGAATTAACAGTATTCGGTGTTACTAAATCATTCATGACCAAGCATAAGGTTTCATTCTTGTAGAGGACATAAAACCACTTATCTATTTATGACACCCTATACATGAAGCAGAGATGTGCGTTAACCCAGTATCAGCATTCAACAATACAATTGGGTTTTTCATCTCCCGTCCTTAAAGGGGCAGTAGCACGTTTTAGGGGGAATATAAGGTGATGTCAGGAAAATGAAAATAAATGGTTCCAATCTTTAGACAATGTAAAAAAACTTAATGGAGCAGTAATAAATCAAATATACAATGTAAAGTTAAGCCATGCGATTCCTTTTCTTACACAAAATGAATTAAAGGTGTTCACACAAAAATGGCTGCCAATGGATATTATGTGAATCCTCATACTTTGTTCTCTGACTACGGATGATTGGTTTGTGTTATGAGATTTATGATACTATCAAAGTAATACATTTAGCATTAACTTATAGTTATCAGTGAAAAAATCGAAAATATAAAATTGTCAAAAAACGTGCTACTGCCCCTTTAAACTTGATACCATTTTCACAATTTTAGTAGGCAATAACCTTGAACTAAGGTAATGGCAATGAGAATAGATATATACTAGAATTACATGGTCCGTGACAAGACAGTAACACGAAAATATGCAGACAGAATAAAGGTAAACATTAGAAACATAATAGCTTAACCTCACTCGCCGAAGCGTGACAGAAAGTAAATGGTGTTTCCGATAATGGACAAATACGTGTAGGACATTGAAGTCCCGTGGACCGTTGTGTGTCAACATGCCTCGTTATAAGGAGTACACGCTCAGCTACCCGACACCGATTGTTCAGATACTCTACACTATTCACCTTGTAACTTTTATCACAAATATCTGTACGGAAATTACCCGCCCTTGGCTCTTGTTATGAAACAATACCCTAATAAGAAATGTTGACTGGAAAGATGGAAAAAAGATGTCTTAGTATCGCGATTTGTTAAGACACATCAGCTCAATTGTGGGTAAATTCAGCGTAGTATTTTCCTCACACTCCCGGTGGTGATATAGTGAAGAGCATCTGAACATTCGGGCCATGGGCCGGGTGACACAGGAAGCACAAATATTGCTACAGTCGATCCGTTCATCTTTCTATTATAGCTCACTCACTATTATAGAACTTTTTACTAAAGCTGGCTTTTGCAAACATAATTTCTGAGTCACCGATCAGTGTGTTTATACATTAACACAGCTTTAACATATTTTCATGAACATGTTCCTATAGCTAATGTTTACTTACTTGGTCTACCCTTGCAGAGCTTATAAGAGACTATAGCTGTTGACTTGCATATATTACGATAAAAAAGCACGCTTTTTCTATCAAAATAATTACCATTAGAAGACTATACCAAATGGAAAGAGTTTGACTTGATTTTAACCTCTCTTGTCGTTAGGGAAGACGTACAAGGAAATCTGTCACTTATATAAAGAAAATATTCAACTAGGTTAATCGTTCCACATGAACACACACTAAGGCATACACGCCCCTGAATCGTAGCTAAGCCTGCCACGTGTAGTTATATACGTTCACACCTTTGGTTAGAGTTTAGACGCACAGTTGACAAGACCAGACAAGAGTATAAGATGTAATGTGTTTTAACAAATAAACCTCACGACTTCAACTAGATAAATATTACATGGCATTAAATACAAACAGTAAATATGCATTGCCTTTTCAGGTCCAGTCTGACATTAGCTGTTATGGAATCATTCCTGAAATAAACCTGCAGGTGACTAAATGATTAGCAGATGAACCTACCTGTGCTAGTCCTCCAAGGTCGGTCATATGTAGTGTCTCACCGGACTTCTTTACCTCAAGTTACCTGCCGGGTCGACCATATCAGGTATGCTAAGTGTGAACATATACAATAGAGGATCTGTGAACCTGAACACTGGGGCCGGGGAAGTACCTACACTGTGTCACAGTCGTTACAAGAGTTTGTCGAGTGAAACTGGAGAGGTTAATTATTATAAGGATGGTAATCTTTTCCGTATGATCAACTTCCTTCTTTCACACTATCGAGGTTTCGGTATCAATCTGCATATTTCTTGAAAACGTTTATGGTTTAATACTGAAACTCCTCGATTCGTAAAATTTAGAATAATTGATCGTCTATAAAACACTGTCGCCGCTTTAAGGCACATGTATTGTACACAATGTCTGAACAACCCTAATGAAGGACATGATATCATGAGGTGATGATAATTCTACTAAACCACGAGCATCTAGCCTGTAAAGCACGTGGAAAGTATGCATCGTTACATTTACACACTAGCTCCTTTGTTTTGTTCGAGTATTAATTTTTCATACCACGAATGCATTGTAGTGAATCAGAATGGACGAAGATCAAAAGAAGCAGCCGGGTACGACCACAACCACTTGGGGCATGGGTATTGCTCATATATCATATATCATATATAGCAAGGCTTTTCAATCGGCTTTCTATCCCCGAAATAAACATTTTAATTGTATTGTTTTGGTTACATCGATTACATATCACCCTTAACGTATCTCTCATTCGACATCGATCTTAAATACATGTCACCCTTATTGTAAGATCTAATTAGCGTTTATTTGCTTCAGGCCATTTTACATCAAACCAATTAACAAGTAAATCGATAAACTATCAAGACATATTTTCAAATAGTGACGAGATGGAACATAAATACATGTAAGAGGACAAGTTGAAAATAAACTATTCAGAAATATTTTGAAATAGTGACGTGATCGAACATAAATAACAAGACAAGTAATAGATAAACTATAAAACATATTTTTGAAATAGTGACGGGATAGAACATAAATAACAAGACAAGTAATAGATAAACTATTAAACATATTTTTGAAATAGTGACGGGATAGAACATAAATAACAAGACAAGTAATAGATAAACTATAAAAAATATTTTTTAAATAGTGACGGGATAGAACATAAATAACAAGACAAGTAATAGATAAACTATTAAACATATTTTTGAAATAGTGACGGGATAGAACATAAATAACAAGACAAGTAATAGATAAACTATAAAACATATTTTTGAAATAGTGACGGGATAGAACATAAATAAGAGGACAAGTAAACAGACAAACTATTAAGAACGATTTTGAAATATTAACGGATAGAACAAAAACCTCAATACTACATATATTACAGGATAATATCGGAAAAATAATTTAACATCAGAATTTAAACTCCTAATGTACAAACGAACGAGCCGTACCATACGTCAGCGGCCCAGGACTTGAATTCCAAGATATCAACTGTCCACAGACAGAGAAACCACTGCACTTTCCTATACCATTGGTCATCTCAACATTATATTAAATTTTGATCTATGTAACTAATCCCATCAGTGCAGCCGAGCAGTATGAATTATTAACGTTATTTAAAATGATATGCAATTATGCAGCATAAATTGTCATGATGTGTAACATGTGTAAAACCACATATATTACTGAAATACAATGTTTAAATATATTACTGTTATGAAATAAAGAACCAAACTTCATCAAATAAAGAAATGTTGTGAGAAGTAAAATATATATGTTTGTAATACTTAATGTTTATTGTAATGAAATGGATCATCAAACTAAGTTCTTTTTACTTCATGTTGATCAAGTGGAAGAGTCCATTGTCAAAATAGGCTGGAGGAACCCGATTCACAACCCACTAATGCGTTGGTTTGTTTTAAGAGCAGTGTGGCAAACTTCGAACATGCCGAGCTTACATTAAATTGTAAGTAAGTGTTTCCAATTAATGTTCCTCGATGTAATTTATATTTTATATTCTTGTATGTGAATACATTAAAAATCAACGTTTAATTTTGGTTTTTTATTTATCGGTTTTAATTTCCTCCTGCTATATTTTTTACCTTAGAGTATAGAAAATAGAGGCATGACATGTCATGAGGTTAAACATACCAACCATAAAACCAACCATTTTCGCTGCACTTTTATTTATTGTGTATTCTTTATGAGGTACCACGTTATTGTCTTTGTGACATATTACTTTTTTATCATTTCAAATCATATCTTTAAATGCATTTGATTTTCCAGGTAATTGTGTTCAAGACGTAATTATGTTGTGCACAAATTATCCTTTTCTAACAGCGTTTACACATTGTCACGTTGTCTTTGCTTGATACTTTATATGATCGGATTGATTAAGGAAATGTTATAAACTAGTATCCAAAAGAAACGCTACCGCGTGTTTGCATCAACATAAAATAAAAACAAACCAATATAGAAATATAATTTTTAAGAGTATCCTTTTCACACAATGTATATAAAGTTTCATTTTAATTAAGTCAGAATTAATAACCGTTAGGACAAAACCTGTAAATTATATGGGTTGGGTCCAATATTTGAAAAATCATTTAAGCACTGATCGCTAAAGCGTGCATAAATGGCACAATACACGTTACAAAGTGATGTTAGTATGGGGTATGTACACCATAAGAGTCTATACAGGCAAGAACACGTTACGGACTGACGTCGTCAAACGTTGGATGACGTCTACAGCACAGTGGTGTAGTGGTTAGCATGCTTGCCTCTCACGCCAGGGACCCGGGTTCGAATCCCGGTGGAGACACCAAAACTTTGTGACTTGGGTCTCATCCTGTGTTGTGTCCCTGGGCAAGACACTTTATCCACATTGCACTCAGTTCACCAAGCTGTTCAAATGGGTACCTGAACAAGGGGGAAGGTATGGACCTACAAGGTCGCGCGGAGCGCTTGTTAATCGGCGGCACCGAATGTACCATCCCTCCAGGATAATAATACTCATGGCGCTTTGAGCATGCTTTGTCATGGATATATGCGCAGTATAAGAAAGCTATTATTATTATTCGTTGAGGGGGCATTGTTTACCATCCTGGAGGTTGGCTTGACGCGTACGGACAAGGCGACTTCTGACATTCCGATCGAGTAATCCCATAAATGTTCGATATGGATCATATCAGGTCGTGCCCAGTCGCGACTCGGCCACCGGCTAACTCGCCTGGCCATCAGTCTGTTTGTCGGGTAACAGGAACCGTCCGCGGTAGGATGGAGTGGCCGGACACCATGTTGTCGCAGTATCTGGAACACGGTCTACAGACTGAATCTGTTTCCCAGTCCTATAACCACTGTTGACGCTGTTGTGATGGAGCAGTTCCGAAGGTGTTATAACCGGATGTAGTGGTCTTCACTGGCAGAGGTCAAGGGTGGTCTGCCGACTATGGGCCTGTCTGATGTCTGACCAGTTTGACGTAATCGCTACATGAGTCTGCGGCCTGTTATGCGCGGACAACCAAACTGTCCAAGGGGGCTCTCTCTCTCTCTCTCTTTCATTGACTGTCAAACATGGCATTCTTTGGTGTTCGTTTTGTTGCTATGCCAATAACGTGTGGGTCGAGCCATTTTATACAATTTATCTGCACATGCAAAACTTGCTACAGTCAATGATTTCCTTTTCACAAAGTTCTCGATTTACCCGGAAGTGATATTTCGATCACATACACAGTATTTGGTATACCTGATATACACAATCATGTTTCGAAACGAAATGATAAAAGTAAAAAAATTATTTGGAAAACATGTTTGTAGCGTTTCTTTTGGACACTAGTTTATCATTTGGTGGTAATACATAAGGCATAAAAATGTCTTTAACTTTGGTTTAAGCTGTGAAGCAGAACCCCATTTCAGATGTTTTGTTCAGCGGTAACGTATTTATCAGTATGTGAGTTAAACTAAAGTGCTAACTTACGTGTATAGAAAATAGAAAATAAGGAAAAACTTTGGGTTGTAATTATATCTCGATTGTAGAAAGTGAAAAGGTTAAAACTTGAAATAGTAAAAATATCAAGGAAAACTCGCTTAGTCTGAGAGTTTTCCTTTGTGATTCCCTGACTTTGTTTGTGAGAATGATTCAAAGAATAAGAAAAATATGAAAATGCTTCAGGATCTGTCTTCTGCTACAAGCCGCCATCAACAAGATGGCTTATTCATATGAAGCGCACATAAAATCTCTCATCACAGATACCCGTTCATTTTTAACTATCCAAATATTGCATAAGCAGTAACAGCAGTATCGTGCAATGACAGTTGATTCAGTACGAAACAGGCCCTCTTGGTAATATATTTGTATGTCGATAATTTGATGGAAAAGTTTGATACATATTGTGTCGCCCGGAGAAAAACACTACAATAAAAAATTTTTTTAAACAAATCTATATCATCTGTAGCATATTTTATTATTTAAAATACAAAATATTCACTTTCCAATAGAGTCTTATGTCAAACTGTCAATAGTACTATTGTACTGATGTTTTTTATGTGTCGGTTAAATTCTAAAATAACCTGTCTCTTAAGGGTGAAACGAATACTCCAATCTTATTCCTTGAGCCAGCAAAAATGAAGACTGTTGGTTAACCTGATGCAGTGCACATTACCTTGATGTTCAAGCTGTGCATGTGCTAAGAACATATATATTTCACTATTAAGTATTTTGACAACGCTCATGTGGTCCATGCGTAGTACTGCATGCTTCATTAATGCAGTGAAGGAAATGAGCATGTTAGTGTATATATTTGCTTCTGTTTCACTTGGATCAATCAGTGTGTCAGTTATTACCATATGTTTCATTTTTATAGGGAAATCACATGGACAGTTTGCCCTTGAGTTAAGCCTCGGATGGGTTTAGCGGACAAACTGACATTGTATTTCGCTAAACAGATTGCGGGGTTACGAAAGGTTATGTTCATCACTCCAAGTAAAATTTTAGAATCAAGGGCCGTATAACTCTTTAAATCATGATATTTCGAAAATGGCTTCAAACTTGAACAGGAGTATCATCAGGTTTATCCAAAAGCACAATTTCATTTACATGAAATACAATACATATTATAACACAAAAAATTAATAAAAGAAATATTAAAAACTTTATTTATTTTTTAAATCAACATTATGAAAATATTTATCACACATATAAAGTCCTTATTACTTGAACATGGCAATGGTACATATATGTGTGCATGTTTTTCTCCGTATAAAATATGATAAAAAATGTATCAAAAACGCTTCAAACCTTCGCTTCTCCTTATAACCAAGACACTTTCGATGAACATGTTTTGAATTATGCTGCATGTTGTTAACACTCTTGATACGCTTGTCTGTATTGCTTTATGGGACTGCATTCACGTATCAGACGTAACTTCAAATACCTATCTATGTCGTTAATGCTACTCTAAAATAACGTTATTTCCCTGCATGTTCATTTGGTATAGCATTTTCTATCCTAGACATATGTACATTGTTTGTTTGAGCATTGACCTTAAATAAATCGCATAAAAACTTAAGCTGCTCTACTAGACATGAACTGCTAAATACTAGCCTGAATTAAGCACTTTCGGCTACAAATGCATCATAGAGGTCAGTTAAATGAGTATTTCAATGTATGTACTCTATTCACTCATGTACTCATACATACTACACACTTCTACAAACATAACAAAGAAGAATTTATCTCGAGAGTAATGATAATTCAAGCATGAGTAGCTGTATCCATAGCTTAACAAATATGTCCTTGGTGGGCCTTTTAATAGGTGCTTGTCTCTGGTAGGTTTTTTCAGTTTTAGGCTCTGTGAAATTGCAGCGAGTTACAAGTGAAAGGTATAATATTCACATCCCTCCTAATACCTATATCACTTGTTTAAATTGGGTGTTAGCTTTAATTGCATCAATTGCTTTCTATAACACTTGATTTTACAACTCTTCAATTTCTAAACTGACACAAAAAGAAGTGATATTGTTTGCATTTCAAAAGGTAGCCTAAGCTTAGTAAGCGTTAAATAAACATGTTTCTTTGAGACAAGATTCAAGCGTTAACTATCAGTATGTTTATGAGACATCATTTTGGCTTCTTCAAGGATTGTCAGTATGTTTCGTTGAGGCTAAATCTTTGCATAAAGATCATCAACATGTTTCTGGAAAGCTTTTCTCAGGGCCGGTCTCTTGTTCTTGAAGCTTGGCGTAAGCAGTCCATTGTCGATAGAGAACAACTCTGGATGAATGTAGATATCCTTTACCTGAGGAGAAGACAGACTTTTTCAGTAAAGCATACACTTAAAGTAAACGTCAATGAGCTAATGCCATTTTGGGGGAAATAATCATATGAAAGGGTTTTATTTACATTTCTGTATGCAACATATCATGTTCCTTTATTTAACTAAGGAAAACAATGCTAAAAAACACATCCATGATCAATTGCCATTTTCAAAAAAATGCATGTGGCTGTTTTTTTTTCAGATGTTTTTAATCACATGATTGTATCAATTTCATTAACGCCAAACAATTAATTAATTAATGTTTCCGTTTATTCATTTGTCTTAACAATATAATGCCTACACTTGATCTTTCTCAGATTGCTAATTGACTGTCCCTGTTCACATCTTGTCTGTACAAATAAGAAAATAAGTAACCACAGTGTATAAATTAAACACCCAAATGGACACGTGTACATGTAATTGTAAGAATTTATTGTCAACTGAATGTAAAATTTCAAGGTTAAACAATAAGTAAAATATGTTTAGTTGAATATCCTAACGACAACACTGTTAAATTGTTCTGTACCTTATATCTCAGACACATAGTTATTGATGTGTATGAAACTAACATATAGTCGTACCTGTTCAAAGCCTTTCAGACCACCTTCTTTACCCACAACCAACATATCCTTCAGGACAGCTGTCTTCACCTCCTGAAGAAACATCACATCATTGTCGTCAAAACGTTGCTTAAAGACCTTTAAAAGGCATTCCTTGGTGTGCCGTTCTTATATGTGTGTACGCATATCTTCTTTTGAAAAATATTTTTAGAAGAAACATATCATCATTTTGGTCAAAACGTTGCTTTAAGACCTTAAAAGGCATTCCTTGATGTGCCGTTCTAATATGTGTATACGCATATCTTCTCTTGAAAAATATTTTTAGAAAATACTTTGTCAAATTGAATGCAACTTTGCAAGTTCGGCTTTGGTAATCCTGTCTCAATTGTCTTATAAAATTTCGAAATGTTTTAAAAAGATCTTCCCACGCACAATTCATAACGCCAGTCGCAGACCTTGTTGGAAACTGACTTTTTATGCTTTGTGAAGAAGATAAAGAGGACTACGAACATGGCTTCGGGGGTATGGTGCCATGGTCCTTGTTTAAAGAAAATGGTACAATTCGAGATTTTCAAGTCGACCTAAAGTTTCTTTAGCTTGATAACATTCTGAAATATTATCACAATATAATATTGAAAACTGAGAATTGGTCAATACAGATGTTCATCATCAAAATACCGGAAGTGCAGCAAGCTGTTCCATCGTCTTGTGGAGGTCGTGTTGTTTGTTCCACTTTGTCATGTATTCTTCATCTAGCGTCACCACCCCCATTATAGTAGACTAGAGACGAAGCAAGAGGCCCAAGTAAAGAGATGATGTTAATAAACTTCAACAAACAAGGTCATTAATATTCACATCATAGCAACACTCATTGAGCATGTTGCATGAGAAACGTTTTAAAACCAGACATCAATGATATCAAACGGGAACCTGCCAAATACTATGAATTAACAAAATATGCAGCAACAATATCCTCTGATGTTTATAGCTTCAACAAGTTTTGGTCAAGCTGCCATTTGCTGTTCAGATAAAAAATAAGTATCCTTTGATGTATGCGCAACTCTGTAAAATGCAACAACAACAAAAATCATTTTAAAAAAAATTATTCTATGAAAGGACTTACATTGTATCCAAACAAATATTTGGTTTACAAACATCGTTGTTGCAAGGATTCTAATTTTCAGTAGTTTTGACATTCTTTATAGGATATACACTATTTCGTTGTTACAGCCTTATTGAACATGTACAAATTTCAATGTCCAGCGTAACAAACATTAATGTTTAGTATATATATATATAATACTTATGAAGTTGAGAATCAACATTAGGTAAACACGTGCCCGCATATACCTCTCTAATTAGATGTATCTCACCTCTGAACTCTTTCCCTCCACAAAACACTGCCCAATCATCTCACTGCGCATGTACACATTCTCTATCTTCTCACATGCAATGTATTCTCCCTGTAAATAAACGTCAATTTAAAATGTCTGCCATCATGGTTACTGGACAATGACAGTTATGGATTTATTTGAAGTTTGAGTTAAGTCTCACTTACTGATACGACGTCAATTGGTTAAATTGGATATCCTATTACTTGTTTGTCAATAGACCTCTTTGTACGTATGTTCTTTCATCATAATATCGTATGAATAGAAATTGTGTAACCTTGCACTTCATGAAACCATTTTGTTCTAATCCTTTTCCATCAGAAAGTTTGTATATATATATATATATATGTAATAAGAGAAGAGTTTACCTGTGCTAGTTTGAAGATGTTCTTCTTCCGATCTATGATTCTAAGTGTTCCTTCCTGCAACCGTCAGAAACAAAAAGTTCTATACAGTTGTGTGTGTGTAGAATGTATGTCATTTTAAGCATTTGTCATAACTTTTGGATGCTTGCATAAATTGCTGCTAGATGAACCAAATAGGAGAGCCGTAGAAACAACAGATTTAGATGTGACAGTGATCACAAAAACAAAAGAAAAAAAACAACTGTGCAATTGAATTAAGTTCATTTTGATGGATACACAACTATTTAATTACTTAACTCCCTTTAGGAGACGTTTCAAAATGGATTGCAATGTCAATATCAATCATATCATTTACATAAATCATCTTTTGCCTGAGTTACATCTTAAAGACAGAAAATTGCATACTGAAAAGAAACATCACATTATTCGATTGATCATATTGAACCACTACCCACCGGGCGCCACTCCCCCACATCCCCAGTGTGCAACCACCCCTCCTCGTCTATCGTCTCCTTCGTCTTCCCCGGGTTCTTGTAGTAGCCCAGGAACACGTTGGGGCCTCTGATACACACCTGGTAACAGATACACGTTCGTCAAATAGATGCTCGAGCTTGTATACGTGTGCACACTACATTTAAGTCTTCTCTGGGCGCATATGGTCATTGTTCTATACTACATGGAACGCTGGTATCAATGCAAGTACATCAACCGTTAAAGGTATCCAATAATTATAGAGATGAATCGGACTGAGTAAAAACCAGATGCCAGATGTCTTACCACGTACTAACACAAGGACAAAGAGTCTCTTTCTAATATGATCTTTTCTACCATTTTTACCTAACTGCTTTCTTCAGAGTAATTTGATTTCAATATTGTTTTGCAAAAAAATCAACGGAAAGATTCGCTCTGTGATCTGTATTGATATGCCATAGGAAAATAGCAAAAATTAATATTTTAAAGTATATAAGATATAAATAAAAATACCCCTCCCCTATACAATCATTCCGATTTAGCTATGCCTTTAGTTGCAGCTTTAGTTGAGTTCTAGGCGGTGGTATATCTAAAACTGACTTACCTCTCCTTGGTTGTTCTTGGAGTAGTAATCCATTTCAGGAACATCGAACAGCCGCACCTCGTTACAGGCTAGTGGGGGTCCGCAATGGCCTTAATAATAATTCAGTTGCACATATAAGTTTGTCAATCTGGAATTTAAATTTTCATTCATGCAGTGGTTATTTTGTTTCATGACACTGTTTAGTTGATTTTTAATAAGAGTACAGAAACATGCACTTACCTGACATACTCTCCCCTGGCACGTTGAAAGAAATACCTGCTGAAGCTTCCGTCTGACCATAACCCTCCAGAACCTGGGGTCAAATATATTTAGTTGTAACTTCTTCAGTGTTATGTGCTGCAAAAGCTTCAGGTTTATGTTGCAACTAGAGACAGACTTATCCAGAAAGAAATTAAATCAATAACAATGAAGAATGGTATGATACTACGCTACCTCTTAACACATTGAATGTTGTAAATCAGAAAGTTAATCATGAAGTTGAGGAACATAGAAATACAAGAAAATCTATTTATGCAAATGTTAATTCTATTCATGACTATTATTGACAATCTCTTTACGATAGCACAATCTCTTTACGATAGTTTGCATTTCGATATCAAGGACCTAGCGCAGAATGTCCATCGGGACTCACCAAACAGCCGAATGCCGCCCTCATGAAGTCTAGAACCTGTGGAGACAGCGGAGCGGAACCGGAAATGATTAGTTTGATCTTCCCTCCAAGGGTCTTCTGGATCTTCTTGAAGAGTATCCGGTCCCAAATCGTGTCCTTGCGGATGACGCAGCTGGATAGGGTCGATAATAACACTTTGAAGAGCATTTTGAAGTGGGATTACAAAGGTTAAGTAAGTTGTCGTGATCAATTCTTTAATGTTGGAAAACACGACGTTCTAGGTTATTCCTCATACAAAACATGCTGACGGAATAACATTATTCTCCAAAACTTATGTTTTCAAATGAACATTTTGCTTACCTTATAAAAAAAATAAAACAACGTTAATTGATGCTGTATGTTATGGAAATAGATATGACAGAAGATATCAGTAGGTCCCCGGGCCCGGATTCACCAAACTTTTAAAACATTTGTAAACGTAAGTTTCCTTAAGAATTCTTAGAAGTTTGGTGAATCAAGGGCCTGATGTCCTCTTAAAACCAACATGATCTCGATCTTGGATAATGTATGTTAGTTGGATTTAAATAAAAAAATATGCAAGATTATTATTACATCTTTGGACAAAATATTATAACATTTTCATTATATGTCATTGATTCTTGCATGTACATTGTATGTTTATTTTGATAACAATTGTTTAAAATAGTTATTACAGTTCAGTTACAAAAGGCGACTCACTCTCTGACCTCCGCGAGTTTACTGTTCACTGCCCAGTTGAGAAGTGTAGACTTTATGCGGCTCCCTCTGACTCCGGCCATCACCTTGTTAAAATAAAAAACGGTAACGTGGGATCACGAGAATAGATGTAAACTTGTGCTATCAACGTTGAACAAGGTGAGTTGTGAGTGTATGGTCATGTTGGTCAAGAACAGGAAATTCAAGTTCCAGCACGCTGATTCAAGATTCGATGTCATAAAGATTTGTGTGATGAGTTAATTTCTTATTTTAATTCTTAATCTTATAAACTACTTTTGTAATACAAGAAAATCGTGATTTAAAAGATAATTATTCAAATTCAAGAAACGAAAACGAAAATCACTCCCTCAAAAAAGAAACGCAACCCCTGATTTTATGTAGTGTTTATATCAGTCTTTAACTGTTTATTACACATAGATTATCAAAGATAACACAATGATATTTTAAATGGGGACACAAATGTATGTGTAGTATAAGGTCGCAATCTCATAGGTCTCTATCATACATTCGACGGAAACTAGGGGGCGCTTTCTTCAGTATCTAGTATAAGCGCCACGAGCTGTAATCGCAGCATTGCACCTCCTCGGAACAGAACTTATCAGACAATAAATCCTTTCCTGTGGTATTGTTCTCCACTCATCCTGTAGTGCTGTGGCCAGTGCATCTAACGTCTGCGGTGGTGGTGTACGTGCACGGATACGAGAAGATATTCGATGGGATTGATATCGGGCGACCTGGGGGCAAGGTGCTGGTATTGGAATTCCGTAGGAAATCCACTGTTGCACGACCTCTGTGAGGGTGGGCATTGTCCTGTTGAAACAGCTCCCTCTGTTCGTCGAGTTTTGGAAGGAGGTGTGGCTGTAAAACGTCATTGATGTAGCGTTGGGCCGTCATTTTCCCGGGACTTCTGACCAGGTAGGTGGGTGACCCGGATGATACGATCCTGAGCCGGTGTGGTGATCCTTGGTCTACCACTCCGAGGACGGTTTTCGGTTGCATGGAAATGTCTATAAAGATTCCAAAGTCAGGAGATCGTTGTGTTATGGACATTAAGATGGCAGGCAACTATTCAAAAACTTTGCCCGGCCTGAATCCGACTAATGGCAATATTTCTATCTGCTTTATTCAATCGGGGCATTTTCGACCTTGATTTTTCGGAATAAACGAATTGAATATATTGCCAAACAATGCGTCATTTTATAGGCCTCGGCTTAACTGTTATTTCCTTGATTTGCACATGCAGTTCACTTTTAGCATTATGCACATGACTGTTTCGCACATTCTCGAACAATATCGTATAAAAAGTCAGCGTGCATATAAGGCTACATTTGGGAGCTATTACTAATCAACAGAAAACATTAAGAATACATGACAAAATAATCCAATTTACATTCACCATTTTTGTTCAGAGGATATCAGATAATTAGAGAGGGGTTGCGTTTCTTTATTGAGAGCCTCAGAGTGTATAATTTCTGCTGTCAGGATATGAACATGTCTGTGTAGGATAAAATCATAATGTCTCGAGGTGGTGGCGATACTCCTTAATTCTATTTCAGGATAAAAATGCATAATTTATAAATGTATATATTTTATATACTAAAACGATGTGTTATTCAGATCCCAGTCGACAGGATCAGGTGTGAGGACGGTCTGTGCTGAAGACATCGAGTCTAACTAGGGAAGTTCTGATCACCTGGGAGTCCAGACTGGGGGTAGGATCAGCTGTCACTCTGCTACTTGATACAAGATCGAGACGGCTTATTGCTTATGTTGTAATTGCTTGCACTATATCGATGTACTCTGGGCACATTTCGCTGGTGCCATTGCTTTTGATATCTAGTTGCTTCCATATATTTTGCTGTTTTAAATAAATCAAATATATTCGAATGGACATCGTTTATAGTTATCTTTCATAGTTCTATCAAAAGACTTATAACACAAACTTTATGATTTGATGACTAAACTTCAAAGGTATATTTTGTATATGAAATCGAAGTATCTCAATGTTGATTTGATGTCAAAGAATATCATATTATGAATAAAAACAAAAGAATAACTTTAAATGAAATATAATTCTAGTTATTAGCAAGACATAACTTTGAGATGAAAAGTTTCTATGTGCTTTACATGTTTGGGAGAAATAATATCAAAAGATCAAACATAATTTGCATTCTGTTTTGATGTTCGTAAATCGTAAATCGCTGTGCAAATGTAGTTGCCATTCATTTCAGATGTTGTTATGATATAGCAAAAGGCAAATAGTTGTCACCATAAAAAAAAATATTGTTATTTGCCATTCAAAAGAAGGAAGTGATAATATAGCTTATATGGCAGTTTTTCGTAAATCGCCATTCATTTATGACAGTATAACACTCAATTATATTGCACTCGGCCATTCCAGAGTCAAACATGAAATAACAAACTTTTCTTCATTTGAATAATATAAGAACCTGCTCTAAGTTTTGCATGAAGGAATGTTTCAATCTTGAGAACTTTTCTTCCTATAACTCACTGATTTTGTTGCTACTTATATATATAGTTATGAACGAGGTCAACTATAATATCTATGAACTTTTAAAATGAATAATCTTGGCATATAACATAATGTGAATGAATGTCATTGAGTGTCTGCACGTTGCATATCAGCAATGTGATAGCAGGTTTCATATATTAATATTTAAATGTTATATGCAACTTCCCGTATAAGAAGATTACATACATGTATTTCAGTAATTTTTCTTCCAGTCAGAAACAAATGTGGAATTTTCAATAAGATTTAGTGATCAGTTGTTTATAAATATGGATATATTCGATTGACACATCTTATGTCAATCTCGCCCAAAAGAGTTAAATCATGTCATATACATGTTAATCTTCGAATTAGCCGAGTTGTTATTTAGAAAAGCCTGATTAGATGCAATCAAAGTAAGATGTGCAATAAGCAACGCTGTTTAAAAGTCATCATTTTGCCTACTGAATCAATTCAATTTGTTTTTATTCCGTTAGATCATGGCAAAAGTCTTTTGATGAAAATCACCCTTTCTATGCGAGAAGTGTTTGTGGTGCAAATTTTTGCAATGAGTAGAAGCTGCCTCGAAATGATTTGGTTTTATTCGAACAAAAGTTGGACGAACATTTCATGACTAGATTTGTCTCTTTGGTGAAAATGATCTTATGTGCGTTTCTTTATTTGGCTTCGATTATTAGACTATGACGTTGTCTGTTGATGTACACTCACCTTATCATACATACGGTTGAGTAGCCGGGGTACAGTGGGGAAGAAGGAAGGTTTGAGAGTCTGCATGTCATCAGTCAAGAGTTTGATGTCCCCTGAGTAGAACCCGATTTGTGCTCCCTCAGTGAACAGTAGTATCTGCAGGACACATACATTGTCAGATAATACAAAGCACTATCTACATAAATTCCCGGAAGGATTTCTACTTTCACAACTGCTGCCTAGCGCTAATTGTGACCATGTAAGTCGGTACATCCTATTTCCAGGTACCCATTTAAATAGTTGGGTGGACTGAGCGCAATGTGTATGAAGTGCCTTGTCCACTGGCACATCAGAGGATGAGACCCAGGTTACAAATCCTGCTACATCAGCGTGTCCAGCCATACCCCAAAAGCCTCCCATAACTCTTTATATAACCCAGTGAAAGTCAGTTATAGATTCAAGTCAATAAAAATAAAGTTACCACGTACTCAATATAGATAACATAATCAAAACGCTTCTTTGACAGAATTATAATATTATGAAAATATAAATTTAAACACATCTTTAGGAAACTATTTGTACACAACAAGATTAATATTAGAGAAAACAAATCATAAAAGGTAAAGTTGTTATAAATTAAATTACAACTTATTTGAATGAAATTAACGTGATGTAGTTCTTTTGAAAACAGCTTAGATCTAAATTTATTCTATGTTTCTCTGAGTGAATCAATGACTGAAAATGTGTTTATTTCGATTTCTTGGTATATTCTGCAAACGTCACTCCCATTATGCAAGCAATAAATGTAGGAAATTATTATGTCTGTGAAATACCCCGATAGTCTTACCCAAAAAGGTATTCTCAATGTCAACAGCGTCCCAACTTTTGCGAAAATGCAATGCCAGAAGGAAAATATTCTATTGTGGAAAAACTGCGTTCAATTCTAGACTTTTATCGTAACAATATGGTAACATTGGTGTCACATTTAGCACTTTTTTAATATAAAGAGACATTTCAAGGTTACAATGAAGTCAGATTCTGCAACGTGAAGAAATGGTCCAAGGGATGTAATGATGTACAAATTGCACACACACCTGCATTCCTCGCTCAAACACGTGCGCTAGCGGCAGGTAAGACAGGTGTCTGTCTGTTGGTGTGATGTGCACGTTTTGCTGTTAAAACATGAAAAGAAAAAATAATTATAAATTTCCTAAAAGTTCATTTTATTGACCTGATTGACTCATCAGCGCATTAAAATAGACAATCCTTCAAATACTTGAAAAGAATGAACCACAAAACAATAATAAATTCGTATTATTCACGTACGTGACAATCTATTTATCAACAACTATCAATATAAGAACATAAATAAATAACAGAATGGGTGTTAGTACATCGAGTTGTATCACTGAGATTACAAAAGTTTCATTCATAATGTGGCCTAAATCGTTTTTTGAAACTGATATAAATAATGGAAATAACCTAACTTCTTTGCTGGTAAGTTTACAAGTTATCCAACTTTATATGAAATTCATTTCATGCCTCGTCTTCAACTTCTTTCTAAGGAAAGACCTTATTAAACTTCCATTCCTACATAACTATTTCAATCGATGCTAAAATATGTACCTGTATGTGGAACTTGACAGCACCGATATTACTGATGAGGTTTGTGTGAGACATCATCACACCCTTAGGGTCTCCTGAAACATATATTTAGAAGGACGCTTCAGTTAAGTAACTTGATACGAAAACCAATATTTCATCCGACATTTTACGCTTAACTATTATCGTTAAATACAGCAATCGTCGATAATATGAAACATTTGCTTTGAGACACATTTCGATTTCTTAACTTTCGAAACCTTTAATATGAAAAGTACATTCGCGACAATAGTGACACACTTCCATGTACTCGGTCATTTTATCAGAACATAGAAACAGATTGAAACAACAACAAAAAGTGAGCGTGGCTCACTAATACCCCGACCTTGCATCCCTGACCAACTGAATTATTTTTCACTTCCACTGTAGACGTCTCTTGCACAACATTTGACCCCCGCAAAGAGGAATAGAGAAGAATGAAAGATATTTTGTTCAGCAATTGGTCGGACAAAGTCTTTTCTTCATAAAATAACACTAACTATATGTCTTGTAACTGCATCTTTTCTTTTCATTTCTCCTAATAAGGTGAAAGAAGAATGCAAAATTTGAAAAAATAGGATAAATAGTATTCCGCAGTCAGTCAGACAAATTATTTTATTGGAAAAGGACTATATATGTTCAAATTATGGAAACTTGTAACAAATTCAAATATAAACAAAATAATGTGCCCCCCTCCTAGTAGGGTAGAAACATATGTACACTTTGAAAACAATCGGATGAGTGGTTTTACTTGAATAGGTTTGATAAATTCTGATATCGGAAAATGACTAAGTTTAAAAACATGGGGATTTTTAAAAAAAAACAAATATTAACGAAATTGGTCCGGGGTGTAACAAAATGCTAAGCAACTTTACCTTAAAATGTTAGGGTTTCATGTTGACAGCACTTGGTGTAACACTTTTGTCCGAAATGCAGACTTGCACAACATATTGACAGAGACTAGGAGAGTTTGCATGTTAATTTTCACAAAACATTCGAACCTTATAATGAGGTTTATTTGCCTGGACTAATAAAGCAAAACTCTGTAAAACAGACAATAGTACTTTTTCATGAAAATCCGTTACACCATGAGCGCTGTGAAACTTGAACAGGAAGTTTTACTCTGGCATTTCAATATTTCACGTCTACCTCTTCATTCAAAAGCCCGGGCATAATGTAGTTCAAGTTTCACCCGTTCATGCCAGATATAAGGTTACAAGACATAGTTATTACTTGTTTCATAGGGTTGAAATTAATACGAGAAAAAGAAATATATAATTTGACAGCCTCAGTCATTTTACTGTGAATTGCGAGTGAAAACTAGAATTAATCAGAATATGCAGTATCACATGTAATCTTCTTAACACTACACGGTCATTTGGACATTGACTCATGGCGTTGGATTCAGTGACAATAAGCAAACTTCCATGCTATAAGTGTTCACATTGGCTGAATTTAAACAGAAAGTGTATGGTGCAAATGTTTGCCGCAAAGTGGAGGTACCGGAAACCCAAGAGAACAGAAGTTAGATAATGGATGTATAACTTTGGCTGTCTCTGTGGGGGAGAGCATGTACCCTAGGATACTGTAAAAGACTCACCAGTGGTTCCGCTTGTGAAGCAGATGGTCGCCAGATCAGATGGTTTGGGCAGCTTCAACACAACATTTTATGTGGTTATTAGATAATGAAATAGTTACACCGAGTTAATGAGGGAAACAAGAAAGGAAATTGGGCTAAGAAACATTTTTGCTGCTGGTTTCAAAAGAGTGAAAAGGTTATTTTCTCGGGCTAAAATTTAAGAGGCCTCATTCGATCCAAATCAGCGATACTAGGAATTTTTATACTGTGCATAGCTACTGGGTAGTTGACGAAAACAATATTTTCAATAATACCGATGTTCATTTGGATATTGTTCAGACTGGCCATAGATGACACAGATGAACCATTCAGATTCTCAAAGAGTGCATCTTGTTGGTATAAAAACACCAATCAAACCTTGTATAGACCGTAATACAAAAGTTCTCCGAACATCTGAAGTTTGGTAACCGGACTAAATAGATGTACGGTTCAAAATATTATGGAGCTTCAAATACAAAGTATTTGCACAGAAACTGTCTTTGAAAGTGATCATCATTATTAAATTATTTTTTTGATTCAATTTTTATAAGGTGTTTGTCAGAGGCAACTTACCTTCAGATCCTTTGGGTTTTCTTTACCAAGTTCCTGAAAGGAGATTTGATATATTTAAAATTGTCGATTTAGATATTTAAAATTATTATGTCATGCCATGGTATAGTATGGTTAGTATATGCGGTTATATACATGCAATGCTTATAAATATGCTAAAATATAACTATTTGCTTCATGTATATGATAGAAAGACAAGGAGGGGAGCACATAAGATTTCCTCGAACATAAGAACCAGATACAAGACGCAGTTACAATTTACAATCATATTTTGGACCATTCGCGTATAACCCCTGTGAAAACGATGGACATCATCAGTTCAGTCACCTTCTTAACAGCTTTGCCAGGTACCAAAAAAATTATGCATTAAAAAGATAACCAGTACGTGAATAAGATACTGCATTACATTGGAAAAACTGTGTCATCTACTTTTCTAGTAGATTATATCAAACTGTCACTATTACAAAATGCGGAAGTAAGGTTTTTGGTAATTTCATATCTTTGCTCACGACGACCTCTTGTGAGGAACCATATATGGCGGTAACGACGACTGTTGGACAACTATATTTGAGGAGGTCTACATAACGTACCTCGTATGATCTTAAGGAACCAGACTGACTCTAGACAACTACATTATAAAACTGGATATTACAAAAAACGTACCTCGATCTGTTTGAATGTGACCATCTCTATGCCATGTTTGTCTGCCGTCTCTCTGTTCTGTGTTGAGATCTTCTCCACCATGACCAACAGCTTCAGACACGGGATGTGGTCAGCCTGGTCCAGCAGGAGCTGGGCTTTAGATGGACTGTCACACAGGACCGTGCTCAACTCGCCTGCAGTTGGAGCAGTATAGAATATTGTACTCGGAAATATCACTGAATGGGTTCCACGACTCATACATACTTAAAGCTAGCACGTGCTCCATGGTGATACAAATGTGTTCCATGAATGATAAATATTTTACTCAGAAATAACACGGAATAATCCACGACTCATACATCATTTAAAACGTGTTCAATGGTTGATGAAATGTGTTCCATGAATAATGCAGAATGCGTTTTATGAATAATGCAGAATGTGTTCCATAAATCTCACAGTTTGACTTTAATCGGCGTTAATCGGAGTTAATCGGCATGTGTTCCGTGAATGATACAAAGAGTTCCATGAAAATAGAGAATGTGTTCCTCGAATAATACAAATGAGTTTCATGAGTAAAACGGTATGTGTTCCACGTATTATACCTTATCTGTTCAATGAGTAAAACAGTTTGTGTTCAATAAATGATAGCGAATATGGCCAATGAGTAATACAGATCTTGTTATGTATATAGAATGCCTTTAACCATTTATTAATGATCAGTTTGAGCACCACAACGTCACCTATTGTTAAACAACGTCATATTTGATATTCCGAATGATAAGTCAACAACGTTCTCAACTTTATGGACAACATGAACTGAACAAAAAGCTCAAATAAACACACGTCGACGTTTTATTGGTTTTGGAAAGACTTTTTCACAGAACATGTTTATTAAGGGATGTACATATTGCTAAACTACAACGGTTATTCTCCTCTAAAGATCCCTATAAAATAGGTCCAATGCAACAGAGGCTACTCGTATGAATTTGAGTAACTTCTGGAAGGCAATTCTCAAATCGTTACTGATAATCTACACGTCGTTGAAAGAAATTCGGGAACACTCGAATAGTACTCATCATTTGTTGCATGTGCGGCTCACAATAAAAGCAATTTAAAGAAGTTAAATTTATACTTAATCTAATAAACATGCTTGACATTGGGTTACTGATTTAAACATAAAAGACATTTTCTTTACTTGATTTATTTTGTAATTTTGAAACTATTACATCTCATTCTTCTGAGAAAATATCTTTATCGGACTTTTCACTATAAGGAATTTCACTGAAGACAAGATTTCATCATTGTGCTCACTTATATGTTTGAAGGACATTTTGAATATATTCCTATGGTTCTTTAAAGTAGCATATATGAACTCACACTGGTTAATAATGTAGATAGAAGACTTGATGCCCAACGTGTCGTAGAGAGGGACTGTCACCATGGAGTACATGTTGTTAGCTTGCTCAGCCACTGTCCACTGTAAACAAGTATCATCAAAATACCGAATTATTGGTTTGATCATGCCATTTGCGCTATCAAGAGCGAGCAGAGAGCATAACTTACTAAATCACTAAAATCGTGCCAATAAATGGTATGGGACGAACATTGCAGATTTTCGTCGTCGCATGAAAAAGATTTAAAATCTTAGATATTTTATGACGAATTAGCTTTAATTATGATATCACATGTGACGAAAACTTGAATATTTGAAATTCCTTGGGTACCATCTATAGAATATGAGCAATAGTGTCAATATAATAGGTAATTTTTCTGTCGTTCGTCAAAAGCCTATATAGCATAGTCAACCAAGTATTTCTGAAGAAGTGGAAGAAGTCAAACACATTTTGGTTTCGTTGATTACTGTCCAAAATATGTCACCTAAATTATACTTGCTTTATTTACCAAACTTGGCATAGATGATCCCCTAGATCTGCCTATTACAAGTTAAACCTCAATCTGTATTTCATTGTGATGGCTTTCTAGGAATCCGTTCAAACATACAGTGACTAAATCATGAAGACATATAACCAATCAGTTACATGTATTATAACGTTATTCTCACTTCAATGAGGTTCCTACTGTAGATGCCGACCCGTGTGTCAGTGCCGGGTTTGAGTCCCTTGTGGATTAATCCTGAACCGTAACATCGAGCCTTCTCGTACACCTGCAGATGAAGTACCTTGATGAAGCTTTAACTGATTTTAATCGAAATATTCATAAAATGTTTAACATCAATTAAATCTTTTATATTGAAATAAGGTTTCATTATTAACGTATTATAGGTTAGGTTGAACGTATTTGAAAAGCGACCCGCTTTAAACGGTTTAGCAAATGTTAATCGTGATTGTTGTTTAAGTTAATAAAATATTTTACTTCCTTATGAAGTAGACTACGTACGATTAATAGCAATCAAAGAGAAAATCTTAAGATAAAAATGACCCATTTTCTGTATGAAAAAAGCTATACTGAAGGTACATGGAATTAAGTTGACATCTTGCATATAATATAAAATGTAAACATATATAATTAAGGTTATGTTTTCAATGTTGAGATACTGTATGTAAAATAAATTGTAAACATTTATGGTGATGTTTTTCAACCTGCTTGTATGTCAGCCATTCATACTCTCTGTTTGGTCCTGTCCTAGCCCCCAAACACGGCCCATTGTCTGCAACATTGAAGCAGAACATGTATGATGGATGTACTGTTTGTTGGTTGATATCATATATGTTTATATATAATAGATATTCATATACAAATTCGTCAAAGGTTTTCATAATAATGCCTCGTCAGAATATACATTTAGACATGAAATACATATTACATTTGTGTAGTATTTATAACAGAGTACGGTAAAAAAAAAAGTAAATCAATAGAAATATTTAAACAACTTATATGTTTTTATGTCAGTACAAAGCGACGTAATGCTGATAATGTTTGATTAAATGTAATGTAAATTTTATGTGAGAAATTAAATAAAATAAATAGACAAAGTAAATGTATTAATAAGGGTAAGCTTAGTTTAAGCTGGTTAAAGTCTTTTAAGTAAAAGTAAATGAGGGCCTGTTGTCTAATCGTTTAAATGGTTAGTTAGACCACTCGCGCTACGCGCTCGTGGTCTAACTAACCATTTAAACGATTAGACAACAAGGCCCGAATGGTCTAACTTACTTAGATCATGGTCACAAACGTAATTCATAAAACGTTATGTTAAATCAAAAGTTGATATTATTTTTGTTGAAAAGATTGCGAACTATTTGACAGCGACCGTGTCACACAAGTAATTGACATCAAAACAAAACCACGGAGCTCGTGAAATTTGCGTTAGGACGCATTCTCACGAGATGCACGTGCAGCTTCACTTTTGACATGCGCATGCTGTGATTTTGTCATTTGGGTAAAGGACATGGCAGGGATCGGACGTATATTGACAGCTCTAGCCTACGCATGTTGAGCCTTAGAAAAGAAGTGGTGCTTGTGAATATGTGAGTATTAAAACGATAAACAAGTAATTAACACAAATCGTTTCACAAAACAGCAGTCTATTCAGCAGTCTATTATTTGAATGCCATATTACAATACATGTATTAGTAACTGGCGACGTGGCGGACAATTTGACCGTTTGAATAAGAACTGTTTCATATATACTGTTCGCAATTGTAACCTCGCTGTAAACATTGTAAAATCTGCGTTTGAAATGTTGTCATTCCATAACTGAATAAAGATATGAATGTCTACAGTCCTGATAACGGTGTATATTTTATTTACATGTGTCGAGGAAGCACTGATTAGTCATCTCAATGCTATTTCACGAGTGGCTTAAAAACGGATGACGGATGACGGAATTCGACTGAGATCCTACGATATGCATTTAAAGGGTACATTTTGAAATCAAGCCATACATGCCTTTCTGCTTAATGACCTGAAATGCTGCTCAATCTGTAAAATCAGTTTTATGTAATAAAATGCATATTTTTGTTATGTTGTTTCTAATAGAAGCTTTTTGATCACGACATAGTCATGCTCTTAAAAAGTAGTTCCGTCCGTGGTCTAACTGAAAATGAGGTTGGTTAGACCATGGGTCACAACAAAGCAGCCATGGTCTAAAGTCCAGATATATAATCCAACAAAGCATGCATTACAAAGTATGTGCGGCAGTTCACTTGAACATTAAGTGACCAATATCTATTATTCACATAACAACATACCCGATACCCTAATACCCCTCTGGAAAGCCTCATACAGTGTGCGCACATCTTCATACAGGAAGTGCATGAGTCCGGATTCACTTCCGGTCTCTGGTCGCTTGTATGACGTCACCCGGCTCCCATCCTAAGATTTGGAAAGCAACAAGAATACTAACATTTGATTTTTTTTCAGTGTTTAACAATTTCAAATTCCAATGCATCATCTGAGCACTTACAAACCTTCTGATGTCTTGGGCGGGTTAAGTGACATTGGATAGTTAGAAAGTCAATGTTTTCGACAAAAACATTATCAATGATTGCTTTTCTATGTAATATAGGTTGCTGTAACATTATAAGACAGTCGAAACAATTCGTCGAAAAATCCGAAGCTGTACTCACTAGGAAATAAGTAACTTATATCGTTATAGTAACCGTACGTTGTTTATAATATGATAGGATTGCTAAACATTAATAGAGATCCTAGTTGTGATAAATCATTATCAAAAAGTAACTTTCTAACCGAAACAATATTTCATCATAGATATGATTAGATGTACATTGGGAGGTAAGCATAACATAAATAGAGGCACTAGTTATTATAAATCAATACCAAAAAGTAACTTTCTAACCGAACAGATAATATTTCATCATAGAAATGATTGGATGTACATTGGGAGATAATCAGAACATAAAGAGATATCCTAGTTAAAATAAATCAATACCAAAAAGTAACTTTCTAACCGAACTGATAATATTTTATCATAGAAATGATTAGATGTACATGGTTGGATAATCATCCTATAATCCTTAACATGCAAGGTCTTCTATTATGAACATTGTGTCATCAAACCTTGGACTGATAACACTGTTCCAAGACAGTTCATAACCTTTCCTATCCCGTGCTGATATCACCGATATGTTATCGTTTGACCACAGTGGATTTAACTGTCAAACAACGCTGACAATGTATAAAAAGGCCTTATCTATGTCATATGGGCTAAGAATAATAGTTCGGATGTATCATACAAGAGAAATAGTTTCCCAGGAAATTGTCGTATGTCAATTAAGCAATAACTTAGGGGACAGAGATTTTATTACATCGCTTAAGATCTATAACAATCGTCGACACCAGCGTGTCAACATCACAGAGACATGAAGTCCCATTGTTGATAACAATCCTATATGCTGGAAATACAACAAGATTGAAAATACAAAACTAAAAATTGTACACCTAGTTGTCGAATAGGCTTATGCTGTGTGATATCAGTGTTTATCATTTGCCAGTTAAAGATATCACCTTCATAATAATTTTGAAGTTAACCTGAGCTGTGGCCAACTCACGTGATGTCATAGTCGCTATGAATGACGTCATGGTGGTCGTAGTCTTTACTTTGACGATATATTTCACCAAATGATAGATAAAATACGTATGTCAGTCCTGTATAATAACAATTTTATGAAACTCGTCAAATACATATCCATTTACATCATGCTTCATCCTACATTAAAACACAGTTGGTTCTTTACACGAGCATATACACTCATGTAGCAGGAAGCTCGGTTTATAAAAACATTATTTAACGGGACGTCGTTTAGTAATTTCTAAATATATAAATGAAACTGTATGTACATAAGTGACTCTCTACCTCGAGTATTGTCGACTGATTTGCCAGGTCGACCGGCGGGTCGATGGGTCGAGGTCGTGAGTTCATGTAGTAGCTAGCGGTGGCAAGTCCGACAACTGTGAGGGCACCCACTCCTATGAGTCCCACGTGCTCCTCGTACAGGGACAGTAGGCTGCTCGACTCCTCTTTGGACATCCTGCAAATCATTTCGGACATATTTGAGAATCCTTATCTTGTCATAATTTTAACATGTGCATGATTTAATAAAATTGTTTCGACAAAGTCATGTCCCGCCATCCCGGTGGCACCTGTAAGTGTTATGAGAGGAGTTAGTTTGTGCGACAGGCTGCCAATTGTTGAATTATTGCCTATAAGGCACAAAATGATAACTGCAAAATGCAATTACAGTATGGGGTAATACAACAAGGCAGTTTTCATGAGCAATTTCAATAACAGTATATATACCTCTAATTGCATGTTGATTGAAAAATATCTCGTCTAATTAAGTATATAAACTGCATATTTATCGTTACTTAATTCTTGTTTATAAACGAGTACCCACTTTAAATATATGTTATCGTCATGTTCTCTGTGTAATATATCCCATTCCTTTATATAGTGCAGATGTTATATGTCTGTTGAAAATGCTATTAAAATAGTAATGTTCACATTCGTTCATGAAATACAATGTATGTATTGTAACATATGGTGCAATTACATTTATTTAATGAATACATTGATATAACAACGGCAGGTGACATAAATAACCATTATTCCCACATGTAGACCTATCATTTTGAAAACAAACAAACAAACAGAGAACATCTATTACACAAACATACCATATTTCGCACAAATAAATCATGACGTAAAAACATCGTCACAGATTGCAATTTGGATAGAATCTATAATTAATAAAAACTCCCTTCCTTAGAATACTTCAATAAGACTTTTGAGTTTCAAAATCTAATTTTATAATACACTTAATTTCATCTTACAATTTGAGTATTTACTTAAATATAAATACCATAAATTTTGGTCTGTAAACTGCCGTCTAAAAGAAACTTTACCACATTTGTAAACATTCTGATTAAAGAAAAAAAAATAGTAACGAGTTGAAACGAAGTACTTCTGATTTATCCACCATATTTTGTTAATAGCAACCAATCAAAATTAAAGGGGGTGGTGATGTGTATTATCCAAGACGTCACTTGAAGCATCGTTTGCGGTGGTCGAAAGTCACAAATATCAGCCTTCATGAAGTGAAGAAACAACTGTATTTATGTGTTTCTGGGTTATCAAAAACCATCATCACCTTTCTGTGTTGCCGCATTATGTTACCAATAGAAATGAAGGAAGAATAGCGATTCTTGTAACAAGTGTACTTATTGGTAATTTTGTCATTTTTCAAAGAAGATTCACAATATTTTGCCCATCCTATCTCCGGGTACGAACGTTACGCTAACTCCACTAATCTGTACCCTGGGCTCAGAAGCTAGATTCTACTGATTGGCTATATCCCAGGTCGGGCCGCGTGAGCGAATCTAGCTTCTGAGCCCAGGGTACAAATTAGTGGAGTTAGCGTAACGTTCGTACCCTGAGACAGGATGATTTTTTTTATGCCGTTAGCCTCTTTTTACGTGTTTTCTTTAACTAAGGGGTAGAGTTAGACTCCTTAAGGATAGTTCTAAAAGTTTTGCGTCACATGTTCAAGCACCAGTATCAAGGTCACGTGATTTTGCAATTTTCACAAAAATGCATTGAAATTGCACAATTAAAAGTTTTAAGGATAAAAGTTAAAGTTTCAACATTGTGAGTTCAACTGACACCGTCATTATTATATAGGTTTCGATATTTCATTTTGATAATTGTAAAGTTTCATTGGACGTCAGTTTATAAACAATTCAAAAAATGTCGACGCTGGTACCAAAGTTATGCATTGAAATTGCACAATTAAAAGTTTTAAGGATAAAAGTTAAAGTTTCAACATTGTGAGTTCAACTGACATCGTCATTATTATATAGATTTCGATATTTCACTTTGAAAATTGTAAAGTTTCTTTGGACGTCAGTTTATCAACAATTTTGAAAAATGTCAACGGTGGTACCAAAATTCTGAAATGATAATAGCTGTCGTCAAATGCAATACTTTTCGTAACCATTTATACATGTCACTCATCCCTATTCGTAAACTGCGTGTAGGTGATGAATGACTCCACATCATGCAAGTTTTGAAATACAGTTTTGAAAGCAGCATAGGGACGATAAGAAATATTTTTTTCAATATAGATTCAAAGTAAGGTTGGTAAGCTGTGTGCACGGTCTAAGGTAGTGGTTGCATGACTAATTGGGTGCTGGTTAGAATCCAAGAAAGGGTCTCGATCCGAACAGGATATTAAAATTTGTTATATTTGCAGATAGCATGATCCCCAGTATATCAAAGTTTTAGAAAATATATCAAAATATTTCTATATGAAATGTCTTTCCACATTATTGCAAGTAAGGGTTTGTTCCATGACACAGTTTTTTGTATAAAATGGCTGAATTACGTTGGAATGAATGCTCATGGGAATATTTGTGAATTTGTTGCATATGTGCTGTAAAACGGCACTGCTCCTTACGGATAGATGCTTTCAAAGTTCTTGTGTATAATGTCTGCATGTTTAGATGATCAAGTTCCAATTCAAGCGAGTTTTATGATATACAATATAGACCATAAGAAATCAGTCCTTAAATAATCTGTTCTCAATTTAGACGCAATAAGCGAGACCGGATTTCGGCCATCTTATGTCTGAGTTACATAACACTCACATTGGCTTAGACTGATATTGAGTCTCTGAACCAATATGTATAGGATCATTTATGAATCCTTTACTTCACATGAAACATACCATAGAGTTTTAACTCATACCCCATTGGACAGACTATTTAAGTCGATATGAAATCTTTTCAGTGAATAAGTAGCTGTTAATGGACTTCAAAACATTTAGATTCTTGAATCTGGGTTGGACTGTAGCTATTCTGCGTATTTTGTGCTAAAATAGGTTTGGAGCAACTCGAAGTAGATATCACATGATCAGAAGATTAATAAGATATTTTGGTTTACCATTTTTTCTCGGGAAATTTAAAACAGTTACATGTACTTAATGAAATCATTGAAAGGCGTGCTATACTCACCACTACTGACAGCAACAGAGCTGATCTACTCTCTGCGCTGGGAGGTAACTCAGTTACAATCTAAATTGACATTTACCCCAGTTTCACCATTATATCAATTTAAAACCGGAAGTCGTTACGGAATGTCATGTGATCTACATAAATCCTACTCATCAAACGTCAAGATTGCATTTTACAAATCATGTTGCGATTTTTATAAATAATTCCTTTATGAAGCTGTATGTCCGAAAAAGAGTAAATATTCGATGTTTTTGATGTAACTAGATAGTCATCTTTCAAATATAAAGTCAGTTCATCTTTCTACATGCATGAGAGAACTTTGGTTCCAATTTTAAGACACATATTATGTATTTTGTGGATTTCGGGGGTCACTTTGACCTGGACATAGTTTACAAGCCTGTATTAGCGTGTTCAAGGATAGTAAACATACTTGCTAGCTGTTAAGCCTTGCGGTGTGAACCTTAGGCCACAACCTAGAAAAGGTTGCAAAATTTGAAGGAAAAAAACTTATTCAAGTTCTGAGAGATTTCGTGTATTATGTTTCACATTGCTGCTGAAAGTTATTGTTCATAGCTGTGACCCAGTTTTCTTTAGTTAACGGGGGTTCTTTCAGCCACATGTGCTTTTGTAATATTACCAGGCTCCGTAATCGTAATCAGGAAACAAAAACACATATAGTTGTCGAAGCACAAATATTGTTCAGCTAAGATTTATTTCATACGAACTCCTGAAATATAGGTCAGGAAACTTTACTTTATAAATATTTTGTCCAAACAATAACGATCGTTGAACTGTTGAGCTAACAATATGCATAACGAAGATGATGTCATGTCCCTATCTATAGTATTGCGTTAAATCTTCAAGTCACATGTCAAACATTTTGTGTATGTTCTGTCAACACTAAACAGAGCTTCGAGTCACCGAGCTGATATATAAGAATTGATTGACTGTATCTTTCGTTAACGTAATATCATAGAAAATAGTGACTTGCAGTGGTAATAGCGACAGTGGTATTAAAATTCATTTAAGAACTAAATCGTAATGTCACTTGTATCGTTTTGATGCATTTGATTCTAAATGAACCCAAACAGTTATGCAAAGTAAGATTGAAAATTGATATATATCTTTTCCATACCTGAATAATCCGTGTCCACTCCAAGTATAGATTTAACGGAATTGTGCACAGCTTGTCCAGTTGGCGAAGATCAAAGGGCAACACTCTTGGTCATGTATGTACCTGAACTATGAAGGATAAAAGCACGTGTTTAAGTGGGCGTGTCGGTTGCGATCCCTTGAATCAGCAAGTATTAAACAATGTTGAGAACACCTTTAGAAGTTTAGAGCTTGTGTTGACAATACCACGTGTAATGTTGACTCCACCGATTGCATACCATTACGTTGTACACGACAACATTTAAACATCGTACGCTCCTAAGACATCAAGATATTTGCGAATCTATATCTACATGTGATATACAAGCGCCTGGTGCGATAGGAATTCCCTTTGTCAGTTGAATGATTAAGATACGTTATCAACGCAGCACTTGGCCTACAACTTACAGGATTCGAAATCTTTTCAGATATATGATCGACTAAACTTAAAGTTTGATAACTGAAACCAGCAGGCAATTTACTTCCTTATGCCAATTTTAAATGACTTCTTGCAAGCGACAGTGTATAAGCGATACAATGTTTTACTGAACTCACATATAATGCTTTAAAAACTAAACCTTTCCATGCATCCCTTGTGAATGGCAAACATTTCCGGACTGCGATTAAATTGAAACCGGGCCGTACACTAGAGAAGTAGTATTCTTCATGCTAATGTTGACAAATTAAAGCAATCATTTGATATAGTCTAATGTAATAATATATTGATATAATAGTATGACGAGTTCATTCATATTTTTAAATAAGCATAATTTGCAGTGTAGCTATTTATGAAACGAATGCATTCAACATTTGATTATTCACTGAAATGATCGCTTTTTATAACTAAAAACATCTCAAAACTTCCTCGAAAATCTACTTGTCTTTTCTCAAACATGATTTGTTTTATGGATAAATCTTCTTTGTTTTGCATAATCTGTAGAGCACCTATCTCTGTTAACGATTGTATTTCAACAACGGATTCTATCATTTACTAAATCGTTCCTCGAAAACTCCTAGAAAATCTAGATAAGATCTGTTTTCAAATGTGAAAAGCATGTATAAAAGGAAATAATCTAAAATTCAAGTTTATCAAGTTGTGCCTGTCCGCGTTTTCAATAAAACTATTCATGATAATTATTCATATTTAAAGGGAAATGTGATGTGTGTGTAAACCATACGATGAAATGTATATGAGTACAAATCATGAAAGGAAACCGGACATGTATTAAAATGGCAAACCGTCCTTTTCCGATTTTTGAGAAATTTCACTATCAAGCACATGTCTGTTTCTTGCAAATTTATTTACACGTTATTGTTTTGATCAAATCATTATTATTATCACAGAAAATGTGAAAAACAAGGTCCCCTATGATATAGATATCTAAGTTCTTGAGTATTAAATAACAATGATATAAAATTACTACAGGCAGTTGTATATTTGGCCTCGTACATCTAACCGAATAAATCGTATTTGTTTTACATGTAATACTTTGATACGGTTGACTTAATCATCTTGTTACGATTAGATATACATGCATGTGTCTGCCATTGTACGTGTTTACATAAGATGTTTTAGGTATTTCAATTTACATTGTAATATAATAAATTTTGTAACCGATGATTGAATTTAACAACTGGATGCAACGTTCAATTGATAATACACATATCATGTTAGATTATAATTACAAGCACTGTTTGTAATGACAATTTAAGAATAAAATGTTTCAGAAAATTATCCTTTTGATTAAACGTTTTCACTAATCATTACTTAAGTAATAATTGAATTGACTAGTCTCAATTCTTTTATTCGGTAATAAGGCCATAAGCCCATGCACAGATAACAATCTTAGTGTGACATATGTCTATCATGTCTAACATTTCTCAAACATATGCTTCCTTAATGAACTTTCCTAAGTACATATTAAAAGTGTATCAAACTTATTCATATTCGTTGAAATACAATAATACTGTGGGATATATTTTAATCTAAGATGAGAATATAATGGACATTTCAGAAGGAAGTGATACTCATCTTCTATGCAACCTAACGCACAAAATATACATATCCTATCACAACGTGCAATGCCACATCGTCTGCCAGTATTAATCATTAAGGGAAGTTCACCAATTCGTAATAAACATAAGAGTCTTCTATATTCCCTCACTGGGATTACATTTAGATAATATTCTACTGATAACACTGATTTATATTCTTTATAGCTAGATAACTTACTTGATTCACAAATTCTAGAGTACCAATCTCGAGTATTACAATCTTTAAGTCGTTGTACAAAGGTATTGATAAACAAAGTACTATCACCAACATCCTGGGTAATCCATACAAAACCAAATCCATATAAAGGGAGACATGGATAATTAGGAATGAACAACTTCTTTATTCTCATCATAGCGACGATTTGGCATAGATTCATAAGCTTGTTCTTCTATCAATTTGTTTTCTTTTCTCGCCGCTAATGGCTGAAATATTGCCCAAGCAGAGTAAAACAATAATTCACTCACGCTTTCTTTACAATTCCAAATCCTACGTACAATGCCACAGTATTCTTGAAGAATAAAATATAATAAAAGACATTTTATTCTGTACTGAAGTTCATAGATAAATATTCATAATAAAAGTAGTGATTGTTATCGGTTGTATGAGTGTCGATATTTATGTTACAGAGCGTATTGTTTATTGTTATATCGCAATCTAAGAGATTGGTCATTCCGTCAACTAAATTAGGTCAGAGGTAGTCCATAAAATAGGTCATTTTGGCAAAGACAGTTACAGGGAGATAACTCCGTGAGTCATACCAACACCATCACTGTGAAACGATAATGTGTTAAAGCGGGAGTTTATAAAGGTGTATGATAAATGAAACTTACAAATGAGAATTCCGTTTCAATAAGACCTTCCTCAACAAATTTCAACATAAGTGTCCATGTTTATATTTGTTGTTGCAACATCTAAAATGAATAAAATCCCTGAATATTAACTTACAAATTCGTGATAGAAAACGTCAAAGGAATCATTTTGAAGAGATTGATGATCAACACAGACAGAATGTGTCTACAGTACTCAGGAGGAAGTACTTGTGACGTTAGCACTGAATAAACCTCCAAGGGAAGAAAATAAAGAAGGTTATATTAGGAAAACTAATTTAGTACAAATTTGGAAGAAAATAGAGGGCATGTCTTAATGTAATGATTAATTGTATAACTGATATTGATACTGATAAAAAAAATTCTCAGAAAAATCAGTAGAGTGAAGATGTAACAAAAGTTTTTTAGATACAAAAAAGTTTTCAAGAAATTTAAAAATGGTTTTATCTGGGAACAACTTGAAAATCTATTCTTAGAAGGAATTTTTTCGTCGACGTGTGGAACAAATACACGATTTAAAATAAAATCACCATGAAGGTTCGGTACTTCGAAAGAAGAAGAAGACAAACATATTCTATTTACGTGACATATGTTGTTATAAAATATTTGGAACATTTACAAAATCAATTTAAAAAACAACATCCAGTCTTAAAAGGCTTTTGAAGTTCGTTAAAAATCTAAAAAAAATATTTTTTTTAAATCAAAATTATACATTGTTAAAATGGTGTGAAAAGAGAGTCACATAATTGTATATAATACAAGTGATAACTACATGTTAATAGTGTAAGTTTTTACTGCATATTGACACTGGGTATCGCTGATGTCGGATATTGAACATCAAGGTTACGTTCGGAAACACTGGACATCGCTTTTATCGGGTAGTGTCCGTCAAGGTTCAGTTAGCCAGAATCTTAACCTGTGATACGTCACAATGGTTCACCTGAGTTCAGATTGCCATACCTTCTCATGTGACAGACACCCCATACAGGTGAGAGACAATACGATATCTATAATACATACCTGTATACAATATCTTAACGGAGAGCTGTGGATGCTGCTACGGTAAGATGATTTATTTGTCTTCTAAAATATTTCGGAGAAATTACGATGAAACTCTCTGCAGTTTAACCTTGACATAGATGGGTGTACGGTGTTATTTTTGAAAGGTCGAGTTCCTTTCCTGCAACTTAGACGTATTCCTGATGCTCACCTAGACGTTAAAAATACTTCAAATTTAGATTTGTATGTCTATAAGGTAGGGTATTGAGTTTCATTAATTGTGTGCAATTGTTTTCAGGCCATTCAGTAGTATATTACTCATTATGACAACATTTCATTTCAACTTAATGTTACTTAATGGCCGTTTGTCTTCACAGATGCTGTTTGTGCCATGTGTATATGTATGTATATGTTTAACTTGTGACACTTAAATAAACTTTTTCTGTCTGTCTGTCTGTCTGTCTGCTGTTCAGTTGAGGTTTACCGCTCCAATACACAAGGCACGCCAGGTGACCCAGTGGCTGAAAGTTTCATCTGTTGGACTACACACTGTGTTGGGATTTTCATGGTCATAGTAAGTCTGTTTACATATGATAAGAAAGGCTGGTCAAATATACTGAGAAGCTTGTAGGGTGATTTAATGCTTTTTCTGTGTAAAGCCTGAATTCAAAACGATTTTCTGTTTCGTACTCCCCCATATTTGTCACTCTATATCTAATCATACATGTAGTTGTTCGTCTTCAATGATCTTTTATTATCATTATTTTCAAGTTCGGAGTGTTCTGTAGTTCTCATATCCCTGTCTTTTTTTATTACGTGAACATTGAATTTCATTTATTGACACAAAATATTGATTGATTATTATTGATCCGCAAAGGAACTTAAATAGTGCCATAATTCAGAATACGTTGTATAAGTGGAATATGTCAAAAGTCATAATGGTGTTGTTTTATCGAACGGTACACGTACTGATTGTGTTTGAAAAACGCCATTTCGATACAAATCATATACATTCCGTACCAACATAAGGATTAATCGTGATATTTGATCGAAAAATGGACAAAGAAGCACGGCTGTCGCCAACCAGGCAAATAACTCAGACAAATGTTAAATATGTTTTGGCATAATAATATATTTGACAGTGTCTATGTTACTTGGATTCGAACTCATGTTTCTGACCACAAAAACGGCTTTCAACTTTGTAAACAACAACATGTCAGATATCTTTATTTTTTGGATGGATTATGCACGTAAATGAGACTGATGTTTTAACAAAAATAACTATCAGTTCATCTGACCTTTAGGAACATGTCAAAGGGATATTAACAACAATTATACAAGGAGTACTTCGTTGCAATGTAAAGCTTCCTGTGGATAAAGTTGAAAAATGCAGCAGGAAATTGTGGTTATTATTATTTTAATACTCATTCAATTTAACACTCATTTAGTTGTTTGAATGGACATTTGTGTCAAAAGATCTGTCTCTGTAATTAGGTATTTACTAAAACACGCTTACATGTACATCCCTGTCAAAATAGAAAGCTTCCATGCATGATTGTTTTATTTCTAAGTTTGACCGTACACAAGCCTTTAATAGTACACCAAGCTTTGACCGTACACAAGCCTTTGACAATGCCCCAAGCTTTGACCGTACACAAGCCTTTGACAATGCCCCAAGCTTGGTTATCATTCCGTCATCTTCGCTCCTATCCAGTATCTTATAATCAACTTAGTGAAGCCAGGTCAATACTCCGGTGTCAAATAACATCCAAGTGGCAGTTGATACCCTTGTGGTGGACATATAGAACCTTAAGAGAAAAATACTTGGTTCGTAATATTTTGTATATTTCTTATAGATTGTTGTGTAAATGTAGGCAAATACAAAGAAGCATATATATATCCTAGTCCTAACTATTAATTTTGTTATAAAGGGAAGATGGGATTGTGATGAGTTGTGTAGCAAGTATTGTGTTTCGGTCCGATTATCACGTACTCTGCTTGCCCGCATCTGATTACTTGTTGTCTGTTTAGAAATGCTTGTTTACATGTCTTCCCGATTTAACACTCATTATCTATTGCAAATAGCTAGATTAATTCCGGATGTGAAGATAGTGTTTATATAAACATACCATAATTGAATATTAAAATACAATAATATTTTTCTTCGGTCAGGTCGTATGTCCCCAATGTGTGTTTTAACCTTGATTTATTTTTTTCAAAAGTTCCGAACCAATGACCCATCGTAGGAAATAGGACGTATAAGAAGTGGTTTTAATTTTGAGTTTAAATTCACATAATTGTTTATACCGCTTCTTGCAGACATATTCACACTGGCATTCACTCACTGACATTCTTTTACTTTTATTTTTGCTCTCAGTGTATAACCGTTTTTGACAAATTTCTTCATTGCATGGTTCGAGGTTTAGTCTTAATACCGGATATACGAAAATGAACTTACAAATGAAACGTATTGAATGGGCATGAAATTCAGAGTTTTAACGGGTGTCAATCACGGTAAATTGCAAAATAAAACAGAAAGCTATTCAGAATAAATTATCAAAAAGACGAATTGAATTTATAGCACTAAACTTACTTTTCTGTTTGTGACAGCGATACGTGTCATTCATGCTTCATCTTATACGTGTGATATTGACATGTGTGGCATGTGTTACAAGTGCAATTTACTACTATAGCATGTTATTAACACATTCATACCAACCTGAAAGACTCCTCTATAGTACACACATGTGCACGTGGTAATATTAGATTGGGTCTATTTTCTTTTGTGTGTTTTTTTTTATTTGAATTTAATACATTATTGAAAGCACTCAACGATCTGTGAAATATGAAGTTCTAAGTTGATAAGAAAGGTTCCATAATAACTGGACTCTCTCAATTAGCTTCGTTGTTCATTGGAATTCGAATTTATTAATCTTAGGTTTTCTTACTGGCCAACATGTATGTTTTGTTATTGGTGAAAATTGCTTTCTTATTATGAGTTTTGTGAACTTTATTTAAGATAGTTATTTAAGGTAATTACAGTTTAAGTAAACATCGCCTCGATATTACTCGCTACACTCCCGATATTGAGTCTAGCTAGATGCAATAACTGATGAGATAACTAGCCCCTCAATGCATCACATTTCAGCTAAAGTGCGATGCTAACCACAAAAGAAAAATGACGTTTTTGTCAATTCCTTCATGTTTTAGAAAAAATAAAAAGTATTGTAATGATCATATATCGTATGTGTGGTTATATTGGCAAACCTTGTTTTCTACAAATTGTCGGTATATTCAAGAAATAAAATGATTTTTTTAATGATTTTTCGTTTTGAATGTGCAATTATAAATTCTTTACAGAGAAATTGTATGATGGTTCATATGTGGAAAATTCAATGTAAACGTTACAACGAAAACTATAAGATAACATTTCACGCAAACATCTTTTGAATGTATGGTTGGCGTTTGATGTATGACTATAATAGAATACTAACATCTTAGTTCAATATAACGAATAATTGATTCCCACAAATTGTAAAGATAACAGCGGGTCTCCAAGTAGTATGATAAAGAAAATGTTTCAAATATCAAAACATACAAAAACAAATAATTCCTCATCATACTCATCTTTAATTAATGAAACTTGAATGAAGGCCACTTTCAGGATACTCTAGGTATTAGCGTTGGATATTTAAACCACAAACAAGACTTTCGAATCATAGGGTGATTTATCATTTAAAAGCGTTTTATATTTAACATTTCTCTGGAAACAAAAAAGCACGTGTCATTTTTAAAGATAATTGCTCAGTTGATAGCATTGTCCTTATTCAACAAATGTACAAAACGCGTTTTCGGTGTAGTATAACATATTTTTGTCAATTAGAACATAATTACAAAACATATATTGTTGTAATACATGTATATATTAAGTTTTTAATTTTAGAGAAGAAAAATCATCTTCTCAGCACTCACTAAAATATTATACTCATCGTAAAACAAGAACACATTGACAATGATACACCACTGGGTTAAAAAGTAAAAACTCCATTTTCTCGATTATCTCATAAAATTGTCAATTCGAAACCATTTTTTTTAAATGCGTTAAGTATATCGCTATGTTGACAATAAGCATTATTGTGACCGAAAGTTTGCTGAAAATATTATCAATTAAAAAATATTGGAGAATTTTTAAATTTGACCCAATTATTAATGCCAAAATTGTTTCCTGCATATGATCCATTTCCAAATTGAGAGTTGACAGTAAACTTTTTGTAACGAAATGGTTACCGATTCAAAAAAACGTTTTTAGTTATAAACACGAACTCATATGGTATGAAGTCCCAAGAGTTATTGTTCTCTGATATTAGTAATCATGAGTTGTGTAACATCATTTTAATGAACTCTGTTGCTTATCACATTTATTACACAATACAATTCAATACATACTGTCAGAAGGCCCGCAGTGACCTAAGACGATGGACACGCTTCGATCAACAGCCGAGTACCTGATGGAGACCCGAATTAGAATGATCGGAGCTGGGGCAGTAGCTGTTGGTGGAGTAGCCGCAGTTTCGTATCTCATCTCATCCGGGCCACAGCCAATTGTGTATCAATTTGATATCAATAACCAGAGTGTAGACATGGGGGTATGTTCAATACAGTGTATATCTTGAGAAACTACAGCTTATGATTGAAGCTTACCCTTTTAATGATTTGATAAAAATATAACATTAAGTATCATGTTCAATTCATGTATGTATATTTCATATTTCTATTCTCAACATTATTTTCAATACTGTACCATTTTGTCTTTCAAATTAATTAATTGTTGCATTTTAAAAATAAGCTTTATATAAAGTAGCAAATATATTATAAAGTAGAAATGCAGTGAATTTGACCTCATCCAAACCAATAACGTTGGTTGTTGTTTTAATGCGACTGACTGGGGTGGGCATCTAAGTTTTGGGAAGTTACCAGTTCTGTACTTGTCCCAGAACGGAGTGCGATGTTCTCCTCTGCTGAAGGAGATGGGTCTGACAACTCCTCTAGAACGGGTCTCTGATGATATGGACACTCTACACTCCATCTTCCTCACTGGTCTCAAGAAGTCCAGTAAGTTCAACGACCAAACCTAATCTTTCTTTTATGTGTTCAGAGTATTTTTTATTTCTATGAAAGGAAATTGTAACACTTAAGTCCTAAACTACCATTGTATTGTTCAGATGACAACTCACGTTTTAATCATTATTATTTTTTTCATTTATTTATTTTCACCTCACTTGAATATGTCAATCCTATTTATCATCTACCATTTTCGAACTTTAATCAGGGAACGAGAAATGTTTGGGGACAAGAAGCGGTCAGAACAAGAAGTACGTGTTTCAAACATACCAACAGGTGCGTGTCTTTCATTGTTTTGGTCATCAAATATCTACACAATACCTTTTACATTGGCAGACCCTAGTGTACTATATGAACTCACTCTCTACATTTGTTGCGTGTTCTATTGAACACTCTTCAAACTCACATTACTGAATACCTGATCTCCGCTTTGAAAACTATGATTACATTCTGTCCAGTCATTTAACTATTTACATGTTTTATATACCTGTATTAATCTGCTCTCTGTCATGTTTTGTAACGCCATGAGCAGGTATTAGTACCTGGATGTAGCGCAATATAAAAACCATCTTCCTACGCAAAGCCTAAAACACCAGTTTCCGAACTGTCAGATTTATGCCTTGTTGTCGACCCTTGGGTTTTCTGTGCTATTATCAGCGCCTCTACAGGCTACTGTTAGCAACCTCAAGTTACTTTTGATTGGACTATTGCTTTCTCTCATAGTGAGCTAGAGGGCAAGCACAGAAAACTCAAAGGTCGGCAGCAAGGCATAAACTGACAATTCAGAAACTAGGTTCTTAGGCTTTGCGTAGGATGGTGTATAAAAACCAACATTATGTTTGTTATTTCTTATATTTCCCGTGCCGCGTAAATATCATTGCAATACATTTCTAAACGTTTGTAAATGCATGATGTTCACAGTGCTCGCTTTCAGCTTTTCAATTTGACGACCGAATTTCTTATAATCTATATGTTGATAATGATTACCTAAAATATTTAATTTGTTGATATAGATCTATGACAGAGCTCGAGCTATTGGTACGGGACTCATAAAACTCGGACTTAAACCTAAACCAACCACGTTTGTAGGGATATACAGCAAAAATAGATCCGAGGTAAGTAATATTTTCATTATGTTGCTTCACACGAATATGTGAAATATTGCTCTTAAAGAAGTACTATTCAAAATGGGGTTTTTTTTACTTACAAAGACCTACTTACATGTAGGTTTATCTGGTGCATCGAATTGTCAGTTATGGATATATTTAAGCATTAAAGAGAACATGCCCGGAGAGTATTTACTTTCAAAGATATGTTGATGTGACGCTTATATATAATGTTTCCTGCATTTGAAAACAAATGAGCTATAATATATATTATGTTACAATTGTAAACTCCGGAAGTAATTAACAAAATTTTTTTTGTTAAAATGCCTAGATTACATTGTACTACAGTAGAAGATAACAGAAACATGTCTTCAAAATAAATTGTCGGACATCTTTGAGCTTTTATTTGCATATTTGCAGAATGTGATATTTCATTTTGCAGTGGGTGATAACGGAGCAGGCCTGTAACGCGTATTCGATGGTTCTGGTTCCTCTGTACGATACTCTCGGACCCGCAGCCTGCCAGTATGTTATCAACCACAGTACGTAGTGTTACAGTATGTTATCAACCACAGTACGTAGTATTACAGTATGTTATCAACCACAGTACGTAGTGTTACAGTATGTTACCAACCACAGTACGTAGTGTTGCAGTATGTTATCAACCACAGTGCGTAGTGTTACAATATGTTATCAATCACAGTACGTAGTTTAACAGTATGTTATCAACCACAGTACGTAGTGTTACAGTATGTTATCAACAACAGTACGTAGTGTTACAGTATGTTATCAACCACAGTATGTAGTGTTACAGTATGTTATCAACCACAGTACGTAGTGTTACAGTATGTTATCAACCACAGTACGTAGTGTTACAGTATGTTATCAACCACAGTACGCAGTGTTACAGTATGTTATCAACCACAGTACGTAGTGTAACAGTATGTTATCAACCACAGTACGTAGTGTTACAGTATGTTATCAACCACAGTACGTAGTGTTACAATATGTTATCAATCACTCAATTTTGTTTCCTTTGCAACTGAACCTTTTCCCTATCCCCAGTGGAGCTGACTACAGTAGTATGTGACACGCCGCTCAAGGCCAAGTCCCTACTTGATTCGGCACAACACACGCCGTCTCTAAAGACCATCATCATCATAGAAGACTTCACTCCTGACGTCACAAAACATGCTGAATCTCATGGGATAAAAATTCTATCATATGCCGATGTCGAGGTAAGAGTATGATGATATGTTTCTTGTCTAGGAGCATATTTTAATTATATTCGTTTCATTAATTCTTTGTTTATTTTAAAGAATGTTGGCGTAATATTGTCAAAAAAGATGAATCAAAGGAAACCATATCTAAAGTTTTTGTAAACTCTATGACAAATTAAACTAACTAAAGTTATTAAAGAATGACATAACACGTCTGAAAATTATCAAACATCGAACACGTATGGAATGGGAATTTCAATGTTATTGTCACAATCCCTTTGAAGTGACAACGCTTCTCGCATGGAAAGGGTGGTTCAAATCACAATGCTTTTGCCATGATGCAGTAGCCAAAATGATGATTTTAGACCAGCGTCTAATCAGGCATCTCCCATTCTATCCCACAAAGCCGGCTTAATAGAACAGAGGCTGTATCAAAAGATTCTGCCTCTGTAGGTAGAGAATGGCAATGACACGTTGTTGACCAGTTCGTGGCATGTCAGATGTCCATCTTATTGTACGTTACCCCTTGAACTTCTAGAAACCTCCGGGACGGTGAAGCCTGACGTTCGTGAAATATTGCCTCATGCTGCAACAATATTGACCTTACATCTTGCTGCATCTGGGTTATATAAGGCAGTACTGCAACATTGTTATGTTAAACAGTTCCATTTTTGACAAAATTTTATATGAAAACATAATAAGATTCAAATGTTATAAGTAATAGACTCATAATTATTTCATATTTAAGATATTTGGGTTGCATCAGAAATGTAGGATGTTTATTTGACACAAGTGTCTTATTGCTTTGGGGTCCAGAGACCCCAAAGTTATGTAACATTTGATATTGAAAACTAATGGCAGAAGGTTCTCTCTATAATACTCTTGGAAACTTCAAAGAGACGTTTCAGCCAATGATATTTGTTTTAAGCATCTTCTGGTATTTCGACGACCAATGGACAGAGCTGTTGCAAATTTATACCCACGTGACCATGTGGGTGGTACGAAATAATTGGCAAGCTTTTATTTGGAAACTGATTATTATAATAATGTTATGATATAAAATATATGGATGAGCGTTTACACCCTTATATCAATTTTGCATGTGCATGTGAGCTGTTTTGTAGTTATTCGGTGTATTTTTTTGCATTCCACATTCGGAAACGACATTCCATTTTTGTATCAACTAGGAATTCGGTTCCTTCAATTTTACGCTAACGCTAAATGTCCCGCCTTGTCAATGACTGATCGTTCACTTAATGCAATTTCAAAACATAACGTTATGGATGATTTTTTTACGATTAAAGGTGTCTTTCGAAGCTAGTATCGACAGGGTCTAAAGTATGATAAATTATCATCCAAAACTGTGTTTAACAGGAGATATCGCTTTGATAGTTGTAATTTTTCAGAAGAAAGAAACATTGTACTTGAATCACTCCCACCATGTGAGGTGTTAGATATTTCTAAAGATGATGTGATAACGTCTTTTGCTAAGATAAATTCACATAAAGCGTGTGGACCTGATAATTTGTAGTTCTAAAAGAGTGCAGAGTGCAGAGTGCAACTGGCTGATATTTTCCAAACGTTTTTTCAATTATCATTAAATTTCTATCATGTTCCCACTCTTTGGAAAACATCAAAATTATCCCATTGCCAAAAAGGAAAAACAAGCCTCGGATATGTGTTATTTTTATCAACTTGTGTTGATATATTTGATATCAGAAGACACATGGGTGAGATTCTCTATATATTCTTAATGTCATCCTATAATATAATGAAAATTATGAACTTGTAGCTGAGATCTTTTCTAAATGTTTTAGCAACTTTCGGCTGTAATACGATCAACACTCAATTAAGGAAAATTATTCTTGCAACATGTAATTAACCTGAAAGTCAATGGGAAATTCGTCCGGTTTAAACTAAATTTGCGGGTATTAGAAAACAATGTATCCCGAAAAGTTTACTAGCGCAACAATTTCTCTATAAATTAATCACTGACTCTTGTATTAAACTCACCGTCAGCTATCTTTTAAACTTAAAGCAACATAGATTTGAATTACAGTATTAATGTTTAGAAATTTTATATCATAACAATTTATATCATAATTGAGATAGGAGACGTATCTATCATTGGGTGGAATTTAAGCGGAACGAACGAGATGTTGTACTATCAAAACAAAGAGCAAAATATATGCGTATCCGATTTGAACAATTTATTCAAGTAAAAGATCCCGTCCCCGTCCTCCCTTACCTAAATCTCCTGGTTCTATATAGTGATACATAACCGGGTGCCCCAAAGCTTGCCTTTTTAAAGGCTTTTCTTGTTTAAACAAAGCGACGATAATTATAAGGATTCGATGAATGAAGCGCCTTAAAATAACACGCTTTCGTTGTGATAAAGTGTCTTTGCCAGAATTAACTTACAAATAGAGGAACAGTGTTAAGGAAACTGCATTCTTGGTTATTACGTTCCGCAATCAACAAAACAGTTGAGAAGAAAACCTTTCAGTGTGATCCTGATACATTCACTGATTCACGCTCTTCCTTCTTCAGGGTAGTGCTAAAGGCAAGCTGGAGGTACCTGTTGTAAGTATCTAACTATCAAGTTTAATATTTAAAAAATCGAAAGTATTGTACATTTTAAAAGACAATTATAATATTTACTTATATAAAACGCTATTGATAATTTAGATAATCCTTGTTTCCTTCAGCCACCAAAACCAGCTGACCTAGCTACAGTCTGCTTCACCAGTGGAACCACGGGTAAGACTTGAAACATGAGGCTGTCAGGATTTGGGTGGTCAAGCGTATTTCCCGATCACATAACAGTGATTGCAAATGACCACAACTGACAAGTTGTATCATCGCCCCGGACATAACGAGGGTGGCCACTGGTCGCATCAAGCAAGTGCTTGAGAGGTTACAGAGGCTAAATATAACGTAAAATCGCACGGGAGGACATACGGGTGGCCGCATCTTGCAGGTGGCCGATCTACAGAGGTGGCCGCTTATACTAGTTCGACTGTATTATTAACTATTGTAGTACAAACTGTTGCAACAATTAGTCATACCATATACTTCATTAAATAACAATTACACTTGTGATTGGGTTTGTGACTGTAAGTCATACCATATATATCATAAAATAACAATTACACTTGTCATTGAGTTTGAACAGATATATATCATTGTTATTGGTGATAGTACAATAACTTTAACGTCCTTCGGAACTTTGTAAACAGACATATTATTTCTCTTAATTACAATGTATCAACTTGTTATTTTTGTAATTTTGGAAGAGATGGTTTAAAGGGACAGTAGCATTTTATTATTCTTTTCACATTTTTCAAAATTTATACCAGATTATTTCAAATAATTTTCTTCAGGAGCTCAAACACCTCATTACTCAAATCGATAAGGCGTAGAATTATATATAGAAACAACTGGCGGCCATGTTTGTGTGAACACCTTTTAATCATTACGGGAAGGGGATTTGAGGAGCATTACCTTTAGTGGAACGTTTGTTTTAGAACTACAAATTACATTAAATAACAGATTTATGTCCATTACATTTCTTTATCAACTTAACCTACTAAACCTTTAACACTTTGCCAAATGTGATGAATTGCAGGCGACCCTAAAGGAGTGATGCTGACCCACGGTAATCTGGCAGCTCAGATGGCGGGCTTGCATTTTGCTCTCAAGGTTTGGATTTATACTCATTGTATCAGAATATCAAAATGTTCTCATTTGCAACTTCTTAATGTTACAATACCCCCTAATCAGGCTAAAAGGATTGCGCAAAAACATTTTCTGACTCTCCTTTCTCGTCCTGTTGACGATATTCATTATCACTATTGCTTAAAAGGCGTTTTCAAAAACGTGAGTTGATTACAAATTCATTAATAAGTTCAGTTTTCTTCAAACGACGTGAAGTTAACATGATTAAATCATAGTTAACACTCTTGATAATCTTGCCCTAAATGATATAAACACCTGAGTGTATATCAACTTTTTGCAGGGTAACGAGTTGCGCCCGACCGACTGTCACCTCTCCTTCCTTCCCCTCCCTCACATGTTCGAGCGCGTGACCCAGATGATTGTCTTCGCTGCGGGTGGCCATATCGGCTTCTTCCAAGGGGAGATAACTCAACTGTTTGAATACATGCAGGCTCTCAGACCAACATTGCTGCCTTGCGTGCCACGACTCATGAACAGGATCAAAGATAAGGTCAGGGGACTGGTATTCACAGAAGAGTAACAAACATTTAAGATTATGAATATCAATTCACTTGGTGCTTCTTGAGGTTCTGTGTGGACCAATCCGGAATTTGACCTTTCTGATATTAAGGAAAATTAAACTCGAACAAAATTATTCAGATCTATTTAATTCTTACTACGAACAGTATTTTTATCATGCTTGGTTCCGATACTCGGTCATTCTTCTTGAAACGGAAATGCTCATTGTTAAGTGACAATGGAGACTATGAAACATAGTGCATAATGAATTTCATTTTTAGCGAAAATACGAAATAGTATGAAAAAATATTGTAAAGGTCCATGGAGTATATTTATCAATTTGGTGAGGGTCTAAATATAAATGTTTTACAGCGCAATCCATATCCACCTGAAACTAAGAACCTACGATATGTAAGGCATTTTCAACATTCTAAATCTCATTTCCAATCAAGACGTAACTATTGTATTGTACCTTATGACAAAAAAAAACCCACTAGCCGCATTACTGCAAAAAATGTTTTTAAGACGTATGTCAATTTTTATGAAATAATGTATTCAGTATATCATATTTAGTGATTATTAATTTTTATTCGTGTCTCATAGGCCATATGTATTTGTTCTTGTTTATGCCATGTACGTCATTTGCTGTGTGACACTTTGATAACATAGTTTTCTTCTTTCTCTTCTGTATTGCCCAAAAGGTGAACGCAGGTGCAAGACAAAGCAAGTTGAAGAGTCTCATGCTCAGTTGGGGCGTTTCTAGCAAATTGGCGGAAGTGGAAAGGTGTGTACTATTTACTGCAATGCAGGTACTCTAGATCTCATATCTCAAATCAGTGTACTCAATAGTTGGCCTTTAGCCAGAGTATAATTAAATGTGATCACAAACCTATGTCACATAGGAATGTTTTATAATGCAAATGCATGTTTCCTGAAGAGTGGAACAGATTTAATCAACTCAATGTTTGATGAAGTAACACGAGTATACGACTTTCTATGATTAACATCTCCGAAATACTTATTTCTATGTTTTTTTATATCGTTCACTTACAAATAATTCATGCTTTTTTTCTTCAATGTTTCCTGAATGGCAATTCGTAAGAGCAGCAAGGTTTTCATGAACACATTTTGGTTGTGAGAGGGTAACGGTAGTTTGATGTGATATTTGATTGATAATATGATTATCAAACTGTTGTTTTCTGAAATACTAATATTTAAAGATGCATGTCATTCAGATAGTGAGAAAATACATGTAACATTGCTATACTAAGGTTCACACATAGGGCAAGTTTAGCGTTTGCGCACTGATAATGAAAGTAATCACTTTTCGATATGTGTGAACGAAGTAAGCAAAGGGTGGTAACGACTTTCTCTCGTTTAGAATCAAAATAATTGTGGTGTGTCAAAACTTATTTCCCCAAAACATCAATAAAGACATATGTCTTCAGAATGTTTTGCTCTCTTAGTTAACAACTCAACTCTTTGGTTCACACTTCAACTGGTAGACCCGAAATAGGCAGGCCGGTTAGTTGCTGGCGATATTGCTTGTCTCTGACATTCGCTCCCCACAGAGGCACATCAAGTCATGTTGATTGATCTTTTGTTCTAATTACACTAAATCCGTGGGTTCCGGCAGTCTCCTCTGTTGGAAAAAATGCACTACAATCCATTTGATTTTTTTAGCTAAAAAATCGCTACTCGCATGGAAAGAGTGGTTCATATATCAATGTCTTTAACATGATGCAATAGCCAAGATGATGATTTTAGAACAGCGTCGCTGATTGCACAACTATAGTTGATTGTCTCCAATCAGGCATCTCCCATTCTACACGACAATAAAATTAGAACAGAGGCTCAATCAACATGACTTGATCTGCCTCTGTTGGGAGAGAATGGACTCTGACAGCTTGGATTCAAATCTGCGAAAACTACAACAACCACTACAAACAAACTGTCTTTTTCAGATATTGTGATCCGAAATATAACAATCTGAAAATATTTGGATGGTTACTGACAATGGTTTTATTTTAAAAAATATACGATTGATTCCTTCTGTTCATGCAATTGCAGGGGTATCATCAGGAAGGACAGTATCTGGGACCGACTGATATTCTCCAAGATCCAGGCACTACACGGGGGTCGGGTGAGACTGGTAATCACAGGGTCCGCCCCCATACCAGTAGATACCCTCAACTTCTACAAGTGTGCCATGGGCTGCCCTGTATGTATACACAGCAAATAAGGATTCTTCTTTGATATTTAGAAAAGTAAATTTTCAAATAATACGAAATACTTGTTTTTCGGATGAGTCATCGTAAACCTGTACATTTAGGTGTTATGGAACAGTTGCGTTTTAACAGCAGCTTGTTTTACGTTATTTCCTAACAAAATCTACGAAAGCAAACACAGAGGTTCATTGCCGTTTAGAACAGGTTGCTTATTAAAATGTGATGTAAATATGTGAACTTTTCATCTTTTCTTAGCATTTGAATAGGCCTCGGCCTTTTTCAACTGGTGAACCCAAACCTGGATCCGCCACTTTCCGTTCTTCTCCTCATTAGCTTGATATTTATTGTTGGTCAATGAACCAACGAGAACAAAGAAACTGAACACTATGTTTAAACCAGGTAGTCCAAAGAAAGCCCATGTGATATTGCGTATAGGCGGTCTCTATATGGAATATCTCATATGAATTAATCAAAACAAATAATCGCAGTTTTGACTTTTCAGGTGGTTGAAGGTTATGGTCAGACCGAGGCTGTAGCTGCAGTTACTATTCAAACACCTGGTGATCCGGTTTCCGGTAAGCAGACATCACGCACACGTATTAAATCTTATAATATTCGATTACATATTGTATCCTGATACAATCAACATCAAATATAAATGAAAAAGAAAAGACTATAAAGGCTATCTTTCCCAATGAAATGATCTTTGAAATCTAGTTTTTATTATATTGACACCAAAACAAATCCTTACATTTAGATAAGAATTTAGTAAATGTTTTTTTAATGTCCAATATTTGACTGTAACGAACATTTAGTATACACAGGCCGGGATCATAATATATGACAGATCTGTCTTTTATGATCCCTGGTATACAATGATACTGACATCATACGGTAGCGGTAAGCAGAGTGTAGACATATTTACTGCACAATGATCACATCTGTGAACAATTTAACGACGCAATCAACGACAACCACGCAAATTTTAGCTTAGACTATAAGGCCAACTGGTCAGTGATAGAATCGTTGAATTAAATCATAACATTGGCTTGAAAGCAAATGTTTTGTGTTCTGCGAATGACAATAGTTTTGACAAAATATTTAAAGCGTCCCTTACATTGACAGGCCATGTGGGAAGCCCAGTTGTCTGTAACCTAGTCAAGTTGGAGGAAGTGCCGGACATGGGTTACTACGCTGCTGACAATAAAGGGGAGGTAAGTCTGTCGTCTTTCCGAGCTACAAACCATGGCTCGCACTGGAGAAAGATGCGGATCGGCTGCGTTGAGGTTGTTAGGGTTATTTACATAACGAGTTACCAAATATGTTACATGTCTTATGTAATGTAATTTAATTTAAACATTATCTTACGTACAAGGTTATATGAAAAAACTACACTTGCTTATTCTTTTGTTTTAATAATTCTATCTACAAATCAACCTTTAAGCAAACAGTGAAGTGTTTAGTGTAAATATGAATCGACTTTATAAACATTTCAGAGGAAAACTCTTTCCAGGATGAATATACATCAGCATGTTTAGACACTCAAAGTCTATAAAAAAACAAAGCTTCTGAAATGTTCTAGATCTGCGTGTATGGCCCAAACGTGTCTCCCGGCTACTACAAGAATCCAGAGAAAACAGCCGAAGCTATAGACAAAGATGGATGGCTTCACACAGGCGATATCGGAATGTGGCTTCCGGTAGGCGCTACTTATTATGTAGACAATAACTAAATGTAAATTTCAAGCTTTCTTTGACTTTTCGGTATGTTTTTTAAGGGGAAACTATTAAAAACTTCAGATTTGAGAAGGTACGACAAATTATCAACCGTTAGAAATTCTGCCATGGTTTTCGAAATACGCCACAGAATTCATGATGGCTAATATACGAATCTATAATATATCAGTAGTTATATAACATCTTTCGGTTTGATCGTTGGTAAAGATATATGTATAATATATATTTATAATAATGTGAATTCTCATTGGTTTTAAAAGCTGCAAATGGGAACAACAAAATATAAAAATGGAAGGTACTAAACTCATGAATATTACTATAACCCTGATTTAGACAAATCAAATGCAATATTAGTTGTTTGTTCTCAACAGAACGGTGCCGTGAAGATTATTGACAGAAAGAAGCACATCTTTAAATTGTCTCAGGTAAGAGGCTTGCAATATTATTAAACATGTTGTTTTGGTTTTAAAGGTTGTTGTAGCTGTATTCATTTTGTATCATGCACCCTGAAAAATATCTTTTGAGACATTGACATTTTTGTTTATTTATGATGATGTTTTATCGTATATTCTTGGATTTTCAATTAATCTTTGATAAGAATATATTTTATCACTAATGATAATATCTTTATAAAATAATAAAACTCAATTTAGGAAGATAGAAGCAAATTTTTGAGAAAATGTGAGGTGAAATCTATTGAGGTTTTCTTTACATAGCATATATGCCGCTAAGCGTTGAAATATTGTCCAATTGATAAACAATAACACTCACTCACAGAATAATCTGAAGCTTTAATGATCACCAGGGAGAGTACGTGGCTCCTGAGAAGATCGAGTCTCTCTATGCAACCTGCGACTTTGTGGGCCAGGTGTTTGTGGATGGAGATAGTCTGGAGGTACGTTTTGATGTTACCACAGCGACATGTAACGCTTAAAACAGCGACCTCCCGAATGAAGAGCAGATGGTTTACCTACTGAGCTACTTCCCTAGTATATGTCATATAAGTAATACATATAATTTAACGTGGATAAATGTAATATTTTAAGAAAATGGTTTTAAGATAAACATTACAACAATGCAGGAAATCAAAAGAAGCATTGAAATAACGCAAGTAGTTAGTTACAGCTCGAATTGTGTATCTTGTGCAACACCGTAGATAAGTAATATTGACACGTACCTTCGAGATGAGTTTAGAAGTCATCATTTTGTATATGCGACAAACTAATGTTATCATTTACTTGAAATTCATTCAAATGCACGACTGCCATGGTCTCGGTGCAAATCATGTTCTCTCCCATGAAAGGTTATAGAATAATGCTCTTTTAGAATTATCATTTCAAAATTCTGAGGACCACAGCTCCTTTACTGACAAAGAAGTCTTTAAATGTAGCCCTCTGACCAGGAGGAAGTTGTCATAGAGGAAGTCTTGAAGACCTAAGTGTTGATGCGTTAATCCATGTTTTATTGTGCTCTAAAGTTTCATATAGTTTTAAGTGCGAAAACTGCTGGCGGCCACATTTTATATATATAAAAAGTATGTAAAGGGGGATATACACATAATGTTTGTACATACCCCCCTTTAATCGTCTGTTATAGGAAAATTGGTTCTCGAAGTCTACGGACCGAACGCGTTATGTTCGTTTGAGAACTTCCACTTTTGATTGAATTGTCTTGCAATTGGTATTACTAACATTTATTAACTTATACTAAAAACCATGTTTTCTCTACTGTAGACCTCGTGTATGGGTATCGTGGTTCCGGACGCTGATGTCATGGCGACCTGGGCTCCCAACAACGGTTTCAAGAACGACATGGCAACAATATGCCAATCTCAGGTGAATTTACCGCTAAGGTTTCTCTCCGAATTGGACTTTTCATCGTCTATAATAACTCTTGCTATAATTATATTTGTCCGACTATGAAAAACATGTTGTTTAGGCAGACATATCTTCCGCGAAATCTTTCAGAACTATGAATGCTCGTATTCCGTTCATCAATCAATACTTATACAAAACATTAGATTTGGATAAATTCATATTTACAGTTTCTATTAGCATTTGAAATTGTCATTCACGTTGTATTCCATTAGATTGCGCTACGATGACTAAAATATCCATGATGTCGCAATACAAGTATAACTCACTATAATGCTTAGTGAAGAGGTTGATGAGATTGTTGTTTGAATATATTGTTGTGTTTAGAAGAGCCTTTTTGGTAAATATGTATTTCTATGTTTATTGTTTTTTTAAGGACATCAAGAACATGATCTTAGAAAACATGCGTGCTATTGGGAAGAAGAATGGTCTGCATGGCTTTGAACAGGTAATCTTCTATTTAATTTCACTGGAACTCAATGGCACATTTGTACATATGTTTAGAACAATAACCTCCAAATAGGGAGATGTGGTTTATGTCAACATTACTCTTTATTTGATTCAAGAAATCATTTATAATTAATTCAAGGATCATTTATAATATTGAGAACGACTGGTAGCTCTTTTTTGCTGCCGATCACATTTCCCTCCATAATTATCAATTAACTATTATAAACTATATATTTTGTCCTTGAGGGAATCTAACATTCGAACCTCATAAACATAAGAACGTATCATCAGAGAATTTACTATTATAAACTTATCTATATATTTTGTATTGAGGGAATCTAACATTCGGACCTTATCAGCAACAGAACGTATCATCAGAGTGGTTAATCAATTAATTATTCATCCAGGTGAAGGACATCTTCCTGCACCCGGAGCCCTTCACCCTAGAGAACGGCTTGTTGACTCCGACCTTCAAGAACAAACGTCCACAGTTGAGACAGAGGTTCAAGAAGCAGATATCAGAGCTGTACAAGAAGAACAAGGCGTAGCGGGTCGCAATCATCCATGCGCAATCTACATGACATTTGAAAAACAACTTGAGTCTGAAAAGCATAAGTCGACATGCAAAAAGCAGAGATACATACAGATTTATATATATTGTGTTGTTGATGCAGCACATCAACGATATATAATGTGGTTTGTAATCAAGATCAGCGAAACGTTCTCGAACCAGCCATAAGCAGCATGCTGATAGTACACAATAGTCAGACTTTGGACTTGTAGGCACGACAGTTTCAAACATTGTCTTTACATATCATTGTTGGATGAAGAGAAGTGCGGATGTACGCATCCCTCCCCAGAGAGTTCCAATCCTAGTAAATGTTGACAGTCTTGCTTCTCACACATGATAGAATCATATAAACAGGGTGTAAAGCAGGGGAGGAAATCATGTTAACATGCACATATTCTTTGATCATTTCATTAGTTTTTCTTATGACACCAATTAGGTGAAACTCTCCAAATTGAAAATCCTGTATCCCCCTGGATAAATCTTCGTTAAATCTCTAACAATAAACCACTGTCCATAACGTTATTAACAACTAATTAAATGATTAAGGATACATATTATATGTGTGTATGCATTGTACATTGAGTGATTGTTTTATCCTTTAAAATAACAGAGCTCATGCATTAAACATAACTCATTGCCAACACTTGCCTGTATACATGCCATCGAGTCCAACTTATGCTTAAATGTACATGATTATGTTCTTAAAATTGCTGTACATAAATGATGAAATATATGAGGATCTATGCACAAAATATCATGAAATGTCAAATATTGCTATAACATAACAAAATAAAATCAATATGTTTTACTGGTTATCTTGTTTTTATTGAGTTACAATATGTAATAGATTGGAAAGGCTTCAGTACTCAGTTTACTATTTTTTGTTATTTTTCATTTTATTGATATTTACTATATTTACTCTATATCACTTTTTGAAGTAATGAAAGACATTGTCATTTTACATTGAATCATTGATACAACTCCATGAAGTACTTAGTGTTTTACTTCCTAGTTTAGACAAAAAAGTTTTCCTATTCCTGTACGTTCATGTCCTGTCCTACATATTGTAAGTGCTAAAACAAGCGTAGTAAATCTACAGAAGCTGTTATTTGATCAGGCTGTACATGGAACATGGAAACACCTTGGATCGCGTACTTCGGGCTTTAGTTGCGATGTCTTGCTCACTCGAGAGTTGTCGCAATGTATACGTCGTAATGGTAAGTTGTCACCCATATACAATCATCCATATTGACGTTGATTATTGTTTGGTGTTCAATTTTTATCGGCCATATCATACAGCCTACCATTTGTCATAACATCAACATAAAATCTTTACTGTTTGTCCTGTTTGAACACGTACATATTCCCCGAGAGTTCATAAAAGGAATACACCACAGATATAGGTCAGTATCCCCCCCCCCCTATATCCCCCGGATAGCACGGGTAGTGCTTGAGTTACTAGGACAGACAGACGGGTCGAGATTGCATGAAATGTGCATAGATACCATACACAGACTTTCAAAACAGGTAGGCTATTTAGCTTACGTACTATCTATTCAGGCAATGCATGCTTCAACGTTATCGTGTCAAGTCATATGAAAGAGGTCGGGTTACTTTAGCCGGTGTCCCGTATATTCGATAGGAAGGTTGTTATCAGTTGACGACATGTATGTACAATCAGTTTTGACCTTTCACTTTCTACTCTATATTTACACTTTGAGCGATGAATGCATGCGCAGTGATCCAACATGTTTGAGGTTTTCAAATTGAAAATATTAGTAAACGAGAATGTTCAATTCATATTTGACAACATAAATTAACACGACATTTTACTGTGTTTAACCATTCGACTAGAACAATCCAAGGCGTCGTTTGTAACATATTGCACATAAAACTGATTAAAATATATAATATATAAAATATCCCATCTCAATTTATCGTATTTACAGGTGTATGGAGCAGAATACTAACTTTGACTTGAACTTTAATTCATCAATGACGTATGGAGATTTAATTGTAACGATTTCCAATATTCGTTTTATGACATTTCCCATACATATACAATACTGTCAATGTGTGTTTGTGAAAGTGATAGATTTATCTGATAGTGTAGGTCATTAACTATTATCATTACCCATAGAGTTGAAAAAAGAGTGTCATATTTTCAATATGAGCACATGGTCACATATCACTTTGTCTGGCAACGAATGTGAAAAGGGCGACTTCGTGACGTCACTGTCGCAGGCTGTCGAAAGGGAAGTGGGCCGTTGTCTGGATTTTTCTAAGAGAATACATTGGAATAGAACCGTTAGTGAAGAAATCATCACCCTCGGAAGTGTTTCATGTGACTTTTACGAAATCTTGCAAATTTGCGGATAACCCTCGCTGTCGCTCGGGTAATACAAAAATATACACTCTTTTCGTGAAAGCCATATAAAACATTTGCTCGGGTTATAATCTCTATCCATTCAAATTTTATGAATACACAATGTTAAGCAACTAAGACGACTATGATGACTATTTTGAACCCCGAATATTCCTTTTAATATATATGACATCGATACATATACGAAATTCTACTTTAAAATACATCCATATTTAATTATATTGAAATAGAAATCCATACCTACAGAAACGTTCAAAAACTGTCTACTCTTTTCCTATTTATGAAATTGCACGCGAGTTGTTGATTCCGGATCGAGTATACTCGCTTGCGAGTAGACTCGATTCTGTTACCGTCATGATTCTATGATTTAAAAGTGAACGTGTCGTAAACAGTACATTAAAAATATATACAAAATTTAATCAATTTATAGTAAATACATTTATCATAGAATAATTTGTCTTTATTCAATTGAACCAATGCACAATTTACCTCTACCATTATTCATAAATATCACTTGTTAATTGCAGGCAGGAACACGTTTGTATAACGAGCATGTATATTGCAGATATTTCATGCAGACAGCGACACGGCATTGACGAACCCACACGTGTGTACACAGACAGAATAACAACCCTCGTCTCAGCGCAGTGTCGCGGGTCCGTCTGTCCATCTCAAAGTCCACGCTACTCCTCGTGTGTAGCCGGTGAGAGAGAGTGTTGTGAGTCGTGAACACGAGGTCACATCACAGGCAAGTGCTTCACTGAATGAGCTCCGGGCTGATTTGCGTGTCACCGTGACCTACTTAATCTACACTTCGATCCTGCTCACTGCCCGGTTCAAAGGGGAAGATTATACAACTCTGTGTTTCTATTGTTCTAACACTTGGCAGTCACTTTAGTATAGGTAAGGTTCCTCTCTGGTAAGGTTCACGTAGGTAGGTACCTTAACTTAATCGTTTGCTTGTTTCTATGATATTAACACTTACTTTTCGATATGGATAAGTGTTGGTTATACATTAAGACATGTTTTGATTTACATGAAGTTGTTAACATTTATTTAAGTGTACGTACGAATAATTAGGAATTGGATAGGGCAAGGTTCACTCTTATGACCTTGCTTGTGTCTTAATTATTCAGCACATGAATTTTATTTGGTATATTTTGACATTTATTACTACTTCGTTGCGAACACTCATTTATTAAAATCTACGTTTGGTTTTCACGTAACATATTTGCAATCCACAAATCTTTCCGGAATAGATATTGTATTTTAATTTACAGCATTAGATGGAGAAGTTGTTGGGGTCTTTAAGTACATGATGTGTTAGATATTCAACTTTATCATTCACTTGTAAGGACGTTTTCCTACAGGGCCTTTACGTTGTAATCCGGCATTGAGAAAAGCAGTATACGCTTAATGGATTATCCACTAAACCTTACAGTTGAAAGAAACGACCACAATAAATGAATGCTAAGACTGGGATTATCTTTAAGTATTTGTGAAAAGGAAGATAATCATTGCGACGTGAATGCTGTTTTATAAATCATTCTTTGTATGTCACACATTAAAACAAAATCAGTAATAGCCCATTTTCCAATTTATTATTTAATGGGATTACAGTGTCCTTTTAGTAAATATGATAAATAACATATGATTTCATTTTAGGAAGTAAACAGAAAATGAAAACATACCACCACTTGGTGTAGATATTCACGTCACACACTCTGTCAGTGGATCAGGTGATCTATCAAGTCTCATATTTCAGATCATTAACCGTTTATTCTGGTATTCATTTAACGTTCATCTTGTTAATATTCGAAGTACGTACAAATGTACTAAAATGTCCATCTGCATATGTTAATGTGATTAGGATTTATATCACCAGTTACATTACTTTTAATGTCGTATGCCAAACGATATAGTTTCCTATATTTGCACACGTAGAAAGTAACATTTTTGAAATGTTAAAGTTAAAATCATGTTTTTATACTAAAGTAGAGTTAAACAATGTGTTTTGGATACATTTCGATGCGATTAAACTCAACACCCCGCATTGCACTTGCTCTGATCGTGTGACGCATGTTCTTCATCCTTTACCCTTACAATGACGAACGCATGATTGTTACCGAGATACAATCGTTTCGACACTAGTAGATCATAGCACTAGTCTAGCAACAACTATAAGTATGTACTAAACTTAAAATATGAAATAAAAAAATCCATACGTTGTATTGCATTTTTATAGATTCAACATTCAAAACCTGACAGTCACCTAATTCCATTATAATATAATGACGTCATAATTAAGATTTTATCAATAAGGCCAAGTTATTATATTTTGGTGGTTTATCAAAACACTAAGTACATTGTACATTTCATTTTGAAATTTTGGATGAAACTATTGTGTTATCGTTTCGTTGTTATGGCTATCATGAACGGTCCAGTCGACATGAAGGCATTTGGGCAGTCATAGAGAGGGAGACACCAGAAGAAGAGGGGGAAATGTGTACACATATGACTTAAAATATTTTATGAAACACGTGAATGATATCGGTATGAAACTCGCTTTCGCTCGTGAAATACCAGATTAATCACTCTATCACATACATGGTATTACCCTGGACATCGTTTCAAAATTAATATTTTCAATGTAACCTTTTGTTTATTCAGATCGTTCTTGAAATATTCCATAGACCATCTTCTCCTCAGATTGCAGATCACACTAAGACAGCCGATGGAGGAACTGAGGACCGCTGTAGGGGGTATGTTGGAGACGCGGGTACTTCAGATGGGGGCGGGGGCTGTAGCTGTAGCTGGGGCTGTGGCCGCGTCCTACCTCCTCTCTCCGGGTCAAGAGCCTTATGTTCCTGTGGTGGACCCAAACAAACAGTCCGTGGACATCGGGGTAGGTAGTTCAGCCATTCTTTCCCAACAGAGGTAAATCAAGTCATAAAATGTTGATTCTACCTCTGTTCTAATTAGACCAAATTCGTGGGTTCCGGTAGTTTTTACTTGCGGACAAAATTTGCACCACAATCCATTTGAATTTCTTTAGCAAATGACAACGCTTCTCGCATGGTAAGGGTGGTTCATATCACAATGTCTTTGCCATGTTTCAGTAGCTAAAATGATGATTAAAGAACAGCGTGGCTGATTGCACAACTTACTTTGATTGCCTCCAATCAGGCATCTCGCATTTAAGCCCACAAAGTCGGCATATAATAGAACAGTGGCTGTATCAACATTTCCTGACTTGTGTATTCTATGAAAAAACACGACCTTACTGACATATTGCAATCCAATTCTGCGCGTGACGCAGTTTCTGAATTGCGCTTTGATGTCAGATCATGTCAGACAGGGGTCGAACATGTCACATGATGTCAGATGGTTCAGGTTCAAAACATTGCGTTCTTGTCTTGGGTGACTTAATTGCTTTAGAAATGATATCCCTTGTAGTAACAAGTTTGATGAAGACACTTTCCTTAAAAATGTGATGAAAATTTCCAAATTTTAAAATGAATCAAATTTTAAAAGAAAATTAAATGTTTAAATAAGGAACCCAATGTCAGGTATGCATGTGGGTATGATCAAAACTTCAAACGAGGCACTTCTCTTGATGCTGCTGACAAGTTAGTGAAAATGATATTACTACTTGAGTGTTCCTTAACTTCTTTTGAGTAGTATACTATCAACTACCTTATTCCCTCAGGATGGTGTGCGCGCATCACCCCTCCAGGCGGAATGCAAGGATGGAGCTCTGCTGCACACCCTGACAAGCGAATACGGAGAAATGGATACTCTCTACACCATCTTCATGTCCGGGCTCTCGACATCGCGTGTGTACATTTCGCTGATATTACAAAGTATTAGTCAAACACTTAGACACTGAAATGAAATGTTCACTAAATTTTAAATTTGACAAAAATTGAGCTCCCAAGTCTTCTTATAGACTTGGTTAGGTCGATCTGTTATCACTATGTATTTGATTCGTTCGTAGTTGGAATCCTCAAAAGAAGCCATGCTTTTTGGGTTATTTTATTATTTGAAACACTTAAGAAAAAAATCTCAAAATGTTACATCCCCGTTTTCTTTAGATTTCTGCCTTTGTTCTGAAACCTTCAAACACAATAAAACATTAGTCCAGCTTTATTAAATTTAAAACCTTTCTGACCAAAACGAAATCAGAACCATAAAAAGTGTCATGTATAATGCAGAATTCATGCTTGACAGACAAATTATACTCTGAACAGTTGACTGTTCAACGGTAGATGCTTAAATCAAATCAGATTTCCATTATATAGCATTAAACTTTGACCTTCATGAAGACAAAAGATGTTTATCTGTCATAACAATGATTGCTTAACAATGAACAGAAATAAATAGTTGATTTATCCCGATAAGAGATCATGTTGGTATCAAGTCATTGATATAAATCTATTAGAACATTAGTGTATTGGACTTTGATCAAACAACTGTAATTGATAGGTTCTTAGTTTAGGACAATATAAGGTCAGACCACGTTACGGCAAACTTCACATTAGTGTACTATTTATTTATTTATTTATTTATTTATTTATTTATTTATTTATTTATTTATTTATTTATTTATTTATTTATTTATTTATTTATTTATTTATTTATTTATTTATTTATTTATTTATTTATTTATTTATTTTTTTATATTTTTATTTATACGTTGGTTCTTTCTTTTTTCGTTCATTATTGTTTGTCAATAAATCTTTTGACTATGTCAAGAGTTCTCACTGGAAATACTTATATGATGCATGAATGAAAATCTATGAGTAAGTGGTAATATTGGTCTTTAAATGATTCTTTAAACACTATGTTAAAGAACCTTGACACCTTGTATTGGTCTGGAGTTTAAACTCATAGATATATCATTTGTTTAGAAACACTCTAACGTGTAGCTATTTTGGCAGGTCACGGGAAATGCATAGGAGCTAGAACCGGACCAAACAAAGAGTACGAGTTTATGACGTATCAACAGGTAACATGGTACTCTCAGACAGTCTCTTTGTGTTAAAGATATAATGTCAGGAAAATGTTACTAAGTAACTGTTACATCCCACTTAGACCTCGTCGTCCATCGCAACCATTCATAAAGGTGTCCTGTTCATTATCGATATCGGGAACTCTTAGGCCAAATAGTCCTGACATCTGATGCTCGTACACCATTCATAGTACTACACTTTTCATTCATAAAACAGTGAAGGGACCCTTGGAGGGTTATCGAAATTGAAATTTTATTTAAAACTATTAATTTTGTGGTTGATTGTACTCAGCTCTGCCTCGTACTGGCCTCTCGGACAAAGTGTCCCTGCCATTATCCGATGCATGCCATTTACTATGCTAGAAACTATTACATGTTAACAAGAGACATTAATTTTCACATCCTTCAGCAAGTATCTGGTTCACAATGTCTTTATTGTGAAACAAACGACGTTTCGGGGGTAATGCTCACTCTTCCTTTAGGCTGATAAGTAGGGGATAACAAAGTGAGTTACATATATACCATACCAAAAACAGATTTGTTAAAGGAATTTGTTAAATGTTGTAAATAAGTTGTAAAACAGAAAATCTTGTTTATCGTTTGTATACCATTTCTTAATACCATCAAGCGTACCATATCCTCGATCGATAACAACCAAACATCATATTATTACTTTGAAAGTAATGTTGTAATCGTTAATGATAAACAAATGATTTAATGTATGATAAAGAATATTAGTATTCTCCTCTTTGCTTGTTTCTGCAGGTTTACGACAGAGCTAGAGCCTTTGGTTCCGGGCTTGTCAAGCTTGGAGTTAAACCCGGAAAATTCCTGGGAATTTACTGCAAAAATAGACCCGAGGTAAAGTACACTTCTCACACTGCTAATCTGAAAATGATATTTCCGAAAATATTTTCGAAATATGAGTTAAGCATTGTGAAAAACCCTAGTTTCAGCGAAGAGTTTGACCCCGTATAGCGAAAATACATTTCTTATTTTTCTTACCGAAGATAATATTCTAGAAAAAAAGTGAAAAATCGTTTCACAACTAGTAGTCCATGGCTTATTTTTATTATTTATGAATTTGGCTCAAATGATATTTATCGTTTGGAATATAATAATAATTGCCCTAATTTGACACTAAATGTATGCATTTACAACAAACTTTAACATAAACACAACAGATCGATGTATTTATACAAAATGAGTTATTACACAACAACTCGTGATATGCAGTTTGAGAATAATTGTAGGATCACATGACATGAAACATATGGTGTTATCATAATTGTTATAAAACGTTCAGTGTGATGTAATAAAGTTGTACATGTAATTGTTTATCGTGACCCTTTATGCCCAATTCGTGTTCTGTATAATCACCTCTCCACGCTACCATCTCGTTCTATTGAGTGGGCGATATCAGAGCAATGTGTATGTACAGACTTACATTTCTCATCTCATCATGTCTCCTTTTCCTATTCGCGATAACAGAATACTATTCTCTTTGTTGATATTTTAAATCTCTCTTGCAGTGGGTGATAACGGAGCAGGCCTGTAACGCGTATTCGATGGTTCTGGTTCCTCTGTACGATACTCTCGGACCCGCAGCCTGCCAGTATGTTATCAACCACAGTACGTAGTGTTACAGTATGTTATCAACCACAGTACGTAGTGTTACATTTTGTTATCAATCACAGTACGTAGTGTTACAAAATGTTATCAACCACGTTACAAAATGTTATCAACCACAGTACGTAGTGTTACAGTATGTTATCAACCACAGTACGTAGTGTTACAGTATGTTATCAACCACAGTACGTAGTGTTACAGTATGTTATCAATCACAGTACGTAGTGTTGACAGTATGTTATCAACCACAGTACGTAGTGTTTACAGTATGTTATCAATCACAGTACGTAGTGTTACAAAATGTTATCAACCATAGTACGTAGTGTTACAGTATGTTATCAACCACAGTACGTAGTGTTACAGTATGTTATCAAGCACAGTACGTAGTGTTACAGTATGTTATCAATCACAGTACGTAGTGTTACAAAATGTTATCAACCATAGTACGTAGTGTTACAGTATGTTATCAACCACAGTACGCAGTGTTACAGTATGTTATCAATCACAGTACGTAGTGTTACAAAATGTTATCAACCACAGTACGTAGTGTTACAAAATGTTATCAACCACGTTACAAAATGTTATCAACCACAGTACGTAGTGTTACAGTATGTTATCAACCACAGTACGTAGTGTTACAGTATATCATCAACCACAGTACGTAGTGTTACAGAATGTTATCAATCACAGTACGTAGTGTTACAAAATGTTATCAACCACAGTACGTAGTGTAACAAAATGTTATCAACCACGTTACAAAATGTTATCAACTACAGTACGTAGTGTTACAGTATGTTATCAACCACAATACGTAGTGTTACAGTATATTATCAACCACAGTACGTAGTGTTACAGTATGTTATCAACCACAGTACGTAGTGTTACATTATATTATCAATCACAGCACGTAGTGTTACAAAATGTTATCAGACACAGTACGTAGTGTTACAGTATGTTGTCAACCACAGTACGTAGTGTTACAGTATGTTATCAACCACAATACGCAGTGTTACAGTATGTTATCGACCACAGTACGTAGTGTTACAGTATGTTATCGACCACAGTACGTAGTGTTACAGTATGTTATCAACCACAATACGCAGTGTTACAGTATGTTATCGACCACAGTACGTAGTGTTACAGTATGTTATCAACCACAATACGCAGTGTTACAGTATGTTATCAACCACAGCACGTAGTGTTACAGTATGTTGTCAACCACAGTACGTAGTGTTACAGTATGTTATCAACCACAGTACGTAGTGTTACAGTATGTTATCAACCACAGTACGTAGTGTTACAGTATATCATCAACCACAGTACGTAGTGTTACAGAATGTTATCAATCACAGTACGTAGTGTTACAAAATGTTATCAACCACAGTACGTAGTGTAACAAAATGTTATCAACCACGTTACAAAATGTTATCAACTACAGTACGTAGTGTTACAGTATGTTATCAACCACAGTACGTAGTGTTACAGTATGTTATCAACCACAGTACGTAGTGTTACATTATATTATCAATCACAGCACGTAGTGTTACAAAATGTTATCAGACACAGTACGTAGTGTTACATTATGTTATCAACCACAGTACGTAGTGTTACAGTATGTTATCAACCACAGTACGTAGTGTTGCATTATATTATCAATCACAGCACGTAGTGTTACAAAATGTTATCAGACACAGTACGTAGCGTTACAGTATGTTATCAACCACAGTACGTAGTGTTACAGTATGCTATCAACCACATTACATGTACGTTGCGTGACAGTGTGTTATCAACCACAGTACGAGTACGTAGTTCTACAATATATTATCAACCATCGTACGTAATGCTACAATATATCATGAACCTATTTCCATTTCCAATTTTCAGGTATGGTGCTATGTATTGTGACTAAGACAATGCCTCCTATATTGTAATTCGTTGTCTGATACAATTTTCAGTAAGACAAAGAACGGAGCTACTTTTAGTTTGTAAGAATATTTCGTGAATCTTCTCTGTCGACCTCCGGCAGCCGTAATGATGTAATGTGTGAGCGCATGGTTAAAATTTCAATTAATTGTACAAAAATCTATCATAGTATACTGATACTGACAATACTGAAAACAATGTGGCATCTGTATAGAGCTTTGCTTTGGTGTTGTGGGGGAGGGGTCACATGTTGTGAGATGATTCATGTTGAAATCGATCAGTGTTTTGGTGCTTTCATTGCTTTGATAGTAAAGGTTGATAAAGTCTTTTTCTGAAAAAACTGAGATAAAATTTCGTGGTCCAAAATAAAGATAGGTTTATTATAAACGAAACGGTCAAATTGCAAATCGAGTGTCTATTTATCGATAATGAAACGTTAAAATATAATATTTCCAAATATAGTTACTATACTGATTATCGGAACTATCATTTTTTCATAAGGGCACATGTATTCGTGTTATAATCTGTATCTACGTGACGATGTTGTATAGGTGTTATCTACTGTCTAGACAGGTAACACGCACCTGTATTGCGATAAGAGAAAATAACGGGACTGGTGAGGCATTTAACACTCTCGTGGTTTCCTACTGCTTTCAACTGGATCAGTAAACATTAAACACAACAGGTGTATTGATAAAACAAAACATGGCTACAACATGGACTTTATTCAATATGCTCATGTACTACTACTATATTATATCTAAAATCAAATATCTTTTTGACGAATTGAGTATATGACATATTAGAATTTAGCTTAAAAAAAGGCTTACCACGGGAAATCAGAAAATCGAAATAGCCTTATATTCGTTCCTCATCTTCTTATTCCTATATAACATAATTGTCAATAACTTAAATAACAAATAAGTTTCTTACTTTGTCATCTTCTAGTGGAAATCGAGACCATTGTGTGTGACAAGTCTGAAAAAGCTCTGAATCTCCTCGAAGCGGCCAAGGACACGCCCACTCTCAAAACTGTCATCGTTATTGATGACATCACTAGTGAGGTCACAAGTATCGCAGAAACCCGTGGAATACAAGTGTTATCGTACACTGATGTCGAGGTTAGTGTTTATTATCTTGAAATTGTTCAATATATTTCAATTTAAATAATTAAAATGAATTAAAGGTCATTTAGAGTTTAAATGTAACTCAAAACTTATAAAAAGATACATTCTGTGTTAAGTTTCTTGTCACCTTTATCTTGAAAAATACAATTAGTTCAAATATAAGAACTTATATGTAATTCATATTTACTTAAAGGGGGAAATCTCACTACATGACCTCGTTACTCGTACTTGTTAAAACCGTTGACCGGTAAATATTTCCGGGAGAACACCGTTTTGATATTTTGAAAAAGAATTCGATTTAACCGAACAGTGTACTACTGTTTTGAACTTGATTTTCCGATAACAGAGGAGTATTTAACTGTTTGTAACTTGTGACATAATGTAATTTTTCAATTATGTATGCTGTTCCTACTCTACGGAGATGTAACTATGTTGGTGATGCTTTTTTTCAGAAAACTAGCCAAGGAAAGCTTGAAATTCCAGTGGTGAGTGGCAAAAGGAAATTGTCAGCAACTACGGTCGTAAAATCTGTCAAACTGAAAAACATAATTGGCTAAACAGATAACTAAGTAATTGGATCATACGGGAATAAATCAAATTATCATTAACCGTATTTTTCTACTAATAGCAAAACGAATAATGACTATTTCTACATCTCAGTGAATTAAATTTGAATTATATTTCAACTACTAATCTTCTCTATGATATCGTTTTCTTCCAGCCACCCAAACCGTCCGACCTTGCAACAGTCTGCTTCACAAGTGGGACGACAGGTTAGATTGCTCGTAGTCCTTGACTTTTTAGCTCATCTGGCCTGTAAGGTCCGATGGGCTTATGGCATGACATGGTGTCCGCCGTCCGTCCGTCCGTCTATCCGTCCGTAAACTTTGTGGAATTTCGACTTCTTCTCCAGAACCATAAGGCCTAGAAAGCTGAAACTTTGTGTACAGACTCCTTGACTAGTGAGGATTAAATATTGTAACTTCGGTGACCCTGTGGCCCCTAATAAGGGCCACAGGGGCCACGCCCAAAAAACAATGTTCATCTTCTTCTCCAGAACCATAAGCCCTAGAAAGCTTAAACTTAGTGTACAGACTCATTGGCTAGTGAGGATTATAAATTGTAGCTTTGGTGGCCCTCTGGCCCCTAATAAGGGCCTCAGGGGCCACACCGTTAAACCTATTTTCATCTTTTTCTCAAGAGGCATCATACCTAGAAAGCTGAAACCTTGTGTTCAAACTCCTAAGTTAGATATGGAGGATTGTGCATTGGTGACCCTGTGGTCCAAAGTAAGGGGGGAACCACATTTGCAACACCCTAAAGCAAAATTGACATGAAGCCTCATGAGCTACAGAGCCACTGGCTCTATTTTATTATATTTTAAAGTGCCTTTAACCACTACGTTTACACACACGCTTTGTAAATATACTGACGTAAGCAAACATGTAAGCAAATAACTTAAGTAATTTTACACGGATATTGTTCAGATCAGTGTAGTATATATTTCCGTCTAGTAAATGCAAATAAAAAAGAATAAATGCACCAAACAAATCAATAAATTGTAAGATATCTAGCATTTCTTAACAGAGATGTTTGTTGTTGAATATGTACACGTAGACAGGGTACTGAATTATTATAGTGATGTTGTAGATACCTCTTGTAAGTATACACATATGCATTCTCTCCCAAAAGAGGCAGATCAAGTAAAGAAATGTTGATACAGTCTCTGCTATATTCAATCTTATTAAAATATGATCTATTTGCTACACTACGCTACACATGTAGATCATACCAGGCTCAGTTATAACAGCCGTCAGAGTATCCTTTGACTCAGCCAATCAGCGACTTTGCCCCGTAACTCGGGTTGCTGGCGACAGGTATTCATATATAATCTTCAGAACTCGGAAAACGAACATTTCCGACTATTTCTAAATGTCGACAACAAATATTTCCTGTCATGTACGAATGAATTACCCAAACTGTGCTTTATACCGCTCCTATCAATTTGTTGGTCCAAAAACGTCCAGGTAAATACTTAAATGTTATCATTATCGAAGAAATCACCGTAAACTTGGCAAATTCAAACAGCAAGCTGTAGATGCTATTTTTGGAACAGTTACGTTATATAAACGTTTCCTTTTAAATCTTATATGAAACGATTTATGCTCATTAAATTCGTTGTATTTTGTAGCCATAACTATACTGACACAAATGAGAAGACCAGAACTGACATAAAAACATTAGATAAAGTCTTGTTGATTTGATATCACGCATATTCGATGTACATATGCAAATTAGAAAGAATCTAGTTCTGTCAAATAGTCAAACATTACAACTAAATTAGCGAATGTTACGACATATGCAAATTACCTAACACTGCTTTTTGGGAAAATCGAAAGGTCATAAGTTATCATTTTATCATTTGGGCTGTACTGTGTTAAATTGCTTTAATCTCTTGAATTGTCCTTTAAGAAAGGTACGATTTGATTGGTGGATGAAATCTTCCTCACATCCAGCGGTCAAAGGTTACCCTGACGGCTGGACTTACGGGGCCTTGTGAGATCTTTAATCTGCGTAACGTAGTGAAGCAATTAAGATATCATTTTAATGAGATTGTGCTATATTACGCCTAAATCCCTTAGTTTGCGAAGTTGGCGTGATATAACAGAGCCTGTATCAACATCTAATGGCTTGATCTGCCTCATTCTCTCCCCACAGTGTGAATTAGCTAATTCAAGTATGACTGAGTTGCCTCTGTGGGAAGAGAATGGATCTGCCTCTGTGGGGAGAGAATGACAAAAATGATCACATGCCATTATTGCTGATCATTTAACAGAACATACAGCTTAGATAAATTGCCTGACCAAAAGAAACCCCTCGTTGTATAGATGAGTGTTCTGCTGTATAACATTGTCCTCTCCACCCCCAGGCGACCCTAAGGGAGTGATGGTAACCCATGGCAACTTCGCTGCTCAGCTCGCTGGTCTATTGTACGCTGTTCAGGTGGGTGAATTTTGCAGGTATAACAGTGGTGAAAAACATTTTGATATATATTATTTAACCATTTTACTTTATATTGCCGAAGAGATACGGGAATATTCGCTAAACAGTACCGGCTTTCAGCCATGATGATCGTCCAAATGTTCCATCAGAACTGTCATCAATGTGCTATATTTTCAATTAAATTGTCTATGAAAACAAAATTCTAAAACCGCCAACCATCAGAGTACGAAAGGTAGGCATGATCTTTATATATAATTGCTAAATATGTTTTCATCAAAGGGAACTATGTAAGTACATACGGTCTCAAGATATTAAGCCTGCGATTTCAAGTACTAAGTCACTGAATCTTCATCGGAAAATATAGGATAGGATTTTGGAGAATTTTGCTGTTTCAAACTGAGAGCGCAATATTAAAACTAACGTAACACTTACATAACCACATCCTAAAATTGATACAAACGTTTCAAAGATATAACTGAAACCTGATTTTAAAACAAAGTTTCTATAAATAACAGAAACGCGACCTACTCGGCAAAGACGACTGTCACCTGAGTTATCTCCCCCTAGCGCATCTCTTCGAGCGCATCATCCAGATGGTGATGTTCTCGCTAGGGGGCTACGTTGGCTTCTTCTCAGGGGAGATAACTCTTCTGTTAGATGATCTGAAGGCGCTTCGACCCACCATCTTCCCTACAGTACCAAGACTCCTCAACAGGGTCAGGGATAAGGTAGGAATTCATTTAAAAATGTTCTAGCTTTGATTGTTGTCATTGCCACTCAGAGAAAATATATTTCTTTTTCAATTCATTAAGCCAGATCCAATACGCAATGGCAAAATTCCAAATATTTTACGTCCACTTCTTTACGATAACTTCCGATGTGTTCTCATTGAGTATAATCGTGTCATTGGCGTTTACGTTGTGATGAAGAATAATGAAGGCAATTTGTTTTTGATGGGCAACTTCGACGTCTAGATATTGATCTCGTTATCGTTACCAAGCAATTGGTGATAAATGTAAGTGCTATGTAGTATGTAACTACATGTATGTATACATATCAATTAAAACAGAGTTTTTTATCTTTTACCTGTCAAGGTGTACGCTGGAGTGAAGGACAGTTGGTTTCGCTCCCGTCTATTGGACTGGGCTCTAGCGGGAAAACTCGCAGAAGTTGAAAGGTAGATATTATTATTGATACATTGTTATGTTTTAAGCTTGTAGTTCATGGTCTAGTATTGGGCATGACTGTAGAAAACGGGTGTTAACTTGTTAACTCCGTGTTGGTCTAAGTCGATGTCACTGAACAGTACTTATCTCAAATAGGTTAATTGGAACATGATGACGAGTCTTTAAAGACATTAGAATGCATAGAAATGACACGCTTCTGGATAATAACTTCTTTGATGTAAGAAACTACGTCGTTTTGAATACATGAATGTTTATCCTTTTTCAAGGATATAATAAAACTGTTCTTTTTGTCGAGAAATTGTTATCAAGAAATATTCTTGTAATGATTGGTTTGACAACAAGAATTGAAATAAGAATTTGATTTATTGTTTTATAAAAGATAGTTTATATGTGAAACTTTTTATCAAAAGGTTTCTTTAAAGTTTTAAGCTTTAAACATTGTTTTGTAATATAGTGTTTTAAAGTTATGATGTAAACAAAACCAATATCAACGCCTTCTCGATTCTCGTAAGGTTGTATGTCAAGGGTAATGAATTTCATTTAAACGCAGCTCACCTTGTTCTCATCTGTCATATATTCTTTCTGCATATCTTAACCAATATAGGGAGTCATAGTGAGGAGTTTTATTACAAAACAATATAAATATCATCCTATTGTATTGTAGATCCATCTCGTTATCATATACAATGTACTAAATGAATGAAGGAACTTGTACATCAAGATGGGATCTTGAGCAAAAACTAAAAACTAAAAATCTGGGAGAAGATTGATTGACACCAGTCGATAGCACTCATTTATGTATACATTTGAGCAAAGTTTGGTCAAAATCAATGTCATATAATTAAGAAAATTTCAAAATGGGGGAACAATATGACCATAACTGCTCAACTTGTACATTAAGGTGGGATTTGGAGCAAGAACCATTTTGGTGATACCTGGGTTGATTCCCGGTCGCATCATACCAAAAGAATTAAAGAGATCAGAGATGGGGCGTCCATGCTTGGCGCTGAGTATTGTAAGGATATAACATCCATTGTTCTACAATGTGGCTGCCATCGGCAAGAAGAAGTACCGTATTTACTTAGCAATGACATTAGAGATAAATGGCGAAACGGGCGAGTTAGTTAGCTGTTGGTATGGTCATTGCTGGCGGTGTTGCCTGTCTCTGAGGCTGTGGGTTGGAATATTAAGAATCTGTACTATTCAAGATAGTGTAATCCCAAATATAACATTGTTAGCAATGACACTCACAAAATACTATTATCATTAAAACCTTTTGTTTTCTCCAGAGGTATTGTGAGACGAGACAGTATATACGACAAGCTTGTCTTCAACAAGATCCAGGGTCTGTACGGAGGTCGTGTGAAGATCATGGTCACGGGGTCAGCGCCTCTCTCTACAGATACCATGAAGTTCTTTAAATGTGTGATGGGATGCTTGGTGCGTGACATTTGTGCCTCTTCAGCTTTGTGCGCGTTTATGCCTTTCTTGAATATTTTTATGCATTTTTGTGTTATGCTGTGTTCCAACATTCTCTTCCAACAGATGTAGTCATCTTGATCCAACCTATGTTCTCTTAAAAGCCCAGTTTGTGTGCAGGTAAGCCAGAAGCCTGATTTGATGCAATTAAAGGTAGTTATCAATCAGCGACGCTGTTCAAAAGACATAATTTTGCCTACTGAATCATGGCAAACGGCAACATTCACACTTCATTAGCTGAAACTTTTCAAATGGTTTGGTGCTAGGTTTGACCACTAGGGTAACCTGCCAGGAACGGAATTTGGATGAAGATGTCTTGAGCTACATGTGTTGGGAGCGAATGATGTTATTATTGCACATGATGTGATCCCACATATAACAACGCATTATTTGTTCAGCATTTTAATGACATGTATCTGTAATGATGTGTTGTGTCAACTTGTACAGTTCTGAACATTTTATGCCTTAGGTAGTAAGGATTAAACATATTTTTCTTGACACTTGAAGTAAAGGCCATTGAGGTTTGAAAACGAATAATGAATTGATTCATGATTGCAAAGGTTTAAATCAATGTTTGTTGTATTAATCATCAATCTCTTTGCATGAAACACACAAAATAACAAAAATGAACTTATAGTGCGTAAGGATTATATGATTCGGGCTCTAGACTATGTTTTACCTTTCACATGTTGAGTTTCACGTCAGAGGAAATGCAAGCAACTTGTAACGAGGTATTTGAAAGTTGATCCATGTCTCTGTGCAGGTACTGGAGGGGTATGGACAAACGGAAGCTGTTGCTGCTGTGTCTCTCACCTACCCCGGGGAAACCACCACAGGTATAATCATTAGGGGATCCTTATAGGAGGAGGGGGTTGCACCCCGTCGAAGATAAAGTGCCTTTTTATTTGAATTATTTTATTTCTTTTATTTTATGGAAACGGCTGCTTGGTCGTCAACTCCTGCTGTTGTCTTGGCTTTTGTCTTTGATAATGCAAATATATATGTGGTTAAAAGCGCAAGATGATACACTATTCAGTTACTATCGCTTTGTATTTCATTTATCCAATTATTGTAACACATCATCATTATGATTGACATCTATTTATCAGGCCATGTAGGCACGCCCGTCTTGTGTAACTACATCAAGGTGATCGATGTTCCGGAGATGAACTACTACGCCAGAGAAAATAAGGGCGAGGTATGAATCATAGTAATAATCCGTTAGAAAAGTTGAATACATTGTACACTAAAAACTTGACACCCGGCAGCCACGGTACAGCATCACTTAAAGCGAGTTTATATCCGTATAAGGCTTGCTTTCAAGCAAGACAGAAGCAACTCCAATCTTTTAACGTATTTTGGTAACATGAGATCAAGTTTCGAACACCGGTCTGCCGGTGACGAGTGGACACGCTACCAAATGCGCTACATTTATGTTATGATAAGAATGGTAACTGAGTTCAAAAAGAGCAAAAAGCGAAATACGTGTGACCAATCGCTTAACTTAAACGAAACGTTAAAATCTTTGTAATGTTCATTTGAAGCAAAAATATTTAGAATCAAATTAAAAATGTTTACGTGATTCACTTATCGACAGCTGTATTGTAGTTTCGACATTTTTACCATGTAAGGTTATCAATACTTTTTACTCAACTTTTCATATTTTCTTGTTAATTCAACCTAGGTGTGTATCAAAGGCCCGAACGTGACTCCCGGCTATTACAAGAACCCGGAGAAGACAGCGGAAGCTATAGACAAAGATGGATGGCTTCACACAGGCGATATCGGGATGTGGCTTCCGGTAGGCATTTCTTGTATATTTATTATTTATCATCAATTTTCTAAAGACACATTTATAATATTCAATGTATAAATGACAAAACCATCTCCCCACAGATCAAGTCCTGAAATGTTGATACAACCTCTGTTCTATTACGCCGAAATCCGTTGATTCCGGCAGTTTCCCCTGGCTGATAAAAATTGCACCACAATCCATTTAAATTTCTCTATCAAATGACAACGCTTCTCACATGGAAAGGGTGGTTCATATCACAATGCTTTTGCCATGAATGAGTAACCAAAATTAGGATTTTATAAAACAGCGTCGCTGATTGCACAACTAACTTTGATTACCTCCAATCAGGCATCTTCAATTCTATCCCATAAAGTCGTAATAGAACAGAGACTGTATCAACATTCATAGCTTTATCTGCCTCTGTGGGGAGAGAATGTCTACCCTCACCATTCTTTTCTTTCTAAAGATGTTCTGTGGTCCGTACATGTACATGCACATTCATCGTTATTAATGGTTATTTTCAGAATGGTGCCTTAAAGATTATCGATAGAAGAAAACATATATTCAAACTAGCACAGGTATGTATTCTTATTGATTGTCATCTATAAAACACAAAATGATATGCAAAATCTATTAATCCACTTGATTCTCGCGTTATGTTCACCGTTTCTATTTTTTAGTATTTAAATGTTATTTTATAAAGATGATATTGTGACCTTATGATACATTTAGCAAGACTGAGGCTGTATATTATATCTATTATTTCTCCGCCCAGGGGGAGTACCTTGCCCCGGAGAAGATAGAAGCCGTGTACGCCTCCAGTGAATTCGTTGCACAGGTCTTCGTCGATGGCGACAGTCTCAAGGTATACAGCAGGGTTATACGGGACTGTAATTTTTTTATCGCATGGCCTTTGATTTTATTTATGAAATAGTGAGTGAGTTGGGGTTTAACGTGCTCTCAGCAGTATTCCAGCTATAAAACATGCTGCCATCTAAATTTAAGAGAGTTGACAGATCCGATGCAACTAAGGGCAGGTAATTTGTGAATCGCATTGACCCCATACTGGTTCCAGAGGTTAGTGGAGATATTATCGGAACGTAAACTCTGGATTATCGAGAAGGCATTTTACTTTGCAACAGCGTAGTTTAACTGAATTCGGGCTGAGGGACGTTGCAACGTCTTGTCCATGTGAACGTTGTCTTGACAAAGATTTCTAAATCAAAAACAAAAACAAGCACTATCATTGTTTAAATACACAAGTATGAATAATAAAGTTCATGATATTTTTATGATAATCAATAACATACAGTCAGTCACGGCTAACGATGTTGCCGGCAAGCGGGTAAATTTCTAAATCAAAAGTGGACTATAAGGGTGAATAAACACGCAACTTTATTCTGTCACTTCTATCACTTTCATTACCATATGATATGCTCTGGCGGTGTGTATGGGCCTGGTTGTACCAGTCGTTTTTGATAGTCTCTGGCACATAAGGCCTAGATGATGAGGTTCGAATAATAATTGAGAGTGAGGACCAACACATAACATGTACATATTTTAAGTTACTAAATGATATTATTTCTGCCCAGACGGCGTGTATGGGCGTGGTTGTGCCGGACGCGGAGGTGATGGAGAAGTGGGCCCCTAAACACGATCTCCCCACCGACATGGAGCAGCTCTGTCGGTCCCAGGTGAGCTCATTGATGAGGTACATCATCTCTCAATCTGAGGTACAATATCTTGTGATTGGACTTCGTCATGAATGAACAGGTTTTGTACTTTTTGAGCAATGATATACAGATAAAATCCCTCTGCAGAATGTTTTGTTACGTGCTAAGTTGATACTCACTATTTGTTGTACACTGAACTAAGGTTTTCGAACGATACAAATCTTTCAATATCAAATTATTGGTTTTTTTTATCAATTAAATATGCTTTTGGTTGTATAGATATATATTTCAATTTTACATCTTTGCTCAACTTCTGCAATTATATATCAAATGCTTATCCGTTTCTTTGAAGTATCGCCTATACTTTTATTGGAAATTCACCTTGTAATCTTCCATTTGTGTCTAATAAATAACATAAACTATCTGTGATTAACAACTTGTTTGAAAATATTGAAACTATTTAACATACAGAATTTTCCGTTTGTTTGAAGGAGGTCAAAAGTGTAATCCTAAAAGACTTGATAGACCGTGGCAAGAAGGCTGGTTTGAAAGGATTTGAACAGGTATATTACACTAATACGATGCGCAAATACGAATTCGCACTAATTTTCAAACATGGCCATGAACATGGCAACACTGATACTGTAATTATACAAACATTCTTCGCTATTGGCAGCATGCCATTGCATCGTAACTCTTGATTAAAGAACCTTATACTGTTTTTGCTGTTACAATTAATTTTTCCACCAATTTATGTACATATATTTTGTACATTGGCCGATGACATTACACTGAAATAAACGATTTGATCTGAGTCAGAGTTACGTATAGTAAAGTCCATATTTGCAATTGCCCGTCGTGTCGGCAATATTACATGTCTGAGTTATCTCGCCCAGGTGAAGGACATCCATCTGCACCCTGACCCCTTCACACTAGAGAATGGACTTCTGACTCCAACCTTCAAAGGGAAACGACCCCAGCTCAGACAAAAGTTCAAGGCTATCATGGCAGAACTCTACACAAAGAACAACTTGTAGCCGTGATGCTGTTTGGTGATGATCTGTGATGCTGTGCGAGTGATCTGTGAGCCCATGTGATCGAATGTGGTTGCCAGTTGAAGAATTAAGGGGATGTATGTGTGATCTTCCCAGCTTTCATCACTTCTCCCAGGATTTTGCAAATACTCAATGGTAAAATCAGGATATGAGCTGCTAATGATTGTTATTGGACGCAGACCCGCGTTGTGAAGGCAGCAACAGAGCTTTAATTCTTCATAGCTAGACGATTCATTTCTTCTTTTGAGAATTGTTTACACTCTTGTTAATGTCTTATGTGAGGAAAGTGAGGCATTGCCATTTCAATTGTCATTTGCAATGTATCTTATCTTCAAATATATGCATAACATTGATGTTGAATAATTCGGATCTTGGAATTGTTTAATGAGAGTATAACCACGGTATTGAGATTAATCAAAGTAGGTGATATCAAACCAAACACATATCTGACAAAAGGGATAATATTATTGGAAGAGATTATGTACATCATCCGACTATTTCTGGTTTATTGCTTGGTATGTGATTTTGTGTGTCATTTCAAGTATTATGAATTAGCATCATCATTTAAAACTGTTCAAACCCCATGCCTGTCATCAATAACAATTGATGTAAACATATTCAAGTGCATTTTACATTATTTATTGTAAAGCCAGTTATTCTTTTTTGTATAAAGTATATAGTTCAGTGCAGGTGAAGAAAAAGTTCACAAAAAGGACGAAAAGTGGCCAATCCAAACGACGTTTATTTCAACTTTACAGATGTCATCGAAAGAGCTTGCTTTTGACATGTGGTAAAGCCAAATGCCCTAAAAAAGTGCGATAAGCAGGCTTTTTGTCAACATATATTTACATGAATTTACTTTTTATCAAATGTAATCAGGACATCTATGGTGATCGATCAAAGAGACGGATTCATCCATACAATATGCATTTCAGTGTAAATGTTCTTTCAAGCATAGCAAAGGAAGAACATGATTAGATCATGTCTTTGAGCCTTGAGAACTGGAGAAAATTGTTACTATGTATGACAATCATATCCCGAATTCCAATGGTATGGTATGGTCTTATATATAATTGTCAACATTAAGGCACATGAATATAGATTGTATAAGGTTCTGTTGAGTCGCACTGATAGTTTGACCTTCGATTGCTCCTTGCTGAAATAGGAAGCACAAAACACGTCCTGATGTTCCGTTAACATGGGCTCATTTTGTTAAGACAAGACGGGCAAATCAGATGAATTTCTCAGGAACATCCAATGGACCAAATGTTTCCACTGCATATATAATATATATTTCGTATTCAGATACTGTTGTAAATATGTCTTGTAATATATTTGATAATAAAGAGTTTTGAATAATGTCTTACTATCTTTGGTCATGTTTGATAAAGACAACGATGCTTATAAAACAATCAAAACGGGATGTGACAAGGTAAAAAGGACACCCAGTGAGTTGTTAGAAATACGAATGCCAAACTTCATCAATCGTGGTATTATTTGATGGAAGTACTGACTGTTGGTGAAATTATCATTCAAATGATGATTGGTACAAAGAAATTATAAAAGGGCCATAAATATTCCCAAATATATTCCTCGTTTGGGATGTTTTGAATGTATATCACCATACACAGCATTTGGATTCTCAGCAACGACAAATAACATGTCTTGAAAATCGCAAAGAGGCTCTATAAAAGACAAAACCTTTAGCTGTCAGCGAACATATTCAAGTGCTCATATTAAAAATTCTTGTATATTTACTTTTTTTCAGGGAGAAAATGCACACTACCATTGCAACCTATAACAATGAAAAACTGCATCTAAACATGACAGTGAGGGATAAACAATTGAATAAAGACATTTTGGCTTAAAGACGCCGTCCTATCAATTATTCATCGGCTTTGACTCGCCATCTTGAATCTTTTAGCATTACGATACAACAAAATTGCTCTGTTTTGCTACTTTATTAACGATGTTAAGGAGAAAACAGAATATGCGGATATTTACAAACAAAAGATATAAGAAGTGGTCGGTTTTTACATTGCAGGAAAGCTTGAAGCTCGGGTAGTTGTGATGCACTCTATTTTTAACTTAAATGTTAACCCCACCAAACATATTTGACAATAAGAGTGAAATAACCATGTAAAATAATAGATACAAAGTAAAAAAAGTGTTGCATCCCCTGTTTTAAACAAAGTATGATAGTTTCGGTGATTTTGGAAGATAACAGTATAATCGCACGAAACGTAATGACAGACAGATCAAAAAGCATTCTATTGACTATGAATAAGACTGACCACTATCTGACACCATGGTATATCAAAATTTGGCTTTCAAATAACGGCTCAAAAAGACAACAATTTTTGTAATGTCATAAATCAAATTTTAATTACGAAACAATAACTGGGATTGGTTTAAAGGATCATTCAGGTACAATATCGCCACCTTCAACAATTCACCTCAATGACAGTTCGCAGTCTTCGGCCCTTCATAAGACGTCTAATCGCTGCCATGCCTCGTGTAATGCCGCAATGCCAGTTCTGAAGAGGAGGATCCCTTCGTTGTATCAATCGGGCCAAAATGTCCCAAACATGTACAGGCGAATTAAGATCTGGACTCATTGCAGGCCATGGGAGGTGTGTCAGGGATTACCTGCCCCACAGCTCGTTAAAGACGCGGTCCGGCATTTTGGACGATGAATGATGAATACAGGTCTCCTTGCAAGTGCATGGTTGTCGAAAAAGGGCACGACAGCAGGTTAAAGGATTCCCCGGATATAGCGATCTCCTGTCAAGTTACCTCGTATGGTCACAAGACCACGTTTGCAGTCAAACTAGAAGCACCCCCATAACATCACAGTTCTCCGTCATAAGGTAGGGGAGACCAGTACAGGGCAAAGCGCGCCCCCTAACATATAAGTGAGTCTAGCGGGCACCTCGACATGTACAGAACGCAACTTGCACACTGTCTCTAATACTTATCAGATAGGCTGTTGCCTGGCACACGCTTTTTTAATCTACCATTTTGGCATAAGGATATTACGTAAATACATTACGTAAATGTATTTTGACTAAGGGGGCGCGCTTTGCCCTGTAGTTTGGGGCAAAGTGCCCAATCCCCTGGGCGCTTTGCCCCATGTGAAAAACAACACAGAAAGTAATAGATATTACACACGTATAATCAGCCAATACAAATCAAAATCTATCATCTTGATAATGCAAGGCGACTATCGAACCCATATGAAGGATAGAATTAACATAAAAGTTGGCAATATATGCAAGGATGCGCAAAATATTCCTTAAAGTGTCATGGACCTACATGTTCAACATTCTCAATGACCAAATATCATTATGGTTGGTACATGTATATTTCTTTTAACTACGAACGTGTAAATAATGTTGTTAAATGACTATCAAAACCAGTAATAAATAAAAGCAAAGAAGAAATGAATTGGTTATATGGACGAATTAAAGAGTTCACATCATCTATTTTGTGTCGAACTTGGCATAACGGCATAAATTGCTTGATGTTTATGGCTAAACAGTGATATACAATGAATTATATTTTCATAATCTAAAAAACAATAGAAAAATATGTTTTTTGTAACTGTTAATTACTTGTCGTCATTCTTTAACAAAACAAATCTCTTTAGGTGAAATGGTATATTTCATTTTTTTAAGATACAGCAACATGCTGATATGAAAATGATAGTTCTCCTTTACATCATTTGCTTAAGAAATGTAAAATAAAAACGTTTACACCAATATGTTAACCAAAAAGATATATTTTATAACACACGGGGCAAAGCGCTCCCCCCGGCGCGTTTTGCCCCATCAAGGGTAGCATTTGTTAAGTACATCATAGAAAATCCTTAACGCAAGTAATTACAAATTTCATTATTCAATGACTTAATGATACCAATTCATGTTACATGTGCTCGAGAGTTCATTGTTCCGTTTTGTATTTTTATGAAATATTTGAATTTGAGAATATTTGAAATTGTGCGTCCACAACTCAAGCAAATGATTCCAGCGTCGGTCACAACGCTTCATTATGGTTACTTTCATTCGGGTATAATGACAAATTACTCCATTTGTCGATAGTTTGAAGAAATAAGGCTTGGTCACTTTGCCCCGGGGGCGCGCTTTACCCTGGTCTCCCCTACTGTTGGCATGATGTTTCGTGGTGTATACGCATCTCCTGATTGCCTCAAAAACCCTGATCCTGCCACCCACAGCGTGCAGAATGAACCTGCTTTCGTTTGACCAGTGAACCTTAATTTTTCCATGATCTGAATTCAACCCAAGATTTTCTGGACACCATGCCAGACGCAGTCTGATTAAAATCGACCGTACACACACCCTATAATACGCACCGTCGACAAATGAAGGCACTTGTAGTTACGGAAGGCATTGACGCGCTACGGAAGGTTCATATCTCTCACATGTTGAATATGGCATTTTGAAATTAGATGTAAATCTATGATAATTGATGAAATGAAAACAGATACCACCTGAATTTGTTGATCGTGTGTCAAATAACATGACTTGATGCAGAACATTGTTAAGAAAGGGGTTTGAAGTTAAATATGACGCAAAATATAACCGATCTCTGTTTTTCAATACCAAATTTTGAGATATTATCCATTATTAACACGTTGTTTATCTTTATTATATATTTTTCAGAGTGTTTAAATATTTGTTGGGGTTCGGTCAAACATGTCCCTGCACATATGTCCTAAGAACGTATGGATTGAAAGAAATATGTGATCAAAACACAACAAATGCTCACCAAAATTGTTACGGGGCTACCTGCATTGAAATCTCTTATCAACGGAAGGCACATGATCCACTGTAATTTGGGATACGGAAGGTATTTCATATCAAAACATTATTTAAACCCTTTTAGTAATATATTTTGTACCACAGTTATTGACAAACATAATTAATAACTTGTATTGCAATAACCATATTCAGAACACAAAGTTTTAAAAGCGCTACCATTATCTAAACTGTAGTTTAACAAATACACGTAACTCATATGTATTTCATAGAGATGTATAAATTGGTATCCAGTGGTAATAAGGGTGTGTCGTCTTGATAGGATTGACAACAATGAGTGGATGGGTTTACATTATACGGACTCTGTAGACTAAATTCCAAATAGTGTTGTTTATCAGCAAATGTGCAATGAAAACATCTATTGCCATAGCTGTAATATCGGCCTATAAAACAGAATGAGGCTGTCTTAAAAGGTAACATTGCAGCCTTTAAGAAGAGTGTAAACCAGTGTTAAGTCAATGACGAGTGTATGACCCTTGTGCATTGATGACTTGATTGACCCTCCTTGACATATACGTACCAGCGCTGCATCCAACAATGCCACAGTTTGAACAGGAGGGCCTCATCTATACGTATACAGCGACCACTAATATCCCATACATGTTCTATCGGGTTTAAGTCGGGACTTTAAGCAGGCCACGGTAGCATTGTTAGGCTTCCCGCTGTAGAAGCTGTGTTACCACTCTGGCTAGGTGGTGTCTAGCACTGCCATCAATGTGAACGGGTCTTATACGAAGAGGGTGGTTGTCGAAATATGGAATTACCACAGAGAGAAGGAGGTTATCTCGATAATTCTGATCATTGAGTGTACCTTGAACTATCACAAGGTCGAAACTCATCCCAATATCATCACAGAGCCACCACCACACTGATAGGTTGGTTGAACATGTATTTGTGCGAAACGGGTGTTAGCTCGTCGCAAAACACGAATTCGGTCATCCACAATATGCAATAGCATCCTACGCCGATATCTTGCATACCAATTATTCGCCATCTCTCTCCTATTGATAATCTATGCCTTGCCATAATTGAATCTCAAACTCGTTTGCAATCATTTGTTCGAGATACATGTAACATCACACAAAAGACGCGTTAAGGCATCGCGACGGCTTCTTCTGCCTGTGCCTAACAAAATGACTTTTGTTGTGGATTTTATCCATCCAAGAAGAGATGTTAAATGTACTCTGAGTAGTCACAATAAAGATTTTTATTTGTCCTCAAAATTAGCGAGTCTTTGTTATGTACTTTACTGATGATGTTCATTGATTGCATAAACAGGACATACGTATTTTATTCAACCATTACAGAATTCAGAATCTTTATTCCTTATAAACAAAGACAATGTCCATGATTATAGATTTATTAACGCAACACTTCCTTACTATCAAAATATTTCGCATTTTTCGAATTTTTAGCCCTATATAGCCTCATACACATATGAGTGAAATATTCCAACATCAGACCACCAAAACAGGAATTCCCGTATCTCGCATGAAACTTTCGCTTGGACTCTTTGCACCGAAATTTTGGTAATATTGAGTCTTCACATGTCTTCTTGATGATTATATTATTAAAAATACTGTTTGTTATGTGACTAAAGTCTATACAATTCTGTTTCTCGGAGCTCTGTTTCGTTTTAGCACGATTGTGTGCTACTCGACATTGGCTCTGTGTCGATTGTCTCGACAGCCGAAACGTCTAATAAGACCTTTCTACTGGCTTATATTAATTTTCAAGGAATGCATAGTCTAAAAAACCGTTTAATGTCATACATACAATGACTTGGTAAGAGTTTAGATAGATATGCCCAACCCTAAATGAACACTTAAGACCGTTTTCGGTATCAAAAGAGGTCATAATTCACAGCTGCATCAACATTTCTAATCCATTTTTCCGTAACACTTTTTTTTCTGAAAGCATGTGCCTTCCGGTATGCAGAAAACGAGATACCTTAAGCCTTCCGTTTCCATTTTTTCTACATTATTCCGATAAAACATCGTCTTAGTTTTTTATTACATGTTCAATAATAGTAAAAATCTAAAGATTGATTCTTGAATACTTTATCTTTTGTTTGCAATGTACTATACATATCTATTTCACTTATTTAAGAAGATACATTCCAAAATGTGTAGTTGTTCAGTCGCAAAATCATAAGAAAATGACTTTACTTCTGATTTACTCGACTATTTGTGAATTATTCACATATTAACTTGTACCATATTTTGAAATGAAAACGAAGTTTACAAAATCCTGCAATTTTTGTGTGCAGTATTGAACGTTTAGTCTCCGATCTCCAGTGTTTATTGCCGCCCACCCTAAACATATCTTCGCATTTGCCTTCCGTAGCGCGCCAATGCCTTCCGTAACTACGAGTGCCTTCATTTGTCGACGGTGCGTATAATAGGGTGTGGTACACCGAGGAAGAAATATCAAAAATATGGTCTCTATCGGGGCTCGAACCAGCCAGAACATCCTCTCCGTCTCGGTCTGTGAATGAGCTTGCGTCAGAACATGCGGGTAATAGGGGTGCCTTCAGACTGTGAATGAGACGAAAGCCGGGCTGGTTAAAGTTCAAACCCCACTCGAGACAATATCTTTACACTTTTTTTCCTCGAATCACAGTCGATTTTAATCAGACTGTGCCAGACGCAACTGCTTGTGGTTGTTATTTAATATTTAAAGTCGATTGATTACTCTTCTGGACTTCAATTCAGCGGCCTTGAGTCGATTTCTGACAGTTTGGCGACTAATAAGACGGTATGAATGCCATTAATGTTTTAGGTTTGTATTGAAAGCGAAAGGAAATATCCTCTCTCACGAAGGTAATACGTGCTCTGCCTGAGGGTGTGTGATTCTTCACGTCATTGGGTTGTGCATGTTTTCTGGCTAAACGACTTATTGTTGAGTTGACGTCTGTAGCGACCCAAAACGGCAGTTCTTGAAGTATCCTTAATACCCCCATTCCACCGAGCTTACGACGTCACTGCGACCGATTTTTATTTCCCGGTCGTGTACACTCTCACTCACTCCCACTGACATCGCACTGAAATCTTGGAAAGATCTCATTACTCGCACAAATGATCTTCCTCCCTCGCCATGAATCGCATATTGTCGCAGAAGGGTTTGCGAGTTCGATTGTCTGTTTTCAAAAATCGCACAACTTCTGCGATCGATGCGACCAATGGCTCACTCGCAAATTCGGTCGCAATAAGGTCGCATAGGTCTCACTGAGAACTTGGAAGGGTCGTATGTCAGTCGCATAAACTCGCAACGTGATCGTGTCGAATCGCAGTAGGGTCGCACCTTTGCTTCACTGGCGACCAAATAGTGCAATTAGTGGCGAGCGCGCCAAGACCCCAGTGCGATCCCACCAAGAGCCCAGTGCAATCCCGCCAAGATCCAGTGAGATCACAAGGCAACTACGAATTTCGATCCGTCTTTTCATGCGACCAATGACGAGCGTTCCCGCGCTTATGAGTGACCAATTGCGAGCACTTCTGTGAGCGCACCACGAGCGACGCCAGCTCTATAAAAACCCACATTACCAGTTTTTAGCAGTTTTTTTAGCAGTCGCAGAAGAATCGCCTAGCTGCAAACAAGAGTGTTGTGATTATGGCATGGACGAAAAGATCTTCAAGGATCTTCTTACATAAAAAGGATAGTTATATAAAAGATAGAAAAGACATTCTTGTTTATTCATTCTATTTTAGAAATGCATTGTTTTTATACCTTACCCTGAAAGAACTCTCCCTTTAATGTTCATTGAAATTCATACGCTTGATTGTAATATCAGGCTTTTAAGAGATTTGCTGAATTATTGTTTGTGTATAACCAGGCAAGGGACTCGATCGAAAAGGTACAATAGTTTTACTTAGAACTCTATATCTATTCACAATTAAAGATGTTAATCTTTGCTTGTCGTAACCAATACGAGTACTGGCAAATCTGATATCAGTTTTAGTAGTATTATCAAATACACATAAATATGGGTGATAACTTCTTTATTTGTTTGTATCAAACTAATAAAGAAGTTGTCTTCCATCATATTTGACTTTGTACTACTACTGAAAATGATATGCAACAGAGATTACATATTTATTCTTGTCAATTTCGAAGCTCAATTTAGAAAGCGATGGCATCATTAAACTGAAAGACGACTACTACAGCCACATTATTCACCAAGACTCACTCAGTATTCACCAAGACTCACTCAGTTTTACAATAAATGACAAACAAGCCCACAATAAATTTCAGTATTTATTAATGTAAGCATTAACCAGGGCAAAGATATATATCCCATAGACAGCCATTTATTAGTAATTAATGGGACGATGTGATTATCACACCACATGCTAGAATGTTCATGACATATCTTAGTCTTCCTGTGCTGGTGTCCGTCTGAGGGTCACCATCCTGTCCTGCCACGGCACTGCCCCTCTAGCTGTGTCATTGAAGTAGTCCTGGACCTGGTACTGTCTCTGATCTTTGGCTGCTTTATGATCACACTTTGAGGAACACGGAGGAGTCGGGTGTTCATCTAGAGAGATGTTTTGTCGCCATGAACCTAATACAATGCATCCTCATGTAGTTCCTAAACAATTGTGGATCTTCTTGCTTCAACTTTTGGACGAGATGATAGTACTGACAGTGTTCTTGTCTCTCCAAAGGATTGAGCCACTCTCGTACCCACACTGCATGCCGTCGACGCCTTCTCCTTCTTCTTTGGCAGTGTCTCATAATAGCCAAGGTGCAATCGCCTATATACTGCAGTTCTTGGTTAGTTCCAAGAAGCAAAGCAACAATCAGGGCCATTTCATTTTCCATCTTCTCTGCATGCTAGTCAGATTCAGAATGACATGATGGTATCAGCCGCTCGCAGTTATATTTATACTTTGGACCCGCCCAGTCTTGCAAAAAGTTGTGATGAGGTCGCATATGTCTCAATGCATTCGTTTAAGATGTCGCAATGATCGTACTGGGATCGCACAACACTCGCAACTATCGTGACGCGGTCGCAAAGGATTGCATAAACCGTCACACTAGTCTAAATTGCTCGCACAAAGTGTCGCTGACCTCTCAAGTCGGTCGCAATTTGATCGCAAGGCAATCGCAGAAGCTGTCGCGGTGGTCTCAGCATGATCGTAGCCACTCGCATAGAAAATCGCAAATTCGGTCGTACCTAAGTACGACCCTGTGGAGACAGATTTGCGATCTATGCGACTAATGATATCAGTCTCACCTCTGTCTCAACGTGCTCGCCATGAAATGTCACACGTGACCAGATTTTGGTCGTAATGCGATCGTATAGTCAGCTTGGTGGAACCGCAAACTCAAAAATGTAAAAAATTGGTCGCCTAAATGGGTACGACCGCTGCGACCAACTTGATCGCGAAGGTCGCGTACTGTCGCATATAAGTCGCGGCTCGGTGGACGGGGGGCATAAATGAAAGACCCGCTCCGAGAAGGCCGAAACAGATCACTTAGCCATACTGCAAATTTCGGAAATCGTGGAGAGCAAAGGGTGCGTGTAGCTTGTCGTGTTTGGATGAATAATATCCCTACAAAAACATGATAATATCAAACCTACTTTAGAAACATATCATGGTTTTCGTCTATTGTTTTGGAGGTCTTTTGTTTTCTCGTAATAACCTCCAAGAAGGTTTTACATTGGGAGGTCTGGGCATTATATTCATATGTAAGACCTCCTCGGAGGTTTTATATTGGGAAGTCAGGGCATTATATTCATATATAAGACCTACTCTGAGGTTGAAAGGTTTTTATATTTCAAAGTCAAAGGGTTTTATATTCCTATGTATAACTTAACCCCAAAGTCCATACTATCTTGAAAAAATCTACCAAGTTGCATCGTTCATAGTGCAGGATTCGAACCCCCAACCCTTTCGACCGTAAGCAAGGACTCTAACGGGACAGATAGAAGTGAAGGCTATGTTAAACAATCTATTGTTTGAAGTTCAGATTTCAGTAAAAGAAATTCGGTCCTAAAGCATTATGATATACAATTGCACTTTGATTCCAATTTTAAATGCATACAAAGATTTAAAATTGATATTAACAGTGTTAGACCTTTTAATTTGTGATAAATTTAAAGGATCCAAATACGGTGTCAACCACGTGACTTGCCGATTGTCATTTGTAAACCCTTACACCTCGAAGAATGCTTTGCGCGTGCATTTTGTGCTATGTCAATGTCGAATAGTTGTTTGAACACAATGCTTATTTTGAAGGAAACTCATTTTAGTCTTTTATATTGAGAATTAAAGCGACAATATAAAGTAATGAAATCCAATAATAAATGTTAAAATAAACCGACGAACATGAATCCTTGATATTTGTGGTTTTTCACAATTTTTATATTCAGTCTAAGAATATGATTACAAATACTACAATATGGACAAATGATTGCGGGTTGTTAATAACGGTATCTAAGTAAGTAAACACACTCGAACTCGGTTATGCTTGGGTTTTGAAATTCATCATGCTATATCAGACTATGACCTGGAGCTCTCTCAATACCCTGGTATCTATCAAGGCACCCGTCCTGTATCGCTAACATAAGGTTACACATTGCGTATATTTTTCAAAGAAAGAAATGAAGATATCTTAGCAGAATGGAGATAAACTATCTCTAATCATTCCGTCCTTTCATTTGAGATGCGCTATTACTGATGGGGGTAGCATGTTGGCTGGTTTTAGTTCCCCTTTCCTCTTTTGGGAATGAAAGGTTCAACAAATCTGCAATCTTAAACTGCAAGTGGCCATTTTTACTTAAAGGGGGTCTCCAACTTCTAATTTTGAACTTCCATTGTTTTATTAACGAGGCCCCGAGAGGGTCGGAGTGGGCCTCACTAATAAAACACTGGACGTTAAAAATTAGAAGTTGGAGACCCCCTTTATTTTTTTTAACTTCCAGTGTTTTATTAGCGAGGCCCTGAGAGGGTCGGAGAGGGCCTCGCTAATAAAACACTGGAAGTTAAAAATTAGAAGTTGGAGACCCCCTTTAACCCTAAATGTAAGCAATCTGTTGCCATAAGTTCTGAAAAGCAGCAAAAATAAGTCATGAAGTTGTTACCTTTGTTTGCAATAGTTAAATATCCATGGTCTTCAAGCTAAGCAACAAAAACACAAAACATTTTCTGTAAATTCAAAGACTTTACTGTATCACGGGCAGCAATCATTCATTCATTAGACATATATGCAATGTTGAACTTCATATGACAAAAATAGCATAATTTTTTACACATAACTGTCACACTGAGACCATTAAACTATTGAGACAATATCATTCATACAGTAACAGGAGTATTCAGGCATAGTATCATTCTTACTCGAAAAAACCCTCTTTGGAATGACTCAATGTTCAATATTAAGATATCATACAAATCAAAGAATTAACTATTCAATACTTCAATATTATGAATTGAAAGGTTCCAGGTTTTAGCATAGATCAGTTACTAATAAATATCACAACTAAATGCATATATAAGAATTTTTCAGGTTAACATTAAATTTTAATGGCACTAAATGGATTTGAAGAGTTTGCTGGTTAACAAAATGTTTTATTATATGATGGACGAGTGATCTGTCTGCTGATTGGTCAAGGAAGGTGGTCATCAACAATGATCAAACCTTATGTTGACCGCGGGAAACGTCACGCGAGGTCAACATAACAATCCAATGACCTGGAGCTAAAAATAGAAAAGCGCCGTAAAGGGTTTCTTCCAAAAAAAAACTTGAAATAATTGAATAGTTTTCAAAATAAATGAAACTTTTATAAATCATATAATAAAACAGTTGTTGACTTTAGTTATCGGTGAATCCAATGGTTTATTGACCTCGGAAACTTATGTTCACCTCGGCTGTCGCCTCGGTGAACATAACTTTTCCAAGGTCAATAAACCATTTGATTCACCTCAACTGAAGTCAATAATTGTATAATAATTGCTCTTCGAAAACATATGCAAACAAAAATTTAATCTAACCAATTATCTTAAAAAGTATAGCTCATACATATAAAATACCCTAAATGAACAAACATATGTACATATGCTAAACTATTTGATTAAAAATCAAATATATCATAAAAATATAATTTTAAATTTTTTGTGATTAAATCATGTACATCATTTAAAAATAAACATCATTAAAATGTACTGATTATAAAATTGGGTGTGAAAAATCATTTGCAATGAAACGTTAATAAAAATCATAAATGTTTTTATAAAATCATGAATATAAAAATCAAAACTACAGGGTAAAACTACAGTTTATAAAAAAATTTTCATAAAAATTCACTCACTGATCTTAAAATAACAAATTATACAAAACTATTCAACGCCAGTTTCTGAACTGTCATTTTATGCCTTGCTGCAGACATTTTTAATTTTCTGTGCTGTTATAGTGACCCTACAGGCAAAAGAGCAAGCACAGAAAACTCAAGAGTATGCAGCCAGGCATAAAACTGACAGTTCGCTAACTGGCGTTTGGACTCTGCGTAGGAAGATGTTCAGCTAGTTGAACTTGGAATGTTCGTATCTGCATGGGGTTGAGTGTTATATCCAGAGGATCCCCTTCCAGCGACGGGATGAACCGCAGTGTTTCATCAGCTGAAAATTAAAGAAATTTGAGCCGTAAATATAAAAACATTGGATGTTGTAGTTAATGAGGTGAATACATAAAGAAGGTACAGTAGAAAACAGATATAACAAACTCGAACAAACCTGCAGAGGTTTCAGATTCTTTGAAGGGTATCCTCCTTGGGGTACTTACTGCATAAAAATCTGTATTTTTTGCTATATGACAGGTTGTGACTATATTTTAAATAAAAATACAAAAAACATCGTTAAAAAACGTGTTTGTTATCTGTTGTTACCACCCTGTATCAAGCCCTAGCCGTAGCGGCGTCCCTAGCGACAGGGACAGATAACTCTAAACCTGCTTCTTATCAATCTAGCCATCGCCAGACAGAATAAGGGGAGGTAGGTGGCCGTACCCCAAGGAGGATCCCCTTCAAAGAATCTGAAACCTCTGCAGGTTTGTTCGGTGCTTTTTCAGAAGGGTATCCTCCTTGGGGTACTTACTGCATTTGGAGACTCCCAGAGAATAATCTCCGGTAGTGGAATTCTGTCTGCAATAATTAATAAACCATACGGAAATAAATCATACTCACCAGGTCACGTGACTTTGTCGTCGTAAGGACTGTGACGGACTACCCCTGGGCCTAGCATAGAGCTTATACCGATAAGGTCGGCAAATATGGTATGTCAGCCCAAATGCCCCCCCCCCCCCAACTAGGGGGACTTTCTTTGAAAAGGCAACATTTAACCCCAGAAGGAGAATCACCCGAGGCTGATTTCCACCAAGTTTCCAACAAAACTGTGAGAATTACTTAGTGATTAGTATGTTAGTACCCGCTAAATTCGTCACAAAATAAAATGGAACTGAGAACAACACAAAACTTTTCTTTTGTATTCTTTCGACACTCAGTCAGTTAGAGGGTACACAACCCTGCCCACTGGAGAGAACCGACTTGCCAAACCAAGCACGCTCGCTGGAGTGCATGTCAAGTTGGTAATGTTTGATGAACGTGCTCGGTCGGCACCAAATAGCGGCCGAACAGATCTCTTCAATGGGCAGGGACGCAGCGTAGGCCTTAGAGGTCGCTACCGCCCTAACCGAGTGAGCATTCAGCCCTTCAGGGGGTTGGTGCCCCTTATTTACATAGCTCAGACAGATGGTGGAGACTATCCACCTAGATATGGTCTGCTTGGAAGCGGGATCACCCGTCTTCCCTCTGCCGTAGCAGCAAAACAATTGCTAGGTTTTGCGTACATCTTTTGACCTCTGGACGTACTTCCTCAGAATCCGACGCACATCTAAAATGTGTGGCGTGGACCCCCTGGCTCCCGACGTCGGTGGTTGGAGCAATGCCGCAAGTTCGATAGGTGCGGTCACATGAAATGAATGCGTCACCTTCGGAGGTACGAGTTCAGTCTAATGCTGACTCTGTCTTTATGGAAGACAGTCAGCCCGGGATCGGAAGACATCGTGTGGATGTCCCCTACCCGCCTGCCTGACGGGACAGCCACTAGGAAGGCTGTCTTCCAAGTCAATAACTGAAGTGACACCTTGTCTTCTTGGTCCTGTCGGAGAAGTTTGAGCACGAAGAGCAGGCCGAGTCGTCGTGGTCGTTGGTGGCCAGACAGACGATGCATAGGTCGTGCCTGTCTGATTCGGGGATACGCCCCCCGCAGTCGTCACATTTCTTGAATGACTGCAAGCAATCATATCAAGGAAAAGTTCCAACTGTGTATGCAAATTATGTAGATAGAAAGATACATGTGTGCATAACAACAACAAAGAGAGCAGCATCCTACTCTTAGCATATAAGTTATGTAAAAAAGCTTCCCAAAGCAAGCATCATAACCAAGCCTGGAAGAAAAAGAACATGTAAACAACATGTCTTGCCGACTGACCCGCGAGCAATTTACAACACCCAGTCAATTTACAAAGGTGAAGTAAAAATCTCTATCAGTCTAAGGGAGCTTATTTATTAGAATAATAAATAATAGAAAGTGCCAAACGTAAAGAGAAGTCCATACGAAAGATTGAACTTTTCCTCTAGTCGGAAAAAACCTTTCGAGAATTCGCCCCGTTCGTCATTTTTCTCCGCCATTACGCAACACGTGGTGCGCACGGTTTTGAAAAATTCTAAGTCACAACGCGAGAGAAATGCGAGCCTACTCTATTCTACAAGAATAAAAGGTCACCATACAATCGCTTTGTCCTTGTCTGACATGGTTTGTTTTCTTAACTTCAAACTCTTTACTTTTCGTTGAGGAAAAGCGTCCGTTCTCTTCAAATGACAGATTGATTAGAGGCAGGTTTAGAGTTATCTGTCCCTGTCGCTAGGGCTAGGGCTTGATACAGGGTGGTAACAACAGATAACAAACACGTTTTTTAACTATGTTTTTTGTATTTTTATTTAAAAAATAGTCACAACCTGTCATATAGCAAAAAATACAGATTTTTATCCAGTAACCAAGGAGAATACCCTTCTGAAAAAGAATCCAAGGGACTTAAGAATTTAGTTCGCTATATCCGGTGTTCGCTATAATTTTAAAGATATTATATAGAGACAGGACTTTCATTTGGTTCACTATATCCGATTGTTCGCTATATCCGAGTTCACTATATCCGATTGTTCGCTATATTCGATTGTTCGCTATATCCGATTGTTCGCTATATCCGTGTTCTACTGTACCATTACCAATTTTCAGTCAGATTGGAAATGTCTTTTGAAGGAACTAGTTGACCTGTTCATGAAGTTCAGAAATCATTACTATGGTTTGCATCCAAATGGGTAATCACTTTTAACCTCAGATTTTGCATGTTTTATTCCCTGTTCCTGATATAATTTAAGGGAGTTGTAATGTCAGCTTGGGGAAAAGTTTTATTCTGAGTGTGCCTTAGTTCACAAAGCAGCAAATTGATTGTAGATAATATTAAATGACTATGAATTAAACCATGGCTTACCCTGGTCCGCTGTGTTCCATGTGAGTCGATGCAGTTCACTAAGGGGCAGGTTTGAACCCAGAGTCAGCTCAACCACAGACTCGATGGTGAATGGTGTAAACAGATTCTGAAGAATATAGCATACATGTGAAAGTTGTTTTTAAATGAAAAGTTTGGAATATTTTTTTGGACAAAATTATCACACTTACAATTCCAATGACTTCTAATACCATTATGAAAGAAGTAAAATCAAGAAAGGCATTGATAATACCTACACTATATAATTATCATTATATTTTTTTATGAAGTTGTAGGATGACAATTTTGCTAATTCATCATACAAAAAACTTAAATTCCAGCCAGTCATAAAAAAATAGAGCCATTGGCTCTGCAGCTCATCAGGCTTCATTGTCAATTATGCTGTAGTGTGGCCAACGTGATTCCCCCTGTATGGGCCACAATTTATAATCCTCACTAGCCAAGAAGTCTGTACACAAAGTTTCAGCTTTCTAGGCCTTACCATAAGCCCATCGGGCTTTACAGGCCAGATGAGCTGAAAACAATACTAATTCTATTATTTCATGTGATTTAATCACCTGTAGCTGCACCGAGACAGGTTTTGACATCTCTGAATCCTCATTCTTCTCATAGAAGTGTTCCAGTCGCAGCAGGAAGGGTTGTCTCAAGGAGGGGGCGGGCCCTGAACCAGCATACTGCTCCAGAGTCAGGAGGTGGACGTTGGGGGGCAGCTCGCTCTTCATACCTGACCACTGGTGAGAAGGTACAGCACTTGAAAACTTCATTAAGCAGTATGACAATCAGGAAGAACAAGCTGTTATTTTTCAAGCAATATTGTTAATGCCTGCCAACTTGTGGCAAAAGTGCTATAACTTAGATATTATCTAGTGTCTTGTTTTTCAGGATAGCCGCTAATATATACACTTCTATAGATTCTATTGGATACATAATTGTATATAAACCAGGAAATGAAATCATGACTTTGTTTCAAATAAGAACACACTGAAACTGATATATCTAACGTAGGTGACACTTGCACTTCAAGTGTACTTTAAATGAAATATATAAAAATCAAGATTTAAATCACTTTTTTTTTTATTTCTACATTGAGTTGACTTTTTTCTAAAGCTTCAATCATAAGAAATAATCTGAAAAATATATTATTCAAGTCAATACTCACAGTAGTTTTGTAGTTCTTGCTCCAGTCGGCGTACTTGGTCTGAGAGTTTGTGAAAGACAAGGACGGCGCCATGTACAGTCTCTCTCCTAGGTCTCTCTGCAGTGCTGCTGAACTCTCCGTCTTATCAAGAAACAGGAAGTGTGAGCCACGCACAATCAATCCCTTCCCATCAGCCCCTGTCTCGTTCATCGCCTCCCCGACCCCACGAGAGTCATCAACCATGAGGCGGCGATGAACCATGAACTCGAGAGATCCATCCTTCATACTGGCGCCACCTTGTGAACGGTCGTTTAGAACAGTCAGCTGGACGTTCTTTGCTTTGTCCTGGTAATACAAGACGGGAGGATCTTAATTTATGTCTGCAACACTCTCATGTAAAAAGGTAGAAAACCTAGCAAGGGAATCAAAATTATCAAAGTGAGAATGTGTAACACATGCATCATATAGAGATGTCATGGTGATATATGTAGATCTTCTTTAGAAACGTTAACAGTAAGGTTTCCAACAGCTCAAAAATCTTTGTCTCCTTGATTTACTAACACTGTTTCTTGCGTTTTCATCACTCGTAAATTGATCGTAAAATTTGAAATTTGAATATTTAGATATTTTACACATGAAATTGGACATTTCTCTTCTATCCTAAAACACATCTATGAACATAACGGACCTGCATGTACATCCTGCTGTTGACCGGGTAGTAGTTGGAGGCCACCGGTTCAGTCAGGTTCAGCTTCCACGTCTCGCGATGGTTCCTTTGTCGTTTGAGTATCTCCCGTCCGTTAGCGTCAGTGTAGAACAACGACTCAGTCGCCAGGTTGCTGTCATAGCGAGTGATCACCTCCTTCCCTATCTTGTCATCCATGGGGATTGGTCCGATTGTCCACTGGAACTCGGCAAACTGCTCAGTCTGGTAGAGACGGACAACTTGAGTCGCCCACGACGAGAACTTCTGGTACACCTCCTGAACTAGCTCACCCTGCAGGAGAACCATGGAAAACTCTGGGTTATCATCTTATACCTGTTGTTCTAACTGATTATTTAACAACATATCATTACATGGACATTAATAGAAGACAATGAAATTGATAATTAGTTTAATATAAGGACAATATTTATGGATGACAACTTCTTTATTCATAGAGTGTGACGTTTTGATACAGATTCTTGTAATGTTTTCAAGCTTTCATGCAAAAACTATACAAGGATCGAAACGTCGCACTCTATGAATAAAGAAGTTGTCATCCATAAATATTGTCCTTATTTGACTTTCAATATTCTAAAATGCCACTCAAAGGAGATAATTAGTTTGTTATTCATTTTAGGATTTCTGGGCTATTTCCTTCCCTCTTCTTGAAAATGTCCATACAATGCCGTTCAATTAAAGAGACACAGAGTATGTTGATAGGATCACATATGTCAAATTTTGAAATCGATGTTATTACATCCGGAACCACTAACTGTTACTGAAAATAACAAGTTAAATGTCAATCAGTACACTAGAGGTAAAATACGGCCATTCAAAGTCGGGATTTTGATCGAAAACCGGACAATGTGGCTCGAGTGGCGCGCGCAAATTCGCCAAACGTAATTTTGAAACCTTGTCATAAGCTGACAGGAAGATATATTCGATTGGATAGTGTTTATTAGGTATTGTAACTAATAGGTAGATTAATTGGATTCATAATTTCGAATATTAAACGTATTTGAGATGTTTTCTTGATTTTTCCATAAGATCAAGCATTTTAGAGATATTATGCATAAATGGATATATTTACAAGTCCAATAATGAGATATGAACTTCAATCAGCATATTAGATATCTTGTAGCTTATCAAAACCAAATAAAATTTTAAGAAAGATACTCTGTGTCACTTTAAATTCTTATTTTCAAACACAAGGCATAACTTGTAATAGTCTCAATCATTGCCAAGTATGAGCCTTGCTTCATTTCTGTGCAGACTCTTTAGCCACCTGTACTTAAACTTGATGGTTATATCAGAAATGAGGAAGCTGCTGGTTATGTCAGCCAGTGATGGAGACTGGTACACATTCTGCCTTTTATGAAATCTAACACTCTTGGCAATTTTGATAATATCACCAATCTAACATGTTCATCTCATAAGAGAGAAATGATTTGTACTGGCTGAATAGATCATTAGTTAACCGATAACATTTCTTTTAACTTTCCTTTTTAAATTTCCCTACCTTGAATAACAAATTGCAATTTAATAACAATACCATAACCCATTAACAACAAAAAGCTTGACAGCAAAGTTGACAGCTTAGCCTGCTGATATATGCCTGAAGCAACATACCGCTCATCCGCTCACTGCGGAAAAGTGCCATTATTTTTAATGATAGTAGTTTCCAGATCTAGTGATTTATGGAATTATGCCAATGAAAGATATCGGTATTATAGAACATTCTCAGCAACATATTGTATGTAAAAGGACGTAAGAACTCATAACTACAGATAACCCATGAATACAAACCAACCTTGACAACATAGCTGTTGTTAGAAAGTTCAGCCTGTTGGTGTATGTTGGTTGGGCTTGTTCCGTTGGGTCTAAAGATGTATGCCCCGGAGGCCTGGTTGGCATCGCCGCTGTTGTTACCTGCGTACCCTGGGTAGTACATGAAGCTCTGGGAGAGGCTGATGTTGATATTCTTCTTTAGGTTCTTCATCGACTTGAGCAGACCCGTTGTTCCATCAAAAGTGAGGGAGATGAACTGTAAGAGAAATAACATTGAAAATTTATGTATTGAGATGTGTATTAAGATATTTCATTTGTGTTACTTCATTGCATGTAGTTCATGTTCATATCAAACATAAGCAATTAGATGTAAGTTAAAGTATTGGTTGTTTTTTACAAAATGGATGAGAAAATTTTTCAGAAAAATTAAATGACCTCATTTGCAATTGTTGTATCTGCACCAAGAGTCAGTTTCTGTTTCTGTGGTTTGGAGGACTTCATGGCTCCATCTGAAAATAACATTAAAGTGAGATCTCTTTATCCTTAACAAGATGTCTAGAAATGGATTTTCAACAATGCCAATCTTTAAGGGCATCTAACTATCTTGACCTAGATCTATTTGAATATGTCAAAATATGAATAGAAGAATATGTCACACTAAATACAACAAAAACGTTCAAGGATATGAAGGAATCATTAATCGTTATCATTAACATAACAAAATTGTTGCAACAAAATGACTAAAGTCACAGCCTTAATATTCAAAACTCTCCTTTCACTAAAATGGTAGCAAGTAATTTGTAATGCATAGGGAAAAGTAGCTTCAAAAGTAGCCTGCAGAATGATTACATCATCCCATAATAAGGACACAGAATTATCACAGTATATCACAAGTGTACGTTTCATTCTTTGGTTACAACTGTAAGCAAGAACATGCATGGCTTTGTCTATTTGTCAACGCAACAATTGTAGCCGCCCTGCTAACATTGTCATGTCATGCTTAAAAATTATAACGTCACTTCAATCGGTCAGCATGCTAAGTTATTACAAAATGTGCAACAACTTTGTACATTTACTAAACAGTTATATCTTCTTTGGTGATTTATGATACTGAATATTTAACTTTTCATTGCAATACTAATGTCTCCTATCTTCCCCAACTTCAATCTTGGCTATTTACAATAAGGGAGATAATTTGAAGACAGTTACCCACCCTGTTTAAGCTGCACAAAGTAGACGTTAAAGCCAAGAGCAGGGAGCGTGGTCTGGAAGACGAGTTCGTTGTTTGCTAGAGCTCCCTTCCTCTCTGGGATACGGAATGTGTCTTCGGAGATGGGATAGATCTGCAACAGTCAAAACAGGGGATCATTGTAGTTCTCAGAAAGGAAATTAATCTATCAAGAAGTTACATTATGATCTACAAGTCACTGGAAGCTACACAATATCAGTCATTGGAATTTCATGGTAAATTGCCTGTGCAAGAAAAATATTGACCATTTACTTAGAGATGAACTATGACGATAATGAACTTAAGATTTTGCTATAAAAAACATGGATAGTGAAACAAACATGGAAAACGACAGTGGCAAGTTCAGTTCCTGTTAACTTTAGGAAAACTGGAGTTCCTTCCCCTGTGTGATGTGCACATGTCTAATTTGACAGATTCCCTTTAGTGTAAAACACTCATTGTTTTGATAAGGATTGTACCTTGTTGCAAAGAACTTACAAAGACATATTGCTGGAACAGGAAACATTGGTCACAGAGGCAATGTGGGAAGAAATGATGTTATGAAACTTCTGTGGGGTGAGAATGGCAAACCAAACCAATAAATCAGCCATAGACACACACAACCTTTTTGGGTTCAATATCATTATTGTTATCACCATAACCATAAACATAACCATCATCATTTATTAATGGTAGTGTTATTGACAAGTTCACTGACCTCAGATGGTACAGGCTTGCCGTCCGGTCCAACAACGTTGTAAGCTTTACCGACAACAGGGATCCTCACAGTGTAGCCGATCTTCCGACCAATCGGATTATACACAAACACTTGAAACTGAAGATAAAGAAATAGTTTGTTTTGATGATCTAAACACACAATTTTTGTGTCTTTTTCAAAATTCATCATAACCAAATTTATTCTATTATTCAATGTAAAATATGTGTAAAAGTACAACAGATGGACAGATTTTATAAAATCTTTCATTTCAATCATCGTTATTATTAAATCTTTTATTTGTTAAATGATTCATATCATGTGAAATAAGGCCTGTCTGCAGCCCAGTGCCTCGTTACTTTTCGTCAGGGCTGGTAACTTTTTGAGGTTTTTATTTTATTTTACCATTAAATTCTACAAAATAATTGCATGCTTTCTGTCACAGCAAAAATTGACAGCTAGAATTTGTATGTGAATAAAAAAGATATTGTCCCATAGTAAGGACTACTTGGTATATTTACTTCACACTTATGAACGAATCACTTGACTCCCGTAATGTAACTTTTAATTGTGAATGAATCTGATCACGGTTAGGGTCAGACCTGTTTCTGGGAGTCAGTGGAGGCACAGAGACTGATGTTGAGCTGGGTACAGAAGGCCTGGCCGGGGGGTGGGGCCGAACCTTTCTTCAGGAGCTTCTTGTAGGCATCGTTCACCACTTTCTGTAGGACACACATATTCATCAATAGTAGATATATATGTGGAAACAAAAGAGAGAGACAAGGGTATTGGATATAAAGAAGATAAATTACTGTAATGGTTTCTATTGGCCTTTTATACATGGTTAAGAATGAGAGCAGAGGGCAGAGATTCAATATTGTTTTGTAACTTTTTTTCTTTTTTTAATTTTACTTGCTTGGATAGCAAAATAGATTAACTTTAGTCCTGGACTGTGTCATTCAAATGTGTTTATGTAATGTTTTTGTAAGTGGTGGATCCATACACAGTAAGAATAAGATGATATATATATATATTTTTTCATAGTATCTTGAAGACAAGATCTTATTACAAACCTGGCATTCATAAGTTCCCATAGCCAATCTCTCAGCATAATCATAGGCCACTGCTTGTTTTTCTGTGCCACTGGAAGATAGCGAGAAGAAAGTGTCAGAACAAAATATTAATTTAAGGAGCAACACAGATAATGTTTAAACAGTCAAAAGGCCTTGGCTTGTCCTTAAAAGAGTATTTTTTATCAACAATTGATTACTGATCAGAGAGTGGTGCAGTGGAAACTACCATTACCTATATAGAACAGTTAAAAGAGCATATTTCCAACCCAAAAGCTAAAAGGTAGATTTCTAGAAATATCAAGGATCCTGGATGCAGAGACATATTTAAGGACCATTAGTACCACAGAAAAGAAGAATTTGAACTGATCATGTTTCAACAGTTCATAAACATCTTTGGTACTTTCATAGATGAAATTTCAGAATTACTGTCTCTTGAGGTGATATAAACCATATAGTACTAAGGAAGTGTGCAATACCTGACAGCATCATGATGTTGAGCTACTCCTAGTGCTTCCTCTGTAACAAAGAACATTTCATTTGACTTAATTACACTTACTTACTCATGGTGAGGCTATCATGTGAAATACAAAGACTTGATTCCTGACTCCTGAGGTGGCAGACTGAAGTCAGTTCAGACAGCTGAGGGAGTCAGGTCCGAGAGTCCCAGTATTTATAATAATGATCTCATCATAAGTAATTTAGTATTTAACTATAGCAAAATTTGTTGTATTGTATACACATTAAGGATTGGTATCGTTCCTCAAAACTGTATTACAATATATTGCGATACAGAAAAGTGTATTCAAATACGTATCGCAATATATTGGTACTTTTCAAATTCAAGTATGTGCATGCTATTTTGTCTAAATATGAGCATTAGAACGATAATCATCGCTCAACTATAGCCGTTTTGGAAAGGAATATTTTTACAATCACTGTTAATGAACTGTATACATATTCCAGCTATTTTCATAACACAACTTCACAATTTGTTACGAAATCTCCGTAAAAACATGTTTTATTTGGTTTGTTTTTTTTGTCAGTTTTAGATGGAAATTGCTCATTTTCAAACGTTCGATATATTGGATATTTTCAGGAGTGTGTACAGATTTGTATCATGTTGTTCCTGTATTGCAATATACCTATATAACGATAATACAGGGCATCCTTAAAGATGCTGTATCATACTTGCAAGCGGTTCAGGATGAAACTTAGCTATTGAGAAATGAAATACATCACTTTGTAGAAAAATCTTTCGTCGAAATTTTGATATCATATTTAGATTGTGTAATCAACAATAACATACTTATTTCGACGCGCAAAGCACAGTACCCTCTTAGAAAGGGCATGCCTTTTTACGAACCCGCTTTCGGTGACGTAATCATTATGCTTGTAGGATTTACACCGTGTCTCAACTACCGTAATTGCGTTCGATGGGTATCAACTTTGACAGCAACAAATACCTAATTTGGAGAAAAAGAATATAAAATCTAGTTGAGCGCGACAAAGACGGTTTTCAAGCGTACATTTAGAAACCGGAAGTTGTGAAATGGCCACACTTGATTCGCCCTTATGTCGACTGCCGTTTCGGTATTATTTGGTAAATTATCTCCTATTTGATTAATTTTGGTCCGATTTTCTCAAGGTTGGTCGCTAAATTTTTCTAAAAATACAACGTATACATTAAAAATACTTAAAAAATTATTGCACTATGATATAGCATCTTTAATACACATATGTCTACTGGTATATCAAAACAAATTAAAATTGATGAGGACCTCCGAGTAGAACAATTTATTCAAGTGACAGTAAAGTAATGCAGAAGCAATCATGGGACAAGTCACCTGACAAGTCAATATCTCAAATCAGTGCCACAAATTTCTTCTACAAAACTAACCTCCTCACTGGTAGCGGGATCAGTGTATAGATATATATCTTGAGGAAATTAAATAAAGGTATAACATGCTTTTGTAAGCATGAATTTCAAAATGATCATTTACAATCAGTTTCTGGTCTTCAGACATACAATGCATGTTTCAAGTTTGTATTTATCTTAATGAATGAATAAGTCATTTAAATAAACAGATATTACACAGAGGACTCAAAAGTTTAATAACTCAAAAAGAGATTATTTTTTGGACTTACCATTGCATCAAGTATCCTGTAACATCAACATATTTTGATTTGCTTAGCTCCTTCTAATACCCTGATCTCCATCAAGTCAAATGTCTCGTTCGTAAACAAGCTGTTTATCATGACAATAGATTACATTTGCTTCCTTTCGGCCAATGAAATGTCTTTTTGATAAGTTTTGAGAAAATTATTTTGAGGCCAAAAATTCTTTCATAAGAGAACTGCCTCTCCTGCTGGATGCTCAAAATTTCATTTCATTTGCTGGTTACATAAAGAATGATACAAGCTTTTTGGCTTGATAGATATCAGGGTATGGTTGAAGCCCGAGGAGCAAAACCAAATACACAGATAAGCAGAATATTGCCAAACCATATGAGTATTAACTAAGTAAATAACTATTTTTATCATCCAAAACTGGGTCCCACAGGAGATATCGCTTGTGGAAGATCAAGCGATATCTCCTAGGAGATATTGCTTTGACAGTAGATTTTGAACAATGACCTGTCATCAGAAGGGTCATGACATTACAAACCTTTTGCATCATCAGTAATGACGTCACAATGCTATGACGTCATAAACACAATGACACCACAATGCTATGACATCATAAACACCATGACGTGTCAATGCTATGACATCACTGGTTTAGGAGTTTTAGGGCTATGCAGTGCTCAAAATTGAAAATTTTTCATGCAAATGTGATGATAAATGATTTTGGATGATAAATAGAATCTCACCCTTGTGTCTTCTGGTATCAAATATATCAACACTCGTTGATAAAAGTAAAATGTCCTCGGCAAGCCTCAGATATTTGTTACTTTTATCAACTTGTGTTGATATATTTGATATCAGAAGACACTTGGGTGAGATTCTCTATTTATCACAAGTGAAGATTTGGATTTGATGTACAAAATGAACTTAAATGTAGATATTGCACTCACTGAGGATCTGCAGATTGTAGGTGCTGTTATCGGTGTCCTCTAGCTGAGCCAATGCATCTAGCTGCTTTGATACCTGGATAGAATGGAGGGATTTCTTTATAAACATCCTTATCAACAACAAATATTTCAGTACATGGTTCATACAGCCAAAACAGAATAAAATTCCAGTACTTTTCAAGGACATTTTGTACCATTTTTCAAGTACATAATTATATTTGCAGGTTAAATGACAAAACTTTCGGTTTTGATGCAGCCATTTTCCAAAGTGCTGCATTGCGACATCGAAATTTTCCCGAAAGCAATTGACCTCGAGAACCAGAAATTACCCATTTTGTTGGAATGATAGGAAGCTTGCAGACTGGCTTTGTTTCATTCCGTGCGCTATTAATATGTGCAGTTAACAGATTGATGAATCTTCCGTGTTTTAGATATTGTGATCAATGTCACAGTAAATTCCAGTACATTTTTGAAAATTTCAAGGTCATTACCGCAAAATTTCAGTACTCTTTCAGGACATTTAGTAAGCATTTTAAATTCAAGTACTTTTCCAGTATCAAAACAAAATTCAAGTACTTTTCCAGGCCTGTGCGAACCATGCTGAGTACAAGATATAAATTTGACTTGTTTTGATATAGTATCTTCTTGTCTTTTAAGATATAAGAATTTCCAGAATATCAATTCATAAACCAATACAGAACATGCCCACTGACCTGCAAAAAGTTGTTGGTACGTCTGACATAATATTTGAGGGCTGCTCGGCTGGTGAAGTACCCTGTCCAGTAGGCATGTGGTCCGTCCCCGTACGGGAAGAAATCGTCTGTCTTGGTGGGCCAGGTCTTCCCCGCCTTGTTGAGTTGGTAGGTGTAGCAGGACGGCGTTGAGTAGATCAGGTTCACCTTGCTGTTGTTCTTGGTTTGCTGGGAAAATAAATATTAGTTGATTCGGTGAATAGAGATCACAATTCCAAAACATTGTTTAGCAATATGATTAGACGTTCATAGATCAGTTGAACCTTGCTGTTGTTCTTGCTTTGCTGCAGAAGATGATATCAGTGGATTTGGAACATTGCCCGAATAGCTGAAAGTCAGGAAACATCTAAATGTACAGATATTATAGACTTGTAGTCACTTGAGGACATCTCGAGTATTGATTATTTCAACTTAACAGTTGTAAGGTTCATCATCTTCCTTGAAAAATCACTTGCAAAAAAAAGTGATGTAATCTAACACTTTTAAATGTTAAAGAAACAATGTCAAACAATTTAGCATGGTTCATTCACAGGAATATCAAATTGTCAACTAACATAAGTCCCTTACAATAAATAGACAGGCATTGTGAGAACCTTCTGGTGGATACAAACTAGAGCTCCAGAAAATCTAATAATTTGACAAATGCACCTGTCCTTTATAAATGAATATGAATTCTAGGTACATTATCTCACCTGCTCATTTACATATTTGATTAGTTTGTCCAGGTTCTTGTACCAGGTGTGAGCGTTGGAGTACTGGAAGTCTGATCCCATTGTCATGATCAGGTGTGAGGTCTGGTAGTGTTTTGCCTGAGATAACAAATATCACAATTTAGAGAAAATAGAGATTATTACCTGAAGAAGCGTGTCATATGACTTTTCCAAAACCAGTGTGAATTTTTGTATTACCAAAGAAAGAGCAAGGGTAATACACCAATTTGCGAGAGTTTAGTAAAAGTTGGATGACACAAAATCGCGGGTGATAATATTTTCATTATCGATTCACCCTCTTGGAGATATCCAAGAAATGGCCACTTCCCTTGCAACGGCCGGGTAGTAACGCCACAAACAATTGTTACATGACATCACAGGCGAACAAATACGGGAACTCGTGCTACAACAATCTAGGCAAAAGTGATATGTAAACATGTGCAGATAGCAATGATTTGAGTTTACTCAACAGATAGATATTCCATTTTTGCCACACCTTATATAAATATCATATTCTTACAATAACAGATATAATTGGTGATTCAACCCATGAACTACTCGGACTATGAACGACAATTAAATAAGAAAGGTATTCATAAAATATAACATGACATATTAATTACGATTAGATTAAAACAATAATAATGTCTTAAAAAGTCTTTGCCTAGCACATCAAAGATTTTATAACATTTAAGACATGCACAGTGTTTGAAAAAAGCGTAGGCTCCTAGGCCTGACACCGACAGTTATTCACAAGGGCCCACACTTTTCAATATCTGCAGGTCCTTACAGGCTCACAGTTTTTTTATATATTACCGTCTTTTCCAACAATACTTGCTGCAAGACATATTTCCCTGCCAAACCCCTGATAACCGTGTTGTGTATTTATAACATACTGATACCAAGAATATTATTATTTGAGAATAAGTCAAATCAGAACTGTTAATGAATGCCGACAATTTCGGAGTTGGGCCCACAGTTTTTCCTATCTGCGGATCCTTATTGACAAGCAGTTTTTGGATGCTTACTTAAAACACTGTCCATGCAGGCTTTAGCACTAACTCTATTTCACTGAAGCCACTAATGAGAAGCATATTCCCTCATGTCTATAGACACACACACCTGGTCTTCTACAGCTTTCAGGAAGTCTGAGACTCTTTCAGGAACATTGTAGTCATGGAGACGCTTATCATCCTGAAATTGAAAAGTGTTTAAAATTACTGTCATTGATATCATCAAATAAATCATATGAAAATTGAAATTAGATGTTTAATAATGGAAATTTTATGAATTCAAAAATAAAGACAATGACTTTATCAAATTGATGGATTAAAGTGAATATTGATTTTTTAAATCATCCCATTCATCATTCAACTCAAAGAGATATACATAACAATATTAAATGTTGAAAATTAGTAAAAGCTTATAAAAGGATATAGTTAACATATACTTTTATAAAAACATCCTCTACTCAGATTGTATTGAAAGTGCAACAACCAGCAAGATACAAGTTTTGAGGGATAAATGGTATAAATGAAACTCACACAAAAGAAACACAAACCAATTACTACAGGATGTTTTCTTTTGACAAAATGTTTTGTTTCTCAAGTCAAGTACAAAATGGATTTATATATGAAATGGATCGATGAGGAATAAAAAAAATTTTTTTTTTTAAAAACATCGTCAACTAAGACAGAAAGTATCAATAGAGACGCAGTTTACCTGGTGATAACAAAGCATGTCTACAACATTTGCTGGAAGATTGAGTTTTTATTTAGTGCTCTGTCTGATTAAAATTGGCCTAGTTCGAAGGAATAAAATATTCAAAATATTAACTGCACGGAGATATGGAATCCTCTACTCTAAGTCTGACCGCACCCCTGTTCTTCACGTGTTTAATACCAGTAAATCGCAGCCAAAAACCAGTCTTTAGCAGATCAATCACATCATCTCGCCTATAACATGGCTGTCGGCGTTCATGTTCAAAGCAAACAGGTTAACAGGAGTTACTTGCCCCTAGTTTGATACCGAAGACTTTTGTCGGCAGCTTGTGATTGGTTAGTTTAGTAAACGCCAGAACATGTGACTTACTAGGCTGCAGTCTGACTCAGTGGAGAGGATACCTATCGAAATAACATGTTCAATTCCAATAGAGTTAATATTTTTTAACTTCTATTCCACAGAACTAGGCAGATTTTAATCAGACTGATTTAGTGCTGCTTGGGCAATATATTATCGATTAGCAGAAAGTCTAAATCAAAGAATCTCACAGAAAACACAGGAAGTTTGGGACAGACAAAGCAATTTGCTGAGCAGGGCTATGGGACAAGTTGCTTTCAAAAGAATAGATGAAAGTGAGCCTTTACCGCCACAGGCTGGTCATCACATTTTAGAAAGTCAAAACAGAAGCCAGAGGGTGGAGTGTAGTGATGGTAAAGAGCCCCGGTAAATAGATCAGCTCGCGCACCTATAAGAGCATAAAGACTCTTCGTGAGTCATTGGCTCTGTAACTCATCAGGCTTCATATTAAATTTTGCTTTAGGGTGTGGTCAATGTGGCAGGGAACACATTGTGATGTAGGCAGAATAAGCTGTGAGACTCGAGCCAAAGCCTTGTAAGCAGAGAACAATATGAGGCAATCACAGTTACCATGACAGGAGGATCTCTGCACCCATCATCGAAGCAGAAGCCCCCTGGTGGTCCATACCCATTATAGAGAGCTCCAGTGAACAGATCAGCTCTAGACCCTACACAATATACAAGTTCAACTCTACATCCACATGGTTCAAGGTTATTCAGTCAACCATCTGATAAATGTGATGAATTCTAGTCAATCTTGTAAGGATAGAACAGATTATTTGTCTTCCATGGCAATCAGGACTTGTGGTTTAATGAATGAGACCTGCTATGCATTTGACAAGCACAGTGCCATGTATATTCATAGATCATCTAAAATCACACAAGCTTGCTGACATTTCTTCAAAAAGCCCCTTCTGAGAGTATTTGATTGGCTCAAACTGGCAGGCAGGTATTTCAAACACTGATCTAGAATAAACCTGGTACTACCAACAAATTCCCTGACAGGAAGAAAAGGAAAGCTGAATAGCATGACAAGGGAGCTATTAAATGTGCTATGCTGCAAGACCTTAAGAAGGATTTGGTGAGTGAGTGAGTTGAGTTAAACGTCACTTTGGCAATATTTCAGCCATTAGCTGTATAAAGAAAGATTGGTTGTTGACACTCGGTTTAGAGCAACTGGGGAACAGCTTCCTTGCTTGAAAGTAACAAAAGGACAAATGAGTGAAGGTGGACTGGAAGGTTGTGGAAGAAGCTGGGTTAATGTTCAGTGTTTGATGTTACCATAATGGGAGGATCTGAACAGAAGAGTTCATAGCAGAACCCCCCTGGCGGAGAGTAGCCATTGTACAGGGCCCCGGTGAACAGGTCACTCCTGGCACCTGGGCATAGATGGAAAGTGAGAAACTAAATGTTGACAGGTTAACTCCTGTATCTACATACAGACCCATTAGAGTGATAGGTGTCATCCATGTTTAGCTGAAAGCTAAGAAAGAATGCAAAAAAGGCGAAGATGCAATAAAAAAACAGAGTCATTCTTGTTGAAGTGCAAACTGAGAATATATATGCAAATGAGTCACCTATTGTTCCTGGACAAAGATGCAATAGAAATAGGAGTATGTTGAAGTGCCAACTGAGAAAATAAGTGCAAAGCTTCTTCTTGCTTTTAGACAAGGAACATATATTTTGCAGCTTGTTGAAAACTCTTGTATGTATCTGAGAAAATTATGTATGTCTGTGCTAATGAAATTCATGGGGTTTGAAGTATGTTCTCTTGGAAAACAGAAGTAGGGATTCTCTCCAGGGTCATAACCAAAAGATAGCAAAAAGAGCAACATTCTTCGAGGAATAGAGTGGTCCCTGTTATATATATATATATTGGACAAAAATTATTAGAAATATTAGAAATATATTGGTATATATTTTTATTAACAACCCTTGGAATTTATCATAAAAATTACAATATCTCTAACAGATTTTGTTCATCACATAAGCAGTGTTAAATCTACAAATATGATATGGTAAGTTCAGGGAATCTTTAAAAGGAAAGTCTTGTGAGTCTGAGTAGATTAAGAGACTCCATTAAAAAGAAAGGAAACAGAAAAACCTTTCCAATCAAACATTAATCACAAGCCCCTGGCCCAAGGTTGAATTACAAGGCACCAAGTTTGTTGACAAAGTGAAGAAGACAAAATGAGCACTGTTCACACACCTCCATCTGTAGTTTGACCGAGAGAGAGTGAATATTATATATACGATTATTGTCAAATGACATTTGCGTTTTTCGAAATAGGATCTTCCTGTAGTTTTGAATTATTCAGTTCTATTTTATGTTGATTTACTGTAAAGATAACTCATTTATCTATGGGACTGTTTCATGCTATATTTCAGTTGATCATTTGTCATAATATAGCTCTATTTAAGAGAGAGTAACCCAGAAAGTAGGGCTGTAACGATGCATCGATACCTACGATACAATCGTAGCTTGGGAAATCGTGATTATTGTATCGTGAGCTGCCTGTATCGTGATACACTAAAAATAGATTTCACTTACTTAAAAAGGAAAAGAAAAAGTAAGTGAACACTATAAAACCAGTTAGTGTTGTGCAGTAACTGTACTTACAGTAAGCATTAAGCAACTGTTTTACTGTTTTTGAAAAAAAAAAAACGTTTTAATCTTTGAATTTCGCCCATCTCATAACACAAAATTTCCACCATCTTGAATATTTCACAAAATATGCACGAAGTTATACTTTAAACAATGTATCGTGATACATTCTGTATCGCCTGTCTGTATCGTGATACATATCGAATCGTGAGATTTCCCATGATACTCAGCCCTACCAGAAAGCTAACTAAAGAGCATGCTAATCCCACAGAGTTAGATCAAGTCACAAAATGTTGATGCAAACTCGAATTTACCAAGTTTGTGGTCAAGAAAGGGAGAAGTCTGATTTGATGTGATCAAAATTAGACTGCAGTCAGCAAAGTTGTTCAAAATTCACCATTTTAGCCGCTAAATCATGGCAATGGCCTTGTGACAAGATCGACCTTTCCACTCAGATGTGTTTTCATTTGCTGATATTTCAATGGATTTGTTGGCCATTTTTTTGCCACTAGGGGAGACTGTCGGAAACCAGAGACTTGTGTGAACATTTTATGACTTGTTCTACTTCTTTGGGGAGAGTATGACTAAAGAGTGCAAAGTGGTTTTGTATTATTTGTATGACATTAGTTCAAAACTGAAACAAACTGAGTTAGAAAATAAAACATTGTTAGTCATGCAAATGAAAAGTGTGTAGAGATGAGAAGGACAGATCTGTTTGATATAACGGATGTATATATACCCATTACCAAAGACAAGACAGAAAGCATTACAAAATATGCCACTACAGTGATGTTCCTAGGAGGAATAACTTGTTCAAACGAAATGAGGACATACTCTCTCATCTGTCCCAATTGTCAAATGTTTTCCAAAATAGTTCCAATATGACAGAAATGTTTTAAATGTGACTCGAAAAGTTTTCATTTGTTTCCCCTATATCCCTAAAATTGTGCCCAAAAGCCTCCAAATTACATATGGCCTAGTGCCACACTTGCCGCGAGCTGACATCTAAAATGATGTTGATAATAATGATGTTTTCGATATCTCAGGTCAATCCCTGTCCTCTCTGTAGTGCATGGTTGAAAATTAGTCCACTCAGGAACAACAATGCAACTGCAACATTTATGATACATTCAATTACCATGATAGGTTGATCGTGACAAAGTTCATCAAAACAGAACCCCTTGGGAGGATCATAGCTATTCGGTAGCGCTCCAGTAAACAAATCCGCCTTTTCACCTAGACACGGGAATAGTGAGAAGTGTTAAAACAAAGGCATACAATTGTGGTTATATCAGTGATTTACCATCAATGGAGGGTCGTCGCATAAAATATCAAAACAAAACCCATCTGGAGGCTGGTACAAGTTAGGCAGTGCGCCAGTGAAGAGATCAGCTGTTTTACCTGCAGATTAATATGTCGGGTGGACACTTATATATATTATATACGAGTATACAAACTAGTGTATATATCTTGTCAATATCAAAAGATGATCACCTGAGAAACATAGTGCTACATCAACAGGTTTATGCTCCAACCTATCCCCTGATTTCCATTGACCAGTTATTTGCATCTTGCTATATATAGCAAGCTGATCAAATTATGCCCTTTCACCGATAGCATCAAACTAGTTCCTCGTTCTGCATGCTCATAGTGTGATTCAAATTAGCCAATGGGAGGTCTAAAAGATGATTTTTCTTATTTTCCGTTGCAGGCTTCTTCTAGGCTCGCATGCATCATTCCATAAGATTTTCACAAGAGGAATTGCTAGATCTATATAAATGTACAGAGTTTGAAATCGTTTGGCTGAAAACAGACGGGCTATTATAAACGCTGAGTAACCAGTCAGTGAATCTGCAAGTATTTGGTCAAAGAAAATCAGGGGATAGGTTGGAGCATAACGGTGAGACATATACGCTGATGTAGCAGGATGTCTGAGAAGGTATTTGTATGAATTTTACAAAATGTTAGCATACTATTAAAAATCACAAGATAAACCTCACTTTTTGGGGAATGACGAGTTTGGAATTGGATCAAAGGAAAATGTTTGCTCTTGCAAAGGCTGGTTTATGAGGGGATTTGATATAAAATGATAAGGCAAACTTACTGTGGCTATGCATTATTGTGGAACAGAAATGAAGCAGAGATGACAATAATAAAATTGGCAGAACTGACACAAAAATCAGTTTACCAAAGCATCATATCTTATGAACTGTTCTGAGTAAAGATGATTTTACCCATCCTGTGTCAGGGTACGAACATTTCGTTAACTCCACTAATCTGTACCCTGGGCTCAGAAGCCAGTTTGCTCGCGCAGCCATATAGCCAATCAAATCATTTTCTCGCCACCTTCTCGATAAAACTTCAACGAGAAAATTATTTGATTGGCTATATCCCAGGTTGGGCCGTGCGAGCGAATCTAGCTTCTGAGCCCAGGGTACAGATTAGTGGAGTTAGCGTAATGTTAGTATCCCTGAGACAGGATGGATTTTACCAAACCAGTGGCACCCCAAACTCTAACCACTAAGCTAGCCAAACCCTATCCCTCCTGTAAATAGAATGGTGCACTTAAAGCTGCAGTAGCACAGTTCTTCTATATTTGAATGCATCGAAATATAATCACAACTCTAGTGAGGACCCCTAATCCATTGAGGTAGGGAAAATGATTCGCTTAGCTTTACTGAACATGGTGCATCCATTATCCTACTGCATTCTTAAACTGAACAAATTGTCTTGTTATATATCTAAATATATTTACGTTTTTTTGTTTTCAGAAGATCATTTCATTAACATTGCAGTGTTCTTCCTAGACAGGGTTCCTGAGAACATTTGCCCCTCTTTTTGCTTGGTGTCCCCAAGAATTTTGAGAAGCAGGATACTTCTACCATTGTAAGGGGTCCTGATGCTCAGAATAGGCCAAAATGACCCCCTCAGCTGATCACCTAGGAACAACACTGCCTTGTCCTGAGGTACTACTGCTTCTTCAAAGCAAGAAATTAAAGATGGCGACTGACCGATATTTTCCGGACTGCCCCTCCACAGCATCTCCATTGTCTTCTCCTTCAGCCTCAGATCCTTATCTTGGTAGTCCAGGCGACCGAAGTACAGCCCGTCGTATCCCATCTGGGGTTTTAGAAATTATCTATCATTTTCTTGACAAAATCAAGACAATCTTTCTGCAATGATGAGTCCTTCATTAAAAATTCATAAAATTTAGAAAGGACCTATAGAAATTTAGAGACGATATTCCATTTTATTATTGTTATATCTTGATTGGATTCTAGATTCTTTTTAAAAAGGGAGAAGCATATCTGTAAGATAACATGAACAATAACGAAAGTGGTCCCTATTTAGACTTGCCCTTTAAAGACATTTATATTGGGAACCTATTATAAAACTACGCGGCCAGTGTTGTTTCTAGAGGGGGGTATGTGGCTATCAAAAGAAAGAAGAAACTATTTAATCTTTATCATTAAGAAAATCATCAGAATAGTTCAATGAGTTCAAAGTTCTCCTTGATATACCGACAATATTCAGTTTCTTGTATCAGTCCAAGGTTAAAAGCTTAGATCCTTATGTAGTTTGTATCACAGTGTTCTAATCAGGATAGATAAGACAGAAATCATATTTGTTTGTAGCTTGTATCACAGTGGTCTAATCAGGATAGATAAGACAGAAATCATATTTGTTTTTAGTTTGTATCACCGAGGTCTAATCAGGATAGATAAGACAGAAATCATATTTGTTTGTAGTTTGTATCACAGTGTTCTAATCAGGATAGATAAGACAGAAATCATATTTGTTTGTAGCTTGTATCACAGTGGTCTAATCAGGATAGATAAGACAGAAATCATATTTGTTTGTAGTTTGTATCACAGTGTTCTAATCAGGATAGATAAGACAGAAATCATATTTGTTTGTAGCTTGTATCACAGTGGTCTAATCAGGATAGATAAGACAGAAATCATATTTGTTTGTAGCTTGTATCACAGTGGTCTAATCAGGATAGATAAGACAGAAATCATATTTGTTTGTAGTTTGTATCACCGAGGTCTAATCAGGATAGATAAGACAGAAATCATATCTTGTTGTAGATTATCACTAGATAGGTACATATAGGTTACTGGTAAAATTGTCATCAATACCAGCCAAGGAAGTTCATGGCCACCTCTTGGGACATTAAAGTGTTATACCGGTATGTAAACAAAGAAACACATTGAAATGGAAATTGAGTTTGTCTAAGGCTACCTTGAACAACACTAGTGTAAAGTAAAGTCTTCTTTGATAAGAATGAAACAAAACAAGATCAATTTTCAACAGTAGGTTTAGAAGTCAAATTACAACTTACAAAACATTTGTTGGATAAGTCTAAATGGTAATTAATAGCAATAAAAAGAAACGATTTCCTGCTAAAAGACTGCAACAAAATTTGAAATCACTGAAATTTATACCAAAAATAAAACTTTCAAAACATAACATTTCAACGATACTTATCGATCATTTTTGTTGAAAATTCAAGCCAAAATGCATGTTTTGAGATTTTTGAGTTCTTACAATAAAATATGACACTTGAAGGCTGGTTAAATTCTGAATCACCATAATAACAAACTGAATACAAAATTATGGTACTTAAAATACCTGAGCAAAGAGAGAAGCCTGTTCTCGAGAATGTCCGAAAGGATCAATCTGCCAGGCAATTCTTGGTCGTCCACATTTGCCGAAGTTGGTTCTGAGGAACTCAAGCCCGAGGGAATGTTGGTCAATGATTGCATTGTAGTGTGTTGATGCCTCATCGTTCATACACCACCCCCCTAGGATGAACTCCAAGCGACCTTGAAGGAAGAGAAGCGTTAACAGTATTTGAAATTGACAGAATTTGAGATATTTGTTTATTGTTATGACAATGAATGTTCAAATTGGTGAGAATGTAAAAATATTCTGAGAAAATAATGAATTTAGCATCATATACTAAAGTTACTTAGTAGACTCTATCATAGAAGTTAAACTATTTGTACATAGAGATTTTTACCAGAGGAAGTGTGCCATATGACTTTACGAAACGAGAGTGAATTTTGAATTACCTGAGCGAGGGTTAAACACAAATTTGCACAAGTTTCATAAAAGTCACATGACACACTTCCAAGGGTAATTATTTCTATTCCATTTTACCATCTTCAAAATATCCAAGAAAAGTGCCGCTTCCCTTGTAATGGCCGGCTACAATGGTGTTATGACATCACAGGCAAAAAATACGGGAACTCCAATACAACAATAGTTGTTAGGCAAAAGTGATATGTGCACTAGTGGTGACAGGTCATATTGAAAATATGTCACTACTTATTTGTAACCATATGGGTAATAAATATGTTTACATGTATATGTATTGTCATACCTGCAAGTAATTTTTTTCCTACAAGAGCAAATTTTTTTACAAACTGTGACAAACTTTCTAGCCTGAGGATTTCTCAGGTAAAGTAAGAGAGAAAGAAAACAGAGGGGTTCTTTTGGAATGTCTGCTACACTGATGTCATAGAAAAATATATTATGTGACAAAATATGGACCATGTGCATGTATAAAGTATGACAATTCGTATTTTAAAAAACTCAAATAAATTTTTTACTGTTTCTTGCTGATTAAATTCCTGATCTGTCATTTCCTTATTTATGTGTTTTATCTTTTGTGTTTTGTTCAAATTTAAGAATTGCAGTAAAACACACAAACAGTTTACATTTCTTCAAAGAAATAAACATTAATGACCGACTTAAGTTGCAGTGTTTCCGTTATCCGATAAATACCGGTCATAGTCCGATAAAAAATATGATTGTCCGTTTTTTTAAAATACTGTCGGACATGATGTCCGATAAAAAAATAAGTCTCCAACTTAAATAATTACACTAAATCAGTCTAAGAATGAGTGATGAGTATTAACACACGTCAATCAGTTACGATAATAATATTCTGTCGAGTTTGGAAACCCCAGGAGTGCTTAAAATAGAACGTAATGAACTGCACATTGCGACTGCGCGAGGCAAGCAGTCGGATAATTAAAGCTGAATTTCTTTACCTCGGTGCCAATGGTTACGTTAACTGTTGCGGCAATTTCCGATCAATTCCGATTTCAAACACGTGTCATCTATTCTTTCATGAACATTCCTGAGCCTTTTGTTTTTATTTACGTAGGAGTTATTTTCCTCTTAGGTTCTGAATATTAGACTACCGGTAATCACAGTTCATATCTTCATGTAATTTTTTAAAGAATATTTAAATAATTGTCTATTTATTTTAATTGATAGAAACTAGCAAAACTTGCAAAGTTTCATTTTAAATAAAATGTCCGGTAAAATATACAAATGTCCGGTAATTTTCATGCTTGCCGGACACGATGTCCGGCTGTAAAAAAGGCCAGCGGAAACACTGAGTTGCCTCCCAAAATCATCATGGTTCCTTCTTTTTACAGACGGAAGTCTTAGATTTTTATGCCTCAAGCAAACATTTTAAGGGTTTTTCTCAATGATAGAACTACATGAGCAGATACCTTCATTTACGAGCCCCTTGACTGTGTGTCTCATGCTGTCATCCTGTTCTCGCCACCATCGGGCAAAGAATGCAATTTCCACATAGATGAATCTGCGACTTGGGTCCTTCACAAGCTCTGGGATAACCGAGTCCAGGATGTACTGAACTCCGGCAAGTTGAATATTGTTTTCAGCTGAAAGCAACAACATAATCAATTTCTGTTCAAACATGAAAGCATAATGCTGATAAGCTACACTAGCATTGATAGAAACACAAGTAACTGATTAAATGGTAGTTAAATTAAAGTAATTAAATGGTCATTAGATGGTAGTGAAATATGTGTCCTGGGCAATTGATGAATACATCAAAGGCGACTCTATGATAAAGAAGGAAACAAGACAGATATGAAGTGAATTTTATACCTGTTTAGCTTAAAGTATTGAATTGTCAAAAGAAGGTGATCATTGTATTAGCAGTAAACTAACGAACAAAAACAAACCAGTGAAAATTGCTTTGATCAACAATGGGTATATCAAATAGACTTAACTTAAGTTAGTGTATGGTTTTAATTTTTTGAAAGGCATTTAGAAGCTGGTTTGGTGAAGAAAAACAAGTTCTCATGCAAAGTCAACTTCTGTATTGCATTCATCAAGGTTTGGGTGTAGTTCTACAAACATTTTCAAGTGAGTGCTTCAAATTGTATGGTTAACAAGTTACTGTTATTGAATTAGACACAGACTTTATTTGTGCTTCTCTTGGGGATGCTTCCTAAAAATAGAATTTAAGTATGATCTCAAGTACTCTTACACTGAGCCAAGGATGTAACTTACATATTGATCAGATAGGCATAAAATTTTATTAAAGAATACCATACACACCTCCATAGAAGTACTGGTCAACAGTTTTCAGCCATCCAACGTCATCATGTGTGTGAGGAACAATATGCACATTTATCATTCCATCCTTGACAGGGTTGCAGCTCTTAAGAAACAATAAACAATTGTTGACATGAAAGAGTCTTTAGAGTTGTCAGTTGTGTTCTTTTTCATGATTACTAATTCCTTTCTCTTTCTAGACAATTATTAATAATTAAGGCTGTTTTCTATTAAGCTATTACAGTTTATTTTTATGCTCAGTAAACCTTTTAAAGGCACCACTCGACCGCGTTTCGTCCGCCATTTTGAAACGTTAGCATTCCAAGGAAACAAATGTGCTGTATTATGCTTATTCATTAATAAAACAAAGAAATAATTACTTGACTGATATAAGAGGAGTATATTCACAAATAATTCATAATAAAAGTTACCAGTTACAACAACATTTTGTCGTAATAATGCATTCCACGATCGTAGCTTCGAAGATTGGCTTCATTTCACGATGTTTTTAATTTTCGAGCGATACACTTTATTCTTTGGCAAATTGTTTAATCTTTAACAACTGCAATGCTAACCTTACAAACATAATTGAAATTAAGTGTGAAATTATCATGTAAAAATCATTTATAACTGTAAACAGGAAAGTCCTCCTGAATTTCGTTTCCACAAAAAATACCCCGCTCGAATGGTCCCTTTAATGACTAATTTAATTATATATGTTACTAAGTTAACTAACAGACTATTTTTGGCATTAAGACGTAGAATGTTTATTTTTTTAAGAAGCCATACACCAGTGAAAATTCTAATCTTTTAGCCATGGTATATTTCATATCAAAAGAGTTTTCTCTTTTTTTATAATTGAAAAATGATATTTTTGAACATATTTGTAAGACTAGCTATAGATAACTAAATTTTACTGTAAAAAAAATAATTAAGTTATGAGTTAGGGTACCTCTAAAAAATTAACCCAGAGCTGGGACTCCTTATTAATGGGTGGAGCTGGGCCACTTTATGAATATTGGTAGTGATGATTAACTGTCAGGTAATGACTGGTTAATCATCAAGATTGACGCTGCAAATATAATGGGAGTTTTCAAGACATTATAAATCTTTTGTAAAGTCCTGGAACGATCAGCGGATCTCTAGTTACAAAAGAATAACATTTACCTCATATCCACATTGTGTAGCATCTGCATGGAATGTATTTTCAGAATTTGGACGTGCAAAAACGAAAACAATTTGAAAAACCAAAACAAGAAACCCTTTCAACCGGTGGCTCTCCATTTTGTTCTGTCATGTGATCTGAGCGGAAGCTGTGATTGTTGTGTGTGCGCGATCGGTTTCTTCGACGGGAACAGTGAATTAGATCATGCTTGTTTGGTAACTCCCGCGCATCATTCGGCGTACGCCACTCGGAACGGCATATCGACGAACCACCTAATAATAGATCGAGTTGTTCAGTACGGACGACGACGTTATTTCCATGGTCTTCCTAGACTAAATTTCAGTCTCTGAAATGAAAATACATATTAAATGCAGTTTTCTACTATTAAAATTGAAAGGAGCCCACTGAAGTTGTTCTATAATAATATAGACTTGTGTGGGTTTTGTTTCAGGGGCTGTTAGACAGACTATGGTCTTCCATGTCAAATACGTAGAGTAGAACGTATTGTTTAAATATTGGCATAGAATTTCGGTACGTTTTATCACAGTATAAATTTTGATTTTCCTGGGTGTCACAATTAGCGTAGCTGCCTAAAACAAAACGTACTTATTTTCAGCGAATTCAAACAAAGAGTATATGCTAATGATGCTGAGGTGAGACTCAAATAAATTATCTGTCTGTCTGTCTGCGATATTATCACACGTGGCAGAATATGTTAAGCCCTCTCAGTGAAACTCGTTTATATTTGTCCATAAAACATGTACTACAATTAACAATGCTAGTAACTATTACTTATATATGTACAGAAAAATATCTAGATAAACATATAAATTTATGTTATTCCAAGTGTGTACAATTTTAATAAAGCAAGAGCGAGCTGTTTGAGTGGCATTTTAGAAATTGATGGTATAAGGAAGACAAGAGTAATTCTATGGATAAACAACTTCTTTATTGGACGGTGGCGACGTTTCGGTATAGATTCTTATACCGTTTTCAAGCATATGGTGAAAAATGAGGAGTACAGTTTGGTATGATAATGAGAAAACAATAACAGTAACAAAAGAATAAGGTAACAACTACACCAAAGGATAAATTACACCGTCCAATAAAGAAGTTGTTCATCCATAGAATTACTCTTGTCTTCCTTGCAATACCATTCTCAATTTCTCAAAAAGATATAAAGCTTAGCCTTCGTGTAATTCTATGTTAAGCCAACAATAACTGTCACTATGTGCTATTGAAACCCTATGTTTAGCTCTTGAATAATTACATCTATAATGCGTCTTTTTTTTTGTGTGTGTTTGTGTGCTTTAAATTAAGGGGAAGTAGCACGTTTTTATGAGGAACATAATACATGTCAGGAGAATGAAAATAAATTGCTCCAAGTGAAAGCACTTGACAACCTGAGAATAAAAATGTAGTTCTATCATCTTGAATCTCCTCGTTGTTTTATGATAAGTAATGGAGGATAACATTAAAACATACATTATTTTGAAATTTGTTCTATATTAAAAAATACTAATAGTATAGGTCACTATCGCCATCGCCGTAGGAAGGTCACGTGACTGGTTTGTTTATCCCGATGCAACACACCGGTTACTAATCAAGTACAACCGGTCTACTACAACCTCAATGATCCATTATAACTATTACAGATAAACGAGTCAACGCGCACCTGCCAAAAACAATGATTAAAATCTCATTTTTAGCAATTAGATTTTTCTCAAATATAACAAAACGTGCTTTTATATTTTCAAATTTTCTAAATAGAATAGCATAGATAATATATATTTTTTAGTAGATCAATTAATCTGTTTATTTATGAAGTAAGCGACATATCTAAGTTACAACATGGCGACCAAACAACAGAAATAAACAGCCTTTGTGATATACAAATTTCGACTGAAATGCCTTTCATATGTTACAATCTGCAATGGTATAGTGTCAATTTCCTTGTTTTGAGCGAGTATTTGACATGTCAATGAAATAAAAGTAATTCTCTTTTTTAAAAAGAACATTCTTCAGAAAATATTTGGATATTATGGTTCGGTTCGATTGTAACCCATACCGGGTTATAACCATTTTATAAGACGCACGTGACCGTTATTTTTTTATAGCTATATTCTTTTGCATTTTAAATATGTGAACTATCTTTCTGAAACCTTATGATATCAACTAAACAGCATTTTACATGTCGCACATATATAGGACATGATAAGGTCTTGGTAATTCCACTCATGAGGGTAATTCTAGATCTGCTTAGTTAATAACAAAGTCTGTTATTAATAACATTTTTTTTTAAATTTTGTTTGTAGACTTCTCCCATTTAGCAACTTTACACCATTATTATTTTATCAATGACACCCTACAATATATTCTCTCAATAAATTATAAAACAAGTCTTCTTTTCTTTTTTGCAAATTATTATCAGATTGACAATCGTTGGATGTAGGCAGTCAATCATATTTTCTCCATGGATTAATACAATAACACTGTTGCGTTGCTAAATGTTCAAATGAGAAACAAGATACTAAGATATATTCTTTGCGATGTGTGTTTCACTTAGTTTAGATTTCATTAGAAATTCAGCGAAATTTATATTGAGCAGAAGTACCCCCCAATTTTTAAGATAATTTAATTGTTAGATAATAGTTTTATTCTGTTCACAACAAAATATGACATCAATCTTTCCTTGTATATAAATAATTTGAAAAAGTATTGTGCACATCAGTATCCATGTCACACTAAAGTAAATTAAGAATTAAACAGTATATATCATTAGATTTTTTCTATTCATATTTTCATAATATTATTTGTTTTATCATTTCAGATGCCTGTAGCAAAGTACTTACAATGTAGAAAGGTTAGAATAGAATGTCTGAAAATGGAAAGGATTTAAGTTTAAGACATCGACAGTTCAGCGTTGGCTCTGAAAGGGAACTAGATGATTTAGCCTTAGCATCACAAAGTGGTTCATCAGTACAACTAAAGCCACTTCAGACAACCCAACACACTATGGCTGAGCAGTATGACCATGAGGATGATGACACCTACTTGGATATGTACAGAGCGGGAACTTCTAAACCTCCTCATCACCATCATCTTAGTGAGAAGCAAATTCGGGATACAAAAACTGCTAAACCCAGTCGTGGTTCTGATTCTAAGTCAAGCTCAAGTCAACCTTCATCCCCATCTAAACGATCTGAGACGAAAGAAAAATCCTTCAATCAGTGGTCGATTGATGCCACAGAAAATTCAGATTCTGGGTCGAGAGGAAGTCCGTCCAAGCGAAGCAGTCTCCCCCAGGTTGAAACTGTTGGTAATGACAAGGTCCTAAGGGAAGGCGACTCAGATGTGAAGACTGATGAAGCAGAAATATCTCGCGGACCAAGATATAGTAGTCAGAAGAGCTACAGTGAAATGATGGACAACATGTCAGGTAAAGACCCATTCAATAAAGACTATGAGCCGTCAGGTAAACACAGATCTAAGATTCCTAAAAAGAAAAAACATAGACAACCTGAAGCTCAAGCAACTGATTCATTTCAATTAAGTCATGTGCCAAAAGAAGCAGACAGGGAACCGAAAAAACTTAAGAAGAAAAAAAGTCGACACCATGGCTTAGGGAGTGAATCTTTGAACAGTACTGCAACCTACACTGTGGAGGAAGGCATCGATAATGAGGGATATGAACACACCAATCGGAAATCTGGAAAATCCAAGAGGAAGAACAAACTTCAGGTTGTTGAAGATCGAGTGAGCAACGCGACCTACACACTGTCTGATGTAGAACCAGACAGTCACGGACTCAAAGAGAGTTTCTCTAAAATCATCAGCAAGATGAAACCAGCAAAGGTGCAAATGTCTGCAAAACCAACAAAAAAACACCAGTTTCAACACGACATGATGAATGAGGTGGGTAGTCTCTCTCATAATTCTTTCAGTTTCTTCATATTTCACAATCTTTATAATGTCAATAATGTATATTATTGTCTGTAAACTCCATGCATCATACCAAATTGCCATAGAAGCTGATGATAAAACATTACTGATAATTGCTCACTGAGAAAAGTTACAAGTCTCTCATGATTTGTATAGGAAGGTGAGGATTTGTAGAATCTGTCCAAATTGAGCGTTTTCGTTTGTCTTTGTCTTTATATAATTTTGTTCGAAAGTAAATTAGACAGATATAAAAGGTTCTATGTAGGTAGACCTAAGAGATGGAATGCTGACATATTTATCAAAGGCTAGGTATCCACGTACTTAGGTCTGTATATTGCCTTAATTTTAGATTAGATTTGCTTCAACTTGCTAATCTTTGTTGATATGGAAGAAATCTGTTCTGGGTGAGCAATCATTTGAGAAAAATCCTTAATCTGGATTAACCAGTTTATAGGCTTCATTCACCTCACTTTGCTTAATGCAGAGTGATTTAGTGGGAGTCATGATTTCTCAGGTATATTCACTGTTAAAACAATTTGTTGATATTTGATCAATAATTTCTGGGTCCAAATAATTACTGTATATAATCTTGTATTGTACCAATTGATATACATGTCTTTTGTCTATGCACATAGAAATCAATTGTGACTTTGAGTAAAGTATAGTTTATAATGGCAGACATAAAGTTATAAACAATTTTTGATAATCAAACATTGTCATTTATTTTCATAGTAACTTTAAAATATTATGATTAAATAATATTGCAATTTTCCATTTATTTTACATGTTAGTATTATTTATTAGATAATTATTCATGTTCGTAGACTCTTATGTTTGTGTAACCTGATATTCCTTAATTTCCTTGTCATCCAATGCGCATGTCAATTTTCTTAAAATAACTATTCTGCGCATGTCCAATTAAGGAAATGCTGTATTGCGCATGCGTTTAACTGCCTCTTTGTTTTGTTGCCATTGTTTTTGCAAGTCGTGATCGAATTTTATCGAAGAAAAACTTCCTCCTAAGTCGATTTTCACGAGCAAGTTGATCGGAACTCATGGTTTCTTATCGACAGTTCTGGTAACAGTTCTTTCCTAACAATGACGTCTGCCACAAGTTAGCACAATGTCTGCTAGATCCACTCGATCGAATCGTCGTTCAAGACAAAGAAGCGAGTCCAGCGAGGAAGAACCATCGGCCCGTGTGCAACAGGCCAGAGAGACGTATTCCAATACCAATCCAGGACTTACTGACGATCCACGCAATTGGTACGTCTCCCAACTACGCAATAGGATCGCAAAAGACATTGGAATCGTAAACCTGCCAGTTTCGCTCACGAAAGCACAACTTCTGCACATTTATCAACGAAACGCCACTGGATCATCTACCGGAAGTAGGCCACCTCGTTCATCCAGCCAACCATCAGCCACTGTTACATCGGCGGACATTGACACTTCCATACCAGCAGTAGTGGGCGATAGTGACACAATCGACGTGCAGGAGCTTTCTAGGACAGTTAAATCACTGCAGGACACATTAGCAACCCTCACTCAAGTGATATTACCAAACAACGTTCACAGCCAGCCTACTACTACTCCGGTTCACAACATTGAAGAAAACCCTCGCCTAACGACTGGATTTGTAAACAATTCCGTGCCATACGGTAGAGACCCCAACACAGTTGGACCTATCGACACTGTCCCACACAACCTCCGCCAGCAAATACAAGCAGGTAAAGATGTAAATTTAGCCCTGTTGCTCATACCAGATGACCTCAGTACTGACAAGCCTACAATTGAAGTGAATAATTCACAGTTTTTGGTTAAATCCACCCCCGATCACAGACTACACAAAGCTTTGACCATTGGTGAATTCCTCCGTGCCTTTGGCAAATACAAGCGTGTTATTCTTGAGAAACAGCCCCAACGTTCCCATGAACTAGACATTTACCAAGAATTAATCATAAACCTGACAGCCAAAACAAATGATTCTGCTTGGTACTCTTACCACAAACTGTTCTCAGCTAAGGCAGCAGCCTCACTCATACAATACCAAGAACCTCTCTACTGGGGAATACTTGACAAAGATATATACCTGCAAGTGTACAATTCAAGATCAGTCAACATCTGTGACATTTGCCAGGAGGTCAACCATACCCAAGAATTTTGTCCTTTGGGAGGCAATCAGGTGCGAAGTAAACTCCACTCTACTAGACCATTGTTTCACTACAACCAGGCCCCTAGGAGGGACTTCACCGATGCCAGAGGCCGGCCAGTAGTGTACCACCAAGGCCAGGCGTTGTGCAACAACTACAATGAGGACAGATGTGTACATCAACATTGCAGATTTCTTCATGTCTGTTCCCTGTGCAAAGCGGAGCATCCCAAACACAAGTGTATGAGAGAGAAAGCACCTGACCCATTCTCAAGGAAAGAAAAGAGGAAGTGACTACTTAATAACCATGACATTATTCCCTCACCTGTTAATACGGACGTCCTGCAAGCCCTTTTGTTACAACATCCGGATCAACTATGTGTAACAAATCTTCTTCATGGATTTACACATGGTTTCTTGACAGGTATTGACAACCCACCCACAACATCAAAAATCTGTAAAAATCTTCTCTCAACTAGGGGCAAGAACAGTGCAATTGTTACAGGCTTGATTAATACCGAGGTACAAAAAGGTTTTTTGGCCGGCCCATTCAACGAACCGGTTTTTGACACTCACAGGATCAATCCGATTGGTTTGGTTCAAGGCAAGTACTCCAAGAAGTACCGACTTATAGTGGACTTGTCAGCACCACATGATGATGACAGTCATGTAAGCCTTAACTCTCTCATAAATAAGGACAAGTTTTCTCTTTCCTATGTGAAAATTGACGATGCAGTTTCTATCATCAAAAGACTGGGAAAGGGTTGTTTTATGTGTAAAACAGATATTCAGGACGCTTTTAAACTCATACCGATACATCCCTCAATGTGGCATTTACACGGCGTAAAATGGCAAAACAAGTACTATTATTACACAAGGTTGGTGTTTGGTTCTAGGTCAAGCCCGAAGATTTTTGACAATTTCTCCAGTGCAATCTGCTGGATTGCCAAACATTGCTTTCACATTGACAATATTTTGCATCTGTTGGATGACTTCATATGTTTTGATCGCAAAGAAGCCCAGGGTCATCAGTCTATGTCCAATCTAAAAGCAATGTTTGGTCAGCTTGGAGTACCACTATCAGCCCATAAAACAGTTGGGCCAACTACTTGCCTCGAGTACCTTGGCATCACCATAGACTCTATCAAGTTGCAAACAAGCCTACCTATGGAAAAGATACAACGTATTGTGTCCATGATAACATCCTTTCTAGCCAAGAAACAAGTTACAAAGAGAGATATGTTAGTCATCCTAGGTCATATGAACTTCGCAATGCAAGTGATACGGCCAGGCAGATCTTTTGTCAGCTATCTACTGCAACTTGCTCACTCCACACCCCATTTACAGGACAAGGTGTTTATCACTAATGACTGTAGGTTGGATTTCTGCATGTGGAAAAAATTCTTGGAATCTTGGAATGGGGTCTCTATGTTTATCCAAGAAACCCTGGACGCTCCTGAGTTTCAATTGTTCACTGATGCAGCAGGTTCGATTGGATATGGTGGTTGTTTCAGAGACAAATGGTTCGCAATGGCATGGCCAACAGAGATGTACGAAGGCCAACCAGACAGTGCAGGCCCACTTTCTATAGCATGGATGGAATTGTATCCTATTGTCACTGCTGCAGTAGTCTGGGGTCAGGAGTGGTGCAATAAATCTATCAGATTCTATTGTGATAATGTTGCTACGGTACAAATCGTAAACAAAGGTAGATCCAGATGTCAGTTCATCATGTGTCTCATGCGCAAACTTACTTTGACAGCAGTTAAATATAACTTTGTGTTCAGTGCTAAACATGTTCCTGGTAAACTTAACTGTTTGAGTGATGCATTGTCTCGTTTGCAGATCGCCAGGTTCAGAACCCTAGCACCGATGGCTCAGCAAGATATGACCCCCTGCCCAACATTCGATCAGATGATGACACTACCAACCGTCTAGGATATGTGGAGAAACAACTGAATGACCTCTGGTCGGCAGCTATTACTAAGAGGACTGCTCAAGTGTACCAATCAGGATATCGGGCTTATACTTCCTTTGTGTCTCAACATAATTTAGGTTGGGTATCGACTCTACCTCATATATCAGAGTACTACCTGATGCTGTTCGTTGCCTACTGTGTGAGAAATCTCAAGCTGAATGTGTCTACCATCAAGTCCTATTTGTGTGGTATAAGGTTCACCTACATGAGATATGGTGTTGATAATCCGTGGATTCATGGTTCATTAAGTCGACTGCATACCATTGTTCAGGCTGTTAAGAGAATACAAGGTGTTCCGAAAATGTGTCGCTTACCTATTACCAAAGGTGTGCTTACAGCCCTATGTGTAGCTCTAGCTAAAGGTGTGTTTCAGCATCAGTTGTCAATGCTAATGAAGGCAGTGTGTTGCCTTGCATACTTCGGTTTTTTGAGATGTGGGGAGTTTACATGCGATAACTTCCAGCCACAATTCCACCTCTCTGTGAATTCTGTTAAGTTTTCAGACGATTTGTCCTACTTCACTTTGTGCCTGAAAACATCAAAAACTGATCCCTTTCGGAGAGGTGTTACGTTAACAATCAACAAAGTGAGTTCGCCAATCTGCCCAGTCACCAGCATGCTTGCTTACCTCTCTCTTAGACAAAGGGAACAGTGTCAGCCTCTAGACCCTTTGTTTGTAACACCTGAGGGACAAGCGCTGCGAAGAGCTTTCTTTATCAAATACCTAAAGATTCTACTGGACCACTGTGGCTACGATCAGTCTAAGTACAATGGCCACTCATTCCGAATTGGCGCCGCCACCTCGGCAGCAGAGGCGCACATCCCAGACCACATGATCCAAACTCTGGGTCGATGGTCCTCGAACTGTTACACCCGGTACATTCGTTCATCTCAGGTGGATATTGCTCAGGCTCAGGCAGCTATGGCTACCTAATTTGACTTTAGGCTACTGCAGATTGAGTTTCGCCTCTATGTGTTTCATTTGTGCAATTTTGACTCTTACTCATGTTGTTTGCCCTCAACTTTGATGTAAATGTTTTCTTGGTAGCTTTTTATATTTTACAATTTCTAGTCATTTATCTTATGGGGATTCTCAGATTCGCTATTAATCTCATCTTTTCATTTGGGCTTTCATCCACTAAAGTGTATTTTCCATAATATAAATTTCATTTTCCCTGGCGCTCAGGGTGTGTATTGGGGTGCGCTACTCCATTTACGTCTCATTTCCATTTCAAAGTAACCACTGGGTCACTCTGGCGCTCAGAGGTGTTTATGCGGTGCGCTACCAAATTACACAGACCCAGTGGGTGTTTTTTCATATAAGCTAATTCCTGCCGTGCAGGGTAAGTCTAGGTGCGCAACCTAGCTTACATCAATCAGGTAGCATTGAGAATCCCCAACTCCAAACCTGTAAATAAAAATTTCATGTTATTAAAATTTTTATTGGTAATTCATCTGTCTGTTGTCTGTTCATTATAAATTGTGACTTTGAGTAAAGTATAGTTTATAATGGCAGACATAAAGTTATAAACAATTTTTGATAATCAAACATTGTCATTTATTTTCATAGTAACTTTAAAATATTATGATTAAATAATATTGCAATTTTCCATTTATTTTACATGTTAGTATTATTTATTAGATAATTATTCATGTTCGTAGACTCTTATGTTTGTGTAACCTGATATTCCTTAATTTCCTTGTCATCCAATGCGCATGTCAATTTTCTTAAAATAACTATTCTGCGCATGTCCAATTAAGGAAATGCTGTATTGCGCATGCGTTTAACTGCCTCTTTGTTTTGTTGCCATTGTTTTTGCAAGTCGTGATCGAATCCCACCACCAACCCCAACTCCGCCATTTATATCATGCATCATTCAATAGGGGATTCTCATTGCTATCCTGGCTTTCATCCACTAAAGTGTATTTTCCATAATATAAATTTCATTTTCCCTGGCGCTCAGGGTGTGTATTGGGGTGCGCTACTCCATTTACGTCTCATTTCCATTTCAAAGTAACCACTGGGTCACTCTGGCGCTCAGAGGTGTTTATGCGGTGCGCTACCAAATTACACAGAAAATTTCATGTTATTAAAATTTTTATTGGTAATTCATCTGTCTGTTGTCTGTTCATTATAAATGGTTTGTTATGAATTATGGTAATAGCAACCTGTTTTATTATTTGAACTAATGTATTGTCAACATGTTCAGGAATTTCCCATGACAGTTTTTCATGTAAAACAGTTAACTCTATTAAAATGTTTATTTGATAGCTCTATGAAACATCTCTGAGAGAATTTGATAAAACTGTGGTTACAAATCATGGTACGTCCTAATTTTCAGTTACTTTGTTGATTGCTTGTAACATTTGGAACATCCACTTTTCATACCCTTACTTTAACAATAATTACCATAAACATCAAATTACAGTGGAGTAAACTTTAACTTTGTACAATATAATATTTTATGAAAACATTCTTTTTCAGAGAAAAGTTGCGAATTACATATCTCGGTACATTGAGCAAAGAGAATGTAAAAAATATGCCAGGAACAAGAATTCATCTAGGTAAGAAAAGTGAGAAGTAATATCAAACTGGCGAAAAAATACATGCATAGTTAAAATATAATTTTTTTTAAAGCACCTTTTAGAAGAAAGTAATTTTTTGAAAAAAAGTGCTCCATCAATTATTCTAAGCAACGTTGAAGCTAAGTTACGTTTTACAAGCTTGCAAACATTCCCTAATTGTTCAATTTGCAAGCATTGCATTACATAGGTTAGTCTAATAATATTATTATCCTGGCATTATAGAAAGTTCATTAGTCTAAGGTTGCAGCCAAAAATATGATTAGAAGTACTGATAGATTGTCCTTGTAATGGCACCATGTAGCGTTCATGTATAACTTTCCAGTTGATGATCATAGCTCCCTAATTGTTTTATCATACATATCAAATATTAATAAACTTCATGAAGTGTGATAGGTATGCTAATCTTGGTCTCCTAAATGTGCTAAAAAGACATTTTATAAATAATTTCTGCAGTTTTGATAGATCTTTGACCTAGGGCAGTATCTGTATCCAAAGCTTCTGTTTAACCTACAAGACAGGGCTATTGTGTTTAATTTTTATTTTTTTTAAATAAACACAATTCACAAGACAGGGCAATATGAGACAGGTGTGTGCTCACTTATGCTTTGTTCTATCATCATGAATGATGATTACTTCCAGCAACAACTGTCAATGTGGCCGCAGTGTACAATGGCACGAGGACCTGGACATGCCCATACCACAGGACAGCGAGCATGAGATCTGGGCCATGAAGACCCACACATCAACCATGGCCTGTGATTCCTTCGGGGAAATACTCTTCAGAGGCTTCGGACATGATGTCTCCAACTCTCCTGTAAGTAGACAGCAGTAAACACGTCTTGGAACTGTAATCAAAATTATCAGGGCTTCGACCCTGTTAGGAAGCTCTGTTACTGATCATTGCAATAAGAACCCAAGAGTCAGATGTATGTAGATAACATCCTGTCTCAGGGTATGAACGTTATGCTAACTCCACTGATTTGTACCCTGGGCTCAGAAGCTAGATTCGCTCGCACGGCCCGACTTAAGATGTAGCCAATCAAATCCTTTTCTCGTCACCTTCTTGATAAAATTTAATCAAGAAATTGACAGGATGTGTTGATAATATTGGGTAGGGTATATTTGATGTTTTTGTTTTTCACAAGTAACATTCATTTGTAGACAAAATTTATTCGAAGTTAAAGTTTCTGGAAGGGCTAGCTTAGTGGCAACAAGCAGTGGAGTCTGTCAACGCTTCATTGACAACAGTCTTAATCAAGATGTCTCCAAAACTTAGTCAAGGTCAAACTTGCTAGTTTAACTGTCATTTATATACCCGGTATATATATTTATATCTCCTTGCCTTTTCCATGTTTGTTCAATGTTTTTTAAATGTTTGTTCAACATTCTTAAAAGTAACACCCCAAACCATCTCAACTCACTGTCAGTAAAAACACAGTATCAATATCTTATCTTGCAGTATGTCCGACTCTGTCCAATCACAGACCTGGAGAAGATTTGGACCATCATGACAGATTTGTGGGACCTGCCGATCCCAAAACTGCTCATCTCGGTGACAGGGGGCGCTAAACGCTTTGACCTCAAACCTCGGCTTCGTAATCTGCTCAAGGAGGGGTTGTGTCATGCAGCAGCTAGCACAGGTATCCTTCCTAGGTTTTCTAATTATTGCTACAGAATTTTCCAAAAATAATTTCTTTTATGATTTTGGGTTTTTCTTTCTTTTCCTTCCTGGAAACAAGGTGAAGTGATACGGTAATCAATTTACACTCGTGTCCTGCTTCAAATACTCATAAAATTTAGAAAGGGCCAATAAAATGTACGCTGTGAGTCCTGGGAAACTAATGTACTAATATTGTTCTGCCACAAAGAATGCAAGTGGAAACCTTCATAATGGGCAGCATGATATTGATGTTGCCAGCTCGCCTTTCAATGCACTGTTTGACTAATTTTAGATAAGTTACAGATCATAGCTTTAAATGGGGTTGTGCAGGGTTTAAGAATGAAGTGTTGATGTATTGAAACATGTTTACCCTGAGACAGGGTGCTTATATGGTTCAGTGAGAACTACCCTCTGTTTTACAGGTGCGTGGATCATCACTGGAGGTACATCAGCAGGAGTGATGGAGTTTGTTGGGGAAGCTGTACGTGACCACATTGCTGCTGCTGGATCTAATGACCAGAACAAGATTGTTGCTCTTGGGATCGCCACCTGGGGGATTGTGGCTAACAAGTTGGCATTGGATGGGGAAGGGGTAAGATATTGGTTATTAATTTTGTTCTGTTGGGCACAGGATAAATCAGTTAACATGTACTTTTATAACTATCATCCTTGTCAGATTCATAAGGCTTGTTTGTACATTTTTTTATCCTTGACATGCCAATGGAAGGAATTTTCAGCATAACTATTATTCATGTGGCAGTTGTAGCAATGGGCTTGTGCTGAGGATGCTCCATGAAAATAATGTTTCTAGTTTCGTACAATAAAGAAAAAAGGGAATGCTGAAATCTTAACCAGCAGATTCAGCAGTTTCATTGCTTATCATAAATCTATATATTTCATAAGTAACTAAGTCTTCAATCTACGAAATAAATGATGTAAAGACCAATAACCATACATAATTGATCATGACCTGATCATTATTGTGAGACCATATCAGTGTCTTTTTCCCTTATTGTGAAAGAAGAAGTGATTTATTTTAAATTTATTCATATGTGCATATCTGCACATAACAGAATTGATGTTTATAAAATGTGAATTCTTTTTTTTAATTTCCTTGTTTTTTCACTCTGATGCATTCCATATGACTATTACCAAACTCTTGCAAATAAGTATATAAGCCTTGCTCTTGCTTCGGTAATGACAGAATGCACACTCATTTCATAAAACTCATATGACACACTTCCTCAGGTAAGAATCTCTATATATTTGTGAGGCTTATTATTTGTTCTGTTTTATCAGGACCGTGGTTTGTTCCCAGCCTATTATGCAGCTGAGGACGTGGAGACACAAGAATCAGGGACCAGTCCCCTGGACCATAACCACACCCACTTCCTGTTGGTGGATGATGGGACGGAGGGCAAGTTCGGGGCGGAGATCAAGATGAGGACGATGCTAGAGAGCTACATCTCACAGAAGGTGGAGACTGGCGTCACTCAGAACCAGAGTGAGTTGCTCCCAGATATGTCTTTAATAATACATACATAAATGAGCGCTCTCATTTAAGGATTGTTTTACATGTTTTGTGCCAATATCAATACATAACAGCAACAAAAATTGCAATTTTATACAAAATTCATTGTTGTTATGCATCAATAGAGTCACAATACATGTTAACACGTCCAAGACTGGACTATTGCGTCAGTTGACTGTGACGTCATAAGAAATGAATGCACCTGGTATGGTTGCACATTTTCTGCATTCATCGAGAAATGGTTGCATGTTTTTGAGAGCTCTCAACCAATCAGAACCGCCAAAAATGTATAACAAAACCATTTTGTAATTATATAGATAATTTAATAAGGTGTTTGCTTGATGAACGAAGAATTCTTTCAGGCTGGTAGTTTGTTAGGGTATCTGAGAGATATATCTATGTCTTTTTATCCTTTTACAATGTGGAGTATAAGTGAAGTATCATAAATCTGCCCTGTGATTTTTAATTTCCAGCTCCTATTTGATATGGCAATTATTCAAGGTAGGTGATTGTTGAAGGCAGGCAATTATTCTGGGTAATGTTAAAACAAAATCTTTGTCTCCCTCAAGGTGTGCATGTCCCGAACGTGCTGATCGTGGTTGAGGGAGGAGTGAACACCATGAAGACCGTCAGTGAGTCGATACAGCGTAACACCCCTGTAGTGGTCATCGAGGGCTCGGGACGTGCAGCAGAGTACATCGCCCTTGGCTACAGTCTCACTAAAGGCAGGGACGAGTAAGTATCTTACTTATATCTTCACCTTTCATCTTTTCCTGTTTCCATAGTTTGATAAAATGTGTTACAGAGTTTTACATCACTTCTGGTGATACTGGGATTGTCAGAACTATTGGTAACTGATGTCTTTAAATGTAAATTTATAAATTTTAGTTTGTGCAACAAAAGATTACATGCTATATATATTTACTATTGGTAACTGATGTCTTGAACTTTGGATTAATGCTGTACTGATAATTTGGAGAACCCTATCACTGTTGACAACCATGTTTAAAGATCTTGGATTACCTTTTATAAGTAATGTATTTTCAGCCATGAAAATGTTCTTGATAATTACTAATTAATATAAATTGGGTAAGATTAGTAGTTATGGTTCTGCAGCTATAGACCTGTGTCAACATGTAATATTACATATCCATAACAATCTTTTCTAAATGTTATGTTTTTTAACAAAATCCTGTTAATTTACCGTTTTTCCTCTATTTAAAACCCCTGAGTGTTGAAATAAAACTTTGAAATATCTTTCTACTTTCTTCCTATCAACTTAAAGTTAACTCAATCTGTAGTACTTTACTTTAAATGATAAGATACTTTTAAGTATCAAAATCTATCGCATATTCTAATTGGGATTATGCAAGTCTCCATTCATTCTGAAGCTATATTCACATGCTTTTGAAAAAACTTGCAGTCTTAAATCTATGAATCTTGATGAATCGTGTATGAAAAATGTTTAGTGATATATCTATGTATGTATTGCATGGAATGACTTACACACAAATGTATGTGTCACAAGACAAAACAAAATAAGTACTTTACTGAGTTTCTTTCTACAGTGAAGAGAAGACAATCTTCCCCAAAGACTTCGACTCAATCATGATCGGCCGAGCTCGGAGCATGTTTACATGGAAAACTAAGGAGGATAATCTGGATGGAAAGTTACATGAATGTCTGCGACATTTGAAGATTTGTCTTAATCAACGGAGACTGGTAAGAAATTTATCTCTTATTCATTTATCAGTAAATATGTATTGAAGATTGTAGGAAATTTATCATTAATTCATTTATCATTAAATATTTATCGAAGATTGGTAAGAAATTTACTATTAATTTATTTATCATTAAATCCTTACCGAAACCTTATAACTAAAGGTGACATTATTGAACCAATTTGAATCATGAGTAACTGTCATGTGGTGCTGCGTCTTTAACTAATGGCGTCACCTGCAGAGTGTTTTGTTTGTTTAACAACTTGAACAAGTTAATCATGTTGTTGTTTTCAGATAAATGTATTCAACCTGGAGAAAGCAGACTCTAACAAGGACATTGACAGAGCAATTCTGTATGCTCTTCTTAAAGGTGATAACTTCAAAGTATATAGAGAATCTCACCCAAGTATCTTCAAATATCAAATATTTCAATGGGAGTTGGTTAAAGTAACAAATATCTGAGGCTCTGTGGAGGATATTTTTACTTTAATTAACGAGTGTTGATATATTTGATGTCATCAGATATGAGTGAAATTTTATTTATCATCCGGAATCATTCTTCAACAATTAAATGCAAATGATTAAACATACCTCAGACACTATATGCCATCATGCACCTTCAAAATTATGACGTCATAGCATTGTTGGGTCATCAACCTTGTGATATCATAGTAATGTTAGCCTGTTTTTAGACTTATAGCGGTAACAGTGATATCATTAAGTGATGATCTAATTGCATTATGATGATTTGATTGTAGCCAACAAGTCCAATGCCAACTCACAGTTAGCCCTGGCTCTGGCCTGGAACCGGTGTGACATCGCCAGACAGGAGATCTTCAACCCAACCAACAGGAAACACAGTCAGGTGGGTTGTATTTGCACTAGGGGTGTAAGGATAGGTGAAACTCGCAACTTACTGAGATACTTGCTGCGCCATACTTTATTGAATGTCATTTTTGAAATAATCAATAGTACCAATAGCACATCGATAGTACCGACATTTAAGTATATTCAGTTGTTAAATTCAATTTTAAAAGTGAAAAACAAGTCTTTTTACATTTTGAAAATACTGGGACACATCAAACAGATCACTTAGAGCTAAACATAGCAACAGAAAGATACAACAGATAATGTTTTTGTGGCCAGTTTAAAATTACTACTTCCACAATGGCGGCCGAGTTTGAAATCATCACAAACAAAGCAACAAAATATGCCTTTCCTTTACTGATAAATTTTGCCAGTATCTATCGCAATGATATCCTGCAATAGACTATTGCTAATTGCAATAGTTCTCACAATAGTCTGCAATAGTTCCTTAGGGGTTAATAATCACCCCTTATTAACACCGTCGCAACCCTAACAATTCTGAGGTGTCACTTTTTCTAAATTGAAAATTGACACTAAGAAGAAAATTAAGGACATGCATTTTGCTTAAAGAAGTTGTCCTTTTATATCACTCTATACGTGCAAATCATTAGTCATATCATCAAGTTGTTTATTTTAAAAATATTATATGTTCATATTTATAAGTATTATGTAATCGTTATTTCTTTTGATCTATTACAGAAAGTTAACCTTTACGATGCCATGGTCACAGCTCTGGTTCAGGATAGAGCTGACTTTGTGCAGCTCTTTATCGACAACGGTGTTGACATCAAACGATTCCTGACAGTTGAAACTCTTTGGAACCTCTATGCTAATGTGAGTACCATCTAAGGATGCCTTGTATTATCGTTATATTGCAATACAATAAAAACACATGATAAGTATCGGTACACACTTCTGTAAATATCCAATATTACGGAAGTTTTAAATCAACAATTTATACGTCAAATTACATTAAAAAAAATAAATAAATAAATTTTCAACAACGTGTGAATTCTTGTTGTGAAAATAGTGAAAAATGTCATAACCAGTCATTGTTGAATATTCCTTGCTACAAACAGCTGAGTAATGATTGTTGTTTATTGCAATACAGAAATGCAATACCATCTATAAGTAGCGTTCTCTTTACACCAGTTTATGTTGCACGTCCTTTTGTGCTTTACTCACTTGACTGAGTCAGTTGACTTTGTTTAATTAGAGAATATTTGCACAGTTCTTTAAGATTTTGCTTGTCATTTGCAGATGATAAAGGATGTAGGAGATTCCCAGTCTGAAATCATCCTCAATCTGCTGGCCTACCATAAGGTGAGATGACAAGAACTAGTTAAATTTTGATCAGAAATAAAGAACTAATATTGAGTATGATATGACTATTGATATATGAGTTACCAAAAAAAAACAGATAAAGGTGGACAGTTGAGGAGAAACATGGCTGCAAAAGTGCAAGAACTTATGATAACTGTTGCAAGGGTTAACCTACTGATATTTCCAGAATATATCACCATAGCCTTATTAAAGTGTAGATGTTGGCAACGGATTGATATTTGTTTCTAGGGTAAACCTAATGATAATTCTACACTATATCACCATTAGCTTACTTTATTTCTGTTAAACACGCAGAGGCACATTTCTTTGGCATATTGACTTTTTCCCTTTTTTCAAATAAATGATTATTTACCGCCAATGTAAACTTCATACAGTCAAACATCTCACTACTTAACCCAGATATGCATAGATGTCATAGAAATGTCAGGTATCAAGCAATAACCACTTTGGGGATATTTGTGTAAACACATTTTATTAGTTTGAGGTACGTAAATGGATTCTCAAAGCTTGACTGAACAAAGTATGCTTGTTAAACTGCATGTTGTATTTAAAAACATTGTCCTGCAATATTGTATATGTCTTGTAGCAAACGTGGGCATCGTACCTATGTTGTAAACCGGCCACCAGGTGGCAGCAGAGCTCAGATCTTCTTAAGTACATCGGCAAGGTCATCATGAACCTTCTCCACGACCAGGCCATGTGTCTATACAACGGTCAGTTAACATGTTCTCTTTCAAGATTTGAATTCATTATTGATAGTGATGATTTGATTGATTCTTATTCCATATTATATTGGTAGTTGTCAAAGATGTTGAGATTTAGGTGTATTCCACCAACTGTCGTTTTAATTTTTTCTTCCCAAAGAATTTGCAATTTGATTTTGTACAGTGAACTTTTCGTCACCTTAAAATGAAAATAAGATTGATATTGAATTGGTTGATGTTGAGTATTAGTGTTTCATGCAATTATTATAAGCATTAGGTGCCGTTGTTCCTTAAATTACTATGCATTTAATTCAATCATGAACCAATTTCCTCCGAAATCGATGTATTAAATTACATAGGGACGCCTGAAATAAGTACGTGAATATTTGAAGTAGGGATCTATACAATTGTACACGATAATAGTGCACATTGTATTGCCAATGAACAGTTCTGGACTGGATTTCAGACAATGAAATTGGAAATATTATCATTAATGTTGTTGTTGCTATTGTTTTATACTTATCTTAGCATTTCTTCACTGCAGATGATAAGTATGTGGTTACAGTCAAGGAAGGGCCATGTATGAGTTGGTTGGGAGACCGGAGGAAGATCAAACCTCTCATCAATCGAATCTCAACAAAAGATTGTGGTCAGTGGGATTTTGTTGACTCAGTTGATTCTTTATAGCAGTCTACACTAACTTCTAATTGAAGTTTGTTTGATAGTCAATTCATACTTTTTATATGGTTGAAAATATTTAGTTTTAAAGGTTTCTTTTTTTTAAATATGTTAACCGTTTTCATATCTCTCTTCTAAATTTTATCATTTGTTATAATTTTTGGTTGCTCGGGTAATATTTGACTATAATGCATTTTTCTAATAAGTTATGGGTAATTTTTCTGCATTTTTAGCTCATCAGGACTGAAAGTCCAGATGGGCTTATGGCATGGCCCGTCGTCCGGCGTCCGTCCGTCCGTCGTCCGTCGTCCGTCCATCGTCCGTCCGTAAACTTTTGACACTTTCGACTTCTCCTCATTAACCATACACATTAGAGAGCTGAAATTTTGTGTACCAGTACCTTAGCATATGGAGATTCTAATTTGTAACTTTGGTGACCCTGTGACCCCAAATAGGGTCACAGGGGTCACAACTTTAAAAACCTATTTTCATCTTCTTCTTCAGTTCCAGAAGGACTAGAGAGTTAAAAATGATATGTGCAGACTCCTTGGACAATGGAGATTCTAATTTGTAACTTTGGTGACCCTGTGACCCCAAATAGGGTCACAGGGTTCACAACCTTAAAAACCTATTTTCATCTTCTTCTCCAGTTCCAGAAGGACTAGAGAGTTAAAAATGATATGTGCAGACTCCTTGGCCAATGGGGATTCTAAATTGTAGATTTCGTGACCCCATGACCCCAAATAGGGTCAAAGGGGTCACAACCTTAAAAACCTATTTTCATCTTCTTCGCCAGTTCTAAAAGGACTAGAGAGTTGAAAGTGATATGTGCAGACTCCTTGGACAATGGGGATTCTAATTTGTAACTTTGGTGAACCTGTGACCCCAAATAGAGTCACAGGGGTCACAACATTAAAAACCTATTTTCATCTTCTTCTCCAGTTCTAAAAGGACTAGAGAGTTGAAAGTGATATGTGCAGACTCCTTGGACAATGGGGATTTTAATTTGTAACTTTGGTGAACCTGTGACCCCAAATAGGGTCACAGGGGTCACAACCTTAAAAACCTATTTTCATCTTCTTCTCCAGTACTAAAAGGACTAAAGAGTTGAAAATGATATGTGCAGACTCCTTGGCCAATGGGGATTCTTAATTGTAGATTTCGTGACCCCATGACCCCAAATAGGGTCACAGGGGTCACAACCTTAAAAACCAATTCTCATCTTCTTCTCCAGTTCCAAAAGGTCTAGAGAGTTAATATTGATATCTGCAGACTCCTTGGCCAATGGGGATTCTTAATTGTAGATTTCGTGACCCCATGACCCCAAATAGGGTCACAGGGGTCACAACCTTAAAAACCAATTCTCATCTTCTTCTCAAGTTCCAAAAGGTCTAGAGAGCTGAAATTATATGTGCAGACTCCTTGGCCAATGGGGATTCTAAATTGTAGATTTCGTGACCCCATGACCCCAAATAGGGTCACAGGGGTCACAACCTTAAAAACCAATTCTCATCTTCTTCTCCAGTTCCAAAAGGTCTAGAGAGTTAATATTGATATCTGCAGACTCCTTGGCCAATGGGGATTCTTAATTGTAGATTTCGTGACCCCATGACCCCAAATAGGGTCACAGGGGTCACAACCTTAAAAACCAATTCTCATCTTCTTCTCAAGTTCCAAAAGGTCTAGAGAGCTGAAATTATATGTGCAGACTCCTTGGCCAATGGGGATTCTAAATTGTAGATTTCGTGACCCCATGACCCCAAATAGGGTCACAGGGGTCACAACCTTAAAAACTTATTTTCATCATCATCTTTAGCTCCTAAAGGTCTATTGAGCTGAAAGACTGCATGTAGACTCCTTGGCCAATTGGGATTCTAAACTGTAGGTTTTGTGACCCCATGACCCCAAATAGGGTCACAGGGGTCACAATCTTAAAAACCTATTTTTCTCCATTAGATGACAGTCTATGGCAAATTTATTTCTCCTTGGATATCTTAGTGTGGACTTCTTTCACTGTCTGATATTGGCTTTTTAGAAGTGTTGAATAATAATACATTTGTTTTGTAATTGTTTTTATAGGTTTTCTTGCAATAGGTAACATCAGTTTCATTTTTAGCTCATCTTGCCTGTATAAAGCAAACTTGATATGATGCCTGATGAGCTACAGAGCCAATGGCTCTATTTTTTTTGTTTTAATCACTTATATCAATCAATGTACTATTAGATATAAGACCTAATTTCTTTTGAAATAATAAAATTTCTCTTGATAAACTTTGTGTTTATATATTAGTGTAACATAGGATATAGGAAATTAGACTAAGTAACACATAGTGTAACATTAACATGAACAAATTGACAGGGAATACAACAAGACGAAGCACTGGTATGTATCAAACTGCACTGCACACTGTTATTATGGAGGGCAACAATTCTCAATTTTAATATACCGTATCAAAAATATTCATCATATAAACTTGCTTTAAATCAAGGCTATCAGTAAATTGTATCCTGCTATATCAGCGTTTCTGTCTCCGCAAAACTCCTACAGCTACACTGATATTCATCATGGACTTCTTTCACAAATCCTTAAGGTGATTGTAAGTCCTTAAATGACCTTCATACAATGTTAAGTTTGGGAGTTAAGGTTAACCTTAGTGTGAAGGGGGGCCCTTATGGCCTTGTATCACATTATAACCATGCAGTGACATTACTCACATTCAGCAAAATCGTAACTACTTGAATGAGAGATTATATGAGCATCATTCAAATTAACCGATGCGAGCTCTTTCTCAGGCTGTTGCCCACAATAAATACACTTACTTATAAATAACAATGTGTGAAACTCGAAATACCATATGCAACCTAATAAGCGCCCTGTTTCAATAAGCGCCCCCCAAAGGGTTTACTAATTAGGTCTAATAACCGCCCATGTACCTGCAGTACTAAAATAATAAATTCATTGTACCTATATTCATTACAACAAGGGAGTGAGGAATTAAAGGATACATAAAGCTGCAATATGTGTTATTTTCTACACAATGATGTGTAAGTATGTTTTGAATGCCTGTATCAGTCATCAAAGACTCCCTCAACACAGTTCCACTAGAGTACTGTAGTCTTTATTTACCGGTCGTCATTCACACCACTTTAATAAGCGCCCAAGTCAATTATTCAAGCGCCCCTGGCCCTTACTAGATCGAATACGTCAGTTTTCATCAGTCTTATTCAATTACAACAAGTTATGGGTTGGAATGTATTTGCTATGAACAGTGTCAGCATTATCAGTCATTGGCAAACAAAGTTTTTTGTCAGAAGAATATTAGGGTGTTTAAAGGAGCTACAAGGAGACTTAGATACACTGATGTAGCAGGATGGTAAATTGTGTGTAATAACTAACATCACAACCTAGTTCCCTGGCCACATCTATGATATTAATTTGTATATGAATTGATAATTAGCATGCACTTGTTCCTCATCATAATCCATATATCAAATATATATAGTCTGTATCATCATAAGACTTTGGATAATCAACAATTTTAAAAGCAAACTTATTGTAAGAAAGGCAGATTTCTGAACATCATGATTTTAAAGATACACAAATGTGTCCAAAAATATTCACACCCCTGTAAGTTAGATCGTGATTCACCTTGCTTTTCTAACTAATGATGATAAAAGTATGGTAGCTGGCACTGACTATCGATATGCAATGTTTGACATTTTGTTGTAAGTTATTGTGTACAATTTTAACTGAATTGTGGTTAAATGGTTAATGTCACGTGTTTTAACTATTTTCTGATACTTATGCAGTGTATAAGAAAGATTAGAAACCTAGCCTGTCCTGAAAATTAATTGATCAATTCCTTAGAGGAAAATAATGAAAATGTTTGAAAAGTAACCAGTCCTCTCAAAAAGTAGCCAGTTTGAGGACTGGTGGACGAGCTATGTTTTAAACACTGACTTATGCCATGTTGTTGACAGAATAATAAACAGAAAAATTATTTGCTTTCAAATTTGATGTTATCAATAATTTCACTGTGAGATATTTCATGCACAGTTTTTGAAGAAATATAAACAGCTTTACCTTTGCAATGCACAAGTAGCTAACACATAATCGAACATGTTATACATAGATCAGGGTAAGTATATATATTTCATAGTTCAAAAATACAGTGGCGGATCCATGAGAGGAGGGGGGGGGGGGGGTGTTCGGATTCAGAAATTGTTAAAAGGGCGGGGATGTGGATTGGGGTACACCAGGAATGGTCTACAACCCTTCAAAAGGGTCCGGACACCCCCACCACCTGGATCCGCCACTGCAATATGTTGCAGGCAATTTATCAGTTAATTGGTGATCAAATTTGCTGGTTACTAGCATAATCATGGACTTAGGTCTGACACCTAATGGTTTTAACAAGTTAATATTCTGCACTCTGACAGCATGAAACATGGCCCTTTGTTGTTACATAGCCAGAAAAAAGCAGTTATGATATGAGAGGCATTTAGCTATAGGTCATTGCTGCAGATGCTGTGATCAGTGTATTAAGTACAGCCTATTCACCGGCCTGTCACATCGTAACTTGATCTTGCTATTTTAACTATTTTAATACTTATTCTATTTTGACATTGAAGTATTGAAAATAAAGCTCCTGTCATTCTCCATGCTCCTATTGACTTAACCCTTCACCCTTGGAAACCAGTAACAAATACCTTTTTCAAGCCTGATTTGTGGCTCGTAGATGTGAAGGGTTAACTCAAGACTTGCTTGTTCCATCAGAAGGTCAGTTGACGGCACGCAGACCGAAGCTGAAGGTGCAGATCGAGAGTGACTTCAAGAACCCAGAGAAGGAACTGTTCCTGTGGGCCGTGCTCTTCAACCGTCGACAGATGGCGCACATCTTCTGGAGGATCGGCAGGGATCATATGGGTGAGTTGACATGTTATGTCCTTTAGAAACCATAGGGCTGACAATAACAAAATTTGATAGCACAAAAAGTTAATTTTTTATAATCAGAACGAAGAGTTGAGTTTCACTTTTGATGAAAGTTTTTGTGAGGTCATGTATAAAGTTGTACTGTACTACACTAATACGAGTTAGATAATATATGAACATAACAATATAATATTTTCATGGATCAATCATAAAATGGCTTTATTTTGGCCTGTTAATGCTAAATTTCAGTCAGATCATTTTTCAAGTCAAGCTATTGAGTTATAAATGAGATTGATAAATTGTAACACCCTACATATGGACCTTGAGCTAAGAAAAGGTAAATTGCTCTATAAGATCATCCCACCCCCTAAAACAATATTCCCCCTTTGTAAGAACAGTGAGAATAGACCGATCCATTAAGCCCCGCCCCCTAGCAACCGCCCTTAGCAACCACAAACCTCGGACAAACATGCGGAAGTATCCGACGTTTGCTTTGTCGACTCAGAGTAGTTTGTTGATGACTATGGCTTATTACAGATTTGTCATTCCTCAGAAAGGATTGAAAGTATGAAAATAAGGTCTACTGATAATGAAACTGGGGAATTTCGAACAAAATCACTGTCATAAATTATTTAAACACAAGGAGGACGGCTGTCTACCGTCAGGAGTAAGGCCAAGGGTCAACGATAAAATTCAACATTATTCTTTGTCAAACCCAGTGAATTTACCGATAGTTTCCTTGGCAGATTGCATGTTTACAATGCCTAAATGGTGGTTAGATACTTACATGTAATTATTTAATGACACCAAGAAAATATGACCCCGAAGAAATCTCACAAGCTACGATACATATTCAGTCTATAAATAGCATAGGTCGAGAGGCTCTACCTGCAACCCCACTGGATAGCATGCGGCTCGATATGCGAGGAGACAGCATTCGGCGACAGAAGTTTCACAGGGCCACCAAAGCTACAATTTATAATCCTCACTAGCTAAGGAGTCTGTACACAAAGTTTCAGCTTTCTAGGCCTTATGGTTCTGGAGAAGAAGTCGAAATTCCACAAAGTTTACGGACGGATGGACGGACGGACGCCGGACACCATGCCATGCCATAAGCCCATCGGGCCTTACAGGCCAGATGAGCTAAAAATCCAACGGAGCACGATATTTTGTAAACGATGTATGCTCGCCGTGACAATCTCGGATAAACCTCCGTTCCCACGACGAGGCTCCTCGTCTCGGTAACTGCGGAGCGTAGGGGAGCTCGTACCGAGGCGAGCATGATCGTCTAGATATTTTGTAACTTGCGTGTCTTATCTGACAGACCATTCATTTCGGGAATAATTCAGCCATGCAATTTTTCGTAATGCAAGATAAATAAAGTAAGCTCAATAAATATTGTTTAATTCAGAACGATCTAATACTTTTTACAATAACAATGCCACGACAGCGCTGCCATATTCCTACAAGCGAAACACCGCTGTCGGCACTGACGCTAATTGTATTCATGGCAACACACGGGCCATACAGAGTCGACGTGATGTTCTTCAACATATTTTCATATCGAGGTCAAATTTCTAACAATATAAAAATTGCCCACTAAAATGTGGTTGTCCAAGTTATTCCTGAATTTAGCACAGCAACAGTGTTTGAGCCTCCATAATTTATCAATTTCAGGGACATGTAGATCAACCTGTCAAATTGTGTCCCTTAATGTGAGTGTTCACTGTTCAGTCATCTGGTTCTTGACAGTTTAAAATATTTTAAAAATACAAACAAAAGAATTCTTTATGTTGCTGTACAGCACCAAGGATACTCACCTACCGTGTAAAAAGATCAATTATTGTTATGGAACTGATGGAGATATATGTAATTTGTTTATTTTGTTTTGAAAATATTTAATTTATATTAATGCAATATAATTTGATTCAATAACAAGTCAAACAGACTTAATTTATTTCAAGTATTAACATTAAAATCAGAATATTGAAAACAATTGTAATTTCATAAATTATTCAAAAATCCAAAACATGCAAAACATGTTGACAGTTAAAATAACCCACATGATAAACCTAAATAATTAGCAAACAGGATTGTAAAATATACATTTTCATGTGGATGCATGATATCAATTAACTTAGATATGCTAAATTATTTCAGATAAACTTTGAAACTATTTTTATGAAATGATACATTTAAATAAAATGAAAACAATGATCAGGTTCAAATTACTCCATTCAAAATTATAAATAATTGAATGAAGTCCCTATGTCCTGCTGCTTAATTGTTCAAAGTCAAATTTTTTACATCTTTTAATTATGCAAATTCTGTAGATGGTTTCCCCATTCACTTAAATCCTTTGTTCTATCAGAAAAAAGAACCTAACTCTTTATCATAAAAGTATTTATAAATCCCCTCTTCCAAATGTAAAATAAAACAAAACATGGTCTGCACATATTCATGAATAAATCATAATATGAATTTATGATAATGCAAAACAACCTATGCAGATCCAAACTGTTCAAGATATCTATAGAAACCATTAACATGTTAAAAGATTTGAATTTGAACATTTTAGTGTTTTCAAACTTATTTGACTTTGATGTCTAGTAAATTTCTTACCCATCACAATACAATCATAACAAATATTTTATTACACATATCCATGTAAATACTTTTCAAAATGTTTAAGGTACTGGATGATTATATTCTAATGTTTTAATTATCTAAAAGTTAGACTAAATTTAGTCTATGGAATATTTTAAATAATAACTGTACCTGATTTATGTTATTTTATTTCTTAGGGGTTTCAATTTCATGTGTATTCAGTCAATCTAGACTTGCAGAAATAGGATCTAGACTATATAAAATGTTCCTATTTAATACACAGTCATGAAGCAGGACTATCTAAAAGTAAGAAAATCAACTTATGGATGAGATATTGGCTCTTCCCTGTCATTCAAATATTCAAAGATATTAGATAATATATTTGAATATATGTCCACATTTCATGAAACTCTTTATTTGGATAAAATCACCGAGCTCTGACTAAATTTCAAACCCTGATAATATATATTATTTATAATCAATGATAATTCAACAAATCAATATGGATATTAAATCATGAATAAGTTTCATAAATCTTGATCAAATCATTATAATTATTGGGTTGATTAGTTTATTAATTTAGCTTTTTATTTATAGTTCAAACGTGAATGTGGCATTTTACCTTGACTTTTATAATACTAATTTCCATTTTGATAACTAGAAATCATTTATTATTTGCAAATATTTCTTGAGTCGTTTTTTAATCTGTCTGTGGTTAACTTACCATGAAACGAATTTGGTCAACATTTTTTCATGTACTGAAATAAATTTCTTTGAGGAAAATCAGACAACCAGATATATAGGCCAACTGCAGCACATGTTTTTCAATGTAAACAAACAGAGAATCATACCTTCGCCTCACGAAAATTCGTGTGTACAACTCCGAAATTAATCAGATATGCTGTTGTTAATGAAGATTCCCGAAAGGTAGGACCCGTTGTTCAAGTTGTTTACATTGTCATGGAATATATTACACTTTGAAGGACTCGCTACGTTCGAAAAATGTATCGGCGACATTCCTTCCGTCAAGCAGACAGCCCGCCATGTTGCTTGTCGATGTCCGAGGAAGCGATCGCTTGGCAGGAGGTCAGAAATACGGCGCGCCGATTGGTCAAAAGACTGAAGGGGCGGAGCCTAATGGATCGGTCTATACTCACCCCCGTCAAAGTATCCTCCCCCCTTAAGAGTATCCCACTTGCTTCACGAGTATCCTACCCACTTCAAGAGTATCACACCTGCTTTACAGAGTATCCATACTCCCCTGTAAGAGTATCCCACCCCCTTTAATAGTGTCCAACCCACTTCAAGAGTATCAAGCCCATGTAAGAGTATCCCACAAGCTTCAAGAGTATCCACCCCATGTAAGAGTATTTAACCTCTGTAAGATTATCCCGCCCACTTCAAAAGTATCAGACCCGCTTCAAGAGTATCCAACCCACTTCAAGAGAATCCCACCCCTGTAAGGGTATCCCACCCGCTTCAAGACTTCAAACCCCTGTAAGAGTATCCCAATCGCTTCTAGAGTATCCCACCACCTGTGAAAGTATCCAACCTGCTTCAAAAGTATCCACCCCACTTCAAAAGTATCCACCCCCTGTAAGATTATTCCACCCGCTTCAAGAGTATTCCACCCTGAGTAAAAGTATCCCATCCGCTTCAAGAGTATCTAATCCCTGTAAGAGTATCCCAACTGCTTCAAGATTATCCATCCCTGTAAGAGTATCCATCCCCTGTAAGAGTATCCCACCCTCATCAAGATTATCCCACCCGTTTTAAAAGTATCCAGCCCATGTAAGATTATCCCACCCACTTCAAGAGTATCCAACCCCTGTAAGAGTAACCAACCGCTTCAAGATTATCCAACCCACTTCAAAAGTATCCACCCCCTGTAAGAGTATCCCACCCGCTTCAAGATTATCCCATCCACTTCAACAGTATCCATCCCCTGTAAGATTATCCCACCAGCTTTAAGGTTATCCAACCCCTGTAAGAGTATCCCACCCACTTCAAGAGTATCCGCCCCCTGTAAAAGTATCTAAACCCCTGTAAGAGTATCCAACCCACTTCAAGAGTATCCAACCAGCTTCAAGAGTATCCAACCCGCTTCAAGAGTATCCCATCTCCTGTGAATGTATCCTAGCCGGTTTAAGAGTATCCCACCCATTTTAAAAATATTTCGAAACCTGAAAGAAAACCAACTGTGGAAATATCCACACCTTGTAAGAGCTCCCCCACTCCCTGTGATAGTACCCAGACCCGCTCTCAGAGATGACTGTCTGTCTGTCCTCAGTGTCGGGGCTGGTGGCGTGTGCCCTACTGAAGACTCTGTCGGGGGTGGCAGACGATGAGGAGGAGTTGGAGCTCAGTGCAGACCTACAGAACCATGCTGAGTAAGTTGTAGATCTGTTTTCTTAAATAATTATCTCAAGACTGCTTTTGACTTGTTACCTATTACTTCAGGAGGCTATTAAACCTGATTTGCTTATTGCATAGGATGTTGTACTGTTACCTATTACTTCAGGGGGCTATAAAACCTGATTTGCTTATGGCATAGGATGTTGTACTGTTACCTATTACTTCAGGGGGCTATTAAACCTGATTTGCTTATGGCATAGGATGTTGTACTGTTACCTATTACTTCAGGGGGCTATTAAACCTGATTTGCTTATGGCATAGGATGTTGTACTGTTACCTATTACTTCAACGGGCTATTAAACCTGATTTGCTTATGGCATAGGATGTTGTACTGTTACCTATTACTTCAACAGGCTATTAAACCTGATTTGCTTATGGCATAGGATGTCGTACTGTTACCTATTACTTCAGGGGGCTATTAAACCTGATTTGCTTATGGCATAGGATGTTGTACTGTTACCTATTACTTCAGGGGGCTATTAAACCTGATTTGCTTATGGCATGGATGTTGTCAGTAAATGTGTAGTCTTTTGAATATCTCTTAATACCTTTCTTTAAAAAAGGACATGCTTAAAATTTGTTCTATACATTAAATATTAATTCATCAGGCTAATAATACCAGTTTCCGTTCCCACAAATCAGTCAGAGAGATATGGTCAATTGTAGCCCCTTAGTAACAATCAATTGTTAGTGTTTTGTTGGGGTTGTTTGGAGAAACCTTGCACTAAATGATCTAAGGTGGTACACCAATTATTGCTTGCGTTTGCTAACTCTGCAAATAAAAGTACATGAATTTGTACTATTGCAGATAGCTTGATCCCTAATATGATGATGCTTTATAATATATTCAGTGTCCAAATGATAAGAATGTTTCTTTTATACATTACAAATATGGACTGAATATTTGTCTGCATATTATTCAATTGATCTGGTGTAATTAAATAACTTGCCATTTCCAAAATTACAGAAAAATATATCTTTGACTTATGTCAAAGGATTGATTTTCCCTAATGCTTTAATGTTCTCTTCAAATAATCATTTCTCTAACCTGCTTTTCAGCCTATTTGAGAAGCAATCGGTGGACGTGCTGTCGGAGTGCTATGGAAGAGACAAACCCTCGACCCATCAACTCCTCATCTGTCAACAGAGGGAGTGGGGGAATTCCACCATCTTTGGATTTGCTGATGCAAACACGCTCATGAATTTTGTTGAGCATTCAGCCTGCCAGACCAAGCTCAACGATATATGGAAGGGAAGGATGGCACTGTACACTTCAGAAACTAAGGTAAAAGGGTGACAAACAATTGTTCCCATTCATTAGATGCCATATTGCCCTTACACTTAGTTAAATGTAACAAACTATTGCAATGTAACCAACTATATAGGAATAATATCCTTACTCACCTTGGGCTTAATCTTTTGTTTTGTAATCAGGAAAATTCACAGTTAAAAAAATACATGTGTTTCTTCTTATGAAAGAGAAATATAACCCATGAAAAACATGAAATGACACGAAAATATGTGGCTTGGAACCTAGCACCTTTGTAAGACTTGGATATTTAATGAGCAAAGCAAAGGCTGCTGTGAAGACTATGAGAAGCAGGACCATAGAATTGAGGTTTGCTTTCTTATCCTCTTGTCTTTGAAAATGAAATGAAAATTAATCTTTTATCATCATAACTTGATCTTGATCAAAGTCTTCATTGTAATAGTCTTGACGATAAATCCTATTTCCTTTCTTTGTAAATGAAATTGACTCTTATGTTAATTATTACTTTTATCCCTCACAGATTTTGGTGACGATTCTACTGCCCTTCCTGCTCCCGTTCATCAAGTTCACGAGCAACGCCTCTGTTGGTGACATGTTGGAAGGAGATGACAGTGACAATGAGGAATACGTTGAAGATGTCCCGACCCCCGGGAGAGCTGACGACCCCGCCTCCAAGGGGAACCAGATTGACCCCCAAGTTGATGATGATGATGATGATGATGCTTTCACAAGGTCCAAATCGCGACGAAATAAGAAAAAGAAGACAAAGTTGTATAGAGTAAACCTGATGGACTTCTCGAAGTCAAATATCAACATCTTCACAGCCATCTTCTACTTCTATGCAGCACCTGTTACCAAGTTCTACTGCAATGTGGTCAGTTGCTGTTCAACCTTTTCATCTAAGTTTGTTGACAAATTTGTTTTATTTGGTTCCTCATGTATTGATCCCTTTTTAGCTCATCAGGTCTGAAAGACCCGATGGGCGCATGGCATGGCATGGCGTCCGGCGTCCGTCCGTCCGTCTGTCCGTCCGTCCATCCGTAAACTTTTCACATTTTGGACTTCTTCTCCAGAACCAATGACTCTAGAGAGCTCAAATTTGATGCTGAGACTCCTTGTCAATTGGGGATTCTAAATTGTAGATTTCATGACCTCATGACCCCAAATGGGGTCACAGGGGTAAAAACCTTAAAAACCTATTTTCATCTTCTTCTCCAGTTCCAAAAGGTCTAGAGAGCTGAAAAAATGTGTGTAGACTCCTTGGCCAATGAGGATTCTAAATTGTAGATTTCATGACCTCATGACCCCAAATGGGGTCACAGGGGTCAAAACCTTAAAAACCTATTTTCATCTCCTTCTCCAGATCCAAAAGGTCTAGAGAGCTAAAAAGTTGTATGTAGACTGCTTGGCCAATGAGGATTCTAAATTTTAGGTTTGGTTACCCCTTGACCCCAATTGGGGTCACAGGGGTCAAAACCTTCAAAACCTATTTTACTCCATCTTCTCCAGTTCCAAAAGTTCTAGAGAGCTAAAAAGTTGTGTGTAGACTCCTTGGCCAATGAGGATTCTAAATTTTAGGTTTGGTTACCCCTTGACCCCAAATGGGGTCACAGGGGTCACAACCTTCAAAACCTATTTTCATTTTCCTCCAGTTCCAAATGGTCTAGAGAGCTAAAAAGTTGTGTGTAGACTCCTTGGCCAATGGGGATTCAAACTTGTAGATTTTGTGACCCAATGACCCTAAATGGGGTCACAGGGGTCAAAACCTTTTTCCATCAAAAGTCTGATGAGCTACAGAGCCCATGGCTCTATTTTTATACCCCCGCTACGACGTAGTCGGGGGTATATAGCGCTCCGCGTGTCCGTCCGTGCGTCCGTGCGTGCGTCCGTCCGAAATCGTTTCCGGAGCATTACTCAAAAACTATACCACTTAGAAACTTCAAATTTGGTATGGAAGTAGCCTATATGGTGCTGTGGTGCCTTTTAGGGGTTTCAGCTCAATGGTCCAAATAATTTTTGAAATTTTGACAAAAAACGGTCCGATTTTTGGACTTTGTCTCGTTTCCGGAGCATAACTCAAAAACTGTACCACTTAGAAACTTCAAATTTGGTATGGAAGTAGCCTATATGGTGCTGTGGTGCCTTTTAGGGGTTTCAGCTCAATGGTCCAAATAATTTTTGAAATTTTGACCAAAAACGGTCTGATTTTTGGACTTTGTCTCGTTTCCGGAGCATAACTCAAAAACTGTACCATTTAGAAACTTCAAATTTGGTATGGAAGTAGCCTATATGGTGCTGTGGTGTCTTTTAGGGGTTTCAGCTCAATGGTCCAAATAATTTTTGAAATTTTGACCAAAAACGGTCCGATTTTTGGACTTTGTCTCGTTTCAGGAGCATTACTAAAATAATATACCACTTAGAAACTACACATTTGGTATGGAAGTAGCCTATATGGTGCTGTTGTGCCTTTTAGGGGTTTCAGCTCAATGTTGAAATGTTTGAAATTTTGACCAAAAACGGTCCAATTTTTGTTTTGTTGTTTCCGGAGCATATATAAATACCAAATGACTTGCACACTTCAAATTTGGTATGGAAGTATACAGTCGAACCTCAGATACCCGGACTCCGTATATCCGTAAATCTCACCTTACGGACAAAGATTTTTCAAACAATGTGTCTATATTTCTTAAGAAAAATGACCCAGTTAACAGGACGATTCGCTATTGGGACGATTTTCAACTGTAAACAAAACAAGGTTCGACTGTATAGTGCTGTTGTGCCTTTTAGGGGTAATTCCAGGGTTCCCAGAATTTTATTCAAAAACTACATAGCCGCGGATGTTATGAAGTAAAATAGTTTTTAGGTTTGCAAGACCATTGTGTTCAAAGTCATAATCATTCAACGAGTAATTTTCATAAATTTTCAAATTAATGTTACGTGAAGGCGGTCAAACTACAGGCGGGGGTATGTGAGCCGTGCTCACTTTTGCCTTGTTTTCATATTGATTCATTCATTTTGATTCACCTGTGTCACAATTTACCAATATAATAAATTTCTGTTGATGTCCAATGTAAATCACAAGATTTGAGAGAATGGTCCTTCCAGTATTAAGCGTCATGACATTACATATACCCAAAATGAAGGATGGATTTTGCGCTTCACATCTCTGTTATGAAAAAGAAAGCATAATGGAATACATATTGCGATATATTTCTTTTTCATTTCCATGCTCTTTTGACTTGATACAGCGATCAGAAAAGCCATCCTTTCATTCCATAATTAACATTTACTCGTGAATTCCCACCACCAATGTATCTTTCCAGAAAGTGATTTTACTCACTCAAGTATTTCTTATCCTTTGTATGTTTTCCAGGGAGCATACCTTGCCTTCCTGTGCATCTTCAGTTACTTTGTGCTGATTGACCTGCGACCTGCAGGCGAGGCTGACTCTCCGTCTGTGCTGGAGATCATCACGTGGATGTGGCTCTCTACCATGTTGATGGAGGAGGGACGCCAGGTGAGTTGTCTTTCTCTTTCTTCTTGTTTATTAACAGGGCATTTTCATAACATTATCCAACATTCAGTTAACCGTATTTCCTCGAATAGACTACAGACCTTGAACAGGCGCCAGACCTCAAATAGATGCCGAGGGTAGGGCTGTTTTAAGTAAATACAAGCCGGGTCTTAAATTGACGCCGGGTCTCGCATAGACGCCGGGTGTTAAATTGATAAGATAATGCTCCCGTACTTGAATACAAATAAAGTGTTCTCCCTCTACACCATCTATACACATCTTTTTCCTACTAAACAATAAATAGACGCCAGTCTCGAATAGACGCCGGGTCACGCATACATGCCGGGAGTAAAGAGGTCTGAAAAAATAGATGCTAGGGGCGTCTATTCGAGGAAATACAGCAGTACTGCAGTAGAGAACTGTTTGACATGCAGTAAGGTTTGGGTGCAATGCTACACTGAATTTCAGCGCAGTACCACCCATGATCCGCAAGTTCCAGCCAAGGCTTGCTGGTTTGACCGCACTGCATAGCCACACTAGTGTTGCAGCGTTCTCCCTGCACTTATACTAGCAGCTGTGATATAAGTGAAATACTCTTGAAAACAGCATTATACCCAATATCACCACTCCTAACCTCACCTAAAAAAAAAGCATTAAACATTGTGCATAAGGAATTACTTTGATGACATATGGTTCTGTCATTGTCCTCTTTATGATCTTAGATCCAGTTCAATAATGCCCTGTTCATTTAGTCAACCACTCTAGTGCCCTTTCAAACACCTACACATAGTTTGTGCTGATATCCATGCTTCATTTCATGCTACATTCTATGCCATCTAATAAATAAAATCTGTATAACATAATTGAAACATGGTTGATATCTTAGGATGATTTTACAGATACCTCATGCTCATGAAGATCCCTCGTAATTATCTCGATTGATTGAATACGTGATCCCGAAGGTTTTTTATAAACAAGATCCGTTACAACATATATGTTGCTTACTGCTCTTTTCCAAACAATTTCAAAACCAACCCAAACTGCAGAGTATAGTTGTTGTCATCATGAAAGTAATTGTTATCTTCTCCCCCAGATCTTTATCCGAGACCAGCGCTCGCTGTGGTTCAAGCTGCGGAGTTGGTTCAGCAGCATATGGAACCGGTTCGACCTGCTGATCTACTCTCTCTTCATTGTGTCCATCGTGCTACGCTACAACCTGTTCACATCTAACTTCATATGGGCCCGCATGTCGTACAGCGTGACGCTCGCCTTCTTCTACCTGCGCTTCATGCAGTTCTTCTTTGCATCCAAGAACATGGGGCCAAAGGTCATCATGATCAGAAAGATGGTATGTTTGACTTGATGTATCTTCAGCGCTTAGTTTGGTACTTTGTTTTCAATAGGTGTACTGATATGGCAATAAGTATTGTATCAAGATACATGGGCCATGATGTATCATTTTGTATTGAAGTATCTAAGATATTGACAAATTCTCAGTGTAGGTGCTCAAACTGCGATTTGAATTTAAAAGATAAGCACAGGAGGACCTTTCCAAAAACAGGTAAATGAATTATCTAACAGTCCCATTATATGCCATCATGTACAAAGTATTGTGGTGTCAACGATTTTTGTCTTTCATTTTCATGTCACCATTTGATTTTTCCTTTGTATTCCAGGCATTCATTGTCACATGATACTGTTTCAGTTGACAGACCTCATGTTCTTCTTCTTCATCCTGCTGGTGTTTGTGGTGAGTTTTGGAGTAGCCTACCATGTGAACATGTACCCCAACCACGTGCCTACCTACAAGGTCCTCGTCAACGTGCTCTACCTGCCCTACTGGCAGATGTACGGGGAACTCTTTCTAGAGAGAGTGGAAGGTAGGATGAAATTGAATTATAAACTTGATATATAGACAGCATAAGATTTGGATTATAGCTGCAATTCCTTTCCCTGATTTATACTTTTATTCTCCCCAGCATATAAGGAGGAGGGGAGGATGTCAAAGCCGTTGTCTCTGTCATCTGTCCACCTGTTCATGATGATTTCTAGAGCAGAACTCAAAAACCTTTAGGCCTTTATTAAGTTGATTCCTATTCATCACATCTGGTGGAGCTTCATGGTTTGGAACTTAAAATGATTTGCCTTTTTCCATGGAAACACATCATAAAAATTTATTTTCCAGGGAAGAACTCTGAAACCGATTGACTAACAAATTGACATATTTTTACTGTTGTTGACATATGCCTCTTTTGAGTGTTGAAGATGGGCGCTAAAATAAGTTATGATTTTGTTAAGATTGAGGCTTTGTTCAAAGCAATACAGAAAGTAAGAATATAAAGGATTTTATTGAAAAAAAACCAAGAATTAACATGATTATGATTTAGCAGATAGCACTGAACCTTTGGAAGTATAATAGTATTCCACGTTAGGTAGAATTCAAGACTTCTTATGATGATGTGCTTGGTATCAGCCTCTCTGCTGAATCTGACAAACTTATAATGATGCTTCACCAGGTGATGAGGACCCATCAGGCTGTTCACGGAACGAGACACTGTGGCGGAATGACCTGGCCGTCAGATGTCCTGAAAAGAATGCGCTGGTTACCTTGCTGCTGGCTGTGTACATGATCCTCACCAATATCCTCCTGGTCAACCTCCTCATCGCTATGTTCAGGTAACTTGTCAACCTCCTCATTGCTATGTTCAGGTAACTTGTTAACCTCCATTGCCGTGTTTAGGTAACTTGTCAACCTCCTCATTGCTATGTTCAGGTAACTTGTCAACCCCTCATTGCTATGGTTAGGTAACTTGTCAACCTCCTCATCGCTATGTTCAGGTAACTTGTCAACCTCCTCATTGCTATGTTCAGGTAACTTGTCAACCTCCTCATTGCTATGTTCAGGTAACTTGTCAACTTGCTATGTTCAGGTAACTTGTCAACTTGCTATGTTCAGGTAACGTGTCAACCGTTTCATTGCTATGTTCAGGTAACTTGTCAACCTCCTCACAGGTAAATGTCAACCTCCTCATTGCTATGTTCAGGTAACTTGTCAACCTCCTCATTGCTATGTTCAGATAACTTGTCAACCTCCTCATGGTTATGGTTGAAATAATGACCGCTGACTGAGTGAATATCTGTGATAACCATCGAGCGATCAGCGAGATGGTTATCACAGATATTCACGAGGTCAAAGTTATTATTTCACATACACTACATGGTTATTGTTAAAACTGTTTTCAATTTTTAATGAAAATATCAATATAAGCCGAATAAAAGTTTGTTGATAATGAGTTCAAATGTGACAATGGTGTCTAGCATGGTTAACTTCCACTCCTGAGGAATGGATCAATTTCATGTTAACACTGCGCGTATTTGTTTTCAATTTTTAATGAAAATATCAATATAAGCCGAATAAAAGTTTGTTGATAATGAGTTCAAATGTGACAATGGTGTCTAGCATGGTTAACTTCCACTCCTGAGGAATGGATCAATTTCATGTTAACACTGCGCGTATTTCACGTGCAGTTGGAGATAATACTTGCGAAATTGTCAGTAAAATTCTTTTACCGAGCTAATAACCTTAAAATGTCACACTGAACTGAACTATCATTTAATTATTTTGATACAAATTTTAAACGGACGTCATTGGAATTTTGTTTGGTGGCAAATGATGTAACATGTAATAATCCGTCATTAGTCAAAAACTGTGTGGCTGCACGGACGTCGTCTATTTCATCTTGTGATGCACGGACTTCTTGTACGCCAAGTTGCTAAGCAACTCCTCAAAATTCATGTGCAGCACACAACCTAAAGCACATGGTTTCAAGTAGGTTGGTACAATGGAGTGCTCTCCGCGGCCGGTGTCAAACAGATATATTTGCTGGTGTTTCGAGGTCTTTCCCGGAGGCAATTAAGGTGAGATTGATCGCAAAGTATACTTTATTTGTTGTTTCGTGTAATAGACTCAGAAATATGTTTAAAGCATTACAAGGAATCAAAAGAAGCGTGTACGCATTTTCTGCTTTTTTGTATTGTAATATGTATATAAAATGCAGACACATATGGGTATTAGCTAGATTTCTGAATTTGAGATCGGTTTGGTATGATATTATCTGCAATAAATTTCGTGTGAACGTTGAAACTATCAATCGTCCATTAAACAATAAGATACTAAATTATTCAAAAGTCGATGTTAGAAATGACAGTTCCAAACTTAAGTTACTATTTCGGGGAAAGCGTGATGATATGAAATATGCATGTATGTAAATGGAAATGTGTTTTTGTCAGCACTTGAAATCAGACTGTTAGTAGCGTTAAACCTTTGAATGTTTCAGGAACTACGCATTGATGATAGCTGGACAGTTTAATGTTTGCTGATACTGAAGTCGGCTTTCTTGTGCATTGTTTCAAAAGGACCATTTCAAATGCTTATGACCTCCCGACAACTGACTTCCTATGAAGGATTTGGAACATTAATTAAAGAGAACACTAGCATAGATACTGAGGCCCAACGGGATTGTGTGTGGGAGTGTTTGATAAATGTAAATGTTTCAACTCGCGGCATGTTCAAGGAAACCAAATAGAAAGAATTGAAAGCAGTATAAACATGTTATATGAAAATGACTTCAAAAACTCTCTGTAATAAAGAGTATTTTTTCTGTCTTTTGTTTTCTTTTGTTATCGTTCTTGCGGCCTTTGATATTCTTTAGAATGGCATATTGAAATAAAGACATAATATATCTGAATGCACAGGTGAAAATCACAACAAATTCTAAAGAATATCAAAAGTCACAATTAGAGTCGAAGGGTCATTTAGACCCGTAAGCCGAGGGTAAGTTTTTTTCGAGGTGCGATACGGTGAAGATGGCGAGGCGTAGCCGAGACATGTTCACCGTATCGAACCGAGAGGTCAGTTATCAAGAGGTTGGTTATCAGATAACCAACCTCGTGATAACCAACCTCCAGGTGGATCTGAGGTCAGTTATCTAAAAATAACTACCTCTGATATTGACTCGATAACCACACCACGTGGTGTATGCTTAGGTACAATCACAGTCATTAGTGACAGTGTTGCCTAGGTATTGGTTTGAACCGGACTTGACCCGAAAAAGTCCACAAACTTGAACTATTAAAGATAGAAAATAGAACTATGGTCAACTAGTATCAATGATAGATGTAGGTTCCGAATATAAAAATATTCAGTGTGATAGTATCTTGTAAACGTATCATGTAGCTTATACCATACCTGATATGTATCAGAGTTGTATATAGCTCTTTATAAAACAAACCAATGAAATGTCAAATACCAGGTCAGCAATAGTGGTCCCTTGAAGAAAGGGAAGCTTGAGATATTTTGCTTAATTACTACAGTTCACATGCATATGTCCTAATCATGGAAAACCTCCTGTCAAAGATACAAGTCTATTAGCTTTAAAGATATCAGGCTATTACAGGAGCCTACTCAGATAAATATAACATGATGTACCATTATGATAACTCTCTACTTTTCTTCCAGTTACACCTTCCAAGTGGTCCAAGACAACTCACAGAAAATCTGGAGGTTTTACCGACTGTCCCTTGTGTACGAGTACTTTGACCGACCGACACTAGCGCCACCTATCATCATCATCAACCACCTCTACCGACTCTTCATGTGGTTTGTTAACCGAACATGCGGCAACTGCAAACGACCCAACTCATTCAGTACGTGTTTCTCATCAATATAATCAGCGTTAGAAATAAACCTTAAAAGTAGCCAGCCAGTTGTATTGATTTTGATGGACAAATGGTAACCAGGTTCTGAGCTGGGAGACTTATTTGATACACTTATATAGCTAATATAAAAAATATGGGTTTGTTTTTGTTCCTACTCTTTTGAGGAATACCCTTCTTGTTGGTGTTTTTGGTCTATCTCTAATACTGGTATATATATATTCATCTGAATTGTTCAAGTAATAATGTTTCTTTATGTTAAGTTTATTCCATTTCTCAATCAAACTATAATTGTCTCTTTCATATCTCTGTATCTTTGGCCCTTGAACCATATTTTTATTGCAAAATATCAGAAGCTTCATAAAATGAGCTTATGCGTTCTGAAATAAGATGTAGCCATTTGTTGCAACAATTGTTATTGTAAATGTGCACATCATTTGTATCACACTTCATTTACCATATGTCAATCAAAATAGGAAATCCATTGCTTTAGAAGTAAGACAGGATGTTTATTATTTATCCTGTGTTTTAGGGACAGAAGGCAGCCCCACTACATTGGGGGGTAAAATTGGTGAGAGGGGACTTAGAGATAACATCCAGTAGAAATAAAATATAACATTTAGTAGAGATAACATATTATGTTCAGTAGAGATAACAGTCTGAAAAGATAACATCAACTGTAGATAATATCTTGATGTGATAACATCCTAAAGAGATAACATCCTGAAGAGATAACATCCAGTTGAGATAACATCCTGAAGAGATAACATCAAGTAGATATAACATCCAGTAGTGATAACAGCCTGAAGAAATAACAACCAGTAGATATAACATCAAGTAGTGATAACAGCCTGATGATATAACAGCCTGAAGAGATAACATCAAGTAGATATAACATCCAGTAGTGATAACAGCCTGAAGAAATAACAACCAGTAGATATAACATCAAGTAGTGATAACAGCCTGATGATATAACAGCCTGAAGAAATAACATCCAGTAGAGATAACAACCAGTAGAGATAACAGCCTGAAGAGATAACATCCAGTAGAGATAAAAGCCTGAAGAGATAACATCCAGTAGAGATAACAGCCTGAAGAGATAACAACCAGAACAGATAACAGCCTGAAGAGATAACAACCAGTAGATATAACAACCAGTAGATATAACAACCAGTAGAGATAACAACCAGAAAAGATAACAGCCTGAAGAGATAACAACCAGTAGAGATTACAGCCTGAAGAGATAACAACCAGAAAAGATAACAGCCTGAAGAGATAACATCCAGTAGAGATAACAACCAGAAAAGATAACAGCCTGAAGAGATAACAGCCTGAAGAGATAACAACCAGTTCAGATAACTTCCAGTAGAGATAACCCAATCACTTACTCATTTTCTTACATGTTGTTAGATTTATGAATATGTTCAACACTTGTTTAGTAGAGTTGAACAATGCAACAAATCTGATGTTGATAAATGTGTTAGTTTGGTAAATTAACCCTTTATGTTGTTCAGTTGACAAAGAAATATTTCGTTAAGAAACTTTACATGATAATGTTTTGGCAGTTCAGCATTTAAGAGGTTAGGTTGTGAATGAATTCAGTAATCAGTGTTGCCTCATTGCAATAGATAAAATATTCTCATCTTGTTTTCTCTCTTCTCAAAGCATTGCCTTTGAGTGGTCTTAAGTTTAGAACAAGGTTTTTCAGACAATATTTCATGTTCACTAAGTTTAATAGCTTATTATACTCATAGATCTTCCACAACTGAATAACAGTGCTTCAAAAGTACTAAGAACAGTGATGAAATGACACAAATTCTTTCTTTTTGTTCAAGTACGATCTTTCATTGTGTGGAATGTGGCCCTTCAAACAGACCATAGTTATAATTGTTCAAGGTTTTAGATTTAGAGTTGAATTGCTAACTTAGTGCTTTCATTGAGCAAAGCGGGCAATCACCTGTCAGACATCTTATCTTAAACATATACATTCTTGTCATGAGAGCATCATGAAGCATTATCATAACATAATTTAGAATTAATAACGTATTCTGTATTGCAAAAATACATATTTTGCATGATCAATACATATTTTAGGAATTTAAGACAAATGTATTTGTTAATGTGAACTATTGTGCAATTTTTCATTCAGAATTATCTGTTTGGTTATAGCAAGAATATCATTTCTCAATTAATGAAAAAAAATTCTCTATTAAAATGATATATAAAGACAAAAGATTCTGCTCTAATTGCTACAACACAAATCCACAATTTGAACTCTGACCCTTATTTATAGAGGAGCGACTCAGCGACAAAGACTATGCGAGACTCCGCCTGTTTGAAAAAGCCGCGATGAATAACTATCTGTCCCGCTCCATGATGATGCAGAGGGAGCAACTTGACAACAGGGTGGCTTCAACTGCAGAGAGGTGAGTTACCTATGTATAATTATGATAATAACAATTGAACTAATTTATTTCACGCTTATATCCACTACAAAGCATACTCACATCCTGGAGAAATGGTACCTTTGATGCCCCTATTTACAAGTGGTTTATGCGACCATACCAGTCTATACTTTGCTCGTCTTCAGGTGCCATTTGAATAGCTGTTTGAACCAAGGACAATGTGGATGAAATGCTTTGCTCAAAGACACAAAACAGGAACCAGGTCACAGTATTCTAGAGGATGTGATGTATGAGTTGCACTGAAAAATATGTACTTACCCGGTAAATTCTTTCACCCAAGATGGAGAATGTGATGTATGTGTTGTACTGATAAATATTCACCTAAAATACCTCTGCCCGGAAAGAAATGTAATGTACGAGTTGGAGGTGAGAAATATTTTCCTGAATTCTCTCCCCAGGCAGGTGAATTTGATGTAAGAGTTGACCTTGATTAATATCTACCTGTATTCTCTCTCCAGGATAGAGAATGTGATGTATGAGTTGACCTTGACTAATATCTACCTGTATTCTCTCTCCAGGATAGAGAATGTGATGTATGAGTTGACCTTGACTAATATCTACCTGTATTCTCTCTCCAGGATAGAGAATGTGATGTATGAGTTGGCGCTGATCAAGGAGAATGTGATGGAGCCTGGACAGCGAGGTGTGCTCACGGAGGAACAGAGACTCCAGCTCTCTAAACTAGACTCCATAGCACCTCACGGAGACAGGTAGGTTCCATTCAGCGTTGTCGTTTTACCACCTCTCTAAACTAGACTCCATACCACCTCACGGGGACAGGTAGGTTCCATTCAGGGTTGTCGTTTTACCACCTCTCTAAACTAGACTCCATACCACCTCACGGGGACAGGTAGGTTCCATTCAGGGTTGTCGTTTTACCACCTCTCTAAACTAGACTCCATACCACCTCACGGGGACAGGTAGGTTCCATTCAGGGTTGTCGTTTTACCAGCTCTCTAAACTAGACTCCATACCACCTCACGGGGACAGGTAGGTTCCATTCAGCGTTGTCGTTTTACCACCTCTCTAAACTAGACTCCATACCACCTCACGGGGACAGGTAGGTTCCATTCAGGGTTGTCGTTTTACCACCTCTCTAAACTAGACTCCATACCACCTCACGGGGACAGGTAGGTTCCATTCAGGGTTGTCGTTTTACCAGCTCTCTAAACTAGACTCCATAACACCTCACGGGGACAGGTAGGTTCCATTCAGGGTTGTCGTTTTACCAGCTCTCTAAACTAGACTCCATAACACCTCACGGAGACAGGTAGGTTCCATTCAGGGTTGTCGTTTTACCAGCTCTCTAAACTAGACTCCATAACACCTCACGGGGACAGGTAGGTTCCATTCAGGGTTGTCGTTTTACCACCTCTCTAAACTAGACTCCATACCACCTCACGGGGACAGGTAGGTTCCATTCAGGGTTGTCGTTATACCAGCTCTCTAAACTAGACTCCATACCAACTCACGGGGACAGGTAGGTTCCATTCAGGGTTGTCGTTATACCAGCTCTCTAAACTAGACTCCATAACACCTCACGGGGACAGGTAGGTTCCATTCAGGATTGTCGTTTTACCACCTCTCTAAACTAGATTCCATACCACCTCACGGGGACAGGTAGGTTCCATTCAGGGTTGTCGTTTTACCACCTCTCTAAACTAGACTCCATAGCACCTCACGGGGACAGGTAGGTTCCATTCAGGATTGTCGTTTTACCACCTCTCTAAACTAGATTCCATACCACCTCACGGGGACAGGTAGGTTCCATTCAGGGTTGTCGTTTTACCACCTCTCTAAACTAGACTCCATACCACCTCACGGGGACAGGTAGGTTCCATTCAGGGTTGTCGTTTTACCACCTCTCTAAACTAGACTCCATACCACCTCACGGGGACAGGTAGGTTCCATTCAGGGTTTTCTTGATCAATTTTTGATGTACAGTTTTAAAAAGCTCATCATGCAATTTTATGTATAATCAATAGAATTGTTTTCTCTATTAGTCTGTTTCTATTGATGTAATTGTTCCTCTCTCAATATTGCCATAGCAACAAACAATAACCCAGATACTCAGACACCACTCTCAATCTAAAGACCATTAACTGTTAAAGTTCTTAATGTTCCTCCCTTCCTACAGACCATCCACAGGAGAGACAGCGTATCTACGCCAGTGTGTGGACGATCTCACGGAACAGATGGGACAGCATACTCTTAAACTAAGTCAGATGATGCGCAGCATGGAGCAGCTTGTGGAACGGCATCGTAAGCTTGGCAGCAGCGGTGGGGAGGAGCGACATCGGTCTCATCATCGCAGCTACCAGGACGGGTTGGTCATCTCAGAGGTGTCGCCCAGAGATGAGGAAGTGTGATAGTGTGTCTTACTGGATGCTCAGTGGGGGGTTGAAAGATACTGCAGTGATTGGATGATCAGGAGGTCAGGTTAGATTGTGTAGAGGTAGGGGGATGGAGGGAAAGTTTTGGCAGTATGATTATCAATAGAGAAGGATATTGTGTGAGAAAGGGAAATTGTGAGAGTGGGGGGGGGGGGGGGGGGGGGGTGTTGTTTGGGGGAAGCAGGAGAGGACAGGTTAAGGTGAAGAGACAAGGAACAGGGATGTTGAAGGAACAACTTTATCAATGGTTTAAGTTGTATTGGATGAGAGGAAGGAAGGATTTTTGGAGGAAGGGAAGAAAAGATTGCTTTGGGGAGGAGGGCGGTATTCCGGAACAAGAGAAAGGTTGTTTACAAGGAAGGGGAGAGGATATTTTTTTATAATTTGGAAGAAGATATTTTGTTTCTAGACAAAATATATATTCATGAGGCATCATTTCAGTTATCAAGATTAGATTATTAGAAGGTTGTAAAAAAATATGAGATGTTATATTCAAGAATACTTTGTTAAGTTGCCAGTAGAAGTTTCAAAGTCAATATGAAACTACACATATAGTTGCACTCAGGGCTTTTCACTTCGTATTTATTTATTACATATGAGATAAGCAAAAGCAAAAAAAGAGATAGGAAAATAATTGTATGAGTTCCTAATCTGAACCCTTATGTCTATTTATCAACTATTCTACTAATGACTTGTAAACCAGGGTCCATATTTTCAAAGCTATTTTAGTCCTTGGGTAATCTTAAGCCAGTGTTATTGTATGGTACTTTCTAAGCACCTTTAATAGCTTAGTTGGCAAGAACACTTAGCGGTAATAATGACATCCTCGTCAGATCAAAATGCACGTTTAATTAATGATATCACTGAATTGCAGGATGTTTAAGCCAGTGTTATTGTATGGTACTTTCTAAGCACCTATAATAGCTTAGTTGGCAAGAACACTTAGCGGTAATAATGACATCCTCGTCAGATCAATATGCACGTTTAATTAGTGATATCACTGAATTGCAGGATGTTCCTATTGAGGCTCACTACTTCAATCACCTGTAGTCTTGGAGCCAGGTCTGCAGATTGAATCGTAGTCTTCATAGTCTGCACAACAGGTTTCCAGATTTAAGGACTATTACCCTTGTAATATTTGGCCACATAGCTTAGCCCTCAGAGATTTTACAGCTCAAAAGTTGTCGATATGACTTATTCTCTAAGCATGTTCTGAATTACTGTGAATCATGATTATCATTGTCATTATTTGCTGGATTGACATGGTCCAGGTGAAATCTGCCGGATTAATATTTCTTTGTTCTTCTTATATTAATGTGCAACTCTCAGGTTATTTGGCATCACATAAGGTCATCTATTTCTACGATACATTTTAAAGATGTGAAAATCACATTGATTAGTGCAATTTGGCCCGGATAAATATGTCAGTTTTATCTGGGTTTGATGCTTAAGGGAGCAGTAGCACGTTTTTTGACAATTTTATATTTTCAAATTTTCACTGATAATTGAACGTAAATGCTAAATGTATAATTTTGAAAGTGTTAAAAATCTCATTACACAAACCAAATTATCCATAGTCATAGAACAAATTATCAAGATTCCCATAAAATCCACTGGCTGCCATTTTTGTGTGAACACCTTTAATTCATTTTGTGTAAGAAAAGGGAATTACATGGGTGAACTTTACATTATATATTTGATTTATTACTGCTTTCTTTAGTTTAAATACAATGTCTTTTAATTTGAACCATTTATTTTCATTTTCTTGACATCACCTTATTCCCTTTAAAAACGTGCTACTGCCCTTTTAAAGTAAAGCCCTTATGGTGTGAAGAATCATTGGTTGAAATATTTTACTTTAAGATAGATTTCAACATGTTTCAATGTATCTTGTTATTGTTACTCAAATCAAATTGTTGTTCATTTTAAAAACCACATCAATGAAATCAATTTGTTACCAATATTTCCATTAAACCCAATAAAATTTACACATTGGTGTCTCTTTACAAGACAGTCCCTGAGCTTAATTGTTTAACCTTGATTTTTATGCAACCCGTTTTAAGAATGGCCATTCTACTTTTCTATGTATCTATCTCTATTCTATGTACAAATATTTAGAATTTTTAAAAAACTTTGTTGCAGAATTGTTTTTAAAGTTGCTGTGATAGTTCATAATAATAACTAAAAAAAATTCAATTTAATGTCAATTCTATTGTTTATTTTGATACTTGATTTCCTTAGTCTCTTACAGTTAATGAAGTAATCTGAAATTGTTTGAGAATATGAAATGCCAATCTTAATTGCTCCTTTTATATCAGGGAAGCACGTATCTTGTCATATTGTAAATATTCCGTCCAATTTTCTATGCAGCGATTACATATCAGTTTGCAACAATGTGTTGTTTCTAAACCGACCAAGGGCCTTGTTCAACACGTACCTACTTAGCTAATTTGTATACAAAGATCATTACAAGATGAAATTGTCATTATGATTGTTCTTTTACTTAAAGGGACAGTCCTTTTGGGGTATTTCTTGTGAAAACAAAATTCAAGAGTATGCAGTGATGCCTTCTAATCTTTGTCAAATTGTTAAATCTAGAAAAACTAAACTGGTACCTTCACTGACATAGTTGAAAATAAGTGTTAAATAATCATGTTATAATCACAATAAGTATAACCAGGGAAGTACTCTTGAATTTTTTTCCACAAAAAAAATAATTAAAGGATTGTCCCTTTAAGTGTGTGTGTATATTATCCTTTTTTTGTATTATATATATGATAGTCATTTCATGTATGAAGAAAAAGTTCTGATATTTCAGAAATATATCCAGATCTTTCTCAGAAGTAACGGTAATCATAAGGAAATAGTGAATGTTAATCTTTACAGCATCTTTCCACTATAGCAGGGTTGTTTCTAGAAATCTTAACAAGCCACTTGTCTCACTAGCCTTCAATAAAGGGCCAATCATATTTTTACATAACATCTCTCTTTTTTGATTGAAAAAGTATTCCTGTTTATCCGTTCTCTAGTGAATTGCATTGAATGGATAACAAGAAAAGTGTAACTGGTCTATTGACATTATTGCACATTCTCTATTCACTTCACGGTTATGATGGTACCAGTATTAAGAAGGAACTCGGTTTTTGTGTTTATTTTTTTTTAAAACATGGCTGAGCTTGTATCTTTCATAAGCAATTTTTCTGACAGTGTCCTAACTCTCATAAGTAATAATAGTGCCAGAAGGATTTTTATGAGATGTTAGTTCATTGATTTGTTTACAGGTGCCAATATCAGAGTATTTTTGCATTCTCTGCATGCTAGGTGCAACCCTGCTAAATCTTCCTTGGAACCTTTTTAAATGCATAATGATTGATACTGAAGAAGTATTTCCTTCTAGATATTATGATTAGTAGCATTATTATTTATTGAATATTTTTCTGTGAATATCAATAATGAATTAAAGATCATATCCATCCATTGACGTTACGGTATACAACATTCACAACCTTAAATACTTTGTTATATTTGTTGGTTGATGTTATCCTTGGATCAGCTGAGTGTATATTCATTTGTGTAATATATTGCATGTATATTTTTCTACTTCTTAATCTGTCACATTATCAATAATAATCAAAGATTAATCTGTTTCTCTGTTGTTGAAAGTAGCCAATGGCATATATAAAGTTTACTCAGAATATTGCATTTAGTGGATGATGTGCTCAATACATAAATAATGTATAATCAGGCTTCAAATTGAAGTAGACGAAAGGGCGATATTGTATCTTTGTTGCAATTATTAATGTAATCTTTCAACTGAAGTTACTGCTGAGAATATGTTTTATCCAAAATCCTATCATTGCTACTCTTAACAGACAAATATTGCTTGTAAGTTGAACTATTGTTGTAAAATTGGCATTAAATGTTAAATAATTGTTTGATGTTGGAGGGACCAATCAACTGCTGACTTTTGTAGTTATTTAGTGGCATTACTAGTGTTAGAGCAATACCATAGTCATGTACCAATATCATTGCCTTACGATTGTTGAGAAAAGGTACCATATTTCCTCTAACAAGCGCCCAGCACTTCTTTACCCCCGGCGCTTATTTCTTTCATAAAATTGAAGATTGATTTAAGCAGTCTTTACAATGAATATCTGTAAAATTTTGAACAAGGGTCATTGAGTCAGTGGTTTGAACCCGGCGTATTTTCACAACTACCAGTGACAGTCGCTCATTAGAGGAAATGCGGTACCTTAAATGTGCTATCTTACTTACTGACATTATGGTCACATTGTACATGCTTTTGCAGACAAACAAAACCTTGAGGGGGAAATAATTTTCATTCCTTTATGGTAAAAGTTACAAAATCATTAGTGATTTTTGTTGCACATTATAGGGACTAGTTCTGACTGTTTTCTCCATGAGTATAAAAGCAAATAACTGTGATAAACAGCAGCATTTGTTGTGAGAAAATCAAAACTTTTTTTAATTGAAAAAGCACTTGAGTTTATGTGGTAGAATGCAAGTAACTTAAAATAAATTTTCCAGTGCTAGTTATCTTATATGGACTCGCTTGTAGAGGCAATTGGTGCATTGGTATATTTGTATATTGTATAATCATATACATCTTAAAAACGAGCAGCTCTTTCTGAATAAAAAACAGTCAAAGAGTTTTGTGTTTATTTTGTTTTTAAACATCTGTACAAAATATGCATCTTCACAAATCACACAAGATTAGAAAAATAGTTTTGACAATTTTCATTACAACATTATATAATGTATGAACATAACTTAGGTTTCTCCAAAAATATACAAACATTGACAATCACATCATCTAGGAAAGTGTAAAGAAAGCATTTATGTGGCTAAATGCAGAGTTAAACTATATATTTCTCAACTTGAGACATGAATACCATTAACAAACATGGACATATTTGATAAGCTATCATAATAGTATCAAGTGGTATAAATGGCACTGGCACAAAACATTTGTTACGCACATGTGTGGAGTTTTCTTTCTTTTAGAATACTGTAAATAAAAGGATGTTGACAAATGATCACAACCTCAGCAAAGTGCTTAAATGCATCAATTTAATGGACATTTTCTTTCACAATTTCCATCCCTCTGATTTATGGAATTCATCCCACCTTAAACAATAACTACAATACAAATTGATTTTTGATTATTACATGAAAAGACATAGTTATAATTAATCATCACGTTTTACAACTTTTACATTTCTTTAACTAATAAATATGACAAAGTAAGTAATAGTTACTAGCATAGTTAATGGCATGCATTGGATACTGGCAGGGACACCTTGTCCGAAAGGCCAGTACGAGGCGGAGCCGAGTACTGGCTCGTGGACAAAGTGTCTCTACCAGTATCCTATACATGCCATTAACTATGCTAGTAACTGAATTACATCTCACTTGAACCGAGTACAATCAACCACAAGATTAATAGTTTTAAATGAAATTTCAATTTTTGATAACCTTCCAAGGGCCCCTTCACTGTTTTATGAATGAAGTGTGTAGTACTATGAAGGGTGTACGAGCATGTGCTTCTTGGGTGTCAAAGCGCGAGTCTTGGTTTCTTGCGTGTCAAAGTGCAAAGCACGAAGTAAATGTTTTGGGCTTACACTCCATGAATATGAGCTGTTTCAAGACAAAGTTTCACAAGTTGTCCATTTCGTTTTGGATTTTGAAGGTCCAAGACGCGTTACTAGAGTCCTCATAGACAGTTGAATTTTGAAAGAGTCTCTACTTAAGAAATGTTTCCCTTGGATTTCCAATAAAAAGGTACCTTAATCATTTCCATAACAAGTTTAGCCAAAATTTTATAGCTTATCTATAAAATGAATTAATAACGTATCATTATTAAATTATTTTGGATATTTCTTAACTTAATTTCCTAACATAACAAAAGTTGTGGTGCAACATAAATTATATAATGTTAATTTCTTGGTTTTGTTATTTCTAGTGCAAACTAGAATCTACAATGTTATTGGGTGATTTTGATATTTTGATTCACGTAAAATGTGTAAGTACTATGATTGATATCCAGCTTGTTTTATTTGATTATTGATACTTTCAGTTCACTTCTATGTCTTTGTTTTTGATGAATTGTTTTAAACGTTGTGTAGTTGCAGTTTCCGATGTGGTGCAATTTTTTTTCGCCAATCAATTTGAATTTCTTTATCAAATGACAACGCTTCTCGTATGAAAAGGGTGGTTCATATCAGAATGATTTGGCAGCCAAAATGATGATTTTAGAACAGCGTCGTTGATTGCACAACTATAAATTTGATTGCTTCCCATCAGGTGTCTCCCATTCTATTCCACAAAGTTGGCGTAATAGAACAGAGGCTGTATCAACATTTCATGACTTTGATCTGCCTCTGTGGGGAGAGAATGGGATATATAGCTAGCCAATGAAAAGCTTGACATCCAGCAATAGCAGCACAACCCAAAGGTTTCATAAATGATGAACAAAACAGGAATGTTGTTGAATACAATTTCTAGATTGGAAAATAAATGAAGAAATTCCAATTAAAAGAACTGATTAATAACGATAGAATCACAGTAAGTGGACTATCAATGGAATATAGACAAAACCCAACTGATAAATGAAAGACCAAAGTCTGACCTCACTACAATTAACTGGATATTTCTCAAATTTAGGAATTGTAACATCTATCAAGTCATATCTGAAATCAAAATGTTTTATAACTTGTATTTTTAGATTGACTGTCTATTACAAAATTGCCTTACAAAATTTCTCAACTTGATAATAAGAGGGCATTGTTAGTCTAATTGATAAGTCCAGTTATTTTGAAGCTCCATCCCCACTGGCAGGGCATGAGACTGAAGGGAATTGGAGGGAGCACCACAGTTATCCCCCCTTGTGGATTCTTCACATAGTCAAAGTTGTCCTTGTATCCTAGCATACTAATAGTTGTTGCTGTTGTGGGTTTTGGGGCACCCATTGGGATCTCAAATCCTTTTGGCCATTTCAAGAGAATTGCATAAACATCAAGTCCACTTGATCCTTTCTTGCTCGTGTACCTGTATATAAGAGAAAATATTAATTTGTTTTAATGATATTGGTTAAAAGACTCTTTCCCACATAATTGGCTATATAATATACCAATGTACAAAACTTAAGTTCTTATAAAATCAGAACATTACTGCAGTTTCACTCAAATTTGTCAAGAGAATGAAATCAAATGAAGATCAATTGCTGTATTCGTTTTAACCCTCATCCAGCTAAGCTGGGTCTCTTACGTTTCCGGCTTTATGGGGTCAATATGACCCCACTGTTAATAAATTAAATAAATAGTTTCTTGGTGAAAATTAAACTTTTATTTTTGTACTGGTTGTTTCTTATGTGTGTTTTATATGCCACAAAAAAGACTTGAAGGTATTGCATATTTATAAATAATTTTAGAAGGTAGTTACATACGATCGATGCTATTTTTTCAACTGATTTCAGAAAAGAACGAAAAAAAATATGTTTTCAAATTCTCAAACCCTAATGCGCACGTAGGATCTTTGCACCTATTTAATGTATCACATGCAACAGTTTTCACTCAATATTAACGAACATAATTTTTATAAGCGCTTCTGCAACACAAATTGTTACACAAACGGTTTCATGGGGTCAAAATGACCCCACGTTCTGAATGACGTTGGGCAAAAGAGTAGATCATTACATATTGATTTTAAAAAACCTACGGTAAACTTTAATTTTAATTTAGATTCACAGGAGTTAAGGAAAATGGATGATTGAGGAATATATGAACATTTTTAAAAAAAAACCAACCGATTTTTTGTTCATTTAATAATAAGAGCTCTGGGGTCAGATTGACCCCACTTAGCCGGATGAGGGTGAAACCAGCCGTTTCAAACGGGTAGGTTGTTACACATTGTTTATTAAAAATACGGTAAATTGTATTTTTGATTTAGATTCACAGGTGGTTAGGAAAATGGATGATTGAGGAATACATTAAATTTCAATTTTGTATAATTAACGGTTTTTAAATCATTTAAAAATAAAGAGCTCTTGGGTCAAATTGACCCCACTTAGCCGGATGAGGGTTAAAAGAGAAACTACTATATGATCAAACTCTGAAATATATTGGCAATTCAAAAAAGAATTCGAATGTAAATATCAGGATTCTTGAAATATATGAATATGACCTTGGTTCGGACACTTTTAACCATGGTTCTGACACTTATGAATTTTCTTTACGGGGAATTAAAAAATGTATTTATTTTACAACAATTGCTATGGAAACATAAAGAAACATTCAACCAACACATACATATGACAAAATAATTTACTCTGAAATTATTTAGTTTAGCCCGTACAATGTATTTGTGTCATTGCTTGCATATGCAAATGTGATGTAAACAAATTCTAGCCGGGAATTCGGGAGTTGTTTTGTGAAAGGGGGCCCTGGTTAGTTCAAGAGTTGCAGTTTAACTAGGGTTAACACAAGCGTACATCACTCACCACACATCAGGATTGACTGTATCATTCTGGAAGGCCCAGGGTTTCGTAGCGTAGATAGCTTCACCGTTTACTTTCAGCCACTGTCCCATCTGACGAAGACGTTCCTCGTATATGGGGTTGATCATCCCATCTCTAGTTGGTCCCACATTCACCAGTAGGTTGCCTCCGTAACTGCAGGCAGACAAGAAATTCTATTACCGTATCCTCGGGGGTATAAGACCGGCAAACAAATATCTTGAAAATACGGGGGCAGGCTTTAAACTGCGAGAGACCCGAACTAAGAAGAAAATTGATGCGAGTTGCATTGAAAGTTGACATTGATAAGTTTGACTGTTGTTCCGGTCTTCTTATCAAATGACACTTTTTTCCCAGACGTATATTATTAAAAATATTATAAAAGAAATGGCAAGTGCTTACTTACATTGTTTGTTTTAATCAGATAACATATTATTCTAAAACAAATTTGAATAAAGTCGTAAGCTTGCTGCATGTGTTTACGGGTAGAGTGATAATTGTCACAAGCCTTTTCATTGGCCAAGAAAAAGTAAGTCAATCAATCAGCAAGCATTTGAAAACGAAACTGAAACGTGGTTGTAAAATCTAATGAAAACATGTTGTCTGACAGAGAGTCACCTGGCCTCTAGATTTTGTCAGATTTCCCAGAATTGGCGGGACGGGCTTTACACCGTGAATGACCCAAACCTGCTCAACCCTGAAAAAAGGGGGTGGTCTTTTGCTCGAGTATGGCCTTACACCGGCGAGGCTCCGGTAAGTATAATAACTAACAACTACAGTGCATGGCCATAATTGCTTTTGGTTTGATGTCGTTGTTTGTTGAGGTTATTCTTTGATTTTGTCAGGGAAATTTGAGAAGGGGAAGACTACTTTTCAAACTTAGATATATTCTGCTTCAAATTAAAATATTGGCCCCAAATCCACTGACCTGATGGTCTCAACCATGAGTGTGATGAGCTCTTCCATGGAGTATAGCGCGGATAGCTCTGCATTGCGACGGAAGCCCCACGAGCCCTTGTCGATACTCATACAGTTCTCCCACTTGTGGTTTAACAGCTTTCCTAAGGGACATCATTACACAGCAATCATTACATGAGTTAGTGTGGCATAGCTATTAACAAGCTTTTCTAGGTGCTTTGATTCTCTAAAGAAATTGTATATCCATAAAATATAAAAGTTTCTTGTAATCGAAATAACACAAAAAGGTTCTTAGTTACCTATCTTATTCAATATTTTCTTATGTAAAAAAGGGTAACATTTTTCTTCTCTCATGACTCTCGCCATCATTGATATGACATAAAATTCTAATTTGTTTTAAAAGCCAAAATGTTTTGTACTTTTGGTTGGAAATCCTTTCTTGAAATCATGTTTTTGAAATATTACATGTAGGTTGAAGGATGGAAGACCCATTTCAAAAGACATAACAAATCATGTAGAGGTTTACCTGGCAGGTACTTGTCTTCACAGTTCCAGAAGCCGCCATGTTTACATCGTGTGTTGCTGCCCCATCGGTCATTCACTACAACTGTGTCCTTCACAGGGCTATAAAGAGTAATTTGCAATTTATTTTCAAGGTACACAGAAGAATCCATCCCGTCTCAGGGTACGAACGTTACGCTAACTCAACTAATCTGTACCCTGGGCCTGGGCTAAAAAGGATAGATTCGCTCGTGCAGGCCGACTTAAGTACTTGGGAAATCGCCAATCAAATCATTTTCTCGCCAACTTCTCAATAAAATTTTAACCAGAAAATGATTTGATTGGCTCCATCCAAAGTCGGCCCGCGCGAGCGAATCTAGCTTCTGAGCCGAGGATACAGATTAGTGGAGTTAGCGTAACATTTGTACCCTGACACAGGGTGAGACAAATCTGAAAACTCCTTATTAACATGACATTACAGACTAGCTAAAGTATGATTAATTAACTATCAATTGTATGGCACTTGTACAATACATACAGCCCAGACCATAATGTTCTGGCAGTTGAGTCATTATAGGATAACTGGACCAATACGAGTCTAAATGGACTAATACAGGATAACTGCATGGATCAATATGAGCCAACTGGACTGGTACAGGATATATCTGTTTGGACCAATGGTATCCTGTACCAGTTCAGTTTGTCTCATATTGGTCCATGCAGTTATCCTGTATGAGCCCTTTTGTCTCATGTTGATTCATGCAGTTATCACAAGTCAGGAGTTATCACTTCAAAAGTTTCAATTACATCAGTTCAGATATTTAAAAATAGAGCAATTTTCTCTGTAGCTCATCAGGCTTTATATTCAATTTTGCCTAAGGGGATGGTCAATAGAGGTTATCATGCAAGTGTGTTTTGGGATCGTAAATATCCTGCATTAGGAATAAACATTGTATTTTGCGAGCCTTGGCCTGATAATACTATTTTAATAGTTGACGTTGTTTTAAGATTCGCGCATTGATATATGCAAATGAATAGAGCAATGACTCTGACGGTGAATTTACAAAATATAATTCCTCCTTATATATGCCTTTTATTGCCGTTTGAGTTATTTTGTCATGACTCCAAAGTTTTGAATTTTTAAAAAATCTATTAAATACGACGATTTAAAAAATTAGACACATTTTAAATGGTCTTTGGCGGGATCGAACTGACGTTCTTTAATCCGACGTCATCGAGTCAATCTCACCAAGGGGCAAGAGTTGCTTCCCTTCGCCTACGTGACAATGGCAGCTTGCGTTGAAACAGCGATTGAACGAACATTGATGGTCGGAGAGCTAAACTAGATGATATTCTGTGGATTTCCGAATCCAAACTCAACAATATTAAAGTAAAGAACACCAGAGATGGGTAAATGAAGTGTTCGAACATGAGACATGAACTGCCTTTGGTACCTGTGAGTAAAATTGTCGGTCGGTTTCATTCAACCCGTGATGACAGTGTTTTGGCACTACTAAGTCATGCAAATGGCTAAATATCCATGCAGTGTTGTTGTTATTTCTTAAATGTCTATGCAATATATCATTCATATTGTAATGTCTCTCTCCGTTACTAAAGACATTCAAAATGTTAACGCTTGTGACGTCATCAGAATTTTTTAAAGAAGTTCCGACCTTGACCTTTGAAATTTGCATCAGTATCCGTATATGACCCTTAGCCACGCCCAACAGTCACCGTAAATATCTGTTGGCTTTATTATGCCGAGAACACTATCCATTGTATGATAAATGTGGTTATCCCCTCAGTAGGGTCACCAAATGTATAATTCAGAATCCTGATTACCTAAGGAGACTCTTGAAAACATATCAGTTTTCTAGGCCTTATGTTTCTGGAGAAGAAGATGAAAATAGGTTTTAAGGACATGGCCCTTTTTAGGGACCACAGGGTCAACAATGCTATGAATTATAATCCTCACTAGTCAAGGAGTCTGTACACATAGTTGCAGCTTTCTAGGCATTATTCTTTTTGAGAAAAGTCGAAAATGCGCAAAGTCTACAGACGGACAGACAATGCCTGACACCATGCCATGCCATAAGCCCGGCGGGCCTTACAGACCTAATGAGCTAAAAACTACTATCAAGTTTATTTATTTCCCATTTGTTTCCTCACCTATCATTGTAAAGCCAGGCGATGAAGTCGGTTGAGTTCCAGTACCAATCCGGCGCCTCCCAATCACCGTCTGACCACACAATATCAGGTTTGTATGCCTTCACAAGTTCATACAGCTCTGGAATCGTTTTGCTCTGCAATGAGAGATATAGAGTTGTATAATAACATGTACAGTCAGACCTTGATAATCCGTCAAACGATTATCCATATCTCGAATTGTCTGAACGGTAGCAAGCTGTAACCGAACCAATCTCTATATTAAATTTTGATTCATTAATCTGTCTCCGATTCCGAACACCAATTAGCTGTAATAGGTTAGTCACTTACGACTTTTTCATTAATCATATCACATATCGAAATCCACATTATAAGTGATATTCATATATTCATTAATATGTGCAGGATAACCCCCCCCCCCCCCCCCCAAGATCTTTTCCAAAATAAAACAACAACTATTAATCATTGTAGTATTGTGGTGTATGCAGATAAATATGTTTTTATAGCTCAAAAGTTTAATGATGATCGTTACTAGCAGTGAAAAATATCACAAATATGTTGAAAAAAGAATTGTTTACATTGAAAACGATAAATATTTGCAAGTTAACATTTTAGGACAAGGTTTCCTAATCCTTTAAGAAGGCAATTGCCAAATTTCATTAAACCTTGTTGAATGGATGTCAAGTTACAATGAATGCAAATACATCAACATCAAAAAATCAAATTCTGCTTGTAAGAGCCTATGCATTTCCCTTATTTTACAAGCGTACACCAACAAAACATAGGACAAATTAATTTAATAAATCTGATTACAATTAGTTACCGGTAATTTCTTGTAGCCAACATGATGAAAGTAACTAAAAGTAAAACTTTGACAAAATATATATAAATGATTAAAGTTTCTGTTCATGTATACCGGTATATAATTGTAATATCATTTTGATTTTTTTGAGAATATAGTACATGAATACTGAATTGTTCGAAGAAATTTATTTCTATCGTCTGTTTTTGCACTCGGCTTATATCAACACTACACTACAAAACCAATTTTTGGCTTACAGTTTGACTTAACATACATGTATGTTCTTTTACAGTATAGAACAGTTATTTCAGTTATAGAACAGTTATAAATATTTGCAAAAGGGCTGTACTGAAAACGTATACAAAATTAACTTCAAGCTTACACTTCCGCTCTTACAAGCAGGCTGAGGTGTACATGTTCATAGCATATAAAGGTAAAGGGTAATAGATAGAGATACATACATTATTTTACTTTAGCCATTTTGTTAGTTTTAACATTCACTTTCTTGTTGTTTTTTTAAAACTTCTTTGAGAGGCATTTTAGAAGTTAGAATGACAATAATGCTGAGGAATATATGGATGACAACTTCTTTGTTCATTGTATGCGACGTTTCGACACAGATTCTTGTGTCGTTGTCACATTAAGAATCTGTGTCGAAACGTCACATACAATGAACAAAGAAGTTGTCATCCATATATTCCTCAGCATTATTCTTGTTTTTTTATGGACATGTAGTCAAACTGTTAATAAACAGAAGTAGGTCATTAATAGCCATTAAACTGGAGTGAATTGATACTTGTGACTACTTGGGTATAAATCTGGGCCTAGATTTTCAAAGCTCTCTTAGTGCTAAGATACTTGTAGGCCAATGCTATTGTATGGTCTTAAGACTATGATAGCACTAAGAGAGCTTTGAAAATCTTGGCTCATATCCATTAATTCTGTATGTTTTCAATAAAAGCTTTGAAAAACAGAAATTTGTTGGTCTGAAAGTGTTTTTCATCAATTTATATGTGATAAATCAAACCAAATCTATAACCTATCACTACCACTTCTGTCACACCATCGACCTTGACTTATTTCAAATACATCATGATAAATTGACTAGCATCATGAGATGAAAAAAACAAATTATCAAAAGTTGATATATATATATTTGATATCAGAAGAAACTAGGGTGAGATTCTATTTATTATCCAAAATCATTTTTTATCACATTTGCATGAAAAATTTACATCTTTGAACACTGCATAGCTCATCTTCAACAAGCGGTATCTTCTGTGGAACACAGTTTTGGATGATAAATGAATGTATACAATGATACATAATACAGTACAACACAACAAAATGCTGATGAAAAGATTGAAATTACCAAGGCATAATTGGTAAAATACTTCAATTGAGATAAATTTCGTGTAAATTTCCCATCCTTGATTAGGGCTCAACATTGATTTGATTGCTTGATTGAAAGAATTGCAAACTGTAAATCCAGGAATGTGTTGCAAATAATATATTGAAATCTCACAGGTAGTATAAGGGTTGCTGGCCTCTTTGGCAACAGACCTTCTCTGAAATTAACCAGCCTTTTGCAGGCAGACAAAGAATAAATATAACTGATAAAGATCTACAAGTATTGAGAAGACTGGAACTGACCTTCATGAAGTTGTTGGTGGTCCAGTTGTTCTTCTTGTCCTCTAGGTAGAGTGGATGAAACCACTCCAGCAGAGAGTGGTACACTCCGAAGTGGAGGTCAGAGTGCTCCCTCACTGCCTGCGCTAGTTCACCTGCACGCAGACACATTCATAGTAATAGGTAAACCCAGACTTAGAAATCCAGGGTTGAATGTTTCAAAGCTCTACATACCATTCAACCTAATAAGCGTGCTGTTCCTTATAAGCACCTCTACATTGTTATTGTAATTATAGGTCTAATAACCGCCCATGTACCAGCAGTACTAAAATAATAAATTCAACGTATTCATTTTGTAAAAGGACTCAGATAGTGTGTAAGAATGTTTTGAGTGTCTGTATCAGTTTCGAAGATCACCTTCAGAAGCTTTATTTTTTTTATCGTCATTCATTTCACTTTAATAAGCGCCCACCCAAGTCAATGTTCAAAGTGCTCTGGGCGCTTATTAGGTCGAATACAGTATCACTCAAAAAGAGTTAGTGACAGAGTTAATGTTTAACACCGCTTGGGAAATATATCAGCTGGACAAAGGACACTTCATCCAAAAAATCTGTACTGACATTACCTGCCCTTGAAATAATAAGTAATTGACACAGACAAATTAGGGATTTTACTGATTAAAATCTTGTGGGTGGTATTATACATGTACAGCATCTGAACAATCTGCCCTTGGTTACAGAAGATAAATCCAATTTAGACTGCAGTTCATAAAATTTTACCATAATATATCACTCATGCCATCCTTAGAACTTGTTGGTAGAATATTGGTTAGGAGGAAAATTGGGCATTAACATTTGCAGAAGCCCAAAATCTTCAATTAACTGCCCAACAAAGGAGGACAGTTGAAGAGACCCTGGGCTTGTGCAAATGATAATTGCCTGAAAAACAGTATTACCGTTATTATAGCTAAAATAGTTGCACTTTGTTCTTTTGTACCGATTTTACTCAATTACCTTTCGCGTTATTTGTATTTGAATGAAATTGAGGAAATTAGCTTTGGCTAACTGCCGACACACACTATAACGTCACAAGTGAAGGATGACGTCATAATCACTTTCGTGATCTGGCTGATTCAAACCATATGGAGTGTAACCGTTGAATGAATAAACAGAAGCATTCTGTATCCTGAAACTCTCTAATTGATGCAAAGGCATGTCTAATTATTTAACTAAACATAAGAACTATATAATTCTATGAAAAATTTTCCTTTGAAATAGGTAGGATAAAAGCTTATCATTGCTACGCAAATTTATCATTGAAACCTACTGGATGCAACAACTTGAAATCTTTGAAAGATTGTTCAGAATTAAATTATTTCCTCATATTTTCATTTTATTCTTGCATTTTAGGGATTTTTAAAGCATTGATTGTGATATCTAGAGTGGTCAATACATTAAATTAATCAAAATATTCCAAGAGCACCCATATTCATTTTACAAAATATGGGGTGCTTAAGTAATGTATTTGTGAAAATAATACAGTTTTGAATCTTTTTTCATGGGCTTTATGTTTGTCTAAGTTGGCCATCAAATATACACATTCAAAGTTAGGATATAGGATCATAACACTCATCATTACAAAGTGTACAAATGACATGTTACCTGTCATTCTGTTAATGATATAAACTAAGGTGAAAGAATTCAGATATTCATGTTTCTATTACCTATAATTTTGTCATAATGCTCCTTTATAGATTGGTAATGCCTCAATTTGTCATAGCTGCCATGTGAAGCCATTTAAAGCAACTCAGGCTGTTGGTATTATCAAACCTAGGGCCACATGACCCCAACATAGCTAATAAGTGAGTGAGTTATTGTTTTTAGCCGCTTGGGCAATATTTCAGCCATTTGCGGCTTGTTAACAAGGATACCGTAATTTCTCTTCCAATTCAACATCTCTAATGATATTCTCATATTCAATTCAATTCATTTTATTTCGGTTTTGTAGGCCATTGGCCCATGTAATATAATTGCAATATAATTCACAAAATAAGAGTAGCAAATCAAAGTATAAAACAATAGTTAAGTTATTACAGAAGACATAGCACGCTTTCTAAGAGAATATTTTACCCCAATAAAGATCAAATATCTACTTTATTAAATCACTCATGTGGTTGCCTAACTTCCAGCCATATTTGTTAACAAAAAAACATTTTCTACAGGGGTTGCAAGGATGAACTTTTAAAACTATACCTTATAATCCCACATTTACAAAACATTCAATGAGAGAAAGACAATCAAATATAAGGAATTCTGTATCAGCAAACAAATACATTTTTCTTTAGGTTACCATGATGAAGTATAAATTCTATCTTGCTATCATAATATCCATCACACTGTGCCCTTATAATGGTGGACTCGTCCAAACTCTGTGATACAAATAATATTTATTTTGTCTTGCGTAAGCTTTGAAACCAACATAATTAAATGGTATACAAAACTAATCTAAGTGTGAAAAATCAAGATCTTTTATTTCATTTGGTCGATTGATTCTATATCTCCCCTCGTTGGAAATGAAATATTTATCTTGAACATCGCGGCGCATGGAGCTAAATTTCCCAGGCATTCATCATGACATGGAAATACTTATGATATTTAGGTTATTTTCCATATGCTGTTAAATAGTAACTGTAAAAACCTCCGAACTTGTGCCTAGTTTTGATTGCATCTTGACGATCGCACCTCACTCAAATATCAGAATGAAAACCGAACATGAAAACAAAATACTATTAGCGTCAATATCAAAATTATTCCTTACCACGCACAAACTATCTCCGTTGAAATCCTTCAAGCACGCTATCAGCCGTAAGCCCAAATATTTACATCTGTATACAGGTTAAGGGTACAGCTCAAACACTGCAGGCCTCTAAATGGATAATAAAATTAATATCAAATTTATATTTATATTTACTGCGATCTCCTTCAATCGGATATCCTGGTACAAATAAAAATATTTATCATAAAAACAATTAATTCATCGCGATATTAACATATTTAGGTATACTTAGGGTGAAAAAAAAGTCAATATTAAACATAATGAAAAATAAAAATAAAAACATTTCCAGCCCGGCGATCACACTACTGCAGTAAACATTTATTCGTAGTGCAAAAAATATACATATGGGAAAATTTAAGCACCCCCAAGACATTTTAGGTGCAAAAGTTGTCTGATAAGAAAGAAGGTATGATAGAACCATACCGGTAATTTAGCAGCTAAGGAAAAACGTTTCATCCTGATAACGTTTTGAATCTTATGGATATTTGCATTCATAGAATTGTTGTAGTTTTATGTCAAAAAACGAGTAACATTATTCTGAGAAAAGAAAGTTGCTATTGGTAGTTGTGATGTGGGTAATACAGTTCTTTCAAGCCCTCCTGACAAACTTTAACAAAAAATTTAGTCAAAAGTCACTATTTAGACCTCTATTAACCTTCAAAGTGGCAAATTCTCCAAAAACCAAAATTCAAGGAAAATGGTTTAATAACAAAAGATGATCATTGTCAACTGTAATGACCCCTAGAAATCAATGAGAAGTGTTTTATTAACAGTTTGAACTCAAAAGAATCTAAAGATTATTTCAAAATCGTATGATTCCAGCCATTTCGTCAATAATGGACAATAACTGTTGAAAAAAGAGATGCCATTTCAATGACCCCTTGCTTCCTTATTTTGTAAGATAAGAGTTGATTTGATGTGTGGAAGTCAAGTTGCATGGTTTCATCGTGTCTAAGAATAACAACAAAATGAAACAGGTACCGGTATATGATTGGTCCTTATGGGGAATCCTAGTGTCTTTCAATCAAAACGTGTTATGCAGACAGGTCATCGCGTCACAGTAAATGGCTGTCGATTCTCATACTAATCGTTCAGATCATTCAGATTAAATATTAGATAAACGAAGGTAGTTGATTATTAATTGTTTTAAAGTTATATTTGATTATTCTCAATTTCCTGTGGCACCAGTGGCCTACTTGATGCTTCCTAATATCATCGAGAACAAGTTTTTACATTTTAATATTCTTAGGCTAAATTTGAAATCACAACTTGACTTGAATTTTCGCGACAGAAGAACGCCAGGAATTTTATTTTGATATTATATTTTGAGTTGTCATCATTTATTTTTAAACGCATCTCGGTTTACTCGGTTTAGAGACATTTACCGTAGGTGGTCCCTCCATATATACCGTGCGGGCCCCTAAATGAATATTTAAATTTATATCAAAGCTTAAAGCATCATTTTTCCCCCCATGAAATCACCTAAGGCTTTGAAGCAGGTTCTATATTCTGTGCAAGGAGTACAGTAAAAACATGGCTTCTTGTATCGAGTAAAATTCTTGCAATCTTCTTATTTTATCAAGGTATTTCTAGATTGACATATTCTTTATTTTCAATAATTCAATTGGACTTTTGATCACCATACATAAACAGTCACCATTTGGAAAATAAATTTGTTGGACTGAACAAACAAGGATTGAAGGAAAAATAATTTGGATGAAAATTAACACGTGCTTAGTTATGGGACTACATCCGTAGAAAGGTATTTAAGTTAATCCCATCAAATATTTCGACAATCGTACCAAACAAACAAACTTTTGTGAGAAATAATTTGACCATGGACGTGATCTGAAATTGTTTTGAAATTTTGAGGGTCGAATTGATAGAGAAACTACGGTAGTATCAATTAAATTGTATAATACAATGTGAGGGCACATCAGCAGAGCCTGGTTGAGACTAAGGTCAACTTGTTGGTCAGCTCAGCTATCTCTTTATATTACTTAGTCTTGTGGACATGCCACATGCAGGGGTCACTTGTGGGTTATTATCGAAAAGGTTTCATCAACTTAGATATGATATTGTTATTGTTACCGACTTTCGCTGCAGTGTGAACCCTAGCTAATAATAATAATAATAATAATACTTTATTGCCCGATAAAGGAATTCTTTTTACAACAGTGATGCAACATATCATAACAGTTAAGATACAGATACACAATGACAAAGATACATATTAAATACAGATAAAGTGTGTATAGTGTAAGATACATAGACATAACAACTATAAGAGCACAGTGGCTGTAAATTAAAATTGTGATTGTATACATTAAGATTCATTTAAAAGTTTAATACTAGTAGGTAAAAAAGATGAGTGTGCCCTCTTCGTCCGCAATTTCGGAATAAGATATCTGCGTCCAGATGGTAAAAGTTTGTAACAATTGTATAGATCATGGGAAGGGTCAGATAAAATTTTGTGGGCAGACTTTAAAACACACTTTTCATAAAGTTGACAGAGGGAATTAAAAGAGGTGCCAGTGATTTTTGAACAGGTGTTAACACTTTTTTGAAGTTTGTTTTTGTTTTGAAGGGAGAGGGCACCAAACCAACACTGTACAGAGAATGATAAAATGGATTGAATGCAACACTTGTAAAACATATTCATAATAGAATTATCAACATTAAAAGATCTTAATCTTCTTAAGAAATACATACGTTGTTGGCACTTTTTGTAGATATGGTCAGCATTAGCAGAGAATGTAAGTCTATTGTCAATAACAGTTCAAAGGTACTTGTATTCGTTGACAGTTTCAATGGGTTCATTCTTGATATGTATGGGCTGACAATTAGGATTTATTCTAAAGTCTATTATCATTTCCTTGGTCTTTTTAGTGTTCAGCTGCAGGTAGTTATTGTCACACCAGTTTACGAAGTCATTTATGTCTGAACGGTATTCAAGTTCACAGTCAGTAAGCAGGGATACAAGAGCGGCGTCGTCCGCGAATTTAATGGTTGAACAGTTTCCATGTCCACTTCTGCAGTCGTTAGTGTACGTAATAAATAAGACAGGGGACAACACACATCCCTGTGGGGCGCCGGTGTTTATGGAAGTGACCGAGGATCGTGTAGTGTTCACCTTTACATACTGTGTCCTGTTGCTGAGAAAACTAGAGATCCACTTTATGATATGGCTGTTGACAGAGAGATCTGCAAGTTTCTGGATGAGCTTGTGCTGTTGTATGGTGTTGAAAGCCGAGGAGAAATCTACGAAGAGGATTCTGACGTAGGAGCGTGGTTTTTCGAGATGTTCGTAGACTCTGTTCAGTAGACTAAGAGTGGCGTCCTCAACTCCGCGTTGGGCTCGATACGCAAACTGCAGTGGGTCCAACTTGTCCCTGATGTCAACCAGTAGATGGTGTAATATGATGCGCTCAAATGTCTTCATAAGTACTGATGTTAGTGAAACAGGTCTGTAGTCGTTTAGAGCTGATGGCCTTGAATGCTTAGGTACAGGGATGATTTCGGAAAGTTTCCACAGCTTGGGTATGTAGTGAGTGTCCAATGAACGTTGAAAGAGCGTGCGGATGACGTAAGCTAGCTGATTTCGACACTCCTTCAACACGATGCCCTGTAATCTATCAGGCCCCGGTGACTTGCGTGTGTTGATCCTGGCTAGATAAGTGATTACATCAACTTCTGATATCGTGACGTCATCCTCTTCTCCATTGAGTTGACTCATAACACACTAATGTCATTGAAATTGTTACCCTGTTTTAATGATCTTAAAACCAGAGGTAATGTCAAGATATTGATTTGATATCAAGACACTGTAATAAGATAATCTTGCTCACATCATATTCAAATATGATCCACAGTTGACCAGGCCCTCTTCGGTTATATAGTATCTATTCTATGAAAAAAACATGATCCATAGGCATAACTAAGAACAAAGGACCTAAGACTGCGGGATTTGCCCAAGGGCTGTTGCCCTTGAAAAACTTCTAAGGCAAACATCCGATTTTCGTAATGCAAATGGATAATAAGTACAGAAATAAATGTTGATATTCCATCAAATAAGTCTCAGAGCAGATGCCATCATTGCAGCTCTTTCAGCTCTGTTACTGTGGTCAAGTGGTAAAATCCTATTTATGTAATTTATAAGTTGACTTTCAATAGGAATATTTCAAAATATACTTCTTTATGCCATTCTCTCCCCACAGTGGTAGATCAAATCATAAAATGTTGATTATACCTCTGTTCTAAGACCAAATCAGGGAGTTCCGGCAGTTTCCCCAACGGAAAAAAATTGCAGCACAATCGATTTGAATTATGTTAACAAATGATGTTTCGCTTGTGGAAAGGGTGGTTCATAACACAACGTCTTTGCAATGATTCAGTTGCCAAAATGATGATTTTAGAACAGCGTAGCCTCCACTCAGGCTTATCGCATTCTATCCCACAAACTTGGCAAAATAGAATAGAGGCTCAATCAACATTTCTTGATCTGCCTCTGTGGGGAAAGAATGCCCTTATGCAGATTTTTATAATTGATTACAGTAAAATACCCTGTAACCAAGGGACGCTTTTCGAAATATTTCCTTGTCCTGTGAAGCAGAATAAAATAATTTTTAAAGATCGTAAAACAATTTTTTTTTACTAAGGCTTATTTATATAAACTACCCACCAACAAGATCCCTGTTAGGTCCAACGTCCATGGAATTCCAGTTGAAGGAGTAGTTTGAAGGCCAGTTTGTGAAACCCTCGTGATGCTTTGTTACTAGCACGACGTATCTGTAAGATAAGATACAAGATTTACGGTTTGTGTGGCAATCTAGAAGTTGTATGGCAAATGAGGATTTATGCATCTTCTACTTCTTTTTTCACAGAATAGCAATGGTTTGGTATTCATCTGAATATCATGGGTTCTGATGTCACAAAGTTTATGAGAAAACAATGCTTGATGTCATTATGAATGATGATGACAACACAAGACTATTGTAGAGGACTTGTGGCAGTATGTTCTAATGAATTCATTTTTATACCCCAAATAGAGGATGATTTTGGATTACAAGTAAAATCATACCAATGAGTTTTCTGCTGTCAAACAGCCTCTAATAAGAAGTGTTACTTTATTCAACTCCTTTGATAAATTGTATAGTCTTGAAGTCAATTATTTGGGTACTTTATTACACTAATTGCAACATCATGTGTTCAGGTTGGGGAAATCCTGAAATCGCTGTATTATATGTCACTTGTTTGCATTTCTATTTGAATTAACTTCACAGTGATGACGTCAAAATTTGGCAAAAGTGATGGATGCACTTTTTTCTCAGCCTCCATATTTCGACTATGCGTCGAACTAATTTGTTAATGGGCATCAAAATACACTAATTTCTCGAGTCGTACAACTTACAGTTTTAAGAACACCAGTCGATGAAAAGTCAATGCTGCAGTTTATGTAAGTTTTGGAAACTTTAGGGCTGTTTTTGTGTTTTTATGTCACATTTGGACACTTTGTTTACGGAACCTGGTAATGTTTATTGCTCTCAAAGTCTAAAAATAGAAGTTTTTCAATTTTAAACTTCATATAATCGGCAACGTGATAGATGGCGTGTTTGATAAGGCACCTGCCGAATACTCGGAAAACGGCGTACGTTAATCATCTAACCCAAATGATCAAAATACGCCGATCGACGTATGGTTTTCTACCTAGATCGGACTAATATTATGTATACGTCGATTTCAGGATTTCCCCAACCTGGTGTTCGCGAGATAACGTTCATCTCATACATGCACAGGGACATGTATCGCTTAAATACGGCGTTAGCAAGACAGTTATACCCGTAGACCCTACCCTAATACTATACTTATATATATATATAGTATTAGGGTAGGGTCTACGGGTATAACTGTCTTTCTAACGCCGTATTTAAGCGATACATGTCCCTGTGCATACATGTATGAGTTAGGCCTAGTTTAGAATCATTTTGGAAGATAGATCTAGAGTAAAAAAAAGACTTGCTTTAAAAAAGAATTGCGGAAAGAAGTTGTTTCTCACTTAGCACCAGATGCCTCGAAGATCTCTGCCCATTTTGGGGCACTGTAGAACTCTGTCGTGAACATGGGCGCGAAGTCTGCGTAGGTGAAGTCCGGTTTATAGTTCTCTTGCATAAACAGTTCCACGTCGTACTTGTGAGCTGTCTTCCATTGCTGCCAAAACCATTCGCTACTGTAACTAGGAACCGAGAAAACTCCCCAATGGAGAAATATCCCGATCTTAGATTCATCGTACCAGCCGGGCAATGGCCGAGCGTCAAGCGATTTCCAGTTGTTTTCATATCTTATAGCTGTAGAGGAATAACATAGTAGCATCCCAGCTAGGATATATCGCAACATTGTGATACCGTGTTATCTGTACAACTGTGTGATTAACCGCGTACACTACCGGGTTATACAAGCAAAACAGAACGGTGTCACATGATTCTTGTCAGCTGACTTGAATCACGTGACAGTACACTGAAGCTGTATTTTGTCGAATGCGGACATTCTTTCGTTTCGTTCTGTTTTCAGATCTATGAAATTATTCCACATGCACTTGAGACCACAGAACATTTAAAATGATAAGTATTTAAAAATATATACCATAAAAATTAGAGAATTTCCAAGAAATGACTTTCATAATGAGATGACTTTCATAATGAAATGACTTTCATAATGTTATAATGTCCACACGGTTAAAACCTGTTTGAAACTAAGTTAAATGCCAAGTTTAGCTTAAGCTGCGCTGTGGGAAATTGTAGTGACCAACTCTACCATTTGTTACCGAACTTGTAACGGACTACAATTACTTACAAAAAAAATATGGAGCATCTATGACACTGCGCTTCGTAGATGATTTATATATTTTTTTAAAAACAAAAAAACAATTATATATCAATGTCAAAAACTGGAGGGATGATGCAGAATCAACGACATGTATACGACTCTATATAGGAATCATTTCGAATTTCAAGAAGCAATTACGGAAGTAAGGCAAAACCCTTTCGTGATTTGGTACCGCAGGCTGGCCTCTCACGCCAGAGACCCAGGTTCGAATCCCGGTGGAGACACCAAACATTTGTGACTTGAGTCTCATCCTGTCTTATGTCCCTTGGCAAGGCACTTAATACTATCGGCACAATTACATCCCATGAATAAAACATGTCATGTAATGAGGAAATAGAGAGTAAATATTTTTATCAAACTTTATTCAAATCTATTCGAACAGCAAGTTTACAGAGATGGAAGGACAGATTGAAATATGATTATACAATTGAAAAATATACAAAACTTAATGGCAAACATATGTAATGCTAAAACATAATAATGGCATAAGATTTCTGTTGCAGAGGTATTTGTTTAAGATTGGATGCTGTAATTCTGCTGTTGATGTGATTACCATGCTGATATAAAATTTTGTCATCAGATTATGGAAATCTTTTTATAAATGGTTCGGATTAGTTACAGAAAAATCCTTTTTGGTTTGATGTGACTACAATAATCCTTGTAACGTTTTTTGGTTGCTCGAATAGAACGACTTTTTTATTCCATCAATGAAACGAATTGTCCTGAACTAAAAAATACAACATAGTTTCATTGTAATACGTAGATTTATCCATTCGAAAAATATATAGAAACAGACATGAACATGATATTGTGTATATGAAAATACAAAAAAAATATTAATGTATAACACGTCTAACATTTGGATATAAAAATGACACCGAATTTACTCTTAAAATATGTCTGTCGGCAAGTAATACAAACAGTATTAAATCTTAGTTCAACGTGAACGCGTCTATATGTTAGGCTGGAAACACACTACGTCCGAATTTTCTTGCGATCCGTCATGCGATGCGATCCGATGCGTTTGTCATGTACACACTAGACGCGATTATATGTACGTTTAGCATTGCGTTTTATCCATGTCTTTACATTAGTTTCAGGAATGGATGCTAATTTGAATGGAAAATCCCCCACGATATGCACGAAATATGACGTCAGAAGGGAATCCTTCATGCGATTCCATTTGCGATGCGTCAAAAATAGGTGCAGCACCCATTTTCATCGCATCGGATCGCATCGCATTGACGCATCGGTCGTAGTGTGAGCGCTCCATGAAAAATACACGGTGTGCGTTTTCTGGACGCATCGCGTGACGGATCGCAAGGAAATTCGGACGTAGTGTGTTGCGAGCCTTATGAAAAAAAGGAGTATACCGTATTCAACCTATTTAGCGCCCTTGAAGCCTAAAAAATTGGAAAGAGGGGGGGGCGCTTATTAAAATGTCTTAATCATTCAGTCTGATGAGAGAAATGTTTCTATATTCTCGATCTCCATATAGTTTTTAGCGAGTTTAAGTTACAAATCCAATTACCGTTATTAAACAGGAGGACTGAAATCAAGTCTTCAAACCATTGTTTATGTTAAATTTCATAGGTTTGTCATGTAAGATAGTCTGGAGAGGAGTCGCCTAATGTTTTTACTTAAAAGCACCGTTTTGGGGCGCTAATAGGGAGAGATCGCTTATTATGTCGAATACGGTAGTTAACCTTTCTTACATTTGGGTTATAACATAAATATTTTGAAATGTGCTTATTGCTGACATGATACTCTAGAAATATACCACAGTGATAACAGTGTAAAATTTCTACTTCGTAAGTGTAAATAATCATGACGTCATTCAGCAGCTTCGTGTTTGCTACAACAATATTAAAATGTTGCCGGACCTGGTTGATGGTTCATACGGATTTGCGGACTGGGCCGCGCTACAACGACAGCATTGTCTCATTAAATGTGCAAATGTGTTTATAGATATATTCTAAATAGATATAAGATGGATTAATTTAAAACGTTGTAATAGGTGGTTATAAAAGAAAATATAAAATTCAAAGTTGTTTTTACCTCCCTGTGTTTCTGATCTTAATACGCAGGGGTCACGTCAGGTAACCTTTGACCTTCAGCCTATCACTGGTGAGGCAACAAAGTCATTGGTACGATGTCTCACTCGGGATATACCCCTAATCGAGCGTACATGTCTACTACGACCATGCAATGTAACACAATGGTCACGATACAGATAACAAATTCTCCAGATACCAATGACATAATTTAAAGATAACCAACAAACATATTTGTCAGCAAAAAAGTTTAGAATTATAAAAAAAGAAAGTCATCAAGAAAGTTAAAGGTAGAGAAATATCATGATACATGACCTTTTAAAGGATATTGCAACTTTTGAACAAAGCCACCCTAAAACAAGACAGTTTCTGGAAACATGTGTGTCTTACAAATTTTGCATGTTGCTTTATTTTTTGGGAGGAGTATGATAGGAGAAAAACTATCTACTCCATATATTGAATATCATATCTAATAGTATCTACTCGATCTCAAAATAAAAAAACAAACTTTAATTCCGTTTGTGTTTGAATAAATAAGAAAACTATGAAACTATACATTTACTCAAAGTATGTTTTGTTTACAGATTTTGCGTAAACATTTTTACCAAACTCCTTTTAAATAATATCTCTTATTTCCAGCTCTCTTTTAATCAAAAATGAGTGGTCGGGTTAGTTAATTATCGTAAAGGCTCTATAGGAAATATTTAAGCCTTAATCGGCTAGTCAAAAAATGAAATATCTTTGCAAAATAGCATTTCTATAAGGCCATTTACCAGCTTTTTAATAAAGCTTTTTAATAATTTTAAAATGCTAAATCAGAATTTTACTAAATGATCTCATCAATCGAAGTCATATACCAAATCAGGTTTTTTTTTCATAAGTGTCATAATTTATTGTTATAGTTATATCAAAGTATTTTTCTATGACAGAAACCTTTTATAAGAATTATTATTATATTATATGGATATTTATATAGCGCACATATCCATCCACTAGTGGTTGCTCAAGGCGCTTACATTGTTTTCCCCTGGTCAATGGCATTCTTTCACCGTCCAATCATTTTTCCAATTCAACTCCCTGGGGAGTATTCAACCGGCATCCATATGTGGCGCTCGGGTTAGGGACCATTCTATGCCTCACAGGGTACCCATTTACAGCTGGGTGAACTGAGACACATAGTCACAGCAGTTTGTCCAACACTGCTGAACGCTGATAACCGACAGCTCGGTGTTCATGTAACCACCATTCAGCCACTGACATGAATTCGTGGGATCTTTTAAGTGCGTAGTTTTTGTTGCACTACACACTAGGGCTCCAGGGTGACACTTATAGAGTTCTAACAGAGATGAACTCTAGGTTTTTACAACTTGGCCTGGATGGGACTCGAACCCCGGACCTCAGCAACGTGAGACCGGCGCTCTTGCCGACTGAGCTATCCCGTACCCCTCACCGAAGAATTTCGTTCAAAGTAGACGATGTTCCTTATCAGAATCAAATATGAACCTGCTATCCAAATATATATCCAACCTTATTTTTGAAAATTGAAAACAATCATTATTTAAAAAAGTATATAATAATTAATAGATAGCAATTATAGGCTTTAGTTTAGGACGCACACCCGTCATGTTGTGTAGTGACGCAAAATGGATACCGCGGCTGGTATGAATGCTACACTTTGTCATCCGTATTTCCCGTAATACCGATTCTTAAAAAAATCCTACGAATTGTATTCTAATAGCGCTATATAAGCATTCTTTATTATCATTATTAATAAAGATTCGCTTAAATATACGCATTCTTGCCAAAAACGTCGACCTTACATCTATTCGACATGTTCACATGTTCAGTATCACACTGCTCGACCGACAGCTAGCCCAGTATCGGCTACCCGTCTGTCGAGAATTTTGCTGCTTGTCTGTCCTGAAGTCTGTTGTAGAGAGAAGGGTTATATTGCCATATTTTACGTTATTCTGATTATTTTTAACTTTCTGTGATTTAAATCTGTTGGGAGAGAATGCAAATAACCCGATCAACGTTGATCACATCATTTGCCGAGTTTTCGAGTTGATTCAGTATGGTTTAAATTTCATCTCACTTCCTTTCAGAATATAGGAGGCGACCGAACTTTGCCATGTCATACCACATAAAGTGTTACTTAACCCCCAAATGCCATTCAGGTTAGAAACGGAACAGTTTCCATACCACCAACCTCCCATACATACATCCGCACAATGTGTGAGATTTTCAGCAGAGCCCAATTGTTCCTTTGTGAAAAACCGCCTGCCATCTAGATGCGCAGTTCCATCTCCTTCAAGATAAAAATTACTTATCAGGAGAGAGAACATAAAAAGTTGATTTTACGTAATCTTCTGACATTTTTTTAATATATTTTAAAAATGGAACTCATGCAATTTGCCGAGATGGATACTTTGAGGGTGAAAATCGTGTTTCGTTCGATTTGCAGAAATAACTACGAAGTATTGGTAGTTTCCGTGAGTGGTGATCGAAAGGTATATCATCCAAGTATATGTTGACACAAAGTTTAATTCGACTGCGTTTCACATAAGCGTAGCAGTTGACACAAAAGGCGAAGTTCAAATAATATATCAAACCAAATTCGTTTGACGAGGAATAATCCTTACATGTAATCTATGATTTACTTTCAGGTGTTGTTTGAATGCAAAGGTGTAATACCCATATCTCCCGAGAAACCGGACACATGCAGTGTATACATCTCAGTCTTATTGTCGACAGAGAACGTCGAGTACTTGGCGAAGCCTGTAGCATTAGACTCGTTCAGCATGTCAATTCGCAGCTGGGAAGCTCTGGCAGTGGTCAAACGGTTGATTTTGTTGTTTCCTTATAGGATGAAAACATAGATTCATTAATTATTACATTTATATGGATAGCTACTATAACAACATATAAAATCTGCTTTTGAGACAATGAAACCATGATTGTATATCTTACATATCTTAATTCAACTTCAATGCACTATGTTTGCCAGTCTCCTTTACCGGCTCAATATAAATTCAGTCTTTCCTCTGGTACAAAACGCGCGCCTCTTCGGCGATCCGTTGCAACCTCATAAGATTACCATAAACCACAGTAGGATTTGTAACTGACAAAGACCACCTATTGTGCATGTATCAACACATCGATGTCTTCAATATCAGAGAGTCAGTCAAAAAGGATTGCTGAGGTTGCATGAACATAACAAGAAGGGCCCAGATTTTCGAAGTCTCTTAACGCTTTGTACCATACTATTACATTGGCCTACGACTAGCTCTAAGAGAGCTTTGAAAATCTAGGCCCTGGTGAGGCATGTCTGTCTTAAATGGGTAAATAAATTGCTGTGAAATCCAGGGGGCAGAGAACTCTTAAGGCAATATGTCAATCATTCTCTCCCCACAGTGGCAGATCAAGTCATGTTGATACAGCCTCTGTTACATTACGTCGAAATCCGTTGGTTTCCGGCAGTACCCCCTAGCGGGAAAAAGTGCACCACACTCCATTTGAATTTCTTTGTCAAATGATAACGCTTCTCGCATGAAAAGGGTGGTTCATATCACAATGCTTTTGCAATGATTCAGTAGCCAAAAATTGAAAATAATGATTTTATAACAACGTCGCCGATTGCACAACTAACTCCAATCAACCATCTCCCATTCTATCCCACAAAATCGGCGTAATAGAACAGAGGCTGTATCTGCCTCTGTGGGGAGAGCATGTACGTCAGTATTCTCACCAAGCCAAAACTCTCCACTTTCGTCCCCAAATCCTTGTTCATAGTCATGCCAGAACTTGCTAAAATCCTCCGTCCCATCAACACGTCTTTGGAATACCTGGAAATGTCGGAAGTTTTAGAAAAAAATTAATCACTCAAACAGAATCTTTAAGTTATGAAGTCCTTTAAATTATTTAATGATATTTCCAATATTTTACCCATGAGCGATTTCACAAATCTATATTACAATCCGATCCTCAAATATACTACAAGACAAAAGTTTAGACTATGTGAAAAGCGTAATGTCCTATTTTCTATATTTTACATATGAAGACCTAACGACGTTATTCTTCATGTCTCTGACTTAACGCTGTAACAATGTTTGAACATTTTATTCGACTCCAATAATGAAAAACTGCTCTAGTTACAATATAGTCCTAATGACGTTAATAAAAAGACTTTTCAACGAAGTCCGTGGACTTTACCTGAGCGTTTCTCAGTTAACATTCATGATGGATGTGTAAATCAACATCCATTAATGACAAATGCATGACACTTTGGTAATAAGTTGAGGTTTGAGAAAGAATAAATCAATTTTCCTATACCCACCAATACCACAGTTTCTAAGCATCATTAGATGGCGAGTCTAAACTATTGTCGCGCAGTATATATTTCTTAGATTGTGTTCCTCAGTCATAATTTTGGTTATCTGTTCTTCGATCAACTATTGGTTATCGATCCAATTCAACAAAACGTGCTATTTAAACGTTCTAAGAATATTACCGTCCATCCACCTCCATCCGTGGTCATGTCACAGTACACTTGGAATGGTCCTTGTCCATCTTCGGGGTTGATGGTGTAAACACCGTTCTGTGAGGATGGGTCAATCATCTTGATATCGTAACAGTCCCTTCTCATCTCTGCAGTGAAAGAGCCACCCTTACTACCCTTAGTAAGGTAACTGCAGTTACCTTCTAAAAAAATGGCGGAACAGCAAAACATCGCTAATTGTGACTTTTCTTCAAATGCATTTCACAACAATATTAGGATATTTTCAGTCATATACTTTATTCGCATGTCGTGGGCATGCATGTAACAAATATTCACTAGATGACATGTCACCATTTATATAAAGTGTGTAAATAAATCACAATCTTTGTTTTAAAATCTCAAGCGAGAGTAAGGTAACTCGGTAAACATTTTATGACATGAGAAAGGTAACTTAAAGATGAGAGAAAGGTAACTGAAAGGGGTTTCGGAATGTGTTATTGTCATGAATGTGCAAATATTCTTTGTTGATAGCGACTTTTGCAGGAAGCACTGCACTCATTCTGAATGAAAGTGCACAATTAGCAGGAAATGACGTCGTCCTGTTAAATAGTTTGAATTATCGAAAAGTACAACGTTACTATGTCGTATTTTTATATCAATGTTTGTAACTATAGAATATATAGAACAATACAAGTATTTTACTTCTCAAATTTATACAATAGTCTTAAATGCCTCTGGACATGCCGAATTGGTTATGTCGCCCACAAGACATATTTCGTTGACAAAGCAGCTGAAAAGTAGGTTTTAATCTTGGAAGCAACTACAATTCTCACGATATAGAATAAATTGTTCTCAGGCATTTTATACACGAAAAAGAAGAATATCTTACTAAACATTTCCAAAAATGTAATTTTATTAATGTCGTTTTTATGTAATTAACGTTATAGATTTTAAATCAACTTTAAGCTTTTAATCGCATTGAACATGAGTAAATACAAGTTCTTTCCTATAGTTGTATAATGATTAAACAGAAAATCCAAGCAACTGTCACTTTTAAAATAGTGCTTCTGACATAATTATTCTTTAAGGAGTATTCGTATGATAAAGTTTGTTATCTATGTTATGGATATTTTATGAATACAGTAAAAGTCTAACATTTCATCGAAACTGATGACAATCGAACAGTTCATTTATGTTGTTGATTGATATGGTTTTAAGGTACGTTATAAATGACATTAAAAGGTTGAACTCTAAAACATTTACATGTCATGTTTGGAAATATTTTCTTTAGTTTTCTATTCTATGATAAAAATAGGTTCAAATAACATCCAGTATTGTTCCTGGGTTATCAGGGGGTTATTTGGGCAAATTTTAGGCAGATGGGCCCCTTTGTAATAATAAATGTATCCTTCATCTAATAATTTTAAGAGACACCAAGCCAAAAAGGTGGGCAAATGTCCCAAGGACTCACTCTGGGAACAACACTGACATCATTAACACATTTTGATATTGACTTTGGATTTTTGTGGGGGAAAAAACTTTCATTGTGAATGAGTGAGTGAAATGAGTGAATGAAAGTGCCTCAGGTCCGTTTTAAATTTCCAGTGTCAAATATAAATGAATAAGAAAAGTAAATGAATGAAAATAAAACGGTAATAAACTGATATGAGCTCTAAATGTATAAAGCTATTACCTGGATACGGTTATAAACATTTATTGTAATTGTTTATCTTTCTTTGTAAATATTTCATTACAATTATACATTCTTGAAACACAGGATGCAACAATCATGCAAGGGAGACATTAATAAAGACGGTTTTGTCGTTATAATTTATCCTGTTTTATAAAAACTTTTGTTTGATCTTTTCATTTGTACAATATCAAATTATTCCAAGGTGTAAAAATTGTGTATGACATATAAATCAATTTATTCAATATCTAACTATATTGAGTTGCTCTCTATACAAAAAAAGCTTAACGTTTTATAACAATTAAGTGATTTTTTCGAGATAAAATTTTGAAATACCTATGTATTTCTACTTAATTGTAAATGATATGTATCATTAGTTATTATTCATGCCATCACGTGGGAGAAAAGATAATGTTACAGTCTATGTTTCAATTTTTCTAACAGTTACTTACTCAACATAACCGAGTTACCTTACTCTCGCTTAAGTTTTTAAAACAAAGATTGTGATTTATTTACACACTTTATAAATGATCACTATGGTGACATGTCATCTTATTAATCTTTGTAACATGCCCAAGACATGGGCATAGATACAATGACTGAAAATATCCTAGTATCGTTGTGAAATGCATTTGAAGAAAAGTCACAATTAGCGATGTTTTGCTGTTCCGCCATTTTTTGAGAAGGTAACTGCAGTTACCTTACTCAGTGTAGTAAGGGTGAGCGTCGTAAACAAAAACAATTAATGGGCTAAGCTGATCGTTGAAACTTTAGCGCAAGGCTGCAATTAGCGATAACCAGACAGGGGAGATAACCAGGATAACTCTTCTCGCAGGCATAAAAAGTTGGTTAGAAATCGGGGTCAGAACTGGGGGGTGATTTTACGTTTTTTCGTACCGTTGCCTCTCATTGCACAAAAAATCGAAATACTACACAAACAAATATAACACTTATATCTATATAGACTAACATTTTGTCTCAGGAGTACATATTTTTCAATATTAACAATATTTTTAAACAAATCATGTATTATAACAAAATGGAGCCCTGAAGATGCTTCAACTTCTAAAGCTGAGCGATCTAGACTTGCTATACTTTTCTAGACTTGGTTGGTCATCAATTAAATATCTTTGCTTTAGGGTCTGGACGACAGACTAATTTTTATATTTTAGTTTATGTGACGTCAAATGTTGACTTAGTAAGGAGGAATACTTCAGAAATGTAAAAATCGTATTTTTGCAAAGCGCACATGTCTACATTGAATTCATGATGTAGAATAATTATTCAGCTACAATTTGCACTATCTATCGGATTTTTATAACAACGTATTCGCATCAAATTAAACAAGAGTCATCAGAAGATGACATATCCCACCGGTTCCACATGATCGTAATTTAATTTAATTGTATATATATTTATGGATGCTTTTTAATTATTTTGATATTAAATGAACCCTCTTCAGTGTAGGAAGTGTTTTGTTTCCACTTAATCAAATATCTTTGACAAAAACTGTAACAGTTTTAATGGTTTAACACTAACTAACATTTGCATGGAACAGTAACACAATTCAATTGAAGTCAGCACGTCAGGAAAATGCTCCCGACATAGACATTTGATTACTGAACATACACATTGAACTGAACATACACACAGGTGTAAAGAGACACGTTTCTATGGAAATAATGTAAAATAAAATTTTCAGAAATATGAAAATATCAAAAGGCACCACTTCAGTAGGTGGGCAATACACATGTAAAGTTTCAGAAAGATATGTGGACCGGTTTTTTAGTTCTGCTCCGGAAACGAAACCTTTCATGCACGGAGTCCAAATAAGAGCCGTTTCCATTGAAATAATAAAAAATAAAATTTTCAGAAATGTGTAAATATCAAAAGGCACCACTTCTGTAGTGGGCAATACACATGTAAAGTTTCAGAAAGATATGTGGACCGGTTTTTTAGTTCTGCTCCGGAAACGAAATGATTACGGACGGACGGACATACAGACTGACAGGGTGATGACAATATCCAACGGTATTACATACCGGTGGGATAATAAAAGAACGACCATACCGTCTCAATCGGAGTAACTCCTACATGCAATCGCCCGCTTTCATTTGCTGTCACAATAAAAGCGTGAGCTAAGATTGTGTTTGTGATCATAGTTTTTACGACTAAATATATGGTAAGGAATACCTTTCTCGAATCTAATGTGATGTTTCTTGAGTAGATAGACGGATCAAAACTTAAAATAAAGCCTTAATTGTTTTAACTTACATTTTCCAACAACTCAGATACAATAAAGGGTGATTTAAGATTTATGTAACTAACATATGACACAATAAAAAACTGTTTTTGAACTTTTTTCCAAACAGTTATTGTTTTTTACGTATACAAATGCGAATTTTAACCTGCTCTGTTTCATAAATCATAAACATTAAATTAAATTATCTTAATTCTTTAACAATATTTTTTGCATTTTGTATATCTGAAATTTCTTATTTAAACCTTTAATTTTATTATACATATATATGTATTTTCAAAGTTTAAAAAAGGTATTTCTATAACTTATACTTAAATTTGGCAATACAGGATACTCCTGTTTGTTAAGCTTATCAAATTTCAGGTATCGCTCGATATGTACATTTATCTTGAGACCTTTAAACTGCAAAGTTGAGTCTCATCTTAAATCGGTTGTAAAAATATTCTGTGTTAACTTTAATTTCACATTTTAGGGCTAGACAGACTCGGATGGCCATGACAGTGACCATGACAACATAGTTTGTGGAACATTTGAATAATTATTGACAATATATAAGAAAAAAAATGGGACGTGTTAAAAAATCCCAAGGCCCAATCACGGAGCACTGTCCTCAGGTGATGCTTTTTCTCCTGCAGTCAATGGGACTGATTCCATCAGTTTGCACGAGATTGAAGAACTAATACTGACATCAGAAAAAAAAAACTTTCTAAATAATTTGATCGTGTTGACAAAAACTTACGCGAGCTGTCGAGGCTATCGCCATGATAGAAACTGATGTAGGCGGGATAAATCAAAAGTCCTAACTTTCGAAAATACCATGATGTTAGATATACAATCGGAGGAGATCCAGACTCTTAAAACAACAATACATATAGTGCGAGCTGATCTTTAAAAGTCTCAATTTGAAACAGGAGGCTATCATGAGGGAACTCTATGTCTGATCTACGGAATACCCGTAGAGAGAAATGTAGACCCAGAGTCGGTAATCCGAAAACATCTACAACTTGCCCCTGGAAAATATCTACCAAATCTGGATTAAATCTGTCCACTTATGAACAAAGTCACGATAACAGACCTCGCCCATCAATCAAAGGTTTATTTATATCTTTTTTTGTGTACATAAAAGTAACAAGTACATTCATAAAAAAATAGAGCAAATGGCTATGTAGCTCATCACGCTTCATATTTAATTTCCCGCTATCTAGGGACCACAGGGTCACACATCCTAGAATAAGTATATAGGGGATGTGATTTCAGATACCTGTAATAAACTCAGAAATTGAAATTGCTCAAATATTCAATTGATAATATATGGTATAGGATCCAAAGGTTCACCAAGCCCTTTTAGAGACATAGGGTCACCAAAACTGTAAATGATAATTCAATAGTAAGAATCTGTACACAAGATTTCAGGTTTCTAGGCCTAATGCTTCTGGAGATGAAGATGAAAAAAAAGTTTTTTTTTAGAGGCGTGGCCCCTGTGATCCTTATTAAGGGCCACAGGGCCACAATAGCTACAATTCATAATATTTGATAGTCAAGGAGTCTGTACACAAGTTTCAGCTTTCAACACCTTATGATTCTGGGGATGATGAAAATAGGTTTTAAAGATGTGGCCACTGTGGCCCTTATTTGGCACAGACTATAAATTATATTCCTCACTAGTCAAGGAGTCTATACACAAAGTTTCAGCTTTGTAGGCCTTGTGCTTCTACAGACGAAGACGAAAATGGGTTTAAGTGCGTGGCCCCTGTGACCCTTATTAGGGGCCACAAGGCCAGCAAAGCTACAATTTTTAATCAACACTAGTCAAGGAGCCTGTACACAAAGTTTTAACTTTCTAGGCCTTATGCTTCTGGAGAAGAAGTCGAAAATGAACAAAGTTTACGGACGGACGGATGGATGGAGAAACGAACACCGGACAACATGCCATGGATGTGGCCACTGTGGCCCTTATTTGGCCACAGGGCCACACAAGCTGTAAATTGTAATCTTCACTAGTCAAGGAGTCTGTACACAAAGTTTCACTACCTTTCAAGGCCTTGTGCTTCTACAGAATAAGACGAACATAGGCTTTAAGGGCGTGCATGGCCCCTGTGACCCACAGGGCCACAAAAGTTATAAATTAAAATCCCCACTAATCAAGGAGTCTGTACACAAAGTTTCGGCTTTCTAGGCGGATGGACGTTTAAAACGAAAGCATTAAGAAGGTAGCATAGCATCCTCTGTATCGATGGCTGAAGTCTTCAGAGCTACATCAACCCTCTATGGATCTACCACGAACATTCAAAGTGATCTCCCAAATAGTATGAAAAGGATATGATCATTTTTAAACAGATATTTGTTCCAGTAACCATCCCGGACACAGGCCCCCGGGTCATTGAGCAATCATCCCTTTAAAAAAAAAAAAAAAAAATTTGAGATGACCCCCAGATTTGACAGCCTTCGTAGATACAATACGAAGGCTGTCAAATCTGGGGGTCATCTCAAATTTTTTTTTTTTTTTTTAAAGGGATGATTGCTCAATGACCCGGGGGCCTGTGTCCGGGGGGCACTGAGTCATATAGTAATAAGTACATAAGTAAGGCATAAGATGACATTAAATCGTAGAGGAAATAATCAATTGAACATTCCCTCAATAATCATCATTTATAAAATCTGACATAAAGTACATAATTGCAAAAAATGTTGTTATCAATCAATCAATGTATTATATTTAAAAAAAAATGCACAATCAACATTTAAGTGTATCTATAAAAAGACGTATGAGTCTTTACCTTAGTAATTGACTGTTTACTTGTACAATAGAAGCATAATGCTTCAGATTCTCATTTTTTTAATACTATTAATTTTCATTTCATTATATATATTATTAACACTGGGAAGGGCTGGGAATTGTTTAATTGAATACTGACATACGAATCACTTTGCCATTTCATAGGAATGTATAAAATATTATTAATATCATAAATGTAATGAATGATAAGCAGATAATATAAAAATAGATTAGAAAAAGTCATAAGATAATCGTCATAAGGATTACGCGGAGGCATGATTAGCACAATTATTTTAGCATATTGTTATCTTTTTTATCTTTGTAAAAAATCTGGCCAAAAATGTATTTCTAGCACTCAAGATCCAGTTTCCTATCCTGCAACTAGCCATCAAAGTCATTTTATGGCGCTTCAATTATTGTACGTGTATAATGGGCGGGTGGCCCCCTTACGGATATAAACACAGTTTCAATAAAGGACCCATAACCTGAATATAGAGGTAAAATCTTATCTTTCCATTAACAATCTGACTACTTCAAGCTCCCTGTCTGCACTTTCACTTCAAAATGCACTAAAGTTTCCCCATACATCAATGCACATTTGTAACATCAGTTTATGCATAATCAGACAGATTGGATACCCACATGCAGGATACAGTAAAATTGTTATAATAAAATTGTCAAGGCCTGAAAAATGACCGCAAGTATACAGACGTATTTCATAAAATAAAAAGAAAAAAAGCAGACATATAGGTATACAAGATACACATTTGCGAAATGCGAAACTGTCTTACGCCAACACTAGTAGTGATATAAGTTTCAAAATCTACACTTGTTTTAATACTACGAAAAAAAAATATAGTGTTGAGACAAGGCTAATATTAAATCTTAAATCTTGTTATCTATATCAATACATCTTTGCTTGAATAATGCTACGAAACACGATATATTTCCTATGCGTTGATTTTCCCACACATTTCCCAAACCATAAGCAAACAAAAGAATTTTCATCTTCAAAGCCCAACAATCTATACCCTTTTCAGCAAGACGAAACTGGTTATCATAAACCTTCAGTTTGACAGAGAAGCCCAATATTTGACAATTTTGACATATTGATTTATTTTTTTGCAAGCGCACGACCTGACTCGATTTTGTGGAAAATAAATTATTTTAAAAAACCCGTTGAGAGAAAAACAAATTAAAAAAGTAAAACATGCATGATCCATTGGGACAGAAAAATCCAGTCAAACAGGCAAATCTTGAGAGTTCAGTTAATGACACCGGTAATAATGCAGCATACATCGGATCATTCTATTGTTTAAATTGAAGTAAAGATGAATGAAATTGAAAGTAGAAAAAAGCACAGGAACCCGATATCGTAAATAAAATGTAGGTAAAACGTGGGTAAGAAAGGTCCGTCCCCTATATGTATATAGAAAATGTAGGTAAAACGTGGGTAAGAAAGATCCGTCCCCTATATGTATATAGAGTACTCTATATACATATAGGGGACGGACCTTTCTTACCCACGTTTTACCTACATTTTATTTACGATATCGGGTTCCTGTGAGAATAAGAAATTTAATTAATGATTCTTTACTTCATGATAAAACATATAAATCAAACAAAACTTTTGATAAATGAAACTAAAAATCAATACGTAGATGAAACAGAAAATATATCTTTAAGATAAATGATCACGCGACAGAAGTTCATTTAATGATTCTTTACTTCATGATAAAACGTGTAAATCAAACAAAACTTTGATAAATGAAACTGAAAATATATCTTTAAGATAAATGATCACGCGACAGAAGTTCTTTGAACCCTTTTTGTTGATGGTAAGAGGACATATATTCATCATTCAAGAAAAATTAACTTTGAAAATTAAACATAAGCTTAAAAAAGAATAGATGACATTGAAATAGAAATAGACCAGTCAAATGACATAAAACCAAAACGAAACTGCAACAAATTAGAACTGATAAAAAAACAAGCAGTTGACATGGTCAAGTTAAATCCCCCGCATAAGACACAATATATTTAGATTTTACTTATCTTAGTCAAATCTAAACCTTTTCTATCACTGTTCTGATGAAAATTCCATTATATCATATATTGCAGATTCATACGTTATAAAAAAATACTTTTAGTCCAATAACAAATATGCTGAAAGATACACCAATGTTTATTTCTTTATGTATTTAGGATCTCCATGACAAATTTGAATCTTTTTGTATAGAGAAAGAGAAAATACCATCAATAAATTTCTCACTTGTGTGTTCTCTCAATTGCAATAACTTTTTCCAAAAAGTGCCTACTGGTACATCAATATTTTCAAACTAGTTACTAGTGAAAAAGGGCATTACCCAGCTTATAATGCATCGATTAAGTTGATTAAAAATGTTAAGGTCGAAATTCAAGACAGACAGGTTTTAATTTGAAACAGTTTTCTAGCAGAGTCATCTCTTTTCACCAAAACATGAAAAATGAAAGAATTAAAAAAAACGAAGACCTGATAAACGAAACAAGATCATTTTATCAACATCTATACCAACGTAAAGCATGAAAAAAAAATTAAAAGAAAAGACACCAATGTTCAAAAAGAAATAAAAACCAACAAGCAAACCTAGAAGGGGAATTGGATTACAAAGAATGTTTACACTTAACACTTTAAGAAAATGAAAAATGGAAAAAGCAAGGACTCGTAAGGATTTACTGTCGAGTTTTTCCAAATTTATTTTGACAAATATTCCCGGATATATTAGAAGATCATTAAAACATATATACAAAAAAGGAGAATTTTCCTTGATTCAAAAACAAGGTCTAATAACCTAATTGACAGTTTTATACAGACATGCGAAAAACATACCTAAAGCAGTCATAAAATCACAAACAAACCTTTTTTCGAAAGACACTTTAAAGATATTGGGTAAATTTATAACTGAAAAAGCAGGAAATGCCCAAACGAATACAGATATTTTATCACAACCTTTTTGGTAAAATGACAATACCAAAGTAGATGGGAAACCCATCAACTATATGCATTACTCAAGTAAAGAAATAACTTACATCAATTCTATAGATGTTAAAAATGTAAGAAATGTATATCAATATAAAACTTAATTTCTAGAAAATCAAGGAATAATCGACTCTATATTCATAATCATATATATTACTGTTAATTCATTAATGTACATATTAAAAAGAAAATTCATGTACCATTTCCACCATATCTATTACAAACCATAATAATCTAGAATCTAATGTAGTACCGTGATAACTGGCAAAACGAATTATAGGAACCCGCTGATGAGAAAACATGGGAAATGATAGGAAAAAAATGACATTTAAAGGGGCAGTAGCACGTTTTTAGGGGGAATATAAGGTGATGTCAGGAAAATGAAAATAAAGGGTTCCAATCTTTAGACAATGTATAAAAACTAAATGGAGCAGTAATAAATCAAATATACAATGTAAATTTAAGCCATGCGATTCCTTTTCTTACACAAAATGAATTAAAGGTGTTCACACAAAAATGGCTGCCAATGGATTTTATGTGAATCCTCATACTTTGTTCTCTGACTACGGATGATTGGTTTGTGTTATGAGATTTATGATACTATTAAAGTAATACATTTAGCATTAACTTAAAGTTATCAGTGAAAAATTGAAAATATAAAATTGTCAAATAACGTGCTACTGCCCCTTTAAGTATTATAACAGTGTAAAAACTCATGGTTTCAATACAGTATAATAATACTATAAGACTAAGATTATAATGCCTGTATTTTCTGTCAATCCGTAAAAAGAATCGATTTTGTATTTTTGTTGTGAATGTTAGCTCAGGAAGCCTATCTGAGAAAAACTTGAAGAATGGGTTTTATGTTAAAACAGGAACTAACATAAAAATTATCGAAGAAAAACGTTATTTTAGGTCTTTGGGAAAAGAGAAACACTCTCGTTAATTCAATTTATTTATGGTGTTAAAAACAATATTTTAAAGATGTAATTATAGGAAAAGATATAAAATTTTCAACATGTTAAAGAGGACATCATGACAGCACATGTACGTTGACCGCTTTAGTGCGTATTCCAAATGCACATATGAAAGCTTTATAAAATTCTGGTCAGTTGGTCACAACCTATTTTGATATCGTTTCACATATTTACATTACTATATTCAGTGTACGTATCTACTTAACCTTTTTTCCTTTTTAACTAACGCTTTTTGTATGCAATGTTTGTAATGCACTAGATTTATTATGTGGTTTGTTATGTACTGACTTGATTATGTGAATTATTTGCATTGTATAGAGATTCAAAAATAAAACTTACAATAAGAAGAAATTTCTAGATATAAAACTAAATACACACAATGTTTGGGTTTATGGTGAACTCGGGCGGTTTCCGCTACACATTTACTCGTCTATGTTAAATGTTGGTTAAAACGTTTGTCTATGTCATCTGATAGAATTCCGAAATAAATTTATGACATGATGTTACTGTATGATAAGAATGGACAAAGAAATTAGGTATCTAAAGTTAAGAGTTTTCTTTTTTCCATTGGCTTTTGGACATTTCGATTGATTAATTTGTAGAATCTCAATCATAATCCATTAAGTCTCTAACTTAAAGACATGTTCATGCAAACATGGTGTGGAAAAAATATCTGCCAAATGTAAATGTTCTTGTTATCCACAGTTTAAAAACGATTTTATCAAAGAAGCTTATATGTTGATATACACAAATGAAAATGATCAATACGACAATAGCAAGATTCAGATGCTCACCACAGGATTCACTCATTGAAAACGGAAGATATAGAAATATTACAAAAGAAGACATGATATGTACACTTTGTAGTTCAGATGTAGTTTAAGATGTATACCAAATACCCAATATTGTAAATTACATGATTCATTACGATGCAAAAATATTCGACGGTATTTTTTTGTCCCTCCCAATGAAATTAAATTCAATAGTCTGTAGTGCAAACTACAACACAAAATCTTGCCATGTATATGCATAATGCAACGATTTTAATAGAAAACATGTCATATATCTTTGATATCTAAACAATTATTCACGTATATCTCTACACTCCATGTAAACATACCATAGGTCTGAGGATTCTTCAGTGCGGACAAAGAGATTGATTAATTGATTGATTTATTGATTGATATGAAAACACGTGGTCTTTATTTTGGGTCATAGGAAAACTAACAGCCAAAGAGTACAGCCTTTCGCAACTGGAGATAAGTTCCTCCTGTCCCTAATCACAACTCACAGAGTAACCATGCCTATACGTAATAAAACCCTGGAGAATAAGTACACAAGGTTTCAACCTTCCAGGCTTTTGGGATGTGGATCCTGTGGCCCTTGTTCGGGTCACAGATTGCTAAATCTATAAATCATTATTCTCATTTGCCATTATGTCTGTTCAAGTATTTATCATAATTCTCGTAAATCATAATTCTCATATGCCATTACATCTGTTCGAGATTTCAGCTTAAATGACATTTTGCCTCTGATAAAAAAGGGGAAAATATGTAGTAGCCTTTTTAACAACGACTTTTAGTCCCCAGAGTGCTTATAAATATTTGTTAAGAGAGCTAAAAACAACCTATAGGTTCGTGGTGCTGCACAAAGCTAATGACGAGTTTATGTTATGTTTTCATTAATAAATATATTTCAAGATAAGAATAAATGAAATAACATCAACAAATGATTAATGAGAGATGATTTCTCTGTTAAACATCACCTATGTTTTTCAAGATGTGTTATAAACATTCATTGTACGTTTGCATCTAAGCAGTATGTCTGTGACGAACGCTTTCTCCAGCCATTTAAAAACGCTTTCTTTTACACTGACAATCAAAACAAACTTCTTATCTAAACCCACGGGTTCTGGTTGTTTTAGTACCGACTGTCATTTGTTCATTTGAAAGAAAAGTCATGCCTCGACTATCTGGAGTTAACAGAGCAGTGCAATGAACAATTTCTAGAGCGGTAAGTACCCGTACAGCAATGTTTTCAAGTGTACCTTAAGAAAGTGTTGGCATTGGGTTTTAGCAGTATTGAGAAACACTTATTGTCCTTGTTTATTAAGAAGACATTGGGTGAGCACTATGACAGTATTGGATTTGCTCCTTACTGTCACTTTGAGTTCATACTGGGGATGTAGTTCTTTAGTAGATGCACTCGATCACTTCAAACAAGATACAACATCAACAATGACACAACTCTGTTTGACCCTCAATCATGAATTTTCAATCACTATATACATTCAAGTGATCTCAAGGAATCTCAGGCGCGCTCTCCACTGGTCGTGCCTGGATTAGCTCCTATATACTCAAGCATATCCTTATCATTTATGCAGAAGCTTCTGTACCCTCCTTACATTTCCTTTTATGGTAATGCAAGAGGTGCCTCTTATGGAGCAGTTGATTTTCTTTATAGAACTTTTATAACATTAGTCGTTTATGTCATTTAAAATGTTTCTTCCATGATGAGTTTTTTTTTTGTCGATGATCTATTGCATAACTATTATCTAGATTAACAATATTATGGTTTACAACATTTCTTACAATAATATATAAATAATGCTGGATGATCCCTCAGTGGTCAGTTAATCAATAATCCCAGGGTCCGGTTAAGTCCAGGGGCCCAAGTTGGCAAATTATTTCGTTATGACTTACAAGCTGATATTCTACCACACTCATCTGGGATAGGCCAGCCTAACATGGTTTCTTTGAATAAGCTAGGGAGCTAAGGGAAAGATTATCAGAACATTTAAAGACATTGTAGCATGATTTTGTCCATTCTACGGGACGCGAATGCCAAGTAAATATTGCCCTAATTGAGGTTCATTTAAGTTCAGTTACTTATTTTTACACCAAAAGCAGTGTTTATATTTATTTTCTTTAATAATGAGTGTCACATCGAAAGCTAAGTAAGGCTGATCGATATATTGAACTGTTCTTGTATATTGATAAGATATGATTCGGGAGTTAAGAGATTTAAAGATATGATATGACCTAATGGTAGAAGTAGGACACAGAACTGGTGTTGATATTGAATGTAGATTATGTACTCATTGTTCACGTTATGAATTAGAAAATGAGTTTTATTTCCTATGATTATGTACCGCCTTTACGATTAACGAAGGAAATATTCACTGAAAATCCGACAAGAGAAACTTTTCGAATCTTAACGAATTCCAATTGTCAATCAATTATTATAAATCTTAGTAAATATATACATTTTGCATTTAGGTTTCATGCTAAGCTTCATACAAGTTTTTTTTCTAAAAGTAAAATGGTTATCACCATTTTCAAAAAATAAAATTAAATGAAGTTTTTTAATACTTGGACATATAACTCGCCTTACAAATGTAATTCAATTTATATAACTCATTGGCTCGTGAACTAACCTTTGGAATAGAAACGAGATCCTTCATCAGCCACGATATGGGTATTCGAAGGAATCTCATCGGAATGGCGAGTGCAGGTACCTTTTCCATCATTGAAAAAGAAGGAAACACACTGCGGGTCGTTGACACAGCCTCTGGTACAATCCGCGATGGATCCTGATGACTGAGTGGAACCATTGATGAATAAGTTATCAAACGAAATAATTCGGACAAACTTTCTTTGACTTGAATTGGCTGCATATCCAATTCCACTAAGACTTAAAATCATGAACTGTGTGAGGCTAACAAGCTGCATGTTCCTTGAGTGCGACCGACTAGTTTACTCTGATTACACCAACACAACTGAAGGCTTTGGGCAAAGTTATCTCTTCTAGTTCTTAAGCGAACAAAGAATGATATCCATACCTTGATTTTATTGAAAAATTAATGAGTATTTGGCGTCAAGTGTTTGGAAGGCAATCTATCTTCTGACGCCTGATAGGATGCAAACAGAGTTGTGCAATCATGCACAAACTAAAAAACTAAAATGTATGGGACAGTGGCCATCCCACTTGAGTTTTTATTACGAATACTAAAACACCAACCGACTGACAGAAACTAACTTTCCAAATATGATAAAACGATTTGATTGGCTGAGGTTGGGCAGATAGAATTAACCAATGAATTGCCGCTTGATGAATCTACCCGACCTTCAGAAATGTTTGAAAGATTCGGAGAGAAAACAATAAGGGTATATACAGTATATATAAGTGAATGATATCTCATTTTCCGATATATGGATGACACTGAATTTATTCTTGATTCCTCTGAACAATCATTTAAAGGAGTGATTGAGTCTTTGGATATTTTTGCAAACATGTCTGGACTGAAGATTAATTATGATCATTCAGCTGTTGTTTTGATAAGAAATTGTAGAAAGAGTAATGTTAAATTAACACCACATATAACCCTCGATTTCAATTAAATTTTCAAGATTCCTGGAATTATATTTTCAGTTGATATTGACAAAATGATCAAGCTAAGTTTTCATAGTACGTTTTATGCAATTAAAGAAATTATCAAACGATGTATAAAAAGATCCATAACTTCACTAGCTAAATACGATATAAATGTCACTGCTCATTTCCAATTAAATTTGTTCTAACTCACTCAGCCCAACTCACATGACGAATTCATAAATAAACAAAAATTCAGATAAAAGAAATGGCCAAATGTAGCTATGATAATACACCACGAAACACGTTTCTTTAGGGAACCACTTTTTTATAACAGAAATATTATGGTAGATCACAAAACATTCTTCAGCAAGAAGTTTCATGAATATGATATTGTTGATATGAAAGGATGATGCTAAACCTTATGACACTTGAACATTTTTGTCAGATCAGAATTTACTTTTTTTAAGTTTCATGAAATTATTTACTGAATTAGAAACAACCATGGATGTGATTTCAGATAGGTTTAACGGCATTGGTTTTAAAGACTTATTTCATGTAAAAAAGGATAAACATATTTCTTCAAAATAAGATAAAATAATGAAAACCTAAAGATCATTGTACTTGGAAAATGAATAATTTATTATTGCTAATTGGAATGACATATTTAAAACACGACGATGGATACAATTAGGACACCTACCCAGAATAATTTCTTGTTCAAAATGCATTTTATGGGTGTTAATCTTTGTACATTCTTTGGAGGGGGCACTGGATCCATCCTTTATCTTTTCTGGAATTTCAAGAAAACCAATTATTGGCTTAATTTCTCCCAGCTCAACTTCTTACTCAGGTGATATAATCCTCTCACTCAGGTGATATAATCCTCTCACTCAGGTGATATAATCCTCTCACTCAGGTGATATAATCCTCCCTGCTGATTATCCTCTTTGGGTATTCTTTTATCATTTAAACTGAAGCAACATTTGATCTAATTATCCTACTTGCTAAGTATAATCAAAATGCAAGCTAAATAAATTACAAACTTTACTTCACTTTAAAGGGGCAGTAGCGCATTTGTAGGGGAAATATAAGGTGTCAGAAAAATGAAAATAAATGGTTCCCTATGAAAGACAATGTATTTACATTAAATGAAACGAAATGATGATAAATTAAAGCGGTATGAATCTTGGTACTTTGGTGATCATAAGTTGAATATTTCCTCATACTATATTATTATACTATACATTTTTGATGTTCAGATAAAACCAATCATTTTGTATGTTTCTGAAATATGGGGTTATCAGCAATGATATGTCGTTGAACAGTTTCATATAAGGTTTTGTAAGTTCGTGTTGGGTGTAAGTTATAAATGCTCCAATGCTGCTATTTTGGCCGAATGTGGTAGAAATTATATTTTTGTTGATAATCTGTTGCGTGTTATGAAGTATTGGTTCAAACTGTTACATTTCAGTAGGGCTTTTTGCCGATGATACATCAATATATGTTATTATAGATGATCATATTACAGCAGCCGCAACTATCAATAATGATTTGACTAAAATTGCAGACTGGGCCAGAAAATGGCAAGTAAGTTTTAACCCAAGTAAAACTGAGAGCATGACCTTCAGTCGCAAAACACAAAATTACACTATACCTAACTTGATGATGAATGGCGAAACAATCCAAGACGTTTAACATCATAAACACTTAGGCCTAACACTTCAAAGCGATTGTTCTTGGAAAGTACATATTAATGACATTATAAAGAAAATTAGCCCAAGAATAAATTGTCTAAGAAGTTTAAAATATCGCTTAACTCGTAAAACATTAAATATTTTATACAAGTCATTTATTTTACCTCTCTTTGACTACTGTTGTCAGGTATGGGATAATTGTACTCTTGAACAGGCAAAGTTACTGGAAAATTTGCATTTAGATGCCTTAAGAACTATATGCGGTGCAGTTCGAGGGACCAGCCACAATAAAATTTACAATGAAACCAATTATAGCACATTAAAAAATCGCAGATATCGCTTTAAGCTTGTCGCCTTCTATAAAATGTATCATTGTATGGCTACTGACTATCTCAATGAACTTGTACCGGGGAGAGTATCTGAACAAAGTAACTATAACCTAAGGAATAGTACTTCTATCCAAACAATTAATTGTAAAACGCAGAGATATGCACAATCCTTTTTACCAAGTGCTATTATTTCATGGAATTATTTGCCTCTGGAAATTACCGAAGCAACGTCTTTAAACCACTTCAAAACGATGATAAATCCTACAGACACTCAAAATTACTTTGATTTGAATACCGGTAATAGATTCTGTCAAATTATTCATTGCCGCCTCAGGCTCGGTTGTAGTGATCTGAACGCGGATAGGTATAACAGACATATATCCGAAACACCAAAGTGTTCTTGTGGCCACTTAAACGAAGATGTAATTCATTTTCTATTTACCTGTCAAAACTATCGTCATATAAGACCAAATATGTATTTTTATAATCAAGGGTATGGCATAACGACGGGTTTATATGGTAACAGCTCCTTGAATGAGGCCACTAATAGTAAAATCTTGAACTCATTGCATCAATTTATCAGAAAGAGCAAGCGATTTCTAAAAATATTTAAATATTGAAGTGCAGCCAAATCCACCATTATTATTAGGCATACCCAACAATACAACAATATGACTACTTTCTTTATGTAATCATTGTTTGGATATCTTATGCAGATATTACTCTGTTTTCATTACTATTTGCATTTCATTTGTACCAGTCTTTGTAATTGTGTACTGGAGCGGCGTTTATATAAGCCCGAGTGGCTTGTTCGCCAATCCATTTTTCTTTATGAAATAAAATATGTTTAAACCATTTCAGTAGGGCTGGGTAGTTAATTACCCTAAACAGTGCTATGCTATGTTACATAATCTAGATAAAGTTAATAGAAAACTTGGGTGCATTTTGTTCGAAACATTTTGTTCAATTGTGGTTTCGGTTTTGTGTTGGAAGCACAAGGTGTTGGCAATGAAATAAATGTTCATCATTTGATGTTTCCTCAAATACGAAAAAGAAGGAGTAATAAATCAAATATATGATGTAAAGTTCAGCTATTCGATTCTTTTCTCTTACACGCAATGAATTAAGGTATTCACACAAACTTTTGATTGGACTTTAATTGAATCTTTATAATTTGTTTTTTGATTATGGATGGTTGTTTTGTGTAATAAGGTTTTTGACACTGTCAAAATGATGCATTTAGCATTGACGAACAATTATCGGTGAGTAGGGGAGACCAGGGCAAAGCGCGCCCCCGGGGCAAAGTGACCACGCGTTATTTCTCCAAACCTATCGACAAATGGAGTAATTTGTCATTACCAACGAATGAAAGTAACCACAATGAAGCGTTGTGACCAACACCTGAATCATTTGCCTGAGTTGTGGACGCAGAATTTCAAATATTAGAAAAAACGCGATTTTACTATAAGAAACGGATATGTCTCAAATTCAAATATTTCATATAAATGAAAAACGGAACATTGAACTCTCGTGCACATGTAACATGAATTGGTATCATTTATTCGTTGAATAATATGAAATTGTAATTAATTGCTTTAATTACTTTCTGTGATGTACATAACAAATGCTACCCTTGATGGGGTAAAACGCGCCGGGGGAGCGCTTTGCCCCGTGCGTTATAAAATATATATTTTGGTTAACATATTAGTGTTAAAGTTATTATTTTACATTTCTTAAGCAAATAATGTAAAAGCGAACTATCATTTTCATATCAGCAATCTGCTTTTTTTAAATATAAAAATGAAAAATACCATTTTACTAAAAGGGTTTTGTTTTGTTAAAGAATGACGATAAGTAACAGTTACAGATTACAGAAGTAACAGATACGCGATTTATGCCATTCTGTCAAGTCGAACACAAAATGGTTATATAAATTCTTTAATTCGTCCATATTACCAATTCAATTCATCTTATATTCTATTTTTTACTGTTTTTGATATTTAATAGCCTACATTATTAAGACTTTCTACTGTAGTTGAAAGAAATGTACATGTACCAACCATAACGATATTTGGTCATTGAGAATGTTAAACATGTAGGTCCATGACATGTTAAGGAATATTTTGCGCATCCTTGCAAATATTGCCAACTTCTATGTCAATTCTGTCCTTCATATGGGTTCAATAGTTGTCTTGCATTATCAAGATGATAGCTTTTGACTAGTATTGGCTGATTATTGGTGTGTAATATCTATTACATTCTGTGTTGTTTTTTGAATGGGGCAAAGCGCCCAGGGGATTGGGCACTTTGCCCCAAACTACAGGGCAAAGCGCGCCCCCTTAGTCAAAATGTATTAACGTAAATATATCCTGATGTAGTTATGGTAGGTTAATAAAGCATGTGCCATGTAACAGTCTATATGACAAGTATTAGAGATATGATGCAAGTTGCATTCTGTACATGTCGGGGTGCCCACTAGACGCACTTATATGTTAGGGGGCGCGCTTTGCCCTGGTCTCCCCTAATTGAAATTATACAATGTTCAAAACACGTGCTACTGCCCCTTTAAGAGAGAATTGAGTTACTACCACATTATTGTTAATTTTCAAATTGTAAAAAAAGCTATGCTTAATGATATTGAAAGAAAGTGGGCAATATATAATAATTTGTTAACTGGAAAAGCTTGATTCATCAAAAATAGGTAAGGAAGTGTATGACAGTGTGTATGAATGAGCTTTAGGTTTACTCTTGTGTACTGTGGATAGAGGAATAAAATCAATTGAAAACCTTTCTCCTGAAGCAAAAGGCATCAAAACACTGAAACACACTAAATCGTTTCTACAGAAATACTACTGTAGTAAAACATAGTTACATGTACTAAAAACAGTTCTACAGAATCAAATGTTTTTCAAGATTAGCCACTTCTGACCTATCATATGTTATGTAAAGATAAACCTAATAACATATGAGAGTCAACTTCACAATTTAAATAGGGAACCGGGAACTGGGAGCTAACTTCACATTTTGAGCAGGGAACTTGGAACCGGGAACTGAGAGCCAACTTCATAATTTAGATAGGGAACCGGGAACTTGGAGCCAACTTCGTAATTTAGATAGGGAACCGGGAACTTGGATTCAACTTCCTAATTGAGATAGGGAACCGGGAACTTGGAGTCAACTTCACAATTTGAATAGGGAATCGGAAACCGGAACCGGGCGCCAAATTCACATTTTAAATAGAGAACCAGGAACCATGTATATGAGACCAGTCTAAGTAAACCTAGCCTCACTATTATCCGTTACACTTCTATACTGAAGTGTAACGGATAATAGTGAGGCTAGGTTTACTTAGACTGTATATGAGACATACCCCTTCGATGTTTGCTAGGTTCCTGGTATTAGGCCAACATAATGGCCCAACTAAATATTTTATGATTTATTAGAGCTGTAAATAGTATGTCTCAATATTTTGACTCATTACAGTGTTAATAAGTAAAGCGTTTCTTTTATTAACACACCGGTACAATACTCATTCAAAGTGAAAACATTGTCTTAACTATCTTCTCTCGAGCTTGACGTTTAAAGTAATTAAAAACAACGTTACAAAAAGGACATATTTAATTGACAAACCCATAATCGTTGTTGCGTACCAGTGAACATGTTATTGGCTATGCAAAACAACATTAGGGGAGACCAGGGCAAAGCGCGCCCCCGGGGCAAAGTGACCACGCGTTATTTCTTCAAAACTATCGACAAATGGAGTAATTTGTCATTTTAAACGAATGAATGTTACTGTAATAAAGCGTTGTGAACCATGCTGGAATAATTTGCCTGAGTTGTGCACACAGAATTTCAAATATTCGAAAAATCCCGATTTTACTATAAGGAACGGATATGTCTCAAATTCAAATATTTAACAAAATACAAAACGAAACATTAAATTCTCGTGCACATGTAACATGAATTGGTATCATTAATTCATTGAAGAATGAAATTTGTAATTACTCGCTTTAATGATTTTCTGTGATTTACACAACGAACGCTGCCCTTGATGGGGCAAAACGTGCCGGGGGAGCGCTTTGCCCCATGTGTTATAAAATACATCTTTTTGGTTAACATATTGCTGTAAAGGTTATTAATTTACGTTTCTTTAGCAAATACTGTAAAGGTGAACTATCATTTTCATATCATCATTCTGCTGTATTCTATAAAAATGAAATATACCATTTTACTTAAAGGGCTTAGTTTTGTTAAAGAAGGACGACAAGTAACAGTCACAAAAACATATTTTTCTGTTGTTTTTTAAATCATGAAAATATAATTTATTGTATATAACTGTTCAACCCTAAACGATAAGCAATTTTATGCCGTAATGCCAAGTTCGACACAAAATAAATGATGTTAATTCTTTAATTCGTCCATATAACCAATTCAATTCTTATTTTCTTTTATTTATTACTGGTTTTGATAGTCAATGACCTACATTATCAACACTTTCGTAGTTAAAAGAAATATACATCTACCAACCATAATGATATTTGGTCATTGAGAATATTGAACATGTAGGGCCATGACATGTTAAGGAACATTTTGAACATCCTTGCATATATTGCCAACTTTTATATTAATTCTACCCTTTATATTAGTTCGATCAAGATGATAGCTTTTGATTAGTATTGGCGGATTTAAGGTGTGTAATATCTAGTACATTCTGTATTGTTATTCACATGGGGCAAAGTGCCCAGGGAATTGGGCACTTTGCCCCAAACTACAGGGCAAAGCGCGCCCCCTTAATCAAAATACATTTACGTAAATATATCCATATTCCGACATGGTAGATTAAAAAAGCATATGCCATGTAACAGTCTATCTGACAAGTATTAGAGATATGGTTCAAGCTGCATTCTGTACATATCGGGGTGCCCACTAGACGCACTTTTATGTTAGGGGGCGCGCTTTGCCCTGGTCTCCCCTAATTTATAATGGATTGCAATTTGTCAATGCTAGACATGCATGGAGTTATATTGTCAACAGAGCTTTTCTAGCCTTATAAATAATATTAATGTGAGTAAACAAACTTAGTAAATTTAAAGTATTTCCCTTTTTATCTTTATGTATTAAATGTTTGGGTTTTCATTCATCACCGAGAGTATCCAACAAAACATCTCCTAAAATCTTGAGACGTATCGCATTAAATTATTGAATTTTTTTTGCATTGTCATATTGGTGATACCGTCCGAATGCAGTTATCGGTTGTAAGGTGAGGTGATGCGGGGTTTTATCGCCGCTTTCAAGAGTGTTTCACTTATTATTTATTTATTGTGCTTGTGATGCTTTCGAGTTTGATAACTCACTCATTCATTTTTCTAATCAAGTCAAGGATCTTGGTGTGATCCTGGACTCTGAACTTTCACTCGACAGTCACGTCTCCAACCTCATCAAAACCTGCTTTACTTCACTCCGTAGCATTGGTAACATTCGCCAATATCTGACTACTAAATCAGCAACAACTCTCGTTCTCTCTCTTGTTGTCAGCAGACTTGATTACTGCAACTGCTTGTTGGTCGGTGCAACCAAGTCCCAGATTCAGAGGCTACAGCGAGTTCAGAATGTAGCATCCCTCATTGTTACCAGATCCAGAAAGCATGATCGCATCACTCCAATCCTTTTCTCTCTACACTGGTTGCCAGTGGACTTCTTCCGCTGTCTGTCAGGAACTGCCCCTACCTACCTGTCCAGTCTGCTCTCTTCTTACAGTCCATCTCGTTCGCTCCGTTCACAAGACAAGAATCTGCTTGTAGTCCCTAGAATAAGAACACTACAGTATGGGAACAGATCCTTTGCCTATGCAGCACCAGTGGCTTGGAACTCACTGCCACAAGATCTCCGAGATTGTAGTGACTTTCTCAGTTTTAAAATACTGCTCAAAACACATTTCTTTAGAGAAGCTTTCCAACTGGACTATTGACTCTTTCTTTCTTCTTATGTGCGCTTTGAGCATGATATCATGGAAAACAGCGCAATACAAATATGTTATGATGATGATGATGATTATTATTGCAGGGAGAAAGCCCGCAACACTATTGTGGCTATGCATTGCGGTGAAACCTGCGAGCATCGGCTGGAAGTAGCAACCATGGGTGTTACTGAGCTGAAATTTAGTGTAGCATTGCACCCAAACCTGACTGCGTGTAGAAAATTTCTCTACTGCAGACAAAGTTGCTGAGCCCCAGGCGGGATTCGATCCACGGACCTCCTGATCCGAAGCCGAACGTGCTAACTTTTCGGTTGTAAAGCTATTGGATTGGTCTACAATCATATTTATTCAAATGCATTGATCATTTCTGAAACGCTTTCAATATTGACAAATCGTTTTTTTCTTTTGATCTAAATTCACATGATGAATTGAATGCATCTGCAAAATGAAATCTCTTTGACGTGTAAGAAAATAGGACTGTGATGATTCACGCTATTGGCATCGTTTGTTGACTGTCCGAATGTTTTTTTTATATGAGTTTTTGTTATTGAAATGCTGACTGTTGTATCAAAGATATAATCAATTGTTGTTTTATTGGTTTTTTTTAAAGCGATGAAGCCATTTCGTTTATCTGTCTGGGCTGGGTCCTCCCATTTATTTCATGTCCATAGATTTTATATTTCCAACAAATGAGTCCGTGTTCTTGTAGCTCACAAGGCCCAAAAACAAAAAATGTAAGTGAAAATGAGTAAAACAACCGTAATAAGCATTTAATTCGCATTTTGACATAAAAAGTTACATTACTACCCAGTTTCACCCCCATTGAACTAAAAAATCGCAAAAATGCCCAACCAACTTGGGCAGAATGAAATCCCCTTCCGCTTAGCTTAAAAAGTACCGCACTGAGCTTAAACAATGTAAAGTTAACCCCCTCCCCCCTCGAAACAAGTGCTTCGGGTCTGCCGAATCGATAAATAAATAAATAACTTCATAGCGTGATCAAACCAGGTTCACGTAATAAGTCCTTATATCTTCAAAGATTTAGTTTCATTCTCTCTGGGGATTAAGTTAGTCATGGTTAATACATTATTCATAAATTATGCCTTTTGTTAACGTTTTCGTATATCAACTCTTTGTGAAAAGATCGAACTCAGTCTTAATCGTTTCTTCTCTGTTTCATTTATTAATGAACCCCAAACATTCGATAATTTTTGATGCCATTCAGTTAAGTCTAAGTGAAGAGTAAAAAGCTGAGTGAGATTTGAGCTGCAGCTTTTCTTACTGATGAAATTGCCTAATTTCTAAGACTAAAACTTTTACTAATTCGTTTGTCTAATTTCTCAGTTTTTCTATTTTATGCTTGCGTTTTCTACATCTACCATACCTAGACTTCTGTTTCCCGCTCTTAAGAATGTCTTTTATGTACACATTTCCGGTCTGTGAATGACGTCATAGTCGCTGTGAATTATTTTGTAAACATGTAGACATACACTTCTGGAAGAAAGGATCTGCAACCCCGATAAAAAAGTGTTTTGAAGAGGGACTTTGTTGTTAAGAAATGCTTTTTATTTCAAGTCATTGTTTCTTTCTAGACTCACTATTTATCAAGCACTCCTCGTGAATCTCGAGGGCGGCATAGCGCAGTGGTTCGCGGGTTCGTATTCGGGTCAAGAGGGTTTGAATCCTGCCATGGGCTCGGCAACTGTGTATGCAGTAGAGAACTATCATAAAGATTTGGGTGCCAAGCTATATATGCTACATGTTAACTCAGCGCAGTTCCGCCAACGGTTCGCTAGTTCCAGCCGATAGGTCAGGTTTCATCGCAATGCTTAGCCAATTAGTGTTGCAGGCCTTCATCGAATAATCATAAAAGCGACATAAAGTCCCAGATCACCTCAACTCTCCTTGTGCATCACACTGCATGCTTCACAACATAATGCTTCTCTTGCAACAAAGTTAAATATGCTTGAGTGGTTATTTTGTTTTTATTGTAACAATTTACTTTATCACCAAAATTGCTTAAGATCAATTGTGTCATTTTACGAAATTAAATGTTTTGGATTCAAAACATACGTTTTTTAAAGTTTAATCTACAGTACGTAAATAAGTTATATACGATTTAAAGATAGTTATATCATCTTTTGATTATGTATAATTTTTGTTTTACACCTGGTATCTGTTATTGTTTTGTTATCTTTTTCATTATATTATTTTCTTTATATGTTATATAATATGCTCGGTTGTGATTTCCGAGATAGGTTAAAATAGGCAAACTTCTTGTGGCTGGTCCATTTAGCTTGTGAGCGGTGTGGCCCAACTTGTCTGGAATACTCTCACCCTTGAAGCATCTCATCAGCTGATGGATCAGTCCCCACAGCTTTCAACTGTGAGTTTTTATTGGGTAATTTAAAGGGACCATTCGAGGGAGGTATTTTTTGTGGAAAAGAAATTCAGGAGGGTTTTCCTGTTAACAAATATATATGATTTTACATGATAAATTTACACTTTATTATCCCGCGCGTTTAGCGCGAAGCGGGGGATATAGTATTCAGCTCCGTACGTCCGTCCGTACGTCCGTCTGTCCCGCTTCTTGTTAGCGCGATATCTAATGAACCGCTCAACCTAATATCTTCAAACTTAGTACCAGTCTTAATCTGGGGAATACGCAGACCTGAAAAGTTTTCGGTGACCTTGACCTCATTTCCAAGGTCACGGCAAGACCTTGACCAGTTTTGAAAATGTTGTTAACGCGATATCTAATGAACTGCTCAACCTAGAATCTTCAAACTTGGTACCAGTCTTCATCTTGGGAATACGCAGACCTGAACATTTTTCGGTGACCTTGACCTTATTTTCAAGGTCACGGTGAGACTTTGACCAGTTTTGAAAATGCTGTTAGCGGGATATCTAATGAACTGCTCAACCTAGAATCTTCAAACTTGGTACCAGTCTTCATCTGGGGAATACGCAGACCTGAAAAGTTTTTGGTGACCTTAACCTCATTTCCAAGGTCACGGCGAGACTTTGAACAGTTTTGAAAATGTTGTTAGCGCCATATCTCATGAACCCATTAACCTTGAGTCTTCAAGGGGGACATAGTATTCAGCTCCGTACGTCCGTCCGTACGTCCCGCTTCTTGTTGTTAACATCAATTTGCGGCGGGGGATCTTGTCACCTTTGTGACAAATACTTGTTTCAAATATATCAGTGAGGTTAATATTTCAGTTGTTCAAGATTGAACAATTTGACAAAGAATAAAGTGTATCGCTCAAAAAGAGAAAGATCGTGAAATGAAGCCAATCATCGAAGCTACGATCGTGGATGCATTACTACGACAAAATGTTGTCGTAACATATACATTTTATGATGAAATATTTGTAAATATGCTCCTTTTCTATCAATCAAGTAGGCATTTCTTAATATATTTAATGATTTAGCATAATACAGCACATTTGTTATCCACGCAATGCTAACATTTCAAGATTGCGGATGAAAGCCGATCGATTGGTGCCAGTGACTTGGGCTTTGCTTGGGTTAAAGTGTTAAAATCAGGGTGTGTAACGGAAGAGCATCACTCACACCACTCTAGTACAGATGCAACCAATATGAGAGATTCACTCGTACATTTTTGTTGGTAGAAAGTCGGAGTTTTTCAGAATAAATTAGGAATTAGTCAATTTACTAGATTAAGTCCCTTTTAGATAAGTGGGATAGTGAAATTACAAGGCTGCTGTTTAAGACATTCCTCTCTTCTTGAGACCCTGCTTTTTCCTGTTTATCTTATTTGTTGAGTCTGTTTTATCATTATAGTATGAAAATATTTTAAAACTTTTGAGTTTGTGGTCAATATGATACTGTACCCCTGAATCCTTCGGACCTGAGGACCTAAGCAGGATCGACCTAAAAAAAGGGATTCAGAAGCTCATGAAATGATTGCAAAATTGCCATTATCTTTTTAGTGCTAAAGGCGTTTTAAAAGCGCAACTCCCGGGTGATTTTGCTCCAACTTCGTTCATTCATCTTCACAATGCTTAGCATGTACATTTCACAGACGTAAAAATCGCATTGATAAGTTATAAACGATCAATTCAAAACACCTCTTTGCCATCAAAATCAAGTATATTTCATGAAAATCGTAAAAGAAGGCGAACAACTGTACTGTTTACGTCGCTTTTTGACGTGTCGGCCATCTTGTTTACGGAAAAGACCGGAAAAATCTCGATTGTTGCCGATGCAATGTGTGACGTCAACTGTGGAACACACGGCCTGCAAAATGGCGTCTGTCGTCTTATTAGCACTGACAGACAAATAAACACCGAGGGTAGTAGCGGCCATACCACTCGACAAATCCATGTCAAAACTTGCAAGATGTCTGTACATAATTTTCTGAAGCAATAGTAAAAGGAATAACCCCAACATTGACGATAAAGTTTGATAACTATATATATTAACCAACCCGGAAGTGAATGCTTTCAATGGAATCGTACAGCGAAACAATGCGATTTTCAGTTCAAATACATCTAGGAAGAGATCGTTTTTTTTACATAACCAACTTCTAATGTATGTGGGTTTGTTTATCATTGAAATTGCGTCTTTTGTTTCTGTCTTTTTGTAGTTTGATTTTGCAAAATACAGCACGATACCAAAGTCCGGGTTAGTAAGTCTACTTCCACAGAACACCGACAGGAGATACCAAATTATAAGAAATGTTTAGTTTTGTTTACATTATACGTTTAAATAAAGGGAAGTTATCAAAATACTATGTTATGAACTGCATTGTAATGTCATAACAGGTGGACGTGAAATCGTCAAGAATATCCTTCAATAATTTTACAATTTCACTAAATATCTATAAATATCATATTACTTTTGACTTTATCTAATATATTATCAAAATAAAATTTCAATTGATTATATTTGCAGTTTAAAATGTTTTTATCAGTAATTTATATTTATCATCAAGGTTTCTGTCAATAATACTGTAGTTCAGAGTTTTGAAATTAATAATTGTTCTTCAATTTTTGTCTATCTTAATAAGAAGCTATTCTGCTGTAAGCTAGGGAATATAATTTTTTTATCCAGATTTGTTTATTAAATGAATATCATATTTAATACTATTATAGAATTATTAGAATATTTGATATAATATATTACTATCAACATTTTTGCAAAACGTAAATTCGTAATTCCTCCGCACAAAGTTTAGATATTTTTTCCTCAAGTCCCGTCCTTGACACAAAATGTTTAAGCATGCAGAGAAATAATTTCCAATAAAAATGTACAGATGTTGGCGCCTTCTTTTTTTAATTTCCATTTGATTTTATTGCTGTTTTTCTAATTGTGGACTCTAATGAGCATTGCCTGTAAAAATAATATTAAAAATCGTTCTGAATTCTGAATAAATACATATTACCCATACACTAGATATGAATGGAAAAGAACTATTCCTTATATTCAAGAACATTTTGATAAGTTACGTAATAATAAGTTAATAAATGATATGTTTTTGAATTTCACATAAACAGGATAGTTGACTAATGAAATGAAGTTATTTAGTACATCAAATTAATACTTTTAATGTTAAATTTTCTTTGAATATCAGAGTACAAAAATAAATAAATAAATACATTTTTTTCCAGAAAAGCCACTCCAAATATTTATACCTGTCATTATTACTTTGAGTGATTGCTCAAGAAAATATGACATATTTTGGTTTGAAATAAAGAAAATAAATGTGCTGTTCATTCAAATAACAAACAATATGGAACATGAAACATTTTTTTATATTATTCCAATTTTAAAAATAAAATAGTTGAGAAAAAAACCCACATGCATTGATCTTTTTTAGTTTCAATTATATTTAACAAATGCCTCATATTTGTTAATCGTGGATATATTCATATTAACATAAATAAAACATATAAATTATCATTGTCCCAGAAATCACTGGATAAATATAAAAACATTTCAGTCACATTTATTTTCAAATGAATATTTCCATTTTATGTTTCACATAAAACTATTCTTGAGGGATGGAACATTCTCTTCGAATAAACATTAATATATGTACTTGTGAGATTGAAACGAAAACAATTATTTCCTTCATTGTTTTTGCATGAGCTTCAAAGTAAGTAAATAGTAAATGTTAATTTTAGTGAGTGATGCCAGATCACGATTTTAAAATTGGACAACAAACTTTATAGTCGATAAATCATATTTACAACGTATATTGTCGAACATTGATGTAAATGGGGCTATATTCTATATGCCGTTTATCAAGAAATGCATGCGTCGAAAACGAACCAAAGGCAACATACTGTAAATACGGAGAGCCACGTTTCGAAGCCGGGACGGGCAGATGATATTTTTTTCAAGGCTAAATATTGAAACATTTTCACACATGCAAAATGAATTTTAATACGAAGATAGTAAATGAAAGATTCCATACACAAACAGATGATAACATATAAGGAAAAAAGACACAACGACTAACTCACCAGAGGCAAACAGTGCAGCCCATGGCCACAGGTTTTCCGAGTATGGCATTGTCAATATACCGGATAATTGGTTCCATAAAATTTGCCAAAAAAATCATATAGCTTTTCCTTCACTTAGAATATTCTTTCATACAGCAGATATTAAAATGTAATCACTAAAACTTAGTTTGATGGGCCAATATCGACAAGAACATGATCACTGAAATAAAACGTGGTGTTGTTTACGTTAGAAATGGCGGCGAAGCAGCCTCAAAACACTCCCCTTATATAAACACTCTAGAGTGTTCTCGGGCTAGCCCCAAAAGACTCTAGAGTGTTTTGGGACTAGCCCCAAAACACTCCCCCATGCAGTCCTAAAATATTCCCCTCAGCCCCAAAACACTCACCTTCGGCCCCAGAACACTCCCCCTATTAAATTAACAACGCCAGGCATATTTTCAATGAAATGACATATTACATGTTTGTCAGATGGATCATCACTTTGTTATTTGATACATGTCTAGTAAGTCAATGTCTTTGTTAAGTTCATATTTATGCTGTTCGTTTACTTTTCTCTTAAATATAAATGTTATCGGCTTGCAGGTTTTTTATGTGTGGTTGATATTTTTGACACTGTCAAGATAGTTCATATAGCATTAACTTACAATTATCAGTGAAAATTTCAACAAACAAAATTATCAAAAAACGTGCTACTGCCCCTTTATACTATCAAATTTTCATTCACGTTAACACATATAGCATTCGCATGTCATGAGGTATATGTTACTTACATTTTCTTTTCTTTCTTTTGCCTTACACTGTCAGACACATGATGTTTAATAATACCCCTTTATCATATACTATCTAGCATATAAAGTATAATCTTGTTAACACTATAACATACATATATTGTATTTACTTTACTAGATTATACACTAAAAAACAAATTAAATATACTTTCCTCTGCCAATTACTATCAGGCATATATAGTATTTTAACCTTTCTTTGTAAAGCATGCATTGTCAGACACCTCAGGTACATTTATGTATATTGATAGATTTGTTTCCCATACACCATTAGTCTTATACTGTATTTACGGCCTGTTGTTATAAACTATTCCTTTTCATAATATGATAGACACAATAAGAATAATCGCTTCCCATTTTCATACACTACTACACTGTATTGACTTCTTTTTACTGATAACCTTGAATAATAATTTTTTTGTAGTCAAACAGTGTCTTTTACATTTACTTTTTATCTTCCTTTGTTATACACTATCATACAAGAAGAAATATCATTAATTTCTATTTTCTTTTCCAATATTCCATAAAGAACATAATTATACTGTATTTACTGCCAATTCTCATGCGTATTTTGTAAAAACTTTGGTCGTTCAATATCAGAAATGAATAATACATTTGATTTATTTGTTCATACGCTTGTCCCCCAGATGTTATAAACAATCAAATGATATTGAGTTATCTTATCTCCTACGTTACACACTATCCGATACCAATATCACATTCACTTTATCTTATAAACTAAGACATTCATTTTGAGTTTACTTACCGTTGTCGTAATTTGACACATAGGGTTTAACTTTATTAGTTAGTCATACACAATGTTGTGTCATAGACTGTAAGCAACATAAGTTATACCTAATTTCCCTAGTCATACATTACAAACATATAGTCATCATGCACCATCAGACAACACATCAGATCTGTATCTGTAATTTATCAAAACACTCATTATTCAAACATGTTTAAAATATATAAGTCATATGTCAATCTATAATATTTATATTTACATTTATGCAAATATAAATGACATTGTCAAAGCAACTCCAACCAAAATCATAACTTGTTTTCTATCTTTGTGATGTTACACATTGTAGACTCTTATCTGGACACATTTTTCAGCATTGAGGAATGTTAGTACAAATCCTTTCCAAATTGAATGTTCAAACTATCCGTATGTGTTAATTGCTTTTCAAGAATTAGTTATTAAAGGTTGCAATATTCAAAGCAAGGTAATACAAAAATGGTGTTACAGTTGTAATATACTAAATACCAAAATAGTAAGATCTGCAAAAACGTTGACATTGAATGAATTTTTAACTTATGTTACAATAATCTACAACAATTGAAAAACATATAAAGATATTAAACAAAGTGTTTTCTTGGACATACATATGATGAAGTGAAGTCTCATTCTATTTCATTCTCATGCCATGCCTTGCACAATGTTTACTTTGTTATATCCTTCACAGCGAAAACATCAGGATGGTCGATGTGTTTACTTTTGATTCGAATGACTTCAATGCTACTATACATACACCTAAGCATTCACTTCCGGTAAAATCTACGAAACAACACGATCGAGGCAGGAAGCTTACTATTATTTTTAAAATCGCAATTAATCACTTTTATGCCTAGTTCAAAATTATAATGACCTCACGTAAATTCATAATATGAACTATATATTATGAAAACACGATCATAAATGTACAGTTTGGCTTGGATAAATTAGTCTAAATTATCCGGGAGTTACGCTTTAAGTAAAAACACCCATAATGTTTTCCAGCCTATTTATGGCAAATGCATCTTGCTATTGAATGAGTGATACTTGTTTCTCTTCCCACGCATCCTTTCGTTATTTCAACAGACAATTTGGATTATGGTATGGCAGCACATATATAGTTAGGACCACACAAGTTGCTGGAATATTTGTAACTTATTTCAATCGATTAAGGACATTTCATGGCAAAAACGTTTTGTTTCTATGTCATCGGTACACAATTGATGAATCTTAATCATTGATTAAAAGGCGCTTGCCTTTGCCACATCTTTTTTTCTCTTAAGGATCAACAAACTTTCCAACCACTTAGTACATCTGGATTTATCAATTAAAGTGGTCAGCCGCATTACATTTTCCTTCGTGCTGATGTCGCTACAATCTCATCATTTATTAACATTTTTTTAAACACACGCGTTTTGAACAGCATGAACGCATTGACCTTACAACAAAGTAACAGGAGAATATGTGGTTGATTGTAAACATATTTCATTACTTGTTTGGTTGGTTTTCATTGCAGCCTGATTAACAATCGACTGTCATATCAATTGGCTAGATGAACCTACGTAAGAAACACGCGACAAAGGTGGATGCGTTTAGACCATGACGGAAGGAAGCCCCGATAGAGTTATATATATATTCATTTCTCGGAGCACGGTCGTTTTTCAGATTGTATTCATTGCTTAGTACATTGTGGCAAAGTCACGACCCAAAGCAGCGTTGCACAGCGTGATGTTCATATTTCATTGCTGGTGCGTATGGTCACAACAAGATCGGGAACTTTTCACATTGACAAAAATTTATTTATTTTCTTTGTTTCTAAATTGTGATATATGTGACGAATTAATGAAACCTATATTTGATGGGACCAAAGTCTAAGTGGGAGAATATAGTGTTGTGGTACAGACAATGTAAAAATCAATAAGGAGATGGTTTTTACAATGATTAATTATTTCGTTACGTTAATTATAAAAGAAGTGAGCAATCAATCAAAGTGGAACAAAGGCAGGGTATAAACAGAGGATATCTATCAAATATGCCTATAAATTATCAAACGCCACTGTCAGTAGAATTCTCATTGTCTTCATAATTAAGGGCCTCCCCGAGGGACACACAAACCGATATGTTTTGCGACAACAACCGTGTTTCAGTTACATTCAGGGAGTTGCCTTCTTTCACTGGCATTAGAGTTTAAATGATACAGAAATACAAATTGTATAATTAAGAACTTCTTAAAAGGTGATTCATACAACCCTCTGCATGTAAAGACAAATTTTATGTTGGTTTACTTTATTTTGCAAAAAAATGCGACGTTCGGTGTAGATATTAACACCGTTCACAGTATATACATTCATTTCTTCATGCAGGGAGTTGTACTAACGCAGAGTCACCCATTTAGAGTTAGGGGAATCAGTATATCATAACAATGTACACGTATGCGTGTATGTATATTAATGTTGTAATATATATGCAGTATTTAATTCTTCTCACACCTCTTTTTTGAAAATACAATTGAGAAACCTTTGAACACAGGAACCCGATATCGTAAATAAAATGTAGGTAAAACGTGGGTAAGAAAGATCCGTTTCTATATGTATATAGAGTAAAGGAATAAAGGCATCCATGTTGACGATCTCGACTCGCTTCCGAGTTAAGTCAAAATTATCGCTTCAAATCAGTGACATTTCATTCACATACACAAGAATCTCTTAGTTATACATTTCTCAGCAAAACTTAGCTTGTTTCAAACACATGTCACCCTTCAAATAACTTTTATATCTATTTATATTCGCAAATCGACCGCAGAAACCTCTGGGGTGAACGTTACTCCGCACCAAATGCCTCTCGGGCGATCTGATTGGTCCGTTAGGCGAACTCATTTAAAGCATCGCTTTACAAACAAAACGGCGTGGTTTGGACAGTGCAATGTTTCGGAAATGATTTCGCTATCAATTTCTGATCAGAAGTTTGCTTTGTCTTAAGTAGAAAATGAACATTCTGTTGTTTTCATTTGCCAGACAGGCACCTGTAATACTGTCTTGATTGTTTACTTAAAAATTGAACGAAAGTGTATATGAACATGTCAAAACTCTTCACGACTGGGCTTGGCTCAGTGATGTACGTTTGACCGAAGTTGAATTGCCAAACTTTCTGTCCAGTGATGAGGTAAAACATAAGAGTGATATTCTACAGTTATTTATCTAAATATCAACGTCAAATATCTAATTATTAATTTCTGATGTTTCATTCTGATATTTGTTTTTTTCAGTTTTCAGTGTCATGTACAACATCCTCAATTATCAGGGTGTAGGTTTATTCGTAGATATAAAAACTGAATACCAGTGCTATAATTTAACATTGTTTGTATTATGCAAACAAAGGATGTATTTATAAATATTAATAATACATTATATATGAAAGATAAGTTTTGAAAGTCTCTACGAACCTGTTTATCTACGAAACCACTGGTTCCCAATTATCAAAACCTTTTGTGAATACTTTTATAAATAGGCTGTTAATTCTGAAATAATGTAAAATTAACATTTACAAAAAAAAGTTTGTCTGAAAATTATTTATGATTGCCAGCATTTTATTCATTAGGTGTACAAGTTAACAAAAATATGGATTTACAGTTTTGGTATAAAAGATTACAAATTGACATTAATAAAACATATAAATGCTTAAGCTATTTTTTACATAACGTAATTGGTAAAAACCATCAAATCACAATTTCTAGAAAAATATCAACTTATCATTCCACAGACTGTGTTAATAATGTTGATACACTTTTGTATAACACAATGTTGTGGTCGTGTTTCACTTTACTTGAATTAAATGGTTTTACTTGAAATAATTCAATGATATAATACATCAATTTAAATTTACTGATATGTAAAAGTATAGGATTATGATTTTTTAAAAATATTTGTTATTTTCTTGTAATTATACACAAGAGACAAACAAATCTTGAACCTCTCTTTTTTAAATAATGAAATGGAAATTTCCATTTATTAATTCTACAGTGTGTGAAGACAAGCGACTGGGCCGTCACAATCCCCTAGTGCAAAAAAATTATTCTACATACCAAAACAAATAATCATTTGACTCCATTGTCACAACCTGGTTTGAAAATGGTGGAACATCAATAAAAATCGCTTTTTAAATTTTTCACGATGTTTAGAAATTATCTACAGAAATTCGCCCTTACGATTAACGGACCTATCAGATCGCTCGAGAGGCATTTGGTGCGGAGTAACGTTCACCCCAGAGGTTTCTGCGGTCGATTTGCGAATATAAATAGATATAAAAGTTATTTGAAGGGTGACATGTGTTTGAAACAAGCTAAGTTTTGCTGAGAAATGTATAAATAAGAGATTCTTGTGTATGTGAATGAGATGTCACCGATTTGAAGCGATAATTTTGACTTAACTCGGAGGCGAGTCGAGATCGGCAACATGGATGCCTTTATTCCTTTACTCTATATACATATAGGAACGGATCGTTCTTACCCACGTTTTACCTGCATTTTATTTACGATATCGGGTTCCTGTGCCTTTGAATGCCATCACAAATAGAAATCTTGTCGGTAACCGCATAACCTTTATACCCAGTAAACAGCTAATACAAATAAATGACGAGCATGAACACTTTCATTTATTTAAACACCTTTTTCAAACTGTTTTTTTTCCATTAGAATACATTTGAATGAGTGCAATATTTAATCTTTATAACATTATGAAACAATTGATTATTTCGTTACAGAGTTGGGTTGTTAAATACAATTTCAAGGTTATAATAATGTTTAACTTACTTTTACACTGGACTATGTTGTGAAAAATTACTTTGATATTTCATACACATGGAATTATTGAGTCCATGTCCATTTAGAGGGCACACTGTTGTTGCTACAAAGATTCCCTTAAAGAATAATTAAAGGGGGTCTGCAACCCGAAATTTTTAATTCCAGAGTTCTATTAGCAGGGCCCTGAAAGAGTCGTAAATGTTCGGTAGGAACGAAATCGTTTGGTTACAAACAGCCTACAGCGGACAGTCAGTTCCAAGTTTGTGTCAGGTGACCCTCCTTACCCGTCTCGACGCTCTCATTAACGATGGTCAATTAGGTTTCACAAGCTGGGTTGTTGATTCCCTTTAAACCAACAACTTTCCCTTTTCCACGGTGCAAGAGTTTGTGTCTCTGTTGTAGAAGAAGGAGACACTTTGAGGCTTCCCAGAACATTCAGAGACACAATATGCGAATGATCCTGAAGACGATAGCGAAAAATCTTATGTAATCCAAAGATAGAAGTCCTTTGAACAGGATTTAAGACAGTAGCGGCAAGATGATTAATACAATGCATAATATTGTTCTTCATATAAACTTTAAAAAAAACCCTTTCATATGGTAGTTAACAAAAATTATTTTGTAAAATTTTTTCAAAGAGTGCCTAGAAATCCAATTTTATAACATTTGCTCACTTATCAATTACGTATGTTAGTTTTTAAAGAAATGTTTGTTTGATATGAAGTACTTTTATACTTCTATCGTCTTTCGTTCTTGAATAAAAATGGTTAAAAAATTTGGTAAATTTTCTTTTTACGGTAGTTAATATTTAAAATATCGCTTAATAGTAAAGCAAAACAAACATCACTTCAGTCATTTAATAAATTTGACTACACTTTACACTTTAAACACTTTCTTCTTTTGGTAACAAGGAGTGTACGATGTTAGCAATTTGGTTAACGCTAATCTTTGTACGGAGTGAACTTGAATCTTTCTTGACTAATCCTCATTGGTATATACCATAGATTCTCTTCTTTGTTATAACACCCTTTGGGTGGCATCAATGATGAAATAACGTTCTTTGAATTTGTTGACCATTCTAGTAACTCCATCTCGAGAATTGCCGTTTGTATTGGTACTAAATGTTCTGATACACCAGTGAAGCGATAGAGAGAAAAGACGCATTTCATAATTCCCAAGAGGTCCAAGAAATTGGTTATAGCGCTCATTACACGCCATTAGTTTGTACGGAATATTTTTACATTTTAGGGTCACAATACGCCAATCAGATAAACAACAATATTTGGCTTGTTGCTGCTTTTCAGGACTCATTGGTTGTGTTGAAGTAACTCTACTTAAAAGCCAAGTGAAGTGTTTGGCACAAGATATGTTGACATGTTGACCTTAAGTGCGAATGAAGTGAGCAAAGGTCGAAAATAGCATAGGCTTCTCTCATTCAAATGCAAAATTGTATTTTGTACGTCAAGATTTAGTTTCTCAAAACTTAAACAAGACCAATCTCATTAATAATAATATAATAATTTCTTCACTACGTTACGAAGCGTAGTGTAGCAGATAGATAATATTTTAATTAGATTGAGACAAGACATTCATCTCATGTTAAGGTTATGCTTTTTTATCTAACGCCTTATTTCTTCTTATTCCGTACATTAATTCTAATCAAACATTTTAGACGATCAACATTGGTAATCAAAAGGTTCCTTGGGTTCATCAGACCTGCCCACACCTCTACACTTAAAGGCGAGACAACGTCGTTGTTAGCTATACATACATACATGTTGGCATATTCAACAAGGTTGCACATAAAAGCGTATTATACTCAATTTTCACTGTAGATATCTACCATGGCTATTTGAAAGGGAAAGAAAAAGAACATAATTGTAGCTATAGTTAATATTTAGAAATAAGGTTATTGATTGTAATAAACAGCCGATATTTGGTAATATACACGTATCTTTTCACTTTTGAATGTCGAGTTCTATGTTTATGCTTTCAATAATAAATTAGTAAGAAGAGATATTTGTCTCTTAAGATTAAATTCGCTTCCTCTGCGATTCAATATTAGAGGTGCCGATGTGGATATGAGTTGTAAAATGTGTGAATTGGTGTGAATGAAAATATTGTTTCTTGTTTGAATGCAAATCTTACAATGTAATTAGAGGTAAATATATCCCGGTGAATGGTCAATTTAATTTTGTTTCTCAATATCATAAAATATTAACCAGTACTTGTAGATATACCCTTGTTAACTGTTCAAATTAAATTACAGAAGAGCTCGCATATAGAAGAATGTTAATGAATTGACCATGTTATCAATTTTCTTTGTAATACTTTACTGTCTACTCAACAAATTGAAATGATTATTTTGTATTGTACACGAGCCAATGGCCTACACACCGAAATCATTAGAATTGAATTGAATTGAATAAAGTTAATGGTTATATGTTTTTACTCAACATTCATTATTTTCACGAGTTGTAAATGTCTCAACGATTATATATTCTATTTCAATTCGTATTGAAAATATTTGCTTGAAATATATTCCGCATATAGGTAGAGAACATGTATATAAACGAATTCGACGGTTGCTAGCCTAAATAGGTATTTGTTATTTAGGTGACGTTGTCCTTGCTATTCTAGTTTTTAAATAAACCTGAATTATACACATACACCGTTTAGTCAATCTCATGCATAAGTTTGGGCTCGATAAGTTGTGGTAGATAAGCAGATTTAAACAAGAGGAAGCTTCTTCGCCGACAAGTCTGCGTGGGCGGAGTCAGTCACGCTCTTCGCTTGTGAGATTCGGCCACAGGAGTTCGAATCTCAGAGTGGTCAAAAGAATAAAACATAAATGTCAAAACCTGAACTTTTGTACTAATACATAGTTTTCATATTACCTACATTTCAATATTGAACGAAATTGAAAAGAAAGAAAGAAAACGAAAGATTTAAGAGTTGTTCTCGATCTTGTATACGAATTTGACGTTTTATTCTATTCAACTCCCTGTGGATTCGACTGTTCTCTTAAAACGGTTTATAAAAAGTCAACTTGTCTATGAGTTTGATTCAAATATTTAAGTAAATGTACAACCCTGAGGACAGGAAGCCCGTTACTGTCTTTTTTTGAAATGGCTACTTTACAAGACAATGGATTGGAGTGTTGATCTGAAGAAACTAAGTTTTATTGTTCAAATGATCGTTTCAATTATTCATCTGTTCATTATTCATTCGAGCTGTTCCTTCAGACGAGTGTATTTATCTAGGCGAACAAAAGCTCAGATAATGAATTATTTGAGAAAGAAGATAATGGATTACTGAATGTATCTATGCGAAGTCCATCCTTGCATAACAGAAGCGTAAATGAAACCTTATACATGAGATTCATGTAGACCTGGGGATTTCTGTGTACTCTGGGAATCAATTATGCCAATTCCCCGTCTATTTAACTTCATTGTGAATAACAATTTCAATGATATTGTTCAAGTCATTGTATCTTAACAACAAAGAGAAGTAGTCTTTTATTAATGTTTTCGTTGAGATTGCCAACGTATTACGAAGAATAGAAAAAATCTCTCTATTCACAATTGAAGCCCAAATGTCAAACATATATGATTTATAGCATTGATATAATGTGTATAGCAACAGTGAATGATCATCATAGTTTCGGGCTTACAACATGTAAGAAAAACCTGTAACATTTTCGTTGTTTTTATCGTGAACTTTCAACAAGTGGTTAGCAACGTTGGCCGATTCGGACTATTCGACAAAAACATTTTACCCTCTTTAATACTAATGTAGCATGGTTACAGAACGCGGTGCAGCTTTTGATACATGAAAACCTTTAAAACACTCAATTTGAACCTTTTCAATAGATGTTTATTAAGTGTACACCAACATTCCCACTCATACGTTACAATTGGTCACATTTTTCTGACAAATATACCGGTTTAAAGCAATAGACATAGAGATTATTAACCGAGTGTTTTTCCGTATCATTAATATCACATAATAGGAATAAAATTTGTATTTTGTACCAGGCGAATCTTTGGATATTGTTAGCTGCATATCGTTATAAGTTTTCTTTTAAAGCACGATGAAAACAACTGGAAACGCTTCGATAACCAAGCTACATGTATTTCTAAGTTTCGAATGCGTGATAAGTTTACTCTGACGGATTGTGTTAACGAGATCCAAAATCACAAAACCTGAAACAAACCCAAACGTTATCAATGATTAGTGACCGGTTTAGAATTCGCATGACATGCATGGAGTTTTGGGAAAATAGTAGCCTACGTGTTTTGACCTATTTTGCATCTTTATCAAATTTTGAAGCAAATCGGATACCAAGTTTATCAGAAAGCTTTATTGCATCGATAACACCCTCCATTATATGATAAAAATATATACGTAATACATGAGTCATTATTATCCGAGATTAGGATAACTGATTTTATCCTCATTTTGAAGTATATGTGCATCAAGAAGTTCGATTGTGGCGTGTAAATTATCCCCTATTTAAATATAGTCATGTAAAGTCAAAATCTTTCGTTTCAAACATAGTTTTATTTGACGAAAGGAAATTATGATTGGTGAAAAAGCCACAAGGCAAACTTGAGCACCGCTCCAAATACAACAGAACGCTAGGCTCAAAATATATACAATGGGAATATTATCTTTATCTATTGTAAAATAAGTGGATGCACGATGTTGGTAGAGATGAACATGGTGCTGCAGCATTATATTACACTTGAAATGAAATAATAAATGAGTAATTACTATTTCAAAGAAAACGGTTGTCTATAAGTGATGTAGGTATTTAAGGAAATTGCTGTTTGTTGGTCTGTCTAAAGGTGGGTTTACATGCCGCACATTTACCCCTGGGGGTATTATACCCCCGGGGGTAAATTTGCCCCCAGGGGCAAAAGTCAAATATTGCATTGCGTTTATATGAAATGAAATTGCAATACCTAGGGGCATTATTTTCTCTTCATATATTGCATTTTATAAGGATATTCAGTTTTGCCCCCTGGGGTATCCAAAGTAAAGTGTTTACATGACAGGTTTGCCCCCAGGGGTATTTATACCCCCGAGGGTATCTGATTTGCCCTACCTCCAGACCAGGGGTAAATTTTTCGCACTTTGCCCCCGGGGGTAAGTATACCCCTCTTAAAAATTGCGTTTACATGACGAAATTTACCCCCCTGGGGCAAAAAATTGCCTTTACCCCCGGGGGTAACCGCACATATAAACGGGGCTTAAGAATCAGTTTTCGTGTTTTCCTAATTCATAACCTTGTGTATAGAAATACATAGTTTTTTTAAGTTATGGTATTTTCAACAAGAAAAAAATCTTCATCACAAGACACCTAGATGTTTAGGATAAGTGTCAGTTAAAAAATCTCTCTGCATTCAGTTCAATAAGTCCGAACTTACGGATCAATAGGGTAAGGTAAAAAGGAAAGAAAGTTCTCTGCGTTCTACGCTAGGATGATTGATTGGAAGAACTGATCCTGAATTGTTTTGATAGTATGGGACCATGACGCGGTACATTTAATTATCTTATGAGTTTATAACGACGGCTATTTGCATTGTGCTGTAGTTAGTAAGACTGTATAAATTACCATAACTGGTGCCTCGAGTCAACCAAATATGGTTCCTCATGCATACCAGTGTAGATTTCGCTAGTATATTTGCCTGTTCAACGTACAATTGTCTTATACCTGACGACAATGATAACATAGTGGTAGAATGAAAGATTTATTAGGAATCTTGTGTTTTTCTTGTGTTTCAAACAATTTATCCTTGGTCTTAATTTCTTTATAATTTCATTTTTATTTAATTTCCAAGAACAATCACTTTAAGGCATTTGCCTAAATGTTTATGTTCTTCAACTTCTTTTATAAATAGGTTCACCGCTCATTGATAAGTTCGGTTTGAGGTAAACTTGGCTTTCTACTTAATGTCATTCTTTCAATCTTACGAGGATTGGTCGCATACCTATTCGTCGAATTTCTAGTTTTAGAATAGAAAAATCCATTCGACGGATCGGTACTGTGATTTTAGTTGTTGATTGGCTTACATAACGTTGGAACGTTCCAAAAAATGGACTCTCATTCATTTATTTTGATCACTTGAAGTTAGGATGCTGCGATGTTGTATATAATGATTAAATATATAAAGAATTGTAATTGTATTCTACAATTTTGGATTTAGCTATATTTGGGAACAACAGCAAAATTTTGATAAACATTATAAATTCTTGTCAGAATTTGTGTTTAGACTTATGAAGAAGAATGGTACACGCCACTTGTCAATTGTGTTGGTTTTTTTATGTAAATTATAAATCTTGTGATTATCTACATATATCGCTCTATGAATCTGAAACTATGGCCTCCACTATGCACAAAGAAATAAATTAAAGATAGATTGATTGAGTAAATAACATTATCAATATAAAACGTGGAGATCATGCCTCAATAATAGCCAAATGGTATGGGAATATTATTTTAAGAGGTCATGGACCTCATCAAATTAAATGAAGTTAGAAAGTTAGATGTTAATGAAATTTAAGTTAGTGGTAAAAACTTGGAAGTAATGCCAAAGTATAAGTAAAATGATTTGAAAGTGATGCATATGTCATACATGTATTTGAATAGGGACACAAAGGATCAATTTGACATTTAACTTGTACCCTTCATCAAAGTATTAAATTTAGATAAACACTCAGTAATATGTCCGTCGATGAAATAAGACTTTTTCATGTAAGCAATTTACTTCATTTCAAGTGATCAATCGTAATGCGTATAAACAACCCGTACACCCCTTCATTAATTAACTTAGATTCTCCCAAGGTCTCATGCTCGCCAAGATTCGACCGATCGGTACAAAATCACTCAAGCGTTATTCGACGGATAGGTACAGTTCAATTTTGAAAATTCGACGGATTAGGCCAACTTGCCAGTTTCTTACCCATTTTGCATTATGTTCTTTAACGTTATTTATAGTTGAGACAGCCATAAAACGATCATCTATTATAACTTATATGGATGTTTAAATTGGCAGCGACGCTAATGTTACTGTTCCTGCCATCGACCATGTATTTAACGAACAAAAGAGCCTTCGGGGATCGCAAGCTAACAGAGCTAAATCTTGATCTAAAACCACCATCTGCTTTTCCCATAATCTGTTACAACGACTGATAATTTACAGTTTTAGACAATCAATAACCATCTTTTCATGCATGAATGTGACTTTTCCTGATCGGATGTCAACGTCTAATACTAATAACTGACTGAATGCAAATGCTCACTGTAGCATGGCAACAACTGGCAACTGCGGGTACAGTCTAAGTAAACCTAGCCTCAATATTACCTGTTTCACTCCGATATTTGGTCTAGAAAGGTCTAGTACTTGATAAGACGAGTTCTGATTGGTCAATTCGATACGTGGGCTGACGCGACCCTCTAATATACCTTATAAGCAACTTTTCCCTCTCTATGTATAATCACATCATACCTAAATAATGGAAATAGCAGGCCCTCCTTTGTACTGATCATCGCCATTTAATAACTTTCTCATGTGTTCTTTGTTATGGTAAATATTTATCCCTCTGTTGTTTCGTAAAGCGGCACAAATAGGCATTTGTAAGAAATTAATCGCAGTTTTTGCAGGACATAGAATAATTTCAAATATTATGGCAAAATTGGCTGCGTGCATGTCGTGAATTTAAATCTCAAACGTCTGATGGGAATTTTGATCAGACCATGAATCCTAAAATATTAAACACCGAAATAACACGAGACGAGAAGGCTGAAGAAACACAAAGTCGTAAAACAGCCTTCTTAATTTACAATTAAAAGTAATTAGGGGAGGTCAAGTAGCTAACTTAAAAAAACGTTAGATAACATTTGCTGGAACAAACTGAAACTAGCAACGCACATTTAGAACGCATTTTACTTCACATCAAATAAACTATAACAATACTAAAAAATAAAATTATTCAAATGGAAGTTTAAATCACATACTCTTCAGCATGAAAAGAAGGACGTTGCAAATTACTATAAACTAACTAAAATAAACTTTAAACTTCCATAAAGAGCAATGTACTGTATACATTCTAGGTTGGCTTACATTTCATCTCAGTTTGATTTAGAGAAACCTCCAGCCCATGCCATGTCTTCCAGTTCAAACCCTCTCCAAATGCTGTGGCGCCATACAGCCCATTGGGGTTTGCTGCAAGTCATGTATAACAAATCTCTTTTGAATTATGTCGTCCTTTTAAGTGAGACACAAAAATCAATGTCTTTCTGCTTGTATGTATTACGATGACACACTTTCAGTAACTACTTATAAAACTCCAGAAGTGAATTGAATTTGGAGTTGAAAGCGTTGTTTAAACGAAAACATTTAATCCCCGTTTATATACGGGTTACCCCCGGGGGTAAAGGCAATGTTTTGCCCCAGGGGGGGTAAATTTCGTCATGTAAACGCAATTTTTAAGAGGGGTATACTTACCCCCGGGGGCAAAGTGCGAAATATTTACCCCTGGTCTGGAGGTAGGGCAAATCAGATACCCTTTACACTTTACTTTGTATACCCCAGGGGGCAAAACTGAATATCCTTATACAAGTCAATATATGAAAAGAAAATAATGCCCCAAGGTATTGCAATTACATTTCATATAAACGCAATGCAATATTTGACTTTTGCCCCTGGGGGCAAATTTACTCCCGGGGGTATAATACCCCCAGGGGTAAATGTGCGGCATAGTTTAGGACCGTCACTTTCAAACGAATCATTGCATTACCATACCTTAGCTTGTGGCACATTGTACCTGTTTTATTTATATAGATTGTTGCAGAGTTAATGTATACCTGTATACAGATATGTTTGTAGAGTTTTTCTTGTCCTGCCGCAATGTAATGTACACAAATATTTATCAAGATGAATTTCCAAAAGTGATGATATTTTCTAAATAACATTTGGGCTATTGGTTTTACCATACTAAGTCATTTCTCTTCTATATAACGTACACGGATCTTTCAACAATATTACATATAATATATATTTTACATAGACAAATTCTGTACGTATTTCATGTTTAGTTCAATAGATATAGAACAGCTGCGTAACTTAAGTTGGTCCATATGCTTTTGTAAAAATATAAGGTAATTTGGGTTTCGTTTGGACGTTTATTAAATGTATTCACCAGAACAAAAAAGATTAAACAATTGTCTATATGTAAGATTTTGAAGCTTTACTGTGGATTCGTTTCTCGTGCATAATGTAAAATTTTGGCATGACGCCGTCAGAGACAGATCCGCAAGTCATGTTGATTTAGCCTCTGTTCTATTACGCCGAAATTCCTTGGTTCCGGCAGTTGCAGTCACAATACATTAAAATTTCTTTATCAAATGACAAGGCTTTTCGCATGGAAAGGGTGGTTCATGCCTTTTCCTTGTTTCAGTAGCCAAAATGATGATTTAAAACAGCGTCGCTGATTGCACAACTAATTTTGATTGCCTCCAATCAGGCATCTCCCATTCTATCCTACAAAGTCGGCGTATTAGAACAGAGGCTAAATCAACATGACTTGATCTGCCTCTGTGGGGAGAGAATGAACTATGACATGTTCCGCCAGAATTGAAAAACTTTCCTTTTTAGCAATTAACTGCCATCCTCTCTCCTCTGTCATCTCATGTAAAGCACCGTTGAACAGCTGATATAGGATAATTGGTGATATATCCAAATGCATTTTTAAAATTATCAATAAATCAGTTTTCTGTTTGTCTATGTTGCTTTTGTGATCAGTCTCATTCTTTTATCTGTTCCATTGTCAGCCTTTATCCTTGACTTGTTTCTGTACCATCAACAGTCCCCATTTTGGGCTTCTTTTGCTTGTTTTGTTTTTTGATGACTGCTTTTCTTTCCTTTTCCCTAAAGTCCCCTTTACACACACAAAAAGACCATTATGCATTCTCATCAAGGCAATCCTTCAGTTCTGACTCATTGAAGATTTGGCAATCAGACATTGCACTCTGATCTCCCATCACACCATAGGAATTTATAGTTGCCATCAACTCAAGTCAACAAAATCACAGAGAAAAATCCCTTGTAATTAAAGTAAAGGCTACCAGTGTTTGGAGGACATCGGATTGCAATATGCTTTCCATCAGTGGCCCCACATGCATGCGGCATATTACACCTGGTCTTGAAAACGTCTGCAACAGTCTTCAATTCTTGTGGGATCGACTGACATTGGACGACTTCATCCTTATATTCGTCCCTGATTGCTCTGCATACTTCTGGGATGAAGATACTTATCGTAGAGTGTGAAACTCGAAACTGGTGCTGGAAGGTAGGGTAACGAGATACCTGACTGTACCAGCCAATTTCATTCCAGGATCTAAACTTGCTCTCCAATTAGTATTTTGTTTTTAATTTTCTGGGCCAATCCTCTGAAGGAGTTCATCAAACATTCTTGGTTCCATTCGAAGATAATTATAGAAAGACCCTTCATCTTCAAAACGCAGTTCCGACATCAGTCTCGTGAAGTTACCAACAAGAAGTTGTCTCCCTTGTGTCAACCAGGGACGAACCCTCCACTTTCATCAATCTCATTAAAATGATATCTTAATTGCTTCACTACGTTACGCAGATTAAAGATCTCACAAGGCCCCGTAAGTCCAGCCGTCAGGGTAACCTTTGACCGCTTGATGTGAGGAAGATTTCATCCACCAATCAAATCGTACGTCTCTTAAAGGACAATTCAAGAGATTAAACCGTAACTCGGCACAGCCCAAATGATAAAATGATAACTTATGACCTTTCGAATTTCCCAAAAAGCAGTGTTAGGTAATTTGCATAGGTCGTAAATTCATTTGTAATGTTTGACTATTTGACAGAACTAGATTCTTTCTAATTTGCATATGTACATCGAATATGTGTGATATCAAATCAACAAGACTTGATCTAATGTTTTTATGTCAGTTCTGGTCTTCTCATTTGTGTCAGTACATTTATGGATACAAAATACACCGAATTTAATGAACATGAATCGTTTCATATAAGATTTAAAGGGAAACGTTTTATATAACGTAACTGTTCCAAAAATAGCATCTACAGCTTGCTGTTTGAATTTGCCCCGTTTACGGTGATTTCTTCGATAATGATAACATTAAAGTATTTACCTGGACGATTTTGGACCAACAAATTGATAGGAGCGATATAAATCACAGTTTGAGTTATTCATTCGGACATGACAGGAAATATTTGTTGTCGACATTTAGAAATAGTCGGAAATGTTCGTTTTTCGAGTTTTGAAGATTAGATATGAATACCCGTCTTCAGCAACCCGAGTTACGGGGCAAAGTCGCTGATTGGCTGAGTCAAAGGATACTCTGACGGCTGTTATAACTGAGCCTGGTAAGATCTACATGCGTAGCGTAGTGTAGCAAATAGATCGTATTTTAATAAGATTGCCACTTTCATCTTTTTCTTTGGCGACGCCTTATTCTTCTGTGTACAGCAATGGCCATGTTGTTTAGCATCACATCATGTTGTCCTTGTATTAAAGCTGCCAGGACTAATTAATTGTTCATCTTCGGCTCTCAGAGAGAACCTGACATACCTGCACACCAACGCAACTTAGAAACCCCATAGTTCTGGGGTCGCTGAAACGTTGTTCAGAAGTCGTCAAGGGGGCAGAATGATTGTTCAATGGTCGTCAAGGAGGCAGCGCGGTTGTTCAGTGGTCGTCGAGAAGGCAGAAGGGTTGCTGATCGGTAGTTGTACTGGCTTTATACTCGTCACTGGTGGCACATAGGAGGCACAGTGGTCGCATTCGGATCGTCTTTTCTCGATGGACGCCCCGTGAAGGCAGAAAAGACGCTCCATGAACGTGCAGGATGCTCAAGGGTCGTTATGAACAGTCTCGTATTTATATTTTAGGCTGTTCAAAGGACGCAGTGAGATCGTGTGAGCAGTTACACTTAAAAAGAATTCCTCTTATGCCGCCGACCATTGAGCGTCCTATCGCAATTTTAGGTAGCTGAAGGGTCGTACATATGACTTTTCTCTGTGTAAGTGACCTTAAGCTTCTCTCTTCTGTTTCACATCTTTTTAAAGAATTCTTTTGATAAGAGCCTTTGATTCAGTAGTCCTTAATAAGATAGCCCACTTTCGCAAACATGCCTCAGATTCTTATCAATCTTATTAAAATACGATATATTTGCTACACTACGCTACGTAACGTAGTGAAGCAATTAAGATATCATTTTAATGAGATTGAGATTCTTATGTTGTTCATCTTAAATTCCTGAATATCCGTCAATGTCTCTTTCTGTCAAAACTTTTCTCCAGATGACAAATTAAACCAGGACATTTCAAAATCCTTGAATTTCATTGGTATATGTTCATGGTTAAACCTACGTTCGAACACGATTTTTACAACGGGCGATTCACCGCGTTTTGATACACACTGCCATAGAAACGACCTTTATGATAAGAATCGGCATGCATACAGTTATGATTCAAATGGCGAGTTGCTTCCTCTCCTCTTAATACTTTCTATTAAAAAGTCTTTCATCATAGTACTACCCGCACTGTAATATAAATAGAGTTTAATTCGAATCAAAGCATGCGGAAATAGTGTCATTTTAAGCGACATACTAATTCTAGATCAATAGGCTACTGCAACCCTTATTAGGGGCCACAGGGTCACCAAAGATACAATTTCTATTCCTCACTAGTCAAGGAGTCTATACATAAGATTCCAGCTTTCTAAAACTTTAAGTTACTGGAGAAAAAGAAAAGAAAATAGGGCGAGGCCCCTGTGGACCTCATTAGGGGTCACTGTCACCAACGTTACAAATTATAATCCCCACTAGTCACGGCGTCTATATACAAGCTTTTAGCTGTACACACCTTTAATTCTCGAGGAGAAGTTGAAAATACGTTTTAGGGCGTGGCCCCTTCGGCCCTTATTAGGGTCACCAAAGTTACAATTAATAATCCTCACTACTCAAAGAGTCTATACACAAGATTTCAGCTTTCTAAGCGTTTTGGTCCTGGAAAAGAGGTCAAAAAGAAACTTTTAGGGCGTGGCCCTATGGCCCTTACTAGGGGTCACAGGATCAGCAAAGTTACAATTTATAATCCTCACTAGTCTGTACACAAAGTTTCAGCTTTCTAAGTCTTTTAGTTATGGAGAAGAAGTCGAAAATGCGCAATGTTTACGGACGGACGGACGCCGGACTCCATGCCATGCCATAAGCCCATCGGGATTCTCAGGCCAGATGAGCTAAAATACAATAAGTTTATCTCCAAAAGACCAATCAAAAGTTTATATATATATACATATTCATCAAACTTGGCCTCGCTGTTTTCGGCTGCAAGACGAATAATGGCACACACAACCTGCACAATACACATTAGTGATTGTTTTTCTAAAATATATACATACGGAAATAAGTTAAGCACTCCCTAAATTCAAAACTAAAAAATGATGCTATGGCAAAGTTACGGTACCGTCAATAAATGTATGACTCTTTAATATGAAAATGTTGATTTTGCAATAATTTCTTCAAAATAAAATCGTCCATGTAGACATTATATGAAATTACGATTGAATTTGTAATGGTACTGAAATATCACCCAAAATAAGTATGGCTGTAGTGCCAAAACTAGGCCCTAGACAATGGGTTTCAGATATCAAAAATAACATTTGTGTTACCTTCTTGACTTCCACACATCAAATCATCTCTTATCTTACAAAATAAGGAAGTAACTGGCCGTTGAAATGACATCCCTTTTTTCAACAGTTATTGTCAATTATTGACGAAAAAACGAAAAAGAAGAAGAATTTTGACGAAATGACTGTAAATATACGATTTTGGAATAATGTTTGGATTCTTTTGAGTTCAATCTGTTAATCAAACACTTCTCATTGAATTCTAGGGTTAATTACAGTTGACACTGACCAGCTTTTTTTATTAAACCATTTTCCTTGAATTTTGGTTTTTGGAGAATTTGCGACTTTTGAAAGTCATTAGAGGTCTAAATAGTGACTAATGACTAAAATTTTGATCCTAAAGTTTGACCTAAGGGCTTGAAAGAATTGAATTACACACATTACAACTACCAATACCAACTTTCTTTTCCCAGAATAATGCAACTTGTTTTTGACATAAAACTACGACAATTTGAAGAATGCAATTATCAATAAGATGCAAAACGTTATCAGGAAGAAACGATATCTTCCCTGAACTGCTAAAGTATGGTTCTATCATACCATACAATTTATTTCTACAACCACATCGCCTTCTTTCATATAAGGCAACTTTTGCAGCTGAAAAATTGTGGGGGTGCTTAACTTTTTTCCGTATGTATATATCTCATGACACCGTTATGTTTGCCAGCCATGACATTTGAATGATCACGTCCGAAAAAAATTACATTCTAACAAGGAACAGATGTCTCCTCTACAACAGCGTCAGTCACCAAGTGGCCTTCAACAAAACAATAATGCATTGTATTATGCAGTGAGTTTATTCCCATAGCCCGATGAAATCGATGAGTCCAAAATTATTTTCGTATATATACAATTATTTGTTTACAGTGTCCTGACATTTGTATCGAATAAAAATTCGTGAACAAAATTCATCAGGGTAAACTTATCACGCATTCCTATACGAGAAATAGCTTGGTTATCAAAACATTTCAAGTTTGTTCATCGTGCGTTTACACCAAAATAATATAACGATATGCAGCTAACGCGAACAATTATGTGCTTAACATTATAACATGTTGAATAACATAGGCCTAATAATAGGAATAAATATATATGTATTATGCTCGCACAATACAAATTCTATTCCTATTATGTGATAGTAATGATACGGAAACAAACGAGGTTAATAATCTCTATATATGTTTAAAACGAAAATACAAATACAGAAATTGACATAAAAAAGCATGGGTCCTCGGTAGCACAAGTGGTGAGGGCGCTGCTGGCCAACTTAGATGTTCAGGGTTCGAATCCCACTTTTGTTGTTCATAAATCCTACTATTCTTGTTTGATAAAGAATTAAAATCTTACAAACTTTATTGTTGACATTCGTTTATCATTTCATAACGGACCAAGGTGGTTGAGAGATAACCAAACAACCCAGATATGATATAACATTCGATTAACACACAGCCCTTAAATTCGCATGGGGTGACAAGTAAAGGTAGGTAATTGTGAGTTAAAATCTATTTGAAAAAGAAGACATAACCGCCCAAGGGTTACAAATCAGTAAATCAACCAGTGGTCCTGACATTAACTTGGCCTCATTTTCATTTCGGTTTGCTTCAGGGACACCTCGTGGCCATGCCAAGTGTACCAGGAGACACTTTGGGAGTATACCGAGGATCCATAGTCGCCATTGAGGTTCGAGCTGTGACAGTTGTCGTACCACCAGCCCGCTTTACTCTCTTGTGCACAGTGTGTGGACATCACATCGTTGTCCTGGTCCTTGGTGGAGAAGAGGTCATTATTGTGTCGAGTTAGAGAGTCACCTGCGTAAAGATGGAAATGGTCAATGTAATAATCCGTAAAAACATGACAATTGTGGCTAATGTGAATTTATAATTTTTATTTTAAGTTAATATTTTATGCTTAACAGGAGAATACTTGAGAAGAGATCTATCGACTTTGTCGATAATCTTTTCATACATGTATTTTAAATATCATGTGAGAGTTGCCTATAACAGTCAACTAACGAGGTATCATGGATACTTCATTTTATCAAACTCAAAAGATACAACTTTTCTGCCATCTGTCAAATAGATAATCAGTTCTGTAAATTTATGCTCCCCGGAAGTTAACCACACCCTGTCTTGATCGTTATGACCGACAGTGTATTTAATCAGGGAAGTATAACAGTTATAACATCGCAGATTTAATTTATCACAATAACCACCTACCCCTGTCTCCAGTGTATTTAACATATCACAATAACCACCTACCTCTGTCTCCAGTGTATTTAACTTATCACAATAACCACCTACCCTGTCTCCAGTGTATTTAACATATCACATAAACCACCTACCCCTGTCTCCAGTGTATTTAACTTATCAAAATAACCACCTACTCCTGTCTCCAGTGTATTTAACATATCACAATAACCACCTACCCCTGTCTCCAGTGTATTTAACATATCACAATAACCACCTACCTCTGTCTCCAGTGTATTTAACTTATCACAATAACCACCTACCCCTGTCTCCAGTGTATTTAACATATCACAATAACCACCTACCCCTGTCTCCAGTGTATCTAACATATCACAATAACCCTCTACCCCTGTCTCCAATGTATTTAACATATCACAATAACCACCTACCTCTGTCTCCAGTGTATTTAACTTATCACAATAACCACCTACCCCTGTCTCCAGTGTATTTAACATATCACATAAACCACCTACCTCTGTCTCCAGTGTATTTAACTTATCACAATAACCACCTACCCCTGTCTCCAGTGTATTTAACATATCACATAAACCACCTACCCCTGTCTCCAGTGTATTTAACTTATCAAAATAACCACCTACCCCTGTCTCCAGTGTATTTAACATATCACAATAACCACCTACCCCTGTCTCCAGTGTATTTAACATATCACAATAACCACCTACCTCTGTCTCCAGTGTATTTAACTTATCACAATAACCACCTACCCCTGTCTACAGTGTATTTAACATATCACATAAACCACCTACCCCTGTCTCCAGTGTATTTAACATATCACAATAACCACCTACCCCTGTCTCCAGTGTATTTAACATATCACAATAACCACCTACCTCTGTCTCCAGTGTATTTAACTTATCACAATAACCACCTACCCCTGTCTCCAGTGTATTTAACATATCACATAAACCACCTACCTCTGTCTCCAGTGTATTTAACTTATCACAATAACCACCTACCCTGTCTCCAGTGTATTTAACATATCACATAAACCACCTACCCCTGTCTCCAGTGTATTTAACTTATCAAAATAACCACCTACTCCTGTCTCCAGTGTATTTAACATATCACAATAACCACCTACCCCTGTCTCCAGTGTATTTAACATATCACAATAACCACCTACCTCTGTCTCCAGTGTATTTAACTTATCACAATAACCACCTACCCCTGTCTCCAGTGCATTTAACATATCACATAAACCACCTACCCCTGTCTCCAGTGTATTTAACTTATCACAATAACCATCTACCCCTGTCTCCAGTGTATTTAACATATCACAATAACCACCTACCCCTGTCTCCAGTGTATTTAACATATCACATAAACCACCTACCCCTGTCTCCAGTGTATTTTACTTATCACAATAACCACCAACCCCTGTCTCCAGTGTATTTAACTTATCACAATAACCACCTACCCCTGTCTCCAGTGTATTTAACATATCACAATAACCACCTAGCTCTGGAACCAGTGTATTTAACATATAAAAAAACCACCTACCCCTGTCTCCAGTGTATTTAACATATCACAATAACCATCTACCTCTGTCTCCAGTGTAATTAACATATCACAATAACCATCTACCTCTGTCTCCAGTGTAATTAACATATCACAATAACCACCTACCTCTGTTTCCAGTGTATTTAACATATCACAATAACCACCTACCTCTGTCTCCAGTGTAATTTACATATCACAATAACCACCTACCCCCGTAACCAGTGTATTTAACATATCACAATAACCACCTACCTCTGTCTCCAGTGAAGACGTTGATGTGCAGCCTGTACTTGTCAGTCTCACCGTCGATGGAGAAGTCCGTATACTCTGCATATCCTGCTTCATCTGCCTGGTCTGCCATGTCGATTCTCAGCACTGAACTCCTTGCTTTGGATAATCGATGGATGTTGTCATTCCCTTTAACATAATGGATAAAAATATCAGATGTTAGATCCCCTTCATTATTTCTTTGCTCAAACATCTATCATCATATAGCTTATGTCAACATAGAATTCACTCTATAATCGTTTGATAGACATATCAAATTTCTTTTTGCATGATATTCAAAATGACTGTCTAGTTTATGGGAGACGAAAAAACAATCGACTGAAGTTGGTTCAGTAAGACATCTTGATAATCATGTCGTATGTGATGTCATCGTGGATAATCCCAAATTTCAAAAGAGCAGTATTACTTTCTGTTCCATCTGGACTAAAGTTTAAACTATTCCTTTGTCGTGATTGAAAAAACTATATTTGAGGAAAAATTGGCTTATGCACGCCTTCTATCAGAAACAATTCTCACCAAGCCAGAATTCACCATCAGGATTACCAAATCCATTCTTGTACTCAGACCAGTTCAGGTAAAAATCAACAGAACCATCCTTACGTCTTTGGAACACCTGAACAAAGTTCGAAAAACATGTTTATTCCTTAGGCATAAAATAGATATAAATCAACACGATAAAGATTTGCATGAGTAATATGCATGATAAACTCTGAAGAAACTTGTCACATTTTAAGAAATAAAACTATACATGATAATAAATAATTCGCATGTTTGGTAGAGAATGATGTTCATTACATCAAATTATTCAGTCTTCGCTGGTTTATCTACAAGATGTCAAAACCCGAATTCTCTCCCCACAGAGGCAGATCAAGTCATGTGGATTTAGCCTCTGTTCTATTACGCCGAAATCCCTGGGTTCCGGCAGTTTCCCCTGGCGAAAAAAACTTTCATCACAATACATTTAAATTTCTTTATCAAATGACAAGGCTTTTCGCATGGAAAGGGTGGTTCATATCACAATGCCTTTGCCTTGTTTCAGTAGCCAAAATGATGATTTAAAAACAGCGTCGCTGATTGCACAACTAATTTTGATTGCCTCCAATCAGGCATCTCCGATTCGATCCTACAAACTCGGCGTAATATAACAGAGGCTAAATCAACATGACTTGATCTGCCTCTGTGGGGAGAGAATGCAAAACCCGTGGTACTATCACATTATATTCAAAAACAATAATTGATATAAGTCAGGCTATATAATTGTTTATGGACATTTACAAGAACCTTTACCAAAAACTAGTACCGTAATATGAAATTGGCAATAAGTTTCTTCAGATTTCATTGTGTAGAATTTAAATATTAGACTCGAATGCAGCGAGGTCGCATTTCCAAATAGTATGACGATATAGCGTTTATCAGTCAGATTGCATATTTGTAAAGAGAGAAGATATTTTTTACATTTATTCACTTTAAATATTCAAGATCCTATGATAATTTGTTCTTCTGAACTCATACCGTCCATCCACCGCCGTCAGTGGTCATGTCGCAATAGACCCTGATTGGTCCCTTGCCATCTAGAGGGTTAATAATGTACACACCGTCCTCTGATTCTCCGTCATTGCTCAGAATTTCAGCACAGTCCCGTTTGTCTAGAAATATAAGAAATACAGACAAGCTGAACAATGTGCACTTATATATGTAGATAACAATAAGTTACGGTGACAAATAACAAATCGTTTATATTTTCAGTGAACAAACCGAATATTTTCTACAATCGAATACGTACAATGTTAATTCGTAAATACACTCAGGAGTTGAATAAACGATACTAACTTTCCAAGAAAATTAATATAAAATACTTTTTTCAGAGAAATGCGACTTTGAAAAGCTGCCATACATGTAGTCACATGTACTCACAAAACCAAGTATCATACTTGTACGATACTTGTATCTATAAGCTTGTCTCAATTCAATTGAGTCTTCGAATGATATACCGTTCCAAAAAAGAAACGCATATGTTATTTATTAAAGAATTTCTTACTTCACCTTAAAAACCACAAATGTCATAAACTTTCAATGGTATCGAAGCGAAAATCTACATGTTTATAAACAAGGAGTAAGCCAAGAGGAGAACACTAGTTTTAGGTATGTTTCCGTATTCTGTTAACCACAAGATGGCGTCGAAGTCAGTGTTATGAATTCCTGCCATTTTCAAGAATTCTTGCTTGAAATCCCTTTGAAAATGAAGGGATAAATTGATTTATCCCCTTTTTATGCAATTCTTTCCTAACCTTTCTGCAATGCAATGGCCAGTCGTTGGTGTATCTCGGGCGTAATATGACGTTGACGTACACGTTTATTCAATTCATACCGTTGGCTTGAAATGTAGTGTTTGAGAAGTCATCAACAACTTCTTTACATTAAAAGAGAAGGTTAAAGGGGCAGTAGCACGTTTTTTGATAATTTTATATTTTGAATTTCTCACTGATAATTGTAAGTGAATGCTAAATGTATTATTTTGACAGTGTCAAAAATCTCATAACACAAGCCAATCATCCATAGTAAGAGGACAAATTATAAAGATTCACATAAAATCCATTGGCGGCCATTTTTGTGTGAACACCTTTAATTCATTTTTTGTAAGAAAAGGAATCGCATGGCTAAACTTTACGTTATGTATCTGAATTATTACTGCTTCATTTGGTTTAAGGACATTGTCTTTCACTTGGAACCATTAATTTTCATTTTCCTGACATCACCTTATATTCCCCCTAAAAACGTGCTACTGCCCCTTTAAAGTGCCATCTACTTTTCTGCAAGTCAATTCAAGTTATCATACTCGATACACTCCCTTTGTCGGTAAATAATCTGCTGATTCTGAATCAGAAACCACTAGCAGATCGTAGATATATATCTAAATTGACTACTTTATATAAAATGAAAAACAATCTAGCACCTCAATATCTTATTGACCTCCTACCAAAAACATCCAGTTCAAATGACTACAATCTCAGAGAAAAATCATCAGTGCGAACCTTAAAGTGTAGAACGGCGACTTATGCCAGGTCTTTTTTGCCTGACACAATACAACTATGGAATTCATTAAATCCAAACATAAAATATATCGAGACATTATCCGGTTTCAAAAATAAGCTTTGCGGATCTAGAAATACAAATGTTAATTTCGATCTTAATTACGGTTCAAGAATTTGTCAAATTATCTATTCCCGCCTCAGGCTCCGTTATAGTGATTTGAATGCGGACAAGTTTAAAAGACATATTGCTCATGCGGTCATTATTTTTTCACATGCCACAAATACACAGAATTAAGACAGAATTCATTCTTCTATTTGAAAGGATTTAGTATTAATACAGTACTTAGGGGATGTACATCGCTTTCAAACGACTATCTTAAGTCTATTCATTAATTTAACATAAAATCTAATCGATTTGAAAACTCATAAGCACTTGAATATGTAATGACTGCCACGCAAATAACATCATATTCATGCAAAACCAGTATCTGCGAAGCTAAGTTGTGAATCTGACATGTGTCACTAATTACTATTAATGCTGAGGAATATATGGATGACAACTTCTTTGTTCATTGTATGCGACGTTTCGACACAGATTCTTGTGTCGTTCTCAAGCAGAGGAAGAGTAATGAGCTAGGGGCATATATATAAGTAAATAATACAATGCACAGTGACAACAACTTAATGAAGAGAGTAAATGTAATTAAACAGGGATGAGTGGTAGGAAACCAGTAATGTACAATGCAGTGCGTTACATTTAATTGATAGAGGCCAGTGTTGTACATGAGTGATTACAGTTAATTAATTGATAGAGGCCAGTGATGTACATGAGTGATTACAGTTAATTAATTAAGGAGAAGATCATAGGCTGAGGGGATGAAGTAACCTTGATCGCGGTTAATTGATGGCTGAATCTTTTTGATTTCCAAAGCTTCTCTTAATTTTCGGAGTCGGTAATCCGGTTGATTGGTAACAAGGCATTTGGTTTCTGACCATTGTATTTGGTGATTGGGGTTGGCTTTGATGTGGTCGGATATAGCTGATTTGCTGTCCAAGTTGTTTACTGATGTTTGATGTTCCTTTAGTCTTGTGTTGATAGGCCTGGATGTCTCACCTACGTAGTTATGTCCACAGTCGCAGTTTATTTTGTAAACAACTCCTTTTGGGTTGTTGTTGGAAGCTGATTGCTTTTTGCCATTGGCATGAAGTAGGTTCTGTAGGTTTTGAGATGATGAAAAGATGGTGTCGATGCCGGCCTGTTGTTTGAGTAGTCTGCTGATATGGTGAGATGGCTTTCCTATGTAGGGGATGACGATTTTCATGGGGGCTGATTCAGGTCGAGGAGATCGGTTGGGTGGTGGGTTTAATGCTGCAGTCATGGATTTTTTCACAAGATCCTTTGGGTATTGATTTTGTTTGGTGAAGACATGTTGGAGGTGATGGAGTTCGTCTTGTAGTTTTTCGGATGAGGAGGATATGTTTTTGGCTCTTCTTGTCAAGGTGGTGATGATTCCAGATTTCACTTTTGGTGGGTGATTAGAGAGATAATTCACATATTGATCCGTATGACTGCAGCATTAAACCCACCACCCAACCGATCTCCTCGACCTGAATCAGCCCCCATGAAAATCGTCATCCCCTACATAGGAAAGCCATCTCACCATATCAGCAGACTACTCAAACAACAGGCCGGCATCGACACCATCTTTTCATCATCTCAAAACCTACAGAACCTACTTTTTTTTTTTTTTCAAATCTTTTTTTATTCATTTCAAAGTATACAAAGTCATCCTCAGTGGCAGAGAGCAGGATTGACAAGGATTGGAAATCAATGAATGGCATGAGTACAGGCAATTTGTAACAGTTGGATATTCTTTAGTGGAAATGGAACACTATATGTTTTCTAAGTATGTTATCACTTTGTTGGGCCATTTCTTCTGAAACTTCACAATTCTATTATTTTTTCTGGCTAAGTACTTTTCAACAAATAAGATATTTTGAATATCTTTCAAAAATCTATTAATATATAAACTTCTGTTATTAATACTTGAAGTAAATATAAATCTTTTGCCCGCAAGTATGATATTATTGACAAGATCATAACCAGAGTCAATTCCTAAGAGAATTGTGAAGTCAGAAAGAACACAGTCAATATCTAGAATGTTGTTAATAATAACTCTTAATTCATTCCAGAATTTTTGTACACAATTACAAGAAATAAAAACATGGACAATATCTTCTGGTTCTGATTTACAGAATGTACATATGTTTCTGTCAATTAACTTCATTTTCAGCAACTCTTTTTTAGTAAACACTATGTTATGGATAAACCTAAACTGGAAATCTAGAAGCTTGGCATCATTTGTACATTTTCTGTAATTTGTGAAAATAAAGTCCCAGGGTAAATTAACATTTACCACATTTTCCCACTTGTTACAAACATCGGGAAAGCTGTCAGATTTTGTTAATTTATCATAAAATATTCTACAACCTTTTGTTGGTATAATGAGAGAATATATAGCTTCATTAATTACAAGGTTTTGATTCAAATAAGCATAATTTCCAATAGTATCCCTCCAAGCAACTGGAATATTTTTAATGACTCTATCGTAGTCCAGGAATGTCCCTTTCACCGGATATCTGGCTTTAAAATCATCAAAAGGAAGTAATCCGTTAACATCACAAAGATCTTGTATCCTTCTAATTCCATTGTTGAACCAGCTTTTGATGAAAAATAATGAATCGCAGAATTGATGATTAAGCCAAAGTGGTTCAGCAAGAATTTTAGAAACTTCATTCCTTTCAGTATTAAAAAGGCTTCTATATTTCTTCCATGATAAAAGAGCATCTTTCCAGTAAGGGTTGTCAACTGTACAAAAGTGATTAAGATTTGACCCGACGAGGGCAAGTTGATTTATGGGAACATTACATGGATTGCCGATATTGTCATTTCTGAAATATCTTTTAATAGTAGCTATTTTCAGAGCATCGATAAAATGTAGTATGTCGATCATTCTGTAGCCTCCCTCCCTATAATCTTTCTTCATGTGTATCCTCTTTATCTTGTCAGGTTTATCATTCCATATGAATTTAAAGAAAATTCGTTCAATATTATCAATAAAACTTTGTGGTGGGTTAGGAAGGGAAGTGAAAATGTGTACTAATGTAGAAACTGCCAAACTTTTTATAACAGTAATTTTCCCAGTGACTGTCAAATTCCTTTTACTCCAATTACCCAAAATATTTTTTATGATTTGCATCCTTTTCCTTGTGTTAATCACCCATAAATCGTTCAAATCCACATTCAAGACAATACCTAGAACTTCAAAATTGCCTGTATGCCAGTCTAGGCCATATTCCCTGCAGATTATCTCTTTGCTATTTGCCATTGCTCCAATCCACAGGGCTTTAGTCTTTTCAATGTTTATTTTAAGTCCTGACATTCCATAAAAAATAGTAAGAGTATCCATAGCAACTTGAAGACTAGTTACAGAACCATCTAAGAAAAGCTGGGTGTCATCGGCATATTGACCTAGTTTATATTCTTTACCATTCAAAACAATACCCTTGATACTTACATTATTACGAATCATGATACCCAAAATCTCAGCTACCAACAGAAAGAGATACGGCGAAATCGGGTCGCCTTGCCTACATCCTCTACTGTTATGAAAGAATTCAGATAGGTGCCCATTTTGAATAATACAGGATGTGGCATTTTTTGTAAGAATTGAGACCCATTTCAGCATATATGGGCCGAATCCAAATTTTTGTAACACCAATTTAATAAATGGTTTTGAAACAGTGTCAAATGCTTTTTCGAAGTCAATTAATAATAAAAGCCCATCTTTGTTTTGCTTTCTGGATTCAAAAAGGATGTCATACAATAGTCTTATATTCTCACTTATACATCTCCCAGGAATGAAACCAGTTTGATTTCCATGTATCAAATGATCAAGTGTACCTTTCAATCTATTGGTAATACATGTACTTATAATTTTATAAACAGAATTAAGCAAAGAAATAGGGCGCCAGTTTTTTAAGTATTTCCTATCCTTTCCTTGTTTAGGAATGCAAGTGATTACTCCCCTGTTCATAGTAAGTGTCAAGTGATCATTTTCAAAACATTGATTTATGTAACGTAAAATCCAATTTCCCAGGTCTAACCAGAAGAATTTAAAAAATTCAATAGAGTACCCATCAATACCCGGACTCTTATTATTTTTCATTGACTTAACTGCTTTAAGAATTTCACTCTTGGTAATGGGATTCTCTAGTTCATTCTTCAAAGAATTAGGAAGGGAAGGGGTGTCCAGGTCAGATAAGAACTCAGTACTTTTTTCAATATCAATATCAACACATTCAGAGTACAGATCTTGGTAAAAAGCTTTTTGTTTATCTAATATATATTTTCCATCAGTAATGATTTCGCCAGAGTCTGACATAAGACTGGTAATTGATTTATTCACAAAGTTTCTATTCTCAAGATTGCAAAAATATTTAGATGGTTTTTCCCCCGCCTCGTACCATTGAATTTTATTTCTAATCTGTATTCCCTTAATTTCCTCTTCTTTAATCTTCTCAAATTCAAGCTTATGTTTTGATAGATCTGCAAGGAGGGTTTCATCAATATTTTGTAGATTCCGACGTATCGTGTCCTCAAGATCATTTATTTTAGATTCTAAATCTTCACTTTTTTTGACGTTTTTCTTTTTCAAATATGAGCTGTAAGAAATAGATTTACCCCGAATATTCATCAGAAGAGTTTCAAGAAATAGACAATCATCTATACTTAATTCCAGATCATAATCATCCACATTTTCCCAATCAACAGATTCAGGATTAGTTACATATTGTCTTTTTGCCGAATCTATTTCATTTTTGACAATTTTAACATATTCTTTGTCTCGTAGAAGAGATGTATTGAATTTCCAATAACCCTTACCCCTAGATTTACCATCAGGAGAAATAGTCAGAGTAATGGCCGAGTGATCAGATTTATAACCTGGGAGAATTGCAGTATCTACAGTTACATTGGAAATATCTTGTGAGACCAAAAAGAAGTCAAGTCTGGCTTGCTGTCTTGGGTTCTTTTTCCACCAAGTATAAGTTTTTGTGTCAATATTAAGGTCACGCCAGATGTCAACAAGATTAAATTCATCTATCTTCTCCATGATTATTTTTCGGGCGTTTGGATTATTAACATGCTTGTAATTTTCAAGATCAATGGATGGATTCAAAACTAAATTCCAGTCCCCACAGAGCACCAGTGAATCATTTTCAAACTTTTTAATTTCTTCAAAAAGGATATTATAGAATTTTGGATCATCCTTGTTTGGACCGTAAACATTCGTTAAGGTCAGCCTTGTGCCATCAACAGTTGCATCTACAGTAATATAATTACCATTGACATCTTTCTTGTATTGATGTAAATCAATTTCAACATCATTATTAAATAAAATGGCTACACCTCTCGAATTTGAACTGAAAGGGGCTATGATACTTTTAATTCCCCACTCATTTCTCATTAAGTTTTCATCCTTTTCAGATATATGGATGTCCTGTAAACATATAATTGAGGCTTTGCGTTTCCTCCAAATATTCATTATTTCACGTCTCTTTTGTTTCTCAGCTAAACCCCTGCAGTTAGCCGAAACAATTTTAATTTTATTAGCCATTGTCTATCAAGATAGGCAATTTAATTGTCAAATGGATTGGCAAAAGTAAGAAAGGATTTTTTGTATAGCTACTGAAATGATTTTGTCTTTTTTCATAACATAAAAAATAAAATAAAAAAGCAAAGAGAGTAAAACATAACATCATGGCCATAGTCTTTGGCCGCAATCCACCCCCAGTTATACAAAATAGCACCAATACATATTATATTGATAGTTTCCATTATATATTCTTAGATCATATTATATGAAAACAAGAATTGAGCTATATAAGGTAAATCTCTATGGCTATATGAAAATAAATGGAAAGTTTTTGTCGTAAGTTTTGTAGGCAGTGTTAAAGTATATAATCATAGGAAACTCCCTGCATCCTCTGTTTATGTCATTAATAAACAAATAAATCTCAAAAGAAATCTATTCGATCTTTTTCTATTTCTATGACAACAAATAAAGGCCGGTAAATACGAAAAGAAAGGAGAAAAAAATTGAAAAACAGTTTAAAAATCCTTATGTGTATGACAATTCAGGCTACTGAGAGTAAACTCTGTACGATCAATATTGTACCACAGCAATTTCAATGAATGGTGATATATCATAAGCGACACACGATGTTTATATAACAAAAAATGTGTAGAACCTTCATTTCGGTACAACTAATAATATCTGTTGATAAGGTAATACATTTGTCAAACGTTGATATTGTAATAAACTATAATCTCACAGTAAAGAAATCAAGGCAGAAACACCTTCACCTTCAAACAACACATCCCAGTCATGTACCGGTAAATAAATCCACGGTAAATAAATCCACGTGCTCATAGTTTTTGGTCACAGTTCGTTCATGTTAGAAACGTCCTTCACCTTATAAGATGAACTTCCGGGTCAAACTGAATGTAAATAGAACCACGTGCGCTGGGTATCGGGCTAGATTACATTACACATATAGACAATAAAATGAAATAAATTCCCAAGAATCAAGCATAAATGTGACATATGAAAGTTTTTAGTTTCACACTGATCCGAGGAACAGTTCGTAGTTACATATGTAGTAACTTATAACAAAATAAACAAATTAAATAGCTTGTACTTGCGTGTTTACAAATATTATTGTCCAAGAATCCTGTCAACACTCAAAAGAGAACCACATACTCCAGTAAGTTCAGAATCTAGGTGTGTCTTCTAAGTTGATCGCTTGCCAATTCGAAGTGGAGTTCTTTCTGTATTCCAGAATGACCTCAATACCCCTCTCGTAAATCCTCGTTTGCACATTATATTCCTGTCGAAGGGTGTACGCTCTAGCTGCGAGTTTCCCTCTGTACTTTTTCAGTGGTACCGGCAAATCCGTACGGATAGAGAACTTGTTCTGTCTCAATATTGAAGATTTGGTGAAACTTGCACGCCATACCTGTTGTTTGTCCTCCATGCGAACGAACTTGATAACGATAGGCTTTGGGGAGTTTTTAGTACGCTCATTTGTACTGTGTCTTGGCAAACGGTGAATGGCTACCACTGTCATATCCCGGTTGACTCCAATGTCAGCAAAAAGTTTACGGCAGGCTGTCTCAGGGTCTTCCGTGTCAGGGATACCGTAGACGAGTAAATTCTGTTTTCTTGAATACATTTCTTGAGTCAACAGTTTATCCTCCATTTCCTTGCGGAATTTTGAAAATTCTTGGCGCACATTTTCAATTTCTTCTTTATTTTCAGCAATATTTTCAGAGTTAAGGTCGACGTTCTTTATGAGATTTTCCGTCACATCCCTTATTTTCAAGATTTCAATGTTTATTGTGTCAATTTTCTGCGACAACTCTAAAGTTTGAGCTTTCAGCGCTTTGTCGATGTAAGTTTTCATGTCCGTCTCGTCCACGTTTTCTTGGCCGACATCTTCTTCAGCGTTTCTCTCGTTTTCTTTATTTTTTTCAAGATAAGTGTCCATTCTTTCTGAAGGATGGGCTTGTTTATTATCGTTTTTACCTAACCGTGTGGTTCTTCGGCTATTCGACATAGTTTTCAATCAAGATTGGGGTGGATTGTCAGAGCACTACAATTTAGCGACCTGTCGCCATGTACTCTCGAACCTACTTCATGTCAATGGCAAAAAGCAATCAGCTTCCAACAACAACCCAAAAGGAGTTGTTTACAAAATAAACTGCGACTGTGGACATAACTACGTAGGTGAGACATCCAGGCCTATCAACACAAGACTAAAGGAACATCAAACATCAGTAAACAACTTGGACAGCAAATCAGCTATATCCGACCACATCAAAGCCAACCCCAATCACCAAATACAATGGTCAGAAACCAAATGCCTTGTTACCAATCAACCGGATTACCGACTCCGAAAATTAAGAGAAGCTTTGGAAATCAAAAAGATTCAGCCATCAATTAACCGCGATCAAGGTTACTTCATCCCCTCAGCCTATGATCTTCTCCTTAATTAATTAACTGTAATCACTCATGTACATCACTGGCCTCTATCAATTAATTAACTGTAATCACTCATGTACAACACTGGCCTCTATCAATTAAATGTAACGCACTGCATTGTACATTACTGGTTTCCTACCACTCATCCCTGTTTAATTACATTTACTCTCTTCATTAAGTTGTTGTCACTGTGCATTGTATTATTTACTTATATATATGCCCCTAGCTCATTACTCTTCCTCTGCTTGAGAACGACACAAGAATCTGTGTCGAAACGTCGCATACAATGAACAAAGAAGTTGTCATCCATATATTCCTCAGCATTATTGTCATCCCAACTTCTAAAATGCCTCTCAAAGAAGTTAATTACTATTAGTTATATATTTATATATGTGTAACTGTATCGGAGCGGCCTTGATATAAGCTCTTCGGAGCTTGTTGGCCAATCCATTCATGTATATGTACGTATCATGAATAAAATATGTTTAAATCAATAATCTGCTGCAAGCTACGTTCAGGACGTTATATAAATTGTGATTTGCTTCTCAAATTCATCAGAACCACCAATTAACCACATTTTTGTGTGCTAAATATTTTATCCCACACCATCACACTGTCTCAACCGAATCTGTTGACTTGTGGCATAAACTATGGACAACATTTACCTTTTTCCAACTGTAAACAATCCAAAGTCACATTATTTTCTAATGTTATTCTAAAGAAATTCGTTTACAGTAAACCAAACACAGGAACCCGATATCGTAAATAAAATGTAGGTAAAACGTGGGTAAGAAAGATCAGTCCCCTATATGTAATAGAGTAAAGGAATAATGGCATCCATCTTGCCGATCTCGACTCGCTTCCGAGTTAAGTCAAAATTATCGCTTTAAATTGGTGACATCTCATACACATACACAATAACCTCTCGGTTATACATTTCTCAGCAAAACTTGGCTTGTTTCCAACACATGTCACCCTTCTAATAACTTTTATATCTATTCATATTCGCAAATCAGCCGCAGAAACCTCTGGGATGAACGTTACGTTACTCCGCACCAAACGCCCCCGATAGGTCCGTTAGGCGAATTCATTTGAAGCATCGCTTTACAAACAAAACGGCGTGGTTCGGACAGTGCAATGTTTCGGGAATGATTTCGCTATCAATTTCTGATCTGAAGATTGCTTTGTCTTTATTAGAAAATGGACATTCTGTTGTTATCAGTGGCCAGACAGGCACCTGTAATACTGTCTTGATTGTTTACTTAAAAATTGAAAGAAAGTGTATATGAACATGTAAAAACTCTTCACGACTGGGCTTGGCTTAGTGATGTACGTTTGACCGAAGTTGAATTGCCAAACTTTCTTTCCAGTGATGAGGTAAAACATAAAAGTGATTTTCCACAGTTATTTATCGAAATATCAACGTAAAATATCTAATTATTAAGATTTTTTTTATTAGGTGTAAATATCTACATGTACATATAGGGGACGGATCATTCTTACCCACGTTTTACCTACATTTTATTTACGATATCGGGTTCCTGTGAAACCAAAGTCTCCTAAAGTTTCTTATGTTCAAGATCTTGATTGTAAAACGCCAATTAAAAAGATTGAGTTATTTGAAACCACCAAGAACAGGGGCGATAACTGGCCTTCTTGGTCAAATATCAACTTCATGGAACGCTTGTGTACAGTTTGGTAGACTTTTAAACTCAAATCAGGGATGTTGTGAATAATATGTATCCCTGTTGGAAGAGAATGAAGAAAACATGTGACCCGGATGTAGAGATTTGCGGTTTTGGTGGCAACTCTTTGACGCACACATCTTTAGCTTTTTTGACCGGAAGTGACCTGTAGGAACAAACCAATAATGCGTAATGGGACGATGATGCATATTCTGATGCCAGGCTAGTGTGAATCATGAAACTTCGGTTTCAATTTCACGCTCGACGACGTTTTCATTTCCGACACTTTTCGATGCATTATGGTAACCTTTGTTCCATTTGAAATTGAATAACAAAATTGGAACAATGAATGTTTGTGGTTGGTTAAAGGTATTACATGATCTAGCTTTTACTCTTACGTGAATTCTGCTTTAGATTTTTTCTGAATAATGTTTTTCCAAAATAGTTTTCATATGAGTCTCAAATAAACAAGAGGTATAACATTTTCGATTTTGTGTCTAAGGCCGTAAACCATCATATAACAAGGTCGTTTTGGAAGGAAATATCACATTTATATTGTTTAATTTGTTTTTACACTCAAAAAATGCGTTTCTTTTTTTGGGAGAGTATATATTCAAAGAACGTTTTGACCAGAATGTCTTGAATCTGAATTTGTTGAAATTTAAAAAAAAAAAGATGGCATCAGCCTATATAACCTTCATGGAATATATCATTCATTGCTTTTGAGCGCCTGAAATCAAACATAAGAAACAGAGTTTAAGTCCCGCTTTACAAAAACGTGGACAGGTATTGTGTTAGAACTTTGATAAGTTGACTCCTTGAGAGACCAAGATAACCTATTTTAGTCATAATTACCTCTTGTTGATTAAAGTATCCAGTAAATATTTTGTACGGGGTCATTTTATTTTTGCTTTTCTTGTAACGGGGAACCACATTTTTGACACCCTAAAGCTACGGCTCTATTTTTTATGTAACTAAAGGTGATCAGGACCTCGATCTAAGGTTCGAAATTCACTCTGCAAAATGCAAAACGCACAAGATGCATTTGATGTTGGACCCGAGAGCTGGCATTTTATTTAGTATGAGTAATATAAAGCAAAAGTGCTGAAATGTTCAATAAACGAGTTAACTATATAATTGGCAAATGATTTTTGGCCTCTCTATTCATAGCTTACATAAGCCAGGCACAAGTTATAATAATCTCTTTGATCATATAGTCTAAGGGAAGAAAATTATTACAAATTGATAAACAGTGGATGACAAGCAACGTGCACAATGCAAGTGTCTTCAAGCTTTTCTGTTGAATACAATTTCCCCCAAATCCTTAAAGTTCAAATATCATTAGCCCCATGTCAGGTTGGCATAAAGAACACTTCAACAAAACAATTCACTTGTAGCTGCTCACATTTAAAGTCGGTGCAAATTGAGTGTTCCTCAATTTCATTTGAGTAGTGTGATTTAAAAGAACATGAACAAATATGATATGTACTGAGATAGCACAAAAGACAAAAACACAATCGTCATTGTCTAATTTAAATTATCTTCCAAAACCGTTTTCATTCTGTCAATGACAAAACATTGAAAGTGATAATACATTATCTTCAGCCATTCTGACCTTATCAACATTGTACAAAAGGTACATTGTAAACATGGCAATGAATAAGTCATCTCTGGGAAATTTTCATCAGGAAAATGTGTATTAAAAATCCCAAGGTGTGATAAAGTGACGAAAATCGGAAAAGTCAACTTTGGATGTCTGAGAATACTGAGAATAGACTGATTGTGGGTTCGTAGTTGCTTATCCATGTTGGATTCCAACGGAAGACTTGAAAAACAACTCACCCACATTACTTGTATAATAGTTGGATCCCACAGCCTCCTGGCTTTGTTCTGGTCCGTAAAAGTGGACGCCATGACCCACACAGACATCAGTTGCTTCGTTATAGAAGAATGACACACAGTGAGCGTCCCTGGCACATTCAGATGCACAGACTACATCTGATGCTATCTCTGGTCTCGTCCATAAAGCCAAATTTGTTAATGTTCTATTTAGGAATAATAAGCTCCTGTGAAATACAGTTCTTCCAAGTAAATGACTTTCTACAGTTCCTACAGAAAGTGATTGCGCCCAAATGAGAAACGTGAATAGCCTCATAAATTCCATCACTTTATCAAATAATTCAAATGTCTTAAAATGGTTAGCAAATCCAATCACTTGTCAACGCCTTATGGTGAAGATTAATATTGGGTGTTGTCGGATTACAAATTCACACGACGCATTGTCTTACAGACAGAAATAGATTATATGGAAGAACCAAATCATTTGAGTCTCCTTAACTGCCTGTTTTGTCTAAAGTTCTTGCAAGGAAACACTGTCACCCGTTTCCCTGTGGAAAATTCTGTGCAGTACTCATGAATGATGTACATGGAATCGTTTGCTTTCATCGCGTTAGCTAATAGTATCTATCTAGGGAAAAAACAGATTTACTAATGAGAGGTTTTTGAAGAGATACGGATCAATAAGTGGAAACGATTGTCATACAAATTAAACTGTATATGTCAACGCAAACTTTGTTGTGCCTTCAGTGGATATTTGTATTACATAATCTCGATTGGTTGCACGACAAAGTGCAATTACATATATCAAGACACACTCCGGTTTAAAAAAATCCCAGCATGCGTCATTAGGTCATCATGCCTGATATACCTATATTTCTCGACATACGTTTAGGGTGAGTTAATTAAAGGGTCTCAAACAATGGGCGTAACTAAAATAATAATAAAAATATAATACCAAACTGACTTCCAACTTGAAAAGTGTGCAAAGAAGCATAGTCCTGAAGAAGAAACTTTAGCTCAGTTTACCCCTTTCTCTCCCATCTTTCCCCCGTACATACTGCAGTTAATTTATACACCGAAATTTGTAGCACAATCGATGATACTTTCATCTGTGAATCCCCAAAAACTCATACGATCACATAACAGATATTGGAGATGTTTTAAAGAGGCAGTAGCACGTTTTTTGGTAATTTTATATTTCAAATATTTCACTGATAATTGTAAGCTAATGCTAAATGAATTAATTTGACATTGTCAAAAATCTCATTACACAAGCCAATCATCTATAGTCGGAGGACAAAGTTTGAAGATTCATATAAAATCCATTGGCGGCCATTTTGTGTGAACACCTTTTATTCGTTTTGTGTAAGAAAAAGGAATGGCATGGCTAAACTTTGCGTTATTCATTTGAATTATTACTGTCTCATTTAGTTTAAATACATTGTCTTTCAATTGGAAACATTAATTTCAATTTTCCTGACACCACCTTACATTCCCCCTAAAAACGTGCTACTGCCCCTTTAATGTTCTTTGGGTGGGTGACCCCTTTCATGTTTTAACCAGGTCCAGAGGAATTACACTCAAATCATTTGTTTTAGTCACTTGTGTCTCACCTGCTTTTGCTACTGTTGTTTCATTCAATAGATCATACTCAATGACATACATTTACCCTTTCAAAAAAATCACAGAAAGGCAGGCAGAGAGTATTTAATTAATATTTGAGGCTATACTCCATATTATAATGTAACTTTTCAAATTAATGGGTGTTGGTAAACTTGTTTTATGTATTCACAATCAGACGAAGTGACAGTAAAATACATTAAAGGTTTCAGCAATTATTAATGATTTATAATCAAAGTTTTGTCTTTTTAATATATATAAGCTATAGAATGAAAAGAATCTGAAGCATTAGGAATCTTATTCAGGAATTTAGCGTTTTAATTAAAATAATTACATTGTTGTTAACCATAACTTTTACGAAGGCATCTTTACGCGACTTGATAGAACCACCATAATAAAAGTACACTTTTTTTGCTACCTTGTGAACTTTGCAAACTCTGAAATTGATCCTATCTCACAATCAAATTATGGACAATTTCCCATAACTGATGTCTTAACCACAACAATCAGCTCCAAGTTTCCATGAAACAAAGGAATCACTTTGGTCTATTCTATTTACATGAAGAACATGTTGCCCATACCCTTGCGACAGGATATAATAAAATCCTACAGAAACTAAGCCATAATTCAATAGAAAGGAAAGCATGTTCAAATAGTTAAAAATGTTATAACCGACAAGGGACACACAGTCTGAGAACAAAGCCAGGGTGTAAATAAATAATGACTGTACGCCAGAGAGAGTCACTCCTCAATGGGTGTAGAAGATAAGGCATTGGTGATTTTGTTACACTGTCTTTATTCCTTTTGATTTTGATCTTGATTTTTTGACAATTCTTTGATAGGTTCTTGACAGGTACAAACTGTATAGAAAAGAAACAAAATCAACATTACTTCTTTGTTCAGGGTAATATATAAAAATATATGTACTTAATATCATGTAATTACTTATTAACTGACATCCTTCACAAAAAATATAATGAGAAAATATGATATGACAACTTATATGAGCTCAAACTAGCTAGAAATACATTCAACACTGAAAACCACGTTTTTTACATCCCCTAGATATCTACATATATTTTTCATCATCCTTAAGTTTAATTAATTCCAAATTATTAAATATGAAATTATCAAAATATTTAAACACATCATTAACAAATATATAATACTTACAAAAACTCTGGGCCTTATCTAGCACAAGATTTTCTTTCTTTTAGGCTGGATACAGCAGCATCCAGTTAGATATTTTTTTGTTTACATTATCTCTGAGCACACTTCCTCCCCAGAGTCTCTAATTTCCGGTACAGTGCTGCAGTCACCACACCCACAACTTAGAGAAAAAAGTGAACGAAGCGCTCGTAAAAGAATAGCTATTTCCCTGTAGAGAGGATTTCTATAGTTGTTGTTTTTACAAACAGTTTTAGTTTACATTTCCCGGCCCCGTTAAATGACAAACATTTAACTAGCACCTAACAAAATAATGTTAACCTAAAACATATGAACCCTAGTTAATATAATAGGATAATATACTAGCTTTCGTGGTTACAAAAGTCCCAACTATACCAGTTGGTTTGTCTGCCTTTGTCTACATGATTACACTTTCTAACTACATTGTTACAGATTCAATCAAGCACAGTTTGTGAACTGGTCTCATCAAGGTAGTGTTTCCTGTTCTTATTTCCACAGTTCTGACCAGTCCATCTCTGCCAGGTAGAGTTCTCACCACTCTGCCTAGTGGCCATTTGTTCCTAGGAGACTGTTCATCTAGTAGAGTCACAATATCCCCCTCAGAGATATTCTCCACTTTATTGTCCCATTTTTGCCTCATTTGTAGAGAAGGCAAATACTCCTTGAGCCAGCGTTCCCAGAACCGATCTACCAGAAACTGGGTGTGTTTCCACTGCTTTCTGTAGGTGTCTTTGATATCAAATTCCCCTGCAGGTAACACATCACCAGAGCGCAGTCGCAGTAGGTGATTAGGTGTTAATGGCTCCAAGTCGTCCGGTTTGTCCGAGACTACTGTGATTGGCCTGCTATTGACTATGGCCTCTGCTTCACAAAACAAGGTGTTTAAGCCTTCATCACTTAAACCTTGTGGGCCACTGAGAGAATTCAACACTTTCCTTACTGTGCGTATTTGCCGCTCCCACACTCCGCCCATGTGTGAGGCTGCGGGAGGGTTGAAAACCCACTTGATTTCTCTTTGAATCATGTGTTCCTTGATTTTATCCTTGTTCCATGACTTGATAGACTCCTTAAGCTCTCTCTGTGCTCCCTTGAAATTTGAACCATTGTCTGATCGAATTATTTCAGGTGTACCTCTACGTGATTCAAAACGCCTCAGAGCGTTGATGAATGAGGCAGTGTCCATACTGTCCAACTTCTCTATATGGATTGCTCGTGTGCATAAGCAAGTAAACAGACACCCATATCTTTTAACCTCACACCGGCCCCGTTTGATGACAAAGGGTCCGAAGCAGTCAACTCCCACATGACTGAAGGGCGGTTTTCCGGCGGTCACTCTGTCCGCAGGCAAGTCCGCCATTTTCTGGATACACTGCTTACCTCTTGCACGCTTGCACGAGATACACTGACTTAGAACTGATTTTACAGCTCTTCTTCCACTCACAATCCAAAATTTCTGTCTAATTTCACTTAAGACATGTTCTTTCCCAGAGTGACCCAGTCGCTCATGCATTTCTCGCACTATCAAGTTGACCACATGGTGTGATTTTGGCATTATCATCTGATGTTTAACCAGATCAGGTAATGCAGCATTCCTCAGGCGACCACCTACACACAAGATTCCCTGTGTATTCACAATTGGGTCCAGATTTTGAATTTTACTTGTCTGCTTAACAGCTTTGTCCTGAGTGATACAGTTTAGTTCTGCAGAGAATTCACAAGCCTGGACATATTTGACGATTTCTTCCTCGGCCTGCTTTATCTCACTCACAGAAAGGGATTCTAATGAGACGCACGATTTTCTTTTATCACTCTTGACTCGCTCTACTAAACAGACCTTAAGACGAAGAATCCAGGCCACCGCTCGTTTTAGACGGTACCAAGAAGAGTACTTCTTCAAGAGTCTTTCTGTACATGTTTCAATTTCTTTTACCTCAACTAGATTTGCCTTCACCTTTCTTAGTTCGAGATTGTCAGGTTTGACGTTGATCACATCACACGTCTGGGGCCACTCCGATTTGTCGCGCCAAATGAAGCCTGGTCCCTGAATCCAGAGCTTATCTTCAATCATTTGCTCGGCATTTAAACCTCGAGAAGCTCTGTCCGCTGGATTTTCGCCTGATTCAACATGACGCCAGTCGTCGGCTGACGATAGCTCATGAATCTGGCTCACTCTGTTGGCGACGAACGTTTGATAACGCTGTGTGTTGCTGCGTATGTAATACAGCACAATCGTGCTGTCAGTCCAGAAATTTGATCTGTCAATTTTCACATTAAGCTCTTTTCGCAGCATTTGGTCAAGTTTTACACTCAGTACAGCCGCACTCAATTCTAAACGTGGGATGGTGATACTTTTCATTGGTGCAAGTCTAGCCTTGCCCATGAGAAAGGAGCAATGAATTTTTCCAGACATATCTACCAGCCTCAAATATGCTACTGCTCCATACCCCGACATCGAAGCATCCGCAAAATGGTGTAGCTCGCTAGAGACTATTTCTTCCAAATGGTTTGGAACGATGCATCGAGGCACACTAAAGTCAATGATTCTGGGTAGTTCTGCTTGCCACTTTGACCACTCATCAGCATTTGACTTTTCTAATGGAGAATCCCATTCTTTGTTTTCTTTACTTTCATTTTGGAATATTTTCTTTGCTTGAAGCACAAGGGGACACAAGAAGCCGAGGGGATCATAAAGTGAACTGATGATGCTGAGCAGTCCACGCTTTGTTGATGGTTTACACTTTGGTGTGAATTTGAATGTCAAGTTATCAGTCTCTGTATTCCACATTACCCCCAGGGCCTTTTCTTGTGGCAGTTGACTAGTGACGAGGTCAATGTCCTTTACATTCTTGGCACGGTCCTCCTTTGGAACACTTTCAAGCACCGACCTACTGTTACTCAGCCACTTCCTGATCCTAAATCCTCCCCTTTGAAGTAACTTTGTGAGGTCATTGATTCGCATGATAGCCTGTGCTTCAGATTTGAGTGATTGTAGGCAGTCATCTACATAGAAATCTTTGTAGACTGTCTGAACCACTTCATCAGTGAAATGGTCGCTGTTATCGTCCGCTGTTTTCCGTAGAGCATAATTGGCTGCACTCGGACTCCAGACTCCGCCGAAAAGGTGAGACGTCATTCGAAAGACTTCTGGTTCAAGAGCCATGTTGTCGTTTTTCCACCACAGGAATCTGAGTACATTTCGATGCCTTTCATCGACCTTCACTTGATGAAACATCGCATCAATGTCTCCGGTGATAGCAATGCGATCTTGTCTGAATCTGAGAAGTACACCGATAAGCGTATTTGTTAAATCAGGCCCCTGGTACACTTCTGAGTTTAAGCTAGTATTCCCATACCTTGCGGCACAGTCAAATACGATCCTGATTTTATCAGGTTTTTTGTCGGATACTACCGCATGATGTGGCAGATACCATGCTGCATCCTTGTTTTCTTCTGATACTCTTTCAGCAAACCCCTTTTCCACCAGCTCTTTGATACCCTCCTTGTATTTGTTGAACATCTCCGGGTCCTTGCCGAGTTTTCTTCCAAGTGCGTCGAGTCTCACCCTTGCTGCGGAATAGTTGTTTGGAAGTTTGTTTGGTTCTCCCTTGAATGGAATAGGAAGTTTGTAATGTCCATCTTCTTTCGTCGAAGTATTATTCCAGAGATCTAGGACTCTTTTGTCATTCACGGACAGTTGTTCGCCTGTATCCAAAACTGCATCCCATTCCCAGAACCTTTGTACCAAAGATTCAAGAGTTCCATCCACTTGAACGAAGTTTGCAGCGACAGCTTCTTGTCTACCACCTTGCAATGGCCCGTTTACTGCCCATCCGAACACAGTTCTTGTTGCGTATGGGTCCTTCGGTCCGCCTATCCTTACGTCAAGTGGAGCTAGGATCAAGGGATTATCCTGGCCGATCAGCATTGAGACACGACCATGAAGCACTGGTAGTTGAAGGTCTCTCATATGCTCCATGTTTTCAATATCCCTCCTCGTCACAATGCTATCTTTCATTTCAGGTATCTTAGGAATTACGAACACATTTGACATGTCAACGACATGGTGTCCGCTGGTGTCCGATACAGTTACTGATGTTACTGGAGTGTTGGACCTTTCGTTTTGTTTTGTTAGAGTGTTCAGGCAGAGTGTAGTGTCCCTACACTCTAATTGTAGCTGTTCCGCTAATTCCCTTGAGCAAAAGGTGTTGGTGCTCCCTGGGTCCAGCAGTGCAAGTGTGGTCACCGACTCGTTTGACTTGTTCGATCTTACCACTATTGGTACAATCGGAAGGGCGGTACGTGAGCCTGTTTCTTTGCTAACAGAGGCATTCATTTGGAGAGCTTCAGTCTGTGAGCGGCCGCCTTTGCTTGTAGTGTTTGACGCTTGCGGCTTCTCTTCTTCGTGCATTAAGTTTGAGTGTACGCTCTTACATCCTTCCACATTACAGAAGCTGTTCTTGTTGCATCTGTTAGAGGGATGGAGAGATGAGAAGCAGTTGGTGCATAATTTCTTTTGCGTCACAAATTCTTTCCTATCTTTAAGAGAAATACCCTTGAACTGATGACATCTGTACAGAGGATGGCCGCCGTTACAGAACCTACATGCCTTGTACCCGGGTGTTTGAGGAGGGCGCTGGTCACCGGACGAGCCACTTATGTTGAAGTTAGTGGCAGGAGTTTTCTTGAAAAGTGGTTTGGTTATTTGAGGCCTGGATTGTTGAATTCCAAATACAGGGTCATTTAGCTCCTCAGCCGCATTCTGTATGAATGCAGCGAGACTTTCAATGACCGGGTATCTTCCATAGGCCTTGAGGTGTTGAACGGCCTGTTTCCTCCAACCTCCCTGCAGGTAGACTGGTAATTTTGTGACAATCTTCTGCATCATGTGCTTATTCTCTATTTCGTCCGTCCTGCCCATAGCAGTGAGTGTTGTCATACAGCTGCGGATGTTGTCAGCGTACTTCATGAGGTCGTGTGGGCCAGTAGGATTCGGTCCCTCCGTAACCTTCTGTAACCACACATTGGCAATCACGAAAGGATTTCCAAACCTCTTCTCCAAAATGCCTCTTGCTGCCATGTATCCCTCATCCGGATTCATGGCAACACAACACTCGATCACATCCCTAGCTTCTCCTATGCAGAATTGGAGTAATCTGTTTAATTTGGCACTATCGCTCAGGTGGGAGCATCCAACAGAGTTATCGAATGCTCTCACGAAAGACCAGTATTTGGTTGGATTACCATCAAATTTTATTAGTTCAGATTTTGGCAAATGCATCAGTTCAATAATGTCGAGTTCTGGACTCCTTTTGATGACAGGATGGGACCTTGCAGAAGATTTACGGCTTATGTTACTGAGCAATTCCTCTTCGACTTCAGCTGCAGCAATCTCTGCTTCTATTCTGACCATTTCCTCCTCCTGTTCCAGTTTTAGTTTTTGTTGTTTGATGGCTTGTGTTTTTCTCAGGGCCTCGGCCTGTATTTTCAGCCCTGCTTTCTTGGCGGCCGCCCTAGAAGCTGTAGTCGAACACTTGCTGCCCCCTATTTGACTAGCTGAATCAGTCGGCTTGATCTGGTCGTTGTACCAGGTTCTAACTTTCTCCTCGACTTCACTCATTTTCTTCCCCATTGTTTCTGTATAGTCATGTAATTTTTCACTTTCAGCTTCTGAATCACATGTCAAGTCCAGCAGTTCTTTCACCTTTGCAATTAGGTTGTCGTAAATTCTTCTCAAGTTTTGAAATTGTTCATCTATCTGTTTAGATTCACTTTTAGTGCTGTTCAGGTGTAATTGAATTAGAGTTTCTGCTTTTGTGAATGCTCCTTGTATGGCAGCCCTTTCACGATGCAGCTTTGACAACCTTTCTTTGATTGCTGCTTCATCTGATTCCTTTGATTTTGAAAGAACCCAGGAGTCCACTGACCTTTGTTCAGTTGTTTCCATTTTTGAATTTGATTCCAGTTTTTTTTGTACTAATGTAGAAGATAAGGCATTGGTGATTTTGTTACACTGTCTTTATTCCTTTTGATTTTGATCTTGATTTTTTGACAATTCTTTGATAGGTTCTTGACAGGTACAAACTGTATAGAAAAGAAACAAAATCAACATTACTTCTTTGTTCAGGGTAATATATAAAAATATATGTACTTAATATCATGTAATTACTTATTAACTGACATCCTTCACAAAAAATATAATGAGAAAATATGATATGACAACTTATATGAGCTCAAACTAGCTAGAAATACATTCAACACTGAAAACCACGTTTTTTACATCCCCTAGATATCTACATATATTTTTCATCATCCTTAAGTTTAATTAATTCCAAATTATTAAATATGAAATTATCAAAATATTTAAACACATCATTAACAAATATATAATACTTACAAAAACTCTGGGCCTTATCTAGCACAAGATTTTCTTTCTTTTAGGCTGGATACAGCAGCATCCAGTTAGATATTTTTTTGTTTACATTATCTCTGAGCACACTTCCTCCCCAGAGTCTCTAATTTCCGGTACAGTGCTGCAGTCACCACACCCACAACTTAGAGAAAAAAGTGAACGAAGCGCTCGTAAAAGAATAGCTATTTCCCTGTAGAGAGGATTTCTATAGTTGTTGTTTTTACAAACAGTTTTAGTTTACAATGGGGGAGACTCCCGTTGCACAAAACTCAAAGGTGACCTCAAGTCACTAAGGTACGGAAGCCTTTTAGGGCCATGCAATTTTTTTATTAACTTGAAAATTCAAATCTTTTTGTTGAAAATTCAAGAAATTAAGTTGAAAATTCAAATCTTTTTGTTGAAAATTCAAGAAATTTTGTTGAAAATTCAAGAAATTTTGTTGAAAATTCAAGAAATTTTGTTGAAAATTCAAGAAATTTTGTTGAAAATTCAAGACATTATCTTGAAAATTCAAGACATTATCTTGAAAATTCAAATCTCTTTGTTGAAAATTCAAATCTTTTTGTTGAAAATTCAAATCTTTTTGTTGAAAATTCAAGAAATTTTGTTGAAAATTCAAGAAAATATCTTGAAAATTCAAATCTTTTTGTTGAAAATTCAAATCTTTTTGTTGAAAATTCAAGAAATTTTGTTGAAAATTCAAGAAATTTTGTTGAAAATTCAAGACATTATCTTGAAAATTCAAGAAAATATCTTGAAAATTCAAATCTTTTTGTTGAAAATTCAAATCTTTTTGTTGAAAATTCAAGAAATATTGTTGAAAATTCAAGAAATTTTGTTGAAAATTCAAGAAATTTTGTTGAAAATTCAAGAAATTTTGTTGAAAATTCAAATCTTTTTGTTGAAAATTCAAATCGTTGAAATAACAACTTTTAAAGTTGAAATAACGAGAAATAAAGTTGAAATAACAACTTTTAAAGTTGAAATAACAAGTAATAAAGTTGAAATAACAAGAAAAAAAGTTGAAATAACAAGTTATAAAGTTGAAATAACAAGTAATAAAGTTGAAATAACAACTTTTAAAGTTGTTATTTCAACTTTTACTTTTTAGCTCATCTGGCCTGTAAGGCCCGATGGGCTTATGGCATGGCATGGTGTCCGGCGTCCGTTCGTCCATCCGTCCATCCGTCCGTCCATCCGGCCTTATGGTTCTGGAGAAGAAGTCGAAATTCCACAAAGTTTACGGACGGATGGACGGACGGATGGATGGATTTGAATTTTCAACAAAAAGATTTGAATTTTCAACAAAATTTCTTGAATTTTCAACAAAATTTCTTGAATTTTCAACAAAAAGATTTGAATTTTCAACAAAAAGATTTGAATTTTCTTGAATTTTCTTGAATTTTCAAGATAATATCTTGAATTTTCAACAAAATTTCTTGAATTTTCAACAAAAAGATTTGAATTTTCAACAAAAAGATTTGAATTTTCAACAAAATTTCTTGAATTTTCAACAAAATTTCTTGAATTTTCAACAAAATTTCTTGAATTTTCAACAAAAAGATTTGAATTTTCAAGTTAATAAAAAAAATTGCGTGGCCCTAAAAGGCTTCCGTACTAAGGTAGCCTTAGTGCAATGTTAGTGTTGTGCCACGTCCCCCTGGAAATATAAATAAAATGCTTTTTATTGATTTTTTAATAAATTCTATTTTTAATTCTAAATATTCATTCACACAGGTTTCTCCAAATTTTGTTTCAGACAGTTTTTGCAAAATCCCCCGAATTATTTGAGTTTACTGATGAGAAAAACGTTTCATTTTCACACCTCGAAATTATTTCAGAGTCGAAATGTATGTTTCTGATGCAAGCCATAGTACTTAATGGGCTGTAATCTCAGAAACGTCCGCTCTCCACTATTTACATATAAATAATTAAGGAACTATTTTAAAATTCATTAGCATATTTCTAAAAATGCGTTGTTTTCTTTTTGTAAGCAGACCGAAACGCGTGCTTTAAACTACTATTCTAACGAGTTCATTCATAACTTTCGTTGTAAATTGCATAGTTACTGTGGATGCACGTGTAACTGCAAATGGATGTCAATAGAATGTGCAAGGGGCTTGTTTTGGTCAACAAAGACTGGCTCTCTTTGCAACCCCACCCGCTTAATTCAACTATGACCCAATGCATCCCATAATGGTTAAATTTAGGGGAGACCAGGGCAAAGCGCGCCCCCAAACATATAAGTGCTTTCTATTGGGCACCCCGACATGTACAGAATGCAACTTGCACACTATTTCTAATACTTATCAGATAGACTGTTACATGCCACATGCTTTTTTATCCCCCGCCGCGCGTTTAGCGCGAAGCGGGGGATATAGTATTGGGCAGCGTCCGTCCGTCCATACGAATTAAATAACTCAAAAACTATTGATCAGATTCTTTTCATTTTTTGTATATAGCTTCATCACCATGAGAGTAAGGTCCATACTGACCTTGACCTACATTTCAAGGTCACAACGAGACTTTGAAATTTTACCCTTGTCAGCGGGATATCTCAAGAACCATTCACTGGATTCGCTTCATAACTTACACATGGCATCTTATTGTGAAGGTGCCGAGCCCAGTCGATTTTGGTGACTTTCACATTATTTTCAAGGTCACAGCGAGGCTTTGAAAGTTTCAGCATTGAAACCTGCATTTTAGGCTTGTCAGCGGGATATCTCAAGAACCATTCACTGGATTCTCTTCATAATTTATGCAGTGCATCTTATTGGGAAGGCGCCGAGCCCAGTCGAGTTTGGTGACCTTCACATTATTTTCAAGGTCACAGCGAGGCTTTGAAAGTTTCAGCATTGAAACCTGCATTTTAGGCTTGTCAGCGGGATATCTCAAGAACCATTCACTGGATTCTCTTCATAATATACGCAGTGCATCTTATTGGGAAGGCGCCGAGCCCAGTCGAGTTTGGTGACCTTCACATTATTTTCAAGGTCACAGCGAGGCTTTGAAAGTTTCAGCATTGAAACCTGCATTTTAGGCTTGTCAGCGGGATATCTCAAGAACCATTCACTGGATTCTCTTCATAACTTACACAGTGCATCTTATTGTGAAGGTGCCGAGCCCAGTCCAATTTGGTGACTTTCAAATTATTTTCAAGGTAACAGCGAGGCTTTGAAAGTTTCAGCATTGAAACCTGCATTTTAGGCTTGTCAGCGGGATATCTCAAGAACCATTCACTGGATTCTCTTCATAACTTACACATGGCATCTTATTGGGAAGGCGCCGAGCCCAGTCGAGTTTGGTGACCTTCACATTATTTTCAAGGTCACAGCGAGGCTTTGGAAATTTCAGCATTGAAACCTGCATTTTAGGCTTGTCAGCGGGATATCTCAAGAACCATTCACTGAATTCTCTTCATAATATACGCAGTGCATCTTATTGGAAAGGCGCCGAGCCCAATCGATTTTGGTGACCTTCACATTATTTTCAAGGGCACAGTGAGGCGTTGAAAATTTCAGCATTGAAACCTGCATTTTAGGCTTGTCAGCGGGATATCTCAAGAACCATTCACTGGATTCTCTTCATAATTTATGCAGTGCATCTTATTGGGAAGGCGCCGAGCCCAGTCGATTTTGGTGACCTTCACTTATTTTCAAGGTCACCGCCAGGCTTTGAAAGTTTAAGCATTGAAATCTGCATTTGACGCAGGACAAAGTAAATTTTTATGACCTCCACATTGTTTTCATCAATTTACCTGCAAGTTAAGCTTGTGAGTGTGATATCTCAAGAGTCATTCACCGGATTCTTTTTATAAATCTATTTTATGAAGACACCGGGCCAATTTGGTTTTGGTGACTTTCACCTTTTAATTGGAAGACTCAGGAACCAGTCGATTTGTTATTGTCTAAATGACATCTGGTAGCATGACAAGTGTAGACAAGTGTGTCTATGTATACATTATTTTTTTTGTTAACATCAATTTGCGGCGGGGGATCTAGTCATCTTTTTGACAAATACCTGTTAATCTACCATTTCCGCATAAGGATACATTTACGTAAGTGTATTTTGACTGAGGGGGCGCGCTTTGCCCTGTAGTTTGGGGCAAAGTGCCCAAACCACTGGGCGCTTTTCCCCATGTGAAAAACAACACAGAATGTATTTGATATTACACACCTATTATTAGCTAATACTAATCAAAAGCTATCATATTGATAATGCAAGGCAACTATCGAACCCATATGAAGGGTAGAAATAACACAGAAGTTGGCAATATATGCAAGGATGCTCAAAATATTCCTTAACATGTCATGGACCTACATGTTCAACATTCTTAATAACCAAATATCATTATGGTTGGTACATGTACATTTCTGTTAACTACGAAAGTGTTTAAAATGTAGGTCATTGACTATCAAAACTAGTAATAAATAAAAGAAAAGAAGAATTGAATTCAATATATATAAATTTAGATCAACAGATTTTTTGTTTTATCATACAACAGTATGATCAAATATAAAACCTGTTGATCTAAATTTATTTAGATTGAATTGAATTGGTTATATGGACGAAATAAAGAATTCACATCATATATTTTGTGTCGAATTTGTCAGAACGGCATAAATTGCTTATCGTTTCGTGTTGAATTATATTTTCATGATTTAAAAACAACAGAAACATATGTTTTTGTAACTGTCACTTGTCGTCATTCTTTAACAAAACGACACTCTTTTAGTAAAATGGTATATTTACTTTTTATAGAATACAGCAGCATGCTGATATGAAAATGATAGTTCTCCTTTACATTATTTGCTTAAGATATGTAAAATAAAAACTTTTACATAAATATGTATAACCAAAAAGATATGTTTATAACACATGGGGCAAAGCGCTCCCCCCGGCGCGTTTTGCCCCATCAAGGGTAGCATTTGTTATGAACAACAAAGAAAATCATTAAAGCAAGTAATTACAAATGTCATTATTCAGTTAATTAATGATACCAATTCATGTTACATTTGCACGAGAATTCACAGTTCAGTTTTATATTTTTATGAAATATTTGAATTTGAGACATATCCGTTCCTTATGGTAAAATCGCGTTTTTTCTAATATTTGAAATTCTGCGTCTACAACTATAAGGCACATGATTCCAGCGTTTGTCATAACGCTTTATTACGGTTACTTTCTTTCGTTTGTCGCTAGTTTTGAAGAAATAACGCGTGATCACTTTGCCCCGGGGGCGCGCTTTGCCCTCGTCTCCCCTACCGAATGTTTGGACAACTTGTCTCTAAGTTTGTTCGTATCCAAAATTCTACAATGTTTCTGTTAATTGAGATTCGTTTTGATGCGTTTTCAGTGCTGGTTAATCTCAGTTGCGTAAGTGATTGTTATATAAGTGTACTAAGACAGTCGATAATGTGCTAATCCCATACTTTGTAAACATTTTGCGGAATGTTATTGTCATTTACACAGTACGCGGAATTTTATTGCAATTTACAAATGCGGTTAGCAGCACAAATGTCAACTTTAGCTGCCCTTGTTTTCTGTCGGCAGTATATATGTGACAAACGATATTATCAAATGGGAAAGATGATAAACAAATGTCAAAACATCTGCTACTGCTCCTTTAAAACAACGCCTCTGTAATACATTTAAACTTTCAGATACACGATAAATGACACTTGTGGGTGTAAACATTTCACCAGCTCGCTGCCAGTGCCACACAACTGGAGTTATCGGTTTGCTATAAACAGAAGGATATTGATCGTGTATGACACTCATGGGAATGATAGGTTAAATAATTTATGACGTGGTTCCTTTGATGAGATTTGTCCACAATAGTTCATATCGGGTTCCATGTGGATAAAGACAGATAAAGAAATGTTGTATTTATGCTTTTCCGCATTCTCTCCTTACAGATGCAAATAAAGTCATTAAATGTTGATACAGCCTCTGTTCTAATTCGCCGTGTTTGTGGTCCTGAATGAGAGATGCCTGATTGGAGGCAATCATAGTTAGTTATGCAATCAGCGACGCTGTTCTAAAACCACTTTGCCTATTAAATCATGGCAAAAGCATTGTGATACGAACCATTCTTTTGATATTTAATAAAGAAATTCTAATTGATCGTGGTGCAATTTTTGTTCCGCCGAAGAAATTGCCGGAACCCACGGTTTTGGTCTTCTTGGGACAGAGGCTGTATTAACATTTCATGACTTGATCTGGGGATCTGGGGAAAGAATGTTTAATTCTGCTCATATAGTTTTTTCTGTTGACAACAATCTAAATAAATTTAGATCAACAGATTTTTTATTTTGTCAAAACCTGTTGATCTAAATTTATTTAGATTGTGTTGACAATACCCTGCAGATTTCGCTAAGGATCTGAACAGATCATTCCAGAGGCTACAGCAACTTTTCTGTTTGGAGGATGATAAATGTCTTCTCAAAGTTTCTTTTCTTTATAAAAGAGAAATGAGATTTTACGTTTGATTATTGTTTTGATACGAAAAGGTCAGCAACGCTAAAAGGAAACGCAGTAACACAGTGTAACTGGTCATGTGCATAAAGTCAATGTATTAGAGGCAAACATTCATTACAATCGCCGTTGTGTTAGTTACATAATCAGAGCGAGGTTCTTATATATATATATTGGGGTGATATACAGCTGCGTACCTTTAGTTTGTTCACTTGCGAGTGTACGTATCTCCGTGCAAAATAACATGCAATTTGGATTTCGTTTGTAGTCATTCAAATAAATCAAGCAGAACTGATAAAGGATTCTAAATTGTCAATTTGTTTAATAACATTCTTAACCCATATGTTGGTATTGTCAGGTCACTGCTGCAGGATTTCGAAATTTTGCACTGACAAATTAACTAATGGGGTCATTTTTTGAAATTCCTATTTTCTTCATTTTCGATTTAAATATTCATTATTAACACCCTGCGAAAATCCAGCACCATTTGATAGATACATGACCTAGATCTAAAGGTGTTGCTAGTGTACTTGCACTTGGTCATTAGCACCTAACACCTTCATGAAATTATTATGGGGGACAGTCTAATGACCTGTATCTTTTCTCCTATCTAGTTTTCTTTTATTCAGACCACGGATGCTGTAGTTCATGATTTCTTTCACACTGGCAAACATTGGATCTGTGTGCAACAGAGCTGATTTTGAAATCCTAACTTATATTTATTAACACAATGTCACGAAATTATCTCTCTTGATACTGAATTCAGACTTGGATCAGACATTTACCCCTTCCTGCAGGGTCATTTAGCTGTAAATCTGATTGATGAAGTCCTCACATTTCAACATTGCCAGAACCCAATTAGACTGTTGAAAATGGAATAAATCTTAATAAATGCCTAACGCTTCTTATAGGGAACCATATCGGCCACACCCTAAAGCAAAATTAAATATGAAGCCTGATACACTGTAAGCTACAGAGTGAAATGCCCTTTTTATAATTTTATTTTTTATCTCCGATCGTTCAAATTTGGAATATACCGTATATGTATCACATATATATATATATATCACACAAAGAAAATTGTTCATAGTCCAACTTATAAATAGATAAAAAACAAAACTCTGGAAATAGTTTGTATGCCCGACCGGTTTCACACCTTCACGGTGATCATATATATGTATATATATATATTTATTTAACAAAAGTTGCCGACTTTCTTGACGTCACTCTCAATCTTAACAACAATAGCTTTAAACCCTTCAATAAACCAAACAATACCCCACAATATGTCCACTGCAAATCTAACCACCCACCAAACATCATTAAAAACATCCCCGAAAGTATCAACAAGAGACTGTCACAAATTTCTTCAAACGAAGAAATATTCAACAAAGCCATCCCACCCTATCAGGCCGCCCTAAACAACAGCGGCTACAACCATAAACTCATGTACAACCCACAGGAAAACAAAAACAAAAAACGCCAAAGAAAACGACAAGACTGGTAACATGGTTCAACCCCCCTTTTGACCTCGCAGTCAAAACAAACGTCGGCAAAAAATTCCTCAGCATCCTCCACAAATCATTTCCCATTACCAACCCCATCAGCAAAATATTCAACAAAAATACAGTCAAGCTAAGCTACAGCTAGCTGCATGCCAAGTCTGAAAAACATCATCGACAGCAACAACAAAAGCGTCAGGAAAACCAAAGAAAAACCAACTGAAAAAACCTGCAACTGCAGAAGTCCAAAAACTTGCCCCCTTAAAGGAAACTGCCTTGCCAAATCAGTGATCTACCAGGCTAAAGTCACAACAGAAAACAAAACTGAAACTTACGTTGGCCTTACAGAAACAGAATTTAAAACCAGGTTTAACAACCACAAAACATCCTTCAACAACCCCAGCAAAAAGAACGTCACAGAACTCAGCAAATACATCTGGTTGCTAAAAGACACAGACTTCAATATGGAATGGTCAATAATTGGCAAGGCAAATCCATACTCAAACACAAGCAAAAGATGCAACCTCTGCATAAACGAAAAAATTATTATCATCTGCAAACCTCAAATGGCAACCCTTAACAAACGTAACGAGTTGGTCAACACATGTAGACACAACAGCCAAAGCCAAAAACCAGCCCCAAAACGCAGCAACCCAAGAAACAAAGAATCACATAGCCAAAACGCAACCAATGGGCGCCAATCAGTCAACAAGCCCAAGCGCACACATGTAACAAAAGGTGGCCAAAACCTGACATAATCTATCACTTGACAAATGCACTCAGCATGAAACAGAGCTGTAGTGATAGAAAATATTGATAATGTAGAAAACATCGACTTGTATACTACATTTATCTTGCTCCATTCACAAATGTCGAGCACTCTTCCAAACTCCCACAAGGCTAAACAACACAAAATCACTTTGGTTTGTGCTATTTGTCTATATTTATTTATATATATATGTAAACTTGTTAGGTTTATTTGTCAGTAAGTGTAGATGCGCCTGAATATTCTTTATCTTTTTATTTTTTGCCGTCCTATGGGAACGTATAGCTTGCTCTTTTTGTTCCCAATGTCTTGGGATTCTTGTTTTTGTTTCAAGTCAAATTCAAATGATGTGAAACCATGGCAGCGTTCGTTTTGACTCACTCGAGTATAATCTTGCGCATGCTCATATGCCAGTAAGTACGAACGACTTGTATGCTCACATGAGTGTCGCACTTGGTTACCTGGCTGTAAACAATATGGTCGAAAAATTGAATTGGTCACAAACAATTTATAAATTGATTTTTAACATCACATGATCTCCGAAATAACCGACATGTTGCAGTTTCTCTTTAAACAAATCTAAACCTCACATCTGCTTGGTGCGAATGTGTTAAAATAGACTTATATAGAAGTTAGTATGTCTTGGGTATGTTAGAGAAACCGTGTCAATTGACGTACTTCCGTTACTCTCACGACCTCCCTCCCCGATTTAGCAGGAGGGACATTGAGTGACTCTCGAGTGCACACGAGAGTGACGCTATGGTCGTTCGATTAGGAATTTCATCGCTCGTGCAACACACTATGTGCAAAACGAACGCAGCCCATATGTATAGGTTACATGTTTTGGCACTTATTAAGATAATGAGAAAAATTGGCAATATGCGAAAGGCTTGAGAGAAGTTGAAATATATAAATATATACAATCGTGGCCAGCTCATTCACACCAAGCTTATATACGTACATGTAAGATCAAGTTCCAAAACTAATTTTTAGCTATGTTATTGTTTTCATTCTTGTGTTCTCAATAAACGTGGGTGCTTTATAGGCTCTGTTATCCATGGCAATATTTCATTTATTTATTTCTTTTAATGCTGCAGGATTTGTGTCACATCGTCCTTGCTCAGGTCACGGTCACAGTGATCTTTGATTTACAAAAGTTGATTGTTGCCATTTTTCATTTAGATTTAAACCCAATCAGTTCTCTCACAAATAACGACTTGCGTTACGATAAAATGTTATTTATCCTCTATAACGAAAACCAGATCAAAATCTATGACAGAATGTATAAATAAGTTTGAATTAATGATATTATGTTTTAACCAAGAATAATGATAACTCTTTTTTTCTATGTTAACATTTCAAACTGCTCGTTTAAAGGATAAAATGTCAATTTGAAAATAATTATACATCGCTGAATGTGGATATGTGTGTGCGTTTGTTAAACATTGAAGAAAAACAAATTTATTTACGCAGTTTCATGAATCTGGCTTCAAGTATGCATTAAGGTAACTTTGTAACATTACCAACTTTTAGATTTATGTAGCACACTTCATAAAACATTAAGGATAATATTAGTTACACAAACTGCAATGCGACGGATTCTTATATTGTACCAATATCAATGGGCACAAGTGTCTATTATACAAAAGGCAGTGAAATACCGAATTCTATCCATGAAAAAAATCAACCCCGCTTTCAGTCTAGAGTAGTAAAAAAATGTTATTTTCAATACTTTGAGGAACTATGACCAAACGTCACGAATTCTCCCATGATGTCAAACTTTTACCGAGCCGAGTCTGTTCAGAGCCGCCGCTATTACTTCAAATTGACAATTATTGCCCGAAGTTACAAGCATTTCATCATATAATTAACAAAATATCTCTCAATTTAGACAAATGTCATATTAATCTCAATTCTTGAGGTAGAAAGATTCAATATGTTCACTAAGAGCGCCACTCGTTATAAACTGATTTAAACAAAATGTAGATATACTACATGTAATACTGAGACCACATATAGGTCCGTTTGAGACGAAATCTCCCAGATAAATTATACATTAACTCAAAACAAATGTTCGCTTAAGACCAAAACAACACAAACGCTATAAGAGAAACATGCAAACTCTGAATTTTTTTAATTTTTGTCAACTTAATAAAAACGTTGTTGCTGATTAACGATCCTTTTTTGCTCTTTTTTGAGCTGTCATCCCACCTAGTAAGCTGAAATCCCTCTCTTAATATCTTTACTTATCATTTCACCCGAAAAAAAAACTGGAACTGAAGTTTCTTAAATTACACTTGTGACGTCATCGTATTGTTCTCTCTCTCCATTATTTTTCAGTAATGGAGCGTTGTATTTTACATCACGTTTTTCTCTTCAAATTTCAATGTTTTAGATATTTTACGTTATTTTTTTGAAAAGGAATTAAGTTGAGTGTAATTTAAGTCGGTTAATATCCTCGTAACTCTCCATTCCTAAAAAAATAATGAGCCTCGGCTCCATTATTTTTTAGGAATAAAGAGTTACTCGGACATTAACCTATACAGAATGTTCCATCGCAAAGTTTATACGTTACGGACTGGTATGTTCTGCACTTTTCCTTTCAAAATATTGTTTTATTCAAACCTATAGAGGATATTATATGAGTGTTAATGACATACTATTCTACGACACGAGTGCCTAAATATTAGTTATTTTGAGCGATAGCGAGGGATATACTGATAGGCATGAGTGTCGTAAACATAGTATGTCAGAGGCACGAATATAATATCCTGCTTATTACCATAACACGAAAAATAAAATAGCCAAAATCTACTTATCAGAATAGGTGGAGTAGCCACCGTCGGTGTAGGAGCCATTGTAGAACGCAACGTCATAGGAAACCTTATCAAAGCATACTTTATAACATGACGTCACAATGAAAAAGTGATATTTGCCGTAGGGCATTATATGAAAAATATGAACTCCGAAATGACTGCTCTCGTATGTGAAAAATATATTTTTTTAATGATGTGTGTAGTTGCATTGTAGACATAAATGTATCTTTACTATCATATTATTATATTATCATTCTCACAAAGAAGTAAAAGAACAGAGGCTGTGTCAACATTTAATGACTTGATCTGCCTCTGTCAGGAGAGAATGTTATATTATATATATTTTATTAAGCAGTATTCTTATTTGTATACCAGAATTACATACCAAATGATCTAAAACAACTCTTTATATATAGTTGAAGGCAATGAGAGAGAACGTACTAGGCTTCATTTTAAAGTAGTAATATATTAACTGTTTTCTAGTTAAATATGTAATTTTGTAATTATATGGTCTGGGGAATTAAAGGGGCAGTAGCACGTTTTTTGAAAAAATTATATTTTCAATATTTCACTGATAATTGTATGTTTTTGCTAAAATGTATTATTTTGAAACTGTCAAAAATATTACACAAACCAATTATCCATAATCAAAGAACAAATTATAAGGTTTATAATAATTAACAATACTTTCCTTGGCTGGCTGGCCATTCCAGTTTTGTGTGAACACCTTTATTTATTTTGTGTAAGAAAAAGGAATCCGTGCTTCTTCAGTTTTCTTCAAAGTTATCTCTTTATATTGATTATGTTACTTAATGTTAATTAACAACTTTTGAGGTCAAATGTTCTAAAAGTGTGTAAATACAGTTTGGTCCCGTATATACAAATAATGATGAATTATCACCTTCACTTAAAATCCAAAACGTATTTACCTTACATGTTCATTTTGGCAAGACAATGTAATAAATGGTTGCCATTATAACAACCATTTGTCTGTCATGTTTTGTTTTTATGCTATGTCAAAGAGTTTTATATGTCCTTCCATTAACATTTTGCGTGTTCGTTAATACAGTGCAAAATAAGGTCACTTCATTATTGACTCATAATTGTGTGGTTGCGTGTATGAATGGAATCTGATTGAATGCAATGTAATAAATACGTTTACTGGATTCATGTTTTACAACATGTGAAACCGTGATAATAAAAAAGCATTATCAGCAAATATAATTTCAAATATACTCATGTCCAGAAGAAAGTTGACATCGTTTTAGAAGTAACACTGAAGAAAAAATAAGACATACTAAATGAAATAAATGTTTTATTTGGATGTAAAATCATTTTTCAAACAAACTGTTTTAGTTTCATATCAGTAAATCATTCAAAATAGGAAATATTTAACATCAAAGTGACACTAGGTAGGAAATTAAGAAAATTACAGCAGGTGAGATAACAGAAATAATACAAAAATACATCTTCAACCCAATAATATTGAAGAGTCATATATATCGAGTATGTCCTCCTTGTGCGTCAATGCATGACTGGGCACGGCGACGCATCGATGTTGTCGAACGTCGAATGACGTTGGGGGTGATGTTTTGCTATTCTTCAAACAGACATCGTTGCAAGTCTTGAACTGTTACTGGTGCCACCTGTCGTTGTCTGATTTGTCCTCCAAGATGATCCCATACGTGCTCGATGGGATTCATGTCTGGAGAACAAGTTGGCCACGGCAGAGTCTGAATGTTATTATCAGCCAGGTAATTTTGTGTTATTGCTGCTGTATGTGGTCTCGCATTGTCATGTTAAAAAATCACACCACGTTGTTGCTGCTGTATAAATGGTACCAGGACAGGTATCGGTAGGTACACTGTATCGATATACCTCTGTGCCGTCAGGTTGCCTTAAATAATCACTAGCCTCGTTTTAGTGTCATCACAAATGCCTCCCCATACCATGACTCTCCCGCCGCCAAATTGCTGATATTCACACGGATTCTGCCACAGCTCGGTCTGTCTGACGATGTATCCGTTTGTCTGAAACGCCGCATTAGTTTGTAGACTGAAAAACGGCTGCAATTGAAGGTTGAAGCGATTTCGGCATTGCTTGCTCCCTGGTGGGTCATTCCTATGGCTCGTTGTCTTTGAACGGTCGTCAACCTAGGCATAATTGTGTGTGATTTTTGTTGCTGTGTCTTAAACGTGTCTAAGCAGCTACGTTATACGATTTTGTGCACGTGCATTTTGTGGTTCTCGGCGCAAATGTATGTTTTCCATTTTTATCATTTTTATCGATTTCTGTCGAAGTTTATGGAATAAAATGTGTTTCGAGGATGTGTTTCCTTTCTTGGATCACAGTTACACGTATATCGGTTCATTTTTACTTTAGAAAACAGCCCATTATTAACCAAAACAATGTTTTATTTTGTCAACTTTCTTTTGGACATGAGTATAGACTCCTCAATTACATTTTCTTTCAAAATAGTATTTTTCCTGCGTTAAGCGAACGCGTTTAATATTTTGAATGCTTTTCATTCATTTTCCTTCAAATTTACTTAAATTCTATGCATTAAAGGGTCAGATGCACGTTTTTTGAAAATGTTATATTTCCAATTTCTAACTTTTAATTGTAGGTTAATGCTAAATGTACTTTTTTCATAGTGTCAAAATTCTCATTGCACAAACCAATCATCCATAGTCAGAAAACAAATATAAATATTCACATAAAGTCCATTTTACTCACTGTACTCTGATGAATGTGTGACCAATGTGTGAAAATCTACGAAATACTTGTAAACCGTCATGACCCTAAAACGTGTCTGTAGCCAGTCGGAGCGCAGCGTAATGCACTTATAAATAAAATAAATAAATAAACTTTCTCTCTTGTCTATTAAATGACAATGTCAACTACTTCAATTATAGTCACCATTCCGTAATCACTTAACCGATTCTCGATCCCATTCAATCATTCCCGAAATCTCATAAACATATAGGTATGGTTAATAGTGTTCCATGTGAAATGACAATCAAGCCTGTTATAGAGCAAAAGTACGAAGAAAGTCAAGGGCGCCATATATCCCTTTGAAATAAGTCATAACTTTTGGTGTTAGAACTATTATCTAATCGGGAATTGCTCCCATATAACAGGTAACAGAATCCATTACAATTGTTAAACATGGAATGATTCACGTAAAATGTATTACCCTGTTTGCGTGTACAGTTCACCTTAGAACTATGTTATACTAGAACTTAGGAAAATGCCAATTTCAAAAGCAGAAGCATTGAGAACTCGCGTAAAAGGGACAGTAGCACGTTTTTTTAAATTTCTTATCACTGATAATTGTATGCTAATGCTAAATGTATTATTCTAATAGTAAAAAATGATAAAAAATCTCATTACACAAACCAATCATCCATAGTCAGAGAACAAATTATAAAGATTTATTTAAAGTCCATTGGCGGACATTTTTGTGTGAACACCTTTAATTCATTTTGTGAAAGAAAAAGGAATTGCATGGCTGAACTTTACATTACATATTTAATTTAGTACTGCTTCATTTATTTTAAATACATTGTCTTTCAATTGGAACCATTTATTTTCATTTTCCTGGCATTACCTTATATCCCCCTAAAACGTGCTACTGCCCCTTTAAGACAGGTGGACCAATAAGTCATAGTTTAGTGTCTTTCCTAGCTATACATAATTAAAATAAAACAGTCGGAAATCAACCAATTCAACATTTGTCATACTTATTTCTACATGTTTTTGCTCTCTGAAACCTTTATTCCCTGAATGACGAAAATAAAAAAAGATGTCATTGAAATGTCACTGCAATAACATCAATATTAACTCAATCATTGTTTCTCAACACCTGTTCATCATTTCTTTACCCTCACACTTGAACATTGGACTTGACTTGTTTATAATTATATGACAACACCTAACACCTAGCGTTTCACCATTTATGTGAAATATGTATATTAATCATGATTATCATAGTTATATGATTAATTTGTGGTTGAGTTTATTTAATAAATAGGGATAATAAGATACTACATTTATCATAAGACATAATTCTCCTTTGATTTGTTTAAAAAGTTGTTAAAATTTGCTGTTTGATATACAATCTTTCTAAAATGACATACCACGAAGTCCAGAAAAAATTGTTATATTAGAAATATAATATTGACATAGCTGACAGAATGATATTTTTCATTTTAGAACAAAACAAGTGTATATGCTTTAAACCTACACATTGTTGATGTGTGCCTAGAGAGAGACAGATAAAGTCATACAATGTTGATTCAGCCTCTGTTATATTACGCCGAGTTTTGGCTAGAATGGGATATGCATGATTGCAGGCATTCTCTCCCCACAGAGGCAGATCAAGGCATGAAATGTTGATACAGCCAACCTATCGATGCTTTATAGTTATATATTTTTTTTTCAAATTTCCCCAAATAAAAATAGGTTGATGTAATTCAAAAGCGTCAACAGTAAAAGTTGCCTGACAAAAGAAAGAAGACAATGTGTTAGTTAACTTATTGTATGATACCAAAGAAAGACGATTAAGAAGTCAAGGGGGAAAGGACTAGGATAACGTCTCGTATCTTTTGGATATTCGCGTTACAAAATTGTGATATTTTTATGTAAAAAATATACAACATAAAATTAGGAAAGAGAGTGAACATTGAGTGTTCTTATGTAAGCTCTTTCATTCTTTCTAGCCAACTGGTCTAACTTTAGGACCCGGAAAACAGACTGTTTTATGACATCGAGTATGTAGGCACTATTTCGAAAAACAAAATTTTTTTAAACTTCGGAAAGATCAGAGGAAGATATTTCGTGAACTTGAAAGTGCAACATATCGAACTAGATTTCTTTTACATAATCACATTTAAAAAAAACCTAATAGTGGAAATATTAAAGTTAATGAAAGCATGCTATAGATCCTCTGATCTCTGCCTCCAATGACGTTATCGAGCTAACAATTGCGTGACGTTTCCAGGAACGATGGAACGATAGAGCCATGGTTTCCTTAGTTAAAGATTTTGTACACGGACAATGGTAAAACATCCAGACTGATAAATATCATTACACGCTTTCATTAACCCAGAGACCACTGAAATTATCACTTTCACTATGGAGACTTAATAGAGAACTTTCCAGACAGACGAAGAGTGATGAGCAATGGCCACGTTTTACTTAACGTGCTTCAACCTTAACGAGAATGGAAAGCTTGTCACAATTGACCATGTCACGTTCTTTGATAAAGTGACATGTGCAAATGTGTTCATGTGCTGAAGTAATGCCAGCAATATTTTTATAACGATTTCACAATGAAGTATCATGTCCTTTCATACATGTATGTGTGCACAGTTGTAATTCAGCCAATTAACCATAGTCTTTGCAGAAGTTCGCACATTTCATCGACATTTCAACAAAGCTGTTGATCCTGAAGTCAATGGGCTTGTTTTTGGAGGGTGACGATATTTTATTTTTGAGATTGATTGTTATCTAGATCCTTAAGTGAATATCCTCTCCCCTCTCAATAGGGAACTAACTGCCTTTTTACATAAACTACACTCGTTTCCTTATCATATAACGCAATTAATATTGTATCTATATACTTATCTTGGTTATCTGGATTCAAAAGGCTTTCTACACAGTAACACAGTAACGTATCCACTCTTAGTTTTGTCTAAGAATTCGAAACATTTTACACTGCGAAACTCACTTTCACTACTTTTAAAGTTTCAAATTTCCATTTAAATTACTTCTTCTTCAATACCTTGCACTGTTATTCTTAATTAAATTCTCTTAACATTGAGAATGAATGAGAATGTAACATCTGACATCAACTTCAAACACGCTTTTTTATGATTAAAAAACTAATGCATCTCAACACAAAACATATACAAAACGTGGACGTTTATATATTAGTTTCATGGCGAAGATATTAATTTTCTACTCTATGTTTATCAAAATGAAAATTTAATGTACTTAGGGTTACGATTGAGTTGTAATGATGTAATGACATGTAACTGTATTCTGTAATCTAGGTTTTTCATTATATCAAAAGTATTGTTTCATATATGAATACACTATTTGCTTGTAACAGGTTGAAAAATTGAGCCATTGGCTCTATAGCTCATCAGGCTTTACATTTCAAGAGTGACTTTGCTTTAGGGTGTGTGTTTCCCCCCTTAGTAGCGGCTACCAAAGCTACACATGATAATCCTCATTAGTAAATGAGTCTATAAACAAAGTTTCAGCTTTCTAGGCCTTATGGTTCTAGATAAGAAGTCAAAATTCCTGAAAACTTTATGGACGGACGGACGGACGCCGGACACCATGCCATGCGCCCATCGGGCCTTACAGGCAAGATGAGCTAAACTTACATCAATTGTTCTTATATTGTAAAAATAATATTTATTAAAATTGTTTACAATTAGTTAGTAATAGATTGCAGAATATTCAATATTGATTGCTTTAAATAAATAGTTTACAATTGTTGCATGAACGTCAGAGCTTCTTTTTCTTAAAAGAGAATAAGTGTCGCAAAATTGAAATTCCGTCAAAAATAGGTTTTTTTTTATAAAAGCGATAGTTATTAGTTTGTCATTTGATATTTAAATCAAGGCATACGCCATACGCCTTCACAGTTTCAACCATTGTATTGTAAAATAAAAACATCGATGAAATATTTACCAATTGTCTTTAATATATTTTATTTTGTTGCTGTTTGTTTCCTTTAACAATACATGTATGTAACATTTCCTTTTTTCAGTAACTTTGTTAGTTCAGGCTATGAAATATGATTATATGTCAAATTTCGTTTCTATCGCCGTTGGGTATAAGAGCCGATGGTATTAGGTCACTTCATAATCTAACTGTTTACTCCTTGTAAATTTAATGACAAAGCGAGAACTAGATGACCTTTGAATCATTTGTCCTTTCCTAATTTTCAACCTGAACGACTCCCGAATATCCATGATCAAAAGGATAAACGAAGCAAGGATAACATATTTCTGAAAACACTTTGTTTTAAAAGGAATCTTGAAAAGTGCGTGTTTTTGAATTTCAATTCCGATAAAATGATCAGCCATTTAAAGATTTGTGTCTTTTAAGAATGCACTGTTTAATTACTGATGTCATTACACATGTCAAACATTTCCAAAGGACAAAATGCATATCGTTTCTATTTAAATGTAACATATATATATATATATATATATATGTGGATATTTGTATAGCGCTGTCGTCCATCCAATTGCATGCTCATAGCGCTTATCAATGAAAGTGCGATAGAGCAGAAAGTATGACCCCCAAACGTGACAATGCTTCACTGATTTTGATTCCTCAGAAAAAATGATGCCATAGGCAAAGTCTTTAGATATTTAATGTATGTCGTCTTTCTTCCATATTGGAGACGACCGGTGTAGTATAGCAGGTTTTCCCCCATAGCCAGATTTTCCCCCGGATAAAGTGCTATATATAGCAGTTTTTTATCCTCCCGAAATAGCTACTATATAGCTGTTTTACTCCTGTATATATTTCAAATAACAAAGTAATATATCATGGATTTTCCAAGTGATAAACCATCTTCTTAAAGGATACCAATACGATGCTACCATCTGACTTGTTGTCATTTAAAAAATGTAGAGTTTGATAAATGCTTTCAACGTGCTTTATGTGTCCTTTCAAATACAAAGAGTGTGTTGAATACATATTTTTGTCGAGGGAAATTTATTTTGATTGCAGAATCAAGGTAAAGTTGTGGTTGTTTATCATGGTATCAAAGTTAGATAGAACAATTGACTTTGGTTTATGCATTGGATTGTAAAAGCTGCATTTTTTTCGCTTTTACTTCTTTCTCGACCGTTTGTCTTCAGGTTTTTAGATCCGAATCATAATCTTGATCTCATGTTTTATCCATAACATAAATCCGTATATTATTACTCAGAGGTAAAAAACAGGTCTTTTTCATTACTGGTTGTCACAAGTTACAGCCATTAAGTTCAAAGATTTCTTTCGGCTTAAAGAAAGTATCCTTCCTGCAGACAATATTCTATCGACAACAAAATATTTTTTGTACCGTTACGTTTAAGAAAAACTTTACAAAGAAACTTGACAGGATAATTTGTTTTATAAGGCATACCGTGACATGCAGACGAATGGTTAAGACTGGCATTATGTGTTTTTAAGGGAAAAGTGCTGAAGTCGTTCTTAACATAAAAGTAAAGTTTCAAAAAGTTCTTAAAATCTGTCGCATGTTGTTTTCTATAAAGAGCGCTATCAACAAGTTTCTGAAAAGTTTTAGATTTATTTTCACGATAAGGTTCCGAAATATCACAGTCTTCCTTTAATGTTTTGAACTTTGTTGACAGGCACAAGATTAATTGTTTCGGCCGTTTCGTTTCGTGAGATGTTTTTCTAGACATTAAAATTAAGTATAAATATGGTTTATTGGAATGCTTTTCGAAATACTTTAAACGGTTGTGCTTTAGTGCCGGGTCAAATTACTTATATAACTTAAAGTTAGTTCGTAATATAACTATTCATGTTTTAAAAGAACGTTTTATCCTCAAAGATGATTAATGATAAATCAATGGGTAAAATGACACCACAAGCAATTTTCGCATTAGGTTAATTCCGAACTGAATAGATACATTATACTATAGCACGCAATCCATGTGATCTAGTTTACGTGTGCTTTAGTATATGAACCAACTAAATCTTACCTTCGAAGGTTAACTCATTGACATGTTTTGTTTCACCCTTTCCCCTTTACAACAGAGGCCCCTGGGTCATTAAAAGACACCCTTTTTTCCACTGCAAAAAACACAAAAAACAATCTATGAAGGGGTATGATATCACGGCGTCGTCTCAAAGGAAAAAAGCGAGAATAATGGGGGTCTTCAAATTGTTCGAAAGAAAGTTGAAAAACGTCTTCAACATAACCAAAACAATAAACTCCATTATTCAAGTTTTAAAAAAAAGCATATCTCCCAAGAAAAATCATGTTAACTTGACAAATAGGAAATGGTCTTAACGAAAAGTCATTAGGGATAAAAATAAAGTTAAAATTTTCTAGAGCAACAAAAATCGAAAATACCATTATGACTTCCCCTGCTAGAGTCAATACCGAGTTTGCCCACGAGCTCCTTGGGCTATGGCAGTGGAAGAGTTTGGAAGCTTTTGTTACAGAAATTCTGTGTGATTGCTACTGTATGGTGTCTTGCACTATCATGCTGGAAAATCACACCACATGGCTGTTGCTCTATAAATGGTACCACAACAGTCTAAATACAGTCAAGTAAGCTTGGATAACCTCAATTACAGTTTTCCTGTCGACACAAATGCCTCCTCATAACGTAAAACTGCCACCGCCAAATTGCATAGACACAATTTTGTCTTATATTCTAAGTTGTTCCTTTGGCGCCTATCTTCATGTTCTGTAATCTTTATACATCAACGAAAGTCTGCTTTCATTAAAAATATGACTCACTGCAATTCCGTTCTCAATGAAACTTGGTATATGGATTATTCAATATTTCCAGATGTGCCTTTTAGCTCATCATTCCTATAAGGCCCGAACAGCTTATGGCATCTCATGGTGTCCGGCGTCCGTCTAAACTTTGTGCATTTACGACTTCTTCTACATAAGCATATAAGGCCATCCAATGCTGCTATAAAAGGAGATGTAAATAGGTTTTAAGGATGTGGCCACAAGGCCACCAAAGCTACAATGTATAATCCTCACTAGCCAAGGAGTCTATACACTAAGTTTTAGCTTTCCAGGCCTTATTGTTCTGGAGAAGAAGTCGAAATTCCACAAAGTTTACGGACGGACAGACGGACGGACGCCGGACACCATGCCATGCCATAAGCCCATCGGGCCTTACAGGCCAGATGAGCTAAAAACTGTTAGACTTAGCTCAATAACACCTGGTATTTGAATTAGTCAGCATATGTAGTTTTGCCTTGTAACACTTTTCATGGAAAGGTTACTTTATTAGGGACCGATGGGATATGTCATCTTTTGATGACTCTCCATATCTTTTATTCTTCCCTCTCTTTCCTATGTGAGTGGAAATTAAGAACATGATCATTACTGATGATAAATGGATCTAATACAATAATGAAATAATTAAACGAGCTTCACGTCTGAAGAATAAAGCTCATGCTCAAACGACAATACAACTGTTAAACAACTGTCAAAAGTTGACTGTAAAAACAAGCACCCTTTTTCAGACGCAAATTGCTTTCTCTCTCAAATATAAACATATAAGTTTTCGAGACCATACATACATTTTGTTGCAAAATATAAATGTAATTACCAAAACATTTTCCTATTTTACGTTTAAGACTTTTTTTTATTACAGCTCTTTCCACTCTGCAAGGATAAGGAGATCTTTGTAACTCATCAAAACAGCAAAAGCTTGCTGCCATGGCTTTACTGTTACGATTCGTTGTCTGACAAACGTGTTTTAAGATGCTAAATAGTATATGAAAAATAGACTATTTCTTTGTTTGTGCCAAATATTATTTCGTTCAAATTCTGATTAGTGAGAAAGGTACATTTTACTCGTGTCTGTGTCACCTCTGATATAGGCAAAACAGTGAAATAATCTGTATTTCTTAATACGTTCGTTCGCGTGTGGAGTTTCAATAGGAATTTGATAAGCAAATGACTCTTTTACACAAGTACTCAGTGCCCTCATACCAAAAATACCTTCCCACCTGCTGCTTTTAATTTCCTCCCCATGTTCCTTCTTCACCAACAGCTTAAAAGACTGAAGAAAATTAAGAATCAAACGCGTTCCCTAAGCAAGGATCAAAGTTGTCAGATCAAATGTGAAGTCAAGTGATCTTCCATACAGCTTTTATCTTTACAGTATTCTTTGAATGTGTTTTGTTTCAATTTTCATTTTCATCAAATTAATCAGATTATTAAAGACCTTTGATTTTCATGAAAATGACTGAAGTTATTACACAAGTATTTTCAAAGCTCAGAATTATCATTTTTGTCAAGATGAAAATTAAAAGGAAAGAATGAACTTTTATTTATTTTCTAGAACTTATTAATGGTCAAGTTGCACTATGGCAGAAAGTGCGATTACTATTTTATATTTAACATAACGTAAATGAAATGGTTTTATTTGAAAAAAGACGTCAAAAGCACAGTTTTATAAACGTTTCAAAAACCCTTTCGCTCAACATCTTTTAAAAATCTATTTGGATTTTGAACTTAACTTTTTTCTTTTATAGCTATCATGTTACCGGAATAATTTGACATTAGGAATGATAAATATATTTATGTTTTAAAACTTGAAATTTTAAAAATGTTAACTATAATTAGACCATTGCTGCTATTATCTGAGCCGTGGTCACCCCACGTGACTTTCAGTTAGACAACGACCGGAACTAATTTTCTAAACTCAAGTGGCTCATAAGCAGAAATCTCCAACAGAGTGTATATTCTACTTCTGGCAACACAGGTAATACGGAACACCAGACCAGAAATCGACTCTGAAGAAAATGAAACAAAGAAACTTTATATTTTTATACACGTTTTAAACAATCTGTACGCTGACTTCACCAATCTGTACCCTGGGCTCAGAATCTGGATTCGCTCGAGCGGCCCGACTTGGGATATATCTAATCAAATCATTTTATCGCGACCTTCTCGATAAAAATTCAATGAAAAAATGATTTGATTGGCTTTATCCAAAGTCGGGCCGCTCGAGCGAATCTAGATTCTGAGCCCAGGGTAAAGATTGGATGAGTACCCTGAGGCAGGATGTCTGCGGTACCAGTGCACATGAACACAAAGTCACAAAGATTGTTAAGTTAAATTGCAGCTTGATTGGACGAGAACCACAAATGGATGCAGACACTGTTTCTGTGGTTGAGGTAGAACCCCCAATTGGTCGCTTTCTCACCGTGACACCCTGTACAATAATTCTTACATCTTTCTCTTGATCTCTCGTTCTTTTGTTTGACATGACAGTATTACTGCGATGACCGGTTCGCTTGGCTGTCATCTGCTCATCAACTCGTGATTGATACAGCCGTGTAGAACACGTAGCTCGCAACGAGTGGATGGAGAAGAAGCCTATATGACACAGATTTTCTATCATTAACGTGATTGTCAAATACAAAATGGCAATTATTTTGTTCTATCTTATCTTGATAATAGCAAAAATGATATTTTGATTTTGATCACTACTTACAATTGCAACTTCCTTTTTTATGAATACACTGACGTATTAATTGTACGTTGTTCTTAAACATTACTTAAATAATACATGTATTAAGCTGTAGATCCAGCCGCGGCACGCAATCGTCCTACTGTGTTCGCCAGAGTGTTCTGACCTATGGGGCTACAGCAGTACCAAGTGTCTGGTCTGGGCTTTATCAACGGGCGCAGGTAGCAAGCGTCCGGGGCGTCTGGGGGTCGTAGATTCACGTATTTTTTTAAACAATTTTACAATACATTTCTTGGGGTCAGTACAAGTGTATGCAGTAACAGATTTTGGTGGAATGCCGACACCTTTCAGTCCTCTTTGGTTGCATTTGCTGATGCATTCTGTATAGCGTAACTACTTGCCTTGATCGTTAGAACCTATACGAACTGACCAATAGTCAACATTCTATGTTCGAATCCTGATCGTACTGCGTATTTTAGTCTAACCAATTACACCATCGTATCCAATAACGGCATACTGATACCAGAAATCCCTTGTCCCACAGGATCTGTTCCTGGTCAACGGTAAAGCTTGCCTGACGAGAGCGCAAACTCATACCCGTGCTTACTCGGTCTCTCATTAGATTATCCAGGGGGATTGAAACCTGTGTACAAAGAATCTTTGAGAAAATGTACACCATGGTTATTATTGTTCAGGTACATTTGAATGAGAAGAACAAGTTGACGAACAGTTTTCGTTGGATAGTCGGTGCCGTCACTTCAAGGATAAAGCGGCACATACAATAATTTATCATCGTCATTAAGATCTACAAGTTTGTTGGTGATGAGACTAAGACTCCTACCTTCCATTGCACTTCCAATAATCTTAAAGTTAGGCGAACACCGCCAATGTTCAAAGGGGCGACACGCCCAATCAATACTCTTTTGCGTTGTCCCGGGAACATATTTCTGTTGCATTTCATTACAAAATCGTCCGATTTAGGGTCCGCGAATCTGCCAGGTAAACTGTCACTTTGAGCGCTGTCGTGCGAACTAGCAACATTAAACTTTTGGGAAGCAGTATACAAATTTTAATCCTCGTTTGAGTCAAAATCAGTTGTTTTTTCAGGTTTAATAAATCCGATTCCAAATCACTAATGTCACTTAACTCAGGCAAATAAGTAAACTCTTCATCTTCAGATGTGAATTTTTTGTCATTATTCAAGGAATGTATTTGAGAGTATTGAAATTCTTCACTATCCTCGCTCTCTGTCGCATCCGAGTTTAAGTTCAAGTTCTTTATTCACTTAGACCATGGCTCCTTTGTTGTGAACCATGGTATAACTAACGCCAATTTCAGTTATACCACGGACGGAACTACTTTTTATGAGTAAGACAATATCGTGATCAAAACACCCTCATTAAGACGTAAGCGCCCTCCTGGCGGCAAGACGTGTTTTTCACAGCTCTCACGGCTCTCTTCTATATATGTTACATGTTGACTTGACTTTTGTCACACAGTTTGTTGTGAAGCATGGAATAACTTTGATTAGGAATGTTCCTATTTGAGAGAAACCTTATGCCTATTTTGATGACTTTTGTGACCAAAATTGCCTGGATTTTGTTACTATCAGTGACCCATTCTCTACTCACATCCAAGCCAAATGCCCAAGGTCTTTGTCTATGTGTGATTGAGCCAAGCTGTAGCATGAAGTGTACACAAAGGATAGCTTATTCAAGACAACAGCTTATCAATTTGTCCGAAGTTGGTCACCTCCCAAACCATGGCTTGTTCAATCATGAGCTACCTGACTTGACATGCTTACCACACAAGAGCTTGAGATACCCAATCAGGAGAGGAAAACGTGGTGGAAAGAGTAAACAAAGACAAAGCAAGACTGGTCAAGCTTCTTACAAAACTACTCCATTCAATTATAACAATGACCCTAAAGTTATTCGACCCAAAAATATCCCAAAACATCTAAACATATGTGTGTGGAATGCCCAATCAGTCAGAAACAAAGCCGAAGATATACTTGATTTGATTCTAGACGAAAATTTAGACATTCTTTTTCTGACTGAAACCTGGCTTTATGATTCTGGAGATGAAACCACCATATCTGCACTTCTACCCGCCGGATATAGTTTTAAACAACGGTCACGTCAGTCAAGGGGTGGAGGACTAGCTGTTATATACAGAGATTTTCTTGACATCAAAGTGTTTGACACACGGGAAGAGAGTTCAATACATTCGTTTGAGTACATGGAAATTCTTCTCACTCATGGACAAACAGCAACACGACTTGTTGGATTGTATCGACCCCCACCCTCAGCAAAGAACAAGCTAACATCAGCAATGTTTCTAGACGAGATTCAATCATTTTTTGAGTCTGTGTGCCAAAAGAGAGGTAGACTGGTTGTTTTGGGTGATTTTAACATTCATTTCGATAACAAGCAAAGCGCTGAAACAAAGAAGATGTTAAAACTTCTTGAAATTCACAGCTGCGTTCAAAAAGTTCAAGTTCCTACTCATAGATCTGGTCACATTCTTGACTGGATTGTAGTCAGGGACTCGGATGACTGTGTGCTCTCAACTAACGTAAGGGATTTACAGATGTCTGACCATTATGTTATCTTTGTTGAACTGGATTCAACTAGACCATTACGTCCATGTAAATCTGTTCCTTGCAGGAACATAAAGAACATGGATAAACAAGCCTTTAGACATGACCTGAAAAACTCTGCATTGCTTACAAGCTCTCTCAGTGGATGTGATGATCTAATAGAGTTGTACAACAAGACTCTTTCAGAACTCTTACAAAAGCATGCCCCTGTAAAAACTAAACTGATTCCGTTCAGAAACGACTCCAGTTGGATATTCACCCCTGAAATTGCAGCAGCCAAGTGCCGGCGGAGACAGGCAGAGAGACAGTGGAGAAAGACCAATCTAGAGATCCACCGCCAAATGTTTGTTGCTGCCAGAAACAAAGTATCATCTCTCATTCGCAGATGAAAAAGGAATTACCTCATCTCTAAGATTGAGGAGGAGAAGACAAATCCTAAGGCACTATTTAAACTTCTCAATTCACTTGTGGGAAAAACTCAGGATTCTTCACTACCTTCTCTAAGAACGCACTCGGATATTGCTGAAGCCTTTTCAAACTATTTCACCTAAAAAATTCGCCTGATTCGTGAAGCTCTTGATGACAGTGGTCCTGGTCTTGAACCGGATGAAGATCAGGAGTTTGCACACAAGGCCCTTAGATCCTTCCACAGCCTCTCAGAACAAGATATTCATGCTTTGCTGAACAGTGCTAAGCAGACATTCTGTGCCTTGGATCCGATTCCAACCAAGCTGGTATATGATAACATTGATATCCTACTTCCTGTCATCACAAACATTGTTAACCTGTCCTTGACTTCTGGCACGATGCCTAGCATTTTTAAGTCTGCTATAGTAAAACCGTTATTGAAGAAGCCAGGGTTGGATTGTGAACATTTGAAAAACTTTCGTCCAGTTTCAAATTTGCCATTCATGTCGAAACTTATAGAAAAGGCTGTAAGTCATCAACTGTCCAAACATCTTGAAGTCAACAATCTTCATAGTCCTGTGCAGTCTGCATACAGATCCAATTACTCGACAGAAACTGCCCTGCTCAAGGTATTGAATGACCTGCGATCTGATGTTGATAATGGGAATGCTGCGCTCTTAGTTCTCCTTGACCTGAGCGCAGCATTCGATACTATCGACCATGACATGCTTCTAAATCGTCTGTCAATGGCATGTGGTATCAAAGGTTCAGCTCTGAATTGGATAACATCGTACTTGAGTGAGAGAACACAGAAGATCTCAATTGACACAAAGCTGTCTTCAACAGTCAACTTGGACTGTGGCGTCCCTCAGGGATCTGTCCTCGGTCCAACACTCTTCACCCTGTACACAAGGCCCATCAGTGTTATCACAAAGAGACACAATCTTGGTCACCATCTCTATGCTGACGATACGCAAATGCATAAGGCGTTTAACCCAGATCCTGTCTACGCAATGCTTTCAGCTGGCCAGATATCAGAGTGCTGTCAAGACATGAAGTCATGGATGTCAAGGAACATGCTGAAGTTAAATGATGAGAAAAACTGAAGCCATCCTCATCGGCCCTGTTCTCAGGCGACAGAAGTGCAATCTTGCTGCAATCACTGTGGGTGAAGCATCCATTCCGCTTGCATCAAACGTACGTGATCTTGGTGTCATTATTGACTCTGATCTCAGCCTTGACAAACAAGTTAGCCAAGTGTCCAGAGTATGCCATCTTCAGCTGCGTACTATTGGAAAGTTACGACCATGTCTGACAAAAGCCGCAACTAAGACCCTGACACTGTCAGTTGTCATGTCAAGGATTGACTACTGTAATAGTCTAATGGCCGGTGCTCCAAAGTCCTCAATCAAACGTTTGCAAGCTATTCAGAACAGAGCAGCCCGTCTTGTATCTCTCACGCCTAAACAGAGTTTCATTACACCAGTTCTGAGGGAACTTCACTGGCTCCCTGTCAAGCAGAGAATCAGTTTTAAACTCCTATGTCTCGCCTACAAGTGCCACTCAAACACAGCTCCTTCATATCTGTCAGAACTTCTTCAACCTTATGTGCCTCCAAGATCACTTAGCTCAGAGTCCCAGCTTCTGTTTTGTGTCCCAAGAGTCAACCTCGTGTCATATGGCCAGAAAACGTTTTCCTATGCAGCCTCTTCTCTGTGGAACAACCTGCCCTTAGAACTCCGTGCTTCACCAACCTACTCTTCTTTCAGAACTGCTCTAAAAACTTTCCTCTTCCACCAAGCTTTTGAGTAAATTTCATCCAGTTCCCCAAGTGCGCTTTGAGCATGATATCTAGCATGGAAAAGCGCCATACAAATGGACTATTATTATTATTATTAAAAACAACATAACAAAAATAAAATATACATTTTACTACAAAATTGATTTTACAAATTAAGCAGCCTTTCGGCTCATTATGCAGAAAAGCATGTACAGCTTTATTTCAAAAGATATCCCTTTAAATGCATTTCGATGCATCTCCACAGTCGAATTTCGGCAACCGTCATCCGTATTTTCAGCTATTCGTGTAGTAGCATTGAGATGACTGCACGTTGCTTTCCCGATACCTGAAAATGAATAAAAACGCCGATATCAGGACTGTATACTTTCATATCCTGATTCAGTTATAGAATGGCAACATTTCAAACACAGCTTTTACAATGTTTATAGCGAGGTTACAATGGCGAACAGTATGAACGGTTCTTATTCAAGCAGCGGCCAAATTGGGTGTCCGGCACGTCGCCACTTACCAATATTCTAAAATGGCCTTCAAATAACATCTCAACTGAATAGACTATTGTTTCGTGAAACGGATTGTATAAATTACTTGTTTATCGTTTTTATACTCACCATATTCACAAGCAAAACTTCTTTTCTAAGGTTCCACGTGCGTAAGGTAGAGAGCTGTCAATATACGTCCGACCCCTTCCATTTCCCTTGCCCAAATGACAAATTCACATTCTAACATGACACGAAAACTAGTTTGAAAATACTGCGTTCTGATTGGTTACTCATAAAAATTTTGGAGTAATTATTTCGCCGATAATCACCTCTAAATATTTACGACCGCTTCACATTCCTCCGCGCACGCGTATACAATCTGCACTCAGCGACTTTCTGTTTACAATAGACATGTTGGCGACGACGCTTTAAATTTCAATATCAGAAACTTGTCGACATTTTGAAACACCTACAAATTATAATCGAATAACCAGGTTTTTTGTTCCTGTTTGAAGTGTTTCTTACTGCTTCGCGATGTAAATTAATCACAGTCCACAGATCTAAAAACAAAATCAACGATCGCAACACCTCTCATACAGCGATTCGTCAAATGAACGGAAGCGACTTTATTCTTTAATTTCGCTGAATGCTGTCACTAGCCCTACCTCTAATTTACAAGTGACCACTTTTCCTGTCACAGTCTCCCCAACAATGACACAAAATATAACTTTCTTGACAGCTTCCACTAAGTTTGAAACAGTTCACCGACACGTAGTGAACAACTATTTTCAGAGTAACGTCCCTTGATTTCGTCAGTCCTTGTCGCTCTTGTAGGGGTGATGGGTCGACCCATGTACTTAGGTAAAAATTCGTAACTTTGACGACATTGAAATCTGTTTTCTATTGATAATATGCTCAATAGATTACAGATGAGACTATTTAAAAACGTGTTTTCTGTATGTAATGACATTTTATTTGTTATGTGTTCTTTATGAAAGTGGACTGTACCATTGTTTTGCAAGTGAGTGGAACCGGTCTGCACCGGTTTGACCTAATCACATTGCTTTTGCGCAAGTCAAAATAGTTCCACCTTTTTTTACTAATTAGTCATGTTAGAATGGTGATAAATCCATTCTGTTTTTTATTTTGGGGTTGTATGTCGTGCATTCTTTACCCCTAAATAAACATTTCAAACCTCGCAAGCTCGGTTTGAAATTATATTTAGGGGTAAAGAATGCACGACATACAACCCCAAAATAAAAAACAGAATGGATTTATCCCCTTTAGCATGCGCATGTCGAAAGTGAAGCTGCACGTGCATCTCGTGAGGATACTACCTAACGCGAATTTCACGAGCTCTATGGTTTTGTTTTGATGTAAATTACTTGTGTGACACGGTTGCCGTCAAAGAGTTCGCAATCATTTCAACAAAAATAATATAATCTTTTGATTTAAGACAGCGTTTAATAAATTACGTTTGTGGCCATGATCTAAGTAAGTTAGACCATTCGGGCCTTGTTGTCCACGAGCGCTACGCGTCTAACTAATCATTTAAACGATTAGACAACAAGGCCCTCATGATCATGGTCTAACTATTACTAAAACCACTCACAGTGGTACATAGTACATTATTACATAAATAATAATACAACGATAATGTAACAACGAGGCAGAATTATTATTGACATTTTTGTAGTTGCTAAAAGATACATTTTATAAAGTTACTTAGCTTGTCAACAGTCATCTTCACAACGTCACGGGCGAAACGAAAACGTTTCTAAACCTTTCCCGATCCCCCCTGTCTAAAGCGAGCAGAGTTGCTCGATAAGTTTTCACCTTGCTGTGGGAATGGCAACAGTTGTACAATGTCTTTCAGAAAGAGGCTATGAAGTTTAAAATAATTAGGTCTCGTACAACAATATTTTGGTAATAGTTTGTTTCTATTTTCTTATAAAGAAGTACATGTATAATACAAAAATATAATGATATTCATCACCCACCGCACCAGAGTTACACATCAAACACTTTCTATCACTATAAGAAATATGATGCCAACGACCAACTTCAACAGGAAGTTTAGTATTACTTGTTCTAAACTTCAAAATAGGTTGTGATAAGTTTATCACTATCTAAATGGCATTAAATTTTATCTCTAACACATTCAGCTTTGGGAGCTGTGCCAATTAACATCTATCAGAGGGGTAATGAATGTAACAACAGCTTAACTACCGCTTGTTGGACCTCCATTTTTGTGGATGGCGAAACGGGCGAGTTGGTTAACTGTTGGTATGGTCATTGTTGGCGGTGTTGCCTGACTCTGAGTGTGTGGGTTCGAATCTCGCATGGGACTAGGCCCGAAAAACAACAACAATCTGTACTTTTTAAAGATAGTGTGATCCCAAATATAACATTGTTACATTTGTTCACTATCTAAATGACATTTATCTTTAGTAGGTTGTGAACCTTTGTTGGTAGCTAAATGTAATCTTCAGGACCAAATATTGGTTTTATACAATCATATATTTTTCCTTTAGATGATAACGCTTTTTCATATTGCCATTGTGTTATAAACTGATCAGTTAAGATTTGTTCAACTTTACAGAGGAGCCAATTTTCATTAACATAATTGTGATAATACCAAATATATGACAAAACACAACCATCTAAAATCGTGTTTACATAATTTAGCCAGGGTGGCTGGTATTCAGTAGTATTTTCAACTGCTAATAATTTAGAATACACTTTACATGAAAGTTTATTACTGTTTTCAAAATGTAAAAGTTTACACCAAAAAGATAAAACTCTCTTTTTAATAATAATACTGAACAGATGGTGTACATTTTCTTAAATTGAATACCTTTTTCATAAACAATCTATAGACTAATTCTAATTTTTCAAAATAACAGGGGCCTCACACCTCACATCCATATAATAATATTGGAACGATCATATGATCAAATGCTTTAAACAGACAATCTGGTGGTAAATGTCGATTTCTTGCTTTTGATAACAACCAAATCATTGCTTTCAGACCTTGATCTCTTGACGCTTTAATGGCAACATTAAATTTCCTATTCTTATGAAACAGTATTCCAAGATAAGTATAAATATCAGAAATATTTAAAATAATATTACCAAAATAATATTTTCGAAAATTCACCCTTGCAGTTCCAGTTCCAGATCCAAATACAACCACATTAATCTATCAATGTCCTATTTGATACTTTAAATAAATATCGTTATTTGATATATGGATTAAAACAATTTATTTTGAGTTAATGAGAAATTGTACCTGTAGGCAGAAATAAAGCTTGTACTCTGTTTTTTTATTTAAATAAGGCTATGGTTACTGCATTAATGACATTTTATAAAGAAAAATAACAGATTTATTTCATCACATGCCATTCATTACAGATATAAATCATATTGTTACGCAATACATTCGAAAAAAAAAGTCTGTAATAACCAATAGAAGTTTTTTCAATTCATGAGAACGTTAAGGAGACATTTGTCATTTTCGAAAATATAATTGCACTTCTTAACCCACAGAAAACTGATATTCACAAAATTTATTGACAACATACGTTTTATTAAAAAGAAATGTTTAAGTTTTATCATCAGCAAGTTTTATTGTCAACTCATTCCGTTGAAAAGAATATATTCGGTCAAAAAAAAGTATTAAAGAGAGACAAAGATTATTTGTTAATGGAAAACGTTATCTTTTGCAAGTGTTTTTCTACATGTAATTTCCTCCACAGAATCTAAATCATTCAAGTTTTAAAAAAATCACTTTTCATTTATTTAATATGGGATATTTTGTACCACACAACTTTGCGTTGAAGTATAAATTTACATTCACACATTACAAATGTTGGTTTTGTTAACGAAACTAATCAAATTATACAAAAACACATGTGTCAATGTAACATCTGATTTTAGAAAATATAAACCAAAAAGAAACTTATGAATCAATTCAGTTGCAATGTTAAAAAGACGGAGATAGAAAAACAGGTAATTTCCAAACAGCTCGTCACTAGTTATATCCGGTAATTTTAAAGTTTTTGAACTTTTCCTTTTTGCCTACAGACATGATCGCTGCTTCAGACAATCTTCAATCCATTATGGAGTCCGTTTTTGCAACTCTGAGGGTTTGAAAAATACGTCAGTAAGAAGAGTTTTACCGAAAAGAGCATAAAGTTACATGGACATGGTGCACCACGATTGAGGATGACGTTATTGGTGTTAATTGGAGAGAAGAACAAAAGTCTTTCTTTTTATTCTAGCAATTAACAATTGAAATTTTATGTCTGAATTATCCTACAAAACAATTGTTTTTCATTTCACAATCAACAGGTTTCAATGTATCTTACATAACAAACAAAAACAGTTCCAACAGGTAAAAAAGCTGAACACGGAATACGGAACTCTTAATTTCCCCTTATTCTTTTTGAAAGTTATATATGGCCTGGCAAACAAAATACCACATGCAATTGTCAAATTGCAGTTCATCAGAAGTTACCAACTATATAGATAGAGCGGTGCCCTTCGCACTCATTCGATCTGTAACTTTTACTTGAGAACCATTCCCTCCCCACAGAGGCAGATCAAGTCATGAAGTGTTGATACAGCCTCTGTTCTTACTCGCCGAAATCAGTGAGGAGAGAATGCTTTAGATCATGAAGCAGATGAAGCCTTCCTTTACCTGGGGTTTCACAAGAAGAAACTAAATTGCTTGTGTTTTGTTGTATTTCCCACCTTTTCAATGTTTTTCTGTTTTCCGAGAAGTAATGAAGCTACGAAGGGAAATACATATACGTTTGATTACATGATAATGTGAGCTATCAGCTTCATCATTACGGCATTAGCTACACATGCATATTTTAGCAAGGATTTACTTTATGTTCTCTCCTTCTCTATTCTTAGTAGCAGTGGATATATTATTTGGTAACATCGTATTATCCAGAAAGGATTCGAATCAGTTGGTAAAACATAGACAAGACATAGTACTAATGTAGCTGCGTACCCTATGTTTATTCACTTGGTAGTGTATCGAAGTGCAAAAAACATACGGGTTAAACGCTATATCAGATTAATCACAGATGGTGCTCAATGTCAATTTCATTGAGGCAGTGCATTTAGCATATAGCTTGTAGTGCTTCAAATAATCTGATTATGTCAGATTCGTTTTGCCTTTTAAGATCTTGGAAACAGTTCCATGCACTTGATATGTCTTCTTGGACTGACGTAGACTATTTTGAGCGACCCTTTACCTTGATTACAATCATTAACCGGACATGTGGAGTACTCCCTTGAACATGGCAACATCAGGAATACCTTCCTCTGTTTAAATAATTGTGCTTAGCATCTAAAACATTGGGAGAGATGTTTATGATAAAATACCGCATGTGTCCGGTATTCATGTACTTATGAGTTCCTATCAGCTCCAACCTCCTCCTAAATAACAACTGGAACAAAAACGGCAGTAAATTATTACATTCATATGTTTTCGGCATAATGGAGTAAAGGAATGTGTTATGCCTGCATCTTAAACATACCTCCGAGCAAAAAAATGTGACAATTTTAGATAAACCGTATTTATTAAATATTTGACATAAACTATTAAATTTGGAACAGACTAAGATAATAAGCATACAAATTCTTTGAAATAAGCCGACACTCAGTCTACTATTTCACGATATACACTGTGAAACGTGCATACACATAGAGTTTTTCGTCACCACTGGACTCGTTACCTTATCGTGGTGTGGTGGTTTGTGTGCTTCGGCGACCCCGAGAGCTATGCCAGCTGGAGCTTACACGCTCCTGGTAGGGTCACCCAAGCTGGACAGGTCGACGGGTAGAAGCCAGACCAAATTTGAGTCCTTCTAAAACCTGCTTTCTATCTCTTACTATGCATGCCTTTCTTTCCGTCTTTTCCCTCATCCTTTCGATCCCTTTCTCCCTTATCTATCTACTCTCTTTTGGATGGCAACATCCACGTGTTTAATAACTGAAATATTGTTCAAAACACGTTAAACACCAACTCACTCACTCAAATCCTCTGTTGGTCCTTAATCATTCGCTTAACGACATTAGTTTGTCTTGATCAACAAATAACAAAATAACAAAATATTTCCACTTTGTCTAATATTTTTATTCTTCAACCCATCACAAAAAACCAACAGTATTTATTTTTATGAATAAAACTTGTGATTTACAAGAGCGTTAATAATCCAATTTTTCCGGCACCATTTTGGACACCTAGAAATTAGACTCCGACATTGATTTTTCAACCAAACTAAGAAACCAATTATTTACAAAATGCGTAAGTAGGAATGTTAAAGTCGGAATATGGATCTGTAGTAATTACAACTTGATAATTAACTTTTTACTTTAATCTCTTATAAAATGTTCCTCCCTCAATGATTGAAATAAATGCTTGCTCAATTTTTTTGTTTTCTAAAAAAGTGTTGCAAGTTTAAGATAGGTCAACTTTTCCTGGAGGGCAAGATAAATTCATTCACTTCAGTTTTTAATAGAACAAAATTCTTGTGATGCTATAGGAAAATGTATTTCCCCTTTTAGTACATTCAACCTTATTCAGATCTTAACAGTTAATAACGAAGTTAATCTTCAAAATTGACTTCAATTATTCATGTCTGGTCAACTTCCGATGATCGTCTGAAAGCAATTAGGCTTTACGGTTAGGGTAACCTAACTTTCTAACTTTAAGAAATCTATAAATGTTTCTGCAACCTATTGATCATATAAAGGATCATTTCGTCTAAAACAACATCCCCTACAAGGATGGGAAGTTTGATAAGATATCAAGATTTTTTAAAGTTCAACGAAATGTGGTTACAAAACGCCTAACTCAATTTAAAATCGCCCAGTGTCGTGAGGATGTTTCATCACAAAGAGTTAAGTCAAATGGCGAAGTATCTTCATTGCTTACATTGTGAAAAGTTCAGGTTGAAGGTGCATGTTAAACTACATGTATTCCAAGTAAACAATTTGTTTTACTAATCCCTTTTTACATGCGCACTTTACTCCTGAGAGTATGATTACTCCTAGGAGTATTTTTGCTCCTGCAAGTAAAATTTTATTTACTTTAAGTTTCACTTGAATTTAAGGACCTTTAAGTATATCATGATTTGCTTACAGTGAAAATATTTTTTTATAGAAAACTCAATCCGTGAAATGCATATCCTGAGGCAGAGAAGAAATAACCAATATTTTACCATAGATTTTGGTTGGTCACTCAACTACGTGTTCTAGTGTAAAAGGGGTACAAGCAAGCCTTCAGTTTTGGTAGAAAGACCCCCGAAACAAAAACACCAAATTTTCTTCATTAGAAAACATGTTCTTAACAACTTCAAAATCATAATCTTGAATAAAAGTTGTTATTGATGAAAAAAAACAGCATTGTCTAGAAACTCTATAATGCAAGTCAATAAACTCAACCTAATCATTCAACTATGCTTATATTTAAGTACTTGACACGGTTACTTACAGGAGAAAAAGTAAATATACTTTTACCTAAACTCTTGTAGTGGAGTATTTAACTCCTAGGAGTAAAGAGACTATGGTAAGTAAATTAGTTTTGGACTGATTACATGGCACATTTACTACCTGTAAGTATATTTACTCTTAGAAAAATAGATATACTTATAGGAGGAAACGTTTACATGAAAAAAGGGCTTAAGAAAGGTTTTTGAACGTTTCTAATGCTGATGTATTCAGTCTATGCAAATGTGTCTTGTATAATATTGTTGGTTATATCATCTTGTCGTTTTATGAGGTTGGCTTGTACCTATATCTTAGCTACTGCTGCGAGATTATAACACCCATTCACAAACAATGTGGGCACAGATTGTAGTGAAGTAAAAATAATAGTATCAAAATTTTATTAATTCGGGGTTAAAAATGACATTGGCCTTTCCGTACATTGAATAAAACAGAATGTCTTTCAGCAGCATCACATCATTTAACATCAATTTTAGATTGCATATAACAATCTCAGGCACCTGGGTCATTAAAAGTTGAATCGTTCCCGCTGAACAAAACAAATTTGGGACCACCTATCGGTTTCAAAACCTTCACAGTTACATCGTACCCATCCGTAATATTCACCGTTGGGAGAAAGATTGTTACTGGGATTCCGGTTTGTTATGGGAACTTCATTCTCTCCCTACAGAGGCAGATCAAGTCGTGTTGATTTAGCCTCTGTTTTATTACGCCGATTTTCCTGGGTTCCGGCAGCTCCCTGGCGGAAAAAACCCGCATCACAATCTATTGAATTTATTTATCGAATGACAACGCTTCTCGCATGGAAAGGTTGGTTCATATCACAATGCTTTTGCCTTGATTAAGTAGCTACAACGATGATTTAAGAACAGCGTCGCTGATTGCACAGCTAAATTTGATTGCCTCCAATCAGGCATCCCCCATTCTATCGCTCAAACTCGGCTTAATATAACGGAGGCTAAATCAACATCAACATTGATCTGCCTCTGTTGGGAGAGAATGTCGGGAAGCGTGTAATGTTTATGCCAATGATTGTTAACGTGTTATGATTGTAAGTACGATACGGATTGTTAGTAAAAAAATATACTCAACGCAAAGTTGTTAATAATGCAAAATGTGATAATATTTCGACACAATCCGATTTTAGATTTCCCAAAAATCGAATATGCCAAAAGACTAAAGTTGAGCTTTCTGATCTTACAGAGTGGGTGTACGTAACGTTTAACGTGCATTTTTGAATATCTTTGATATCACCTAAAGTAAGATAAAACTTGTTTTTATTACAAAAACGAAATTAAAACGCATTTTATGATTGGTGTCATCATATTGGTATTAAAATTTAAAATTAATATTTGACTATAACTAATGTGAGATCAAAATTGTTGATTAAACTTTTAATTTCATGTACCGAAAATTTATTTTTCAAGAAATATTTTATTATGTTCATTCACTCGTTTTTTGTTTATCACATAATAACGGCGGTATGAAGCTGAGTACCTTTGGATAGAGTAAATATGACTTATAAATAAATAAAAATATTTTCAAAATCCTTTAATCCTGCTACCCTTGGCAGCCTGCTTAGAATTTAGCATTACGCCTATGACAACGTACAGGCGTTATACCTTAAACTAAAAGATCAGATATTCTGTAGTTTTTAGATTATATTTTGCAGTTTTACTAACAATTTTCATCATGTGAGTATTTTACGTTTTAGGACTTAGAAACTCAACCAGATCCTTATCCTGAAAATAATATCTGCAAAGCAACTTAAACCTAAAAGGTTGAAAGATTTATTTTCATAAGAAATAATGAAACTGAAAAATTCCACAATAAATGGTGGCCGTTCATCCCATTATTCAACAACCAACTATGATTTCTGTACCTTATATAAATTGCTTAATCTATGTCACACCTTGTTTTGATGTCAATATGCAAATATATATGACCGTGTAACCATCTGGGAACAATAAAAAAAAAAATAAAAAAAAATTAAACCTAATAGTGTTTCTCTAGAGGTTAACGCTTGCGTCTATTTGTGATACCAACAAACTCGTTGTTCATGTTGAATAAAACCCCCTCATCTCTACAATATTTTACGTACACTTTGAAAGAACGTTAAAGTGAGTAATGCAACAACGTACACACCACAACTGACTTGGATTAATCAATACATCACGGCTGGTTATCTTCACATGATTGATTGAATAGCAGTCAGGCTATAGGGTTAGGGTAACCTAACTTTCAAATGTACAGAAACCAATTGATGTCTATTTCATTATAACCATAATTATAGTATAATCTCATAAAGCATGTTTTTGTATGAAACAACATTCTATTCATTTTGGTTTCATTGCCCGTTTTGCTAATAATTGAATTAGATAAAGAGTGCACTATAAATATAGAAGTTTATCATATGCACTTTATAAATCTTATAATCCAACTAGGTGGTCATAAATAGTTTAGTGTAATCTTGTTAAGGCATGACTTAAAATAACAATGCAGCCATTTATTCAGGTTTGAATATGTGTAATATATAATATACATTTAATCAGGGACAACACGAGACCAAACGGTTTAGCTTCAGTGAGAATCACAAGAGTTACTTCCCTTGCCTTCAAGCGAACTAGCTGTAATACGGTTTTATGATTATAAATCGATATGTCCATCAGACGCCATCTCAAGTTAGTTTAAGCCGTCCTCAAACTATGATCACGAAATCATTGGCTGTGCTTACATCTCTCGAACTGGTTCATTGCATTGTTCTTTTAAACTTCAGTTTGTAGAGCCAAGATTTTACTTAAAAATTCCAACATGTCAGTTGATTTTCAAACTACCAGAACCCCCGGTTTTGATTGAAAATGTTGTTGTGAATGTGTATGCAACAGAAAACGCATTTATCTTTTCGATTTCCTGCTTTATTGACTTTATTCAAAAAAAGCATACTTTTTTGTATCCTTGAAACACATTTACAATGAAAAAGGATTCAAGCTTGGATATGGTTGAAGCAAATGTTAATCAAAGATATACTGCTTAGATGTAAGCTTCTGATTCATTTCACAAATTGTTACATTGAAAAACATTGGCTATGCGTTTCTTTTTTTAGCAGTATATTTACTAAGTTAGGATATAGATGTCAGGGATTACAACGAATTGTTTGAACTTAGAATAGGAATGAACATTTACATGTACATACAATATAAGGAAAAATGTTTTTCAGCTTTACAATCGTTGATCATGATTTCCATGGAACTGTAAAAAAATCTTTGTGCCTATGTTTTTTCTCATTTTAAACCTTTTAACACGCAATGTGATATGCAAAGAAAGGTTTCACTGAAAAAATAAACATGAAAATCATAAACATGTATTCGAACTTCGTGACTCTTGCATGCTGATGGATATGTCTATACTCATTAAGTTGGATGCTACTGAACTTTTACACTTTATAGCAAACTGTCGAATCAACTATATTTCACGTTTTCATCCACGTGATGCCCCAAATAACTACTTTTATAATGACAGGAAAGGATAAATTGAGGTTTTTCTTTCAAAGTTGCTTGTCTACGCCTAAAGGATGTACTAAGTAGGAGTCGTATGTATTGTTAGAAGTGCTTACAGACACTCAGATAACAAAGTCAAACAATCTCCAAGTATTTAAAAACTTTTAACTCGGTAAGAGCATTGACATCCTTTAAATATACACATTGCATCAAATTTCTAATAAAATTAAAACTTAGAAACCTCGAAAACCTGCTGAATTTGTATATTTAAGGTTTGAGTCGATCTATTTTCAGATCTATTTTCAGACCGATAAATCGATTGAGTTTGCAGGATATTTGTTTTTTAAAAAGGAAAATATTGAGCAACATTTTTTTCCCAACTCAAAGAACTAAAGAATTTAACCCTCGAAAGTGTGTAATATGATATAACGATATTTGTTATAAATCATACATTAATTTACACGAATTCTTTATTACCGATTGTATTGATTTCTCTTTCTTTAATACAGACTGAAATCGGCCTGCTTCCCTTTCGGTGGCCGGCTGGTCACGTCACGAACAGTTGTTTTTTATCATTACGGGTGGCAAACGTTATGAGTGGATATGTGTTCATATTGAACTATGTCACTACGAAATTTCCATCCTGGGGGTAAATATAAGCTTATGGTATCAGTGTTAGAAAACTGAACCTAACTACACAATGAACAGCAAACGAAACTTATGACCACATCTGCATTACTAAAAACATTGAACAAGAAAATTTTAAGTTTGAAAATAAAACAGTTTTGCGTAATAGCAAATCAAAATGAGAATGGGTCAAATTTGTTCAGACGTTTGTACCAATATTTGTCACACATCACCAGGTTGTCTTGGCATTGTTATGCCAGGATCACTGACTGTTTATCGACTGTTTTCCTGTTTCATACCAAGTACGATTCGAATGAATTTTCCATCCAAGTTGATAGATGTAATGAATTGTTTTGATCATTGATCAGTATATCTTTTAACATGTTATTTCGGAATGAAATGAGAATATTGGAGGTTTTCCAAAAAGGGACCAAATGGTCGATTCCTATTTAATGGCTCACAAAATAGTACAACATTCATGGTCAGAGCTGATATTTTATGTTCGCTTATTCTTACACGAGTTTTGGAACATTTAAGTGTAACAGCGTTTAAAGTGACTTGTACTTGACAGGTACATTCCTTCTTATAAGTTATGGCTCAACGGTTAGAATTTAAATATCGCTAGTTCAATATATTATTCAATTTAAATATATTTAACATGTCTGTCAAAAAAACGCTTACGGGGAATCATCATCATCTTAAGTTCATATCCCTGAAGGGTATACCGGTCCCGGGGACATTTCAGGTTTAAATAACATACCAAGTACCAAGGTCTACGTCTTTATAACAACACAAATACTATGTGTCATAAAGGTTCGTTCAATAAGTTCCAATACTTACTTTTAGTAATTTTGTTATTTTGATGACAGGCCTATCAATCTGCAAAAATGTTAGTAAGTGAAATGAAAAGACACTAAATGGGTTTTGGATATTGTGTGAATATTAATAGTGAATATAAAATATAATTATACATTCATATATGAAAGCGCATTTATAAATCGAAATTATTTGCCTCCCATTTATTTACGTAATTTGTTAACGAGGTCCTACTATGACCAGAATAATGACACGTGTGATAGTATGGTTTCTTTATGACGAGTTCAGTTTCTTAGATTACAACAACAAGGAAGTAAATGCTTCAAAATGGCTTCAAACACACGTGATGAAACAAGCGAGGTGATGCATTATGAGTGCGGCATATTTGATATTAATATAAGTAAGTGGCTTCTAAGATAGTAGCATACCACATTTACCGTATCCGTTGTTAAACGTATAAAACCTGATTATTTCCGACACTTGCCGTTACATCTTTCATAAATATGTGTCAATTTCAAAGACTTATTATTAATATATTGACACACATTAGGCATCTGGTTCTAAAACCTCGTAATAAGCGGATATCCTGAATGTTACATCCTCTAAATGAATGTTTAAAAGACAAAATTAGAACACAATGCAAAGTTATCTTTACAATTAAATTGTTGTGAGTTTATTTCATTCGAGTCTTTGCTATCTAATATCACCTAATATAAAACATAAAACATGAAAACAATTCAGATTGAGAATGAAACATTAAATATCTTCTCTCTTTTCTTCATATTGGAAATGTTCCTCCATATTCCAAAGCTCTCCCCATGGTGTACTTTCAAATCCAAATGTTTTTTAGTTTCTCCCTCTTATGAACAGGAAAGGAGGTTATCAAATGCGTTGTTCTGAAAATATGTATACCCCACTTCTGGTCTCGTTGCTATGGTTTCCCTTGTTCTAACTGTAGGTGTATTGACCGATGGACCTCTACTTTTCTAATATACCTACTCTGTTGGTACATCTAAACTTAGTCAGGTGAAGACATCTTCAACTTTGGCAAATTGACGGACTGGTAAAATTTGGATTTTATCTATTTTAGGTAAAGGTTTGCTGGTAGATTTAGGCAAAACATGTTATCAGAATATTTGTTCACAATTCCGCGGGTAGAAATGTAGAAATGTTGAATTTTTATAAACATTTCAGTGAGTCTTGTCTTGATCATGAAATGTTCCTTTTCGGCTCATAAATAATCAAATTCATGATGGAGATAAAAATGCATGAAGGATAATTTTGTTATCAATCTTTGAAGATATTGATTATCAGACTAAAACTGATAACTTTTTAAGAAAGCGGTTTTGTTATTGTTTGTTTATGATAAAATTAAGCATTTAAGTAGAACGAAAAACTTGAAAATGTATCGAGGTTAACAAAAACTTATTTTAGGTTTACATGTACCTGTTAAATTTGTCAGTTTCCATTAATTATTCCTTACCGTAAACATAAGTAAGCTTTATTTTGTTATTATTATTTGATTTAAACTCTTTCCTTCACATAATAATAATAATAATAATGTCACTTGTAAAGCGCAAAATGTCCACACACGTATGTATGCTCAGTGCGCTGATACATGAATATACATGAATATGGGTTCTTTTGGTTTGTTATATACATCTACAATATAAGTAAACATTTTCAACATTAATACAGAAATAGACATACATGTAGCTAACATGTAAATCTATACATAGTATGTCCTTTGGGAGGGATATCACTTGACCCTGTTAGCTGTTTGTACTTAGTCACGTTCAAAGACACGTGTGTCTTTCGTTCATTCACCTTTTTCTAAGGATTCCTCCCCCATGCTATATTGGGGTCATACATGAAGTGATTCCCAAGCTAGACGTTATGAATGTCATTCTGGTATAAGCCGGTCAGAGAGATAATGACGTTACTATTTCCAGTCCCCTATAAGCATCAGTACTACTTATAACAGACCTGAACGAAATCAATAAACAACTGATGTTCCTTTCACCATTAGCACGTCCCTGAGCCGTCTCTAATCGGTTTCGTTACCATTGTTATACTACAATCACCTGAAATTCACAATGATAAATATCTAAAAGTATATAACATAAGGATAATGGTACCTCTCTCCTATACAGTAGTCTCTATGACGGAAAGCCGCCATATTGCTTAGCGACAGGAAATCGCTCCAGTAGTGGCTTATAACTCAAATCCCATATGCAATAAGTAATCACTACTGTCGTTTCTTAATTTTTTTTTATGTGTCACATACTGGTAAAATTACTCGGTAATTAACTCGGTTTTTGGCAATACATCGATGCGGTCCGAATGCATGATCAGTATTATCACCAAGAGGCTGCCTTATAGACGTTTCTCAGCATATTTTGAAGTTGTAATTACGTAAGCAAGCAAGATCATTTTAGACACACGTCGATATATACAATGACAAAGTACAAAACGGATAAAAGCAAAAAAACGGCAGAGTTGCTAATAACCGTCAACGTTACTTTCATCTAAACCTAGAATAATATTTCGCGTTATCCTAACTAACTGTTCTGATATGAACATATACATTTCAGTGCCACTGCTATGCTTTAAGGCGAAATACAAAAATAATGTATCGTAATACCTGATAACAAGAAATTCTAAATGCATCGGATCGCTATCTGAATGAAATAAATGTAACATAGGAATAAATATTTAACATATTTTCCCTTCCGAGAACTCATATCGGGGGTCTGACAACATATCATATACGGGTATGTCCTGGATCCAGTTTAGTGAAGACAAAACCTGGTCATTAGTGGACCAATCAAATTATCGAGTTTAAGGAACAAATACATTCTCTCCCAATCAAGTTCTGATCTAACCTTCGGCGGTCATGGTCATCGGAGTTGCATGTATTAGACTGTTAAACCGGAAACTTTTGGGTTTTGAGACGACCCCCTAAATCTTAACTCATTCATATTTACTTAGTATAAAGAAGACCGGAAATACCTACCTCTGGTCGACTCTTACGCTTACGTGACCAGCAATCGATTTCAAAATGACTGCTCGACGGAGGATGTGAACGAATTAAGCGCTCTGATTCGTCGAAGCTCATCGAAGGTAATCTTTTGTCCATTTGCTTGTATAAACTGCAGGGACTTGATAACAGTATCAATTTTACTTCCATAAAAGCCTGTTATCAAATGCTTATCTCTTGACAAACATTTTTCAGTAAAACAACTTTTTAAAATATAGGTTATTGTTTGTATCTTCATTCATAAAAGATATATTTGTATAATTGACTGAAAACTAACGGTTGTAGTTTACTTTAATTTTGTTTAATACCCTGACTAAAGTTGGGATAGTGCCACTTAATTGTTAATAAAGAACATAATAGAATCATACATTTTAATGATACTTAATGTCACTAACACACATTAAACAGTCAACGCAAAGTTGTGTTACAGAGTTTTACAAACGGTTCAAATCGAATTGTGTTTATCATCATTAGGTACGTTCACTTGTTATAAAATCTTAATATCATGCAGCATGCTAATTTAAGAAACTATTTCAATATCATTGCCCTTACATGATAGTCAACATTGAATAAAATACTCAACAGTTTCTTCATAAAATATCTGACATGTTATAAGCTTCGACTAATCAGAATGCTTGATTCAGCTACACCTCTCCTTCTGACAACCATTTGTGCCAAGATGGATATTTTAAGCGTGAAAATCCGCTCTGGGTCTTTTTGTAAAAATAACAACAAAGTAGTGGTAGGTTCGGTGAATGGTGATCGAAAGGTACATGTTAATCATCCAAGATTGGGGTAGGAACAAGCTTTCAGTATGTAATTATGAAGGCATTGAAATCAAGAGTTCGTCTCAAGATCTCTTTCGTCAGCGGGAATGAAGGGGGAATGGGGTCTTCCGGTGACGCAGGTCTGTGATGTCATCGTCAATTTCGTAACTCCAAGCTTACCGCAATTATTCTCACTCAAGGCTTTGACTGGAACCAATATCTTTGTGATACATGTCAACACCATAAAGCACCATGTCGTTATGTGTTTTTATACCATGGAAACCGATATATAATTGCATACTAAGCGCGTATCGCGGTTCACATAAAGAACAGGCGCAGATGCTCGAAGTCGTGTTCAATTTGGTTCTTCACATCGGCCACGCGAACAAACCAGTAGTTGAATGGGAACAAATTGAAAAGATAATGGATATCCTACCATCACGTTTAGAAAAACGTGTTTATCATTGATTTGTATAGTTCTTGTAGGTGTTCAAAAGTAATTTGGATAAATGGGAAACAACACAGACTACCGATTATTCGCATTGACACGTTTTTCGTTTAGTGTTATATTGAAGTATGACAGTTATTTCTCACGACATGTGTCACGACATCATTAACGACATGAATACTAAATGTAAAACATTGCACAATGCTCATAACATGACGAGTTTAAGATCACGTTGTCCAATCGATCTTACCGAATTAAGAAAAAAAGACATTATCACGATGAATATACGTCTTGAAGTCGTTGAAGGAAATATCGAATAACATACATAAGAGAAGCAACATTTTCTGGATAACAAGTTTTTTATTGTAAAAGTACATGACGCATCGGACGACAACGTGTTAAATATACAATTTATTCTGTCGCCTGTACTCCCATCAGTGGATACGGTGTTTTGCTATTTGTAAAATGTTTAAAAACAGTGTGTATCAACCTTGGTAAATGTATATGACCACTTTTACAGTGTATACGTGCATGTGTTCTAACGATAAAGTTTTGGGTATCCACACCAAGAATTAGCATTGATGGCAATAAAGAAGACTTTCTAGTGCTTTTATTAAAATATTGATTTTAGTTCACTGTACAACCCCCTATTTCATTACAAATTATTATAATAAATAATTTTTTTGGATGAGAACATAATCGGTGAGGGTTTATATGTGTGAATATTGCAAACTGATAACCGTGAATCAACTAAAATTTGTCACGGTACATAACGAGTTTCATTCTCTCCACATAACGAGTTTCATTCTCTCCCCACAGAGGCAGATCAAGTCATGAAATGTTGATACAGCCTCTGTTCTATTACGCCGACTTTGTGGGATAGAGTGGGAGGTTCCTGGTTGGAGGCAATCAAAATTAGTTGTGCAATCAGCGACGCGCGCTGTTCTAAAATCATTATTTTGGCTACTGAATCATGACTAAGGCATTATGATATGAACCACCCTTACCATGCGAGAAGCGTTGTCATTAGCAGCCCCGTCTTTGTGCAGTTTCCGCCGCCGCCGCCGCGTCCGCCGCACTCATACTAATGGCTATAACGTGTTTCTACTAAGCTTTCAAGAACTTCTATTCATAAGTTACTGCTTATACCTCGGGAGAACGATTTTGACATGTTCACTTTCAAGGTCAAAGGTCAAGGTCACGAGCTATAAAATCACTAAAAAATTCTTTGTAAACGCGATAACTTGAAAAGTGTGTGTGCTATGAAGCTCTAACTTGGTATATGTCATCCTTGGGAGAGTAAAACAAATTGAAAAGGTTTTCGCTACAATCTGTCCAAGGTCAAGGTCACAGCAAGGTCACTACTTTAGCATGGTTTTGCGAAAATGTTTTATTTTAACTATGAACACTTTTAATCAATAGATGATTGTTATACTCAATGAAAAGTGTTCATTGAATGTGTAACCTTGAAGGTCAAAGGTCATGGTCATGAGATTTGTGTTGTTGCAATGTGCAACTAATTTGGATATAACTTAATCCCATTAAGCTTTTCGGAACTCATGAACAGGTATAAGTGTTTACACCTCTGGGGAATTAAAATGACATATTAACTTTCAAGGTCAAAGGTCTAGGTCACAGCAAGATCAACATATATTGAGAAAATGGATTATTTAAACTTTTAACACTTTAATAAGTTACATTAATGTTATATTCAATGAAATGTATTCATTGATTGCGTGACCTTGAGTGTCAAAAGTCAAGGTCACAAGAAAATGCCCAAATATGCTGAGGCTTGTAGAAGGCGGAACAGGGTAAGGCGAAACCCCAAGTTTCGGGGCTGCTCTGCTTGTGCGGTGTCCCGCAAACGCTAATCTAGTTTTTTAAAGAAATTAAAATGGAGTGTTATGCAATTTTTTTCCGCCATGGGAAACTGCCGGAACCCACGGATGTCGGCGTAAAAGAACAGAGGCTGTATCAATATTTCATCGCTTGATCTGCCTCTGTGGGGAGAGATAGAACGAGTTTATGATCAACCTGAATGACTGGCATAATATCACAATACCAAAATATCTACTTATAAAGAAGTCTTTTGTTTTGCAAATTGCTAGACAAAGTGGCTTCTTAAACATTAGACATAAACTAAAACATATATCTGAATGAGCTAAAAATAATGATAATGAGATAGAGAAAGAAACAGTTGCAAGTTCTATTAAGAAATTATGGATCCTCACTGCCTGAGGATGATGATTGGATGGCCACATTAAAGAATTAAGTCGCAAGACCTTTAGAGAGCTTACATGTACGTCAAATACATTTTTTGCACAAAGGCTATGAAAAATTATTGGCTCTGTCACATGGTAAAACCTTTCAAGTGTCAAGCGCATTGTGATGTTAGATCAAAACCAGTTTTGGGTCAAGGCTACTAATTATTCTCAAAACTAACATGAACAATTAAGTTCCTTTGAAGATAATTCAATAAATGAATGCTTTCAAGTCATATGGTGTGTGACTATTAATCTACGATCATTGTTACTACCAAGTTACTCTTCAAGGATCAGTATTAATATCCGTAGCAATGAATATGCCTTATTACTACAATTCCATTTTCTATAAGGATGAAAACGATCTGCTGACAAAGATGTATTCCAAAACCTACTTTTGATGTCTCGATAGTCTAGAGGGTCTTTTAAATAGTCATGTTAGTATGAATCAGGTAAATGGTATGAGACACGAATATTTATAAGAGTTTCCGTCCTGTTAAGGCTAGACTTGTATTTGATGTTCGAGTTTCTGACAATCTAAAGGTGAAATATCATCAGTATCACATATCACTCGCTTTGATTTGTTTGATAACATACTTTTTTAAAGTAGCATATGACAGTTCTTGGTTCTTTTATTATGATTACATTGTCACACTTATTTTGATCAAAATAATGTCAGATCGAGTGAATAAGGACCAGGGTTCAGGGTTTGTGTGTGCTCGGTCACTTAGGATGAAGCTGACCTAAAGCAGTTTAGTAATGGTTATGATTAAGCTGAAAATCAATGATGTTTTTGTATTTAATTCAACTCTTACTGACAAATGTCACAAATAATGCTTTATTTTCGCTTCCAACTATTATTTTCAAATTTCGTTATTAACTGGTAACTACGAGTTTCGGTTCAGACTAATTGAAATCCACTGTGGTCAGAGGAATGAAGTTTAAATCATTGCCTCTAAAGCATGTAAAGGGATTCGAAATCGACCCATCAAAGTTTATCACTGATAGACGATCTCAGAACAACCAGTGCAACGACCAGTTTATTAATCACTCGGCATCCAACAAAAACTCTCAGTACGAGAACATTTCGCATGCAGAACATGCAACTAACCTAGCTGTCGTCAGATCAAAATAAGTTCAACTGATATCAATTATGATTAAACATTTATTAAATGACAACAAACCCTAATCAACACATACTAATTAAAGTGTCTTTAGCCATAATTGATACTAGAAGCAACAATTTCGTAATGTTATCATATATATTTATCAGACAGTTATTTGTTACTTATATCTACTATACAACTCAGCCATCTTGATATTTTGTCACATTATTAATCTTGTTAAGCAATTTATATAAAAAGGGGGTGAAATTCATAAGCAACCAGATACAATATGTTTATATTTAAGCAGCTGAACGACAACTAAACGACTTACAAGGACATGCCTTACGTTTTCTGTGGGTAGCGGATATCATTAGAAACAATTAGTATAACTTCTGTGTCAATTTATTCATTTCTTTACCATCACCTTTTAAAGTGCATACAACTAATACTGTGTTAGGTGCATACAATTTATAGTTAGTACTGCTTGTACATTTAGATATTTATTTCTGAGTTTAAAACGTGCCACACAATTTTCTTAACCTTCGATGGAAAAATAATGTACATTGCCGAAGGCTTCATAGTGACGGACAGACTTCTCAAATGAAGGCTAACAAAATATCGTCCCATATTTAAACCGTCTGCAGAATGTCTATTACATGTTACGAAACGAAAATCAATTTCAGCAAACTGTATCCTAAGACAATACAACCTGGTAGCTTCTGTTTCAACAGTACAGCTTTTAACTTTTAACGAAGAATTTACATTTTGTATAAAAAAACTTTTGCTTCACATTTGAGAACTTTTGATGAATAAAATCTATTCTACCGTCTATAACGTGAGACATCTGCTTTACTTTCATATGTAATGTGACCGAGTGTTTGGGAAATGTATACAATGCAATCAAATAATTAAACTATTTAAAACAAAGTTAAAATATTATTTATTTAAGGGACATGTCTTTTGGATTTTAACATATACCATTATTATTTATAACATGTTTTATAATGATTTTAGTGTCTCATAGGTCACTTTTCTTTTCTTTTGTTTGTGAGAGTACAATATATTAATAACTAATATAGTTTATGAACACATCAGTTAAATGTCATCATATATATTTAACATTAAGACATTATTGTTATGTATTTTCGGAAATTTAAACTTAATTGTGATATTATGATAAATCTATGGCATTGTGAACTTAACGTTTCTAAGTGTATCTGAAAGAAATGTGGGAAATAAAACATAGTTTCATGACATTTTTAGAAACCGTTAGTCAATCATAATAGGATAATTCAAGATATAGCAATATCTCCTCGGAGTCAGTTTCCAGAGGCTTTCAACATAAATATTATAGTTTGAAGAGGCCCATTTAGAATGACTATTTATATAAGCCTATGTTCCTATAAAGCTGGATTGACATACAAACAAACTGTATAAGTGCTCCAGATATTACCATTAAAGGGTTTAAGAAATGGTATATAATATACAATTTTGCAAAGACTTTAAAAGTTCGAAATACTTGTTTCTTGATATAAAGCTTATGATGGATGAGTAGAGGATCATGCTTGTGTATCATTTTCATTGAGGTGGAAAAGAAAACCTAAAATGTTTGAAAAAGATAAAAACGAACAAAAACATGCTGAGACTCGTTATATTATATATTTATTGTATTTTTTAATGTTTAATGTACGACGACCACAAACAGTTTCAGTCGATGATAAATTTAAAGTATTTTATCTTTCTCTCTTTGAAATATGAATGAACTGCAATTGTAACACAGAGGTTCGAATCTCGGAGTGGACCCTATAATAATTTTTTTCAAACTTTTGCACTCATATATCGTTTTCATATGTTGAGATAAACCTACATTTCAAATTTGAACGAAATCGGTCTAGAAATACACATTTTAGCGTAATTCCTAAATGTTATATAGAATACAGAAGGGGAGATACTAAAACCTGATCGAAAACTGGACACCCGACTATTTATCGTGCGGTGCAATTAAAACAAAATTTTATCTCAAGATTATACATTGGAATCGTAGATCATTCTTTTAGCTTGCTGAACATCTCGCCCAAACTATCAAACTTCTTCACAATTTTGACCACTGACCCTCGCATTAACACCACCCCTCTTTGAACAAATGCCAAATGCCACCCCTCTTTGAAATAATATACGTTACTCTTGGGATAGCATCCGGAAAATTTGAAAAAGAAATCATTGATTTTGAGTAAGAGTTTCCGAGTTTTAGTTAACATGAATGTTCTATACCTTCTGTGAAATTTCAATGTTTAAAAAATTAAAAAAATATCCCATGCATTTGGTGGGGGTGGAACAAAGATTACTAAGGGGATTTGATTTGATGAATGTTTTACATTTTGGTAATATATATGTTTTTAAATGTATGTTATTGATTGACCGACTTTATTGATTTATTATTTAAATTAGTACGTGTGTTCATACAATTAAAAAGCAGCAATGTCATCACAATTAAATTATATTTATACTTTGAAAAAAAATAGGATCCAATCATTCACAGCTTTACGTTTTCTCTTTCATACAAAAAATAACAGAAAAAAATAACTACAAGAAAAGATCTATCATTTTTGTGGACATTGTGGACGCACCGGATAATGATTGGAATCCTAAAGTAGTGTTTTTTTCACAATCTACAAGTTAGCCTGAGAGATAAATGCCATTGAGATAGTGAACAAATGTAACAATGTTATATCTTGGATAATATTGTCTTTATAGAGGTTAATCTAGTCACATCAGATTTGTATAGTAGAGATATTATTTTAAGTTTGTTGAGCAGTTACGATTAAAACTGTACGTTAATGATCCACATTTGTACTGTGAATCTATGATAATGTTTCCACTTAAAGGGACAAATATATCGGGGTATTTATTGTCGAAACAAAATTCAATGGTACATCTCAGTTTATGCATATGATGCTATCTGTACACGATTCTAACACAACCAAGATGAAATCTGTTACTTTAGGTAACAATCTTTTTTTATTGAACAACATCTTGAAGATCATAAGAGCGAATTTCGTTCCATAAAAACACCCCGATATGACTGTCCTTTTTTATCAGATCATTCTGGCACAAATTGTGTAAAAACATCGTTATAGTACACATTTTCTGTTGATATGTTTCATTATCACGTGCTTATACACGTGATGCATAGACACAATGTCATGGAAGTGTTCGAAAATGACTCAAATATAATCCTCAAAGTGTAAGTTAGTTTACAAGAGGTAGTCTGTCATCTTCAAGTAGTATAGGTAGCTGCTGATCACGTTTTGTGGAAGAAAGATAAATTTACTAAATTGTACAATGTTATTCCAGAATTATGTTTACTTCAGCAATAGAAAAGCACACGTTGGTTTTGTCATTTCAGTATCATATGCAACCTTACATGAGCAATAAGGACGTGTCATATTACCATTAAAATACGATGTAAGTTGATGTTGTTTTATTGGTATAGCATCAGTCAATCTTTGGAAATGACTTTCTGCACAGTTCCATGTCAAGTTCGACATTGACGTAGTAGTAGGTGGTTTTGAATCCTGCTTTCAGTTTCTTCCCCCGTTGGTTCATTCAGTGAGCACTAAAATACATGTATGATTCGATTGTATCAATTTTAGATGAATGTCTATATCACACTGGTGTGTAGATATTATAATGACGGCGTGTAGAAGTAATCAGAAAGCAGAACCTACTTTTTTCACCTGTGTTTCACCATTCTTAAAGAAAAAAGGGTTTATCAAAACCCCATGACACTAAAACAAGTTTCACCATTAATACATCATGATTGCGTTCCTTAATTCGTTCCCATTAGTATATATACTGAAAAGTAAATTAACGCATATCGATCATTTCTCCCATTACATAAGGACGAGATTGGTATATTTACCATAGTATTGAACCAAAGTGCAAAGTTGAAAAAATATCAAACCTTTCTCACATAAGAAAGTCTTTTTAAAAATTAAGTGATCGAGTAAAAATATAATTGATTTTAGTAGACAAAGATTATTAAAAAAAGTACGTTTTACTGATTGACGCGCGTCATTGTCCGTTTTTTTAATTACTAAAAAACACCATTGAAGTTAGGCATATATGACTTTCACTAGCTCACGGAGTGGCTCCTTTAAATTACATGTTCGTGGTATTGCGCCAATGTCGATCATGTCTTGCTTGATTCTGTGTAACCCGTGCTCTTCTGAGACGTCTGGGTTCAGCATCATCCTGACTTCCACAACTGGATGACGTGACCTTTAAGGAACCACTTAGTGAGTTGCTGGATGTCATATATGCCAAACTCTATAAATGGTGTTATTTGATTGGGCATAATCGACTGTTGTAGGAAAGTATCATGTTAGAGTCAGTGAACGTTGTACGGTAACATTAGGAGTGTTTGAAGTCTTGATAGTAATTAAATGCCGGACAATGACTCGCGTCAATCAGTCAAACGTAGCAGAGATATGAAAATGTTTGATAAATTATTCACATATAACTAGTAGTCATACAAAAGGCGCGGGTTAATTTGGCGAATAACTATGGCTGAAAAATATTTGTATGCCAAACGTTCTGAACAGGTTGACAATTAATATGAACATGTGACATATCACCTAGGGTTCCTTGCAGAAAGAACATGTATAACCATCTAATTATTTCATGTTCAGTTAGTCCTTCTTAATGTGCACAGTTCTGTTAATTAATCTGTGTATTGGGAATCTGTCAGCTTGTAATCTCAAATCAATCTCATGCTAAATACATTATTCCAATATTGTAATGACTTGGTGTAATATTATACTTCATTGATTCATCATTTTGAATTTGCAGCCATTGTATACACATTTGTTTTTATCTATTTGTGGCACGAGTTAGGTTATATGTTTGTGTTGTATTTCTTATTTAATATCTCAAGCTATTTGGAATATTGTTCATTACACGTTTATGATCTAAGAAAGTAGCATACCCTTCATTTTGTATCTCTCTTTAATATTTCAAAACAGAGAAACTAAGCCATTTTCAACACGTATGTCCTTAATGATATGAAATCCGAGATAAAAGCAGTTTTTGTAATTATATGAGATTATTATGTTAGAAAATAATTGTTTGAATGACGACTTAAGAGCTTTAAAAAGCATTCAATAACCAGCATTCTTTGGCCGCCAACTTTATTATTTCTACTTATCTCCTAATTCGTCATGTTTATCATTCAATAGAAATCTGTAAATGATCCTGCCATATCAGCGTATGTGTCACCGCTAATGCTACAACCTATCCCCTGATATCCTCCTATAGTCGTCTGTCGTAGTTTGAATAATTTTGATAAGCATTCGTTGTGTAATTGAAAGCTTGTTAGAGTATTTTTCATATACTTTGAAATTAAGAGGAACAGAGAAAGTGAGCTTGGTTTGTCCAATATACTCAATTATAATGTTTAGAGGACCATGCTCTGATTGATGCGTGACATTGTGTTAAACATTTGCTGTAGGCCTATCCTTTGTTCACATCACGTGTTATAACACGTGTAGCTTTGACGCATTACAGTGTTCCCAATGACGCAAATGAGGAGCCAGGGCAGATCAGCAGCAGTATATAAGTCCTTCTCTCAGGAGGAAAACATCATTAGCCTTATTGTGCGATATTGTCTTTCTATATGCACACTTTTTTTTCAGCAAAATATGACATGTTATCAACTTATCAAAAAGTATTGATGTTTTGCTGAAAAGAATCGATTAAGACATTTCTGAAATGACATTTGACGGATTTGGGATCATGATCGAAAACTGAAATTCTCTCGTGGTTAGCACTCTTACGCTCAAACTGTTTTATTGAAACTTAAATAGAGAGTGTTTTATAGGTTTTGCTTTTGCTAAAATATAAAAGGCTGTTTTCTATGACAATTTTTATTCATAACTATCGATTTATCATAACTTAACATCTGTTGATTCAAATCATCATTGGTATTTTTGCAATAATAAATTGTTATTTTGTACCTGCTAAGTTATAAGTTCTAAGTGCAACTTCTGTTCCAGGTATACAAAAATATTACCATCATGGACCCGACATAAGTCATTCAAACAAGTCTCTAAAGAAAGCATTTCAATTTAAAATAATAAAAAATCTGAATAATTCTATTCCGAATCTGAATAAATCATTGTCAATAAAAAGCAACACAAGAAGAAACTTTGTTTTATAAGTTAACAATTTCTATCAATCCTTACACTTACTGTAAACGATGTTATTCCTTTTTGTTAAACGTCAAATTGATAGATGGATGGAGCTGTAGTACATCAGTGTCTGACATGTAATCACCCATACAGTTTTTTTCAGTGGACTCATCGGGATGCTTATTTCAAGAATAATGTTGAGAGAGACACACCCACACACATTCTACATTATCACTACAGCTCTGTTTCATGCTGAGTGCATTTGTCAAGTGATAGCTTATGTCAGGTTTTGGCCACTTTTATATACTTGTGTTGTTCAATCGCCATTTTAAATCCTGATTTATTGGTATTTTACCATGTACTATGGCAACTTGCATTTAGATACCCTAATTATAAAGATAACTTCCAATTCTGTGTCAACATTTCAAAAGAATGCACTATTTGTATTAATAACACTTTTGATTATGATGTTCACATACTTCTCTACTGTGAAAAAATTAATACAACAAAGAAACGATTTCTACTAGACAACTTTAACGTTAAAACGTATGTCATTTTTGAAATGCAAGAAGTAGACATGCCTTCATTTCTCTTCGGAGCAAAAAAAATGTTTTTTATTATTCTTTGAAAGATTCTTGACTGTACGAAAGTATTTTTTAGGCTTTACACTATATGCCTATGGGCGTAAACCATATCTCCTAAACTTTTACGCTGAATAAATATTTGGTATCCATGAAATTACCTACTATGTAAATATTGTACATATAAATGTATAATGTATTTGTATTTTGATTTTGTAATCTTCGGTTTTTACTAGAGGAAATAAAGAATCCATCTCTCTCTCTTTATACTGTTGTGTTGTGCAGCCGATATCTTAAATCCTGATTTATTGGTATTTTGCCACGAATGACATTCAAAGAAAATGTCATTAAAATCACTTCTTTTCCTTTGTAACTGAAGTGGCTGAAAATTCTGAAGATATATGGGTCATTGCAGTATTAGAAAAATACCTTAATTCTTTCCATTAATGTATGAAGAAAACAGTTCAATTTGTAAAGAATATTAATGATTTAGTTTTCCAAGAAGTCATTTTTCTTTGATGAACCTAAAATTTATTTTTTTAATTTGAATCCATCATCGTCTATCAAACACGAAAAAATCAAAAGTAAAATGATGCTTTTTAATAGATTCAGCTTCGTCAATCCTTAAAGTACACTAATGGTAAATGATGTTACTCCTTTTTGTGTCCAGTCACATTGATAAATGGATGGTAACATGACTTCAACTCTTCATATAATCACTCTTGCAGCCTTTATTTTTTCTATCAGGTACTCATTATAAATCATATCTTTAATCAGTACACGTTTTATATTACTATTTATCGAGAAATTGCTTGTAAAACATTATGATGATTTACTTATATTTGTTCACCCGAAAGTAGAACTGATTGCTTAGTTTATGATTAATGTTAGCATAGAAACCGTGCAAAATTATAAGGTGTGATCAACTAAAGGATTTTCTTATGTACTTTTGACAAAGACACAATGTCATGTATAAGATTTACCATTTGGTTCGACCTTCAGATATATTTGCCCTTTATCTGACTTCAGTAATGTATTTCAGTAATGCTAGGTGATTAGGTCCGTGTACTTCATACATATGTAGGTATTGTTATATCACAGTAGTCATAATAAGTTAGAATTTATTCAAATATTGTTTGAGATTAATGGTGCCCAAGGTAAATCTTTAAGTTTTTGTAATCACTTGGCCAAAATTAAATTGTCATTTGCAGCTTGTCTCAAAATCAGAGCTATATTTGCTGTCATTAGCAAAGCAAACATATCACGCTTAGATCTGGCACACACTTGTTATTCTGAAAGAAAATTTATAGGTATAGCTCAATTTTTTTAATAATCTATTCAGAGGCTAAAACAGATATTGGACTACATAGCAAAGTGGTATCGGAAAAAAGGCATACACAAGATTCACAGTAAGTATGGATTTTGTTAATGTATGAGAAACCATACTGAAGGACCGACACGATACAAAACAAACTACAATAAAATAATATAATCTGACTAAGGAAAGTTCAAACGTTCTCAACCAAACCAATGGGCAGAATAATGATTTGCATTATATGAGGTCGTACGTACCATCTGCATTCCTTTATGGACCAATAGATTGACCATTTTGATGTTACAGCTAAGCCTTGTTCTTATACTGTAATAACTGCTTGCACTGTTATGTGTTAACGTTATTCATTAGCATGAAGATTGAATAACCCACTATTCCTTAAAGGGGCAGTAGCACGTTTTTTGATAACTTTATATTTCAAAATTTTCGTTGATAAATGTACGTTAATGCTAAGTTTATTATTTTGATAGTGTCAAAAATCTCATAACACAAGCCCATCAGCCATAGTCAGAGGACAAAGTATGAAGATTCACATAAAATAATTGGCGGCCATTTTTGTGTGAACACCTTTAATTCATTTTGTGTAAGAAAAAGGAATCGCACGGCTAAACTTTAAATTATATATTTGAATTAGTACTGTTTCCTCAGAGAATGATTTATTGCAATCATATATTGTGAATTTACATATTGTACGGTTAGCTGATTCCGTTGTACATATACTTTTCAGTGATAATCAGAAGTTTAAAACAAGTGTACCAGTGTAAAGAGGGTTATCATTTTAAGGTTTATCCAACAAGAACATGACTCATCAGTAGTCGCATCCTCTCCCAAAGTGGCAGATCAAGTCTGTTGTCTGTTGACACAACTTCTGTTCTATCACGCCGATTTTGTGGGATAGAATGGGAGACGCCTTGTGGAGGCATAGGCCTTGCTGACAATATCTATCCCTTACCCTGAAAGATTTGTTTTCTTAGAATGAGAATTTTCAAAGGTGCAATTTTTGACACTATGGTCGTTTGTGCCCAGTCTCTCCCCACACAGGCAGATCAAGTCAGGTTGATTTAGCCTCTGTTTTATTACGCCGAGTTTGTGGGATAGCATGGGAGACGCCTTATTGGAGGCAATCAAAGTTAGTTGTGCAATCAGCGACGCTGGTCTTAAATCATCATATTGGCTACTAAATGATGGCAAAAGCATTGTGATATGAACCAACCTTTCCATGCGAGAAGTGTTGTCATTTGATAAACAAATTCAAATGGAGCGTGGTGCATTTTTTCCGTCAGGATTCCACGGATTTCGACGTAATATAAGAGGCTGTTTAAACATGTACAGTTCTTGACTTGATCTGCCTCTGTGTGGAGAGAATGCAGTAGTTGTGATGTTAATTTTGTTCATGTGCTCTAAATTCTCTTGAAGATATAGTTATATTGGCAGTGCTAACAAAATACCATCAGCGGATTTTCAGTTTTCTTCTAAATGTACTTCAATCACCTGTAATGAAAAAGCGCGTCTGATTTATTTTTCATGTACTGTTTCTCAATATATCATCGCATGCATGTACCGCTTGACGCATTTAGCTGAAAGGAGACTGCGCAAAAACGCTGTTTGTTCATGAGGACGTTGATTATAATACATAGTAGCAAATAATTAGTTTCATCGATGAATGTCACGTGTAGGTAAACATCATTAGGTGGGCTCTCTGTGCGTCGTCCTAGGGAAATGACGTAGATCATTAACAGTTCCTCAGTAACAATTCGTGGTATTTTTGTCAACTTATTAGCAATGACACGTGACCTTCAAACCGTTCTAAACTGTACTTAGATATTGCAATGAGCCTGAAAATATATGTTATTCGTAAGAAATGTTATTTATTTAGACCTAAGAATAATGGGATATTTAAATAGACATGTTATCACCCGCTTATTATCCGTTAAGAATATACATGAATTGAGGGTTTTGGAAATAGTATTATATAATAGATGTGTTTTGTCAATTTCCTCGCGCAATTCGCCAGTTCACAGATATGGAAATATCTAAAACACAATCTTGACTTCTAACTGATTTTTCTTATGTAGAAGGTTAATGTCGTTGTCTATCTAATAAAACATTCAACTGACGATGCCTGAAATAACGTTATTATCTCACGACTCTTTGCTCCATGCATGATAATGCGTCTGCTCACAGAGATAAGGTTGTCAAATAGTTTTTGCAGACGAGACAGGGTTTCAATTGGTTCGCGTGGGTTCGACGTTGGGTCGGTTTGTAGTTGATTAACTCAATAGTCTACTGGTTCTTCATTCTCTCTCCACTGAGGCAGATCAAGTCATGAAATTTTGATACATTCTCTGGTCTAACTCGCCGAAATCCGTGGGTTCCGGTAGTTTCCCCTGGCGGGAAATTGCACCACAATCTATCTAAAATTCTTAATCGAATGACATGGGTGCTTCATATTACAATGGCTTTGGCATGATTCAGTAGCCAACATGATGATTTTAGAACAGCGTCGCCGATTGCACAACTAACGGTAATTGCCTCAAATCAGGCAATTCCCGTTCTAGACCACAAACTCGGCGAGTTGGAACAGAGGCTTTATCAATATTTCATGATTTGATCTGTGGGCAGAGAATGCTTGTTCTTTCCAATGAGCCGTTGTTGTGTAATAAGTGTATGGTTAATTATAAATTGTTCACCTGTATAGAACAGCATGAGGATCCCAATAGAGCAAGGTTATGGGTCTGAAGTCTTGGAAATGACAATCAAACCAGTTATGTTTGAGTACTAGTGAACATTCAGTTTGCTGTTCCTATTCAACTCACTATTTGTTTCATATATCGTTTCCTGAGTGAACACATTTCATCCGTTTCACATTTTGTTGTAAACCACTGTCTTAACCCATCAAAACAACATCATTAAACTTAAAACATTAAAAAGATTTTTACTTTGGACCAAAGGTCAAACTTGTGCGACTACTCTGATCAATAGTCGGATCCAGATAAAAGTTTAAATATGAATCCCATCGAAGATGGTTAGGACCATATCGACTGCGCCGATCGAATTATTGATAACGTCCTTGATCCTTAAAACATACCATTCAGAGCAGTTCAGTTCTTTGTTCTGCTATCACTATTAGTATCCCAATGTGGATTACTGCCATTAAACTAAACTGACAGGCAAAAGAAACCTAACACCTCATTTAGTTTCGATTTAACAACGATTTGAAATATATATGACGCAGTTGGTTATGGAATCATCAACATTAATCATATCTACAATATTTCATATGAATTGATCGTTGATTGATATCTTTGTTTAAAGGGGCAGTAGCACGTTTTTAGGGGGAATATAAGGTAATGTCAGGAAAATGAAAATTAATGGTTCCAATTGAAAGACAATGTATTTAAACTAAATGGAGCAGTAATAATTCAAATATTTAAGGTAAAGTTTAGCCATGCGGTTCCTTTTTCTTACAGAAAATGAATTAAAGGTGTTCACACAAAAATGGCCGCCTATGTATTTTATGTGAATCTTCATACTTTGTCCTCAGACTATGAATGATTGACTTGTGTAATGACATTGTTGACACTGTCAGAATAATACATTTAACATTAACTTATATCGATGGACATTTGTTGTTTATTAAAATTAATTTTCCAAAAAAAACCAAACAAACAAATTCAATTTTCCCCCCAAAACATCAAACAAGTCTAGAAGTATTCTTAGATTGATAACCATGCAACGGCCTGCACTGTTCTGTTTTAGCGTACGACATCTAAAACTGAAAATATTTGTAATTGAAGATTATGTATATGATGAAAGCAACTAAAGTGTTAGGTTTCTATTGCCTGTCAGTTTATAAAGGTAGCACTACGTGTTATAACCAATTCATGTTCAATATGAATATGTCAACCTGGCGTCTCTGTCCATCGTCATTTTATAAACGAGACGCGTAGATAATCGAATGCGAGCTACAATGTATAACTGCATACAAGTTCCTGTAAAATTTCATTGAAGTTAGTTATCAACATAAGAGTAAGAGGATAATTTTGGCTCAGTGATTAATGTTTCGATTCATTTCACATATTATCAAAGAGGATTTAGAATATACACGACTTAGTTAACTACTCTACGCGTAAACGGATTCTTAATCAGTAAATTGCCAAAACGATTTATGGCATGTCTGTCAGAAACTTATTCGTCAACTGTTTTATCACACATTCTTGTGATCTCTAATCCCATTTACTGCAAAAGTGCACCAACATTCAATTAATTTGTTTATCACATAATCTAAATGTTTCCGCTCTCAAGATCAAAAGTTTACTAATCCCGAAATAAAGTAGCTGGGTTTTCTCCGCTCTTTTAAGTCTTGGTCACTGTAACCGCGCTTACTGATTTTGTTGTGTGGATTATTGAAGCAAAACAGGACTGATAAGTTTTCATAATTTTCATAATTTTTTTATGACCATTTTTTTTCGAAAACATGGTAGTGCCAGGATAATATTTTTCAGTGAAGCTAACATTAGAATGCAAATGTGCAGGTAAACCATTACATAAAGATATAATGATATTTCTTTGAATTGAATAAATAGAGATTAAATTCACATTGTCATATTGTTTTTTACAATATGAGTGACTGTGAAATGATATTTTCCAGAGCTATGATGATGCCTGATTGAAGACAATCAAAGTTAGTTGTGCAATCAGCGACGCTGTTCTTAAATCAACATTTTGGCTACTGAATCATGGCAAAGGCATCGTTATATCGAGAAGTCTTGTCATATGACGAAAAATTCAAATGGATTGTGGTGCAATTTTTCCACCAGGGGCAACTGCCGGAACCTACGGATTTCGGCGTAATATAACAGAGGCTGTATCAACATTTCATGACTTGATCTGCCTCTGTTGGGAGAGAATGCGTGAAATCTTGTCTGACTACTTCACGAGCTACTTGACTTTTTGCTTGAGCGCTGCCGAGAGCTTTCGGTGGCACGCGAAAAGCGTGCAGCACGAGCAACGTCTTGTACATCGACATAAGGCGAGTGAATCAGTACAAACGTGTCATTTACACTTAACTTTTACACTTAATACATGATCTTGAATAAAGAGGAATGTTATTCTGCTTCACTTGATATGTGATTAAACTTAGATTGATAGAAAACATCAAAATAGTCATATTTCCCTTTTGAGTATTGCTGTTTGAAACTTGCTCCACACAATAAATCTTTTAACCGTGTTAACCCTGACCGAGTAACATATGTATCCATACGCGCTGACCTGTTTGGATTCACCATTGACGATGTTGTGAAAATTCTAATATTGGGAATTCTGGCTTTCTGACATTGTGGATAATAAAGAAATTAACATACTGGCGAAATATCATGTTTTTACAACACGCGTGCCAGTAAAACAATATCATTTTACAGTCACTCGGGTATTAATCTATATGTACATACCTGTCTACAAAAGAATGTTTTCTTTTTGACATAGACAGATGTTTTATTAACGTCTCACCTCATATATTTACAATAGAATAGACAAGTAAATATATACAGTTAAAACAATGAGCCACCCGTGCAGGATGATGGACTTCGTCTTCAACTTCATTCAGACAATGGAAACACATTCTCTTCTCGATAGGCGTGTTGATAGGCGTGTTGGTATATCGGCCAGTTTCAATGTGGATGGGGGCTACTCCGCTTCTGAACTTGGCTAAGGCCCTTCTGTTGCTTTTATAGGTAAGGAGTTTATGACGTAGGGCTCAGCGCCTATGTCCTTCTTATGATTACTATATACACGCAGTTTATTTCCTCCTGTGCTTTGCTTGCTGCGTAACCTCTGAACCTTTCTTGCATTTGTGAACAGACAGTGGATGTAATAAAAGAAATATGAAGATCATTGGTAGGGATAAAATGCTCCTGGTTTAGATTCTTAAGTTTTTCATGTATTCGTTTGTTTCAGTTACGACGTTCTGTTTGCGTATTAGCCCAGGTAAAAAAATTAGACAGGAATCGCTCATTGCCATTAGAACTTATAAACTATAAAGCTTTATCACACTTTTCCTTAGCCTGTTCTTCTTCAAATCGTAAGCTCTCCTCTCTATGTACTCCTTTATGGCACTGAACTTTTATTATTCTCTAGAGGTAAACCTCTAGTTATCTTCAATAAATATACCCTCGATAACTGCGGCCTTTCATATGTATTTTATAACCAATCTAGTAGCTCGACATCGTGGCTTGTTTCTATGGTTAATTCAATCCTAAGAGATCAATTCACATACTTAGTACAGGCCCAACAAGTTTCTATTACAAAATATTTAAGGAAAACCCTGCTTTTGAGGAATATCCTTTTCTTGATAAATCGATACATATGCCACTATTACAATTTAGAACTAGTAACCACAAATTACCTACTTAGGTGTGAGGCTTTCGCAAACCATCGGGTACAGCTCATTGACAATTGTCATTTCATTTGGGCAGATCTTTTCAACTTTGAATAACTAATGTCCATTAAGGATACATAGAAAAAGTTTTCGAATTTATCAAATCTTCTTCAACATATCCTGATTCACATTGCTTGTACAATAACTGAATGATTGTTTTATTCAATATGTATACTCATGATCAGTCTCACGTTATTGATTACATGAAATATTCCTTCGCCATCTTGGAAACTATGTTTTTTCTTTGTTATATAGATCTATGCTCATATACCACCGTTGGTGGCGATTTTGAGAATAATTGAACTTGAATTTGTGAAAATCTATATTCTCCATAACGTCAGAAAGTCAGAGTTCTGATTAATCCATTGTGATGACATCGCTCTAGTGTGTTAACAGTGGATGATTGTTAAAAATGCACTGCTTTTAAACTGTCCTGGTTATGAGGGGTCTTAGGGTTTTATATTATATTAGTAATAAAGTGTCTATTCGTACTTCAAGAACAACAAATCTAAAACCATTTAAATTTGAAAATAGACTTTTGAATGGAAGTGAGTCGCGACCCGAACATGCAACCCTCCACACAGGGACTTGTATTGCTAATAAAAACGGTTCCTAGTAAGCATACTTGAATACAATAATCCCATATTACTAGTAATACTGAAAGGGGTCAATCGCCGAATCGTGTAGATACTAACCCCATGTCAAAACAAGTCAAACTGTTACGTTACTTCATTATCTTTATAATGATGTTTACTACAGTCCTGTTGTTAAGTGTTTTCTCTTTTGATTAAGACAATTAACATCAAAATCGGTGCAATAATTCTTAAGTTTTGACTCGTTTTCACTCGTACGAATCGCGTGGGCCAAAATGGTGTCTCAGATAGACGCCGACATTTCCTATCTACCAAGAGCTCTCAATCTTCGAAACAGTATTTCCCGACTGCTTAACATTCATGATGTATTTCACATACTTAAATCACTTGCTACTACGTATACACATGCTTAAATCCATGAAGTTATACATGGATGAAGATGGAAAATGCCTTTCAAATTACTCGTCTTCATTTGACTGGAAATCAATATGTTACGTCATATAAGATAACACGTATATATAATATCCTATACCCTTTACATAAATCAAGATAATATATGAGGGACAAACCTATTATCCCGTAGCCTTCTTCTCGTATAGGTTAGAATATATACTGTAAGTTTGTGCTTATGTCAACCATTGCTGGGCGTTTCTGAATCTGTTATTGATGTAGACATTTCGTGAAGAGTACACAGAGAATATATGTTAAACGGTACAGCTATCGTGCAAGTCGATCCATGTTTGGTCTGAAGGTGTTTTTAATCAACAAATCACATTAAATGTAACTTGTTCTTGCATGTCTGGTGACAGAGCACGTGTATGACCTCGTGAATTAATTATCTAACATGACGTTATGGGCTCCCTTTTCACATCTATTGAATCAAAAAATAATTTAAGTGTATAAAAGAAGAAGTATGACAAGAAAGAACAATGTTGACACAGCACAACGGAATCTGGCTTTATGAGATAACAACTAAGTGCGGAATTAGTCTAGCTATAAAAGTTGGTTATCTAGCTTCGGCAAGTGGTCTTGTTGAAATAATGATTATGGAATGGCTTTAAGGGATTACTTACTCACTGCGGGGTTAAGTTCACTGTAAAAGAGACCTACATGACTAACGAACCATAACGGTGAACTACTAAAGTATAATTGTATAATGTGAAGTCAGGATATTTTCTTTACTTCATTTCGTCTCGTTATCACGAACGTCTTTTAGTTTTTAAAAATCTTTGAATTTGGTTAGCCGGTGTAAGCTTTCGTCGGAAATGCAGCATCATTAAACGTTCCTCTTTTGGTGACGTCTTCATTAAGATAGACATACAGACAAACACATTTTTCTTCATATCTCGCCTCAACATGATACATCGATATAATACATAAAACATAAAATACATATTAATCAAACGTTTAGCCATTTATTATGAGAGACAATTATGTCATTTGAATAAGGGAAAAGAAAAACACTAGATATTGTAAATTCACATAAAAGGGGAAATTTACATTAAGATAATATAAACCCAATTCTTTCCGCTTTTTAAGGATACAAAGACAAGCTTTGGTAGATAAAAACATCCCATCTGGACAGCCGAGTATAAAACTAAGTTCTTCACCCTCATCTAAACTTTAAAATACATCTAAAATACTTGTACGATTTGATAAAAGTTGCGATCGCTCATTGGTATATAAAGGACAGTGTGATAAAACATGACATTCATTTTCAATAAAATCCTTACAGTAAAAATAGGTTCTTTCTATGATAGGGCAATCCTTGTACCGACCAGTTGCAACTTTTAGCGGCGCTATTCCACATCTGAAAAGAGCTAGTGCCTTTTTAATTCAGCCAAACTCACATTTTAAAGGGGCAGTAGCACGTTTTTTAATAATTTTCTATTTGAAAAATTTCACTGATAATTGTAAGTTAATGCTAAATGTATTATTTTGACAGTGTCAAAAATCTCATTACACAAGCCAATCATCCATAATCAGAGGACAAAGTATGAAGATTTACTTAAAATCCATTGGCGGCCATTTTGTGTGAATACCTTTTATTAATTTTGTATAAGACAAAATAATCACATGGCTAAAATTATTACTGCTCCTCCATTATGTGTGTCGGATTTACACCACATCTCAGTTACTGCAATTGCGGTCCGATGGGTTTCGACTTGGGCACAACGAGCACCTAATTCGGAGAAAAACAGGAAATTTAGTCGGCTTTCATGTGTATATTAAGGAAACGCACATTGTGAGATTGCCACACTTGATTCGCCTTCATGTCGGCTGCAATTTCGGTCATTTTGGTAAATTGTCTCCTTTTTAATTAATTTTGGTCCGATTTTCTCTAGGTTGGTCGCAGAACTTTGCACAAAATACAATGAATAAAATACAAATATTTTTAAAATATTCAACTTATCTACACTTTTAATATGGAATTTTAATCATAAACCTTCTCTACAACAATTTTTATGTCAAACGAACTGCTTATTAAGGGTTGACACATCAAACAAGTCTTTGCAATTGATTACTAAGGGAGATTGATAAAAGTGATTAGATACAAACAAGAGTTTTCATTGACGTTTAAGCAGAAAGACCATCAAGGGCTACTTCTTTTAGAATTAAATGATTGAACGACGCGCTATATATTCATAATTGATTTATTTTCTTTTTCTTACTTTGATCGTCCCGCAATAAACTACTAGTTTCGTCTTTAGTATGGTAATAACGATTTACAACGCTCAATCTCGGATTAACTTTAATTTAGGTTTAAGAGTCTAAAAGAGGAATCCAGATCAATCCTTGAATTGAAAATGCTCGTTCTCTGTTGAACGTAATTGGAAGCCAAGGATGGTGTAACATTTCAAATTTGATCAGTGATTTACTCTCTTAATATTTTTGTCAAGTAAACGTAAGATAAAAAAAATAATCTTATTTTAAAGGGGCAGTAGCAAGTTTTGGAAAATTTTATATTTTCAAATTGTATCTGATAATTGTACGTTAATGCTTTATGTATTATTTTGATAGTGTCAAAAATCTCATAACAGAAACCAATAATCTATAATCTATAGAACACATTATAAAGATTCACATAAAGTCTATTGGCGGCTTTATTTGTGTGAACAACCTTAATTCAATTTGTGTAAGAAAAAGGTATAGCATTGCTGAACTTTACATTATATATTTGATTTATAACTGCTTCATTTAGTTTTAAAACATTCATTTGTCTTTCAATTGGGACGATTTATTTTCACTTTCCCGACATCACCTCATATTCCCCTAAAACGTGCCGCAACACTGACCCTTTAAGGCACAGCTACATGAAACTACCTAAAAACGATAACAATTGAGTGAATAGCTCAATCAATATGTTGCATCATTGTTGAGATACATGAGCTGAAAAGCTCCTTATATTGCAATGCGATTTCTGGTACAATACTCAATCCTATTTCTGACGTTTATGTGTTGTATCAAAATGACTGTTACACAACCAATGACCATTAAGTTTAACCATGTGGTATTTTTAAGATTCTGTTCTGAAAAATTAAATTGTAAGATATATTTCAATTGAAACAGCTAAAACATGAAACAGAACGAAACAGACAATACCAAAAAGGACAGGCAAATACAAAAAAACCATCCAAAATTGATGCTTCACAAATCAGTTAAAAACCGAAACAGGACATCATAACATAAAAAAAACAATAAGTTACATATAGTCAAAACGTAAACAGCCCCGAATTGGGGCATATTTCTTATATAATGGGTGTATGACGTTTCTTAATTCATCTCGACAGACACTAAAGTGCTTTAAATAACGCCAAGGCGAAAACAAAGTTTGTATGAACAAATATATACAGTTTTTCAAATGATAATTTTTGTTACACTATTTTCATTTTCAACCAAATTATCATGCAGCTATATGATTTGGAAATAAAAACAAACTTTAAATATATCATTTGCTAACGAAACAGTTGTAACTTGCTTTTACAGTAGGTACTTTTACAGTAAATACTATGACCTTTTCAAAGGCAGTCAGTTGAATCTAACACTTCACATTAAGCTGCTACCTATTCTCGTCTCATATTGCTATTTCTTGAAAAAAAAAATATTAATGGGCTGGGTAATTATTTGGATGGTTTCTCAAATTGCAGAATATCTGGCGGTTATAGAACATTAAATGTAACTACCGACCTACACAGGAAGGTTGAAATTAAAATCAATCTGCGTGTGGTGACATAAACTGACAACCTTCTCATAGGTGGAGTATATATATAGAACAACTTTGACCAGAGTGATACAAATTTCATGCATTAAAATTTAAAGTAAATAGACAAGTATGATATATTCCATTCCATGCTTGGAACATAAGGAAATGGTCACGTTTTAGTCAGAAGATAACCATTAGATATCTACTAGATTAGGGATTTTAAAGAAGATGAGACAAGGTTGCTTATAGTTTTTGGTTAAGAGATAATGTTTGCTTATAACTTTAGTTAATAGTATGCACAAAAGACGTTTCTAATTGTCTGACAATAATGTACTTTTCACAAACCTTGCTGATATTTATAATGTTTTTAATAATGTAATTTTTTTACAAATTTATTATTAAGCATTAGTTAAAGAGAAACAGAGTTTGTAAGTTGTATACATTTAAAGCGCTTTTAGATATTAATATTTTCCCTTCGAGTTGCCTTTACAGAACATTGGTGTTTGCTCTGGCGCGGATAAGGTGCATTTATTACCAAAGATTAGAGGGAATAGCATTTTCTATGAAAGGGTAAGTGTGCTGAAATAAAGGCATGTAAACATGTCATTCACAAAATGTTAAATGATCCTTCTCAACGATGGGAGTATCAATGAGACATGTATAAGTATGTAAACCTATTACTGTTAGTTAATCAATATTAACTTTCCCTTCTAAACTTTACAAAGTTGAAATGTAATTTAAGAAATACCAAAGTTGAAAAGTTTATTGTAATTGTTTTACAAACGCAAATACAAAATAGAATTTTGGAGACTTACCCGAGTTGCACCGTTACGATTGCATCGTTTGAAATTACAAAAGGTGTCAACATTTTTGTCAGTATATTATATGTCAAATTTGCTTCACAAAACGGTAACATGATTTCGACAAAACTCACACTGGTGTTTGATTAATGATGTTTTGAATGATTTTACGACAAAAATATTTCCGTGTCCTTAATGTTTATTTAATCTCTTTCGAAATGCGTCTGAAATAAATGATTCATGTAAAGTAACATTATTTCAGAAATTCAGTCAATAAAACTGGTTAAATGATTCGAATACACATTATGGTAAACTAAGCCACTTTCCTACATTACATAAAGATATGATATTTTTGTCACAAATTAGGAAGATGCAATGTTATATACATCAAGTCTAAATGGTGTCTGTGTTTGGTTCAACGAATGTGGCAAACATCCTGATAATTGTAGTATTCGACGTTTTACATTATCATTTGCACTGATTACCTTGTGAGCGTTCTGGTTTATAACCATTTTACTTTGTCCCTGATCGTAACACGTTTTCATCAGATAGCTATAATTCGTTCATTTCGGGCAAATCCGTAATATTCCAAATATGGTCAATTCGAAACCGTGTAGCTATGTAATCTGAAACATTGAAATTGTACCTGCAACCTCTGGAATTCTCGAAATGCACAAGTTCGTTTTAGAAGGTTTACTTGGACCTCTTATTTTCCTATCTTTCATCTGTAAGACGTAATTGGTATACCATTATAGAATGTGTATATTAGTTAGATTTAAATTCTGAAAAAAAAATATGGGAAGTTTCGACTTTTGCTTTTCTAGAGTTACAGTTTAACTTGTAAACTTGTGTTAAGTGTGAAGTTTGCATCCTTGGACATCTCTTTTCCAAATATTGCGAGTAACATGTCTTCATCTCTTCTTTTTCGGAACACATCCCGTTCCATTTTTTCAACACTAAATAGTCTGCATGACTAAGACTGACTCCATGGTCCTTTTCTGTCAGTACTTAATCAAAGTTTGAAGCCTAGACCGTGGCAGAAAATACAGTCGGGGTATAGGTTATTTAGTTATTTTAAATAGGCGTAGACCTATAACATTATTTTACACTTAACGTTAGTTTACAGAAACCTAAGTAATTTGTCCCTTAGGACTTGGAAGACAACCAGACATGACTTAGAGGAAATGTATAACCCATCTTGTGGTTGAGTTCCTTACCTTTATCCGCCTTTTATGATTTATAAATTGATAGCCAGCGAGTCACAAGAGAAAGTAATGAAAAATTATTGTTTTTCAATGTAAGTGGCTCCAGAGGAAATTTTATAGGACTGAAAGGTTTTTTATTACTTACTATAGTAAAAATTCCAATGGAAATGAAAATTAAGTTTACAAGTGGAAAATTGATCCATAATAAGAGAATAATCTCAATTCAAATATAGTAACTGTGTTTGTTTGTGTCGAATTATAAAAAAGTAACAACACATTCAACTTGACAACTTTATGAACAAATAAGCATTGACAGACTTCAGAAATGTGTCAGAAAAAAGCTGATTTGTTCTTAAACAAACCTTGTATAAGGCTCTTCATTTGTCATATATTGAACGGTATTACATGATGGCGAACCCCTGAAGTCAATATTTACATTATTTGATAACTGATATTAGATCATCTTCATTAATAATACCATGTGGCGAAAAAGTATAAAAGCATCCAGTGAATAAAAAAAAATAGGAGATGTTTATTTGTAAGTCATCTTATACTGACGATATTCGCCTTTCATACTGTCCCAATAATGTTATCATTGAAAACAAGTACTAAATATCAATCAAATTAAGACCGCTATTAGCACTCCCGTTAAACAAAAAAGCAACAAAAAGAGGTGTTTTAAAGCTGGATATGATTGCTATGAAAAGGTAAAAATGACACGACTTTTAAGCAACAAATATATAAAAGAAAAACATTGTGAAAATTTCTTGTCCTTTGTGTCCATGAATTGCTGCATTCAAGAAGTAGGTAGTGATTATGATACAAACTCTATCGAAAAAATGTCAGTCTCAGGGGCTGCGTTCGTTTTGCACAAACGACCATAGTGTCCGCACAGCTTTTGGAAAATCTCATTCAATGGAAACAAATCTTTCAGGGTTAGGATAGTTATTGTCACCAAGGCCTTTGCCAATATTCAGTATCCAAATTGATGACTTTTCAACAGCGTTTTTTCCCTTTCTATTATCATAAAGTATTACTCTTTAACAAGAACAATTCTTTAATTGTCATATTTTGGGTTTTTCGGGTTCAATGACAGGAGATATCACATCAACTCATTTTCTGTAATTTGGAAATGTTCTAAACAAATATATTAAATCAATGCTTGGAAATTCCCTTTTTGAAAAATGATTACAGTTAACATGTTATTCTTGTAAATTATAAAAGATGTGCCTTTTCTAGTGCAGATTACAAAATATGCGAATGATAAACTACCAAAAGGTGAGATGTTCTAGCACAATTCCAAAATGAACCCCGTTACTTGGTAATTATTTGGTTTGCTCCCCAAATTGCGTCTATCCTATAATCTAAATAAAAGATATGGGACTCTGAAATGTCAGACTATCCGACGGCTACTGTAGATACATTACCAATGTGGATTTATAAAGGTTATCAAAGCAATCATTCTCTGTTTAGTGAAATATAAATCACTACCGGGCAATATGTGAATTGTAATTGAACAAGATACAGACACTGGTATAAATTGAGCATAATGTTTCCCTTAAACAACGTCTGTACCACATCGCAGTTATGTACTTCACACAGACATTAATGCGCTCTACTCAAATCTTAGTGATATTTGATGATAGTTTATTTATGACAGAACAATTAATAAATAAGATCATGATATGTTCTTTCAATTATGTACTATCCCCCTGACCGCCAAGTTGTTGTCTCCTCTTAATTGAATAACCAATTTGAATGTAACATCTCTGACGGATTATTATTCCCTCCCAGGGAAATATTGAAGTGAGTTAAACCTTTCGTCAATCAATCCAAAATCTGTTTTGGAAGATAACTGAAGGCTCTTGCGCTTTTGGTTTTCGTAACATATTTTGTGTCTATAAAACTCAGTTATGAAGAAGAAAGTAACTCTGACATGGACTGAACTTGTAATGTGAAGCGATTATCCAGGCTTTACTTGCTTTTTGTTCTTCTTCTTTTTTTTGTTATTTATTTTTCATGAGTAAATTTAACTTACAATTTCGTTTTCACAGCAAAACCTGAAGGACCATAACAAAACCTACTTACCATTTTTGATATTTTGACAACCAAACCTTGTATGTTAATTTGATAAAAAAAACACATGTGTTCGCCTAACGTAACAGTTACATGTACATGTACATGTGTAAAACACGTTAAACAGTTTATATGACGCAAATATGTATGACTTGTAAATAGCTACACACTAGTTATTGTTATGAACTATTGAATGAAACATAGATGGGTTTTTTAAAATGCATTTTATCTTCATCTTATGTTAGTACTAACCATTGACTATTAATGATTATATGCTAGATTCAACATACATGAACATGTGTTTAAAAGAAATGTACGACAACATAATTTACCTTGTTTGTTAAAAGAAATGAAAGCTAATGAAAGTCAATGCAGTGGGTGCTGCACGTGTTTAGAGAGAATAAAAAGAATAGAAGAAATCACATATCAGGAAAAAACACTGGCAGTACCGTAATCGTGAACACCTACTTATTTGAGACAGAGTCACGCTGCTTAGCCGAACGTGCAGGTATGTTTGTTTTTGAACTGTTACTTTTGATTAAAAAACATGCTTGCAATGAGTAACACTTTTGTGTTGGTGAGATCCTCTGATTCACCTACAAAATGTGCTTCACCAGGACTGTTTCTAAACTTACCAGCAGAGTTTACCCGTCAAAAGAACAATATATCTAATATGAAACATGTTCTATTCGAGGCCAACGTACTTCTTATCAGTCAGCCATGGTATGCTTCGCTAACAAAGTTGCAATTTAGTCTAGATTATTGTTTTCGATATGGTAACACTCCTTAATCGGGCAATATATCCTAGTGAATTATTAGCGGTAGATTAGGGCTACTAGATAACTTATTAGATAACTTCCATACTCTACAGGTATAAGCTTTGATTGTGTAAAACTTAGCTTTTGGATCAAATAGTCTTTTGAAATATCCGATGGGGCTCTATATCTTTTCAATGAAGCAATTCAGAACTATTACTGATTGTTTTATTCAGATAATGTATATTATCAGGTCTCCAAAAACATGAAGTCAGATGCGCTTTTGCCTCTAAGGGCTAGGTTACAGTAACCTCAATATATTGATGTTTTACCTAATAACCTTGGAAAGTAGCCAGACACGGTTTAGAGAGAATTAATTTTGTGGTTAATGTAGTTGCGCTGTGCAGTCTCTCAAATAATTTTGATTAAATCACAAATGGTCTGTGCAGGCATAAATAAAGTATATTTGCTGTTTAAAGTGATAAATCTTAATAGACTGAATGGAGGAACTGTTTGTCTTAGCTGGGATTAATGTGAAGAGTGGTCACGGTATATGCATTATTTTAAAGAACTCATTTTTAACAGATAGCCTATAGCTATATACACGTACACCCATAATGGAGAACATTGCCAATTGTGAACTTGAGACAAAATCGTTAAAGCATTATTTGTTCAAATCTTCTTTTTTTTTTGGTAGATCCTGCCTCAAGTACGCGTAAGTCTGGAATGTCATCTCAGAACTGTGCTCAATACTTAAATTGTGATTTCTTTCTAACCATAAGGAAAAGGTGGTCAATCTTAAAACATCACAACCCTCATTGACTTGAGCCGACCAATAAAATGTTTAGTTTATGCTTGAATGTTTTCGAAAATAATATAATAGTAATTTACAAAAGATAAATATTGAAGGTTTTTACAAATTAGTTAAATGGTTTGTTTTCCATAAAGGATCTAGCGTCGTCAATTCTGATTTCAATGTAAGACCCTGATTGATTGCATTCAAAGTTAGATGACATCATTAATAATTGGCGGTTCCTGTAAACGTTAAAAGACTATGTACATTGCACTTATATTTCGATATATTAAAAGATTTTACATGGGAACCCAAGACAAATGAAAATGAGTGTAGACAGGAAACCTGGAACGCTGCGTGACCTGTCTTTTAAGATGTTGAATCGACGTATTGCCCTAATGGAGTTTTATAAAAGTGATTGTAGAGCTGACAAGTAATTGCACAATGCTCTGAACAGAGAATGTAGTTTTACTACACAGTTTGAAAAGTGGACAGATTTATTGTTAAAGATTAAAGTTTCATCTCGACGTTGTGTATCAACAAACAAATACCGGAAATGATTGTGACATTTGCAGCAACGTCACATACCAGACAGCTATGAAAACTAAACATCTATCAGTACACGACTCACGCCAACCCATGGACTCCCATTCAAGAGAAGTCAGATAAGACTTTCACAGTTTTGTGAATAGAGAATAAAACACTATGCGGCAAGTGAGCAAGCCACATTTAATAACCATATTCCTCGTATCGTTTTCACAATTGATAGGAATACACAGTTGGAACATTGTACAAGAATGAAAAACCACGGACGCATATTAATTAAGAAGCATGTCATTGTCTGATGTTAGCAGAGCCTACATGGACGAGACAACTAGGCCCTATTGTAATAACAATGTATCAGAAAGGATATTCTTGATCAACATTGCTGAAAAGACACTGTCTTTCTCTCATGCACAACTTTTTCAGGGACAAATGTCCTTTTTTATGTTGACTAAGCAAAATTAAGTAAACTCATTAGCGAAAAGTTTGAAATAAAGTAGGTCTTGTAACTGTATACGAACACATCTTCAAATCACTGTATATAACTGAAAATGTTAGACAACCAGATTTGCTTTTCAGACACTCAACATGAAATAACTCTTAACACTCTTAATTCATGATAATTATAAACAATTTTATACAAGACTCAAATATGTATGATGAGGGTAAATAGATAAGGTACCGTTACATTTATGAGGGAAATTTGTGATCATATGGCTCTTTCGTTATTCCTGTTAATCCTTAATCGAGCCCTCATCATTGGACTAAATGTTCTTCAATCAATAACAGCAATATTAACGTTTTGCTCATTCCTGTCATTCTGCATTAGCCATTTATCAAAGTTTACTGGCTTATGTATTACCATTGAGGAATCTAAATTATATCCATAAGTTTTTGATAATTTTTCAGAAGCTATTCACCATTAGTGGTCCTACTTTTGATGGTTTGTAGGTATTTTCCCGCGTTTGTACGATTTTGAGTAGTTGTTTGACTTACGTTTGATATATACATTTTTGTATTTTGTTTCCAAAATGCGTGAACATTAATTTTGTAAGTAGCAAGTTAATTATCACAAGCCTAGGGATTTGATCGGATCTGTATCGCCAAAATTTATATAAAATATTTTTAATGATTTCTGTTAAAGGTAAAGTTCAAGACTTTTCAATATGATATTAAAATAAATATTTCTTTAATTTTTAGTCACTTCTAAGAACATATATTGTACATGCGTTTCTAAACTCTATTCTGGATCAAAAACAGATTTGGATCATGGTCTTAAGCATATTTAGAAGTTACAATAGAATAATAGAAAATAAGTACAAGCTCAAATCAATATTTCGTTTGTCGTGATGTATCAAAACATCTTCTTCCGGTCATGTTAAACCAATGCTTTACTGTCTGGTATTTCTTGTTATACCAAATATTAACAGTGAGTCCGCTTTTACTGCCAGGTGATTCCATATGCAAACCTCATGAGAACCTGTAATATGATGCTTAACAGAGACTACTCTGAAATGAATAATTGAATAAAATCCAACATTAACATTAAGACAATACGAGTCTCCATTAATCATTGGTCTATCAAGGTTATTTCGTGGGTTACGTTTTAATGTGTTGAATACTGTATATCTTTACACATAAACATGAATAACATTCGCTGCACTGTTTTCAGTTATTCTTTCAAATTTGTTGACACAGCCCTTCTTGAAATCTGTATCATTAAGTTATTACATTGGAGGTAACATTTGATAGTGAATTCACAAAAAATTCGATTTATTTGACAGCGCTTTATCTAAATGTTTTAAATTTTGAAAAAAATCAAATGTCAATTGGCATTAGTCTACTGGCTATTATTGTATCTTTAATACGCTAGTGCCCATTTTATCCTTAGGCTTTGTGACACAGACTCATGATATTTTGATTTTGAACACTACGAGAAACAAATCATATCACATTCTCGTAAAATTGTGTTTTCCTTATCAGTGTTGACGTTGCAAATTATTTCAGTAATAAAGGAAATAAAGTTTGTTGTCGCGGTGACATGACATTAAGAACCTGAAATTCAAAAATATTCATTATTTGTCTTTAAAATATGAAAGTAATATTATACAGTGACATTGATTGCCTTATGTGGATAATAAGATGGGGGTTTCAACTCGTCTAGACTTCATACCATGTCAAAAATCAATTATATACTTAATCATATAAAATAAACACTTGTCAAAACCAAGGATAACACATCTTGGTGAATTAATCAAATTCGGCAATAACTCAAGCTGTTCGTTCACATTTCAAGGAAAATATATCAAGCGCCACTATCAATTACGTTTAATAATTTCTGTAATGTCTCCCACGCCAGCGCTCTAGTATAGGTCAACTTAACTTGAAATACGATCAGACACCTTCTCTGAGTGTCTTTTCAACATCAACGAATATACAATACTTCAGGCAAGAAGAAATAAAGCAAGACTTAATAATCTAAACAGGTACCAGGGTGTGACGAGAGCTACACGGTTACATTACTTTGATGTAACAGGCTGGTTGTTTCTGTAGTGACCTCATTCTCTCCCCACAGAGGCAGATCTAGTCATGAAATGATGATACAGACTCTGTTCTATTACGAAAACAATCCGTGGGTTCCGGCAGCTTCCCCTGTCGGAAAAAAATTGCATCACAATCCGTTTGAATTTCTTTTAAGAATTGAATGTCAGTTTGTGTGTTTGCACTGGAAAATGAACGATGTAAAAGCTACATTCAAACTTGTGTGAACCCAGCGAGCTTGCGAGTGTTCGGACTCTTAACAATAATTACTCCCTAATAATACGTAACACTAAACGCTCCCTGTGACGCGCATGCGTGAGCGGAAACACATGTAATGGCTGCCGCCAAATCTATACTTGTCAGGTCAATAAATGACATGGAACTTCCACCTTGTGTGATCATTACGTAACATGGTGTCAGAATGGATAATCGTAGCAAGCCACGCCGATGTCCCAAACGAACATTGTGAGTGAATTTGTGCCATAAACTGTGATAATTCGAGCGTCATGTCTGGTTTCAAGGCGCCGGAGAATTTCAACTTCGAGCGACCGCAACAGTGGCCGGAGTGGAAACAGCGTTTCGAACGGTTTTTCACGTTGTCTAAATACAAAGACGAAGATGGGGAAGTACAAGTTAGTTCACTCGTCTACGCGATGGGGAGAGAGGCAGAACATATCATGAAGTCATTTCACTTTCCTGACGAGGACAAGAAGAAAGACTTTAAATTTGTTTTGAAACTGTTTGACAATCACTTCATCCCCAAGAGAAACGTGATTCACGAGAGGGCATGTTTCAATAAGAGATCACAACAACCTGGTGAATCTGTTGAAGCATTTATTCGTCACTTATATGAACTCGCAGAATATTGTGATTTCGGGGACAAAAAGGGCGAATACATACGTGATCGAATTGTCACAGGGATTCAAGACCAGGATTTAGCACAGAGATTACAACTGGAAGCTAATCTGGATCTACAAACTGCTATTCAGATGTCACGTAATTCTGAAATGATCAAAAGCCAGGTTGCAGACCGTGGTGCGACTAACCTAGACGAAGTGAGAGGGGCCAGGCCAAAACATCATAACTTCAGATCAGGGAAAAGTCAGACCAGTAACCATGGCAACAGGGGACGCAGACAAGGTGGATCACGGAGTAGTGTGTCACATGCCCAGCAGCAAGGACATAACAACTCATCGACACAGAACTGCGGTAGATGTGGACACGAGAAGCACACAGAGGGTGCCAAATGCCCAGCCAGGTTTAAGCGATGTTTGAAATGCCACAAGATAGGACATTTTCAACAAGTGTGTCGCACAAGAGATGTCAATGAAGTGACCGACAAAACAGACTGTAATTGTGAAGCACAAGACTGTTATTTCCTCGGATCTGTCACATGTGAGGAGACCGACGCTTGGCACGTCAGCCTAGCGATTGGAGGAAAGCCTGTCACATTCAAGATTGATACAGGTGCGGACATATCGGTGATCTATGAAAATACATATGATGGTCTTCCAAATAAGCCGAAATTGCAAACCATTGGAAGGCAGCTGGATAGTCCAGGAGGAAAGTTGTCATGCATCGGAGAATTCGAAGCAGACACAGTGCTCAACAATGAAGCATACAGTTTCAGAGTGAGTGTTATCAGTGGACATGGGAGCAATCTCTTGAGCAGAGGTGTTGCATCTGCAATGGGACTAGTCACACACAACTGTATCTCGCATGTCTCGGAGGTACATGATGACGTCTATGGTGACATAGGACTACTACAATGTGAACCTGTCAAAATTGCATTGAAGAAGGATGCTATTCCCTATAGTTTGTCTACGGCCAGAAGAGTGCCATTTCCACTGCTACCAAAAGTAGAAGCCGAGTTGAAGCGAATGGTTAACGACGGCATCATTGAGGAAGTGACGCAGCCCACAGAGTGGTGCGCACCGATGGTTCCCGTAGTGAAACGCAACAACAAAATTAGGATATGCGTAGACTTGAAAAAGTTGAACGTAGCCGTGAGACGTGAGAGGTATATTCTCCCAACCTTCGAGGACATAATTCCAAAGCTGAATGGGGCTCGATTCTTCTCAAAACTTGATGCTTCAAGCGGATTCCATCAGATTCCATTGGATCCTGATAGCAGTCTCTTAACAACCTTCATCACTCCCGTCGGACGTTTCTGTTTTAAACGTGTTCCTTTCGGAATAACATCCGCTCCCGAGATTTTCCAGAGGAAAATGTGTGAAGTTCTCAAAGGACTAGAAGGCTCAGAAGCTATTATGGATGACGTCCTAATCTGGGGCCGAACCGTCGAGGAGCATGACGACAGGTTGAACAGTGTTCTCGAACGAGTGAGAGGCTCAGGACTGAAGCTGAACCGGGAGAAGTGCGAAATCCGGAAAACGTCCATCACCTACTTTGGACATGTCATCAGTGAACTGGGAGTCAGACCCGATCCAGCGAAAACCCAAGCAATCAGGGACCTACCAGCACCGACAAACATCACTGAGCTCCGGAGAGCTATGGGAATGATCAATTACCTGGGACGATTTTTGCCAGATCTGTCATCTGTTCTTCGTCCAATGAGTGACCTACTCAAGAGTGATGCAGTGTGGATATGGGGTCCAGCCCAAGAGACAGCGTTCCTGAAAGTCAAGGAAATGCTAACCAGTCCACCAGTCTTACAGTTCTACGATCTGGAGAAACCCACAGTCGTAAGCGCTGATGCGAGCAGCTACGGCTTAGGAGGAACACTCCTACAACAGCACGGTGACAAACTTTTACCAGTAGCGTTCTGTTCCCGCACTTTGACTGCTGCTGAGACAAGGTACTCTCAGATAGAGAAGGAGTGCTTAGCGAGCGTATGGGCTTGCGAGAGGTTCGCAAGATATTTGTACGGACTGGAGTCATTCCGACTACTGACAGACCATAAGCCGCTGGTACCCTTGATCAACAAATCGGATCTAGACAGAGCACCTATCAGATGCACACGTCTCCTGATGCGTCTGATGAGATTCAACCCAGTAGCAGAGTATGTAGCAGGGAAGAACATGGTGGTGGCAGACATGCTCTCCAGGGCACCGCTGAACCTCAAAGATGAGCCCAGTATGGCTGAAATACAGAGCCTTGTGGAGGAAGTCGAAGCATACACAGAGTCCATCATCGAGACCAAGCCTATGTCTGACCACAAGCTCACGGAGATTCAGGAAGCCACAACACAGGACAAGACACTTCAGCTGGTGATGTCACTGACAAGGAAAGGATGGCCTGAGGTATACAGGGACGTGCCGTTGTCAGCGCGAGCCTACTACCCAGTCCGAGGTGAACTGTCCGAGTCCAGAAACATATTGCTGTACCGAGACAGGATTGTGGTACCGGAAGCGATGAGAATGGATATTCTCAACAGAATTCACGAGGGACACCAGGGACTGTCTAAATGTCGCGAACGTGCAGGCCTGAGTGTATGGTGGCCTGAACTGAATCAACACATTCAAGAGAAAGTATCAACCTGTGAATTCTGCCAAACTAGCAAGTCAAAACAGAGGAAAGAACCTCTACAGCCGACTGCCCTACCTGACCGACCATGGCAGAAAGTCGCGGCCGACCTTTGTGACTGCAACCGGGGACAGCAGTACCTTGTGGTAATCGACTACTTCTCTCGTTTTCTTGAAGTGGTACATCTGAAGGACACTACTTCTAAAGGCGTCATTGGCAAGCTTAAGTGCATATTCTCACGATGGGGCATACCCGAGGAGCTTGTAACAGATAACGGGCCGCAGTTTGCTGCCCATGTGTTTGTGAAATTCAAGGACGAATATGGATTCAAACACACAACATCCTCACCGCGCTTTCCGCAAGCTAACGGTATGGCGGAAGCCGGCGTGAAGATAGCCAAACATGTTCTGAAACAGCCTGATCCCTTCCTAGCTCTGCTGAGTTACAGGAGCACCCCAGTACAGTCAACAGGGAAGAGTCCAGCACAGTTGATCATGGGGAGACAACCCCGTGGGACCATCCCGACATTGGAGAAGGTGTTGCAGCCTAAATGGCCAGATCTCAACGCTGTTAGATCCAGTGACAGATTTCACAAGGAATCTTCGAGGAAGTTCTTTGATCGACATCACTGTGTGAAATCTCTCCCAGTGTTACGACCCGGCGACGAAGTGCGTCTCCAGGTCGATGGGGAGAAAGGCTGGAATACGCCAGGTGTTGTTCAGGGATGTGCATCAACGCCGAGATCATACGTGGTCAAAACCCCTAAGGGTAATCTCAGGCGTAATCGCAGACACCTACAGTTGGTGCCACCAGGGAGTGTCGATATCACTCCTGAGTACAACGTACATCTACCTGTTGCACCTGAACAGAACTCCACTATCGACATGCCACAGAATGTCGAGCAATGTGTCCGGTGTGAACCGCCGGAACCGTCCGCATCTTCTAGTCTGCCAGTCTCGAAGACATCGAGTGGTAGGATCGTGAGGAAGCCACAGCGATTCAAGGACTATGTTTAATTGTTACGCGATGAAAGTATAGGGTTATGGGATTAACCTACTATTCATTCCAGTGACTCTTAATTTAAAGTTCAACTTTATATTATAGATCAGGAAGAACATTCCATGGATTTTGAATGAGAATTTTAGTTAATTATTAACTGTTTGGTATCATAAAGATATAGTTAATTTGATGTTGAATTCTACTTATTATGGTTGTGATAAACTACAGGCTTCAGTGTAAGGCCAAAGAAATAAGTAATGTGTTTACTTACCAGAGGTATTTTTATTAATTGTTTCACAGTTAAGTGTTAACAAGTTTCTTTGTGTGAATGTTACCATGTAAAGAGATATCTCAAAGAAAGGGAGATGTTCGGACTCTTAACAATAATTACTCCCTAATAATACGTAACACTAAACGCTCCCTGTGACGCGCATGCGTGAGCGGAAACACATGTAATGGCTGCCGCCAAATCTATACTTGTCAGGTCAATAAATGACATGGAACTTCCACCTTGTGTGATCATTACGTAACAGCGAGCGGGTTCACATGAAAGTTTGAATGTAGCTTTTACATCGTTCATTTTCCAGTGCAAACACACAAACTGACATTCAATTCTTATAATTTCGCACCATATATGGAATGGAACGGCGGAGTGATATGAATACTGTTTTTTTCCTTTGAACGAGTAACACTGCGACTTGCGACAAGAAATAATCCCAATTTGAAAAGAAACTGAATTTTTATCAAAATAAGTCTGTGTTATATATGAGATAAGATAACATGATGCACTAAGAATTTCTAAATGAAGCGCAAACTTGTATAAAATCCCTCCGTGCAAGGACAAGAGATCAGAGTTATCTGCCTTACATTTATGCATTAGACGTCGTGTCATGCTGGCCGCCATTTGCAAGGGCATCTTCGTCAAAATATGTAAACAACAGTAATTAGTGACATGTAAGTTGATGTAACTGCTCTATCGATAATTGTCATCTCTTGTGTATACATCGTGAGTATGAAGACTGTCTTTGTTACGCTTTACAGTACTCAATAATGACCGTAATGTAAATATTCACCTCGTTCCGTTCGATCAGATCTAGGCCTACGAGGCTATTTTGCAATAAATGATTAGCCTATCAAATGATCTAAAACAAATGATAAAAGTGAATGTTTTCAAATCAAAATAATCTACTTGGAAAATAAAGCTATAATTACAATTCCATTGGTAATTTTTTCTAACAAATTCTTGAATAACGTTTGGTTTGATGTTGGACGGAGAATCAAAGTAGTTCCGGTCAACGTTCACACAAGTATGAACACTGTTTTTGTGAGTTCATGGGAAATGAATCGATGAATCTTCGATCACATGACCATGCCCTAGACCAATCAACGTTCGAGGATATGTGTAAACTTCAGAGTGTGAAATTATAATCAAATGACAACGCTTCTAGCATGGAAAGGGTGGTTAACGTAAGGACTTAGGGGCGATTACATTACAGCTAGTTTTAACTAGAGTGGGGGAAGGTAGCAAGGAGATAACTTTGTATACCCACCAATGAAAGTGCCAAGGTTTATGCATCGTTATATTAGCCTTCTGTCTGACGTTAATGTGATTTACTAAAACCTCGAAAATATTAACGATGACAGTTGATTGAGTTACAACACTTAATTGGAAACATAATTTGTTCAAGGGTTGTTAACCTGGCATTATCCTTGACAAGAGCACAGTAATGCTGAGGAATATATGGATGACAACTTCTTTGTTCATGAACAAAGAAGTTGTCATCCATATATTCCTCAGCATTATCAAAGAAGTTGTCATCCATATATTCCTCAGCATTATTGTCATCCCAACTTCTAAAATGCCTCTCAAAGAAGAGCACAGTATTCTGCCAATATTGCGTGTGCAGGCTGTCTGACAAAACAACTATTGGTGTTTCTCATTACGTTATTACAGCATTCTCTGACGTTTTTAAGTTTTTTCTTCAGGTGATCACAGATATGATGAAGCTGTGATATCAAAAAGACTTCAAAAAGGATTTCCTCCGTCCCTAAGTCTTTTCTTCAGTCTGTCACAAAATCGATTCCGGAAAAATATCTGTCAATGTAAAGGATAGTTCAAAACGTCTTAGTTTATGAAAACAACACGTTCGAAAGGAAGACAACGAGTTTTATGGAGTATCAACTTCTTTTATTGTAGAATGTAGCGACGTTTCGGTATAGATTCTTATACCGTTTTCAAGCATAAGAATCTATACCTTAAAGGGGCAGTAGCACGTTTTTTGACAATTTTATATTTTAAAATTTTCAGTCATAATTGTAAGTTAATGTTAAATGTATTATTTTGACAGTGTCAACAATGTCAATACACAAGTCAATTATCCATAGTCTGAGGACAAAGTATGAAGATTCACATAAAATACATAGGCGGCCAATTTTGTGTGAACACCTTTAATTCATTTTCTGTAAGAAAAAGGAATCACATGGCTAAACTTTACGTTAAATATTTGAATTATTACTGCTCCATTTAGTTTAAATACATTGTCTTTCAATTGGAATCATTAATTTTCATTTTTCTGACATTACCTTATATTCCCCCTAAAAACGTGCTACTGCCCCTTTAAACATCGCCACAATCTTTTCGTTTTCAGGTATAAGAATCTATACGAAGGTACACTATTGGTTTAATACTACATGTAACCTAGCAACCCTTTCCTAAGATCAATACAAGGTATATTCTCTGAAAGTCTCGTTATGTACATAAATCACAGCTATTGTTGAATACATGCTACATGACACAACAATCTTCATGCTTATGGTATCTTATAAGACAAGAATGCGCAATATATATATATGTTAAACGTTTATAAAATATGTTCACCATTGTGTGAGGGTTTCGTTTTTATATGAAGCACAATACTTATCAATCATATCAGGTATGTTTTGAAACAATACCACCTTGAATGTAAACAACATCTACTTTAAAATTTACTTTTAGGCACTTACTCGGCGAAAGAAAAACAGAATTGCACCAGGGCCCTCTCAAAGAAGAGTGCGTGACGTATATATCTTCCCTTATTTCAACCAAGCTGTGCAGGCAAGCTACTAGGTTACTTCGTGCAGAGATTATAAGATCATAACGTTACTGAAATAGACGCACATCTATTAATTTCTTCTATATTTAAAGTTAAGTAAAATGACCTCAATAACCGGCCCTCAAATAAAACCCTGAGAAATGCCAGATATAGTTTGTAAGATCAATAGCAAAATTTTGTAAGGTTATTTATTCATTCGGGATAAATAAAACGTTACATTAATATTTATAATTATTATTAATATTAATATTTATATATTATTGTGAGTTTATGGGCATAGCACGAGGAAGGGGCATGGTTTCACAGACCCTAATATAACTTTTGAAAATACCTCCGCTCTATTTTCGAAAATAAAATTTTGGTAAGGAATCTTGATGACTTCTATTATCTGATTGAGTATCTCTTTTCAGCAAAATATTTCTTATTTCAGGAAATCGCTTTAACTTCCAAAAACATTTCAATGTGTTTTCCCTTCTTCACAATTACTGAAATTCATATGGTAATCTTAAACTTATTCAATTTTCTGCTATTTTCAGTTGTAAAATGATCAGTATATTTCATCGATAGATGAGTTAGGAATTGCAACGTACCACGCAAAAACAACTGCAATAGATTTATCTAAACAATCATTTAAACTGAGTAATGCTTTCATTAACAAAATGCAAACCTTTCGGCGTTGAATAATTGATCAAATGAGAGACATGTGTATAAGGAGATGTATAGAGCATCTTTCGAGTTCAAAGGATGTTTACATCGAAATACGATCGATGTTAATACGACTTATCAACGCACCAGTAATTGCCAGACTTCAATTAACATGAAGCGGTCATAAGTAAGCATTACATGTATATTACCTTAAAGTATCTTCATTCAGAGTTACCTGTCAGGAGTTAAAAGTCACTTTCACTTCTCTGTCAAAATTTTCGCAAGTAGTATTTATATAAAAATCACTATTTATACGTTATGCATAAAGCACACACATGACAGGCGATATTGACATTGTTCCAGACCAATGAGAGAAAGGTGACACGAATATATTTATCAGAACACAACATGAACACAATTAATCGATTCGGAGAGGCCGTCTCATCAGTTTTGCATTATGAAGCCAATTAGGAGAGCAATTTGCCTGCATATGCGGGATTAATCAAAGAAACACGATGCATGGAATTCTCTCCAAACAGAGGCAGATCAAGTCAAAAACTGTTACAGCCTCTGTTTTTTTACGCCGAAATCTTTGGGTTCGAGCAGTTTCCCCTGGCGGAAAAGAATGCTCCACAAACCATTTGAATTTCTTTGTCAAATGACAACGCTTCTAGCATGTACCCAGCAAACAATTTTACGTTGTCACAACGTTGTGGCAACGTCGTGTGAAGGTGTCAATAACGTTATTTCATAATGTTATTATGACGTAATTTGTAGATTCCTTTTTACGTAATTTTGACGTAATTTCGTAACGTTACAAAGCCAATGTTGTGCCAACGTTTTGCCCCAACGTTATTTGTAGATTCCTTATAACGTCATTCAAACGTTGTTGTAATGTTGTTTAATGACGTTATGAAACCAACGTCGGGGAAATGTTATTTTCTAATGTTAGTTTTACGTCATTTGTAGATTCCTTTTTACGTAATTTTAACGTAATTTGATAACGTTATAAAACCAATGTTATGGCAACGTTGTTTTCTTATGTTATTTTGACGTAATTTGTAGATTCCTTTTTACGTATTTTTAACGTAATTGTGAAACGTTACAAAACCAACATTCTGGAAACGTTGTTCTTGGACATTATTTGTAGATTCCTTTTAACGTCATTCAAACGTTGACTTGTAATGTTATTATACCAACATCCACATAACGTTATTTTCTGATGTTATCATGATATAATTTGTGGACATCTTTTTACGTAATTTTGTAACGTTACAAAATCAACTTTCTGGCAATGTTTTCTTTGTAGATTCCTTAAAACGTTATTCAAACGTCGATTTATAACGTTATGAAACCAACATCTAGGTAATGTTATTTTCTAATGTTATTATGACGTTATTTGTAGGTTCGTTATTATGTAATTTTAACATTGCAATAGTTATGTTGTGACAACCTTTTTCTTAATGTTATTTGTCGATTCCTTAGAACGTAATTCTAACGTCGTTTTATAACGTTTTAAAACCAACATACGAGTAATGTTCTTTTCTAATGTTATAATGACGTTATTTGTAGATTTATTTTAAATGTTAGTTTAAAACGTTACAAAACTAATGTTCTGGCAACGTTTTTTTCAAACGTTACCAATAGATTCATTTTAACGTCATTCTAACATTATTTTGTAACGTTACAATACCAACATTCAGATAACGTTGTCCTTCTTATGCGATTCAAACGTTATGTTTGACGTCATCTCAACATTGCAAAAAAAACGTCAATTTAACATTGGAAACAAACCTCCCTTGAATGTTGTAAACCAATATACCTTGAATGTTGTCAACAAACGTCCTCTTAATGTCGTAAACCAACGTCCTCTGAATGTTGTTAACAAACGTTAGTAGAACATTGTGACATAACCTCCCCTGAATGTCATAAACAAACGTCCAAAACAACATTATTCAATCATGTCCACTGCAGGTCATGAATTAATGTTTCTCAAACTTTGTTAACCAGCCTCTGAACGTTGTAAATCAAAGTCCTTTGAACATTATACTAAGTAAACTGACATCCTCTGAATGTTATCAACGTCTTAACCTTCTAATGAACACATGCAAACAAGAAGACAATAAGAATAATTTCAAAAACAAATCTGAGAATAATGGTTCAAATTGTTTACTTCATATCAAAATATCTACATTCATTCACATTTGAAGGTCAGTCAGTTGACATTTACAGAAGTAGAGTACATCTTGATATTCATCATACCTGAAATCAAAACATAAGAATAAATGTTAGTTGTGAGTTCTCATAGAAATGAATCAAACATACTATTTGAAAAAAAGTAAACTTTTAGTGATGCAAATTTTGCAAGTGTACTTTTCATATGTTAAGGACAGCAGTATTATTAATGCAGACAATATTTACTTAAATATAGGTTAAATGGTAATTGAAAGTTAATGTCTATGACTGTTTCATCAACTGCCTTTATACACACTTTTATTGAGCAACAAGGAAGAAATTAGATCACAATACCCCATCTGCCATTTAACGGCCTTCACAAAACATAATTTATGATGAAAACTCATGTAATCAATGTTATCAAAGCAGAGAAATAGTTATACAGTATCATCAAAAGCAACTTGTGTCTGCTGAATAACTCAATGTAAGATGTGACCAAATTTGAAGACTTAAAAATGTCTGCAATCAGGCTTTTGAAATATTCATGAGATACCACATTCATTAGAAATTGAAAACTGTTCATTTGCTGTCTGTGTATCCACCAAGTGAGATATCAAGCCAACAAGGCTTTACAATTTAACTTAAGACTATCAGTGAAATCATTCACAAGAATCCTGTTGATCGATCGTATGGATACTGCTGAATACAATGTCATCAGTAAACACAATGTTTAAAGGGACAGTTGCAATTTATTTTTGAAAATTTAATATCTTCACTTCTTCATTGATAATTAAAAATATTACCTTGATGGTGTCAAAAATCTCATTACACAGTTTTTAAACAATCATCAATAGTCAGAGAAAAAGTTATAAAGATTTACATAAAGTTCATTGGCAGACATTTTTGTTTGAACACCTTTAATTTATTTTGAGTAAGAACAAGCAAACTATTCTATGAGATTTACTGAGAAGAAATTCATTTATAGCTCATCTGGCCTGTAAGGCCGGATGGTCTTATGGCATGGCATGGCGTCTGGCGTCTGTCCGTCCGTAAACTTAATGGAATTTTGTCTTCTCCAGAACCACAAGCCCTAGAAAGTCCTTGGCCAGTGAGGATTATAAATTGTAGCTTTGGTGGCCCTGACAGGGCTGTGCAACATAAGGAAAGCTGAAACCTTGTGTACAGACTCCTTGACTAGTGAGGATTATAAATCATATTCACCCTTGGGACAACTCGAAGGGAAAGTTGTGACAGGAAGTAGCCTGATTATTGAGCTATGGTGTAGGCCAATCAAAAGCGAGGATATGTTTCAATTGAGCACACAAAACTGTAATAAAATGATGCAATTTCTAAATAGAAACTGAGAGATACAGCCTTATTCTATGCAGTATTTTGGTGACCTATATTCACGCATCGTTTTTATGACTGTTGTCACAATGTAACTAAGGGATTAATTAGAAATTAAATTTCGCTTCGAGTTCGAGATGGACTGACGCAAGGGACGTAACTCTGTTTGTCCTACAGGGGGCGCTGATAGAGTCACAACTTTCCCGTCGAGTTGTCGCAAAGGTGAATATGAATTTCTTGTAAATGCATATCTTGCCCGATGCATGCGGAAGATGTAAAAACCTATTTTCATCTTCTTTGCCAGAACCATAAGGTCTAGGAAGCTGAAACTTTGTGTACAAATGGCTATAATAATCGAAAGAAGTTAAAACCCCCAAAATGCACATCTACACAAAATGATTGATCCATATACCAAGTTTGGTTAGTCTTACAGTTTTTGAGCTTTGCTCCTGAAACAAAATTCTGAGATACGTTTCCATGGAAACTGCTAAAAATAATAATCCCAAAAAATTGAAACCCCCAAAAGGCACATCTGCACATAATGATTTATCCATGTACCAAGTTTCATTGAGCTAGGTCTTACAGTTTTAAAGATTTGTCTTTTAAGCTTTCTAAACCCTTTGATTCTGTTATAGAAGATGAAGATAGGTTTTAGGATGTGGCCCCTTGAGCCATATGGTTCCAAATCTCTTTTGAAATCTAAATTTTTGCAGTTATTGTAAGTCTTATATAGTTTCTATATTACTTGTGTTTTCAATATATCAAGTCAGGATTATTTTTTTCTTCATTCATTTTTAAAAAAAACCTTGGAATATATGTTTGTCACGACATATAAAACTATATAAGTCGTTTTATATGTCGTGACATATTCCAAGGTTTTTTTAAAAAATTAATGAAGAAAAAAATAATCTTGACTTGATATATTGAAAACACAAGTAATATAGACACTATATAAGACACTTTCGTCACTAAAATCTGATCGAAAAAAGTCAACTTTTCACAATGCACTGAAATTGTATACATTCTTTTAACTTTCTTTTAAATTTGATCACAGTATTAAAGTAAGTGTATCAAAAACAACATTTTTATTCACTAAAGTGTAATAGTGTTTGAGAAAACATTGAGCTTCAAATGTGTTATTGGCTCCAAGTACAATTGCAAAATCAGGGACAATAACTCCGTCCAAAATAACATTCAGATGGTTTTCAAACTCATTTAAAAGTATCATATGGGGGTATCCAAAACCAAACTTTTATTCACCTAGGTGTCATGGCGTCGAGTCAACTTTACCCACCTTGACTCAAGGTCCTATTTTAAAATCAAGAGTAATAATTCTATCAAAAATAATATCCTGGAAATAGATTTATTATCAGGTGTACCCATTACCAATATTTTATTCACATAGGTGTTATTGGCGCATCAGAACTGGTAATCACTCCAAGTCAAACTGCACAATCAATTGGCATAACATGGCTTTCCACTTTGAAGGAGCGTATTGTCAAGTGTATCCTAGTACGAAACTTTCTCTCATCTAGGTATATTGATTTTTGTTCAAAAAGTGATGTTCATTGAAACAACAAGAAAACTCAATTCCAGAAAATTCAAAATTGTTATCTACTCAAGACAAAGTTATTGTCAACTTGTGTACAAAAGTTTGGTCGATCTAAAGTAAGAGTTAACTGTTTTTGAGATAATTGACGGAACGGAAGGACAGAGTGCGCACACTTACTTCGAAGTGAGGTTATAAAATATGTATGAAGAAGTTGTCAACCAAAAAAAATAGAGCCATTGGCTCTGTAGCTCATCAGGCTTCATCATCAACTATGATGTAGAGTGTGGCCAATGTGATTCCCCATTTGTAGAGGCCACAGGGTCACCAATCATAAAATTTAGTATATAGCAGTGTATAAAATAGATTGGAAATCTAGCCTGTCCTGAAAATTCATTGGTCAATTCCTTTGGGAAATTTAAGAAAAAAATTTAAAAGTTACCAGTCCTGACCAAAAAGTAACCGGTCCTGGTAAAAAGTAGCCAGTTCAAGGACTGGCTGACGGGCAATATTTTAAACACTGTATATTATAGGCGACAAGTTTCAGTTTTCAAGGCCTTATACTTCAGGAGAAGATGAAAATAGATTTGAAGGACGTTCCTGATGCCTTTATTATTTTTATAAAGCTACAATTCATCATCCTCACTAGTCAAGGAGTCTGTACACAAAGTTTCAGCTTTCTAGGCCTTATGCTTCTGGAGAAGATGAAAATAGGTTTTTAGGGTGTTGCCCCTGTGGCCCTTATTAGGGGTCATAGGTCGCCCAAAGCTACAATTTATAATCTTCACTAGTCAAGGAGTCTGTACACAAAGTTTCAGCTTTCTAGGCCTCATGGTTCTGGAGAAGATGAAAATAGGTTTTTAGGGCATGGCCCCTGTGGCCCTTATTAGGGGTCATAGGTCGCCCAAAGCTACAATTTATAATCCTCACTAGCCATGCAAGGAGTCTTTACACAAAGTTTCAGCTTTCTAGGCCTTATGCTTCTGGAGAAGAAGTCGAAATTCCACAAAGTTTACGGACGGATGGACAGACGGACGCCTGACAACATGCCATGCCATAAGCCCATCGGGCCTTACAGGCCAGATGAGCTAAAAAAGAACAGTTGTGAAAAGGCCAAGAAATCATAACATTTTGGAACTAGAAACTTGAGCATGTGACAATCAAAAAGGTCAATATCTAAGAAAAGAAAAAATGGTATACTAAGGAACAAAAATAGAGCCATTGGCTCTGTAGCTCATCAGGCTTCATATCTAATTTTGCTGTGGTCAAAGTGATTTCCCCCTTTGTAGGGACCAGAAGGTCTCAAATTCTAGACTTAAATATATATGATGTGATTTCAGAAACCTGTAATCAAAACAGAAATGGAAAAAGCTCAAGTATTCAATTGATAATTTATGGTATAGGATCCAAAGGTTCAACAAACCCTTTTTAGGGGCCATAGGGTCACCAAGACTGTAACTTCAACAGAAGGAGTCTGTACTTAAGATTTTAGCTTTCTAGGCATTTTGGTTCTGAAGAAGCAAATGAAAATAACGGTAGGTTTTAAGCCCTTGTGGCCCTTATATGTGTAGTCATCACTAGTCAAGAAGTCTGTTCACAAAGTTTCAGCTTTCTAGGCTTTATGCTTCTGGAGAAGAAGATAAAAATAGGTTTTTAGGGGCCACCCGGTCGCAAAAGCTATAAATCATAATCCTCACTAGTCAAGGAGCTTGCACACAAAGTTTCAGCTTCTAGCCCTTTTGCTTCTGGAGAAGAAAATAGTATAAGCAGTATGATTAGGTTTAGGGATATAGTCATCACATTTGTAAGGGACCTGAATGGCTGATGTATGGATTTGTCAGCCGCATGGTTGACCTTTTCACTGTCACATTTTAAGCATGTAAGGATTCATAGGCCCACCAAAGTGTATGTATATTGCTTTTTATTATATAAGGATAATATTTTAACTGTTATTAACGTGTTAACTTATTTTGCAATGTACGCTCATTGTGTTCTTCACGTGAAGACTATTTCATCATACTTGTGTAGGCACTTGAAAGTGATTGAAGCTGCTGTAAAATATCATCTTTCCTCAATGCTGTAGTGTAAACATCTCCTTGTTAGAAATTTTCTAGGGAAGCACTCATAAAATATCTCCTAAAACTGTTTCTTTCTGCTGGTTCTTTGATCTTTGAATTGATAATGCTATTTGAAGTGTAATATTAACCTTATTTCGGAAATTTTCTTTACTTTGCAGTCTTTTACCCTCTAAGGAGCCATTCTATGGCCGGGGTTATCTGTTTTCGACAGAACAAAGATGAAAACAGGTTTTAAGGGCGTGGCCCTTTGTGATTGTTATTAGGGGCCACAAAAGCTATAAATTATAATCCCAACTTGTCAATGAGTCTGTAAATAAAGCCTTAAAAGTTTCAGCTTTTTAGGCCTTATGCTTCTGGAGAAAATGAAAATAGGTTTAAGGGCATGGCCCCTGTGACCCTTATTAGGGGCCACAAAAGCTACAAATTATAACCCCGTCTGTACACAAAGTTTTAGTTTCTAGGTCTGGAGAAGAAGATGAAAATATATTTTAAGGTCGTGGCCCCTGTGATCCGTGTTAGGGGCCACAAAAGCTATAAATTATAATACCCCCTACCTAAAGAGTCTGTACACAAAGTTTCAGCTTTCTAGGCCTTATGCTTCTGGAGAAGAAGTCGAAAATGTGCAAAATTTACGGACGGACACCGGACACCATGCCATGCCATAAGCCCATCGGGCCTTACAGGCCAGATGAGCTAAAAATTTACTAATTTTTTTTCGAAATATGGCAGGGGAACAAAAGCATTTAGAACCACGGAACCATGTGCAGAGCCGATAGCATTGTCATGTCAGCGAAACAATATCCTGCAAAATCTCTATTAAAAAAAAAAGTCTATGAATTGAATGGATTTATGTATAAGAAGAATTCTCCATGACTAGATGGTAATGACCAAATAAATATTTGCATTATTCAAATGTGATATGTTAACACTATACACTATATAACTTCCTGTAAAATAATTTGTTAAGCAATGTTCTTCTGAAAGTTTAGGTAGAAATTGTTTATACATCAATGGATATTTTCAGAAATGTGTTTTGATGCGTATAACACTGTTTATACCAATATAACAAGGCAAAAGTGAGCACAGCTCACATACCCCCGCCTGTAGTTTGACCGTCTTTCCTTGACGAAAATAGTGAAAAGTCGTATGTTCTGATAAGTCCTAGGATTGTTACCGAATTTTTAAAATTTAATTTGTCTGAATATGTGTGAACTTGTATAACTATGATAAGAAATGTTTTTCAACAAACTCTCACCTTCCATTCAGTTCCACGTAGGTCAATTTATATTCCAATATATGTAATCTTTGCAGTGGTATCAACATTCCAATATATGTATTCTTTGCAGTGGTAAAAATTTCAAATATAATTTGAACTTTGGAATTAAAACCTCTAAAAGGCACAACAGCATCATATAGGTTACTGCCATACCAAGTTTGAAAATTCCACGTGGTATAGTTTTTAAATTATGATCCGGAAACGACATTAAGTCCGAATATCTGACAGTTTTTGGTCAAAATTTCAAAAATTATTTGAACGTTAGAGTTGAAACTCCTAAAAGGCACAACAGTATCATATAGGCTACTGCCATACCAAATTTGATTTTCCAAGTGGCATAGTTTTTTAATTATGCTCCGGAAACGAGACAAAGTCCAGAATTGGACGGTTTTTGGTCAAAATTTCAAAAATTATTTGAACCATTGAGATGAAACCCCTAAAAGGCACAACAGCATTATATAGGCTACTGTCATACCAAATTTGAAGTTTCCAAGAGGTATAGTTTTTTAATTATGCTCCAGAAACAAGACAAAGTCCAGAAATCGGACGTTTTTTGGTCAAAATTTCAAAAATTATTTGAACCATTGAGATGAAACCCCTAAAAGGCACAACAGCATCATATAGGCTACTGCCATACCAAATTTGAAGTTTGTAAGTGGTATAGTTTTAAAGTAATGCTCCGGAAACTATTTCGGACGGCCGCACACACGGACAGACGGACACGCGGAGAGCTATATACCCCCGACTACGTCGTAGCGTAAATAATAATATTGCACATTCTTAAAGTTATCAGAAAACAGTGTATATCATAGGTGAAGTGATTTGGAGTTTAGCCTGCTTTTAGGAGTATATGAGTATTGGTGGTACAGCACTTAAATTCAGTGTAGCATTGCACTCAAATCTTACTTATTGTAGAATAGTTCTCTACTGCAGACAAAGTTGCTGAGCCCCTGGCAGGATTTGATTCAATTGAACCCCAGACCTCTTGATCCAAAGCCGAACACACTAACCACAGCACTATGCGGGATAATCCCGTCTCTGCCATCACCAAGAGCTATTTGGCATTGAACTTACCAAGAAGTGTTACCCAGATTTTGAGAGTTGTATGTTTGGGTATGTAGTAGAGCAGCATGCTGTCACAAGTTTCTGCTCACTTGATGATAGTCATTCAGTTGTTGTTGTGTTGAGATGCCCTGGCTTGACAACATGCCTCTAATGCTGAAAATTATCAAAAACATTCTAATCTATTTATACATATTTATTTAAGGATTGAAAACAAGTTCAAAGAGGAGATGTAATGCATTCTTCATAACAATGACAGATTGTTATCTCCATTAACTAATCAATTATCTATGGAATGCAATGACCATATAATGGAGACAATATATTTTTTAACTAGATTAGCGTTTGCGGGATACCGCAAAAGCAGAGCAGCCCCGGAACTTTGGGTTTCGCCTTACCCTGTTCTGCCTTTTACAGGCCTCACCAAATTGGGAATTTTCTCGTGACCTTGACCTTTGACACTCAAGGTCACACAATCAATGAACACATTTCATTGAGTATAACATTATTGTAATGAAATAAAGTGTTAAAAATTAAATTAATCCATTTTCTCCATATATGTTGACCTTGCTGTGACCTTGACCTTCGACAGTTCTGACCCAAAACTTTTTTAAAATGTTGTACTTCTCAAGAGATAATATATACAAAATCTAAACTTCATAGCACAAAAACTTTTCAAGTTATTGTGTTTACAAGGAATTGCAATAACTCAAATCTCATGACCTTGACCTTTGACCTTCAAGGTCACACAATAATTGAACACTTTTTATTGAGTATAACAATCATGTATTGATTAAAAATGATCATAGTTAAAATTAAGCATTTTCGCTAAACCATGCTTAAGTCATGACCTTGCTGTGACCTTGACCTTTGTCAGATTGTAGCCAAAACCTTTTCAAAATGAAGAAGATGAAGGCAATATTATGGATATACAACTTCTTTATTCAGGTTTGCGACGTTTCGACATAGATACTAATGTCGTTATCAAGCGAGTAATGCAGGTGATACAGTAATGCAGGATATATATGTACATGATGTTTTTACAGTAGATAGGGAGTGACTTGTTTGTACAATAAACACGGTTGATGTACAGAGCATGATAAAGTAGTGATGAGCTGATGTACATAAAAGGATAATGTTTGTACAATAGATAATAATGTTGTTACAACAAAAGAGGTTGAAGTACAGGGCATGTTTGAGTAATGGATTAGAAGCCAGTTGGTGATGTACATGAACAAGTAGAGATTATCCATTTCAACTCCTGCCATCCTATCCAAGTCAAAAGAGGCATCATATCAACCCTAACCCGACGTGCAAAGAACATCTGCTCCACACCTGAGTCCCTCAATGCTGAACTAGACCACCTCAAAGACGTCTTCACCACCTACAACGAGTACCCCGCCCCATTCGTCAACCAGACCATCAATAAGACCCTCAACCCAACAGCCAAGCCTCCCCGTCAACAGACTGCCCCCTTCACTATCAGCCTCCCCTACATTGGACCAACCAGCCATCACATTCGCCGACTTCTGAAGCAGCAAGCCAACATAGACGTAGTTTACCAAAGAGGAAATCCTATCCAAAATCTCTTAGGCGCAACAGGAAGACCAAAATCATCCCAGAAGCCAGACCCATCAGGTGTGGTTTACCGCATAGAATGCAGTTGTGGTGACTCCTATGTTGGTGAAACATCAAGACCAATCTCCCACAGAATTAAAGAACATCAGGCCTCAGTGAGAAAGAATGATTCCAAATCCGCCATATCCGACCATATGATAGCTCATCCAGATCACACCATCAACTGGCAAAACATCAGAACCATTGAAAAGAATCAAGCTGACTTCAAAATAAGAAAACTCATGGAAGCTGTCCACATAAAGAAGATAGGCCCCGCCCTTAACAGAGATGAAGGATATTACATCCCAAATGCGTACCAACAACTTATTGTATAACTTATTGTATAATTTCATATATTTATTTCCTCAACCAATGCTTGTCCATCTCTCTCACTAGTATGTACATTTATTTCAACAACACCTTATTCATAATCTCTACTTGTTCATGTACATCACCAACTGGCTTCTAATCCATTACTCAATCATGCCCTGTACTTCAACCTCTTTTGTTGTAACAACATTATTATCTATTGTACAAACATTATCCTTTTATGTACATCAGCTCATCACTACTTTATCATGCTCTGTACATCAACCGTGTTTATTGTACAAACAAGTCACTCCCTATCTACTGTAAAAACATCATGTACATATATATCCTGCATTACTGTATCACCTGCATTACTCGCTTGATAACGACATTAGTATCTATGTCGAAACGTCGCAAACCTGAATAAAGAAGTTGTATATCCATCATATTGCCTTCATCTTCTTCATCATCGCAACTTCTAGAATGCCCATCAAAGAACTTTTCAAAATGTTTTACTTTTCCAAGGATGATATATACCAAGTAAGAGCTTCATAGCACAAAAACTTTTCAAGTTACCGTGTTTACAAAGGATTTTGTGGTGATTTTATAACTCGTGACCTTGACCTTTGAACTTGAAAGTGAACATGTCATAATGATTCCCTGGAAGTATTAACATTTAGACATGTTCATGAGTTCTGAAAAGCTAAATGGGATAAAGTTATACCCCAATTTAGTGCATTTTGTAATAACTCATATCTCATGACCTTGACCTTTGACCTTCAAGGTCACACAATCATTGAACATTTTTCATTGAGTATAACAATCATGTATTGATTAAAAGTGTTCATAGTTAAAATAAAGCATTTTCGCTAAAACATGCTTACGTCATGACCTTGCTGTGACCTTGACCTTTGACGGATTGTAGCCAAAACCTTTTCAAAATTTTTTACTTTTCCAAGGATGATATATACCAAGTTAGAGCTTCATAGCACAAAAACTTTTCAAGTTACCGCGTTTACAAGGACTTCTTAGAGTGAATACATAGCTCGTGACCTTGACCTTTGACCTTGAAAGTGAACGTGTCAAAATCGTTCCCCCGAGGTATGAGTAGTAAGGTATGAATAAGAGTTCTGGAAAGCTTAGGGGAAAAAAGTTATAGCTAGTAGTACGAGTGCGGCGGCGGCGGCGATGGCGATGGAAACTTCACAAAAACTGATAGCAGCCCCGTCCTTAGACGGGGCTGCTAATTAGGCCTTTATGTGACATTCTTAAACTCATGCAAGTGAGATATTCTTTGCATCTAACATGTCAGATACTGTGAACAAAACTTCCATGGTGATGTCCTAAGGTCAATTTAACCAGACTATTTTTTTGTCATTCATGAAATTCCATTCTTGACATTCACAAGCTGAAAGTTACTTAACATTACGCTGAAAATAATCATGTCTTGTTCAAAAGTCAGCCTGTTTGTGTTGACAGAAATGTTACGCATACTATTATGGATTAATCAGCTGATTTATTTGGATTTGCGAATCATTCAGCATTCCTCCTACCAAATTGATGCAGATATGAAGTCACTACAGTGTACAGAGAATCAAAAGTAACAGCAATATTAAATTTTCAAAGAATCGTCATGGTCCCAGCAATAGATTTACACAGAAACTGCGAGTGATCTCCCTGCCAATGTCAACGTTAAGTCATGTCAGGCAGCTGTCACTATTTTTGTGTGCAGTGCAATTTCTGTACTCCGCTATCAAGGAACCATCGAAGTTACCTTTCGTGGTCCTAAAGCTGAGATTTGCTCCACGCCTGCTACACTTACAGCAGTACTCTACCGACTCTCACATGTATGAATGCAATCAACATTATGACATATTCCTTGTTTCTTATCTTATAATAAATTTGAAAAAAAGGTTGAACAAAATTAAAATGCAAATTATACACTCATTTATAAAAGTAGTGCAAGGAGTAAAAAGGTCCACTCCATCTATGAGTCTAACCACATTTTAGGTCTAATCAAATTATACTGAAAGATTTTGAAATGGAAGCCAGGGAACTTTTTTACCACCCTAATACTATACCAAACTATTTCAGCATTCTAGGCTAGTGATTTTGGGTAAGACAATGAAAAAGAGGCAGAAGGTTTCAGTAGCAGCAACAGGGTCACCAATTCTAAAATAAAGTTACTTATGTAGCTCATCCGGCTTCATATCAATTTTGCTTTAGGGTGTGGCAAATGTTGATCCCTGAGACTTTATAAGGATCACAGGGTCACCAAATGTATCTATTAAATTACTATTAGAATCCAAATTACCTCAAATTTCTGTATACAAGGTTTCAGCTTTCTAGACCCTATGAAGATGAAAATAGGTTTAAGGACATGCCCTGTGGCCCTTATTTGGGGTCACAGGGTCAAAATAGCAATGAATCATAATCCTCACTAGTCAAGAAGTATGTACACAAGTTTTCAGCTTTCTGGACTCTATGCTTCTGAAGAAGAAAATGAAAATAGATTTAAGGGTGTAGCCCCTGTTGTCCTTTAACAGAGGACACAGGGTCACTAATTCCCACTAGTCAAGGAGTACGTAGACAAGGTTCAGCTTTCTAGGCCTTATGCTTCTGGAGAAGAAGATGAAAATAAGTTTTAACAGAGTGGCCCCTTATTAAGCAATCTAGGGTCACAAAAGTTATAAATTACAATCCCCACTAACTAGTCAAGGAGGCTGTTCAAAACGTTTTAGCTTTCTAGGCTTTGTGCAACTGGAGAAGAAGATGAAAATAGGATTTTAGGGCGTGGCATATGTGGCCCTTATTAGGGGTCACAGGGCCACCACAGCTACAATTTATAATCTTCACTAGTCAAGGAGTCTGTACACAAAGTTTCAGCTTTCTAGGCAAGATGAAAATAGGTTTTTAGGGCGTGGCATATGTGGCTCTTATTAGCAAAAAAATCATAGACAGGTGTCATACACTCTTCAAAAAAGCATTTATAGATAAGTGCTAACATTTAAGTCATTTATTATTGTCATCAATATCACATACTATATATTACTATTTTCATGTGTTTTACCTTCAAGGCTTTGTCATTTCACTTTGCATTCTGCCAATAACTGAGTTGCAAGTATTTGAATTGATGAATTCATAGTCCATGTTGAATCTGTGGATAATAAAATGGCCTTAAACAATTAGATATATAGAGGATACATACCAGTAATGTTACTTTCCATTATACCAGGTTTATTTCATCCAGTGTCATCATGGCAAATTTGACATTTCACAAGTCCTCTAGCATTAGTCATGAAATATCAACTGTACCAATGTCACAAGAAGAAATAAACCTGGTATTTGGAAGTACTATTCTTTTCATTATATGATTTTCAATGAAAAATGTAATTAAAATGACTTTAACACTGGAAAGTTACCCCCATTTGTTCACATTAGTAACCTAGCTGAAAGCAGTTCTGACACCTGACCAGTGACAATACAATTTAATGAATTTATCCTCACTGGTCAGAGAGAAATATAATATAGCTTTGAGCTTTGGTGTTGCCTAGTTTACTTCACTGATAAAACTCAAGTGTTTAATCGCTGATCATGTAGTAAATTTGTATTTGATTAATGATCCTAGCTGAATGTTAGACATTATAAACCAGGTTAAAAGTTATGACATGGACATGCTGGAAAAGGTCCAGCCTTAATGAGTGAAATGTAAGTTATCACAATGAAACATTAAATATCAAGTTCAGAAATTCATTGAAATCAGAAAACAAAGATTGATAACTTACATTGTTGTAAGACTGCAAACATAATGTACCCAGAGAAGCTGAATTTCAGGTTGAATATCTGTTGATGATGCCAGCATTAAATCTGTCCATCACAAGATCACTCTATTCAGTCAACAGTGAACACTGGAATGATCAATCAAAGAAGTGAAGCATGTGAAACAAGTAAAGCTTGCAAAATAGAAACTTCAATCACGTTAGAAAATTAGCAAAACTAATCTTAATTTCTTTAATCTATTATCTGATTTTTTTAAAATGACAGTCGTTATGATTTAAGAGAAGTAATATAACAGAAATGTTATTTTTCTTTACAGGGAATGTAAGCAATGAAAATGACACATATTGTTAACAAATATAACAAGGAGAAACTCTTGGCCAGTTTTAATATGATGCATTAATTTAAAGTGAAATATGAAACTCTGCAGATGAAACAAGTCTGTACCAAACAAATAAAAAAATAGAAGTTATATCTTTATTTGGAATTGTCAAAAAAAGGTTTGGTAAGAACCTCAAAACAATTGGACTAACAAAAGAGTCTCACATGATGATGTTCAGATTTACAAAAATGCCCTCTCTAGTGTTGTACCAAGAGCAGGTCCTGATTGGTCACATAGTGTCCCTTAAAATTTGGAGAAATAGGATACTTCTACTATTGCAAGGGGACCAATCCGGAAAAAAAGGTCAAAATGACCCCCTTACCTTACCTCCTAGAAACACTGCTTCTCAACTGACAAACAATTCATCGCGGCATATTGGTGCATAAGTAAAAAGTAAAGTGGAGTGTAATGATTCACATTTCACTTTTGTCAACACGTCATTAAAGGAGCAGTAAGCATGTTTTTAGGGGGAATATAAGGTGATGTCATAAAAATGAAATTTAATGGTTCCAATTGAAAGAAAATGTATTTAAACTAAATGGAGCAGTAATAATTCAAATATAATGTAAAGTTTAGCCATGCAATTAATTTTTCTTACACAAAATGAATTAAAGGTGTTCACACAAAATGGCCGCCAATGGATATTTTCAAGTTAAGTGTAAAGTTATAACAATGTAACATTAAATAATTATCAAGTTCAGAAATTCATTGAAATCAGAAAACAAAGATTGATAACTTACATTGTTGTTTACAAGACTGCAAGTATAATGTACCCAAAGAAGCTGAATTTCAGGTTGAATATCGGTTGATGATGCCAGCATATTCAGCTCAAATCTGTCCAACACAAGATCACTCTATTCAGTCAACAGTGAACACTGGAATGATCGATCAAAGAAATTAAGCATGTGAAACAAGTAAAGGTTGCAAAATAGAAACTTCAATCATGTTAGCAAATAAGCAAATCAAATCTTAATTTCTTAATCTTTTATCAGATTTTTTTAAATGACAGTCGGTATGATTAAAGAGAAGTAAGACTGACAAAAGAGTCTCACTTGATGATGTTCAGATTTACAACAAATTGCCTTCTCTGGTGTTGTACATTGTACCTAGAGCAGGTCCTGATTGGTGTACCTTAAAATTTGGAGCAATAGGATACTTTTACTTTTGCCAGGGGACCAATCGCCTAAAAAAAGAGGTCAAAATGACCCCCTTACCTGACCCCCTAGAAACAACACTGCTTCTCAACTGACAAACAATTCACGCTGCATATTGGTGCATGAGTAAAAAGTAAAGTGGAGTGTTAAGATTCCCTTTTCTCAACATTAATAGTAGATTTATTAATTGTGCAAAATCTAGTTGATATACAGTCCTTTCATTGAGTATAATAAACCTTTTGATTACACAATTTCATTTTTTTTTTTACAAAGAAACATTCTTTAATGAAATTTATCTTAAAGGTTGACTTATTGATTTTATACTGTCCAGTGTCCAGTGTCCACTGAAGCCAAGAATAATAAAATTCGATATTTGTAAGCGTTCTGACAATACAGTCAATGTCCCGATTCGATAGGTATAGCAATGATATTAAAGAAAGATTATGATTCGACACAGTTATGTCACAGCACACTCTTTTCAGGGTATGTAATAGAAAAAACAAGAGCCATCAGAAGAGATGGCTTATCCCCCCAGCCCCACCGAAGTTGATCACTTTAAGCATATATTTTGATATACTGATGGTGTGAATAATGTTGTATTCATACATGCAGCTAGTTTTGTTCGACTTTTAATAAACAACAAAAGACTATGATAAACCACAGATAAATCTTCTTAATAAGTTAAATTGCTTATGTTATGCCATTGTCAACTTCCTCATGTGAATGGAACCCAGAAAAATAAAAAATTCGAGAAAGTTGAAAACCCCAAAAGGCACAACTACATGCTATGATGAGTCAATATACCGAGTTTTAATATTGTACTCTACTGTGCATCGGGATTTGCATCACATCAGCACATCTCATTCCTTCAGTATGGTTCGTAACACCTCTTTAAGTAAATTAAGTTATACAATTAGAAGTGGAGCAACCTTCCAAAAACTAGCTAGGCTTGAATTTCTCTAATAAGTTTTCAACGATCATACTCACTCTGTTTTAGGGCAATTTGTTTGCCTTGTCTGGACATATTCGAGGGGATTTTTTCCCAAACAAAACTTTACATTTTGCTAGCCTGAGAATTGTGACTCTCTCACAGGAGAGTTCTAAAAATGTCAAATTCAATTAAAGCATTCATAAAATCTCTTCTTGAGAACAATAATTGAGCTATTAAAGAGACACAGAGTATGTTGATAGGATCACGTATGTCAAATTTTGAAATCGATGTTACTACATCGGTAACCACTAACTGTTACTGAAAATAACAAGTTAAAGGTCAATCAGTACATTTGAGCGAAAATATGACCATTCAAAGTCGGGATTTTGAGTGACAACCGGGCAATGTGGCTCGAGTGGCACTCGCAAATTTGCCAAACGTTATTTTGAAACCTTGTCAAAAGCTGACAGGAAGATATATTCGAATCGATATTGTGTATTAGGTATTGTAACTAATAGGTAGATTAACTGGATGCATAATTTCGAATATAAAACTTATTTGAGATGTTTTCTTGATTTTTCCATAAAATCAAGCATTTTAGAGATATTATGCATAAATTATGGATATATTTGCAAGTCCAGTGATGAGATATGAACTTCAATCAGCATATTAGATATTTTGTAGCTAATCAAAGCAAAACCAAATGAAATTTTAAAAAAGATACTCTGTGTCACTTTAAACTAAACTATAAATGTCCAAAAGAACAATGACCAATTCAATTTGAAATAAAATGGTCGATAAGGCTGCGTTTCCACCAAGTTTCATGTGACGCGTGACATGTCACGTGTCACGTGACACAAAATTGAAACATACGATTTTGGTATGAACCGTTTCCATCAATGTCACGTTTCACGTTTCATGTTTCACGCGTGAAATGACACGTTTTCAAAGAATGAACATGTTCATTCTTTTTACCCGTGTCATGTCACATGTGATACGTGATGCATGAAACTTGGTGGAACCACAGCCTAAGGTACAATGTATCAAAGATATGAGTAGATGTAACGGAGGGATGGTACCCATTTTAATACCCCTTGTTCCTAAATTACTATTCAACTTATGTCAACATATCATTGCATGAATTAAACCTAGTCTTTCTGAGAAGCTGAGATTTGTTTAATTATCTTTGGTCACGGGGCCCTCAATCGGTCATTTTAGGGTTTAACTATATTTAGTAGGGACCAAAGATAAATATTAAGTTATATGATCAACTTTCCTAGTAACTGAGATGAAATGATAATTACAAATACATACTGCATAATGCATTATTGTTTATTCTGATGACTTATATGACCCTCCGAGTCAAGGGACTCGCACGCTACCATAAAGTCTTATGAGTCCAAGTTGATTTAAATGAGTCCTTTAATAAGTAAGCACATAGTATCACACACACAAAATATGCATCCCAGGACTCGCAGCTTAAATATCTATGAGTCCTTTCTAAATTTTATGAGTATTTGGAGCAGGACTCGCAGATAAATTTATTCCTGCTTATCTCACAAATGTTACATTTAAAGTAACTACCTGAATTCTCCTTCACATTAGAAATTACCATATGCACGCATACATTTTTCAGCATCATTCTTTAAAAAAAACTTATGTTTTTTCGACATGTTCACAAAATTGATGGGCCATTGAAAAAAGAGGAAATGACTCAAGTCCACCGTAAATCCGAAGCTCTAAACTTTTAATTATCAATATTTGTGACAATTGTCACTCATAACTAGTGTCATCAAGTTGGCCAGTAAGCCGTCAACATTATCATGTCATTAAAAAAAAAAACTCATTATGCAATCAGATGATTCTTTCTTGAAAATAAGACTAGGAATTGGGAAAGACATCTTTGACAATGGGCCATTTTCATGCATGATTTTGGTAATTTTCTTAAATTTAAATGGGCCACTACCATAAGGCCTATAATGTCAATAGACAAGTTCAGATTAAAGTCAAGCACATTGGAAAAGACCATGTACCGTATTTCCTCTAATAAGCGCCGGGTCTCCAATAAGCGCCGGGCCTCTAATAAGCGCCGGGGGGTCATAGGTAGTTGAGAAAATAAGCGCCGGGCCTCTAATAAGCGCCGGGTCTCTAATAAGCGCCGGGTCCAAACCATTGAATTAATGTCCATTAGTAAACATTTTACTGATATTCATTGAAAATACTGTCTAATACAAACTTCAATTTTCTATGAAGGAAATAAGCGCCGGGCCTCCAATAAGCGCCGGGCCTCTAATAAGCGCCGGGGGGTAAAAGGGTGGTGAAAAAATAAGCGCCCGGGCGCTTATTAGAGGAAATACGGTACAAGTCACTTCTCGATTTACTTGATAAATTGAAGGTTAAACTGACAGTAAATGAGTACAGATTTATTAATAAAGATAAGAAGTCTACCTCTCATTATACATACCTTCTTTGCCGTTGCCGTTTGAAACACTTTCTGCTGTGCTGCATCCTCTGCATTCAAAGATCATCTCACAAATTGGCAATAACTGCTCAACTTGTACAATGTGCAACTGGATGGGGAGATTACATTGCCATATATTGCTGAAAGGGAAACGAGTTGAAGTTAGATCTAAGTCATCTGTCACAAGTTTTAAACGACACTTTCAAATATAAGAAAACATCTAGATTATTCTTAACAGAAATTTAATCTATGTGGATTTATTTTATCAATGAATTTTAATGGAAAATAAGGAAAATTCAAGGGAAACAAGCTTGAAAACACAAATACCTGAACAAACACGTGGTCCAGTCTTTCGATCCCAGTTTTCAAACACAACGGTCAAATTTGGTCGTGATGTTTCAATAGTCGTCTTTCTGCTCTCCAAACAATGCATAGCTTAACTATATTCGAAATTTGCACCAGCCAAACTAATGTAATTATTTTAAAACATTGTTGCTTTTTCTTATTTCACCACATTGCCCTTATCTTCAATATGGCGTTGCAACAAAGTTGTACTTATTTGCTAGCTGGTATCTATCGTAACCCTCGCTAGTTTTTAAGATGATACCAGCTTTGTCATAGATCTAGATGAATGATTCTGAATGTTGAAACATTATCAGATTATCGCCAGATTGCATTTGGTTTAAATTCATTCATTTTAAGTTGATACTTTTCTTTTGTTCTTAGATTTAGTTATTAATGTTTTGCAATTATTTAAGATTAAGACTGTACCATTTGACGACAAAATTTATTATATGCGCACACGAGTATAAAATACACTCACATTAGTTAATGAAAATTTACATAAAGTTTACATGAAGCTTCGCAGGGCAAAACTATAAGTATACAAAATCACGTGATAATTATGAATAAAAACACTGAATCAATCTGAATATAACAAATACGGAACGTTACTGTCGATCTAAATATATTTAAAAGAACTTTGGGATGACAAAATCGTTCACCATACGTCTTTGAAGTAATAGAAAATGCATGATAGGGAGTGGATTCGTGAAAATAATTATCGAGTCCCGGGGTGGCGAGTTGATTCATTTCACGAATCCACGACACAATGTCTATTCTCCATCTTCAACCATTATCCAAACGCCATAATCCTGTACTTTTCTACGTTCGAAATAAAACTGACGACATATCGTTCAACGTGTCCATACTACAATCCATCGTTTTCGGAGAATAATCAAATATCTTAGCGATAAAGTATAAAAAATGTCTCTACGTGAAAGAGCATATATATCCCAAACTGTATTGTGCATACATGAGATATCGCTTGTTGATGATAAAGTGATTTATTATTCGCCCGTGTAAGATACCGCAGTGTAATATTTATACGGTATTATTACCCATATACCTGGCTGAAAACAAGTAGTGACATATTTTCACATCATTATGAGCACAATTGACCTGTGACGTGATATTTCTTAAAAGTGAATGAAAATTGAGAATGAAATATTGGTTTGAAGCGGTAATAAAGAAATGATGACCCTGTGAAATGTGTCATATGACTTTTACGAAGCTCGTGCAAGTGTATGTATAACCCTCGCTCTCGCTCGGGTAAGCCCTTATACAAAAATTCACACTCGTTTCGTAAATAGAGGATATTATATGAGTGTTCATGACATACTATGTTTACGAAACGAGTGGCTAAATTTTAGTATTTACACCAAAATGATATTCTGTTGATTACCGTAGTCGCAAAATTTAATACTCAAAACCTACTTCTCAGCAAAGGCGGACTAGTCGCCGCCGACCCGTATAGATTGTGACGTCATAGGTTAAACCGTGACGTCAAAGCATTGTTTACAACGTGACGTCACAATGAAAAAGCGATAAATTGCCCTCGGGCAACATATGAAAAATACGAACCTCAATATAACTGCCCTCGTAGGTAATAAAAGTATATACTTCATCGGGTTATAATCTCTATAATATGAAAGTAGTGTAGTATCACAATGCAAGTATGACGTAACAAAAGTGAGTGGTTGTAACGCCACAGTGTAAGCGCGCCGTCACAATGGCTGCCGAGTCGCGGCAATTTTTGTTTCAGCAAGCTGTCGGTAATTTTGGTTGATTTTTATTTTGAGGGTAAATGCTATAAAGAATACTAATCTTCTTACCATATAAAACTATTTTTCTGCAACTCGTGAATAAATTTGGTATCAAACTCGCTTTCGCTTGCTTAATGCAAAGTCATTAACTCGAGTAATAAAAATGTCGTCGTTTACGATCTGCATAGATAATGAATGTATCTGAGATGCATTCGTAACACTTAAGAAATAGATTCATTTCAATATCAATCTAAAGACGCTTTGTATACACCTCGATCTGATGTCAGTTTTGTTCAACTTTTTATCCGTCACCATATCAATAAACGAAATAGAATGATTAAGAAATACTTAAAATGTATGATTGTCCTGATTGTGTTGACATTTAAATACACAACGTTTACATGTTATAGGCATATTGTTTGCATCACAAACAGTTTTCTTTCTCGCCAACGACTTGGCGCCTTATCTTTATCTGAGTTTCTTATACAGGACCCTTCACAACTGTATACTTTATCAGAAATAGGTTGATATAGGTTGTGGAAGTGAAATCAAACCAGGGGCGGGTACAGGATTTCCACATTTGGGAGCAAACGGTGCGATATATCGGTTTTACAAATACGATTACGAAAAGTAATGATGACTTTTGATCAAAGAATATGTGTCCACAGGAAAACTAGGCTGTTTGCAGAATTAAAGTCCCCCGTCTAACACTGTTTTTATATCAATTTATATAGTATAGGAAACTCCTAAAATCTATTATATTTGGAACTCCATGGGGAGGGGTGCGAACCCTCGTATCCCCCGATTCAACAATGATAATCTTTTACATGCAATCGTGACATTTTTACGGGATAGCTCAATCGGCAAGAGCGCCGGTCTCACGTTCTTGAGGTCCGAGGTTCGGATCCAATCCAAGCCAAGGTGTAAAAACCTAGAGTTATCCTCTGTTAGAACTCTGTAAGTGTCACCCTGGAGCCCACGAATTCATGTCAGTGGCGGAATGGTGGATACATGAACACGTGCATACGTCGAGCTGTCGGATATCAGCGTTCAGCAGTGTTGGACAAACTGCTGTGACTATGTGTCTCAGTTCACCCAGCTGGGTACCCTGTGAGGCATAGAACGGTCCCTAACCTGAGCGCCACATATATGTGGAATCCGGTTGAATACTCCCCAGGGAGTTGAATTGGAAAAATGATCGGGCGGTGAAAGAATACCATTGACCAGGGGAAACAATGTACCTTGAGCAACCACGAGTGGGTGGATATGCGCGCTACAAAAATATTCAGATAATATATTAATATTCTATTTCCAGTAAATGCCCCCAGATAAGAAAGATTTTATAACCGTGACCACTGCTATTACGTCTGAAAACTAAGGACGACACAGTGCTCTGACGATTTTCGGTTAATGTGGTTAACTATAACTGATACACTTTTTGGAACGAATTTGACATGCAAATTCTTGTGTATCATGGAAACAAGCAATAAGTATAGCAACACTCGCCGATTGTAATAGCCTTTGTCTTACCTTTTGTCAACTCGAAACCCTGTTTATAAACTTTGCGTGCACAGCTGAACACATTACAACAGGCCATATCACATATCCACAATGATTGATGTTGCAAATCTCTTCAACAATTTCGATAATTGATTTCAAATTAAATCTCTCTGCTATATCATAAAAAAAGTTGCCTCATCACAAATTTTTCGTTCGGTTTTTCTCAGCAATATTGAAAACAAAATTGCGTTCAAAAGGGAAAGAATTGGTCGCACTTTTAACACTAGTTTTGCGTCAAGTAGGACAATAATGCATGTATATTTGCGGTCGCACACACAAGACACAGTAACGTGGCGGGTTTTCAACTCTGTTGTTTTAACATTAGCCTTAACCATATGAAATATTTCCAAGTGCATGTGTTATGCAGGTAGGCTACTTTACTTTTACTTTACTATCAAATACTAAGATCCATTATAAATAATCTGTAATATAATCTTCATATGTAAGAATTCTATTTGCAGATTTTTCCTCGGCGTTTAACACCATCCAACCACATCTTATATAGTTAAGGAATTGTTCAATATGGGAGTAAACGGTAACTTCATTAAATGGGTTGAAGCTTTTCTAATTAATCGTCCCAAACGTTTTCGAGTTAATTCTACGCTCTCTGAAGTGAATCTCCTGAGTACTTGTGCTCCTCAAGGCTGCGTCATGTCGCCTGTACATGTCCTCTTTACTCTCTATATATACAAATGACTGTGTATCTCTATTTTCCTCCTGTTTGAATTTCAAGTTTGCAGATGATGCCGCATTGGTTGGGTTCATTCATCAATCAGAATTAGACTATAGAGAAAATATTGATTCATTTAACCAATGGTGTAAAGACAATTTTCTATCCCTGAACATAAGTAAAACAAAGGAAATGATAATTGACTTCCGCAGAAAAAAGGAAAACCTGGAGCCAGTTACTATTGACGGACAGGAAGTTGAAGTAGTAGACGAGTATAAATACCTGGGAACCATTATTGATGATAAACTCTCATGGAAATCTCATGCACACCGTGTCCATGCTAAAGCTCAACTACGACTTTTCTTCATGCGAAAATTAAGATCTTTTAATGTTGACACATGTATTCTAAAATTGTTCTATCATCAAAACCATTCAGCTGACTTTCAGTTTTCATGCATGGTATGGGAAATCTTCCCCTATCACTGAAAATTAAAATCGACAAAATTGTAAATATAGCCAGCATCAATCGGCATCAATCTTGAACACCTTTCCTTTCAGTTTGATTCAAAAGTTCAAAATAAAGCTCTAGCCATTCAATTTGACCCATCCCACTTTCTAAATGAATGTTATGAATTTTTACCTTCTGGGGTTAAAAATTTGGCATTTCAAAACTAATAGAAGTACAAAATCATTTGTTCCATACAGTATCAAGATTTTAAATTTACATACAAAATTGTAAATCTGACTAACCGTCGCATTGTAATCATAAATGTTTTGTTCAAATATCGGCATTCAGTCGACTCATTACACGTCTTTTCAAAATTAATTGATAAATATTTGTTATTATAATGTTTGACTGTGACTTTTAGAACATAACATATACAAACCTATATTGCGTGTACATGTACTTGTAGGATTCAATTTATGTTTAGATTAAAACCAACCGGAAGTTGGATACTAACGAATGCGTATATATAGTTGTTACTCTAACTGAAATTAAATACTGCTGTAAATTCGTTTATCTGAAGGCGGCTGTAAAATTATAAAGGCGCAACATATAACCTCTATGTTCTGTTTATAAGCATCTCTCCAGTTTGTATGTGGAAGATATGCAACAGCGATAAATGAGCACAGTTTAAATTTTTTATAACAATTTGCAATATTATTTAACTTTACTTTCATCAATCGTCTTAAATGCCAATGTTTACCCCCAATAACATGTCTCATCACGACGATTCATATGGTACTATACATAATATGTAGCCCGCACTGACACGCATGATAGGTTAGTGTGAAGAAAGCATTAGTATAAGGAATAGAGGTCGAAGCAACGCTACAAATAAGGGTCGATAACTTGGACATTTTAATACGCTTCACAGATTAATCAGTTATGGCCAATATGACATCCTCGGGTGTATTAAATAATTATATACTGACCCCTGCACCATCATACTTAACATCTTCTGTCCTTACACACAATTTCAAATGAACATTTATTATATGCTCAGCTTATCAGCTGGTAATATTTTTGCTTTTGCGCACACCAAATAACTTATGCAAGATAGGATGTGGATGATTGACTTTGAAAGGGATATATCAACTTACACATTAATGCTTTATCTGGTTTAAGTTCCTTTGTGGAACAATGATTTTTTAGATCTTAAAAGCTTCCAAGTTTAGGCAACACCATAACTTCATTACTCGAATTGAGATCAGGTCTCAAATACACGCTGGGTCAGAGGCTGGAATTGACGCCGGGGACGCATTTTTTGTTTAGGTGGGGGCTGAATATTCACCCAAAACAAATAATTAGTCATTATTTCATATCTTAATTTTCGTATGGTTGTGGCTCAATATTGATTATGATATTGGTGGTTTAAAAATAATAGACCTCGGGAGTCTTCTCAGACCCACGCTCATTGAAAGAATTTTGCAATGTTTGAAAGTATTGTCTTTGAACAATTAACGCAACTCGATACATTTGAAAGAGTCTAGACAATATTAACTATTTTCTGTTATATGTTTTCATATTCAAGATACACCTTTCATTTATTAGCGGCCACATTTTCAACGATGTCATGTCTTTTAACATCACGAGTCAGGCGCACTGTATTTCCTTTATGTTTTAGTCGAATGTATGATGTTGTGGATCTTTACACCTTCTAATGTTCGTTCGGTTGTGGTTCTTTTATAAGGCAATACAAGATTTCATGCGAAAAACATATTGGTTATTTTTTTGTTTCAAAATATTTGTATCGGTAATATATCATATGCCCTAATATGTAATTTGTACTGGTTGAAAACGATATCTATATTTCAATTTCTGTTCTTAATAACGGTGGATATATCTAAAATCTCTAACATACGTTTTCTGATATGAGAAAATACAGTGAGTGAATGAGTTAATAGTTTACTCCGCTTGGGCAATATTTCAGCCATTAGCGGCTTGAAAAAATAGAAACACAGGTTGATAAAAGTTTTATCAACGTTCAAGTGACTGTTTCATCGTTGTTCCAATCAATAAATTAGTCGTCTAAATACAACTGTCTTTCAACATTGGTTTTTAAAAATCACCAATTCATAATGTTGAAGTGACGTTCTTTTCAACGTTCTTTGGACGTAACAATTGGTCGTTTGAGTACAACGTTCTTTTAATGTTGATATTTAACCTAACCAAACACAACGTAGTAGTGATGTCCTGTTTCAACGTTGTTTGGAAGTAATAAAACAGATGTTGAAATACAACATCCTCTCAACGTTGGTTTTGAACCTAACCAATTCACAATGTTGAACCAACGTCCTGTTTCAACGTTGTTTGGACGTAAGAATAAAACGTTGGAATACAACGTCCTTTTAATGTTGGCTTCTAACCTAATCACTTCACAACATTGAAGTGACGTCATATTTCAACGTTGTTTGAACGTTAGAATAAGACGTTGGAAAACAACGTCCTTTCAACGTTGGTTTTGAACCTAACCAATTCACAATGTTGAACCAACGTCCTGTTTCAACGTTTTATTGACGTGAGAATAAGACGTTGGAATACAACGTCCTTTCAATGTTGGTTTCTAACCTAACCAATTCTCAACATTGAAGTGACGTCATATTTAAACGTTGTTTGAACGTTAGAATAAGACGTTGGAAATACAACGTCCTCCCAATGTTAGTTTTTGACCTAACGTATTCACAATGTTGAAGGGACGTTTTCTTTCAACGTTATTTTGACGTTGAATTAAGACGTTGGAATACAATGTCATTTTAACATTGAGTTAACGTTGGTTTTAAACCTAACCAAATGACAATGTTATATTTACGTTCTTTTATAACGTTTTCTTAATGTTAAGGACTGGCGTGAAAGTGTGACGTTGTGTTGACGTCATTACAACGTCGGGAAAAAAACGTAACCAAACCACAACGTTGCTACAACGTTGGCTAACGTTGTCTGTTTGCTGGGTAGCGTAGTTCATATCACAATTCCTTTGCCATCAGTTAGTAGCCAAATTGATGAATTAAGAACAGCGTCGCTGATTGCACAACTTACTTTGATTGCCTCCAATCAGACTCTCCCATTCTATCCTACAAACTCGGTGTAATATAACAGAGGCTGTATCAACATTCCATGACTTGATCTGCCTCTGTGGAGAAGAGAATGGATGCATGCTAGAACATTAAGCCATTAGATCATGGATCCATTGTTGCGAACTATGGTCTAACTAACAACTTTACATGAGCAAGACTATGTCGTGATCAGAAAACAAACTTTTATTGAAGTAAAAACATAACACAGATAAGCATTATATTAGTCAAAAATTATTCGACAGATTGTACAGTATTCAAGGTCACTATAGGCAGTTAAGGATCTACAGCTTTGAACCCTTTACCCATATGGGTAGTAGATATCCTCCGTCGAAGATCGACATCCTGCATCCGTTGACATTTATTCGTCTATTATTTAAGAGTTGCCTTCACGTTGCTACCCGATACCTGTAAATAATTTCACACTCTTAAGTTTACACATATTACCGAATGCTGATTGGTCTAGGGCTTGGTCATATGATCGAATTCATTTCTCATGAACTCACAAAAAAATCATACTTGTGTGAACATTCACCGGAACTACTTTTATTCTCCATCCAACATCAAATCAAATATTATTCCACAATATTTACCAAGTAATATATTTTTATGTGAGAAACTTCATTATATCATTTGCTTTAATCCTATGATAGAAAATAGATGCATCAGTTGCTTGATCATTTTTACATTACGATCAATATAGGGTACTGTTTGGCGTTACAAAGACAACCTTAAACTCACACAGTATACACAAGTAATGAAAGTGTGTCGATAGGACAGTTATTATAATAAGGGTTATAGTCACTATGGCAATAAAACAGTAAACTCAATATGCCACAAAAAAGTCAAAATGGCCACAAACACCTTAACAAAATGGCCAAACTGAAAAGTCAAAATGACCACAAGTCATTGTCAAAAGGGTCATTCAATATTATTGAAATAGTTAAAGAACGTTAGCATTATTTTTCATTAAGAACCAACTTGGGATAAAGTAGGACTTTTGCATTGATTAACAATCGAATAATTATATTTTGATACATGTGTAGTTAATGCACATCGTTATATTAATATTTTATTTTAATATCACCAAAACGTTACATAGATACATATTTATTTGTTTAGATAATTTTGTTTCGTTTTTTAGTCTCTCACAAATCAATAACTGATTGGTTGTGTTAACTTTGTGCATTGTATTTATTTTTTGAATGACTGAAATATACATGTGAATGCCGATAATCCTATTCTAAAAACCTGGGGAAAGCCGGAGATATCATAGATTGTTTCTTATTTAAATTTAGTCATGATATAATGAACAAATTTTTAAATAATCAAATCAGTTATGTAGACCTAAGTCTGGTTATCTGTATTCTCACAGGTAGCATGATTTCCATGCCAGAAGCCTAGCAGGACACAGCTTAATCCTTAATAGATTAATTTGGATCTAAAAGCTTAAATAACGGTACTAGAATGATGTCATACCGAGATAATCTCATTTTTTCCTGGGGGCACAATTGCTTCTGTTTTTTAAACTTTACAAGGATATTGGATATGTATCTAAAATATCTTCTTTGAGAGGAATTTATAGAAGCTGGTTGATGAAGGAGAACAAGTTTCGGTATAGATACTAACACCGTTTTCAAGCAAATGAAGTGTTAGTATCTACACCGAAACGTCGCATTTCATGCAATAAAGAAGTTGACTATCCATAATAACTTGTTTATCTTTATCTAATATATATATAAAAGAATATAATTATAATAAAATTACCTACAGATCATTGTAGGTTTTGAAATGCTTTGTATTTTTTCAATCATCATCTGTTGGTTAAATAACTCTAGCATTAGTGATGACAATAAGTTCATTCACCATTTTGCAGACTGAGTCATAAATAAACACCCCAAAAAGCTCAAGATATCAAAACAATATTAACCATGAATGAAGATAATTGTCATGATTGACCACCTAAACAAACATTTGTCATAAAAGACATAATATCCCTAACATAGTTTGACCGATATGTATACCCGAATTGTTTTTTTTTAAGAAACAGATCTTTGCAACAAGTTATGCATAATTGCACTTTTATATAACTTAATGGTTTCTTTGAGAGGCATTATAAGAAGTTGCCTACATAAACAATGATGAGATCTTGCAATATAAAAACTAAGTTGAACTCTTCCTCAATTTCCTTCAACAAATTAATTTGGATATTTTCTTTTTACTGAAAACAATTTGTTATAAAAAAAAACACAGATTGTTCTGGGTTGATATATCTTACTGAACTGGGTGTCGAGATATGTGTTTAATATCAATTGAATAAGTGAATTGCAGTGCCATCAACATCAAAATATTATATATCATAAAATGTCATACCGTTTACCTTATCACACATGAAAGAAACATATGGCAATTTCGACTAGGACCTGTGGCCATTTTAACATTTCAGTTCGGCCATTTTGACTTTTAAGTGTTGCCGTTTTGACCAGGCGGCCGGTCTGTGGCCATATTGTCGTTGTTGCCAATTTCAACTGCACCCATATAATAAAATATCACTTCAGCATTGTTGTTTACATATGTTGACAGAGATACCACTGCAATTGACGGCCAGCATGACACGATGTTATGCATAAGGCAGATAACTCTAATTTCCTGTCTTGCGCAAAGGGATTTTATCATAGTGTGCGCTTCATTTATCATATCTTATTACAGCGTGTTCTCTAATACAATAGACCAATTTGGACAAACAATTAGTTTGTTTCCGATTTGAGATTATTTCTTGTGGCATGTCGCAGTGTTACTCGTTCAAAGGATGAACAGGATTCATAGCACTCCGCCGTTTCATTCCGTATATTGTGCGAAATAATAAGAAAAGAATGTAAGTTTGTCAAAGCTACATGTACATTCAAACTCTCATGTGAACCCGTTAACAAGCTCGCTGGGTTCACAAGAGTTTGATTTTAGCTTGACATCGTTCATTTTCCATTGCAAGCACACATATAACTGATATATAAATAAAAAATATTCAAATGTTAGTAACAGTTTGTATAAAAATTGAAAGGTAAATTTGTTGATACGGTACACAACAATCAATAATATGAAATTGTATATAATTCCATGAGATATAATGTCGTTTGAGACCAAACATGACACCATTAAAATACCACAACGAGCAATTCTTAAAAATTAAGGCTAAACAATGACATGAAACAAAAACTATTGAAAGTGAACGTAAAAACCTTAATGAACCATGATTGGTCATCCAATACTGGCTTCCAAAGGAGATATTGCATAATGAAGATTAAGCGTTTTGACAAATTTGAAAGCTCATTACTGATTGGTTAAAATAAAATTCTGGAAGTATTTAAAATTACTTTTCTGAGAGGTAAACAAACACATCCCACTGAAATCATCCTTAAAATAACTTTTATTGATGTTTACAAAACGAAATTCTGTCAGTTTCAAGTTTTTTCAATCAAACTGTTATCGTTAAATATAAACTAGTGTCCAAAAGAAACGCTACCGCGTGTTTGCATCGACATAAAATAAAAACAAACCCATATAACTATTATATCATTTTGGTTAAACTTCACACAATGTGTATTAAGTTTCATTTTAATCAAGTCAGAATAACCGTAAGGACACGCCTGTAAAGATGGGTGGGGTCCAATATTTGAAAATATCATTTTAACACTGATCGCGAAAGCGTGGATAAATGTCACAATACATGTTACAAAGTGATATTAGTAACGGGTATGTACACCATAAGAGTCTATACAGGCAAAAAAAACGTCTACGGACTGACGTCGTCAAACGTCTGATGATGTCTGCGGTGATCCGTTGCCATTCGTTGAGGGGGCATTGTTTATGGATGTTGGATTGACACACAAGGCGACTTCTGACATTCCGATCGAGATAATCCCATAAATGTTCGATAGGGTTCATATCAGGTCGTGCCCAGTCGCGACTCTGCCATCGGCTAACTCGCCTGGCCATCAGTCTGTTTGTTAGGTATCAGGAACCATCCGCGGTAGGATGGAGTGGCCGGATACCATGTTGTCGCAGTATCCGGTACACGGTCTATCGATTGAATCTCTTTCCCAGTGCTGTAGCCACTGTTGACGCTGTTGTGGTGGAGCAGTTTCGGAAGTGTTATAACCGGATGTAGTGGTCTTCACTGGCACAGGTCAATGGTGGTCTGCCGATCATGGGCAGTCTGATGTCTAACCAGTTTGACGTAATCGATACATTAATCTGCGGCCTGTTATGCGCGGACAACCAAATGGTTTTGCGACGTCGGCGTGTGAGGCCTCTTGTAGGTCATTTCCAAGGGCTCTCCCTCTTTCATTGACTGTCAAATATGGCATACTTTGGTGTTCTTTTTGTTGCTATGACAATAACGTGTGGGTCGAGACGTTTTATACAATTTATCTGCCCAGTCAATAATTCCTTTTCCACAAAATTCCCGATTTAACCGGAAGTGATGGCATGTTCCCGGTATTTTCGATCAAATACACAGTATTTGGTATACCTGATATTCAAAATCATGTTTCCAAACGAAATGATAACAAAGTAAAAAAATTATTTGGAAAAAATGTGCGTAGCGTTTCTTTTGGACACTAGTTTATTATACCAAAGAACTTTTCCATTTTATTTTTACTCAAAATTAGTACCGTACAGATGCGTACCTTACGTTTGTTTACTTAATAGTGTATAGTACAAATATCATGTTATTTAGGTTTCTAAAAAACCTCAAGCAGCACTGACAAAAGATAACCAATTCTCCATTTGTAAAATAACCATTCTCAAGCCATAAAGTAGGACCGTTTGGTCACTTGTGCAGAATTTGGCATTGTTAGATTGACTAATAGGGGTCATAGTTTTGAAATTCTCTATATATCGACTAATGCGAAGGAACAACTATAACTTAAGATTTAAATCACTTTTGAGGGGCTTCGTAGAGATATAGTCAAAAAGAAAAATAGTCAATTCAGTTACCTGCCATAATAATTCTTGTTATTGGTAAGGTATGTCATAAGTTTATGTCAACACAAAATGAATATTTAGTTTTATACGATACTTGCACTAAGAGGCAAGTGAACAAACTTAAGATACGCAGCTTGCTGTAGATGTACTGGCACAAGTCCAAACTCATATCAGCAGGGATTTATTAAGTTGAAGTTGTATACATGGTCCAATCTTATTAAAATATGATCTTTCTGCTACACTACACTGATCTATAATCTGCGTAACGTAGTGAAGAAATCATTTTAATGAGATTGATACATGATCGTTCAGAACATGAAAATTGATTTAAGACAGAATATGGATTTTGTTTGTATTTTTCTTTGATAAAGTTTCTTTCAAATACAACTTGATCACGGTTTGAGTTGTTATCTTGAAACTTTAATTTCGATTTTTAGACACAGTCCAACTGTTATTGGTTTGAAGGGAATCTCAAACCTTACTCATTAGATTTGCATAAAACGTAAACATCGTTTTTGTTTTTAGTAACATATCTCCCGAACGCAACATCAAGTTGCACGAGAAAATCGGACACGTGCTTCGCGACTGTGATAGATTTCAGGCTTCATGCAGCACTGTCACAGTGTGATATTTCGGGAATGATTTCGCTATCAATTTCACCTCTGATCAGAAGGATGCTCTGTCTTTAGTAGACAGCGGACAGTCTTTTGTTATAACTGAAAAGACAGGCATCGCGGATCGGTAAGACTGTCTTGATCAAAAGATGCCGGTGTTTTTTTGAACAGCTCTCGCAAGCCAACCTGAAAATCAACCTTTATTGAGGAGAAGTCACCTAAATACCTGAGAAACACTGCTAAACACACTGTTGTAACGTCGTGTATATTTTGTACGCTGTATTTCACGAAAAATGACGGAAAAAGCTTTGAGTGATTCAAATGATTATGTACTATCAGTCATGTCTGCCCCGTCGATCGCTCAACCGTCACACATCAACAACGATCGCAAGAGGAATCGATCAGGTGAGAACAAACAGTGTTCTGTAGATACGAAGAAAAGAAGAGATGGTGATGATGATATAGACAATAATACGCATATTGTTACATGCGATGTTCATTCAAACATGACGGGTGCAAGCAGTGATAATGGCGGACAGCAGGGGTCAAAGTCCAGCCCGGGTGGACTGAGCCGTGATAGTAATCCCGACACAGTGATGATACTGGCGGCGATTAAACAGCTAGAAAATTCTTTTAACCAGAAACTTATTGACAGTGAATCGAGAATTATTGAAAAGATTCTTGGAAGAGTGAACACGGAGTTGAAACAAGTCCGCACCGAACTAAAGAAAGATATGAATAGACTAGATGTAAAGACTGATAAGTTAGAGAAAAGTGTGAAAGTGTGTGAAAAGCATATAGAAGAGACACGATCGACACTGCGACAAGAAATAGACTCGCATATAGACTCGTGTGAGAACTTGAAGAAACAACTTACTCAAAGCTCATCGAGCCATGGTATAGAACTGAATATTGTACTTCGAAATGTGCCCGAATCTGAAAATGAGGACGTGTTGTCAAAGGTGAACAGTGTATTGAGAGAAGGCATGAAGTTACGAGAAGTGAAGTTTGCTAGTGCCGAGCGGAAAACATCGAGACACAGCCGATATCCTGGTGTTATTATAGCCAGATGTCACACACTAGAAGACAAAGTTGTGATCTTATCAGACAAGAAGAAACTTAAAGATTCGAGGAACTACACAAATGTGTACATGGCAGTAGATAAGAGCCTGCAACAACGCAGAATGGAGTCCAACTTCAAGATGCTTGTGGACTCGATGGGGAACGAAGATGTCAGGTTCATCGGTGGACGCATACAACGACAACGCCACAACGACGGCAGCGACACGGGAGGTGATACACGACGATGGGAGACGTCATCAAGGCACGACCGACAAGGACAACACGACGCACGTGGTCGGGCTGATGTTTACCAACAAACACCACGTGACAACGGCAGATCATCCAATCGGGCGCCGCGTCGAGGACACACAGGTCACAGCAGAGGGCACATGGGCGGAGCTAACAGATCAACGTACCACCATTAGGCCTCCTGCGGGTTTTGGAATGTAAATGGATGGGTAAATGACGATATCTCTGATGATTTTATAGTTAGATCCATGTGTGTATCACATCTTGACTTAGACATTATCGGAGTTGCTGAAACACACCTGACTTCGGATAAAACATTAAATGTGCAAGAGTACACATGGTATGGGCATAATAGGAATAATCAACATAGACGCGCAAAACGCGGGTCTGGTGGAGTAGGGTTTTTATCAAAGAATGAATTTTTAATAAACTTTGATGTGACTGTTTTAGACATTGAATATGAAGGTATAATGTGGTTGAAGCTGAACCACAAGATCGACATGAACTGTACTTTTTGTGTATGTGTAAGTTACCTACCCCCAGAGGGCTCGACCAGAGACATCGATGCAGCAGATTTTTATGACACTCTTTTAGCCCAGATATCAACTTACCATGTGCACAATATAGGATATATATGCGGTGATATGAACAGCAGATGTGGTAACCTAATGGACTATGTTGAAGGACTTGATGTGTTACCACCACGAGAAACCATAGACTTTGTTAAAAATAGCTATGGACAACTTTTCATAGATTTTTTAATTAGTGCCAATTTTTGTATTGCAAATGGTAGACAAAGTGTTATGAATGATTTTACTTGCATTTCAGGTAAAGGGGCTTCAGTTGTCGACTATTGTGTATACCCATATGAGAATGTAAATAGTGTATCAGATTTTAAGGTGACACGTGCATCTGAGTTGGTGGAGGCAGCGGGGTGTGTCGGGTGTGTCAGTGGTCAGGCCATAACCAAGCTTGATCATTCGTTTTTATCATGGAGCGTGAAGCTGTCGTCTGGAAGTAAATATAATTATGTTCAAGAAAGTGAGACCGACCCTCTGCATCTGTCTAAATATGATGTATCAAGTGTGCAGGACACGTTTATGAATTCAGCAAGTTCTCTACATTTACTGAATGAAACTATCAATAAACTGAACACTTCTTTATGTCACCAATCGGACATTGATGCAGCCTACCATAGCTTTACATGTGAAGTGAGAGAGGAGATGGATCGGACTATACCTAAGAGAAAAATAACTTTTACTTGGGGACCTAACAAGAGGAGACGGTTAAGGAAAAAACCATGGTGGAATAATGATCTTAATGCTTTGTGGGTTGACATGTGTAAAGCAGAACGTCAATGGTGTAAGTGTAAAACAGTCAGAAAACGCCATTTTCGGGAGTTATTCGTCTCAAAAAGAAATAAATTTGACAAGGAAACAAGAAAATGCAAACGAATCTACAACAAAGAGTGTTTGACTGAACTGGAAAGTTTATGTGAAGAAAACAGAAACGAATTCTGGAAGAAGATTGGTAAAATGGGTGTGGGATACAACCGAATTCAAAACATCCCTATGGAAGTGAGGCTAGATGACGGTAGTCTATGTGCTGATAGAGAGACTGTGCTTAACACCTGGAGAGATAAATACAGTGATTTGTTGAATGGTGAGATACCCACAGGCCCCGTCGACATGAACTCAGTCGATGAAAGTGAAGTTATAAATGATCAGGATACATCCGAGATGAATAAACCTTTTACCTATGAGGAAGTGTTTCAGGCGGTACGATCAGCAAGTAGAAACAAAGCTCCTGGATGTGATTATATCCCCACTGACGTATTGAAAAACACCAATTGTGTCAAGTTTCTTCATAAACTTTTTAACAAATGTTTTTTAAATGGAATAATGCCTTCTGAGTGGACGAAGGGAATAATAAATCCCATTCCCAAATCATCAAGTGCGGACAAGTACGACCCGTTATCATACAGAGGGATATCGCTTACCAACTCAAGTTATAAACTGTATTGTTCTGTTTTAAATACACGGCTTTACAAGTATGCAGAAAATAATGACCTGATAGCAGACGAACAGAACGGTTTCAGAAAAGGGCGATCGACAGTAGAGCACTTATCATCACTCACATCTATAGTGGAGTCAAGGAAATCATCCAAGAAACCTACGTTTTTAGCTTTCATTGATTTTAAAAAGGCTTATGACACGATAAATAGAGACATTTTATGGACAAGATTATCCCAAATCGGTCTGCACGGAAGGATATTCGTTGCTCTTCAATCCCTATATAAAAATGTGAAGTCATGCATAAGGATTAACGGACATCTCTCTCAGTGGTTCAGTGTACAGTGTGGTCTTAAACAGGGTTGCCTTTTATCCCCCCTATTGTTTAACATGTACATTAATGATCTGCTCGTCACACTAAAGGGACTTGATGTCGGTGTTTCAATAGACGGAGACAAGGTGTGTGTTCTAGCCTATGCAGACGATATAGTGATCTTGGCGGAGAATGAAGCGGAGTTAAATCTTCTTTTAGACTGTCTAAATAACTGGTGCTGTACAAACAAGATGTCCATCAATCAGGAGAAGTCGAAAGTCATCCATTGTAGAAGCCAAGCAGCAACGAGAACTAATCAGGTTTTTCACTGCGGTAGTATGCCCCTTGAAGTTACAGAAAGTTACAGTTACCTTGGACTCCTCGTTACTGAGTTTCTAGACTATTCACGTATGGAGAAAGCTGTATCAAGTTCTGCGACACGCGCACTAGGTCTACTCATCTCGAGATTCAAGGCGATTGGAGGAATGCATGTGGGTACATACACCAAAATGTACGACACAATGGTATGGTCTACCATCGAATACGGAGCAGCTATATGGGGAACAAGAAATCAATCATCAATAAAAACTGTACAAAATCGTGCAATGAAGTTTTTTATGGGACTTCGAAAATCAACTCCTAACGCTGCCGTGGAAGGGGATATGGGTTGGACACCGACACCTGTCAAGCTATGGGGAAGTGCAATACGTGTATATACAAGAATGAATAGCCTCAGCAGAAGTCGCCTCACATATAAGATTTTAGAGTGGACAAAGACACAAGCCAATAGAAAGAAAAACAACTGGATCAAAAGAATACGAAACAAACTGAAATCCCTAAATCTTTCGGATATAGAAGAATTTTCAAACGACGCTTACACAAAACAATCTGTTGCCAGGGTCAGGGAAGCAGTTTATGAACAATATATCGAGACCTGGAAGCAGACGATAACTTGTGACCACAGTAAGACTGTGACACAATCAAAACACAAAGAGGTTTTCAGCAAAATTCGTGGATCGTTTATTTACAGTAGAATCAGAAACTCACAGGTCAGGCAACATTATTGATTTTAACAGCAACTGTAGGTCGGCAACGATATTAACTTGGACAGCAACTCACAGGTCAGGAGTTACAGAATAATTGAAGAACGTCAGCTATCGGCACGTTGTGGGATGATAGCTAATGAACGGCTGTTGAGCACTTGTCCAGATGCGGTCCAGAGGCGGTTATAGATTTGGTTCGAGTTTCTAAATAGTCTCAGTACTCACACAGAGTCCACGTTTCACTGAGTCCCCGTTTCACAGAGTCCAAGTTTCACAGAGTCCAAGTTTCTTCTGGTTGACTCGGTTGTTCTGCCAGCCTCTGGACGCCCTGATGTTCCCGTTCGTTCTCCTCAATTCTCCCTCAATGGCCCGTATTTATTGAGGAAACTGAGCTGACTCAGCACAACGTGTCCTGCAGGTGCTCTGTCCAGTCATCTCCGTGACCTATGCCACGTAGTCCCTTGTCAGCTTTTTCCTGTCCAGCGATACTTATCACAGTTATTAGTGTCAGAATCTCATTACCAAATAACATATCTTCTCATTATGACCAGTTATTAGTGTCAGGATATCATTACATATTAGCTTTATCGCCCGACATTAGTTTAAACAGCCTTAACTGTCGACCAAACAGTATTATGTTACATGCGCCCCCTTTTACTAGAACTTTTGTTACTCTATTAACGAAAAGTTCTAATGTATAACATTCGTCTTCTTGGACTTCATTTGACCTTGCGTTGTGTTTACAGAATCAATGTAATATAACAGAAACATACTACACACTGGAGTATATGTATATAACAACATAAACATAATACGTGTTTACAGAATCAAGGGGATATACAATATAACATAAACATACTGCACACTGGAGTATATAACAACATAAACATAATACGTGTTTACAGAATCATGGGCAATATAACATAAACATACTGCACACTGGAGTATATAACATAAACATAATATCATGCACAGTACTCGATACAATACTTGAAAGTCAATATTATGAGTACATAATTTTTTACAGTTCTCAGTGAAGTTATTCACATTCACATAGCCCTTGGCTCACTGTACCACAGTCCGTGGATTTCCCAGTACACAGTCCGTGAGTTATTCACGCATCCGCCCTAGCATCTAAGGTCGGATAAATTGACTTGATCACTGCAGATGATTCTTCTTCTGCAGCCCTGGTCTGTAGCGACGGCAAGGGTGATCGCCTTGTCTCGGCGGTACGCCCGCCTTCCGGTGCATCCGGCGTCGGAACCAGTACGCTTGCAACCTGGGTTGGCGGCACATATTGTCGTTTGGCATTTTTGGCACACAGATATTTAGAGTAATGCGGATAACACCTAATACCCCAATATACCATCCCGATTAGTATTCCTATAACAAGTATATATACCCAGTAATTTTTCCTACTCCAAACTAGTGTATTAGATTCAAAGTTCAACTGGTCAATCAGTTGTCTTATTGGGACGTTGTCCAAATGTTTCAGCTGAGGTGGCCATTTAATTTGAGAAAGGTTTGCTGTAACCTGATATAACGGTTCCAACATAATGAGGTTTGATAAATTGAGTAAAGGAATTTGTCTAATTATTTCCTCCTTAATAGGGAATTTCGACTCATTATGGTAATAAGCTGGCAAAGTCAAATAATCATTTGACCCAGAACATGTGACACCCAACTGAATAGTATCCAGTGGCGCACGAGTGGTGATAACTTTTGATTGTGACATTTGACCTGTGCATACCACAGTGAATGACAGTCCTTCCACAGACGCAATTAACCATTGACCGTCTGACAAGTATTCAGCCTGTGGCAAAGTGGAGCCAGGTTGCATGTCGGCTTGACAGAGAGCACGGACCCTATTTTTATTTTGGACAAACAGAGCAACTACACAGAATTGACTTAAATTAATAGGATAGATTGCACTCTGCAATTCACAGAATCCAACCAACGGGTCAATACACTTTTCTATTTCCTCCGTGTTTAATAGCACATATTTTGTTCTGCTAGGATTTACTGCTAAATATTTACTCTCTAGACGATATTTAGAAACTAAATTCACTTGCTGTTTATCATTGTTTTGATTCATTTGGCTCATTACAGGGATGGGCAAATTATGAGCCTTATATATCTCAAAATGTCCATTAGTCTGTAACAAGGGTAACGTTATCAAAACCAAAATTTGTTTTTTATACAAAATTGACGTACACTGTAAATTTTGATAAAATTTCCATAATTCCGCTCCCGGGTCTCCAGTAAGTTTAAAATGTGGGGGCAAATGTTGTTGAATGTCTCTTAACAAAATTAGTAAATTGCTTGGACTAATTATTGAAGGAGATAAATGATTCATAGACAACATGTTTAACTGTAAATGTAAATGTTCCACATATGTAGCGATGGTCTGTACCAAAGCTCTTAACTCTTCAACAACTAGTTCTGTTGACAAGTAGGTTCCGGTTGCCCACTCTAATCTCGCTATTCGTCCAGCAAGGTGTTCGGTTACATTCTGTAGTACTCCTAAGTTACCCAAGATAATATTAACTGTATGCCTATTTTCCTCCACTTGTACTCTAGTCATATTCAAAATAGTTAAACTCTTCTGAACAACATGCGCCAATTTTAATTGTTTTTCTGACAATTGATTTACATGGTCAGTAATTTGTCTGAGATCACTCTCTGATGGAGTACCAAAGAGAAAACTTAACGCATCACCAACAAAAGGCAGTAATGATCTCTTTTCTCGCCGACTTATATGCTGATACTGAGTGAATCTATCTTTTAACGAAGTCATAGTATCTTTTAAAGAATTTAAATCTAACTGTATTCTGGAAAACACACTAGACAGAGGAATTCTAATAGACCTATCATTTTGTACTTTGGTTATGAGATTATCTAATACCCCAGATGTATTATTTAACCGTACCTGTGCCTCATTGATGATAACATCATATGGATTCAAATCTATCACCACAGTTACAATCCACCGAGACCTATAAATACTGATATCATTTAACTTTTGAAAGGTTACACTTTCAAATTGTATACTAGCATTACAAACGCCAAACAACAACATCAATACCAACCAACCCATCATGTCCCTGTAAGACATAAAAAATCTCAGTTTTAACAACAAGTTCAACCCACAAGGCTAGTGAATTACATTATGAAGCCCTATAACAAATTCACTATATTCTGGAGCAGTTTTCTAACTTCATGTCCAGTCCGGGCATTCTTTACTTTCCTCTTGTCAGTCAAAGTGTCAATAACAAACTTGTCTGTCCTAATTTCTTGCAATGTGTGGTCACTATCACTATCTGTCTGTTCCCCACTGGTATAATCTACCTCATGGCTAGTACAACCAATATTAACCATATCAGGTTTGCTTTTGTTCTGAGAGGACATTCGCAGTCTCCTAGCTAGTTCGGCTAACGGTATTTGATCCTCGGAATCCGAATCCGAACGCTCCCGTTGGTGTCGCCTTACCAACCTAGCTAACGGTTCACTATCAGAATCAGTGTCAGCTGAACTCGACTCTGATGATGGTGGTACTACATAAGTAGCCTTTCTCTTAGGGCGGCCATCTAGGTCAACGGGTAATTCCCATTTATCTATTTCAGCAAGCCTGAGTTGGTCAGCATGTGCCCGTGTTGTGGTACCATCTAACTGATTGCGGATGACATAGGATACAGGGGTCGTTTGCTTTATCACACGATAGAAAGGTTTCCACTTACTTTGTAACTTAGATTGTCTCTGGAAGCGTTTGTAGTACACTGGATCCCCTACTTTTATCGTATTTGGTTTCGCTGTTCTGTCTGCATACTTTGCTTGCCGCTTCTTTGCCCTTTTTAAGTTCCTGTGAACTAACATGAAGGACCTATGCTGCTCTTCTAACGCGATTTTGTGTGTTTCTTCCCCCGCATACTTGCGTCTAGGTTTCAGAATGGTGTCCAAAGGAAGTACTACATCTCTATTGTACAAGAGAAAGAATGGAGAGAACTTTGAAGATTCACAGATATTAAACCTTATGGCGGCCAGTGTTTGGTTTAAGTGCAAATCCCAAGTCGTCAAATGATCATCCATCTTCTTTGACAGAACATCATGTAATGTTCTGTGAAACCGTTCCACCCTGCTATTTGCTTGAGGATGATAAAACGATGTTTTCACATGGTTTATCCCCAACGTCTCAAGTGTCTCAGCGACGACTCTGTTGACGTTTTCTGTGCCATTGTCAGTGACAATTTCTAACACAGAGCCATACCGAGGAAATATTTCCTCTATGAGCAGGTGAGCAATGGTATCTGCGGACTTATCAGGGACTGCAAATGCTTCAGGCCAACCACTAAAGTGATCCACAAAACCAACAATGTATTTGTTGCCAGACAATGTTGTCGGATAAGGACCAGACAAATCTAAACTCATCTTAGAAAAAGGATATGGCGGGTTATCTGTTTCTTGTAATGGGGCCCTCTGACTTCTCATGGATCGTGTTTGACAGGTAACACACTTACTTATCCTTTCAGTTAAATACTTAAACAATTTGGGCCAAAAATACTTGGTTTTAATAGCTTCAAACGTTTTGTCTATCCCCATGTGCCCATTGTCCTCATGATACTGTTGGAATACTAATTCTTGCAAATGAGAGGGTACATACAGTCTTGGAGCTGGCTCGTCATCTGCATTACTTAGAAAGTAAAGCAAACCATCTATCAACAGATACTTTCGAAGTTGTGGTCGATCACCATGTCCCTGAGTAATTTGTTCTATAATATGCTCGACATCCTTATCTTTCTTCTGCTCAACACTCACATCTAACCCTTTGCTAATGCTCTTAGGTAACGGTTTTACTTTCTCTGTTTCCGGAACACATTTCACATACTTTCTAACATCAAATTTATTGGAATTGAACACATTTATTTCGAAACCATGAGACGGTCCATCAATTTCAACGTCCGGCTCAATTTGCCTCAAGCTTGCTGGGTTATCAGGTGTTCTAGAAAGTAGATCAGCACATGTGTTTGATGTACCCGCTATGTACTCTATCTGACAATTATAACCTGCAATTCCCAACGCCCAAAGCTGCACTTTCTTATTCTGCATAGGTGACTCTAACAAATATTTCAAAGGTTTATGGTCTGTTTTGATAGTGAACTGTGCCCCATGTAGATAGTGATCAAGTTTCTGCAATGCATAATGAATAGCATAAGCCTCTTTCTCAATTGTTGACCAACGGGTTTGAGTGTCAGACAATTTGTGCGATAAGAAATGTATTGGTTTCTCAACGCTCAACCCTGAATCATCTACAACGTTTTGACTTAGACATGCACCAATGCATGTGTCACTTGCGTCAGTGTATAGCACGTATGGTGAGTTTGGATCTGGGTATGTCAGTAACGGTACCTCTGTTAGACTTTGTTTCAGAAAATCAAATGCACGTTGACATTCATCAGACCATGAGAAGCGAGCAAATTTCTTTGTCAGCTTAACAATTGGTTCAGCTATCTTGGAGAAATTTGGAATAAATCTTCTATAATAACTACACATGCCTATGAAACTGCGCAGTTCCCTGACAGATGTTGGGGCACCCATCGAACGAATTGCTTCAACCTTTTTGGCATCTGGCTGTATACCATCTTTGTTAATGATAAAGCCCAAATAATCAGTCTCTTCCTGTGCAAAGGAACATTTTGACAGTTTCAGTTTTAGTGAATGGTCACGAATTCGGTCGAATACCTTGGCAATGTGTTCAAGATGCTCAGATTTTGTTTTAGAAAATATCAAAATATCATCGAGATAAGCCAGTGCGAATCCCTCTAGATCTGCCAAAACGATATTCATTAACTCCATGAACACTGATGGTGCATTTGATAGCCCAAATGGCATGACCGAAAATTCAAACAAGCCGCGATGACACGTGAAAGCAGTTTTCTCCTTATCTTTAGGATCCATCAAGATCTGCCAATATCCCGACTTAAGGTCAAGCTTTGTAAAATATCTAGCATCACCGAGTTGGGTCAGAATGTCATCAATCAAAGGTAACGGCGTTGCGATTGGTCGGGTAATTTTGTTGAGCTGTCTCATGTCCACACAAAAACGCTTACTACCATCTTTCTTATCTACTACCACAACTGGAAATGCCCATGGAGAACGAGATCGTTGAATTATGTTTGCATCCAACATGTCATTAATGGCCTTATCTACTATCTTTCGCTTGTTAAGTGGAGTGCGATAGGGTTTCATCTTAATTGGAACAGCATCCCCAGTATCTATCTTCATGGTCACTGTGTCAGTATGCCCTAACTCTAAGTCTGTCTTGGCAAATAGGTCACTATTTGCATGCACCAACTGCTGAATATCATCCCTAAATTCAGGACCAACTACCAAATCTACATTTTCATCACAAAAGGGTTTAGCTTTCATGCAAGTCTCAGAGATATTGTTTATTGTGAGAGGCTCAATTGTCTCTAACTTTCCAACTACACAACCCCGTTTAATTCTAAAGGTTTTATTGGTGTTGTTCACGATCATAACTGGTAATTGCTTCCTCTTTGACAAAGTAATTACTGAATTTGACACCATCATCCCAGGCTCACTAATAATGTAACCTCTATCCAATGTTGAAAACTGATACGTGTCACTCTCGCCCGGTTTCCGTTTGACCCTGCCCTTGGCTATGACCCTGGTTTGAGGTTTCACAACTGTATCGTGGCCTATCCGTACAATTGATGATATGTGAATATCATCTTCCAATGGGACATAAGTCTTCCCTATCCTCATACTACCCAAGTCAAAATATATTCTAACCCCAGCTTGTGTCAACCAGTCATGACCTAGGATCACATTACGGTTCATATCTTTCACTACATAGAAATCATGGGTCAACGTCAAATTCCTTATCTGAAATGTCAGTCTGACACGCCCCTCTACACCTAATTTCTGTCCATTAACTCCCTGTAGATGAATGAACTTTTTCTCCAATTTAAACATTCCTTTTAATCCATCAAAAACTCTCTTATGCATTATACTTACTTCTGCTCCAGAATCAACTAGACAACGAAACTTTTGTTTCCCTATCTTAATGCTACATGAATTTGGTCGACCAGCTAAATTAATTTTGTACACTTGATCTTGCTCTTCCTCGGTGGCTTCATGCCGAGGAAGATCTCCTAGTTTAAAGGTTGCTGTGTTTGTTTGCTTTGGTAGTGTCTTGGCTCTGCTTTACAATCTCTCTTAAAATGCCCAGGTTGACCACAACGCCAGCATCGGCGCTCTGGACCACCTGCTACTTCGTTTACTTGTCTACCCTGACATTGTCTTGCTCTATGTGAAGGACTGCCACACTTGTAGCATCCACGTGGCCGAAAATGATCCACGTCCATCGGCTCACCTCTCTGGTCAATCTGAGGCGAAGGTGAAGGCTTATTAGAGCTTTGACCTTTCCCTAACCGTAAATCAATACGAGCCCTTATGTTTTGCTCTTGAGTGGCTGACACAACAGCCGCACCTAATGTTTGTGGATTTTCACGCATTAATTTCTTTTTGAGATAGTCATGCGCTAGCCCATCTATAAAAAACCCTACTAACTGTCGCTCAACTGCTGGACCATTCCCCTCCCTATTGAGGCCAGCATATGCCTCCTCAGCTAAATTCAACATTCTCTCTGCAAACATTTGGACACTCTCATGGTTCTTTTGTCTTAAGGTTCTCAGCAGCATGAACGCATGCTGTGCGTCTGTTATCTCAGCGAATCGCTGAGATAACTCCCCTTTTATATCAGTCCAAGTTGCATCAGCGTGGTCGGCCAAATAACGCTGCAAAAAGTCACTAACTGTACCCCTACTTGACTGATACGCTATTAATTTTTTCTGATTATCCCCTGCATTAGTTAAAATAGCATATTTCTCTATACCTTTTATCCAAGTTTTATACTTTTTAGGCTCCCCCTCGAAACTACCTACAACCTGTGACACCCCTTGTGCCCCTAGCGTAGTTGTGAGGTTTGATAATTGTGTTGTAACCTGTCCTGCTACATTTTGCAAAAACTCTCCCCACTCTGCATTTGCCATTATGCCAAGCAACAAAAGTTTAGCCAACCTTAGTTACTTACGTTTTACTGGTTTCCGACTGGTGTTGCCTGCTCCAGTTCCTAGATCCTGATCCTAGATGCTGAATCCGGGTCACGGCACCAAAAGAAGAACCTCCACCCTCTTGTGACACAATCAAAACACAAAGAGGTTTTCAGCAAAATTCGTGGATCGTTTATTTACAGTAGAATCAGAAACTCACAGGTCAGGCAACATTATTGATTTTAACAGCAACTGTAGGTCGGCAACGATATTAACTTGGACAGCAACTCACAGGTCAGGAGTTACAGAATAATTGAAGAACGTCAGCTATCGGCACGTTGTGGGATGATAGCTAATGAACGGCTGTTGAGCACTTGTCCAGATGCGGTCCAGAGGCGGTTATAGATTTGGTTCGAGTTTCTAAATAGTCTCAGTACTCACACAGAGTCCACGTTTCACTGAGTCCCCGTTTCACAGAGTCCAAGTTTCACAGAGTCCAAGTTTCTTCTGGTTGACTCGGTTGTTCTGCCAGCCTCTGGACGCCCTGATGTTCCCGTTCGTTCTCCTCAATTCTCCCTCAATGGCCCGTATTTATTGAGGAAACTGAGCTGACTCAGCACAACGTGTCCTGCAGGTGCTCTGTCCAGTCATCTCCGTGACCTATGCCACGTAGTCCCTTGTCAGCTTTTTCCTGTCCAGCGATACTTATCACAGTTATTAGTGTCAGAATCTCATTACCAAATAACATATCTTCTCATTATGACCAGTTATTAGTGTCAGGATATCATTACATATTAGCTTTATCGCCCGACATTAGTTTAAACAGCCTTAACTGTCGACCAAACAGTATTATGTTACAAGACTGGCAAGGGAGGTAACAAGCTACGGCATTATTGCACTTTCAAGTCGGAGTTTACGGCTGAACCGTATATCACCGAAAGAATACCCAGACTTCACAGGAGGGCACTGGCGCTATTCAGATGTGGAGTTGCACCCTTACATGTTGAGACAGGCCGATACAATAACACACCATTGGAAGATAGAGTATGTTTTATATGCAACGATTTCATTGAAAATGAAGCTCATGTACTTTTACACTGCCCCTTATACAAAAATGTTACCAAAAATATGTTATCTATATGTTCTACTTTGAATGTTAGTTTTAATAATATATCGGATGTGGAACAACTTGCATTTATTATGTCATGCCCATATATTTTTAGAGTTACTGCCAAAACCTGCATGGAAGTCTTAGATCTTAGAAAATCCATTTTATATATCTAGCAAACTCTTTTTACCATAACAATCTACAGTGGGTTTTAATAATATATTATACTATATATTATGTACATTTTATTTTTATTAAGGTCCTTTTATATGTATATATGTAGTCTCTCATAATCCCATGTGGGATGGCTCATCACTTTATATTTTATCGACTTGCTTATAACCATTTGTATGAGGTGAGACTCTGTAATAAAATATCTGTCTGTCTGTCTGTCTGTCTGTCTGTGTTTACTTAAAATGGAAAGAAAGTGTCAATCAACATGTCAAAACTCTTCAAAACCACGCCGATATATTACATAGAGGGGGTGGGTTTTACTTATCTACGTTTGACCTACAATTTATTTACGATATCAGCTTCCTGTGAAAAGCCACCACTGGACTCATTACCTTATCGTGTTGTGGTGGTTTGTGTGCTTCGTCGACCCCGAGAGCTATGCCAGCTGGAGCTTAGATGCTCCTGGTAGGGTCACCCAAGCTGGACAGGTCGACGGGTAGAGGGTAGACCAAATTTGAGTCCTTCTAAAACCTGCTTTCTATCTCTTACTATGTCTTTCTTTCCGTCTTTTCCCTCATCCTTTCGATCCCTTTCTCCCTGATCTGTCTACTCTCTTTTGGATGGCAACATCCACGTGTTTAATAACTGAAATATTGTTCAAAACACGTTAAACACCATCTCACTCACTCACTCACTCACTCACTCACTCCTGTGAAAAGAACGCCAGAAAACTAGGATCCCGGTTGGCTTGTTACACCTCTGGGAAATCATCGTTCACAATTATACGTTGATTAGATATTGTAATGTGGTGTCTTCGGCACTGCGAAGTTCAGAAGTGTCAATGAATCTACTGACATCCTAATGGATTTAACCTTCAAGCTTGAATGCTTGGTATCAGACTTATATTATAGATTGTCAATTTAGTTTTCAGTAGACAAATCTCTACCTGTTTTATATACTGTTTTGGCTATATAACATGATATAGTAATTCCGTTATTTTTTTAGCGAATAAAATATAAACAACTCTTGCGGTTAAATGAGAATTAATAAGTGATTATTCAAGCAATGTTTACACATTAGAAACTTGTTTTGGTTACGAGGACTGAGAAAGTATACATATTAAGAGGTAAACCGAGAAGGATAAGTGACTTTGATAAATCTACAAATGGCCTTTGGTATGCACGAAGTGACTTGTATCTAAGTATCTTGTGACTAATTGTGTTTCGCACTGAAAGGGTTTCCTGTTTCACATAAACATGACGTTATGTTGTATCTACAGGCCATTGGGTGCTTGTTGAAGTTATCTAAGCTTAGAATGCTATACCCGTTAACCTAACAAAATATATATCTCAAACTTCAAGCAATCTACATACCTTAAAAGACATTGGACCATTTCAGATAAAATATTATAAATCAGAAACACGAAAAAAAGTTGTTCACGACAACGCCCTTAAAACCTATTTTCATCTGCTTCTCCAGAAGCATAAGGCCTAGAAAGCTGAAACCTTGTGTCCATACCCCTTGACTAGTGAGGATTATGATTTATAGCTTTGGTGGCCCTTTGGCCCTTTATGAGCGCCTCGGGGGCCACACCCTAAAAACCTTTTTTCATCTTCTTCGACTGAATTTCAGTGCAGTATCACCCATGGTTGTTAGTTCCAGCCGATGCTCGCAGGTTTCACCGCAATGCATAACCACAAAAGTGTTGCGGGCTTTCTCCTTGCTGTAATACTAGCAGCAGCGATATAAGTGAAATACTCTTGAAAGCGGCGATAAACCCCACATCACCTCATCTTCCTCGCCAGAAGCATAAGGCCTAGAAAGCTGAAACCCTGCTTGCTTGACTAGTGAGGGCCCCCTGGCCCCTAATAAGGGCCACACCCTCATAACCTAATGTCCCTTTTTTCTTAAGAAGCTTCAGACCTAGAAAGCTGAAACTTTGTTTGCAGACTCCTAGATAAGGGGGATTTCAATTGTACATTGATGACCCTGTGGCCCCAAGTAAGGGGGTACCACATTTGCCATACTCTTAAGCAAATTTGATATGAAGCCTGACGAGCTACAAAGCCACTGACTCTATTGCACAACTAACTTTAATTGCCTCCAATCGGGCATCTCCCTTTCTATCCAACAATGTCGGCGTAATAGAACATAGGCTGTATCAACATTTCATGACTTGATCTGCCTCTGTGGGGAGAGAATGTGGTGGTTAAACGGATGTTTACATGTTTTAAAACTATATTGCCAGCTTTTACATAAATACCTTTAAGTAATAGCAACGCTTCTTCATTCACTCACTACCTCAACCGTCAGGGCAGTCGTCGCTAGCAGTCCAAAAAAGCAATACCATGATGCTGCAAATTGAGGTTGATTTATGAGATTCTCGGAGACACCTCCATCTTCCAAGGACACACGCTCGATGGGGTCGAGATGATAAAAGATTCACGAAAACCAAGATTTCTCATTCTCTCCCCACAGAGGTAACACACTCATACCCGAATTAGCCTTTGTTCTATACTGAACATCTTTGAAAACGCACCACCTTTAAAAGTTTGGATTTCCAAGAGGATAAGCGAGCAATCCGTGTAAATCCATACGTTTGTAGACCAATGTTTGGTAAAAAAAAGAAACAATAACAAATCAAACAAAACGGTGAAGTTTTAATTCAGTTCACCATGAAAGAAAGGTGGTGTCCAAATGGAAAGTCAGTAACGTGTATGACCACCGTTAACAGCAACACAGGCTGTGCACCGTCTCCTCATTGAGCGGATAAGCCTCTGAATATTGTTCTGAGGAATTGCATTCCACTCTTGTTGCAAAGCATTGTCAAGTGCCCTAAGGTTGTTCATCTGTGGGCGACGTGAGAGGCGTTGGCCGATGTAATCCCACAAGTGTTCAATGGGGGACAAATCTGGCGACAATGCAGGCCAAGGAAGTAGAGGAATGTTGTTGTTTGCCAGAAACTGTGTTGAAACACGCGCAGTGTGTGCTCGAGCATTGTCCTGCTGGAATGTGTGCAGATCTTGATGTTGCTGAAAAAAGGGATCGACGTTGTTCTGAAGAATGTTGTCACGGTAGTAAAGGGCATTCACTCTCCCATGACAAACAACAAGAGCGGTTTTGTGATGATAACTGATCCCTCCCCACACCATAATGCTGCCTCCACCCCAACGATCTGTTTGCACAACGCAGTCTTGATGATAACGTTCGCCCCGTCGACGCCATACCCGTAGACGTCTGTCAGCATTTCGTAGGTGAAATCGTGACTCGTCGGAGAACACAACACCATCCCAACGTCGCAACAACCACAAACGATGTTGTTCAGCCCATCGATAGCGTTCACGGCGATGCCTATGGGTGAAGTGCACTTCAAAGTCACTTGACTTTACAAGAGCTGATTGATATAATTCTTAATCAATTCAATAAGAATTGTTGATATAATACATATGTTAAAGTAGCTGCTTGTAACTGACAGTCCGATGTTAGAGATTGAAGTCAATTCAAGACGAAAAAAGATACATTTTGTCATTGTCAAATGTGAATTGAAAAAGGTACATATTTGACTAATTGTATTTCTCACGATTTTCAAAAAGTAAAGTAGAGAACATGTATGCAGCTAAACATAAAAGAATTTTGTATTCACAGAGGTCGGAATAAACCAATAAAGTATATTGCTATTGATATTTTTCAAATTTCTGCATGTAAATTATATACATTGTTAATCATTGTTTTTCTTTAGTAAAAGGAGGATAAAAAATTTCCACACACCGCTATTGGTTGAAATATTGCCAAAGCGGCGTATAATAAGTCACTCACTAACTAGAAATTTCCAATTAACATTTGACAATCTTGAAAGTAGATCCACTATATTTTACTTGTGTATAGTATACTTCTTACCAATCTTTTGGTTGTAATACTTTTTTATATCTTAACATAATATATATACCTTATATCATTTTATGTCGTGTATCTACAACATTGTATTTTCTTTTATGTCTCTCATAACTCAAATAAGAGTGGCTCATTACATGTTTTATCTATGTGTATTTTATGTATATATATAATTTTATCATGTATTGTGGTGAGACGTAAAACAAATATCTGTCTGTGTCCATTTCCTCTGAAATTCTTATGTTCGGAGTCTGTGAAAGTGTTGGGCGATCTAGGCCTTTTTAAACGAGAAAGCGGAAATAGGTTTTATAGAATGGTCCTCATTAAAGAGACACTCTGACATTTGTTTTAGTCAAACATGCCAAAACTTATAAATGATGTAATTAAGTTAAGGAAACAAATTGTCTCTGAAAACAATTTGCTAATTGCGTCAGTAGAATAAATGTAAAGTTGTAAACTCACGATTCTGACTTTATAGCGGTCAATTACGCGCTTAAAGCAATTATCGTTAATTTGGAACTTAACTAACGCAAGAAGATGGTTAAAATTTACTTTTAAAAGTCTACGTGTTTACAAATTCTTGGAAGCAGTTCATGTTCATAGGGCAAAAGATTTAAACGTATTTCTTTGGTATGATAATTAATTATATTTTATATTTCCATGAAAAAATGTGACACTGCAAAATTCAGGAAGCATTCACATTAATCTTTGAACATTTATAGCTTAGTGTTTGATTTACTTTCAACATTAGGTTTTTAATAACTGCTGCAAAACTAAATTACGGCTTTCTCATCTCTCTTCAGCAAAACTTGTTTAAGCATGTTACGATGTATAATAGTAAAATAGACTGTATCTCTAAGCAAAGATACTGAATTCGTTATGGTGAACTAATACACTAAGAGATTGGATTATAATTATTAGTCGAATCCGTGAATAACAGACATTTTGATAAGTGATGTGTCTTATACGATCGAGGATGTTATACAGAAAGCACTAAGTTTTGTAAATGTATTTCGTAAAGAATTTTCTGCCTAATTTGATCATCTTATTGAAGAAACTTTGATTAAAAACTTGAAATGGTGTGACCTGAAGCAGAAGAAGTTTATTTCGGTTGTGTAGGCCATCGGTCCATGTAGAAAAGAATGTGTTGGTTATACATTTGAGATGACAATATACGCTGTCAGACATTTTTATGTTTCAATTCGTGGCTGAACGCCATTTGAAAGACAATTCAATAAATGGAAAAAAATAAATTTACCTGAAGTATGAAACACAAGCGAAGCATTTATCGAACATTTGTAATTATACAGGGTAAAGCAACATTTCGCTAGCTAGTATGCTGTTTCCGGTGTTTACACCACAATGAATGTTGATACAGCCGTGTCGATATATCAGTCTCGCTTTACACTAACATTATAACCAGGACTTGGAGCGAGGAAGAAAGCATGGAACGTATGTGGATGTGTAATGTATGTTCCTCGTGACCGCAAGTTAACGAAGGCTCTAAGCATGTCCAGCACAGCAGTAGCATCAGCGTTACATTTAAAGGCACCACTCGATCGGATTTCATCTCCTATTTTGAAAGGTAAGCATTGCGAGAAATCAAATATGCTGTTTATGCATATTCATTCGCAAAATTAAGAAATAACTGCTTGGTTGAAAGAAGAGGAGCATATTTACAAATAATCCATAATAAAAGTTATCAGTTACGACAGCCTTTTGTCGTACATGTAGAAATGCATTCCACGATCGTAGCTTCGATGATTGGCTTCACTTCACGCTGTTTTTACTTTTTGAGCGATACACTTTATTCTTTGTCAAATTGTTAAATCTTGAACAACTGAAATGCTAACCTCACAAACATATTTGAATTTAAGTGTGACATTATCATGTAAAATATATATACAATTATTGTAAACAGGAAAGTCCTCCAGAAATTCGTTTCCACAAAAAATACCCCGCTCGAATGGTCCCTTAATTAAGAAGTTTCATGTGCACAAAGGTCTACCACTGTTGACTCACAAGCCTTCATACTGACCATCGGTATCTATAAGATTTTTATATAGTTGAGTTGCATATATGTACTTGATATTCCACAATCAAATATTCAACTTAAGTATACATTAATATAGTTATTGATAAACATATAGGTGCACATTAGACAAATGATAATTAAACGTACAAAAATCCGAATCGGGATATCGATTCCTATGACTTGATATTGTATAATATTGTTGTTTTAACGTTAACTATATGGTATCCAGAATGCACTAAAGCGCATGGTTTATGTTGACTAATATGACTTAATTTTAATTGTGGCATCTTGCTACATGTTGCTAAATGTACGACCTACGATGTATTTCGTTCCAGACATTTTAAACTGCATTCCTTGCCATCACAAATACAACATGAAGTGAGTGAAGATAACAAAATAAAGAAATATAGTGAAACATTAATCTTAATATGGATTTTTTATATTAAATATTCATTCCATATTTTCCATGAATTTCCACAATAGAGACGTTAACTTGAGTTACCAAACATGTACATTTACGCAAGAAATTAAAGAAATATTTAAGTTGAAACGAGTCCTACAACAATGAGTATTATATTTCATAATACAATCCAAATGGTCTCTAGGTATATCAATTCTATTACCTTCAAATATCAACATATTCACGTTTATTTTCCATCGACATTTTAAATGATTATATGTTGTAATTGAGAACGGTTCATGTATATTTTCTTTCTGCTGGACGAGAGGTGGACCATTGATTGTCTTCTCCGCCACCTTGCTAACAAAATCAGTTATCTTTGATATGCGATTGTATTGAAATCTAAATTGACGTTTCAAGTATGATTGTGTCGACTCATTCAATATTTGGTATAGAAAGCTTATAACATCGACAGCTTGGTAGAGAATACCAAGTAGACAAATTACTTATAATGACGTACATCTTAGCTTTGTTTAAGGCATTAGGGCATAAAGGGGTCTTACGAAGGTAAAATAAATCTTTCCGATACAAGGAAAACCTTGGAAAGAATTTATACAGAGTTTGATTTAGCGTTTTTTTTAAAATCGATTATCCTTATCAAAATGGAGGTTAATGATGGTCCCACGCTTGATAGTTTTGTTCGATTCTTGGCACTTTTTTCTACCACAATACATACAATCGATTGGGAAATTACATGTTTAATCTTGTGAAAATATAATAAGCATAGACTTTTGTATACGAAGAAATGAGAAAATGTGCACAGAATAAAACATCCAAAACGTACGATGATAAAGGGAATTGCTAAGGTGTTGTTCTACTACCTGTTGTTGACGTACATTAGAACCAGATGTTCCTCTTCCTCTAAACTGCTATGGTGATGCATGGATATGCGTGTATCGGTTAGGCGGTTGTGTATGCTTTTGACACAGTTTGATATGATCAAGGTTGAAAGCATACATGGTTGAACAGACAACTTGATGTATCTCGTTGACTTAAGGAGGTATGAATTTCAAGCTGATTGAATGTTGAAAGGTTGGGTTTCAAACGTGTATCTGTTTATAACCGGTTCATTAGGAGTTGCAATATCAGTGGTCCTACGAACAAAGCCTTGTTAAAACTAAAAGTTGAAATAGTATTGAGAATCTTTAAAATTAACACAGAGAACATCCAATTGATAAGTCAGACAAGAACATATGTTGTAATTTTTATCTGCTCCGGAATACCAATCTATCCATGCACGTCAATGTCATAACAAATTGTATTCTATAATAGCACTAATCAGTGGCAGAATGGTGTCCCGTGTTATCATTCGCTAGTCAAGTACATCGATTACAAGTAGCACAACGAATACGCTTGACTCTCCGATCCCAGAACGGCGTCTGATTGGTTAAAGGAATCGAAGTGTGTTACTGAGTTCCCTCGCATCCACAACAGTATATTCTTTCGCTTGCAACGCTGGCCGACAGATCAATGTATCCTATACCAGCGATGAAGCTCAGCTCTTAGGCTGTAGGCCATACCAGCAAACATAAAGGAGCTCCTATTATTTCATTTACTTGAAATCAAACACTATATGAAGATGTTTGCATAACTCCATTCAATAGAATGGTGTGCAATGATCTTGAGCATACTTTTTGGTGCGCCAATTATTCCATGACAGGAGGTGAGGACAATGTTTCTCAAGAGCTGTCCCATAGCGAGATTTACATGCCAAGAACCCCGGATTGGGTTTTTACATTCCTTGGAGTGTGTGTCGCTTTCATGGGACTCATCGGCATTCTTGGGAATGCAACTGTCATTTGTCTTTTTCTGAGGTGAGCATAAACTTACACTGTATAACTTTTAACAGATTGATATTTTATATTGTGTTATCGTTGTAATGATATCATATTATGTGTGACACTTTCTGCAAATATTGTACAGTCAGTACCAATCACAAGCACTGACTTTCCTATTAGTTTATCTATTTCTGTTGTGTCACGATACTTACTGTGGATGTAGGAGTGGGAGCTTATTAAGCTGGTTGAATTATAAGGCTGGACCTCGTCGTTTGTCATGTGTGATAGCTAAATGGGGCAGGTCCGCGTATATTTGCCTGTCTAAGACAATGACGGTTTAAGTTAGAATTGTATATAGAAAATACGGTGTCATCAAACTAATATAATATCAATGAGAAGATTTATAGCGCTCTACAAATCTACCTAATGATTTATCATTATATTATACAACACACGGAAGCCTTATACAAACAATGTCAATAGCTCATTCTTGATATCAAAACTAGGATTCTAAATAATATATAACGATTTCGCTGAACTTGACACCGGAACTATACCCCCAAGGACTTGCTTAAATGACCACACACCCTATGACATTGATTAAAGGATCTATACATCATTCCTATTTTCATTCTAAACTCCTAAGCTGTATGCAACCGAGTAGCTGATTGTGCACTTTTTGAACATTGTCATTTTTTTTAACTCATACCTAAATTGTGGATATAGACTCATCCTTATTTCTCAGTTCAGCCACTTAGAGTAAACCATCCATTGGACAGGGCATCTGATGTTGCTCAAACTACTGATAGAAGTCAACTGTGCCAGATTCATTATTAGCAATATAACTATTAATATTCTGTCAAAACCTCACGACAGTGTCGTTTTGATTATCTAAGATTGATAAGCCTTTGGTTCTTCCTCATAAATAAGATATGATGCGTTTATTGATTTTGTCATTTTGAAAAGGCAAGATCAAGTGATCACATGTCACGTCAGAAGTAAATGGCAAATTTACATTAAAATCATGGAATATTTCAATCAGTCCGATCGTTTCACATTCATCCTCCAGTTACTTAGTTTTTAGAGTACTTTAACAATGCCATCGATTATATCTGTTTTGAGTAATTATAATATCAACTTTATTCCAAATGTATCTTAACTGCCATGAAAGTATGCCGATTGGCGCAAAACTCTTTCGCTATCTCAGTCCATTTTATACATCAGACATACGACGAATTCAATCTTGAAGGGAGGGTCATTTATAGCAGTGGGGAGGTGATGTGAGGTTTAACCCCGCTTTCGGGATTATTTCACTTGTATAGCGGCTGATAGTATTATTGCAGAGAAAAAGCCCGCAACACCACTGTGGCTATTCATTTGGTGACACCTGCGAGCGCCGGCTGGAACTAGCGAACCATTGGTATACTGCGCTGAAATTCAGTGAAGCATTGCACCCAAACCTTACTGCGTGTAGAACAGGTCTCTACTGCAGACAAAGTTGTCGAGCCCCTGGCGGGATTCAAACCACGGACCTCCTGATGCGAACCCGATCGCGCTAACCACTGCGCTATCCCGCCCCCTTAAAGCATTGGACCTTCGTTTGAGATATAAATTCAGAGATCTTAAGAACGAAAAGGTTGTGTATCAAAGTGCATATCAAGCCTGCTTTTAATTATCCAGTTATAAATATAGTGTTGCAACGGCTCTAAATCCGGATGTTGAAAAAATGACAACTTGATACACGTACCTTTAATAGGTTTCCATTCATAATTAATCAAATAATTATTGCTTTGATATTGGTTACCTAGGTAATAGGTAATATGATATACAGTACAAGTAAGCGGAACTATGGAGAAATATTGTGGTGTATAATCACCTGTCGATACGTGGTCGATGTTGTTTTGTAGTATTCACACCAGTTGGTCCTTGATGTGGTTTCCTGATCTCCTGTTCCTTTTCAACACCTTTTATTGTTGACACTATATATATACATATATATATGTATGCATACAATATGATTGTTAACATATGCGTGTATAATAATTGATTACTAGGTATGCGAGTAATTTGTTGTGATAATGACGTATTTAATAGTAAAATGTTTCCGCCATTGTTTTATCGTACCTTTTTCAAAACGGAATAAACAGTTGGACTTATTCTGCCGTTTTGACCTATACTTTTGTTTCCATAATGTGAAATGAGATGCGATAGCATTGCGGTCGCATTCATAATCTGTATTTGTATTGTCGTCTAACCATGTTTTTGTATGTTTCGAATTGCTGCTTGTGACGGAAGAAATAAAATATTTCGATATGTGTAACAAATATTTCTTGGGTATTTTAACTTTCAAAACGGTGTAGTAATGTGGTTTATTAACAAAATCTGGTTTGAGAAAATCGGAGATGTCAAGATCTGTCGATTACTCACAAACATTTCATAAACAATTCATGTGTTTCTATTTCCGTGACATATCTAAACTATTGAGTCTGGTTAATATAGGCTATTAGGCTCATATACCAAGTTCGACGTTTTACTAATCTAGTGTTTTATTTGTGTTTAATGTTTTATTGAAAGTTGAAATTGCGTGCCATTTATAGGCCTCGAAGTAGGTTTTCAAACACTGTAGTTTTATAAACACTTTTTCAAAACCGTATCTTTTGATAAATATAACGTGTTAAAATATAAACATACACTATTTTAAAGGTTATTGTACTCTGTTCACACGGCAAGATTCAAAATGAATCAAATCCTACCTGAGTCACCCAAATCCATTCCCTTAGTCTTATAAGCAAAATATTAATACTATAAAACAAAGCATGTAGGTATTGTTTTGTTTTTCAAAACAACAAAATTTGGCAATAAGTATCACAGGTTCTAGAGGATAAAGAAACAGTCTTGGTGTAACTCTCCTCCAAGGAACAGTGTAAACATACTATTCTATATGTAGCCACGAACTGTATGTGTTTCTTGGTGGCACGCCAACTACTGCTGCTTACCATACATCAAGGGGAATCATTATTCTCATCTCCGGAACACTCTCACTATGTGCTCAGACTGGGTTCCCCATTTATACACTTGACTAATTATCCAAGTAGATGTTCCATATGTGAAGGGTTTAATTGGGAGACATTGCTTCCAATACTAGCGGGCGCCAGACACATATTTCTGGGGTATAAAGATGATTAAGATGTGCTTCATTGTTTGACGCCCTTTTTGAAGTTGAAAGAAGTTGGAAATTGAGTGAATATCATGTTGCAATGCACCATGGTAAGCTAAACAACATAGTTAACAACTGAAGCTGGCGAAAAGCGAATATTTTGTTTCATTCATTGAAGAATGTTTTACAGGAAAAAATCATCGACAGCGCTTAAAAAACATTATTTTAAATTGTTGATATGTCCTTGAAAGATATGATTATAACTGTTATTGATTTCTAAGTACCATTCACATCGTTGCTGGTTACATAGAATTTAAACATATCTTTAATGGGATCTTAGATGTTGGTGAAACAATGCTTTGTTTGGTTACAAAAACGTGAATTATCTACAGCATTGACGTCATGTAATTGCGACTCTCACAGAGACTAGTGTTATTCTCCAGATTATGTGGGTGGTGTATGTACTGTTAGTTTTGGTTTCAATGTGTTCTATTCCATTATTTATACAAGAAAGTATCAGGAAAAGAGCTTACAGTCATAGGTTGGCCTAATCTTCATTTGACATGATCAGTGTGTCGCTTCTGTTGACCGGCGCATTGAAGAATTTGATTCAACTATGTCATAAGTCCTTTTTATAATTTTTACCCCTTTCAATTTTAGGGAACCATTTTTTTCTAATAATGCAACTATTACAGCATTTGATGCCGCTATCGCGCATACACAAACGCTTCCTCTATTTCCCCTACCCTGTAGCATTGATCCTTTCAACTACGATATTTTTCTGAAATATTGGAACTGTGATGTAATATACTGATATGGATTAAGGACGTTTATACATTTACTTTGAAATTTAAGTAGAAACAAGCATTATAAGAAACTTATTTGAAAACAATAAGCATCAACCCAGCCATCCCTTTCCCTATAAAATAAGAACAACAACACACAAACATATATGATTAATCGCATCACAAGTTAAGATCAAAGAAATATTAAGTACCGCTTAAACCGGCCAATTTGATAAGCCTGCGGTTTATTTTTAATTCACTGCTAATGTAAAATTTTCCTGATATGTCATTGTCTCCTGCTCAGGAGTATATGTGATGTCGGTGTACAGAGGTCAAAAGGTTACAAAACGACGTGAACAGAAAGTATTTAAAATGATACATTGTCCTCAAATTAGTTATGAAACATCTTCGTTATATATAGTATTACCTATAGAATATACATGTAGCAAATCTATCTACCCAGGAAGAGTTTAATTAATAATATTTAAGGTATGTCTTGTCATAAATATTAAAATAATATATGTTCTCAGTTTATATTCTTCACATATACGTTGTATTTTCTCTGAACATCTCAACGTATCCTTTGTCTGAACTGTGCACGATTCCATTGTGATCAACATAAAAAGGAGTGATTGTTATCTTACATGACGTATTGATGGGAACCTCACAAGACTGTTATGAAGGTTGAATCCAGCCTTTTATCCTAGCTTCAAATACATTTGACTTTAATAAAACAAATATTATAGAAATAACGTCAATACATTGTAGGAGAGACATTCAAAGGCGCTAATAATAGAATTGATCAGCAATTGGGCAGAAACCGGAAGCCAATAATCATTCCCTCCTAGGCTTTCCCTGTTTTGAAAAAACACCAATATTTTATAGTTGTCATTTTTTATTCATACGTGAAATGTTTTGAATTCGTATCATTTTGTATTGCAGATAAATTCGCATGTCTCTATTAAAAATTTTTTTGCGAAAACGTTCAAGTGATAGTTTTTCATTCCACAAAGGCAGCTCAAGTCATTAAATCATGTGACAAGGCTAACTTCTGTTTGAAAACGAGCGATTCTTGGGCTGGAAGCCTGATTGGATTCAATCACAGATTATTGTGCAATCAATATATTGTTCTGACTTCCTAATGAAAAAATATCTTTGAACGTTATTACGAGAAAACAAGATACGCAATTTCCGATTAGTTTCTTAGTACCATATTTTCACCACCCGAAATTAAAATGAATGTGAGGTTTGGCTCCAAGAGAAAGTATGAGCTCCTTTATATCCTCTGTTTATGAAATGGAACTCCCGATTTCAGAAACAGGTCAAGACTTATAATCATTTGAAACACACCTTCATTTCCCTTTAGATCCTATCAAAAGTGTTTTGATTATATTTGGCTTTTGATCATTCATTCATTCCTTTATTCACGGTTTTTCTATATCACCGGTTTCCACTTTCGCCGTCGCTCCACAATGGTTCTTCTTTTCTTCCACGATCATTGGATGCCAGTTGTCAACACACTTTGTCGATCACTTATAAGGTTATAGCATCTTTTCCCGTTTATTTGATCCATAATCAACATGACATATTATTATTTGTCTTCAACCTGCAACTACTGTTATCGTTCTGTTCCAGATACAGAAAACTACAGACTGTATCGAACACATACGTGGTAAGTCTGGCATGCACGGACCTCCTGATGTGTCTAGTCAACTTCCCTATGTTTGCCACAGCCAACATAACATCCACATGGCCTCTTTATCCAGTTTGTAAGTATAATATATCCCTTCATTTGATTCATTAATTTTATTGAATAGTTACTGAACCGTTTACATGCATGTAGACTGATACAGGCTGATTGCATTAATGTGTTAAATATTTCTATTCTGTCAATCTTATTATGCTAGATATGTATGATAAAGCAACGAGGAATATTAGTAGGATTTTATAAGGTACCATCCACAATGCACCAGTTTGACAGGTGTTTAATGATTACATGTACATGACACTGCAGTATCTTGCAGTGAGTAATGATAAATGTTGTCTAATCACTTCAATTCAACCCCATCGTGTATGTTTAGCTTGCCAGGTGACGGGGTTCGTCGGTTCTTTGACTGGTTACATCTCTATCAACACGCTGGCAGCAATGGCTGCAGAACGATGCTGCGTCATCAGAAGGACCAAGCTCTTGCCTATGTATGGATCCAAAACCAGTAACATCATCGTCATTGTTTTCATCTGGATTTACTCGATTATTTGGGCTGCACTCCCGCTCGCTGGCTGGGGAAGATATGTCATGTATGGGAAAAGGACCTGCAGCTTTGATTTCAGTTCACGGGACAGCAACAATGTGTCTTTCATCATCAGCATCTATATTTTGTGCTTCTCGCTTCAGTTGTTCATTATCATTGGTTGTTACACGTCGATATTCGTAACAGTATATTCCCACGACAAAGAACTCTGCAAAATGCAGCTCATTATATCAAATGGTACTCAAAGGAAAACAGTTTCTAGAAGAAAACTCGAATACAAAGTCGCAAGATTGTTACTCTTTATCATTTGTTTGTTCTGTATGTCATGGATGCCATACGCAGTGCTTGCCTTGATAAACATTTTTGGAGATACTCGGCTGGTGACTCCTCTAGGGGTTGCTATAGCAGGTGTTCTCGCTAAAACATCAACCGTGATAAACCCTCTGATATACGCCATCAGTCATCCCAGATTCAAGAACTGCATGCTAATGTGTGTTCAACTACACGATAAGAACAAACGCAGTCTCGTTCAGTCTAACCTGTATCCTGCCTCATTTCAACAAACAAGCTTCAGGAAGACTACATCAAAGGACACGCCTCCTTCCCAAGTCTGAAACATGTGTGACACTAATATGACGGTGTGGTATTTCGACAGAGTTGAGACAATTAATACCATACACTTTTCTGAAATTAAGTCCTTGTGAAATCGAAGTGATGGACATGCCCGTATGGAACCGATATTGAAATTGACTTGGGGATATATAAGGCTGTGAAAGACTCTGTATAAAGAAACAGTGATTGGACTCTGAAGGACCTTGAAATTACACAGCGGTAATTTGAAAACGATGTCGACGTGGCATTTTGAAATACCGTCACGAAACTGATACCGTAAACAACTATAAAAATGACTTTAAAACATAAGAATATAATGTTGTCATGGCATTGTTCAGGACTTTATGTTGACACAATTTCACATTGGATTGTTGAAGACATTCGAACACAATACTCTGACAGACTTTGTGATGATAACTGCATTGGACTAGGAAAGATTTTGTGATTACACATTGATACGATGATTTATAAAGACTTTGTGTTGACGCATTTCTATGTAAGACACATTGGTACGAAATATTTAGACTTTGTGATGTCGACCTTCGACATTCTTCATGACATATTGTCAAATGACATTCAGTTTTTGAATAGTAAGATATTCACCAATGCTGATTACCACAGAACTCGTGACAAAAGGATGTAGATTATTCGTGTAAGAACCATGAACCTGATCATAGATTCCGTAAGAACTCGATTATAACATGTAGAATGTTTCAGTGGTTCACATGATAAGTAGAAATCATAGCGCATTTCTTCTTTGTTATTCAAACATTCCAGTTAACAAACTGAAACCAAAATCTTCAAACGAATGGCTCGCTGTTAAGTATCTACATGGTATTTATGGATAATTGTTTTATTGTATTTCCATCATTCCATCTGAAATGATATGATCTCACATGCACATCCTACGTCACACACGCACATCATCTGTCATAAACCATTACCTAATATTGCAATTTATCGTTTTTGTTTCGATTAGAAGTTTCATGATTACTTTAAAATATATTCATCATTATACACAATGTAAATATCATTTTTGATGAACTATATATGTGCTTAGTTTTGCATAAAAGTGCAAAACTGGTTAATGTGAAAATGAATACAAAATATCAAAGATATGCTTTTCTCTAACACATGCTAGCATTATGTGAATTATTGTGTTATGTCGAGCATTGTTCCTGCAACTAATCGTTCCTTAATATGTTGAGAATAAAGAATATTCTTAAATTCAGCACTCGGGACAATATCATACAGCAAATATTAAGGTAAATAACATTATTAACCACTCGATACGTCCAGTACCTCCGCTCAATATTGTTGTGCCTTGTTGTGTATTGATAGGGATATTTGCAATATGTATCTAAGTGTACTGCAAATAAAAATGAAATATTTCTGGTCTTCCTTTTATTCATGTATTTTCAGATGTACTCCAGACACACAATTTGTCTTCTTTATGGAAAAGAACATACAAACCATAACACTCACTCGCTCATTTATTGCATTTACCACTCTCAGTATATAAAACAATGTGTCTTTATTGCAAAGATAAGATTTAGATACCAACGCCGTAATCCAGAAAGCGTGAGAAATTTTAGATCCATATAATTTGTTGTTTTTCGTCAAACCGATTTTTAAACTGCGACTGAAAGTAATATGTATCATATAAATGTTCATCCTCACTAACCTCTTTGATCTCATATGTCACTATGAAAAATAATAACTTGCTATTTCTTGTCTCTCAATTTTACAATTCTCCATTGGAAGAAGGAAATCTGGTAATAAATTTAGGTAAAGTAATACTAGAAAGACAGTCAAGTATTTCGTTTCTTAAGAAAGGAATATTCCTAACAATGGTATTATTCTGGTGTATGTTTTCATTCACAACGAAGGGACTCTGTTATAATAAAATATGGGCATCACGAAATGTTAAAATAGCCATGATTGTGTTTGATCAAACAGTCGATCAAATGTTTATGATTATGACGCATCAAGAGAGATATTCTATCACAGAACAAGAACTGGTATTATAAGAAAACATGTTGATCCAGGTTTGTTAATATTCTGTGATGGTCACATCTTATCAAACATACACACGCCCAAACAGAAAAGAGAGAGGTAGTTATAAATGAATCCGTTTACTGTTATCTTGTCTAGAGTCATGGGGTAAGAATTTTTTGGAACATAAATTTAATTGAATTTAGTTATATAATGACTTCTTTATGTGGGAATGAAATGTTTAATATAGAATGTTTAACCTTACACAATAACTGGATTGTCTAGGTTAATTATGCTTTAATGGCAGGTTAAAGAGATATAAACATTGAAAAATATTTGGTTTTTACAGGTTTGCGTTCTCGAAGAAAAAGTAAGTTGCAATTCCACTTTTCAAATTTCATGTAGGAGGCCGTCGCTTGCTTTTCATTTTTTATTTTTTTATTAGGCATGATCATGCAGAAGTTAATGATTACAAATTATTATCCTTAGTGATTTAGTAAATTGACATCATAGCGAGACACTCACTTGCATTGACTATTTCTTAATGAACTTCATTATAGTTATCTTTTAATCAGAGGTCAAATTAGAGGACATCGTTTTATCGATGACATTAACATTTGAACACGTAATCAGACGTTATTAGTCTTATCGATCCTTTTTGAGTAACCCGTTATCATTGCTTCGGATGAAAACATGTAAATATTCCACAATGTACAACATCGTATCTTTATCTCACGGACACAACAAAAAAGGTCATCTGTTAAACATATTTATTACCATACCATTTCAAAAGGTCATCTGTTATACATATTAATTATCATACAATTTCAAAGGGTCATCTGGTATACATATTTATTATCATACCACAACAAAAGGTCATCTGGTATACATATTTATTATCATACTACAACAAAAGGTCATCTGGTTTACATATTTATTATCATACCACAACAAAAGGTCATCTGGTTTACATATTTATTATCATACCATTTCAAAAGGTCATCTGGTATACATATTTATTATCATACCACAACAAAGGTCATCTGGTATACATATACATGTACATATACAAATATCTTCTTGAACACTTTACTTAAGTGTCAATTTTATTATTATCGTGATAACAATGTTTTATAGACGGGTACTTGAACTGATTATCAGTGACGTTAAATGACACGCATGTCATATATTATAAGTATTATCAACCAAGCAAGCGCACATTATAGCCCATGTAGGATTTCTTGAAAATATGTAAGTGTTCAAAATAAGGAAACCACACAAGTGAAATGCAATATAAAATCAATAACACGAAAAATACCCACTGAAAATTCATTATTTAAAATTATCAAGTTAATTAGTAATACGCAATGTTATATATTCGTATATACAATAGGCAAGTTTTTGTTTGTGATAAAATGAAGGGAATTTGAAAACAAGAAATAGTCAAATAACAAATTACGTACACTTAAGCATACAGATTACATGAATACTGTTGGTGGTATTAGTTATGTCATGATGTAGTTACTCTGTAACCCTTGCGTGGTTCGGTGCAATTAATGAACCAAAATCGCATTGTGATCAAGATGGATGCGAACCCTGTGAGTGCAAATCTTGCTTGAAATCAATATTTTGAGATGACGACTATCTTCTGTCGCAATTAATCGCAGTTCACCAATAATACGATAAATTAGTTGTATTACTGTTAGTATTGATATGCGAGTGTTGAGTATCAAAGCGGCAAACAGGAGAACATTAGGCGGTTAAAATGTTCAATGATATAAAACTAAAGCTAATAGAACATTATTTGTGAAATCTACTTGAAACGGTAGTTGCAAAATGTTGTGTACGTAGTGTTATAGTATGTCTTCAACCACAGTATGTAGTGTTACAGTATGTTATCAACCACAGTACGTAGTGTTGCAGAGTGCTATCAACCACAGTATGTAGTGTTGCAGTATGCTATCAACCACAGTACGTAGTGTTACAGTATGTTATCAACCACAGTACGTGGTGTAACAGTATGTTATCAACCACAGTGCGTAGTGTTGCAGTATGCTATCAACCACAGTACGTAGTGTTACAGTATGTTATCAACCACAGTACGTAGTGTTACAGTATGTTATCAACCACAGTACGTAGTGTTACAGTATGTTATTAATCACAGTACGTAGTGTTACAGTATGTTATCAATCACAGTATGTAGTGTTGCAGTATGCTATCAACCACAGTACGTATTGTTACAGTATGTTATTAATCACAGTACGTAGTGTTACAGTATGTTATCAACCACAGTACGTAGTGTTACAGTATGTTATTAATCACAGTACGTAGTGTTACAGTATGTTATCAATCACAGTATGTAGTGTTGCAGTATGCTATCAACCACAGTACGTATTGTTACAGTATGTTATTAATCACAGTACGTAGTGTTACAGTATGTTATCAACCACAGTGCGTAGTGTTGCAGTATGCTATCAACCACAGTATGTAGTGTTGCAGTATGCTATCAACCACAGTACGTAGTGTTACAGTATGTTATCAACCACAGTACGTGGTGTAACAGTATGTTATCAACCACAGTGCGTAGTGTTGCAGTATGTTATCAATCACAGTACGAAGGGTTGCAGTATGTTATCAACCACAGTAAGTAGTGTTACAAAATGTTATCAATCACAGTACGTAGTGTTACAGTATGTTATCAACCACAGTACGTAGTGTTACAGTATGTTATCAACCACAGTACGTAGTGTTACAGTATGTAATCAATCACAGTACGTAGTGTTACAGTATGTTATCAATCACAGTATGTAGTGTTGCAGTATGCTATCAACCACAGTACGTAGTGTTGCAGTATGCTATCAACCACAGTACGTAGTGTTACAGTATGGTATCAACCACAGTACGTAGTGTTACAGTATGTTATCAATCACAGTACGTAGTGTTACAGTATGTTATCAATCACAGTACGTAGTGTTACAGTATGTTATCAATCACAGTACGTAGTGTAACAGTATGTTATCAATCACAGTACGTAGTGTTACAGTATGTTATCAATCACAGTACGTAGTGTTACAGTATGTTATCAACCACAGTACGTAGTGTTACAGTATGTTATCAATCACAGTACGTAGTGTTAAAGTATGTCATCAACCACAGTACGTAGTGTTACAATATGTTATCAACCACCGTACGTAGTGTTGCAGTACGGTTTTAACCACAATACGTAGTGCTACAGTGTATTTCAACCACATGACATAGTGCCACAGTATGTCACCATAGATATCAACAAACACCTTTTATTCTAAGGATGCAACATTGTAAGAATCGGTACACACTTTTGAAAATATTCACTTTATAGAATGTTTTGAAATGAGCAATTTCAAACATGCAGAAATTCATATCTACATACAACACAATTTTACAGAAATTCCTTGACAAAGTGCGAACGTGTGTTGTTTAAAAAGCTCCAATGTGTATACAAGCAATTAACAGTGATTGAAACATCTCTTTTTCCATAACTGCAGATAGCTGGCCAATGATTTATTAAGACAAGATATCATTCAGAATCTTGACGAATATTAATATATTGCAATATGTACATGTATAATATTATGTATTTTAATTTCGTCATTTTTTCGAGCAGGTACAGGTAACTGTAGTGTAGACATCTTCTTATGGTTGTGCCAGTTTTCTTGGATGTCCTTTTTCGTTTAGTGTTCAGGCCAAAATCTGGTACATTCCCCGCCTACAAGCCAAGTCCTGAAGGCAGCATATGTGGTATTTCATCACATATCAAGGAAAAATTAATGTCATCATGATACAAGATTGCGTGTCGTTTTAATCGTTGATGATAACTAATAGTCTTCAATATTAAACATTTTCTTTTTTTCCCAAAACTTCCTTGGTTGGTTGGAATTTTGAAGTTTGTGTTTGTATTCCTTCTATCCGTAGTTTCAAATATTCACGTGCCTGTGTGGATTGCAACTTTATGTACTCGGCTGAATGATAACATATAATAAACAGCAAAAAGATAAGTAAACAATTTTGAATTTATCTGGTGTCAGATGAAAGACTCACGTGTTTATGATCAACAACAAAGCCATGTGCGCATATGACATTATAAATCGCCAGTTTAATTGCTACAATATAGAGAAAAAAATATATTAATTGTGTACAGTAGTACAATTGCGTACCTTAAGTGTGTTTACATGAAAGTGTATTTTTGTGCAAAGAGCATGATGTAGGTATCGTTTGGACATCAATAAAAAAATCCAGCGCCAATAACGAAGGATCACCAACGGTCTATGTGTATCTCAAACCAGATATTTGGATCGTTTGGTCACTAGTTGAAGAGTGAAATTTCGCATGGTTAAATAGGCAGATGGGATCATGTTTTTTAAACTTCCGATTGTCCATAAAGACTATCAAAAACAAATCAGCACAATTACACTGACTAAGTGGAAAGGTACGAATATCCATTTAACTCTAATACTGTTAATCACTTATGAAGGACAAAATGTTTCAAATGGTTAGTGGTGGACATCTCCCACTTAGGAAACCTGCCGGAAACCGGAACTTGCCTTACTCCAGCAGAGGTTGATGAGGTTAACTTGAGCTACCTCTATGAAGACAGATAATCAATAAGGAAGTTATTCTGGTATTCTAACAAATCAATAAAATGAGATTCTTGATTCTTGAACACCAAACCGAAATGCAGGATCAGTTTCGCTTTAGATATTTGCATTGTGCATCATCCATCTGTAATAAAACATGTCTTATAAAAACCAACTGTAATGTTGGAAGTTCGTTATAAATAATTGCACAATGATGATCCGTTTGTCATACAAATTTCTTATAAATGCCAATTGTGATGAGCTCCAAGCAGAAAAAAGAGGAGTGTATGAGAATGACTTGATAAATGTTATCACATTAATACGACGTCTTACATAACTGTAATGATCCCTAATACATGAAGATTGATGATGATTGGCAATGATTACTTCTTCATGAGAGCTACGGAGTACAATTGACTTGTCAACAACTCTCTGACATGTGATCTTAAGACATTCTTGATCTACTGTGATGTCATGTTTCGATAAAATCTCCAGACAGAAACTAAGCGAACTGATGCTATTTCTATGCATGAGCAACGTGGCACAATTTTCCATTTTGTCGTGTCACTGGCCGAGAGCCTCAGAGGCGTGTTACGGTTTCTTTCGACTCCAATTCAAATTCTCAATCGTGATTGTGAGTTCCCCACAAGGATCGATGCAGATAAGTGTTTGTTTCTCTGGATTCACATGTTAAATATATTTGAATGTTGTCCTAATCTCTATATTATGTGAAATGATGTATGTATATAACTCATTCTCTGTCTGTTCCATGATGACTCAAAACGTTTTCTGTGAGACGAAGAGTTCAGGCATGTTTGAATGCCAACGGCGAACATACCAGATTGTGATCACATACAATTTGTCATTAAACTAATGATTATTCTTTGATTTTGTTGTTTATGTGCATGATCGGAAATAGGACAATTGACCTCACCCATGAAGAACTGGCTATAACTTATTTCCCATTAAAGTTACAGGTCTGCTATTTTAGCACAAAACACTAGACTAATGGAGTGTTACAACACATCAAAGCAAATTCCTCTGAACACGTTACTTTTTACTATATTCAATTCAAAGAGGTGTAACATTTCTTTTGGCGTTCAGTTTACATATTAGGGAGAGGGTTTTCTAAGTTGTTTAACTTTTACCCAATCCATTTCTGTTGAATAAATTATGTTTTATAACAAACTAAATTACATGATGTATATACATTTTTTGAAACTGTAAAGTGATTGAACAACCTAATGTGCAACAATTGATGAATAACAATTTCATTGATGCTTAACTGATTATCAATGTCTGGTTTCAAAAACTGTTCGCACAGTAACTTAGAGATGTAGCTTATATGATTAATTGTATTTGAATCACGTTCAATCGAGGCTTAGTTATACACAACAGTATGACAAAATAAAAAATCTGTTGATCTAAATTTATTTAGATTGAGTTATACACGAACTTGGCGTAATGTCCAAAACGCAGTTTCAGATGATGGTAAACTCAAATGGTGCTAGCCACAACACTGGGGAATGTTGCTAAGGAGTGTTTCTCGTCAGTGTCTTATAGTCGTTATAGTTTGAAGAGCTCTGTTTCTGATCATTACTACATGTCTGTAAGTACGGATTATTGTTACACTGGATTTTCCATATTTTGACAAATTACCATTGCTGTATATCACAGAGCGTTTTTACGTTTAATTGAGAAGAGAATAAACCGAAATTTCTTTAAAATCAAATTGTTGCCAAACTGAGTCACTGAACCAGAAACCTTGAAACTTGTATTGCAAAATATGTTCCCTTATTAGCTTCATTCGAACAATCTTTAATGTTGACTCAACGGCAAAAGAAAATTGAAGCTTGCTTAATCACCCAGGGTTAGATATAATTAACACTTAGACACATCGGCGTCTTCAGACACTCACTTTCGTAATTGACCCTGTCTAAGATAATTGTATGATTGATGTATCTGTCAGCTGCCTCATATTTCATAAGAAACCAAAACTGTTGTTTTGTTTTACATTGACTTACCAAGCTTAAAGATGCTGTATCATACTTGCAAGCGGTTCAGGATGAAACTTAGCTATTGAGAAATGGAATACATCACTTTGTAGAAAAATCTTTCGTCGAAATTTTGATATCATATTTAGATTGTTTAATCAACAATAACATATTTATTTCGAAGCTTCAAGCACAGTACCCCTCCTTGAAAGGGCATGTCATTTAGCGAACCCGCTTTCGGTGACGTAATCATTATGCTTGTAGGATTTACACCGTGTCTCAACTACCGTAATTGCGTTCGATGGGTATCAACTTTGACAGCAACGAATACCTAATTTGGAGAAAAAGAATATAAAATCTAGTTGAGCGCGACAAAGACGGTTTTCAAGAGTACATTTAGAAACCGGAAGTTGTGAAATGGTCACACTTGATTCGCCCTTATGTCGACTGCCGTTTCGGTATTTTTTGGTAAATTATCTCCTATTTGATGAATTTGGGTCCGATTCTCTCAAGGTTGGTCGCTAAATTTTTCTAAAAATACAACGTATACATTAGAAATACTTTTAAAAATATGCAACTATGATATAGCATCTTTAAAGTGTTTCATTACACTTTTTGTGAAAACTCTTTAGAATAAGGGTAATGATTCCATATCTTTTAAACTTTATTTAAGACACGGATGAAAATCGAACGTTATAACCAAAACCTATATTTCTACATCCTTATTTCGACATTAACAAAAATATGGTACATACCATGGGGTACTTAAATAAAATAATTACGTGAACTTCCTTCTATATCAAAGATAAATGAAACAGTCAATACTCAAAAACCTTACAACTGCATCCAATAACACCACCCTTATTCCTATCGAGGTCTGTGATGTATTTTTTTCTCTAGGACGTCAGTTGTAGATCAACAATGGATTACTCTGTCTCTATTTGGACATTACGCTTTCATCATGTTCGTTTTCCTCCTACATCAGTGTGTGTATATGCGTGTGTATCCAAACCTGATAACGATATCAAGTCCGTAATTGCCTTGTAATTGCCAATATCAATTTTGTTACTACAGGACTAGATCTGGCTAGATGGATATCCAACAACCTAATTTCAAGAAGGTTACTTTGAATAAGATTTATGCATGTTTGCCTAATGAAATATTAAGAATTTAGATTGAGATGAAACTTATATTTGTGAGCCAAAACCTTAAAAATGTTTAAAAAAGATAGTTTTCATATATTCTGACTTGAACGTTTACCAAACAAAAGCTGTAGAGTTGAATTATATCTTAAATACAATAAAGGTAACTTTGAAAGTAAACACAATGGTCATCTATTCAAAGGACGGATTTTAAGTTTGTTATGAACTACATTTTCAGGGACACGTCTCATGCCCTTACATAACAAAGTTGTATTTTATACCGTTCCTGTCACTGATCCTAACCCTGTCCATGTCTTTACGTCATAGAAAGCCTTATATACAGCAATTTACTGAAGCGGTATCACGTTTGTAAATAGAGCATCTGATCATGACGCAGACCGATTTGATTAATGAATGGAGTTATCGACACGGAGTTGTTGACTTTGATAGAGAGGAGGAAGGCGTGAATACGTGAAAGAAGCGCGTGTTACACCCAATCGCACTGTCAAGCAATTTTCTGAAGATACATTCTAACTTATAATAATATAAAATTATAAAATCATTTTGAAATAAACACAGCCCCTGGATTTACGTTGACGTACATGTACAATCAATGAGTTAAGATAATTATTAGAAATTATATACTGTAGAAAGAATGTTACGAACCATTTTAAGGCGTGCATTCAGGATAGACCTAAAATTGTTTCTTTAATATACCACATTGTTTTACGACATTTTAATGAAGTATTCCCCGTCAGTTTTAGTGATATAGAATTTAAAATAGCTTAGAATAGCTTTATTTCGTGAATTCAAGGCCATCTGGCCCAAAGTACATAGTTGTACATAGTGTGCATGCGGATCGTGCACAGAGATCGTGATTACAGTTCTTCTCCACGGATCTTAAAAAACATTGAAAATATATTGTGGCAACTGACATTTGAGTGACATAGTTTTTATTATTAAGGAGCATTTTAACACTGGTTAGATTCTTAAACTTATTTTGAATGATGGGTTGACAGTAATGACGTTTATTTAAAATTGGACAGAAAAATATAATATGAACTTCGTCTTCAATGACTTTACAGAGTGAGCACTTAGTTTGTGAATCGTCATTTACAGAGTCTTTTCTTAATAGCTGGACACCAAACTTATTAAAAACTTTTTCTTAACATTTTAAAACAATTTATAAAATGTTCAATGTACAATTTCAATTTGCTCTTTATATAAACAAACTATAGTGATATAAACAACTAAGGAAGTCTAGATGCTAATAAACTTTTTAGAATGTGTTGTCTCTATATGATTATAAATGTCATTTAATCATGTCGTCGAGACGATTCAGCATTTTGAATAAGAGAAGCAATCAAATTTTAAGTTATTGCTCGGGGCATTTTGTAGTTTTAAAGATCATTCTCCTTGTGTACATAAAATCTGAACGAAATCTCATCAACTGAACCCTGAAGCAAACACATAACGGAAAAAAGGTAAAGAAAAATTTCAATCGTAATAGAATTTCAAGTAAATAACGGAGCCTATTATTGTTCAAATGAAGCCATACGGTTATAAAAACAAGAATTGAAATAACATGTTACTATTTTATATAAAAATTATATTGTTTGCGGTAGATCGATAAACCTTTGTATCGCTAAACATGATAAATAGAGGATATCTGTCGTTTCTTGACTTATACCATGTTCATCTCATCGAGTGAGATAGAAAGTTTATATTTTCACGAAGTTTCCTCAGTGATCTGCCAAACTTGTTACGGTTAACTGTTTGGTATGACATACGAATATGTTAACGCAAAATGAATCTTGCAATGCTACAGTTGTAGGATGCCTTAAAGGGGCAGTAGCAGGTTTTTTTGATAATTTTATATTTCAAATATTTCACTGATAAATGTAAGTTAATGCTAAATGTATTGATTTGACAGTGTCAAAATCACATTACACAAGCCAATCATTCATAGTCAGAGGACAAGGTATGGAGATTCACATAAAATTAATTGGCGGCCATTTTGTGTGAACACCTTTAACTCATTGTGTGTAAGAAAAGGGAATAGCATGGCTAAACTTTACGTTAGATATTTGAATTAGTACTGCGTTATTTAGTTTAAATACATTTTCTTTCAATTGGAACCATTAATATTCATTTTCCTGACATCACCTTATATTCCCAATAAAAACGTGCTACTGCTCCTTTAAATACCTTGCAAATAACATGATATTTTCACTAGCACAAACTTAAGGTACGCAGCTGTAAAATAGGAAATTCTAATATATTGACAAGCGACAATAACACTCAGATTTAGCCATGTTTGAGCTCCTTTTGGACCATTTTAAAACTTTTTTCGTTGTTTTAAGTCAAAATATTTTCCACCACTCTTACAAAATGAAATTTTCATCAATGTCAGATATTCATTAAAGTAATCTTTCCCCAAAACTTTATCCTTTCAGACAGATCAACATTTGAACAAAATCATAACTTCACGAAATCAAACTTAATTGTCAGTTAAAGTAATCATATTCCAAAACTATTTTTTTCGCAATTATAAGTCAATTTACCAAGATAATAATATCTTTAAACTTCAACATTTCAACAAGTATTGCTAACACTTTTCACGAAATTTAACTTTTAAATTTCATAGTTACCATTTCTTTTCAAATCAACAAGTCGTCACAGTCAGAAGTTATATCGAACTCAAAACATCCTTTCACAAAATAATGATTTCACAAATGGACTTATCACTACGTCCAGATATTTTTCAAAATTAACAAACCACTAGAAAATGTTGCACATATTAAATATATAATAAATCAATCGAACTGATTCATTAGTGGCATTGTTTATTATTTTGGTTATTCTAAAATTTATTTTTTTTTTATTTCCATATGAACTAAATACAGTACATTACAAAAAGCAAGCGTACCATCTAAAGGCTATAATACAATTATCTTAAAACAAAGGATATAATAATTTTCAAAATAATCAGAATTTCATCCAAGCTTACTAGTGTTTAAAGGGGCAGTAGCACGTTTTAGGGGGAAAATAACGTGATGTCAGGAAAATGAAAATTAATGGTTCCAATTGGAAGACAATGTATTTAAACTAAATGGAGCAGTAATAATTCAAATATATAACGTAAAGTTTAGCCATGCGATTCCTTTTTCTTACAGAAAATGAATTAAAGGTGTTCACACAAAAATGGCCGCCAATGGATTTTATGGGAATCTTCATACTTTGTCCTCTCACTGTGGATGATTGACTTAAGTAATGAGATTTTTGACACTGTCAACATAATACATTTAACATTAACTTACAATTAGCAGTAAAAAATTTAAAATATAAAATTATCAAAAAACGTGCTACTGCCCCTTTAAAAGGGTGTTAATTCATACATATTTTGTTTGTTAACAGTATGTGTGAATATATTGTTTTCTTTTTAATTCTATTTTCGGACATACAAACAAAAAGGGAAATTCGTAACAATATGATTTAAATCACAAAGAGCACATGTCCTGTCATACCTGTCTCGATCGAGAGAAAATTTTCGTAATTGCAGAATTTGAATAGGCTACTGTTATGTAAAGACTAGATATATTGTTTAACACTGAGAGATTGTAGTTGCTTTAGTTTACGGTCTTCGGTACACGAAGATAATGATTAAATCTACATATTCAAGGGTGGTATCACATATATATAATTTTCTTTTGTATTATTTTCAAAGATGCACTAAAAATGATAATTTTGGATTAAGAGGTATAAATCGCGAATTTCGATTTATTTAGCTATTTACTGTAGGAATCCAACATATTGCAAAACATAAAGGCCTGAGGATAAATCATAATATTAGGGAGATAATAAGTCATTTTGGTAAGAGGGTATTTACATTTTGTAAGTGAAGTAAGTACAATCAGCTAATACACAAGCACTAAAGCGATTAAAACCATTAAAAAGCAAGATGATATTATTTTCAGGTTGATCCAGAGCGACGAAATTACAGTAACAAATACCTTGACACAAGTAAATGTTTTTGAATATAAATATCAAATTCTACTGTATGTGTATAGTCATCCAACGCGATGAACGATTTATTCATTCAACTTGTCAATAGTGATCCAGTTTTCGCATCAAATTTATTTCCTTTGCTAAAATATGACACCCATAATTCATGGTTGAGTGAACCGCTATGCTTGTCAATGTTTATGTAAACTCACGAGCAAAAGAAAGTATAACACTCAGTTGTATTTATCATATGTAAAATTTTCAAAGTCAGATATCTCGAGTTTTTGACGTCGTTTTCCAAAAATGACTTGTTTGGAAAATTAGTCCAAAACATTAAATAAATAAAAGAATACCTCTACGCGGTTTTTTAAATTTAAAAAAAAAATTTAAAAATTCAATATTAAAATTTCCCTAAATTTATTTTGACAATACACAACTTTTCATCGACATATAACACATACTCTGTGTGAAAATCAATAAATGTTCATCGTCATGCACACATTTACAACATTTTGAACATGGTAGGGGTCATGTTGGTGTAAATTTCATTTCTTACCCTAGTCTACTTTAAATGATGACATTTAAGTGAAAATATAAAACAGTCACCAATAAAGCCATTCAAACTACAGCCGAAAGGTGTTATTGTCTGCTTCCATAATCAAATGCATCTTATTTCTTTAAAATATTGAATTAATGGAAAACAAGTGAGTGTTATACTTTCTTTTGCTCGTTAGTTTAGTTTTATATAGTCAAATATTTGCTGCATCCACTTAATTTGTCAAATTCCATTATAAATTTTCAAACGTTCCACACATTCACCACAATAAATGAAAAAAAAAGTGATGAGAAAAACATCAATACGAGTTTGACTTTAAGCATGAATTGATCAATTTCCTAACTCAAATAACATTCAATAAAGCTTTTCAGTCAGAATGGGATCGAAAGTTTTGTTTTAGCATTTGCGATAATATGGATATTAAACATGTTTCTTTGTTGTAATTGATTTGTTTGCCATTTGATTGCAACGTTGTTTACTCATATTTCAGCCTAATATGATATGATATGTTCAATATGATAATATTTTGGATTTTTTTATTGCAGCTGTTGCATAGACTATTAGCCTAGTATGTAAATAAAGCAAATAAATCGCATCCAATTCATGTTTTGCTGTGTTAACTAGGGAAAGAAAACTTGATTTGAAAGCCGGAAAAACATGGTGCAAGGTGCAAGGTTATGATTCAAAACTTATTCTACATTTAAAACAAAGTCTATTCTTTAAGGGGCAGTAGCACGTTTTTTGATAATTTTATATTTAAAAGTTTCACTAATAACTGTAAGTAAATGCTAAATAATATTTTTTGACAGTGTCAAAAAATTTCATTACACTAGCCAATCATCCATAGTCAGGGGACAAAGTATGAAGATTCACCTAAAATCCATGGGCGGCCATTTTGTGTGAACATCTTTAATTTAAGATGTTGTAAGAAAAAGGAATCGCATGGCTTAACTTTACGTTATATATTTGAATTATTACTGCTCCATTTAGTTTAAATGCATTGTCTTTCAATTATTTGGAACCATTTATTTTCATTTTCCTGACATCACCCTATATTCCCCCTAAAACATGCTACTGCCCCTTTAAAAAAACATCTATTCTTTTGGGCTTGTAGTACGAACGTTTTTACATAATGGTGTACAGCTACGTATCTGAAGTTTGATCACTTAACTGTGTATTCAAGGGCACATATCATGTAATTTGGAATTTTTTAGGCATCCTGGCATTGCGGAGACGAAGCGGATTGTGTTGAAATGTCACAACATTAGTTAAAATTCATTTTGCATTAGCATATCCGTACGCCATACATTAAGCTTACAGTTACTATAACAATTATGACAGGTCATAAAAAATAATTTTGAGCAACAGCGTTGTGCTTAAGTCATATTCGTCAATGTCAATTTGCTGATTTTGTTCTCAGAGAGTCAATTAGGAATATTTTAATCGAAATAAAGAAAATTGGAGTTGAAAAACATGACCCCACCTGTCTAGTTTACCAATGACAATGACAAAATTGCGTTTGCAAATGATTATTTTACACTTGGACAATTTGTGATCTTTTATCAGTGCTGCTGGATGTATTTCCATACGAAACCCCAAAACATGAATTTTACTCTAAGATACAGTAGCAAGTACACAGGTATGCTGTTGTAGGTATCAAAATTCCTTTGTAATTTGATATTTTGTATTCATCATGTAGTCTACACAAATCATGATTATGAAGTAGCTCTGCAACACAAGAATATTTTTCTCAAATAAAAAGAAATGGCTACAAATTAAAGTCACAAGTACATTTCAAAATTTCTCGCGAATATAATGCTTTTAACTTATAAAATCCATTCAATATATAATCCATTATATGATCGTATATTTGACAATATTGATCTTCTATATCTTTCTTCTATATATCCTTGTAACCTAAATCTACCCCAAGCTCTAGTTTTCCGCTAAAGATGGTTGACTATAACGCAGTCTGATTAAAATCGACTGTGATTCGAGGGAAAAAAAGTGTATGAATATTGTCTCTAGTTGGGTTTGAACTTCAACCAGCCCGTCTTTCCTCTCATTCACAGTCTGAAGGCACCCCTATTACCAATCTAAATAAATGTAGATCAACAGATTTTTTTATTTTGTCATACTGTTGATCTAACATTGACCAGTGTGAGAGGTCGTCCCGGTGACCTTTCGTATGCAAATAAGGAATTCGCGATTTGATCAATCAAATTCGACGTTACAAACAGTTCATAGTCGCTATTTCAAAAAATGAACGGAAGAAATATATGATGGCTTATGGCCTGTTCTCAATAACAGTGTGTATTGTGAAAAATAAATCTTGTTTTCGATACTGATAAGAAAAATATCAATAGGTTGATTGTATTTTGGTTGTATGAAATATTTTTAGTTTTATGATTGACAAAAATCACTATTTTAAACATTATTTGGATGACAATGAAATAAATTAGTATAAACGAGTTTGATAAAAAAGGAGTTACCTCCCCTTGCATATGGATTTTCGCAGATATTGGCATTTATCAAGCTCTAACTTTGTGATTATTATTCGCCACGTTAGTATCTGTGCGACGTGCAATTATCATTTGTCATCGACAACTAGCAAATACGCTAAATCATTTCAAAATGAAAAAATCTAATCTATTAATACATCCAAGCAATCCGCTCCGAATGACAAAGCTCCGAACATCATCCATTTCAAAAGATGCGCTGCTGAGTTTTTTAACTTCCAGCGAGCTAGGGCAAGTTTTCTGATTGGCCGAGAGGCTGATGTCATAGGTCACCGGGACGACCTGCCTTACGGGCCAATGTTAGATCAACAGTATGACCAAATATAAAACCTGTTGATCTAAATTTATTTAGATTGCCCTATTACCCGCATGTTCTGACGCAAGCTCATCTAGCCAATCGCAAGGGGCGCAGTAAAAGCTTCGATATCATGCAGGGGCAGGTAACCAGGATGTGATTGGATAGCTTATGACTGGGTTTGTCTGCGCTAAACTGGTCATAGGAACATGCGATAGAGGTGGGTTCATTCAGACCGAGGAGAGGATGTTCTGGCTGGTTCGAGCCCCGATGGAGACAATATTTTTGATATTTTATTCCTCGGAGTACGGTCGATTTTAATCAGACTGATTATGACGCAATTTCCATGTATCATTATTTAGGAGAGCAACACACAAACATCTAAACTCATGTCCAAAAGAAACGATACCAAGTTTTCAAAGTCGTCCGAAACAAAATTCTATAACCTGACAGAGTCGAATTTAAGTGTGCCTAACAGGCATATATCTTGTAAAAAAGTATGCACATTTTCATTCTTCAGGAAAAGATACTTTTGATTTTGTGGCTTTTCAAATGTACATGGAGTGCATAAATCGAAATTTCATATTGTTTTATGAACAGAACTTTTGTCATTTCACTTTAAAATTGATAAAGTATTGAATTTATGTCAGAAACCAATGTTGTTGATATAATACACTTTATTTGACATAAATTCGTTGACGCGTCACTGCACTAGAACGTTTTAAAACAAGCGAAAGTGTCCATTTTCTCTCTGCTATCTCCCTAGTTAAGGAGATTCCAGATCGATGATTTTTTTCAAATGCATGTTTCTCGCAAACATGAAAAGATAATGTTTCCAAATTTTGCATAGACGTAAGTTGACTACTGAAGAAATGATATTACTATGTTTTAGTCTTATTAATCTGCAGTGGATTGAGTTATTTTGGGATTTGTATGGTATCGTTTCTTTTGGACATGAGTTTATTTATAACACGCAGTCACTCAGCCTTTTTCTATTTCTGTGTACAACATGTTTGTCAAAAACATGCAGACTTTCCTTTTACAATTTTTGCAAGACTTCAGTTAACGGATCAATTGTGTATATTTAGAAGCTCAAGTATATCTCGTGTCAGCAACTCGTGATGCCGCCCACACAATTCTCTCTCTTCAAAAGGCATCAAAGTTTTTCAACAGCGCGAATGACTGTTTACTTGACTTTGCAATTGATCTTCTTAGGAATTGGGAAGTAAACTGACATTCTTGAGTAGTAAATCGATAAGTTATTTTGGTGACTATCAACAGTGTTAAGTTTTACTTTTCTGAAGAATAGTTGACAGTCTTTTTCTTCGTTCGTTATCTTTTTCATAAATCATAAATTTTGAATACGACCATGCATTCAATCATGTCATCCCTGGGTTTAGACATGGCATTGCTTAGAATGACTTCATGTTGCAGATACGTTTATTGTGAGCTGCAAGAGTTCAGTAAGCATTTTTTCAGATACAGCCACAACCAATTTTTACTTTGGTTAAGGTGGCTTTACACTTGCACGCATTTTGGATCCGCACTTCAAGACTTTAGTGCGTGCCAATAGACGAAGCAACATTGTTTTGAAAACAATTAAAACAATGCGTACACCCCCCATTTGCGCATTATTCAAGCACACTACACGCATTTGCCGCAGAAAACTGCACGCAAGTGCTGCGATTTTACCCGGCATTTCACGAACAATTGGCGCATAACCACGACAAAGCTGCGTTCTGTTCACGCATTTGTTGCGACTAAGTTGCGTTTTGGTACGCAGTAGGCGCAACTGCACGCACAGGTTCGACTAATTCACGCATGCTTGTCATGATCGTGTCCTTTTTAGTCCCGCATGGTGTACGATACTGCCCGCATTGGAGGTATATAAAGGCAGTACCCTAAAATCAGTTCATCCTCTACTGTCACAGAGTGAACGCCATGAATAACTTCCAAGATATCGCGCTTCTTGAAGAGAAGAGACGGTTGATGTACCTGAAATTGCATTGCTTGAAGTGCCCAACCTTGTCTTATCTCTATCGTGACACACAAAATTATGCACGCATTTCACGACACTACAAGAATAAGTTACGAACAAGTTGAGACAAATTCACGAATACTTTGCGCACCTGCCACGCATTGGAGTGCGTGAAGAAATAACCAAACATTTGGTTAATTCTTCGCGCATTTGCACGCATCCATGAGCAGTTCACGAATTATTCACGATAACAATACGACAAAGATACGCATTGCCACGATTTAATGCGTGCCAATGCGGATTCGAGAGTCGTGCAAGTGTAAAGCCACCTTTAGTTGGGGCACCCTATAACCTATTGAAAAGAGCTTTTTGGATGAGCTTATCTTTGAGTCGTCTGTCCCCAGACATGAATTGAAGAATGTGGATATTTCTATTGTACATTGTTATCCCACCGGTATGTAATACCGTGGGATATAGTCATCGCCCTGTCCGTCTGTATGTCCGTCCGTCCGTCCGTAATCATTTCGTTTCCGGAGCAGAACTCAAGAACCGGTCCACATATCTTTCTGAAACTTTACATGTGTATTGCCCACCTACTGAAGTGGTGCCTTTTGATATTTTCATATTTCTAAAAAAATTATTTTTTATTATTTCCATGAAAACGGCTCTTATGTGGACTCTGTTCATGAAAGGTTTCGTTTCCGGAGCAGAACTAAAAAACCGGTCCACATATCTTTCTGAAACTTTACATGTGTATTGCCCACCTACTGAAGTGGTGCCTTTTGATATTTTCACATTTCTGAAAATTTTATTTTTTTATTATTTCCATGGAAACAGCTCTTATATGGATTCTGTTCATGAAAGGTTTCGTTTCCGGAGCAGAATTAAAAAACCGGTCCACATATCTTCCTGAAACTGTACATGTGTATTGCCCACCTACTGAAGTGGTGCCTTTTGATATTTTCAAATTTCTTAAAATTTTATTTGTTATTATTTCCATGGAAACGGCTCTTATTTGGACTATGTTCATGAAAGGTTTCGTTTATATTAGCTTATACTGTTATGAAGCTTGCTTGAAAAATTTACAATTATCTTTCAAAGGTTTACATCTTACGATCATGTGGAACCGGTGGGATATGTCATCTTCTGATGACTCTTGTTTCAAAAAAGGATCTATTTCCCTAAAATACAGATAAAGCTACATCGTCTATGAGAATCCTCTCATCACTTGAATGGAAAATGACAATAAGTCATTCTAGTATACACGAAAATATCTCTAAGCCTTTTCTGTGCAATGACTTCATGAGCCTCTATTTCGTGTAATGTTATGTAATGATTTCATGTAATGTTTTCATCATATTTGTTTCCCCGTGGTCTTTGATGTGCCAGTTATCATCCGCCAGAGCTGGTGCTATGCCATTATGACCATCTGGAGTCTAATATAACGTTCTCGTAAAAAGTGATGATTAAAGAAAACAGACTTTCTAAAAGGGGTTATTATCTTCAATATTGTTGAGTAACTTGATTATGATTTTTTGAGCGCCAAAAACAATTTTGCAAATGTTCAGTTATGTTTTATTTCGTATTTGTTAACGCATTAATACCTTGCAGGCAATATCCTTTAACAATCAATTTGCACTTATTTGGTTAGATACTACCAATTTAACGTTATTCCTGTACCATTTTATTTTGTGTTTTCAACCCTAGCTAAGACATTCGTGATAATAAAATCCAAACTCATTTGGAGGCAATTTCAATATTAGCTTTACCCAATATTTACGACCTCTTCTTATTTTGTTATAATAACATTTTACAGACAACCACTAATTAAAGGTTAAGCTTTTGAAAAATGTCACACCAACCTTATCTAAGAGCACACAGAGAACAAATTGCATGCAGATTATGTTTAGATTGACTTGATTTGTTTGATATTTGACTTATTTGAATGGTAACTTACCAGAGATAATTTAAAAGAAGAAGAAGAAGTTGTTATGGATAGTCACCTGCTTTATTGCATGAAATGCAATTCGGTGAAGAAACTGATCATTTTTAACTGATCATTTGTAAATATGGAACAGGTAGATAAGAAGAAATTAGGCAATAGTCGATCAAAATTCGCACCTGCAACAAAGGTGTCCAGTAAAATTAGCTCATATGTCAGTGAGGTGAGAGAAATGATCGAAGGGTATATGCATTGTATAACCTACTGGCATTGACCTTGAAATTGTAATTTACCATTACCTAGAGCCATGTCAATCAGAAACATTGGTAATAGAGATGACTACCTAAAACATCATTTTTGTGTAGATACATATCAACCAGTTAATAATTGATTAAAAGACCGAGCTTGCTCTGACACTTCATTCAATGTTAGCATATACAAGAAAAATCATCAATTAGAAATCATTGTACCTGATATTCGATAAGTATTACCTCTTAGGTATTATAATTATTGAAAAAATAAACATGTTGTCACGTGATTATTTGGTTCGTTCCTTTTACCTTCGCATATAATGGAATGGTTATTCAAATTGTTTCAATTGCCTGGAGATACGCCAGTATCTAATACAGCGTTACACTTTAAATATAAATATGAAATAATAAAATCAGGTGTAACCCGTCAAGATGATTTGCAACTCTAAAAGTCTTGATTGCCTGTTCACTTTCACTTGTAGTTTATGGATCCGATAAGAAATCATCGTTGTTACAATCCGAACAATCATGATTTGTTATACATGTATATTATTGGTCAAATCCGTTTTCGTTTGTATTGTAAGCCTGATTGAGTAATTTCGTAGTATTCTAGACATTTAACAATTTGGACACAATTATACCATCCTGTCAATATGTAAGAGATTTTACCTTGGACTCCGGCATATTCTTTTGAAGTTCCCCTTTGCATTTATATAACTATCAATATTTTCCATACACCAATAGTTTCTAAACATGTTTAAGTGAAGGATTGTTTTACTTTTAACATGCTCACAGTTAGACTGGGCGAACGTTTGTTCAAGTTGCTTCGCAAATGGCTACCAGCATGCTCCATTAATTCTACCAGCTCAGCTGCAGCATTCATTTTGACATTTACGAGAATAAAAATTTTAAAATCATCCATTATTGCAGATGATACATCACGAGATATCGACATCAAATTAATAGTCATTGCTCGTGCATGTCTTGAATTTCTTACTCTGATAACATTCTGTCTACTGTGTTTACCATGACAAATAACCAGCGCTTATCATACAACAAGAACATGTACATATAAGATACATTCTGCGAAATCCTCCTTTATAAGCAAATATGTATCCGTGTAAATTCTACCACAGTTTTACCCTAACAAATGAAGCCAATTGCTTCTCAAACTAAACTGTAGCTTTTGGACTAGTGAAACTGCCCTATCAAACCTGTATTAATCAGTGAGCAAACTTGTTTTGATACTTAACATGTTTATTTCATATCAGTAAAAGCATGTATAAATGCTACATATACAAGCAAAATAACTTTTATCTGTTCCATATTTTAAAAAATCAACGAATACCTTTGTGTTAGATAAGCTTGATGAATCTTAAAAGCCTAATCATAAAATCTTTACATATTGTCTGTTCACTACATGGAATTAATCCATTCATTTGTCCCATTTTATACTAGAATAACAGACAAGTCAATTATAATATAATATCATTGTACAACCTATCACAAATTCTTGACACGTATTGAGAAATGCATTTTTAAGACCACGCAAACTTTATAAAAGGTATATCTTGGTCAACCCAGTAATTTCACGACTTAAATACATTACACCCTTCCCCCTTAGCATCTTTTAGAAGCAAGAGATCAATTAGTATTAATGAGGTGATAGATAATCAATTTAAACATTGGACCTCTGTGCACTAAGTCCCATAATTACAAAGGCGCGTGATCCTTAATATAGAAATAAGTATGGTATTATATATGTTACATACAACAAGATGCGAAAGGGTCAGTGATACTTAATGACCAGGAGTAATCAATCTGTTGTCATGGCCAGGATTTTTCATATTCACAAACGGATCCCAGTTTCAATTCCTGATCATGCGGGGTTCACATTAAAAATGAATGATCGTACATTGGACACTATGTTCTATGAAGGAGATCAAGACCCTCGCCAGTCTCATGCATATATGCTAGGAATACCACAACACTTCCATTTGTATCCTTTCTTTCCAATGACTGTTTATATTTTGACAGCCAAGCTGAGTGTTTTATTAGCGAATTTTAAAAAAAATCATTAAAAGTGTTCACCAAATGAAATCAACCATTAATTTGTTTAATCTTTTAATTGAAATAAAAGTCAATAATGTTAGTGTTAAAGAGTTCTAAAAACAAACTTTTCCATTGTTTGAAAAAGTGTTGAGACCTTTGACATTTAAAACCGTAATCAATTGGTATATCTGAGGTCAAATGGGTCTTTCCACAGCTCAAATGCATGATTGCATCTTTAATCCATGCACTTTTAAGCAACCGATCAAGTACTAGAATTGAGCTGTTAGATCATCAATTTAAAGATTTTGACTTCTATGCACCAAGTCCAATTATTACACAGACGTGAGGTCCTAAATATAGATATTATAAGTATGGTATTATGTATGTTACATATAAAGGGGTCAGGTATACTCAATGACCGGAAGTAAATAACTTGATGCCTTTGCTTAATTACGCTTTGATTTATTCACAGACAGTTTCCATTTCTGGACATAGAACTGATCGTATCAGACCTTGTGTATGAGTTACATGAATAAAATTAAAAGGATCAATATTTAAATCAATTTGGTACTGACAACTGTTGCTTTAAACATAATTATTCATGAAAAATTACACGAAGGGATTGGCCAACAAGCTCAAAAGAGCTTATTTTAAGGCCGTTCCAACTGTAGTTCACATCGATAAGTAGAATACTGTACATTGGAAAGACGCTATTGGAATGGGATCAAGACCCTCATCGACATAACGTTATTAGCGAAGAAAACGCACTATCTTTGGCACATCAAAATTATAAGCACATATATATTCCAGATTTCTTAGATAATGGGGACAAAGTTAATGTGACATGGGAAATAGGAAGCATATCTCAAGCTTATCTAAGCATATCATACGGCAGATGTTTTGAAATTGTCACTATCCTTTTCGAACAACAAAATTCGAAAGAAGGAGTCAGAATTATAAGGATCAACAATATTTCTTTACAGGCTTTCTGAGGATAACCAAAAGGTCTCTATTACTGAACTAACACAAGTACAGTAAGACAACTGACAACTGACAAAACTTATTTCGAGGCTTATGTAACCCTTTTTTAGCAGTCAACACTATTTTCCCAGGGAGACGTGCTTTCATAGGTTGGAATTTTGTTAGTATGTTCTGCAAATAGTCGCTGCTAAAGAAACCTCCTGGAAATCCGACAATGGGACTTCATTATTTCCAGGAGATTTTTTTTTTAAATCTAAATATCGAAATGGTACCTTCGTCACTCTATGTTTACTTAATAAAAATGCCCTTTTTAGACTTGCATAACAACAAGGTATGATTTGCTCATTTGGAAAAGGAGCTCGAAGCCTGTAAAAGGTAAGTGATCATTAGCTACGTGCTTAAAGGCTGAATGTTTTCTAGATCTATGCAACTTTGTTAATAGGCACGATTTTTAATGACTATCGCTGAGTTCCATTCTATTTATTCCATCAATCAACGCAAAGAAAAAAATGTCCCGGTAAAATATTCCTGGTTTCGATTTAGAACATTACAAGATGTAATTTTAGATTGTTACAATGCTAAACAAAGTAATGATTTTCAGCAACGAGTTTTATCCCTTGATGAAATAACTCAATTATAACAATATCAACAAGTTATTGTTCTGTTTACATATTCTTAATTATTTTTATATAGTCCAAATAGTTGCGTCTGAAGAGGTTACAATTGCTGACATAGATTTTTTCTGAATAGTATCTTTTAACGTACTTTTAACAACTGATATTAGCCAGATTATGATTTTAAAAAAAATCTAATTTCCTAATAAAGCACAATTTGAAATTGTCGAACAATTTTAGAAGATATTTTACCCAATTATGATCATATTTGTCAAAGATGGAATCGTTCAATATAAATATATACTAGATAAATATGCATCATTTCAAAGATGTTCAAGTTATAAGTTTAACCCCAAAACCATCCTACTTTAGATAACATTTACAAGAAGGATATCCCCAATTCCCCTCATACCATATAGTCACATTTTCGCAGTGGTGTTAGATATTTAAGAAAACGATAATGGTAAATTTCAAAATATAAGGGGTTTCAAAACCCAAATTCATCATCTATATAAAATATTTTTTAGAAAAAAATACAATCAAACATTAGTGACACTCGATGGATAGGTTAAATGTTATATCTTGGTTGTTAGAAAAGTTAATTGTTTTAAAGGAATATGACAAAAATATATTTAGAAATAATCTTCATATTCAAAGGTTGTGTCCCCGATTTGAAATTGCTTTGTGTTGTTTTTCAAGTTAACAGGAAATGAGATTTTTGGATTTTAAGTTTTTAACCTTGAGTTTCAATTCATTACAGTTACTACTGAAATAGTCTAACATATTTTGCAAATCCTTAGGATGTGAGGATGAAAATCATGGGAGAGAGGACATACAGCATACGTGAAATTAGTGCAATCAGCGACATTCGTTAACACTAAAGGGATACAAAGCATTAAAGGGGCAGTAGCACGTTTTTTTTGCTAATTTTACATTTCAGATATTTCACTGAAAATTGTAAGTTAATGATTAATGTATTTTTTTGACAGTGTCAAAAATCTCATTATACAAGCCAATCATCCATAGTCAGAGGACAAAGCATGAAGATTCACATAAAACCCATTGGCGGCCATTTTGTGTGATTCATTTTGTGTAAAAAAAAGAAATCGCATGGCTAAACTTTATGTTACATATTTGAATTATAACTGCTTTATTTAGTTTAAATACATTGTCTTTCAATTGGAATCATTAATTTTAATTTTCCTGACATCACCTTATACTCCCCCTAAAAACGTGCTACTGCCCCTTTAAGGGCAGGATAATCATCACATTGAATTCAGGTCTAATGCAGAGACATGATCATTTACAACAACCAATACCTTGACACAAGTTAATATTTTGTAATGTAAATATCAAATTCTATTGTATTTACAAAAGCTAAATACGTTGAATCATTAAGTATTTCATTTAATTTGTCCATAGTGGCCCATTTATTTAGCCAAATTGATTTCTTTTACTTCAATATGACACCCATAATTCATGGTTGAGTGAACCTTTCATGCTTGTCAATGTTTATGTAGTTTTATATTTCTAAAATATTTGCTGATTCAACATCCACTTAATTTGTCAAATTTCAATAGAAATTTTCAAACGCTCGACGTATTCACCACTCAAAATAATATTACCAAAATGATAAGAAAAACATTAATAAGAGTTTGTAATATTTCATCAATACATCATTTTTCTATTTCATATTACGCTAAATCAGAATATGGGCAATTTAAGTCAGGAGGGCACTGAAGCCAATGTTTGAGCATTTGCAACAATATGGATATATTTTCACTCCTGTGTTCCACTTTACATGATGGTAACTATTACTAATCTTATTCTGAGTTACAATATCGTCCTGCAGAATGATGCTAAATATCAAGCCAATTGTGCGCTTCTGGTGAAAATGGCCGCCAATCTACGTTAAAGCACCAATCTGTCGTTAAAACAAGCTTAGTTCAGTTATTCAGACTTTTAAAATATAATTTAGGTCAGGTCATACTTGAATTGTGTGTAGTTAATGTGTGTTTATATTTCTGCATGAATCACTAAAATAATTATCAAAATTAAAAATTATAATTTTGCTAAAATTCAAGATTGGCAAATTAAGTCGTTTAATGAGTTTCTAAATATTTGTGATTACAAATTAATGACATTTTTAAGAATATGAAGCGGGGAAAAATGACTGATAATTTAAAAACATTTACATTAAACTTGCCAAAGAACGCATAAATGGCACCATTGGAACTGCGGCGTGACAACTGACAAACCTTCTTATTACACGACAAGACGTTTTTTTTATATCTTTTTATGTAGTGTTTTTTTAATTTATTTGTTGAAATTTTGTAAATGCTCTATCAAAACTTGAACACTTTTTTTCAAATTAAGTAAACATGCAGTACACCAGTCTTTCATGAAAAAATGTAAATCCTTCTCAACCCATAGAGAGGTCACTTATAGGTTGTGCATATTTGCAACAACAAGTAACACATTTGACATGGCATTTGAGCCTCTCTGCCATTGCATCTGAAAGTAGGTGGCATGAACTGAAACTGACTTTGTGTAAAAAGTCTAACAGTGTCAAAGAAACTTCTCATGTAATGTATGTTTCCGGCATTGGGTTATTCATTTCATGGCAAGTGAGGATATCCTAAGTGTTGCAAAAACTTTTACAAATCCAAGGAATAGTTGCCCCTTCTTTAGTTGGTTTGTTAAAGAACATTGATCAGGTTGTTGGCATGAAAGCAAGAGGTTTGTCATAGACAGTGCAGACTTACCTTTAACAAACTTTAGGAAACAACATTTACGGGGCATGACTGTTTACTTTATTGAGGAAAGCAAATTAAATCTTTTAGAAATTAGGTGGTCAACTGATATTTTGATTAGTAAATTGAGAAGTTATTTAGATGGCTATTAGGATATATTTCTTAGTTTTAATTGTTCTAATTTTTAATGCCCAAGAATCTGAGATTCAGGGGATAAATAGATGTTGCCCTCTCCATCTGTCTGTCTGCCAGTTTGTCTGTTTGTACCAACAAACTTTAACCTTTCTCATGAGATTTCACGTGTGCATCTATCGTGATATGACCTTTCAGATTAGGTTGTAAGTTTTGACCTGGTGAAATTGACCTTAGCGCAGCAAGCATTTTTCGAAAACTTTAACCTTGGCCATAACTTGGGATTGAAAAGCGATACACCTTTGATATTTCACATGTGCATCTATCAAGATAAGACTTTTCAGATGAGGTCATAATTCGTTGACCTTGACCTAAGGAGAAATATAAATTTACAATTTACTTATATCCGGGGGCATCAGTGTTTAACAAACACTTCTTGTTTAAGCATCTCTTGGTAATACTGTAGATAACATATGACAAAGTCTATTTTCCTTTTTCTTTTTTTATATAAATGAGTAATTTTTGATACAACCATTCAATCGTGATATCCTGGAGTCAATAAGACAGACATTGCATGGCTTTGCATGATCCAACATTGCAACGTTTTGATATATATTGTGGTTATTACATGTATTTGCAAGAGTAAATGCAACATTTGTTTAAATACACGCACAAGTACTTTGTTAAGCTGGGGTAGCCTGTGACTTATTGAATAGAAATGTTTCAAATAGCTTATCTGTCAGCCGCCTGCCCACAACCTTAGTTAAAACCTATGCCGTGATTATAAAATCGCAACCCAAACCCATTTAGACATTCTCTCCCCACAGAGGCAGATCAAGTCATGTTGATTTAGCCTCTGTTCTATTACGCCGAAATCCCTAAGTTCAGGCAGTTTCCCCTGGCGGAAACAACTTTTATCACAAAACATTTAAATTTCTTTATCAAATGACAACTGAAGACTTCTCGCATGGCAAGGGTGGTTCATATATGGTGAATTTACCATCTTTGGCGTAATAATAAGAATTTCATTATATGATTTATATAATATATGTTAATTCTTGATCACGCTTATCTCATCTCGTGAGGTACATGTGGAAAAGTCGCATAAAAAATTATTAATATTGAATATATACTTTCTACCCCTTTGCCGAGATATAGGAATGGTTTGAGGCATGAAAAGACAGATATTATCTCCATGAATAGTATACTTTCTATGTAATCACTAATATAGCAGACTGTTTATGTAATAGGCTAATAAAACCGACTGTCTATGAAATACATAAATATATCCGACCGCCCATGTAAGGCCTTGTATATCTGACTGTAAAGTAATACAATCATATATTTATGAAGCCAACATTGTATATAAGATGTTCATTTATGTTAATGACCTGAAGCCAAATTTCTCGAACTCTGGTCAATAGCCCAATGCATACGAAATCGTGTAGATGGATTGAGCAGATTAATAATTATTGTACGAACGGTACCCCCGTCAAGTTTGTGACATAAAAAAGGATTATACGGATGACTTTGACTTTAGATGAAATGTGGATATTAAGTAAAGATACAACAATTTTAGCAAAAACTTAACCACAATCGGTTAGGAGATTTCAATGTTTATACAACGTTTATAATTATCTCGTTATGACATGAACACATGGTTCTCATGCCTTTTATTCAACTCACCTTGAATATTGATATTTTAAGCCACATCGGTATCTCCCTTTAAAGGGGCAGTAGCACGTTTTTAGGGGGAATACAAGGTGATGTCAGGAAAATGAAAATTAACGGTTCCAATTAAAAGACAATGTATATTAACTAAATGGAGCAGTAATAATTCAAATACATAACGTAAAGTTTAGCCATGCGATTCCTTTTTTTACACAAAATGAATTAAAGGTGTTCACATAAAATGGCCGCAAATGGATTTTATGTGAATCTTCATAATTTGTCCTCTGACTGTGGATTATTGGCCTGTGTTATGAGATTTTTGACACTGTCAAAATAATACATTTAGCATTAACGTACAATTATCAGTGAAAATTTAAGAATATGAAATTATCAAATAACCTGCTACTGCCCCTTTAAAGTTGTCGTAAGTTCCGTTTCGCGAGTGTAATAATTTCTTTATTACTTACTCTATTGCAGTTTAATTGCAGTGAATGATCAGAAAGGTCAAATTTCTTTGTAAGGGCCTGCTACAGTAACGTCGTGAAAAATTGTGTTATGACGCCACAGACAACGAAATACAAGAACCAAAATTGAATTTATTATTGCTAGCCAAAAGTGAGACATAGTCTATTATATTTTATATGCTGTATGCACGATCTCTACGATAAGTGTCTTTTGCGCCAAACATAGCTGACGTATTAGAAATACAACTCAATCAGTGGTGACTTATACATGTACATGTATTGTATTATCAATCAAGAAATCGCACCTTAGCATGGGCGTTTAGCAAAATTATCAACTCAGTAACTGATCATTCGTTTATAATATGTAGCAATTTAACAGGAAAAGTCGATCGAAATTGGCATTTGTACATTCTGTTAATCATATGTTTAGCAACCGGAACAAGGGTGTCACGTTCAATCAGCTCATATATCATTGACGTGTGAGAAATGGTTAAGGAGAATGCATTGTATAAGATAACCTCCTGGCATTGAACTTGAAATTGTCGTTACCTGTAGCTATGTTAATCAGTTGTTAGAAATAGAGATGAAGCCAACTGAATCCCAAAGACATCATTTTCTTAGTTACATGCCCACTAGTTGGAAAGCAAATCAGCTGACGTCCATAGGAAGCCTGAGGTAATTACTTATAAAGTTAGAGCACAATGTAGAACACTTTATGTTAATACTGTAAACCATGGTTAGTGTCAGTATTTAATTTAAAGCCTGCTTTGAATGGGAGCCTGCTTTGCCCTTTTTTCGAATTCAGAATCTTTAAGTTAATTCAGTCTGTTATATATAGGAAAATTGTAAGCGTTTAAGTTAATTATTTCAATAAACGATTTGAAACGCATAATGTGCAGGTGATCAAGGTATTTGGAAATAAATTATTCAATATATCACATATCAACTAATAGATATATCACAATATAGCCTGTACAATTGAAATAAATCTTTAACTGAGACAAATCTAAGTCATTTATATCACACCTAAGGATGTACTTGTAATTAAACGTTTCTTATACAATAAAAGGGAACTAAAATTTTGAAAATGTATCTCTTTCTGTCCAAGTCATCATAATAAAGTATAAAAGCTTGCACCAATGACTTGAGGATCCTACGTCGGCGACATCACCTTATGGTGAAAGAAGACGTTAAACTACAATCCAACAACAACCTGACGATCCTATAATATGATAATTGTTCACATAAATTAATGATAATCCTTCGTCAGTAAAGTTTAATTCATGCAATTTGGTTTAAAATGAAATCTAAAATATAGTCGCAAGCGACGACAAACGGATTCAGCGCTGTATGGTGTTAAATGTAAAGCACAAAGGTAATGATTTCAGTCAAAAGCTTATGGGTTATAATCTTTTGTTGATGATTAACGCAATTTGCAAACATACAGTTATCAAATGCATTTAAAACGCATGCAGGGTTGACAATATTCAAAGGTCCGTAACTCAATGTAAATGTAGTAACTGAATTTATTGTTAATTTGTAAAAGATTTTGTATTCTTTTGGCTTTATAATGATATATGGAACAATGATTTGTCGTCTATCACTGATGACTAACAACTTTTTTAACATACCTGTATCTTATGCATTCAAAACGAAAGCAGAATTGACATTATTCAAAGGGCTGTAACTCAATGTAAAACAAATTTAGAAATTTACTGTCAAATCTAAAAAAAATCTATAGGCTTTTGGCTTTCATATGATGTATAGAACAAAGCGTTATCGTACGCCGTTGATTCGCTACGATATTTCAAACATACCCACCAAAACACCACATTTCCAAAATGCAAAGTTTGACCTCTGACCCTGACCGGAAATGACTGTTCGCGAGCGATTTTATTCTTTTATCTTAAAGGGCTTGCAAAAATCATAAAATTCTATGGTCTGGGTTTTGAGTTATCTGCCCTTGAAGTTTGCGATTTTTACATTTTGGTCAAATTTGAAAAATCACAGCAAGAAAAGTATTAAAGTTAGAACTTTGTAGAAGTCAAATTCAGAACTACAATGCTTCAGCTACATTGAGTATAAATTTCAGCTCTCTAGTGCAAGTATCTTCAGAGAAGAAGATTTTCAAAGGTGGGTGGGGTCAGAAATGGTCGAAAATGCACTAAAAGCAAGATGGCGGCCAAACCACGTGACTTACGAATTTGCCATGATTTCGTTTTTTGCAGCATTTTTAATTGCGCATCTTTTAAAAAAGAATTCAAGTCTGTAAGTGCATTTTGAAAAAAAAATCAATGTTAAATTTTCGATTTTGAAATCGAACTGCACCTTTAATGTACCGATCGATTTGGCCCAAAAGCTTATTGTCGCCATTCCACAACAAGGTGTACCAGCCTGTGAAATTTGGCTTCAATAGCATCAGCCGTTTGGGCTGAAAGTTGACCACAATTCGTGGAACAATAAAAAAAAAAGAAACACGCCAATAACAATAAGGATTCAGCCTTATGGCTGAATCCTTAATTACAGGAATTGCACTAAGATACACCAGTAGGTGAACAAACTTTCGGGATGCAACTTTTACAAGAAGAGCTCCAATCGTTACTTCTGCAGTAATGACACACTGCTCTCGTTTTCTTTTAAGCAAGCAGCAATATATCTCAGAGAAAACACAACTTCCGTTTTATGTGTAGTCCCCTAAATTATGATCTATTTCGTGTTGGTATTTCATGTTCAAGCTGTTCATGATGAAATAATTGTGAGAATTGTTACTATTACTTGTTTAATTGTAAAGTATATAATTTAGAAAGAACTGTCATGATGTCAAACTTACGCAGTGTTACCAATTTGAACATTACTTGTGACTTACTCTTGTGTGGCAATGCTGATCTGAATATCCGTATAAATCAGAGTATATTCAAAATTGTTGAAATCTACATAAGTCAAACAAAAAGGTTCCTTTGATTATTGTATCAGTTTTGTATTTGTATCTGTTCTCTTCTGTCCATCTTGTAAATGAATGCAAATAATATTCAATGTACATATTAGGGAAGGGTTTTCTAAGTTGTTAACTTGTACCCAATCATTTTCTGATGAATAAAATATGTTTAAAACTAAACACAACATCAAATAAGATCGACAGAAAAATGAACAAACTTCAGCCTCAGTATGTGATGACGTAGTGTGTAGGAAGGTATTAATTGTTAATCAATGTGTTATAAGATTGTGCGTGGTTTGATTACATGCATCTATAATCTTAAAACGGACGAGGATCGGCTATGTAACGGCTGTTTGTACAGAACATCACACTATGCTTCTGAAATAGCCATTGCGTCAGAGGATATACCAACCCTCTTTCATACAGAATAACAGTGTGTAATGTTCAAGTATTGAGATCGAAACTAAATCATGTATAATGAGATACAGAAATTTATAAGAATAATTTTTTTATTAGAATTGAATTCAAGATATTCAAATATCTTCCTGAACCAACCAGAGCACATATTTTCAAAAATTGAAAAACAAAATTGCACTTGATATAGAGCAGCTGGCTTGAAACTATTTTGATGAAGATCAAGAGTGCAATTCCGAAGTCAATAACAAAAATAAAAACAAAATAATAAAGTCATGAATTATTCACTTGCAATACCTGAAAAATAATCATGAGACTTTCTCAAAATTGAATCAATCAAAAAATTTCAGATTCTTATTCAATCATGTTTTGATCAAACTGCTATTAATAATTAAGGTCAATGTCTCTTACTATTGTTGAATAACTATCTTGGCAATAAAACTCGATACTTCATCGCTCATTTGTTTTTGGCCAAGGTCATATTCCTTGGTCGACATATGAGGAGCCATTCTCTCCCCACAGCCTCGCTAAATCAACATGACTTGATCTGCCTCTGTGGGGAGAGAATGGTGAGGAGATGTTACGGAATGAATAATGCCCGATACCATAATAGGGGTTGCCCTATTGATTTATATACTACGTTAGTCAACATCATTCTTAACTAGATCATTACAGGCTTTCAGCAGATAACTACTACAGGTCAATGTGACTTTATGCTTCTGTTTCATGTTGAGACTGATATAAGAAAGCAGACAAGTTCACAAACGCACTTTTGATTTCAATGTTAGTGCATTAGAGTATTAAGTAAGAAATATTGATCAGATGAACAGAGGTTTAATTTAGGCTTCTTGCAGATAATGAATTAGAATTTCTACTACTGTTTCATTAATACCAATCTCAACAGATCGATGAAAGACTGACATTAGGAAAACGAGAACATAATGTTTCTCTTTTCCTTTGGCTTTATAAGCTTCATATTACAACACTTTGGACGTCAATGTTACTTCTGTTTCAACGTCATGATGACATTAGCACAAGATAAAAGGTTATTGAACAAACAATTATAATCATTGTACTCTATGGAACCAGATTATCAGTTCCACATTATTATTTCAACCTTCAAAAACGTCATCAAGGTTCTAAATAACAAAACAATTTCTTTTAAAACGAAAGGTCTTCCTTATGAAAATCATAGCATCCAATAAATCTCTACAAGCTTTCACTGCATGTTTACTTATAAACATGCCCTTTTGATAACGTCAATACACAAGATCTTTTGGTAAAATAGCTCGAAGCCTCGAAGTTATATGATCATTAGCTACGTGCTTAAAGGATGAATGTTGTATTTGTAAACTAGAACAGGTATGAATAGGCACGTACTACTGTATTGTATACATTATCTTCACATTCTAAACAACATTGCATCACTGTTACTAAATTCGGAGTTCTTAACAAAATATATATTGACTAACGTTGTTTTCCGTCGGGTTGATTTCAAGAGTTGACGCAAACAACGCCCACTCAGTATGATGAAAGGCAAATATTAACAAGATATGTTATATGTATATGTATCTTAAAATGGTGTTTATGCTATCGGGGTACTTGTAAAAACAATCATTGGTAATTTTACCCTACGTCAAAATTATGGTGCAGCAATTTAACTATATCATGAGATTTGACAAAATTGTAAATGTTTCATTGGATTTGACAAAACTAATTTGGGTGTTACTTTCAGGGAATATTTCAAGTTCAACCGTATCATTATCATAACATAACAATTCAAATTGTGTGTAATCTGGTGAATTCGAAGCGTATGTTTGAGTAATGTAGCAATCATGTCGAGCAATTGCCACTGAATCTAGGGTTTACATGTCGAAAAGGATTTAATACATGACCAACAAAACGAACGTCTCTTAAGAACAATTATATCATCTGATTAAACTTGCAAGCTAAAATGAATTCGTGTTTGCAGTGTCGGTTTAAACATTTTCACAGCCACAAAAAGGGGCAGACTATTTGGACACATATACAGCTTATGAACAATAAACGTAAAAACAAGATAATATTTTCTTTTAGCTAGAATATATCAAAGTGAGATCATTTCAATCCCATAACTTTAAAACGTCAATCAATTCTAAATTCTCATTTACACACAATAATAGAATAAACAATAATAAAGGGCAGTTAAATCTCGATTTATTGATAAACGTCCGCTTAAAACTATCACTAATTTTGACATATATTAATTTCATCAGATGTAAATTTTACGACATATTTAAATGGCTAATATGCTGAATTGTTAAATAAATACATACTTTTTATCTACTTATGTTGGGTCAACTTCTGGTTCAAATGCTTTTTCTCAAAATTAATATAACATCTACAATGGTTGAGTGAACGTTTCATTCTTGTCAGTGTCCATGTATCTTTATATTTAGATATTTGCTACATTAACCGTCACTTAATTTGTCAAATGTCTTTGAAAAAGTTAAGCCATCTCTGTATTCACCATTAAAAAATAGATAATTCAAATGATAACAAGGAACATAAATGATTCATTTGAGGTGATTCGTCTTTCCACATTTCATAAAAACCATGATCATATATCTGAAGTCAGAGTGCGATGACCGTCAAACTTTAGTTTCTAGGCTTTCACGTAAGTATGCATTTACAAATACAATTTTAGATTATTTTAACAAAATTAGTGAAACGGTTTTTCGCAACAGAGGCGAATTAATCAATTGCAATTTATGTTGAACTGCCTTTCTTAGTATAAAGTATTGATTAAGCAATGACTAAGTTTTGTCAAAAGGTGGAAAGGAATTAAATTCGGGAATGGTTGTAAACACATTTATAAATAGATCAACTGCACACCATAACGTGAAACGCAGGGAATATAATAAATAGATTAATTTTGAAATAATAACAATCCATGAGATCAAATAGGAAAGTGATTAAAGGCATGAATGGGTAGTGGGATTGCTTCTGAAGGGTTTTATGTCTAATACAGAGACTTACAGTAACGCTAACAATGTGTGGTCGAGTGGATCTTTCACGCTTGTCAGTATTTATGTATTTTTCTATTTCACAAAATTCCTGCTGACATCAGCCTAAAAGTGTCAAATTTCATTAGACAACTAATTTCCCACAGGGAATGAAAAGATTCAAATAAAAAGAGCATGAAAAGAAGTTTGATTAGATTTTCACTCTCTTTTTAATAAAATCTAAATCAAGAATTATGCCCTCTAGACAAAATTTGGTCGGGCTTTTAGTTTTTCTGCTTTTGAGACAATTGTTTCTTTGTTGAAATCGATTTTACCCAAGTTTTAAATCAGGAGATAAATCCATTCTGTTTTTCATTTGGGGTTGTATAAAGTGCATTCTTTCCCCTTAATTTAATTTCAAACCGAGCACTTTAAAATATCACCCTTTAAAATATTAATTTACAACATAAATCCAAAAGTGGTTATAAGTACCATGACGAAGACGTCAACTATTTCTCTTTCACCCTCTCTATATCATGTATCTCACATGCGACCATTCATGATCATGAGATGACGTATTACATGCAGGTACGCAATCATGACATTCCCTCTCATGGCCACTTGTTGCAACGGTTTAGGTATATTAGGATTGCGAGTTGCATGAGTTAATAAAACATCTGTTAAAAACTTATGAGTCTTTCCGCACAAAACGTTAAAACGTACCTCTGAGCTCATGTGAGCTCATGTATACTATAACACACCAATACGAACTTTCTATTATTATAAGGTAGTTTGCACATATCTGTTGTAAGAACCAAATGACATTAGAAACATTTATCTTTTGCTCAATTAGTTATGAAGTCATGGACCTTATTCATTGTTTCAATATAACGCTCCACATCATCCTTGAAATAGATGTGACGTATAAAAATAACAAGTTTAACTTGTATATAAATTTATCATTTAATGGAACCAAAGGCTCGCATAATACAAAATTTATTTCTATTATATGATATTAATGATACGGACACACTCGGTCAATAATCTGTATATATAACTTGACATATACCCACATAATGGTCGAAATGAATTCATCGTATTAAAGAAGATTGATCCAGTCTGAACGATCCGATGTTTACTATTTCTGATATACAACCTTTCTTCACGTGAGAAACCAACTTTCCTTTTTTATGATATATATATAGTTTTATACAAAAGTTTCAAGATATTAAAACAACTTGAATGATATAATCTACAACGAAGTATATCAAACTGTTAACATGATTTTATGTACTGTTTTCATCATGATTGTGTGACTCCATGGGCTTTAACTAGTCAGTTAAACATCAGCCAAATTTTGTTAAGTGAACTGGTACGGTGCCAATAATGGCATCTGGTATAAGATAAAAGCTAACAGACTTTCCAAAACGGGTTCTTATCTAAAATATTGTCGATAAAATTGAACATAAATCTTTTATAATCAAAATAACCTTTGCAGCCGTGCACTTATTTTTTATTACATATTCACACACTCATATCTTTCAAACAAAGAGTTCTGTGTACACTTCCTTTGATGATAGGCAATTTAACGACATCCTTTGTCATTCCTGCCCCGTTATTTTTATATTGAAGAACGGTCGAACTCCCGTACTGTAAATTACACTACTTTAGACTTGCGTGATAACAAACTTTCTGCCAAAACGAATCAAGTTTCAATTTCAATCTGCACTTCGCTAGCTTTATTGACGATCTGTTTCTAAATTGAGGAATTGTAGGCGTAGAAAGTTATGAGCTTGATAGGTTCGGGTTGAAACACATGTCAAACTAACCTTACCTTAAGAGTCGACAGAGAGCAAAATGTATTTAGGATAAAGTTCAGGATGACGTCAAGAAGTTGCAGAAATGCTGACTAACTTAAGTGGTACTTTTACATAAGTTAAGGTTCATAAAAGGAGAATATTCAAAATACACTAAATTAACCAACTCTCTATGTTATACACAGCTAAAGCCGACTTCAATGTTATACTCAAACAAAACGTGCTTGACATTAATATATAGTTATTTAGCCAATCCTCTATGTGATATACTGATATAGTTGACAGTCTATGTAATTCAGTGATACAGACAAATGTCTAATAGTATGTAATTCACTTACAATGGAACGTGTTCTAAGTTATTAGTCATCGAACAATGCTATGACGCAATGACACTTTCATGACGTCATGTTGCTGACTAGTCAGGAAAGTTATATATCATCACCCTAGGCTGCGCTGACGCCATGATCTTATCGTGGTATTTCTCAATATAAGACCAACATCCTCTGAATAGTCAGTTTTGTATATATAAAATACAGGTATATAGTCGACTGTCTATGTAAAAGTACATGAAGTATTCTGATATAGCCGACTGTTGAGTTTATTGATATTGTTTAATATTAGTCTTATCGTATTTACATTGCTTTAAAATAGCAAGAAAGAGTCCAAATTATTTTGCAAAGACCCGCTATAGTATCAACACGAACAATTGCCGACAACGAATACCTCCACTGGATAATAGTTTCTAGGCAAAAACGACTTGTGCAAATGTGAACAATATATCACTACTATTGTTCAACCATATTGGTAGTCTCATATATCGGATTGCAGACAGACAGAATAAATATGTCTGTCTGTCTGTATATCGGATTGTTCACTTTATACGCTGATATAGCAAGTTTTTTTAAAAAATATATTTTCAATTTTGCACTGATAATTGTACGTTAATGTAAATGTATTACTTTGATAATGTCAACTAACTCATAACACAAACCAATATTCCATAGTCAGAGAACAAATGATAAAGATACACATTATACAAAGTCCATTATATATCATATCTATTACTGCTTCATTTAGTCTGAATACATTGTCTTTCAATTGGCACCTTGTATTGTCATTTTCGTCACATCACCTTATATTCCCCCTAAAACGTGCTACTGAATCGTTAACACTGTGTATAACCGTACACCGGAACTAGCGAGGTGTACGGCTGAGAAATGTTGCTAGCGAGGAGCGTAATCACAAACGGGATCACTTAAAAAGCAATCATCGCAGTTTCATCAACCGTTTCTATGTTATTATCATGTCAATAGCTTTCCAAGACATAACTATTTAATGTCATATCCTGTTCATAGTCAGAGATAGCAAATATGGTACTAACGATAGCATTACTCGCAACTGTCATTGTTACTGTCCCTTGGATACAGAATAACAAGCACATACATTTTACTAAGTATGTGTGCTAAAATTACCACATGATGTTGATTATTTGACAGCTATGAAGTAAAATATTACCCAACTTTCGATTTCGGCTCCTCGCTAGCAACATTTCTCCGCCGTACACCTCGCTAGTTCCGGTGTACGGTTATACACAGTGGTTAAGAGTTAGTTATATAAACAGCACTACACTGATAGATTGGCAGAATCACCGTCATCCAATGATATAATGTAATACGTCTGAATAATGGTCCGAGACAGTCAATTTTATCTTATTCACTAATGGATAATCTTGAATAAATATATTTATATACATAATATTATATCTAAGGTGAAAGTTCAATCAAGTGCACAGTCAACACAGTAAAAAGTGTTGATAAAAGCAACACCACACATCGTTTTCTCCTTACATATATATATCATATTAAATATATACTTATTCTCCGGGAACAACTCAGCAACCAGTGTACTTTTCTACATAGAAATTAAACTTGTTTACTTTCGAAACAGTCTCGCACTAAATTATACTCTACTGCATGAGGGTGAAACGAACTGAACACTGATAAGAACTACGCATAAAACATGTGCATGATTGAAGATAACTAGAAAAGAATTCCTTGTTAGACTGTGTTGAGATATCTTTAATGATGCATGTAGTTTGCGCAAAGTGTTAATCAGTCAGACACTCAGAAACTGTGAGCATTTCATATAAATACTTATGTCAAATATCAGAAGTCATGTTTTGAGAAAGATATACTCTCTCAGATCTTGTGTCATATATCTGCTGATATATTGAATACTGCTGGTTCTACATTGGCTGATGATTTGTCAGAACTGTTGGAACATCGTTAGTCTTGTCTTGGAGAAAAATCAAAACAGCTGTGACTTCTTCTGACACTCATTAGCATCATTCTGTTCAATATGGACCTTCAGTAATTGGTAAACACATCTTACGTCTCTTCTCTTGTCTGTGGAGTCAATTAGTTTTAATGACAAGGAAGTAGGTTGTGTGTCTTACTGTCAGTTGATGCTTCCTTACTTACCTCTCAAAGAGCTTCAAAGTACACACACATGTACGTTTGAAAGGAAGAGTTTAATTTTAACAATGTTACAGATTTTGAAATTTTTGATATAATTGATATTACATTGTTAACACGCGACTGGATGGTAACCGCTTTGATGCCGTTGTCTTATCTACTGACTTAAATGTGATATATAACAACATGTGCATCATAACCATAATATTTTTCCTGCGGCTTTCAAGAGTATTTTAAAAGTATTTTTTGAAAGATTATGTTGCATAATATAAGATAATTTTTCCTGTTCATGTATGTAAGTGCAATTAACTTTATGGTGATATTTATGCATACTCATTCTCATAACTGGTTTATTAGTTTCATATATCAAAGTTAGGACTGAAACCTTTTGCAGCTTGTCCAAGATTTCCGCCAGTGTCAAACATGGCTTTATTGGTAATATTTACCAGATAAAGCCAATAAAGGCAATTATTTCAACAGTGCCAGCGTTGAAATTCTAAGGTTTTGTATGTTTATGTTATCATAAGAAAGGTATGTTCAAATCTCCAAAGCTAAAAATCCTCCAAACCATAATCGAATACCCTCTTGTTTATTTCGTTTTGAAAGCTGATAAATTGATTAAGTTAAAGACGCCCTGCTTTTCTGTAACAGCTGCGATAGGTAAATGTATGTATAAGAACGTGTGTGATTTTCGTCTGTTTGACCGAATGCATCATAGCTTTTAATGGGTCCTCAGCATAATTAGAAATGATCATTTGTTTATATGTAACAAGCAATTTAGAAAGGTAAGGTCAGTTGGCTTCTGAACATGGAGTTAATCAAATGACTCACACCTCCAACGTATGCTTCAAGTTCAATTAACACGAGGACTGATTTGTAGGTGCTGTATAAGTAGGAATGATTAATTGTAAACATAGAGGATACGACCTTCTATCTAATACTATTTTTATTAAACGAGTACATGATTTTGTATAAACCGAGCGAAAGCGAATTTGTTACCAAATCATTTACGAGTTTAACAAACAATAGTATTTAATGGAAGGAAATTTGGTATTCTGTTCATGACAAAATTCTAGCAAACTTGCCGATAGAATGCTGAAACTAACATTTCAGCGACACGACAGCCATTGGGACGGCGTGCTTACCTAGTGACGCCGTAACAACACACTACTATGACGTCAATCTTATATTATCGTATTACACTAGTTTTATAGTTTGATAGTTTGCCGTATAAATATTACACTGCGGTATCGTACACGGACGAGTAATAACTATGTGTGACCTACTTGCATTGAACTTGAATCAGCAATGTTCCATTACATGTTGCCATCTTAACCAGTAACATAGGAACTAGGAATGTTACATATTCAATCCCAAAGACAACGTCTTTTATGTAAGTCCATGCTCAACGGTTATAAAGTAGGTCAATTCTGACGTTCATTAACAGTTATGATATTTATAATGTAAAAGGAGTATGAAACTAAATTACATTGATACTGAATACTAAGGTTAAATAGTATATAATGAACTTTGTTCTGCTTGCAGAACTCTTGACTCTCCCACAAACCTATATATATTGAATGCACTGTCAACCCTGTTTGTATATCATGAAATATAGGTATCGTCAGAACCGACATTTATTAGCCATGAACATATTAATGTTTATTAAAAGGATATCAATTTGTCACAAATATCCCAGATATACATTTATACATATATAAATGTTCAAATAAATAGAGAATATTAACCGAGTGGGTTTCCGTATCACTAATATCATAGTTTATTCCTTACATATGGTATTAATGATACGGAGACATTCTCGGTCAATAATCGGTTTATTTTGAAATATAAGGGTTAAAACCACATCTTATTCCTTCTAATTATTTTTTTACCTACATTTGGCGGAGTTATTTCTTTCAAAATACTACAAATTTAAAGTTAAGGTCATTTTGTCTGCGCTATACGATTTTGAAAACCTACAAATATTCTTTCATGAAAAACGTTTACATAGTGATGGAAACGTTTCCTAAACTCTAGCAGCATTTATGTCTGATAATCAGTTCATGGGCCAACATTTTAGAGTATGCATGGTTTTCAAATAACATTTTTTTAATGAAACACTTGCAAACGCCGCTTCAACAGAGTAAGTAACTCTGCTGTCATAAAAGCTGCATCGTCAGGGTTGTTACGTCAGTTCGGTTACGGTAGCCTAAGACTAAACGGCGATTAATTACGAAGGTGGGGTATATAACTATAGTAGTAACTATAAAGTGGGCATATTACTGTAAGCAAGCATATACTACACTACAGGACCATTGAAACGTGACTTCGAGCCCTGAAAGATGATCTCAGGAACAACATCATCGGATACGTCACCTACACCGACCACGTCTCCGAACTTCTTAGGTTGTCTTGAACAACAGTGGCATTGTAAACTAATCGGCAAAAGAAACTTATCACTCAATTAAAATTACTCTCATTAAATAACGAAAAGTGCTAAAAGGTTAAAATAAAGTCAGTATAGTATATCAACCAGTTCCAAAAACATTGAAAACAGAAAATAGTATTTGACTCAATCCGTAGTGCGTTCAAAACATTTTAAATGAGAAGGGGTCAAAAAGGAAATTACAGCATTTTGATAATTTTTTCACTCTAAAATCATGAATATTGGAAAGAAAATATCGGATCAAACTTAAATATGCTCAAGACAAGTGTAAGCACAAAAAATAGCAATAATTAAACAAAACATAGATGGATTGTGAGACGTCACCTAATGGCTCTTTCAGTATTCATGTTTACCCTTAATCGTGGCTTGTTCAAATATTGGTGAGTCAGATTTGACTGAAGCATGTTTTGTGAAAGACTGAGTGTTCTTCAATCAGTGACAGGGCATATGACCTTTAACTAGCTGTACATCTTTACAAATTAAGTCTATTCTTACCATTTAGCATTTGCAATAAATCAAATACACACTTATAGCATTTGACGTTCATGACGTCACTTAAAGAAAGTGTTGACGATGGTCAAATGCAAACGGGTATAAGTTTTCATATGGTAAAAATACAATTGTTTTTGCTGTTTTGGGATTGTCCAATATCTTGAAATCTTATATATATATTGAGAAAACAAATTGTAAATACAAATTTAGGAACTATGGCAATTCTTCAAAAGTTGGTATCCGTGCACAGTATTTGTCAACTTTCAAATGCTTCTCACAGTTTTGTAATCCGACTTTTGATGGGGTGTAGGTGTTCTTTCTACAGGGATGATGATCGTGATCCATAATGAGCTCTTGTTTGACATTTGTGTCACGTGACTTGGCACCAATGACAAAGTCACTTGATTTTCACCTTTTTTCATTTTCCCCCAAAATGCATCAACATTTGTTCTTTACAAGTTAAAATACACAAATATAGGGATAATGTGCTTTTATTGCGATGGTTACTGTCAATATTTAAATAAAATATTTTTCTATGTTTTCAGTTCAAAAGTGATAAGTTTCTTTTGCCGATGAGTTACCCAGCAATTCTTATTTTAACCTTTTTACAAAGGGGAGCAATACAATATCGTGCGTGAATGTTATATTTTAACTATGTATGACCGAAATCTGAACTGTAGATTCAGACATTAATAAAACAACTGTGTACATAATCCTGTCTTACTTTTTATTTTGTTGTTAATTGAGTGCATAGGTGACCATGTACCGCGACGCCTACGCTCATCGAGGCTTGTCGAGTAGCCAAGTTAGGCCTCGCGGACCATAACCGTTGTTGGTTACGCCAGTACGGTGAAGGTGTCTGAAGCCAATCTTGTTAGAACACTCCTATTCAATGTTACATCACCAGATCAATGGCCATCAACTACCCTGTTATCTTTTGAATCTACTTTTGATGTTATTACCAAGCCCATAACGAAAGTTATTTATAAAAAGAATGAAACTGACAATATGAAAATTGATCTCTTTCCGTCTATCTAAGCAAGCCAAATTACTGATATTTGAGACACTGACTTTACGATTTAATGATGATATGATATGATTATTGTACATATAAAAATAAAGTCTTGTCGGTGTAGTTAAACTTATGCAACTGACATCCAAAAGTAATCTCAAGTACATGTTATTGACATTTACACATAGATACACCTGTAGGTGACGAAACAAAATTATTGTCACTGTTTGACGTCATGTTTAATGACGTCATAGAGCTATGACGTAACGACAGTTCGGCTGGCGACTCTCCCACACAGCGCCGGTTTGAAGATTTAAAATTGTATTTATGGCAAAGAAAACATCTGAAGGTCTTGATTTCCCAAAAGAAATGTGGTAGTAATGTGTGACTTTCGCAATTTAGGTATAAGATTTTTCATCTATATCTCGCAACTGAAATAGAACATCCAAGCGAATGGGTGCAAAAAAGTTCCGTCAACCAATCAAAATGCGAGTTACTTAAAACAAAACTGTAATTCCCATGACCATTATGCAACTTTAATACCTGGAATATCCTTGCCCGCTTGGGTAAGAAATGATAATAGCCGTTGTTATCATAGCCGTGGAACAATTACATCATTAATTCTAATAATAATACTGATACACAAAATGTATATAGCGCCCTATCTGCTTATTAAAACACTCTAAGGCGCTTTACAACATAGAGAATAGAATTAGTTATGAAAAAGTAAAAATAAAACGTAAGAATTAGGAGTAAAACAGATAAGTATGAAGTGAAGGGTAAAACATGTAAAAGATGTAAAACATAAAAGCATGTAGTGATTAAATGAATACTAAAATGCATTATAAAGAATATGCAATTTTAAAAAGATGAGTTTTAAGACCTTTCTTAAAATCGTCCAGCGAGGATGAGCATTTAAGATGCAATGGCAGTTTGTTCCACAGCTTTGCTGACAGGCTGTCAAAACGTCTGTGACCATACACCACTGTGCGTGTCTTTGGTTCACAGAGAAGAGACTCAAACTCAGACCTTAATATCCTAGCAGGATGATATGGGATCACAAGTTCTTGCAAGTATCTCGGTGCCATACCATGGAGGCATTTGTATGTGCAGGTCAAGATCTTATACTGGCATCTTTGTCTGACTGGGATCCAGTGCAACATCTCTCTGACAGGCGTGATCTCTTGACGGCGGCTAGATCTGGTAATGAGTCTAGCAAAACAGTATTGAACCTTTTGTAGACGATTGGGGAGAGTCTCAGGTAACCCACAGAGCAGTCCATTGCCATAATCTAATCTTGATGTAACAAGAGCATGTCTTACAACATTCTTCAGTGATGTAACCACGTATGGCAGAAAATGCTTCTGATCTGGTAGTGACACGACTTGGCAACCATATTAATCTGTTTCTGCATGCTAAGATGGTGGTCAAATTGAACACTTAAGTTCCTCACGGTTGCAACTGTTCGAACAGAACTGTTACCGACTTGTATTTGCTTGTCACTTGTGTCAAGTCGAGAGTTCCTAGAACTGAAGATGATGAACTCAGTCTTCTCCTGATTGATTTCTAAAGAGAATACACAAGTATCTTGTTTATAATGGCAAACTGCAATGCCTTAGTGACCTATTCCAAATTTTAACTGTGATAGACATGTACAACGTTTCGGATGTAACTCAATGTAGCGACATAGCGTGAAGGAGTTATTGATTCTAAAAGCGTTGTAAGGATTGTACATGTGTGGCTAAATTACATGCATCACGAACAGAACATAGAAGGTTCTGTTTGAACAGCACATTGCTCACTGATTCTAACAAAGTCATTACATAAATGGATTGATTAACCCCATTTTAAACGGATTGACCGTATTTAATTATTTTTAATTTGAAAACAGGGACAAAACCGAAATGAATTAGGATGGTTGTAAAAATATAGTGAAATAATGTTTTTATCAATTATGGAAACATGACCAATTCTTAAAAACAACAAAACAACTAAGATTATGATTGTTTTCAAATGAGATACAATATTAATTACTGTTACATTTGTTGGTTTATGTAAGACATTGACTTTTATGGTGTACATGTAAGAGTAACAGTGTAAATAGTCAATTTAGGTAATAACACCCGTGACAATATCTGCATACAATGTCTTCTGGAAGTAAATCATCTGATGAGTTAGTCAACAAAGGTTTTTAAACCTTATATCAGAAGGAATGTTGTTGTTCACTGGATGTTAATCATATATAAATGGTTAGATTATTTGAATACCATTGTCAACATCCATCTCCCACCATCTTTCCTCTTCAATAGTTGAGATATGATATAGGTAAAGTCCCTTTACAACACCTATTGATGTAATCTATTGTTCATAAGATATTACATAATTTGGTCATCGATCGTTAATGTTTTTTGGGGGGAAATCGGCAGTTAATGCCTTTTCACATACGACAAAGCTCTAAAAATTATTTTTTATTAATTAATTCAAATTAAAAGTAACCAATTCCGTTTAAAAATGGAAGTGGTCATGGTCGGCGATATTTTCTTTAATCAAAAACGGTGTGTTTGGTCTGGTGACCTTGATAAGAACAATACAGTTCTTCACTTGTGTTGAAATGGTTAATATAAGTGTCCAGCCTCATGATGGATCTCTTGTGCAGTTTGTTTGTAAAATTGGTGAAAATGTTAAATATAAAAGGTCATTTTGTGATATGAACAACTGTCATACGTTGCGAAGTATGTTTAAAGCAAACCAATAGTGACAGTGACAAACAAGAGAGACAAAACAAATCCTGACTCAATACTGTAAATGAATCCATTTACCTATGTTTTCAATGAAGCAAATGCTGTTAATTTACTTCTATAAATAATGATAACACGTGAACTTGGCGCAGCCACACCTTTAAAGTTACAAAGATAACAGACAGACAGACATTTTATTCAGTAAAAGTCTGTTTGTCTGTTACAAAGATTAAATTTTAAGTAATTTTACTATGAAACCTAAATTTCGAAAATTTTAACCAACACTTAGAGCGAAAAGGCAAGTGCTTTAAATAGCAATTTTATCTGACCATTGCCAAAGTTGTCTTGCTATAAATGAATAGTTAATTTGCAATAAAAATGGATACTTATAGGCTTGTTACGAAACGAATTATTTCCGAAACCAAGGAGGATTACTTATTGATTAATCAAAACCACAGGTGGCAACAACATGTTAGTGATTAAAAAAAGGTAATTATCTGACTGCCAATGAACTTGAGCTGTACGAAGTAGAAGCTATTTCAAGGTCTCCGATAATCATGATGCCATACAGTGGAAAGCTTTGAAAGTAGATTAATAGATGCATTGTAAATCTCTCTAAAAGAAATTGGCTGTTACGTATCGCAGGATGTTCAAGGATATCATGGTGATATGACTGCCAGACCGAGCGAAAGTAAAGATTAACTTCATTCATTAGCAATAAAGGATGGTGATATCTAAAAGTGCGTTCAAAAATATGATCATGTGTTTGTTAAATGTGACCAAATCAATTTTACGATTTTGTCTACCAAATGATCTTATTTCAAACTCTCAATAGAGTCAATAAATGTACAGTGTTGATGAAATTAGATAAATGGTAATGTTAATCTGTAATTTGACAGTCAGTATTCTTTTATGCAGATTAACCATGTTTATTGTTCGCTCTTACTTCCGGCTGGTGTCTGCGTTTATGTGAAACAATAACTTAAAACCTGACACACTACATGTACATGTATGTTTGCACTCACTATAAGTCGAAACCCGAAACTTTTCGACACGTAAAGCGAACCTCAAACGAAGAGCAAATAACAAAGGATATGAGATATATTTAGAAATTTATGGAAGCTGAAGTTCTTAATAATCCAAGCTTAAATATAGAAAGTCATAGACATCCAGTGAGAGAAAAAGGTATTGCCAATTATGTTTTTCCGACCTTGGTACATAAAAATAGACACCTAAAAAATTCAAACGTTTGATCATGTATGGATGTTATTGCTTCTCGTCCCTCTGTGATTTATCAAACGGTTGGTGTTGAGTTGTAGTGTCTTCGTATGGTATGGACATAACAAAGTCAGAGATTTCATCGACTGTCAGGAGCCTCCTAGTTGTACTTATCTCTGCTGCTTATGATTCTAGTCGATTTCAATAACATCAAAAAATCCTTTCACAAATACATGTACCTTCTGTTGCTTCTACTGCTGAGTACTGCTTAATTGAAAGATGGCCATGCCTGTGACATATCACCTTTAAAATACACTCTCTCAAAAAAGAAACGAACAAATAAATTGTAAGTTGTTATATGTATTTTTTTTCATGTCAAACTGAAAAATATCTAGTTTTGATAGCCAAACATGTTGAATGCAGGTTCAAACTCGTACACCATCGCCAAAATACATCACTTTGTTACAATATGGACCTAAACAAATTTATTTTCCGAAATGCCTGAAATTTCTATGTGGAAAAGAGTGAGAAAGAGTGATGCACGTGCAACTTGGTGAACTTGTGCTCTACTCTTGGGTATATAAAGAAATTGCACTGCGATATTTCTAGTCGCAATATTGTGTAAACACGGCGTCAATCAAAATGCCTCGACTGGGAGCTGAAGATCGAAAATCTGCAATTCGACGTCTAGAGGCTGGAGAGTCGGTTGTATATGTTGTCCGTCACTTCCATGTCCACCACAGTACGATATCACGTCTTAGAAATCGCTACCAACAACTTGGATCCACCCGGGACCCGCCCAAGAAGTGGTAGGCCAAGGGTTACAACTGCAGCCCAGGATCGTCACATCCGGTTGATCCATCTACGCAATAGGACAGTGGCAGCAACGGAAACCGAGTGGAATATCCCAGGACCACGTAACATCTGAGCACAGACTATAAGAAATCGACTAAGAGCGAGTAGATTACGTGCAAGACGACCTCACGTCGGATGCGTACTACGACGTCACCATCGCCGTTCTCGTGTACGTTGGTGCAGAAATGTCCAAAGATGGGATTTGAGACACTGGCAGAGAATATGGTACAGTGACGAGCCCCGTTTCATGCTGCAACGTCATGATGGTAGAAATAGGATCTATCGACGCCGAAATGAGCGTTTGGCACGTAACTGTGTCGCACAAGTAGATTCACAAGCACAAGACAGATTCGGCTGAGGTGGTGTAATGATGTGGGCAGCGATTTTCTATCATCGAAAGACTGATCTTGTTCATGTCCAGGGTAACTTAACAGCCATTCGCTACAGAGATTAAATTCTGCAACATCACCTCCTTCCAGTTCTCAACCCACAAAGACAAATTTTTCAACAAGATAATGACAGCCCGCATACAGCCTGCATCACAATGGACTTCTTCGCCAATCAGAACATCACAGTGCTTCCTCGGCCCTCTAAATCTCCTGATTTAAACCCGATCGAACATTTGTGGGATGTTCTCGATAAACGACTCCGACGGCGACATCCACGACCCCAAACACTTCAACAACTACGTGACGCTTTGCAGGATGAATGGGCGAGAATACCACAGGCGACAATTCGTAGACTTATTCAGTCCATGCCGAGGAGATGTCAAGCAGTGCTCCAAGCAAACGGGAGTCACAATAGGTATTGACGTTACAGCCGGCGTCACGGCGTAACATTGACGTTGTGGTGACATAACAGTACATTCACGTCTTGCAGATAATAGTTGACTCTCACCATGCAAAGTTTTGACTACGTACCATGTGTGTGCAGTCAGTAATTGTCATTTGAAATAAAGAAATCTTGAACATAATGTTACCTCCGTGCGTCTCTTTTTTGAGGGAGTATATTTAAACAATGCGAGGCCAGCAACAATAATGATGGTTTTCTTGCCTCGATTTAAACAGGCAATCTGGCAGTATCTTCAAACAACATTTTTATGAAACTCGTGAAGGGTATCGGTATTAGCTTCGCTTCCGCTCATTAAATACCAAACAAATCAACTAGTTTTAAAAAATCTTATTAAATGGGATGTCGTTTGGTATTTGTTTGTTTTGATGTTGGTGACGTCCAAAAATAAGATAATCATTATGAAACTGAATTTTTACTTCACTAATTTAGAAATCATTTATCTTCATAGTAAGATATTTTCTCAGTCATCGATTTCATATGTTTTTAATCTGATAATATAACCATGTTTGTTTGTAAAAAGAAAATATCTAACAACATCTGTATACAATATTATATAGATTGCCGCGATGTGATTTCGTTGATGTATATTCGTCCTCAAATATAGCAAATGTTTAGGGTGGGACGCCAGATACGTTTTTCCCTGAATCATTATAATCTCTAGTTATATTCAGTTAATGGCAGATTTTGAGTTTTGAGAAAAAAGGAAATCATATAATGGAGATTTCTATCTTTACATTATTCAATATAACCCCAATCTATACTTCTATACGAATTTTGTGATACTTTACCATACACGAACTACACCATGACAGACGTATATCAGTGATATTTATATATTTATTATCTGGTATTATCCACATTTTTTAGAGTCACATAGATGTTGTCTATTAATATATACACAAAGAACTTAATTAAGCACCCCCTAATTTTGAAAAATGAATGTGGGTGCTCTTGGACTTTTTGGATTAATTTGATGTATTCACCACTCCAGATATAACAATTGCTTTGTTATTGACTATTTAATTGAACTAAAAATCGCTAATGTGCAAAAGTAATGAAAATATGAGAAAAACTGTGAGACTATTGAAATTTTGCCAAATATAACTATTGTCATAGGGGGAAAACTACACTTTAGAAACCTATCGGGGATTTCGTCTATTGTTTTGGAGGTCTCTTGTATTCCCGTAATAACTTCTAAGGTGGGTTTACATTGGGAAGTCAGGGCATTATATTCACATGTAACACCTACTCGGGGGGTTGGAAGGTTTTTATATTCATATGTAACACCTACTCGGGGGTTGGAAAGTTTTTATATTTCAAAGTCAAAGGGTTTTATATTCCTATGTGTAACGTAACCCCTAAGTCCACATTATCTTGAAAAAACTTACAATGCTTCCATTCAAAATGGATATTAACAGTGTTACACCTTTTCATTTGTGATAAATTTAAAGGATCCAAATACGGTGTCAACCACGTGACTTGTCGATTGTCATTTGTAAAACCTTACACCTCGAAGAATGCTTTGCACGTGCATTATGTGCTATGTCAATATCAAAAAATCGCCTGAACACAATGCTTTTTTTAAGGAAATTCATTTTAATATTTTATATTCAGAATTGAAGCGACAGTATAAAGTAATGTAATCCAATAATAAATGTTAAAATTAACCGACGAACATGAATCCTTGATATTTGTTTTTTTTTTCTCAATTTGTATGATCAGTCTGAAAATATGATTACAAATACTACAATATGGACAAATGATTACGGGTTGTAAATAACGGCATCTAAGTTAGTTAAAACACTCAAACTCGGTTATGCTTGGGTTTTCAAAACCTTCCGAAAGAAAGCCTCGCGGGAAGTAAGACCTCAAGCTTCGCTTTCGGTCTTACTTTCCGCTCAGCTTTCTTTCCTCAGGTTTTGAAATCCCAAGCATAACCTCGTTCTCGTGTTTTAACCCTAACTTAAACTTTGGATGTTATGAATAAAAAATATAATTTCTGATCCCTAGTTGACATTTATACACAAAAACCCTTTTTATCATGCATGATAAGAAGATAGCAAGACATTGAATTTTCCGTACTTTTTTTTATAAAAAAATTGATAAAATGCCAACAATCTAAATTTGAGATTCCTTGAGTTGAACTTGTTGATCAAACACTTCTCCTTCCTTTAGATAAGCCATTATCATTGACAGTGACCAATTAATGTCTTTGTGCAGTTTTCTTTAAATTCGATATTTGATAATTTTGTGATTTTGAAGGTTCATACTGCTTTAACGATTGTTTTTTGCTATGGGGTTATTTACTAAAAAGTCATCAATTCACTCAAGAGAGTGATAATAATCACATTGTAGCAAAGAATATTGACTTTCATTTTCAATTTAAAGGTAACTTGGATTTTGACTAAAAAATACCAAGTTTGTGTAAAGCCAGTTATTCAGTGACTGTGAATCACAAACCGTATAAAGTTTTCGTTTCAACACTGCTGGATGATCGTTCTTTTAAAACATTCTTATTCTTGTTTGCCTGTACATTTGTTTTGTTTATTATTAGCAGTGTTTTTCTATTTGAAAAAGTGGGGGGTGCTTAATTAAGCTCTTTGTGTATATATGTAATTTATTCAATACGATAAAAAGATCTCTCTGTCGTAAATCGACGACAAAATCAAAAGCGGCCATATTCTGCATATTTTATTTTCGTAACGTTCAGAGAGAAATTATATTCCAATAATATCTTCTACTCTGATCCATACCACATGCAGTTCGTTGAAGCAGATCGGTCAATATATTGCCGTATCACAGGACAGGAGTTATATAAAGACACAATCTGCAGTTACATGGTTTCCGAGGACACCAGCTGGTTCAGTTCACGTCGTTGACATAACGATTCCCATAACACTGGTGTGCTTCCGGATGAGATTACGTAGAACGTTGGTTTTGCACATTTTGTGGGTCAATTCTTTATTAATGAAAGATGTTTCAGGTCAAAGGCGATACTTCCTGCTAAATCCGCAATATCCTATTACAAGTTTCATAACGATTTAAAAATATTAGTTCGTAAGTATAGTTAATGATGAGATTATGTAGACCGTCAGTTTGCACATTTTGTAGGAAAAGTTTGAGGCCAAGAAGGAGATTAACCGTTAAAGTCTGTACTTAAATTACTCCCAGTTGTCCAAAGAAAATTGTTGCAAAGTTTTAGAAGAGCGATTGATGTAAGCGGTGAACTAATTGCTTTTTTCATAGAGATTTGCCTAGGAAAAACATGGACGATGACCTCTGTTTAAATTTTATTTTAAAGGGCCCGTTACAGATCAATGAATGCTGTTCATTTCAAATCCTTCATATTGTCATTGTTGTATTTGTCGCAATAAATATTGTATTACTGTAAATTTTCTTCAGAAATTGATAATGAACGACCAGTTTATGATAACTTTAACCAGTGTTTGAGATCAATGGTCAACGTAGTCTTAACAAAAATGAATATAAAAGTAGATGTAGTTGAAGTGAAAGAAAAAAAACAAAATAACAACAAATTTGCAACACCTGAGGTTTCAGTATAACACAACTTAAGGGTTGGATAACACATGTCCCGTAGTTAATAATATAGAGTGTCTTCTGATATCATATATAACACGAGTTTATAAAAGTTACAAATATCCGAGGCTTAGAATTATTACCTTCTATTCTACAAATTTGCTTACATTATATTTTGAAATTTGCATTTTAAGTTTACCAGGCCTGAACCCCGACATGGCATGGCGCCGTATTAAGCGGAAGCAAAAGGCCTAGAAGTTGAAATCTTCTGACTTCTCAGGATGCATTTTCCATCTTCATGCATGCATGACTTGACGAACCTGAAAACAGTATTTTTTACATTTCATAAATATATCCCCCATCTATAACAGTTTTGGGTGTTCACAGATCGGATATGGGACACAACTGTAGACACATGCATTGCCATTCTTTCCCGACGTTTTTGCGATTGAAACTAATGCGGTGTGCATTTCACACGTGCCTCAGCCGTTCTATCAAAACAAGGTTTCACTTGATTGTACTGTGTGCCCCTACAGCCTAGTGAATTAACATCGCATGTTTGTATATAGGCTCGTCCATTCGAAAGATTATTTTTATCCCCCGCAACAACGAAGTTGCGGGGGGTATTAAAATGGGTATCGTCCGTCCGTCCGTCCGTCCGTCCATCCGTCCGTCCGTTACACTTTGTGTCCGGCTCATAACCTTGTAACTTATCAACCATTTCAATTCAAATTCGTCATGGAAATGAAGAAACATAATTATGAAGGTGTGTCACGAAGAACAAGTTTGAAACATTTTTTTATAAAAGTTTGCCTTTTTTTGACCAAACATGAGGACTCTGTTGGAAAACTGTTACAAGTCCTGTCCGGCTCACAACTTCTAAACTGATAATTAGATATTGATCAAATTTGATATGAAGATACATAAACATAGGAAGATGTGTCATGAAGAACAATTTTGATAATATTATTATAAAGTTTTGCCTTTTTGGCCAAAAATGAGGACACTGTTGGCAAACTCTTACAAGTCCTGTCTGGCTCACAACTTCTAAACTAATCATCACATTTGGATATATCCAATTTGATGTGAAGATACATTAATATTATCATCTGATGGTGTGTCATGAAGAACAATTTTGAAAATATTTATATATATTTTTGCCTTTTTGGCCAAAAATGAGGACTCTGTTGGAAAACTGTTACAAGTCCTGTCTGGCTCACAACTTCGAAACTAGTCATCACATTTGGATCAAATTTGATGTGAAGATACATAATCATCTAAAGATGTGTCATGAAGAACAATTTTGAAAATATTTTTATATATTTTTGCCTTTTTGGCCAAAAATGAGGATTCTGTTAGAAAACTGTTACAAGTCCTGTTCTGCTCACTACTTTTTAATTAACTAATCATCACATATTGATTAAATTTGATATGGAGATACATACTCATCTGAGGGTGTGTCATGAAGAACAATTTTGAAAATATGTTTGGTGACATATGATCAAATTGATCTTGGAGATCTTGTTTGATTTTAATTTTGTCATGTTACTCAAATTATGCCCAACAGTGAACATAAAGTTGGTATCATTAATTTTTATTGTTAGAACAGTTTCCTTCATATCTTTGAATTTTTTTGTTATTTTGTGCGACAAAACTTAGTCAGCAATATGATAAGGAAAACCTATATATGTTGTGCAATTTGCGGGGGATATAGCTCGACCATGTCAGCTGCTTGTCTTATTTAATAAGTGTTAAATTTTCGGGCCTGGAAGCCTTTAAGAAGACTCTTTGTTACTGAACAATTTTAAAACCTGACATTCCCCATGACAGGGATAGCCGCATCTTCCTACGCAGAGCCTAAAAGGCCAGTTTCCAAACTGTCATTTTATGCCTTGCTGCATAGCCTTGAGTTTTCTGTGCTTGCTCTCTAGTCTGTAGGGGCACTATAGCAGCACAGAAAAGTAAAGTCTCTGCAGCAAGGCTTAAATGGCAGTTTGGAAACTGGCCTTTTAGGCTCTGCGTAGGAAGATGGGATAGCCGATGAAGTAATGGATTCTTAGCAAAAATCAATGGCCACTGTAAACACAATGAATTGACTTCGTCACCTTCGTCAACTTCTTATACATACACTCAAAATATTCTTAACGTTTATTTCCAAAGAATATTCGCAAATCATTTTATTTCCTCACAGTGTCTCACCAGTAGAAATTTGTTCAGCTACATATAATAGGGCTCATAACTGCCATAATCTTTGCTCACAGACGAAGAAACCATTGATTTTACATTTCCAATGTACTTTACGGTGGCAATAAACGTTTGATCATTGATTAGATTCTATAAATGGATTGATTTGAGGTAAAACAAACAGTTTATGTCAGTAGTAAGCACAGGGTGACCGGCAACTGAAGGCAGCAAGACTTTTAGATATTCTGGACGAATCTATGTGAAGAAGAGAGAACAGCTCACACACCAGTTTCAAACTTACGACTAAGCAATAAGTACTCCTATAGTAACTGATAACATAAGCATGAAGTTGGATGACGATGGTGTGTGATATTCATACTTGCTTTCACATTTGTCCACTAGTACTAGTACTAGTACATTTCCTATTGGTATGTACCGCTTTTAACGATTTACGTTAAAAATATATCAAAAGTAATTATACCGTAAATCCGACAAGGGAAACTTTTCAAAACATAATGAATTCCAAATGTCAATCAACTATTGTAAATCTTGGTAAATATATATTTTTTGCATTTAAGCTTTATGCTTCGCTTCATAAATGAATTACATAAAAAGTAAAATGGTTATCACTATCAATTGTACATAGTATGAAATGTTGATATGCATAGTATGTAATGATTCAACGGGACGAATGTTCACATGATTATTTTCAAAAAAAATGTATTTTGCAAATGTTATGTATGTTATGTCCTATGGGCCTGTGACCTCTTTGACAGAAATAAACTATCTAACTAGTACTAGTTTATCTGTGCATTGATATATACAGTGAGGGGGCTTTGATGAATCCCTTGCCTTGGTTACAGTGAGATGTCATGTGATAATTCGTGATGTCAGGAAACAGATTCATGACGTAAACTCTTCAACATAACATTTTAATAGTGATAACATTTATTTCACAAAATAAAATCGTCTTTATAACAATAATCGAATACGGTATATTTACCGACACGTTTTTAAATAATATATTTTGGTAAACCTTTTCAGATACGTTTATTTTTTCTGAAATGTTTCAAAAACGTGTATAGTATTAGAATACAAAAGCTTGATGTATAAAATGAGTTGCAAAATTGAAAGTAATTCAGCAACAATGTCAAATGGCCTGACATGTCAACTCATCAATTATTTATCAATCAAAGGCTAAGCATTTCCCATGACCGAAGAATGATCCCTTGTTTGCAAAATAACCGTCTATCATCCTTAGTCAAAAGGAGGTCACTGCTGTGAATAACAAAGCTTCCTTCATTAATATTAAGTTCATGATAAATAATGAACGTGGGTAAACAACCAGGATCAATGGCTCATGTGGAATGAAAATTCAGACTTTGTAAATATTTTAACTAAGTAAATCAGGGCGTAATGGTCTAATACTCTTCACAAGTCAATGTGAAGCATCCGAATATCAATTCAGTGGGTGATAAAAAATGGTATATAATGTGTAAATATTTAAACTAAGTAAATCAGGGCGTAATGGTCTAATACTCTTCACAAGTCAATGTGAAGAATCGGAATATTCATTCAGTGAGTAATGAAGAATGGTTAATATGTAATGTGGATCCTTTGTCAACCATAACTCTGTCTGATAATGCGTCAATCTGTTCCCTTGTCATTGTGTCTAGTTCCTGGACACCATTATTTGACTAGTTTGTTAGCAGTGATTACCTGAACATATTTACGTGATTTAATCAAAAGAAATACCAAACTAAAAATATTGGGAACATAAACTGCAAACGATGGAGAGAGATTCTGCAAGAACAAAACGTAACATTTTCTATGTTACCATAACCGTTCCTTAAATACAACACATGAATACAACCAGGCCTAAGCAAGAACGGTAGATTTTATATAAGTTGGTTTATGATGGCAGTAGGGTGTAACGATAACCATATGCTATTAATGGCACTGCGTATAAACTCCTACGGTTTACTCTCAGTGTTTGTAAAATAATATGAACCCAACTAGATCACATGTTTGAAAATGCTGCGAAAAAACAATGTAATGTTAATAATTATTACACACGAGGAATATAAAAATTCTGCTTATTTCGAACTGATTGACGTTCATTGGCATTAATCAAATTCAACATTCCTGTTCTGCAGCTCGATGTTTCCCTGGTGAGTACATTCTATGTCACAATGTACATTATTAACCTATCCAATTATTTCGTTTCACCTATTTTGGCTCTATATAAGTTCATTTGGTTGGTTATTTTAGAAGTTTACAAAAAACGATGCTAGAGATAACTTAATAAACCATTTTATGTAATATTGATTACACGTACAAAACACTTGGAAAAATACCATCTGCTACCACCAATTGATATTTAAGACATTGCTTAACAGCAATGAATAACTAACGCAATCCACAATGGCTTGCTAATTTCAACCATGCTGCATTCAATCACTATTTCCGTGTCAAGTGTTTAGCCCACTGAAAACCAATCGTTCTATCAACGCTGTACTGAAAACTCCAATCTGGCAACTGACCTTGTATACCCGCAAGTAATTCAAAAGAGTAGCCTATTTGCAAGTGATAGGACATATTTCTATTTAGCAATAGAATTATCAAAATTTTATATCAACTCATATATGAATGATTTGAAAATCAGCGCATACACAAGAAAGTGCTAAATATCGTTAATGTATCATTACTTTACGAAGAAAAGACGATATTCATGAATAACCAACCTGGTTCCCGGGCCCTGTTCCGCGTGCGCTACTGTAGAGGCCCTATTGCAGCGCACGCGGAACATGGCCCGGGAATCAGGCTGATACTGTAGCGCACGCGGAACATGGCCCGGGAATCAGGTTGATACTGTAGCGCACGCGGAACAGGGCCCGGGAATCAGGTTGATACTGTAGCGCACGCGGAACAGGGCCCGGGAATCAGGTTGATACTGTAGCGCACGCGGAACATGGCCCGGGAATCAAGTTGATACTGTAGCGCACGCGGAACATGGCCCGGGAATCAAGTTGATACTGTAGCGCACGCGGAACAGGGACCGGGAATCAGGTTGATACTGTAGCGCACGCGGAACAGGGCCCGGGAATCAGGTTGATACTGTAGCGCACGCGGAACAGGGCCCGGGAATCAGGTTGATACTGTAGCGCACGCGGAACATGGCCCGGGAATCAGGTTGATACTGTAGCGCACGCGGAACAGGGACCGGGAATCAGGTTGATACTGTAGCGCACGCGGAACAGGTACCGGGAATCAGGTTGATACTGTAGCGCACGCGAAACATGGCCCGGGAACCAGGTTGATACTGTAGCGCACGCGGAACATGGCCCGGGAACCAGGTTGATACTGTAGCGCACGCGGAACATGGCCCGGGAACCAGGTTGATACTGTAGCGCACGCGGAACATGGCCCGGGAACCAGGTTGATACTGTAGCGCACGCGAAACATGGCCCGGGAACCAGGTTGATACTGTAGCGCACGCGAAACATGGCCCGGGAACCAGGTTGATACTGTAGCGCACGCGGAACATGGCCCGGGAACCAGGTTGATACTGTAGCGCACGCGGAACATGGCCCGGGAACCAGGTTGATACTGTAGCGCACGCGAAACATGGCCCGGGAACCAGGTTGATACTGTAGCGCACGCGAAACATGGCCCGGGAACCAGGTTGATACTGTAGCGCACGCGGAACATGGCCCGGGAACCAGGTTGATACTGTAGCGCACGCGAAACATGGCCCGGGAACCAGGTTGATACTGTAGCGCACGCGAAACATGGCCCGGGAACCAGGTTGATACTGTAGCGCACGCGGAACATGGCCCGGGAACCAGGTTGATACTGTAGCGCACGCGGAACAGGGACCGGGAATCAGGTTGATACTGTAGCGCACGCGGAACATGGCCCGGGAACCAGGTTGATACTGTAGCGCACGCGGAACAGGGCCCGGGAATCAGGTTGATACTGTAGCGCACGCGGAACAGGGACCGGGAATCAGGTTGATACTGTAGCGCACGCGGAACATGGCCCGGGAACCAGGTTGATGAAGAATATCCAAGTTCATGCAGCTATTCTCTTCAATGACTGACCAACAAAATCAGGCCAAGAAATCGAAGTGAATATTTCGCTAGCTTAGATGGAAGGACGACAAACTTGTATAGTCTCCTTTTGATTTATTAACTTAAACCTTATAACTGCGTGGTTACGGTTGTTGTTATCAGAATAAAGCCATCTAACTGATCATACCAATAACTTACTTGAAAACAATATTTGGTATTCAACTACCTGAGTAACAAATATGATTCTACTTCTTCAAAATCTTCAAAAAACAGGTGTATGACACGATAAAGGAAACAAATATGTTTTCTTCCTTGTATATAGAGAGATATTACTTATCCAAAGTTGCCCTAAGATTGTTTAAAGTTTTATGTTCTATCAATGTTTGTGTAAAATATTACTAGTTTGAACAACAATTATGATACAGGACCGTGATGGTTTCATGATATTGTTTGTGTTTACATGCGTTCCGATTATTGTAATATTTTTTACAATATCAAAACATGAATCATTTATACTTTGATAAGACTTAACCTTGATCTTCTTAAGCCATTCTGTTGTATCGAATGGACCATCTACACATTCACATACACAAGTAATCCGGAAGGGCGTTAAAGAGCCACTCCGTGAGTTTCGGGGTCATATGTGTCTTAATAATAATAATGTAACCTGGTCAAGAAGTTTAGATTGTTCAGGAGAGTACCATAATGTATAGTGATGACAGGAGGGTTAGAAGTGGCAATAATGATCGAAACCCGGACAAAGACGCCTGACAAACAGTAAAAGGTAATCTAAGAAACGTATATAAAGGTGTCAGAATAACAGTTACAAAGTTACAGAATATATAAGGACATATACTTAAGCGAATATAAAGTTATCAAAACGAAACATTTGTCTTTGATATCCAGAGTGAAATATATCTTTGTCAAACCAAACCAAAACGGTCTGAAACCAAACTTCACTTACATTCAGAAAACATATGATATAGACAAATGCTTTTTCGACTTGCAACTACTCCAAATATATATAATAAATTCTGGTCATATTACCATTTGCTATTCAAAGACTAATCAGCTTCTTCTGTATACCACTGTAATTGAGAATCTGATGTAAAGTACGATTATTTACATGTATGCAAATTCGGCGTTTTGTAAATGTTGCTGTGTAAAATTTTATCTTCTATGTAACTTGAACTAAAAGGTGCATGTACCAAAAAGAAAAAAATTATTTAAGGAAAGCGAAATAGTTACGAGTTGATCATATTTGATAGTTATTGTTAATTATGAATTTGGCCAATTCCGTCAATGTAAATGACCATATTATTTTTCTATCAAAACATGTACTTTTCATAAAAATACCATTTGGGGAATGACGATTTGTTATATTTTGAATTCATATAATCAATCATTCTATATATGTCCATATCAAAGCAAAACAATATATGACGAAAATCACGTGGAGGTTCTTTAAACAGTAGTCCTTAAACGTCTCATACATCAATACTCTTCTTTATCTCATTATCAACATATTTGATTGACATAAATGGCTGTTCCAGGGAATAATTGAAATCAAGTACACGCAAATAATATTGTTTCATGACAATTGACATCAAACAGAACTTACCAGAAACAAGTTATTTCTCTTTTTTCTTGCTATTGTAAAATATCAGTATGTCGCCTGTCAAATGATTGGTACTCAGGCATTTCTAAATAGACGATATATAGTTTCCATTTTTAGGATTTTGATTATTCATCTTCAAAAAAAGCGTATTTTATCAAAGTGTGCTTAGAATCCCGCGAGTTAGCTGCCATTGTGACGGCAATCTTTAACTACGAACCACTGTGACGACAACGATACAGCGTATTGCCGAAGCTCATTCCACACACTCTCTGATTGCAAAACTAACTTTGATTGCATCCAGTCAGGCATCTCCCATTCTAGCCCATACACTCGGCTAACTGGAACAGGGGCTAGATCATCATCAACATTTCATGACTTGATCTACCTGTGTTTGGAGAGAATGAATATTACTCTGCAGTATGTTAAACATACATAATATAATGATTTTATTTTCGTAGAAGTTTTTCCATCATCCTTATTTGAATTTAGTAAATAAAAGTTTACCAACTATATTCAGCAATATTTCATCTAAAGAATTTAAGATATCCTACGCAATTGATCGGTTGGAGACTTGCTTGTGGTTATTGATTGCATTCCCCATTGGTTCTACGGAATTTGACATTAATGTGTTTTCCTTGTTTTACAGTTGACGGTCAGTAGATCTATTGTAGTCCTGACTATCATGTATCAGTGCATAGAGGCAGTGACCAGACTGATACATCACTTGTCCATTTCTGAGACGCGGGGATTGCGACAATATTCCTCATCACATGTACTTATTCATGTAAGCTGCCAATAGGATAACAAACTGGTTTGAGAATCAATGATACAGTCATATTCAACAAGTACATTTCTTACTATAAATCAAAATTAAGATAAATGTGGTATTCCAAATACTATTTAGTTTCGAAGTCACAACACAAAATATATAAATTAAGGTCATACAAATTTCTTGAAGTGATAGTTAAACGCAGTGAACTTTTCACTCAGGTCAATACAAAAATCAACGGCGATTTAAGCTCTACAGGATTTGTCTTTCGACTCACAAATTGTGTTGTTGGTCGTTTAAGAACAAATAAGTTGGTTTTATATTGATTACACATGCTGAATTAAGCACTTTATTTTAGATAGTTGATAGCAATTGAACTAAAAGGATGATATTATTGATTATCATGTAATTATAAATTAATACCTTCCTTTACATGACTGTAATTAGCCAATGAAACACCAAGATAAATATAAGCGACATTGCGTGAATGAAAGACTGAAGGAGCTCGGGATAATGTGCTTCAAACCTCGTACGTCGACATGTTGGGACTAAAAAGTTAATGACATCAATCAGACAGCGAAACGAGGCATTTGACCTAAAATACATAAGAGTATGTTAGGAGCTACAATGATACACATACGGTCATGCAGCATTATGATAAATTGAATGAACACAGCCAAGGATATTAAGTAACAAATCGGTCAAATCAAAGTTCGAATCCTTTTCAATCCATATGAAGGCTTTCTAATCGATAATATATAATGAACAAATGTGGAGGTTTGTTTTCATCCTCAGAAGGCAGTGGTCTGAATGAGATGGGTTGTGTGATTTATCTTCCTATTATAGTCGTGCAGAGCAACACTGTAGATGATGAATACAAATATTCTGTGCAATGTCTGGGAACCCTTGGTAATCTTAGTAAAAAGTTGTTTCCACTTTACAATATCCTCTGTAAGGAATGTAATTGATACTCTGTCAAATTCAATAACATAACTGAGTGAGTTGCTCTCCAGAAGCGTCAAACTTTAAAGGTTTAATTGAATACAACTTGATGTGATTTAACTGTCCTTCAAATCGGAATATTTTTGGATTGTCGATTTCTTGACAATTACAAGGAAATTACTCCTTAAAGCTTCTGTATCCTTCTCTGGAATGAAAGTGTTTGTGCCAAAGTTGATTAAGCTTTAGAGATTCAGTGATCCCTTGTTACCGAAAATTATGGAAATATAAAAGTTTTCTGGATTTATTTTAAAAACGGAAGCCGTATTTATAATCCGTTACGTCGTCTTTGTGACTGAGGATGAAAATGCAAGTCGGGTGACTTTATAACTAGTAAGATGAAGAAAACAAACTAACCTTAAAAATTTCTTGATTTGGTTTTATACTGTCGTTTGTTATATGCTAATCTGTAAGAGTCTGAGTTTTCTCAGATCTTGAAAAGTGTTCTCGCCTCTGAGTGTGATATCACTATTTCAAGTCAGTGAAAATATCACAGAGGGTTTGACGTCATGTGTTCAATGGTTTGACTTCTACCTTACGATGCAACAATGGTATGAAGTCGCAAGAAAACTTTCGAGTCAGTAGATTTGGACGTAAAACATAATATTTTCGACCACAGGGGCACATACTAAACAGAATATAGTTTGCTGCTGCGCTACTCCTGAAAATACCGGCTTCATTCAGTCACTCGATAAAAGATAAGTGATATCACACTGAAAACAAAACAAATCCTCTATTTTCCTTTCATCACAATGAGCGGAGTCTGCGACGTGTTAGAAGGAGAAGGCAAACATCGAGTAGCTTTAATGTCAAAATGATACAGTTTCTGTCTGGGTTTCGATTTTCCGGATATTTGCTTTATACTGAACTACATCATTGTCCAATAATAACAAGAGCATTTGGCTATTGCTGTTCTGTGAAAGATTGGATAGGAAGTGAAAATCTCCCCTGGGGCATCATGAGAAAGTAGATTTACCACTCGGAGATAGAGAGCTTAGCTATGTTTGAATCGAAGAAACTTTATCAATGTCCATTACATGTTCATGTTAGGCCTTTGAGAATGTGAGAATTGGAAGAATATCCCCTGAGCAGTTCTTTGGACAATCGTACCCAGCTCTCTATGCAGACCAGACCCTTAATGCAATTGCGCCAACTGATACGCGGTGTAAATACTACACATATAATAATGACGAAAGCGGGTTCGTTAAAAGGTATGGCACTTTTGCAGAGGGTTCTGTGCTTTGGACGTCGAATTAAGTATTTTATTGTTGATTAAAAACATGTAAATATGATATCAATCTTTCGACGAAAGATTTTTCTAATGAGTGATGTATTTCTTTTCTCAAAAGCTAAATTTCATCACAAACCGCATGCAAGTATGACGACCAGGCTTTAAGTAAGAGAAAACAACTTCATAATATTTTGGAAAGTTTGTAGGATTTATTGGAAGATTTGTATCCTTTTTTTTAATCGTGCACGGGAATCGTGGAGGGCAGCCGTCAGTGAAGTTTGACGAGTTTTGATACATGAGTTACTGAAGACATTGATTACTTATTCTTCCGTTTAATGTAAACTAGTACATCAAGTTAATATATTATATGTTTTAAAGCTTTTTTTTGCGATATTGTTCGAAATAAAAATGAGGTCAATTTGCTATATTGTAGCATAGATCAAACAAAGTTTTAAAATTTCAGTTTGTTTTGGGATTTGTATGAAAAACACTTTTCACTTAATAGATACATGTTACACCGGAGATTTAGAAACGGTTGTGTTAAGACGCAGTTTCAGTTATGCTATCACAACCGCTTTACATTATCAAGAAAAAACCGGAATTATCAGCATTCGTCTAGAAACGTTTAGCAAGGTCCATTTAACCGTTCAAAACCCACGTCACTGTCGTCAAATTTGACAATCTCTCTCTATTGGGTACTTTACAATATATTCGCCACTATTATAAGATATTTAGGGATTTAACCGTTGGATTCACGTTTGACTGGCTTTTTTAGCCCTTAGATATTTGTTGACTATCTTTTTTAACCCTTGGATCCGTATCGACAAAAGTTTAGGGTTAGTTTATCTACTGTAAGGGTTGGTAACGTATTTTAGACAAAGTGGCGAAAATATTGTACAGAACTGACAACAGCGTCGTTTTTCATTGTTAAATTAATTGCCAATGTCTTTGTTTTTAACAACTCTGTCGATAAACTGTACACGGATGGTTGTTTAGAAGTGGGATTATATTAGGAGATGAAGACGTTGCTAAAGGAAAAGGGGACTATGTTTTTGCTATAGCGAACAGAGACTGAGGTACATGTACCTCACCAGTGTATCATTACGCAACGATGGTCGCTCATGTTTTCATAGAAATAGAAATTCTCTTTTGTAATGTAATAGATACATCACAAAACTCGTGAGTGTCGAATATTTTTAAAACTTTCGCTCGTCAATAAATAAAAACATTCTAAAATATCTCGTTGAAATATTCTAGATATTCAACACTCACTCGTTATGTAATCTCTATATACATGTACATAACCAGTTTCCCCCAATCTTGTATTTTTAAAGGCTATTCTTGTTTCTATATATCAACCATCACAGAAAGTGACCACTCCGAAAAGGGAACCGGAGACGATTAAGACCTAAGATTCACAAATAACAGGTTTCATTTTACTGACGCATCTCGTATTATGTAGACCACCAGAGTTCAGTAATAACGATTGCCTGTGCTTCTTTCTGTTAATTGGAAAGATAGATGAGCAAAAAGGCGAGTGAGAATCACCTTATGAGATTCATGGGAATGTACACTTAACTTTGTTGAATGGATGATACTTTATCAACGTCCAAAGCGAATGCAATGGAAACATTTAGGAATAGAGTATTCCAATATTCCTGCAACAAGCGTACTGTTATAGAATGTAGTTATGCTTTGAAAGAAAATAGCTCCGTTTTCCAAGGAAGCTTTACTGCTTTATATATTGTTTGTAACTGGATTATAAGTTAGTGATTGTAAAAGTTGCTTGTCCTGTGTTGAAGAAATTGTTGTCATTACCAATTGGGTCGTTACAGATAAATTACTGATATCTCAATGATATATAATCTAATATGACACACTTACAATCGATTATTCATTATTAACTGACAAGCTTTTCATAATTTTCCAATCTTGAACATTTGATGGAACATAGACGGTTGTAAAATTTCTGTATCTTTTTAATTATTTCCAAAATTGAAAAGAACCGAGCATTCCAAACAAACCTTTTTGTCATTTCTGACCTTTTAAATCTCAATAAAAATATGTTTTGTTTGTCTTGCAAATTATAGGCTTAATGTAATTACTTAAACGCGTTAGATGCAACTTTTTACTTCGATTATTCAAGCAATTTGAGATATTGATTATTGCAACTTAAAACGTTTGGTTTGAAGTTTAAAGCCAGCTCAAAAATAGATAGTCATCACAAGTTAACCATAACAAGGCGACTACTGTTTCTAATATCTGAATTACTCTAAGTATGTCATTCACATGCAAGTTAACTGGCAATTTGCTATCTTATTGTCCAATTGTCTGTTCCATAGTTGTTCAGACGATTACTATAGGCTTCATACTTGTTTATCTGACTTTAAATGATTATTTAATGTACATACAAATTGGAAAGGGTCTTCATTTAAATTAGAATGATCCTTGATAACGCAAGGGATACATTTTTATGTATAACTTGTGTGCTTTTCATTCGGAATTAATAAACGTATTTGTTGCTTATATTTAGAACGGTCGTGAACCACCTTTCCTGAGCATTAAGATTTTTTCGGTGACCGATCGAATCCATTAACGTATTTGCTTCCGACCCCGCCTCACCAAATTCTGATATCTTTCGAGGCAAAAACGTCGTATGGCTCGAGATGATATTAGAAGGAGCCAGGATTCATATATGTTGATATAACAGGATGGAAAAGTCACTGCAACCAGGTCTTACAAGATGTAGCGGCAGTTAGCTATGGTATCAATCTCTTATTGGTTAGCTCGACTTTCTCCAGTAGACACCTTATTGGTGAATTTGTTCATGAGAACACACAGTGATTTTTAAGCATTTTGTTGATACAGAGTAGACACTTTAATTCGAAAAGTATGAAGCTGATTAATGATGGTGATGTGGATAAAGAAGTCATGAAAACCAGTTATCTATTAAGCACAAATTATGTCCACCTGACAAGACTACATGCAGAAGGAGAAGATCGTTATGGTCCCGGTTAATATGGGTGACCAACATCTTCTCATCAACAGTCATGATTTGTTTGAGACAACGACAGAGAGAAGAGAAAATGTTTATTTTACCATGGAGGTCGGTGTTAGTCCTATAAATCATCGACTCTAAATAACTACAGCAATAAGATGTTCGTATATATATTCAGTGAATGATATGTCGATAAAACATGATGTAGACTTTATTTTTATTTGCAGTGGTCTTACAATACCCTATAGGGCTTATTGTCATCTATCGATGAGGCTGCTATGTTTATATGACCTTGATATTTTTACCAATCAATGTCAGTATAAAATGAATGCAATGCAATATCATGAGCTCAACACTGCAAGTGTATCCGTTAACAATTGCTTTTATATATCCTGTTCTAATATACATAGCGAAAAGCTCCAGATGATGTTATGGAAGCGTCACATAGGTTTCTACTACCATATGGTGAATGTGTATTTTAATATTCCTAATAGACTGGGCCTTGACATGATTATCAGATGGTATACGACAAACTTTGTAAATAATGTTGTTAAAATATGATGACGTCATTCATGATAACATACATAGTTCAGACAGGAACAAACTTGAGATATAGCGAGTTTTGATTTTAAGATTGTACAACTGAAAGATTATTTTATTCTACTTCTAGAGACAATCACAAACATCCAAGTGTAGTAAAGTACGTACTGGCGTGTAAAGTGGACACATTCTAGTGAGACATAAGTGAATTATTTACGGTTACCCATGATAACATTAACTAATGTCAATGTCCTGAGTAATGTTCTCATCAAATCTGTCCTGTAGACAATTTACCCTCCAGGAATCAAGATATATGGCTATTAGATTGATTAATGAAGAAAGTCCTCTTAGCAGATTGCCATTCGTCCTCAACAAAAGGTCAACGCGTCCTCTCGGTTGTCTATCCATATTAGGAGGAGTAAGTGATAGTTGAGCGGTCATTCTTTTAGAAAATGTTTAGTATATATATAATTGCGAAAAGAAGCATGTATCTTTCCAAGGTTCCGTAACACAATCACATCTTAGAACATTCATCAACTTTAAACCAATAACGCAGTGAAATGGCTTTATAAATCAAAAATAGGTAGGTGTTTGATGTAGTCCTTGCTTTCCCAACGGTTAAAATAGATAAGTATGTATATACTTTAGATATTAAGTATTTTAAATGATATCAATGGAAATTTCTCAGAATTTGTGAAAACATATCCAGTTTCTTGCAATTTATGACTGTTTGATGTTTGTAAAGGGTGATTCAAACAAACGAGAGCAACCTCTTATTTGGGAAATGAAACAGACAGATTTAGTTTCCATTTTATTCAATCTTCTTCAACAGTCTTTATAAGTTTAAGTTCCCAAATCTTTAGCTAGACTATATAAGCTCTGTACCCTATCTCACAATAACCACCGTAATACAAAGCCAACCGACTAGCTTTAGCTTTTATCTTTCTTTTATTACTATCTACAGCTTAGGTTTATCAAATTTACTTGGGTCACACTACAGACTTGGTCAGTCAACCTAGGCTTTGTATAAAGCCATCCACAAATCCCCCTTTATATGAATAGATTGATTCGTAGTGAGAGAACCAATACCATAAAGCTGACTGCAGGTGACTAAGTCATTTGTTGAAAATCACATTAACAAGTAATTGATTCAATAACACCCTATCATTTAATTTAACCCCATTATTTAATTTAAGAAGGTAAATTCTCTATATCGAATTTGTGCGTCCAGAACAGGTGAACAAGGACGAACCAATTTTCTGATTCTTTTATTGATTTTCATCAGAAAAATACATAATTTATTCAAAGCAATTTCCATGAATCTTGTTAAAGTAAGTAATGGAAATCCTGGCTTGGGATTATTGAATTGCTGGTCTTGGATTCAGGGTATTTATCACCATCCCAATCAGCGTATGAATGACCCCAGACCATCCTTGCCCCCAAGAAGATAATTGAGTCAGATCGTCCCACTTATTCTGTTGCTACTGTATGCTGACGACACTGTACTTATGAGTGATAATCATATCCATTTACAAAAGATTTTAGACAATTTTGCAAGCTATTGTCAACAGTGGAAACTAGATGTAAATATCTCAAAAACAAAAATCGTCATTTTTGGCGGAGGTCCGGCATCTAAATCTAAATACTCCTTCTTTCTTGGTAATTATAAAATAGAACAAGTTGATTCTTACTCTTATCTCGGCATTGATTTCCACAGAAACAGGAAAATGAATACTGCGATGAAAAATCTTATACAAAGTGCATCCAAGGCTATGTTTGCACTATTGAAAAGAGCACGGAATATCCATTTACCACTGGACTGTCTATTAAAAGCTTTTGATGTAATGATTGTACCAATACTACTTTACGGGTGCGAAGTTTGGGGGTGTGACAACTTAACTTCTATTGAAAAGATTCATATTAAGTTTCTTAAACTAGCAACTGGACTTAGAAATTCCACTCCAAGTTATATGTTATATGGAGAACTTGGTCGTGTGCCACTAAATATTGTTGTATGTAAGAGAATTATTAGCTATTGGCACAAACTAGAATTAACAACGTTGCCTGTGAAAATGTCTAAACTTATTTACTTACTTTGTAAAACTGATACTGTTTGCTCAAACTGGTTAGATTATGTACAAAAGACACTCAATAACTGTGGGCTAGGTTACGTTTTCAATAATCCTTTATGTATTAGCACAGTTCACCTTGTAACACTGATTGAACGAATAATGAAAGATCAATTTATTCAAAGTTGGCAAGTTTGTGTGCGTAACAGCCCTAAATCTTTTTATTACAAATACCTGAAAGAATACCCGTCATTTGAAAAATATCTTTTGTTTCCCAAATCTGTTGCCTATCAAATATTACGATTCAGATGCTGTAATCATAATTTACCTGTTGAAACCGGGAGATGGATTAATATCCCTAGAGAAAACCGAACCTGCCAACTTTGTAAAAGCCCAGCGATTGCTGATGAATTTAATTACATTTTTAGATGTGAAGCCTTCGCTGTGGAACGAAAAAAATATATCCCTGATAAACTTAATAAGTATCCAAATCTATACACCTACAAGTCATTATTTTCATCACAAAAATTATCCATACTGAAAAATCTCTCAAGATTTATAACTGTCATTGATAAAAAACTTAAGAATTTGTAACCAAATCTACCTTCACCTTTGCATTTATTTATGTTTGTGCATGTATATATGTATATCATTTCTCTTGTACCACCGATGGTGGCTGAATGAGAATAAAGAAATTGAATTGAATTGTTACCTGAATGATATGTCCAAGATTTTACAGTAACTGCCTTAATTAATCGTATTCAAAGAAACAGACCTTTAATATGGTTTATCAATAAGCTTTAATTATGGCTTAATAATAAGCTTTATAAATGTTTTATGATTTGTTATTTGTAAAATATTACGTAACTAACATCTCAAGATAGTATACAGTATACAAGTATACAGCAAAATATTCAAGGGGAAAATGATCCAAAAATGTAAAAAACTATTTGAAAAAGTAATAATAGAATTCCAAACCAACATTCATCTGCGTAATATCGGAAACTATCCCAATTATGCCTTTTAATGTACATAGCGTTATGTAAAACGATTTTGTTCCTATTTAATATGCATTTTTAGAAAATTTATTCATAGTTATAAAGCCAAAGATTCTTATGATTCATATACCAATGTATACCCATAAATGGCATGCAATTCTAAAGCAATCATATAACTAAGAGCAAACATAAAGAAACTCATCCTTGGTTATAACTGCTATAATTGTGGCAACTTTCATGCATTTGGTACATTTAGGCTGTGATCCATAATTGCAAGTATAAGTGGTTGACACGAAACCTATTCCCAATCGCCACCGCACCAAAGATATATCTAATTTGTACACGCTAATGTCCCAGCTGGCCGAATTCTTCTTCCTTTCATCTGCATGCCAAACACCAATGGTTAATTACCGAGTCGTTCTCCTATTGTGATAACAATGCGTCCATCGCTGGTCAGGACACCATCTGCATACTGCTGCGTACTTAAAGTTTGTTCACTTTCTTGTGTATCTTAGTGCAAATATCATGTAAATTGGGTTTCATTTTGACGTCCATAAAATAACTCCAGGAGCACCAACCAATTATCCAATAGTAAAATAATCATTCCCAAACCATATTTCGGGATCGTCTTGTCACTGGTACTGAATTTAGATCTTCGGCATGATCAAATACACAGATGGGGTCATATTTGTGAAATTAAGATTTTCTTTAATTTCGATTTAGATATTCCATATGAACATTGTAAGAAACAAATCAGTACAATTACATTGCATTAATGCCAATGAATAAATATGACTTAGGTCTAAAGCTCTTGATCACTAATGAAGGATTTTGTAGCGAAAAATACAAAATAGTGTTTTCGAAATTTTGACCCCTGGTCATTTCAATGCCCTGCCAAATTAGTTACGGTTATATTTAAGGTATAACATACGAATGTGTTAACGCAAACTGAATGTTAACGTATGTACTCAAATTTCAACATTATCCGTTTCGTTTTCGCATTGCTTGGGTGCCCAAAAGACATTCCAAATAACATGATATTTGCACTAAAAAACGCAGGTAAGTGAACAAACTTAAGATACGCAGCTGTATTAATCAGTGAAACAAGGTCAAGGCTAGAAGTTATCCATGTATCTTTCTTGTTACTTATTAGAGAGTTAAGTGACTCTATAACACCTCTCCGTTCCTTGGCCATTTCCTTGAGGATTGTTTTGTCTTCAGTAACACTCAATAGCCATCTGACATCTTTTGATGTCCTTGCCAAGGTCAACTTTGGTCTCCCAGGGCTGACAAGTTCAGATGTTTTGTACAAACATAAATCATTAATCAGTGGTGACCGCATATGTTGCAAAGTCCGTTTACATAAATAATACTTTTTAAACAAACAATATATAGAAATGTCATTTTTTAAAGACCACAAAGCATATTGTGTATGACGTGATGAAATAGTTTATCCCAAATATTCAGAGTATGTGTCTTACAAGGCTTACTAAACTTTACTTTACTTTGAATTAAATGTGTTGTGTGAAAAATTGTACACTGATATTTTCTGATTTCCCTTCTCAATTTGTTTAACTTCACCTGCAAACAAGCGAAAAAGGGATATAAGAAATTCATAAAACGTAAATGATATATTACATAAAGCTAATAAAGTGCATAGAACAAAAACTCTATTTAGACAAATTGAAATTCTTTTACCGTATTACTCTTTTTCTAAAAATGTCAGTGATCTTTTAACTACTACTACAAATCATGGGATATCCAATCATTAATTAGCCTTCTCCAGTGTGATGTTTATGTTTTTGAAATACCACATTCTCTTCCCCCAGGGTTACATTCAGCTTCCTACGCAAAGTCTAAAACGCTAGTTTCCGAACTGTCAATTTTCTGTTTTGCTGTAGACCCTTGAGTTTTCTGTGATTGCTCTCTAGCTTGCCGTGAGAGAAAGCAATAGTCCAATCAGAAAGTAACTGGAGGTTGTTAACAATCGACTGTAGGGGCGCTGATATCAGCACAGAAAACTCAAGGGTCGACAGCAAGGCATAAAACTGACAGTTCGGTAACTGGCGTTTTTGACTTTGTGAAGGACGACGGGGTACATTAAATGCTGTATACGTATATCTTTCGTGTCGAATTTCTTCACTTATTCGACATAACTGACTTGAATATACTTGAATAGCATGATGCTATCTACTCAAACTCCAATAATGTCTTACCTTCCGGGGAGTATACATATCTTCCTAACAAAAAAACACATATTTGTATTTCAGTAAAAATGTCCGGTTATCCAAATTGCTTTCACAGAATAAATGGTGAATAGATATAAATAACAAGAGATAACCATTCATTTATTTCGTATAAATGGCCACGAGGCCAACCCTACAACATGCGTAGAATACAAAATAGAAAAAGTTAACTGATATAATCTTTCCATCTGAATACGTGAAAAAAAATCAATTTCTCTTTTTGATTTGGTCGTATGGTCATCACGCAAAAAAAATGAAGTAAGTGATAGAGTGTTGACAGGTCTCTTCATTGCTGTCTGCAGATCCAGACGGTTGATACTTGTTAGCGCTCCATGATGTCATCTTACCTCCCTAGATATAAAAACTATGACAGCATACGTGTAATCCAATAATATCCTGCATAGACATTCAAATTGCTTTAAGAAATGGTAAGTAGATATCAATAACCGTGGATATGTCTTCTCTAGGTGAAGAAGATACAAAGTTTGATGTAACAGCTTATTAACTAGCAATGTTCGCAAGTGTACTTTTTTTATTTCTTGTAACAAAAAACTGTTGTTTGAGATTCAATTATTATATTTATAATACTAGCCATAGGGATGTGCAATATAATCGCAATTTTTTCATTTTCATTGAGCAATATCATCGCACCAAGTAATTTCAATCAAATTGAAAGAATATTTGGTTCTTTATTCAAATAGTTATTCAATATAGTTCTTTAGGAAATTAATATAATATGGAGATGCATCACATGCATCGTATAGGTAGGTACCAGGTGTCCAACCCTCACTATAGCAGGTCTTTGCAGTGGTGCAGACAAGGAATTGACAGGGAACCTGAACTAAAGCTTGATGTAAATCTTTTCATCGGGATGTCAACAAAGAGAGAGATTTTTTTCTTCATAGATATCAGGGTAGTACTAGTGTTGCAGTAGGATGATTGATAGTTGCAGGTACTTGAAGCGACGAGATTGCTGTGAACGCACACTATCCCCGCCACAGAGTGACTCAGAGGCAGGAAACATTGCCAGCAATGACAATGAGTTTCCAGCTCGCCTGAAAAATAATATCTAACCACTATCTAAATGGCAAGTATATCAAGTCAAAGAATACGTTTTTTTTATTATACTACGGCGGCTTTTATCATAAAAAAAATTCAAATATAATGTTGAACTTTGAAGTGGTTCTAGTCCTGCTAAAGTACAGTAAAGACTATAATTTCGCCATATCTGACTTAATTTAGATTAATTTGAGCCTTCGTTCTCTATCATTAAAGGCGTAAATGGAAAGAACTAGACATTATTATATGACATCATAGAGTCCTTAGGACGACAACTTTAAGTAGGTCAAGCTGGAAATGATCTATGATTATAATAACTTCCTCAATCTTCCTGAAGGGAACAACTAGCTGTAGCTTATGAAAAGAGTATCCCGAAGCCCAGTTAACTTGAAGCAACCGCAATAGACAGCGAAAAGATGTCAAGACTTCCTATACAACCGATTATTTTGTGTAGTTCACTTTTCAAAGGGGGACTTTATACTACATTAAAAATTACAACTACAATCTGAATGACTATACCGCAAAGATGTTGAATGTTTTTCATAAGGGTCGTTTTCTTCTTTCAAAGGGGAGTTTTTACCACATTACAAATGACTACTAAAACGACTATCCTGCATTGTTATTGAATTTGTTTTTCTGATAAAATTCCAGGATGAGTTAGTGGCAACAATATGTGGACGAAAAATGGTGTATCATTTTATGGGATTGGATAAATTCCTCATTCAAACAATATTCAATCAGCTTTAACGATCGATAAGGTTTAAGATGTTGAAGACTACTGTCAATATCCTCAGGAGATTTCGTGAATGAACATCGAGAGTCATTCAATCTCTGAACTCTCCAATTTGAGAGTCTGATACTGGCTTAAGTTTGATTATTCAATTGGCAAGCGTCAAAGCAAAGATCCTTCACCAACTGATTTTCGATTCAATATTGACACTTATGAGCCAATCCGATTTAAAAAAACAAGTATACCAACTGCATTCTTAGAGTAAGAACATTTTTAAAGACTGAGACAATCTGTGAATTTCATTACACCTTATGCTTTGATGCGTTCAAAAATATCATGTATGCTGAGACAAATTGAATATGTTCAACATATTCGTCCTTAGACTTTAATGATATATTTTTGTTTTAAGTGAAAATTGAAAACGCTGAACTCGTACGTCCCATTTCCGTCTAAACTAGAAGATTTGTACACTGTCCAGTTTATCTAATTGCGCAATTTTACCTTCTTTTTGATTAGATGCTGAACCAATTAAAATCGTACTTTATTGCAACAGTCAGTACTAATATATTTACATCATTGATATCATAGGGCAGAGAATATGGACGCTACGTCGAGTTTGTTTTGTAATACCCCCAAAACAATTATTTAGTATTTAACCTTTCAATTGATTATCATGTAATCATTTGGAAAGTACAAAAAACGTTTGAGCTGCCAAAAAATGTGAGGAATTGAAATAATTTATGACAACTTATTACAATGAAATTCAAACAAGTTAACAAGAACATGAATTACATAATTCTAAGCAAAAAATAGCAGATGAACATGAGGATGCAAGTTATTTTGTGTTGGAACATCAATGGAACTAACGGCGGTACTTTGGTTCCGAGTCTTGTCTCCATAGTGAATATATAATGAATGCAAAACATGTTCACCTCAGGAGACATGGCAGGAAGAACGATATGCTATACTTTGCGCGGGATTAACGAATTTAACTGATGTCATGATGATCGCATTAGCCAATCAGCAATCAATGTCGCTTTGACGTATGCACGTGATTTTAAAAGCAAGTGCTCTGTAATAGTTACCGACTGAGACCGAGATTTTCTAGTCAGATGAACACTCGCGCACGTGAATCACGACCACCGAGGCCGTTAGGCCGAGGTATTCATGGATCAAGTGCGCGAGGGTTTATCTAACTTGAACCAGAGGTCGAGATCGGTAACTATTCTACACGCTAGCTGATTTGTTTTGTTCAAGTTTTCATTGTTCATACCAACTCAGTGTCTGTGAAATGCACGTGCCGAGTTGTTCATCATGCACACCCGGTACTGCCATGAAAGCAAATCAAATACATTTACTAAATTGGATTTTTTTTTAAATAAAGGGATCTAAACAATTTGCATTCGAAACATGTATTTGAACCTGTAACCTGTGGGTTCCAAGCCGAGTGAGATAACTATTTGACCACGAAGACCAATTTAAAATACATGATGTTTTTCATTACCTCATGGTTAGGGTTCGCGTTTTTCCTGAGGACAAACATTAGCGTGCACTAATCTTAATATATTAATAAATATCAATAATTTTGGAGTAATTATTTCGTCAATAATCACCTCTAAATATTTGCGAGATTTGAGACTTTCCGACATTCTAGAAATCTTTCTATTTTGTAATGAAATAGTTGGTCGCTGTTTCATGTAAAAGTAACTACTGCTTTTTCCTGATCAAAGGACAGCTCATCAGAACACAGCCAATTACTTTTATCGGAATTCAAAGGGGAAATGGACTTAATTGACCAAATATATGTGTATTGTTAGCTGTTGTTTACAGTCTTTCGACAGCAGATACGCCCTAACACTGGTTGACCCTTATACGCACATTCAAATGTGTGTCAGAAGAGAAATGGGTAAAGTGTCCGGATGAAAGTAGGGGCCAGTCATTTCCAATGGAAAATATTAATATTCTTGATAATACTTCATTACATATCACTTAAACTTAAAGTTTAGAAGATAAGTAATAATTTAACTGTGGTTTCTATCTTGTAACACTAAAATGCGTTATATTTGATCTCTGTACTGCAATGGTACATGTATGAAGGAAATGCAAGCAAATTAGATTTCACTTATGTCATACATTAAATTGTATCGGGGACATCAAAGGCCAAACACAAATATTGTTAAAACGTAATTGTCAATAAATGTTAAGCATTAAAAAAACATTATTTCACCATTTATATTCTCTTGGTTTCAATATAGTTGTGGAATTATTTTTTTTCACAATTTCGGAGACCAAAAAAAGAAATGGTCCCTATCCCATAATATTCCTCCACAAAAGATTAGAACAAGTATCAACGATGTCGCTAGGTTTCGATGCTGCTCACAAGTTATAACATAAATGTCAAATACATCATTTTATCAAAAAGATAACCCCATTCTGTCTCAGGGTACGAACGTTACGCTAACTCCACTAATCTGTACCCTGGGCTCAGAAACTATATTCGCTCGCGTGGCCCGATTTGGGATGTAGCCAATCAAATAATTTTCTCGCCACCTTTTCGATAAAATTTCAACGAGAAAATTATTTTTAGAATGACGTCCCTTGATCCTTGAAACGAGAATCCTTTGTGGATGGGAAGAAGTTCAAAAGTTTTAATCTTTTGGCCATGGCAGAATACAGTCGGTCTTTGTACATTGAAATCAGCAGTAGTGCTGTCCAACAGAAGGCACTTTATAAACACCCGACAGTCGCAAAAACTGAAAACCCAACGTCTACTGACTTTAAGCCTAAGATGAAAGGTTCTGGGCGGGATCACCGGTCATGTAAGCACTTTTTCCCCCTTTCAACTAAACTTGTGTCGAATCCAGTTAAGGCATTGACGAATGGAAGAACCTTAGATTTCCCACTAGTTCGTTGTAGTATTTGCTTAATATGTTGTAGAATGAGATATCTTGCTCTTCCTGAAAGTTACCCTTGCAATGCTAAGCAAGTTCTGGATAAAATTAGTATTACATGACATTTGGTTTTGCTGCAACTACCTGGGTTTGTTGAAGATGGGAACTTAAAGATAATGTTGCTTGTCCCATGGGAAGAACTTTGAGCTGTTCTTGATGAAAGGTTATCAACTATGTTGTCCAGTGTGCCCACAGTTCTCTCTTCCCTCTCTTTTCCCTGTATCTCAGTTGATGCAATTTTGTTTTCTGCCTCAATCATTGAATCGTAGCTGACACTTATTCTGAGTTCACATTGTTTGGTGACAATCTTCCTGCTTCTTGTCAATGTTTGAATGTTGAGGCCAAAGAACAGTTTGCTCTCAAGTGCCTGATGTTACATTTTCGCCCCTTTATATGTTGAAAAAGACAAACAAACCAACATATTGTCTAACAATTTTTAGAATATATATTTTCTGATATCTTATATTTGGACAATAAAGCCTCATTGACACCAAACATGTTGCGCTTTTAGGAGCTTTAGAGTTCATTACTTTAGTTTTGAAACGTCCCAACCAAAACCAAAATCAAGTCAGCATTGAAGACATTGTGTCTGTTTTCTTAGAAGTTTCTGGTCTGAAAGTATTGGTCAAATTCATAATTTGCATGGAAAAAAATATTCTTACCAAAGGACTCTACTTTGATTTCACTTACAAAAAGGTATTCTTCCCATCATGGCGGCCATCTTGGATTTCGTCAAATTTAGTGCACTAGCACCTATCAGATTTTTTTTCTGGCTGGTAAACATGATTTCCTGCCATAATCAGGTGAGAAACAAAATAAAGCAATTTTGTCCATCCTCTACACTTTATTTACTGGACTATTAGACCAAACTAATCTAGAAGAAAAGACAATACCAAGATATGTATAAGTAACTATTTTAATCTCTTCTCCTGCATATTACCACTTCTCAACACCTTTAACACAACCACCATTTCGAAATACAATAATATTAGATTTATCTAAATTTACCTCTAAACCCCATTTCAAACAATAATTATGTAAGAAATCCAATTTATGTTGCAAACAAACAACTGTATCGTCAACCAACACTACATCGTCAGCGAACAAAAGCAATTTTTTTTTTAAAGAATATCTTCAATTTCCTCTGTGACATAAATACCTCGAAAACCACTGTTTCTTAATGCTAAAGCTAGTTCATAATTAAAAGGGAAAACAAAACAGGACTTAGCATACAACCATGACGAACACCATTCAGATTGTAATCTATCATTTACTATACAAGCCTTAAAGGGGCAGTAGCACGTTTTTTGATAATTTTATAATTTGAATTTCTCACTGATAATTGTAAGTGAATGCTAAATATATTATTTTGACACTATTACAAATTTCATTACACAAGCCAATCATCCATTCTCAGAGGACAAAGAATGAAGATTCACATAAAATCCATTGGCGGCCATTTTTTTGTGAACACCTTTAATTCATTTTTTGTGAGAAAAAGAATCGCATGGCTAAACTTAATGTTATATATTGGAATTATTACTGCTCCATTTAGTTCAAATACATTGTCTCTCAATTGGAACCATTCATTCTAATTTTCCTGACATCACCTTATATTCCCCCGAAAAACGTGCTACTGCCCCTTTAACTTTACTACACATATCTTGAAGATTTATACATTTCACCAACTATTCCCTTATTATGCAATACCTACAATAACTTCTGCCTATCCACACAGTAAAAAGCCTTACGAAAATCGATGAAAGCTGCGTAGAAGCGATGTCTAGACTTTCGAAGATATTTCTGACATAAAGATTGTAACACAAAAATATTGTCAACTGTAGAATATTTCCTCCTGAAGCCCGCCTGACACTCGTGAATGATAAACTTTACCTCTGTCCAATATCGTAACCTTGACTCCAAAATAGATGTAAAAACCTTACCCAAAATGTTGAGGAGAGAAATACCCCGATAATTATTGGGATCCAAACGATCCCCCTTCTTATAAAGAGGTAAAATCATGCCGATATTCCAAGACTCTGGAAATTGTCCTTTATCTAAAATTGAATTGAAAAACAATTCTAAATATGGAATAATAGAAAGACCCTTTTTAAAAAACTCGGCGGGTATTCCATCTGGACCCGGTGCTTTACCAGATTTCAAAGAATTAATGGCCTAAGAGTAATTGAAGGGTCCGAATGACGGGGTATCTAAAACATCAATAAAATGCAACCTTTTCCTTGAAAATGATTGAAATGAAGATATTCTGACAGCTAAAATGATTTACTATAAATTAATTATTTCCGTGAAGCCTTGAGTTTGGTTGCAGAATGTATAATCGTAATGAATCGAGGAGTTTTCGAGTTTGGTTGCAGTCCCTTATAGGCAACTGCAACCAAATTGTTTTCTAGCAAATATCCATCACTTTTCGTGTCTTGACAAACACTGATTTGGTTGCAGAGATTGTAGTTGCTTGTTGAATAGCAAAGAGACAAGTTTAGTTGCAGGAGTTTTATAATTTACCTTATTTGACGTGAAAACAAAAACAAATCAACAGTTCCATTTTGACAGGTTCCCTCTCGCTCTGTGTGTGACGTATTGCCATGCGGTATGTAACGTGTCCTACAATTGGTCGATTCAGTCTCAAACATTTCCAACAAGTTTTCAAATTTCCTAATTTTTAATTGATAATTCATCTTGTTCTGTTTTTGGATAGAAACTATTTGTTAAACTTACTTATTGATGTTTATTTTCTATCAAAATCATTTGGCAATTAAGGAATTTGTGACAGCCAATGAGAATCTTTTTGAGATATGACAACAATTCGAATCTGCTACGGGAGCACGTTGAAACACAGAAATGAAATTTAGGGAATAATTTGGTCAAAGATTGTCTAAAGTACCTACCATGACATGCTGTATGATAGAAAATGTTAAAATAATCAAGGTCAGTGAAACATTTCTATCCATAATGTCAGAAACGATTTCAAAACATGATGTGACATGATCGAAAACCGGACACGATAGTCATTGAAATATAAATAAAAAGCCAGGTAAGTGATCAACAGTTGTCAAATCATCATATATTCCATCTGCAACCAAATTTCTTCAAGCCAAGGCTTTTTTGTGTGATAAAAACATGTATTTTCTTGGAAAAATAATTTGGTTGCAGTTGCCTATAGGGGACTGCAACCAAACTCGAAAATTATGCGATTTCATTGTGATTAATCTTTCTGCAACCAAATTCAATGGTGTCATTCCATATATCATTGTATTAATAATTATCTCAGCTTTCAGAAAATTCGATGTTGAGTCTTTTTGAAGAGCTAGGTTGCATTTTACAGTCCTTTTTGACACCCCGTCATCCGGACCCTTAAATTACTCTTAGGCCGATTTAATTGCTTTCACTTTGTGTTATAGGATCTGACAAAATACACGAGTTATTACAATCCGTACATTCAACAGAGTCATGATTGGTTATAAAATCATTCACAAAGTCAGTAAACTCAGATGAAACATTTTGTTGGTGGGGATTTAACAAATCCTAAACATAGGTAAACCAACATGTATACTATTGCAGTTGTGAGAACATAATAAAGATTTTACTGTACGCCAAAACGCCTTACAGTTTTTCTCTTCTGTGGCGCACCGAATTTCATGCATAATATTATCTTTAAAAAAAACTGTTTCTCTCTGCAAACATTTCGATATAACTTTTTTGCTGCCAAATATCTTTTCAAATTTTCTTCAGATTTGCATTTTCTTAGCAAATTTAAACACAAAAATGTATTATGCTTTAGTTTCAAACAATCTTTATCAAACCAGACAGGTTGTTTTTTCGGTAAATAGATCTCATTTGAAGAATGCATAAAATGTTCTCCTGCAAGATACAATAAGTCTATTCTGGTCAGAGAGGTGTAATTAAACAAGCATGCTAATACATCACAATGGTAATCACTTCCTTAATTGAGCTAACTGTTCAGGTCCCACTGTTTAGTGTTGGAGAATATTTTTTGATAAAAAATGTTTCTTTTGTTTCAAGATTCATAGTTTTATTTTCTGGTTTTGCATAAACCTTGTAGAAAGGGAAAATATTAAAGTTACCATTGCTACATTCTGCTATGTGTTCTCTTGTTTAATTACACCTCTCTGACCATCAAGTGATTAAGACAACACGGATTCGTCATTGCTGACTGACTGTATTGTATTCAAACTGCACCCGGTACTTAGTGCTTGGGGCAATCATTACGTGATTGACAACACATGACTGATTTCTAAACTGTCAATCTGAGCACACAACTATGTGTGGATTATATGAATTTATTGTTTTGTTCCTGTATAAATATATGTTACCTTCCACTTGTAATCATACTTGACAAGACCCACATAATGATCGAAATGAATGCATCGTATTAAAGAAGATTGATCCAGTCTGAACCATCTGATGTTTACTCTTTACCCATATACAACCTTTCTTCACGTGAGAAACCAACTCTCATTATTTGAAATAAATATATATATATATACACATATATTGAGAAAATTTATTATTTTAACTTTTAACACTTTAATTCATTACATTAATGTTATACTCAATAAAATGTGTTCATTGATTGTGTGACCTTGAGTGTCAAAGGTCAAGGTCACAAGAAAATGCCCAATTTGGTGAGGCCTGTAAAAGGCGGAACAGGGTAAGACAAAACCCCAAGTTTCGGGGCTGCTCTGCTTTTGCGGTGTCCCGTAAACGCTAATCTAGTTCAATACGTTTTCACATTCATTTCAACCGATATCAATCGGGTGAATGCTTCATGATAATGCACATATGTCTTGAAGCAACCGCAATAGACAGCGAAAAGATGTCAAGACTTCCTATACAACCGATTATTTTGTGTAGTTCACTTTTCAAAGGGGGACTTTATACTACATTAAAAATTACAACTACAATGACTATACCGCAAAGATGTTGAATGTTTATCATAAGGGTCGTTTTCTTCTTTCAAAGGGGAGTTTTTACCACATTACAAATGACTACTAAAACGACTATCCTGCATTGTTATTGAATTTGTTTTTCTGATAAAATTCCAGGATGAGTTAGTGGCAACAATATGTGGACGAAAAATGGTGTATCATTTTATGGGATTGGATAAATTCCTCATTCAAACAATATTCAATCAGCTTTAACGATCGATAAGGTTTAAGATGTTGAAGACTACTGTCAATATCCTCAGGAGATTTCGTGAATGAACATCGAGAGTCATTCAATCTCTGAACTCTCCAATTTGAGAGTCTGATACTGGCTTAAGTTTGATTATTCAATTGGCAAGCGTCAAAGCAAAGATCCTTCACCAACCGATTTTCGATTCAATATTGACACTTATGAGCCAATCCGATTTAAAAAAACAAGTATACCAACTGCATTCTTAGAGTAAGAACATTTTTAAAGACTGAGACAATCTGTGAATTTCATTACACCTTATGCTTTGATGCGTTCAAAAATATCATGTATGCTGAGACAAATTGAAAATGTTCAACATATTCGTCCTTAGACTTTAATGATATATTTTTGTTTTAAGTGAAAATTGAAAACGCTGAACTCGTACGTCCCATTTCCGTCTAAACTAGAAGATTTGTACACTGTCCAGTTTGTCTAATTGCGCAATTTTACCTTCTTTTTGATTAGATGCTGAACCAATTAAAATCGTACTTTATTGCAACAGTCAGTACTAATATATTTACATCATTGATATCATAGGGCAGAGAATATGGACGCTACGTCGAGTTTGTTTTGTAATACCCCCAAAACAATTATTTAGTATTTAACCTTTCAATTGATTATCATGTAATCATTTGGAAAGTACAAAAAACGTTTGAGCTGCCAAAAAATGTGAGGAATTGAAATAATTTATGACAACTTATTACAATGAAATTCAAACAAGTTAACAAGAACATGAATTACATAATTCTAAGCAAAAAATAGCAGATGAACATGAGGATGCAAGTTATTTTGTGTTGGAACATCAATGGAACTAACGGCGGTACTTTGGTTCCGAGTCTTGTCTCCATAGTGAATATATAATGAATGCAAAACATGTTCACCTCAGGAGACATGGCAGGAAGAACGATATGCTATACTTTGCGCGGGATTAACGAATTTAACTGATGTCATGATGATCGCATTAGCCAATCAGCAATCAATGTCGCTTTGACGTATGCACGTGATTTTAAAAGCAAGTGCTCTGTAATAGTTACCGACTGAGACCGAGATTTTCTAGTCAGATGAACACTCGCGCACGTGAATCACGACCACCGAGGCTGTTAGGCCGAGGTATTCATGGATCAAGTGCGCGAGGGTTTATCTAACTTGAACCAGAGGTCGAGATCGGTAACTATTCTACACGCTAGCTGATTTGTTTTGTTCAAGTTTTCATTGTTCATACCAACTCAGTGTCTGTGAAATGCACGTGCCGAGTTGTTCATCATGGACACCCGGTACTGCCATGAAAGCAAATCAAATACATTTACTAAATTGGATTTTTTTTAAAATAAAGGGATCTAAACAATTTGCATTCGAAACATGTATTTGAACCTGTAACCTGTGGGTTCCAAGCCGAGTGAGATAACTATTTGACCACGAAGACCAATTTAAAATACATGATGTTTTTCATTACCTCATGGTTAGGGTTCGCGTTTTTCCTGAGGACAAACATTAGCGTGCACTAATCTTAATATATTAATAAATATCAATAATTTTGGAGTAATTATTTCGTCAATAATCACTTCTAAATATTTGCGAGATTTGAGACTTTCCGACATTCTAGAAATCTATCTATTTTGTAATGAAACAGTTGGTCGCTGTTTCATGTAAAAGTAACTACTGCTTTTTCCTGATCAAAGGACAGCTCATCAGAACACAGCCAATTACTTTTATCGGAATTCAAAGGGGAAATGGACTTAATTGACCAAATATATGTGTATTGTTAGCTGTTGTTTACAGTCTTTCGACAGCAGATACGCCCTAACACTGGTTGACCCTTATACGCACATTCAAATGTGTGTCAGAAGAGAAATGGGTAAAGTGTCCGGATGAAAGTAGGGGCCAGTCATTTCCAATGGAAAATATTAATATTCTTGATAATACTTCATTACATATCACTTAAACTTAAAGTTTAGAAGATAAGTAATAATTTAACTGTGGTTTCTATCTTGTAACACTAAAATGCGTTATATTTGATCTCTGTACTGCAATGGTACATGTATGAAGGAAATGCAAGCAAATTACATTTCACTTATGTCATACATTAAATTGTATCGGGGACATCAAAGGCCAAACACAAATATTGTTAAAACGTAATTGTCAATAAATGTTTAGCATTAAAAAAAACATTATTTCACAATTTATATTCTCTTGGTTTCAATATAGTTGTGGAATTATTTTTTTTCACAATTTCGGAGACCAAAAAAAGAAATGGTCCCTATCCCATAATATTCCTCCACAACAGATTAGAACAAGTATCAACGATGTCGCTAGGTTTCGATGCTGCTCACAAGTTATAACATAAATGTCAAATACATCATTTTATCAAAAAGATAACCCCATTCTGTCTCAGGGTACGAACGTTACGCTAACTCCACTAATCTGTACCCTGGGCTCAGAAACTATATTCGCTCGCGTGGCCCGATTTGGGATGTAGCCAATCAAATCATTTTCTCGCCACCTTTTCGATAAAATTCCAACGAGAAAATTATTTTTAGAATGATGTCCCTTGATCCTTGAAACGAGAATCCTTTGTGGATGGGAAGAAGTTCAAAAGTTTTAATCTTTTGGCCATGGCAGAATACAGTCGGTCTTTGTACATTGAAATCAGCAGTAGTGCTGTCCAACAGAAGGCACTTTATAAACACCCGACAGTCGCAAAAACTGAAAACCCAACGTCTACTGACTTTAAGCCTAAGATGAAAGGTTCTGGGCGGGATCACCGGTCATGTAAGCACTTTTTCCCCCTTTCAACTAAACTTGTGTCGAATCCAGTTAAGGCATTGACGAATGGAAGAACCTTAGATTTCCCACTAGTTCGTTGTAGTATTTGCTTAATATGTTGTAGAATGAGATATCTTGCTCTTCCTGAAAGTTACCCTTGCAATGCTAAGCAAGTTCTGGATAAAATTAGTATTACATGACATTTGGTTTTGCTGCAACTACCTGGGTTTGTTGAAGATGGGAACTTAAAGATAATGTTGCTTGTCCCATGGGAAGAACTTTGAGCTGTTCTTGATGAAAGGTTATCAACTATGTTGTCCAGTGTGCCCACAGTTCTCTCTTCCCTCTCTTTTCCCTGTATCTCAGTTGATGCAATTTTGTTTTCTGCCTCAATCATTGAATCGTAGCTGACACTTATTCTGAGTTCACATTGTTTGGTGACAATCTTCCTGCTTCTTGTCAATGTTTGAATGTTGAGGCCAAAGAACAGTTTGCTCTCAAGTGCCTGATGTTACATTTTCGCCCCTTTATATGTTGAAAAAGACAAACAAACCAACATATTGTCTAACAATTTTTAGAATATATATTTTCTGATATCTTATATTTGGACAATAAAGCCTCATTGACACCAAAGATGTTGCGCTTTTAGGAGCTTTAGAGTTCATTACTTGAATTTTGAAACGTCCCAACCAAAACCAAAATCAAGTCAGCATTGAAGACATTGTGTCTGTTTTCTTAGAAGTTTCTGGTCTGAAATATTGGTCAAATTCATAATTTGCATGGAAAAAAATATTCTTAGCAAAGGACTCTACTTTGATTTCACTTACAAAAAGGTATTCTTCCCATCATGGCGGCCATCTTGGATTTCGTCAAATTTAGTGCACTAGCACCTATCAGATTTTTTTTCTGGCTTGTAAACATGATTTCCTGCCATAATCAGGTGAGAAACAAAATAAAGCAATTTTGTCCAACCTCTACACTTTATTTACTGGACTATTAGACCAAACTAATCTAGAAGAAAAGACAATACCAAGATATGTATAAGTAACTATTTTAATCTCTTCTCCTGCATATTACCACTTCTCAACACCTTTAACACAACCACCATTTCGAAATACAATAATATTAGATTTATCTAAATTTACCTCTAAACCCCATTTCAAACAATAATTATGTAAGAAATCCAATTTATGTTGCAAACAAACAACTGTATCGTCAACCAACACTACATCGTCAGCGAACAAAAGCAAATTTTTTTTTAAAGAATATCTTCAATTTCCTATGTGACATAAATACCTCGAAAACCACTGTTTCTTAATGCTAAAGCTAGTTCATAATTAAAAGGGAAAACAAAACAGGACTTAGCATACAACCATGACGAACACCATTCAGATTGTAATCTATCATTTACTATACAAGCCTTAACTTTACTATACATATCTTGAAGATTTATACATTTCACCAACTATTCCCTTATTATGCAATACATACAATAACTTCTGCCTATCCACACAGTAAAAAGCCTTACGAAAATCGATGAAAGCTGCGTAGAAGCGATATCTAGACTTTCGAAGATATTTCTGACATAAAGATTGTAACACAAAAATATTGTCAACTGTAGAATATTTCCTCCTGAAGCCCGCCTGACACTCGTGAATGATAAACTTTACCTCTGTCCAATATCGTAACCTTGACTCCAATATAGATGTAAAAACCTTACCCAAAATGTTGAGGAGAGAAATACCCCGATAATTATTGGGATCCAAACGATCCCCCTTCTTATAAAGAGGTAAAATCATGCCGATATTCCAAGACTCTGGAAATTGTCCTTTATCTAAAATTGAATTGAAAAACAATTCTAAATATGGAATAATAGAAAGACCCTTTTTAAAAAACTCGGCGGGTATTCCATCTGGACCCGGTGCTTTACCAGATTTCAAAGAATTAATGGCCTAAGAGTAATTGAAGGGTCCGAATGACAGGGTATCTAAAACATCAATAAAATGCAACCCTTTCCTTGAAAATGATTGAAATGAAGATATTCTGACAGCTAAAATGATTTACTATAAATTAATTATTTCCTTGAAGCCTTGAGTTTGGTTGCAGAATGTATAATCGTAATGAATCGAGGAGTTTTCGAGTTTGGTTGCAGTCCTTTATAGGCAACTGCAACCAAATTGTTTTCTAGCAAATATCCATCACTTTTCGTGTCTTGACAAACACTGATTTGGTTGCAGAGATTGTAGTTGCTTGTTGAATAGCAAAGAGACAAGTTTAGTTGCAGGAGTTTTATAATTTACCTTATTTGACGTGAAAACAAAAACAAATCAACAGTTCCATTTTGACAGGTTCCCTCTCGCTCTGTGTGTGACGTAATGCCATGCGGTATGTAACGTGTCCTACAATTGGTCGATTCAGTCTCAAACATTTCCATCAATTTTTCAAATTTTCTAATTTTTAATTGATAATTCATCTTGTTCTGTTTTTGGATAGAAACTATTTGTTAAACTTACTTATTGATGTTTATTTTCTATCAAAATCATTTGGCAATTAAGGAATTTGTGACAGCCAATGAGAATCTTTTTGAGATATGACAACAATTCGAATCTGCTACGGGAGCACTTGAAACACAGAAATGAAATTTAGGGAATAATTTGGTCAAAGATTGTCTAAAGTACCTACCATGACATGCTGTATGATAGAAAATGTTAAAATAATCAAGGTCAGTGAAACATTTCTATCCATAATGTCAGAAACGATTTCAAAACATGATGTGACATGATCGAAAACCGGACTCGATAGCGATCGGTAAGTTGCTGTTGTGTCATTGAAATATAAATAAAAAGCCAGGTAAGTGATCAACAGTTGTCAAATCATCATATATTCCATCTGCAACCAAATTTCTTCAAGCCCAGGCTTTTTTGTGTGATAAAAACATGTATTTTCTTGGAAAAATAATTTGGTTGCAGTTGCCTATAGGGAACTGCAACCAAACTCGAAAATTATGCGATTTCATTGTGATTAATCTTTCTGCAACCAAATTCAATGGTGTCATTCCATATATCATTGTATTAATAATTATCTCAGCTTTCAGAAAATTCGATGTTGAGTCTTTTTGAAGAGCTAGGTTGCATTTTACAGTCCTTTTTGACACCCCGTCATCCGGACCCTTAAATTACTCTTAGGCCGATTTAATTGCTTTCACTTTGTGTTATAGGATCTGACAAAATACACGAGTTATTACAATCCGTACATTCAACAGAGTCATGATTGGTTATAAAATCATTCACAAAGTCAGTAAACTCAGATGAAACATTTTGTTGGTGGGGATTTAACAAATCCTAAACATAGGTAAACCAACATGTATACTATTGCAGTTGTGAGAACATAATAAAGATTTTACTTTACACCAAAACGCCTTACAGTTTTTCTCTTCTGTGGCGCACCGAATTTCATGCATAATATTATCTTTAAAAAAAACTGTCTCTCTCTGCAAACATTTCGATATAACTTTTTTGCTGCCAAATATCTTTTCAAATTTTCTTCAGATTTGCATTTTCTTAGCAAATTTAAACACAAAAATTTATTATGCTTTAGTTTCAAACAATCTTTATCAAACCAGACAGGTTGTTTTTTCGGTAAATAGATCTCATTTGAAGAATGCATAAAATGTTCTCCTGCAAGATACAATAAGTCTATTCTGGTCAGAGAGGTGTAATTAAACAAGCATGCTAATACATCACAATGGTAATCACTTCCTTATGTGAGCTAACTGTTCAGGTCCCACTGTTTAGTGTTGGAGAATATTTTTTGATAAAAAATGTTTCTTTTGTTTCAAGATTCATAGTTTTATTTTCTGGTTTTGCATAAACCTTGTAGAAAGGGAAAATATTAAAGTTACCATTGCTACATTCTGCTATGTGTTTTCTTGTTTAATTACACCTCTCTGACCATCAAGTGATTAAGACAACACGGATTCGTCATTGCTGACTGACTCTATTGTATTCAAACTGCACCCGGTACTTAGTGCTTGGGGCAATCATTACGTGATTGACAACACATGACTGATTTCTAAACTGTCAATCTGAGCACACAACTATGTGTGGATTATATGAATTTATTGTTTTGTTCCTGTATAAATATATGTTACCTTCCACTTGTAATCATACTTGACAAGACCCACATAATGATCGAAATGAATGCATCGTATTAAAGAAGATTGATCCAGTCTGAACCATCTGATGTTTACTCTTTACCCATATACAACCTTTCTTCACGTGAGAAACCAACTCTCATTATTTGAAATAAATATATATATATATACACATATATTGAGAAAATTTATTATTTTAACTTTTAACACTTTAATTCATTACATTAATGTTATACTCAATAAAATGTGTTCATTGATTGTGTGACCTTGAGTGTCAAAGGTCAAGGTCACAAGAAAATGCCCAATTTGGTGAGGCCTGTAAAAGGCGGAACAGGGTAAGGCAAAACCCCAAGTTTCGGGGCTGCTCTGATTTTGCGGTGTCCCGTAATTGCTAATCTAGTTCAATACGTTTTCACATTCATATCAACCGATATCAATCGGGTGAATGCTTCATGATAATGCACCTATGTCTTGGCGACCCCTGTCGCAGCATGGGGTGATCGAGCTGAAAATAGACACGTCAGCAATCAAATAGGAACACAAACGTAAAAGCTCTTGCCGTAAGTATGTCAACATACAAACTCACCGATATTGAAGATGAAGATTCAAGTGGTTCGTTTAAGCACAGCGATATGGATATTCCCAAACCCTTGAGTGTACCGAGAAGAATTGACGACGACCATGGACATTTGCTAGAAAAGGATATCATGCTTAACAGATCCTCGTACTTGCCAAATCCATTGGGGACAAAAACGACCAAACCTGTTAAACGCACAAAGAGTTATACCTTTTCGAGGTTACCTAATGTTCCAGAGAACGACCAAATTAAATTGAAATCATTTCAAAACTTTATTGCCAGAGACGGAGGCCAGTGTCATTCCGATTCCATTGAAAGGTATGTGTATTTTGGACATGCCGAGGGCGAAGAGTCCGCTCGTGTTATTAGATCCAGGCTTGAGTCTGAAGGATTGAATGTTAAAGATTGTGAACGAGATGGGATTCCCGGATCACCTGAGAAACGGCAAATTGGAAAATTAATGGAAAATGCAACGTGGATTATTCTATACCTCTCTGACATCGATTGTGATGATTATTCATTTAACCAAGAAATGGCAATAAACATTGCACAAGAACAAAAATTAAAGAAAATTATTTGCTTGGTTTGTCCTTCTATAGGCGACGTGACAGCTGATTTGAGAGTCTTTCCAGTTGTGCATATGAAAGGAAACTGGGTGAATACGTTAAAAACTGTTGTGAGAGAAGAACCGTACAAACTTCTAAAGGAGAAATTTGCACCGTTTAAGTGTTCTTATTCAACGTCTCGGGAGAGAGTCCAATCTGATAATGTGGATGTAGCCAAACGTTTACGCACGTTGGGTAAAACAGGGTTGCCTTCTTCCACAAAGAAGTTTATTAGTCAGAAAGAAAAATGGGAATCAATACAAAAATGATACTTTTTTCACATATGTTAATTTGAATATGAACGAAGGCACAAATAATTGCTCCTTTGTCTGACAAAGCGAGATTATCCTCAATGTTATATATATTGAGTAGTGTCAAAGAAAAATAGGAACTTGTTATCTTGTCGATCACGGATATAAGTTCCTTACGTAATAAAACAAGTTAAGACTATATACAGTAGCTCAGGGAGAGATCACAACATGTGTGGCTTTTATTGACTTTAAAAATGCATACGACTGTGTACACAGAGCAAGGCTGTGGTCTAAACTGAAAAAGTTAACGCCATAACATCCGTATATAGCTCTGTGAAATCAAAAGTTCGTTTAAGTGAACTTTACTTGTCCTGATTTGACGTGAAAGGTGGACTCAGGCAAGTTTTTCTATTATCACCGTTGTTTTTTAATCTCTACATTGACGACTTGATATCAACTTTGAAAGCACTGGACATAGGAATACGTAATTGATGACACTTGTTTAAGCTCATTCGCCTACGCCGACGATATAGTTATTTTAGCTGAAAGTGAACATGACCTGAATATTCTACTGGACTGTTAGCATAACTGGGCCTTAGAAATAGATGACAGTGAATCCAAACCAATCAAAAGTCATCCACTTCAGATCTCAGAAGCGAACCAGTCAACTTTTTAAATGTGAAGATATGAGTTTAGAAGTAACAAATCGCTATAACTATTTGGGCCTTCTACTAACGGAACACCTTGACTACAACAGAATGGGGATAGCAGTAGCAAGTTCAGCAAGTAAGGAGCCTTAACCTCATTATATCAAAGATCAACATCCTAGGTGGGTTACAATACGTAACGTATACTAACTTGTACGACACTATGGTATGGGCAACAATTGACTACGGAGCTTTTGTATGGGGAACTCACCACATACCTGCTATCAATGCTGTTCATAATCGAGCCATGCGGTACTTCATTGGTGGAAAGAAGTGTACACTGACAGATGCTGTCTACGGAGATATTGGCTGGGAGCCATCTTTGTGTCAGCAGTGACGCACTTCATCCCCATTGACAACACTTTCGATGTAAATTTTATCTAAGATGAAATAGTGGCTAAATCACAAGAAGCTTTTATAGGAGGCTGGAACATTGCAGAACAACAGACACACAGTCGTCGAGGCCGTGGTGAAACCGGCTGCTTTTATACCAGAAAATGAAGAAGTCGTTTGTAACCGAGCCGTATCTGAGAACGAGTTTGTTTTAACTGCGACATCGTCGAAGATCATCATCATCATCATCATCATCATCATCATCATATAAACACTTGTATAGCGCCACTTTTCTGGTAAATAACCACTCAAAGGCGCTCATGAGCACTGACAAAACTACACTTGCTCAAAGTTGAACAATTGTTCCATAGGCAGTGGCAAAGAGGTGGGTTTTCAATTGTGATTTGAATGCTGACAGATTGTGCTGGGATCGAATTCTCAGAGGAAGTTCATTCCACATTGTGGGACCACAGATCTGGAAGGCTCTGTCCCCATATGTCTTTGATTTGCTGATTGGGACACGAAGCAGATGTTGATTCTGAGATCTTAGGTTTCTCGCAGGGGCGTATTCACTGATGAAATACACTTTTTATTGCACTGCCCAATCTACGACAATATAAGAAAATCATTGATAGAAAAATGTGTTGAACTCGGTGATATTTTTTACCTTTTTTGTGATGAAGCCAAAATTTGTTATATTTGATCAAACCCTGATATGTATTTTATTTGTGCCAAAATCTGCAAGCTTTACTTGGTCATAGAAGAAACATTTTATACCAACGATAATTTATGTACCTTTTGAATATTTGTTTATGCTCTTACTATTATCTATTGGAATTAAATTGTGTATACCTGGTATGTTTCATGTATTTTTACTCTGTATATATAGTCTCTCATAACCCTCAACTGGTGGCTAATAAATGGGATTTTATGGAATTTTATAATGTTAATATGCACGAGGAACTTGAATAAACATTCTGTATGTCTGTCTATGAACAAAAGAAAACACTCACTTTTTGTATCTTTCATTTACAAACTGTCGAATGAGGTCATGTCTGTGTATAACCGTGCGCCGATACCGAGTTTTACGACGGGAAAATGTCCATAGCGAGTAGCTAAAATCGATAATAATGTTAATAATATGTGAAAATAACAATTAATAATAATGTGATTATTTATATGGCGCCATTTTCACGTCGAAAGATATGCTCACAGCGCTAAAACATCATACCCAGTAGGATTGTACTTTCACAGATGCTACTAAACGTCAGTCCTGACAACGTTGGTCAGTACATCTTGTCGGGTACCTATTTTCACAGCAGAGTTGACTGAGTGCAATGTGGATGAAGTGCCTTACCTAGGGACACAACACAGAATGAGACCCAGGTCACAAATCTTAGTGTCTCCACCGGGGTTCGAACCCGGGTTCTTGGCGAGACAGGCAAACATGTCAACCACTTCACCACCATTGATAAGGTTATAGTTTACTTTCGAGCCCTCAAATAATCAGCGTCCCGTTTTTTTAAGCACGCATACTTAGTAGTAACATGTATGTTCTTATCGTTCCGTTTACCAGGGACAATAGCTTGTGACCAGGGAATAGTAAATCATGTAGAACAACATAGCACCTATTTACTTTTTCTACCTCTCCGAAACCTATAAACATGCTACTCACATAGGCAAAGTAGACAGAACAGCGATATTTTGGTTTCTCAGTGATCCCGTTTGCCATCACGCTCCTCGCTATGAACATTTCTCCGCCGCACACCTCGCACTCGATCCTTCTGGTGTACGGTTATACACATTGGTAAAAGAACGTGTTTCTATTCTAGTCGCTCATGGGGAAAAAACTTTTCACGATTATGTCAGGACAATGTCTTCTCGACATTAATGTTCTTGTTCATACCTTCTAAAATAAGACGGTAAGTTTATCAAATCAAATGCTTCACTATTTCTTATAAAAACGATTTATACTCATAACTTTTGAATACATATTAAAAGGGATAATATAAATGGGATGTTATCTGGAAGTTTCCTTGAGATATTACGTGAAAGAGACTTTCGGTAAATTACGAATATATTTATTTATTATTTAATTTTAAACATATTCAAAATATCTTCGGCAACATTTCAAGAGTACATGTATATATGTTTTATTGATAACATTATACAAGATATAACGGAAATGACAAGTTAAACAAGGTAATTTAAAGATTTCTATTAATAATTTCAAGTTCATCTCATAGATAAAGATTCTATCAATGCAGCTAACACTGGCATGTAACAGGAATGTAGTTACTGTTTAATTCTCACTGTGTCATGTTGATGTAACCAATCGAGTTCTGAAGAGACCCCTAGCCTGGGGAACCCATCCTGGCTCAGGGTACGAACGTTACGCTAACTCCACTAATCAGTAATCATTTTCTCGTTGACATTTTATCGAGAAGGTGGCGAGAAAATGATTTGATTGGCTATATCCCAAGTCGGGCCGCGAGGGAATCTAGCTTCTGATCGCAGGGTACAGATTAGTTGGGTTAGTGTAAAGTTTCTACCCTGAGCCAGGATGTGGGGAAACGTGCTCATTCGCGACGTCCATCCGTGCATCCATCTGTCCCGTTTTTTTGTTGTTATTTTTTTTTGTCAGCGCGAAATTTATATGATTCACTGCAACTAGGTGATGTGGATGACCTTGCCCTCAGTCGTTTACTAACTTTTAAAACGTTGTAAGCTTACAATTTGGAATCAGGCTAACTGACCTCGTTCGTAATATTAGCTGATGTCGTGCATTATGAATGATGGTAGACTTTTAGATCTTGGTGAGTCTTTGACCATAATATAACCTATTTTCATCTTGTTCCTCAGAACCAAAGCTCAAGAAAACTTATACCTTAGAGATTTATAGATTGTGGGCAATGGTAATGAGATTGCTACACCAATAACTAAAGTTTGCTTGATGGTAACTTAATTTTCTGATAGAATTCCAGGATTATTTAGAGACATCAATATATTCCACTGTTATTAATCGTCGATAAGTAAAAACATTTTTTGCAAATATCATGTGTTCGATCAATACTTGTTAATCAGCTTCAACGATCAACCAAGATTTTGAAACACTACTGTCAATATCCTCAGGAAATTCGGCGGATGAACATCGAAAGTCATTCATTCTTTAAACTCTCCAATTTGAAGACTGATCATGAAATCATGAAATTGGCAAGCATTCAAGACAAAGATCCCTTCCCAGTCGATCTAAGATTCAAGATTGACACCACTGAGCCGACTTGACGTAATATATTTCAATTACCTTCTAACAACTTAAATGGACAAAGGTTATTTCCATTATCTTTTGCTTTAATTCGTACAAAATTACCATCTACGCTGAACTCATACGACTATAAAGCTTATAAAACACGATTCAACTCTCAATTATATTTCTGGCTTCTTAGGAGGAATTTCCGAAATTCCATTGGGGTGATGTATTAAAATCATACTTTGCAGCAACAGTAAGTTTTTCTCAATGAAATTAAATCATTGATATCATGTGTGATTCTTAACAACTCCCGAAGTGCCTTTTAGATGAATTATGTAGAGAGAAAAACTACTGCATGGCTCATGGCAATATATTTGATTAATGACATGTTTTCCAACAATACATCCGAAATCCGACTGTCAACAGAAGTATGACGAGCTAACGGTAGTCATTTGGTTTCTAGTCTTCTCTCAATTACTCGTGCTTAAAAACGTGTGTCAATATCAATATCAATATCTGTAGCTTGATCAGGCTAGCAAACAGATTCATGTCTCAATGTGCAATATTTCTGGATCTCCTTGACTTACTCAAGTAGTTCATCAATCATTTTTATACATCCTTTCCTGAAACCCTTTAGACATCATTAGACAACCAATTATCGATTTCATCTTCAGTTCGACAATGTTGTAGATATTTTTATCCTTTATGAACACCCTCTACCCTAAAAATACCAAGATCGAGTTTTATATCTAACTCTGCCACATGCAAAGGGTAAAGAATGTTTCTAACATTTATTAAGTTCTGCTCCTGATGTAACCTATCTATTTATAAGTCCAAATCTATTTTCAATAGAAACAAAATCAATCCTTTCTATTGGCGTGTTTAACAATTGCTAAGGTAAGTAAAAAATGACCTATCACAAAGGCTCCCCGTCAGCAAATGCCTCTGTCCAAGGGGTAGGGCTTTAGCTGTGACATTTTTTGACGGGGAAGCCCGACGGGGTTCCTTCATGATCACTTTTTTATTTTACCTAAAACACAGGTATTGATTTTTAGATCGTCCACCTAGACTTGCTATAGATGGACAAAATCACCAAAAAATGTCATTCAAGTCGTAAGTTAGAAATGACCAACGAAGTCAACTCATTTCCTCTAAGCAATTGTGATGCAGTCGGCATTATTAAGAATACGGGATGTTTAGTTGCCCTTGTGTCATAGGCCCACGGGCAAATCATGAGGCCACATATCATTTAATCTTTATAATGCTTACGGGTCATGTCTTGCCTAATTTTTAAAGCGCCAACCAGTATTAATTACAATGATATGACCTATAACGTGAAAATGATGGGAATGTATCGAAGCGACCGTAAAATATCAAACGAAACCATCGCTATCAGAGGACCTAACATTGCCAGACAAATTTGCATATGGCAATTTAGATTTGTGTCATTTTCAAAAGTGGTGGTCAGAATAAGACTTTGACTTTTACACACAAAATCACACAGGTTCGAATCTCGGAGTGAACCCTATAATTAATTATTTTCAAACTTTTGCACTCGTATATCGTTTTAATATGTTGAGATAAACCTACATTTCAAATTTAAACGAAATCGGTCAAGAAATAAACATTTTAGCGTAATTCCTATCTTAGTATATAATAGATATGAATTACGCTAAAATGTTTATTTCTTGACCGATTTCGTTTAAATTTGAAATGTAGGTTTATCTCAACATATGAAAACGATATATGAGTGCAAAAGTTTGAAAAAAGTCCACTCCGAGATTCGAACCTCTGTGCACAAAATGATAATTTATTACGTGGTTTCGTACATTGTACGTGCGGAACGATTGAAATTCAGCCTACTTCCGAGGAATACAAATATTGAAATAATAACTCCATCGAGAATCGAACTTGTAATCGCGATCAAATAACACTAATGAAACGGTTTTGCATAGTTGCCATTGAAGTCTATACCGCTTCCTGGTTGTACTGCTCCCGTGAACAATCTAATACATTTAATTTACAACGAAGCCCACTCTCTTATCACTGGTATTGCTGGAATTTGTTAACCCAGTTGTCGGACTACTGTATAAATTGCACATCAACTTTCATTAATGGTTATTCGTTCAAGGCTAAAGTATAGGTCAGTTCATATCGCAAGAACTCACGGTAATAGAGATAAAATGCTTTTGGGCGTTTGTCTTATCAATATAGAGAATTTTAATTTGAGTGTTCCTGACAGTTTTGTAAACGTCCCCGAGGAAACCGTGTAATGTTTACACCTTGAATTGATTTTAATGTAAAAATGTATGTTTCTGATGAAAGCTATGATATTTAAATGAGCGTTAAACTCAACACGGTCACGGAAAATGTTATGTTTTAGGTACAATATTTATCCATTTAAAGTTTAGCCTATGGGGATTTTAACATACATGAAAGGATTTAAAAAATCACGCTGTCTTCCAATGTTAAAACAGTTCCAAACACTTGTTCCGAATACTATACATACGACGGTTTTCCCTCTAAAAAGGCAATATCAATAATATTTACGTAATTCATTTACAAGACCTAGTTTGGAAAAGCTAGTTATATCAACATATGAAGGAATTTAATTGATGATTTGAGAAATACAAAAATAAACACCAAGATTTTAGTATTTCATGATGTGTAATATCTAATTAGTGCTATGTAACTTAGTTACAGTTTACAAATAGATGCAAGCAAAGAAAAGATGTTTATATTCGAATCGATGAAAAACATTTCACCGTATTTGTTAAAACTTTTAAAGGGGCAGTAGCACGTTTTTTGATAATTTTTTATTTTAAAATTTTCACTGATAATTGTTAGTCAATGCTAAATGTTTTATTTTGACAGTGTAAAAAATCTCATTACACAAGCCAATCATCCATAGTCAGAGGACAAAGTATGAAGATTTACATGAAATCCATTGGCGGCCATTTTGTGTGAACACTTTTAATTCATTTTGTGTAAGAAAAATCAATCGCATGGCTAAACTTTACGTTATATATTTGAATTAGTACTGCTCCATTTAGTTTAAACACATTGCCTTTCAATTGGAACCATTTATTTTCATTTTCCTGACATTCCCCTTTAAGCGACGTTTCGAAACAGCTCCTTGTGCCGTTGTCAAGCAAGGGGCTGTGTCGAAATGTCGCTAAACTTGAATTTATAAAGAAGTTGTCATAACAAAATTCCTCTTCCACATTGTCATTCCCAATTATAACATGCCTCTCTGTCACTGTTACGTAATTTGGAAAGGCTTCGGTGACAACAAAAACATGCTTTCCATACAAAAAGTGATTTTACTGGTTATCTTGTTTTAACATAATTATATTCTGGCGCGAAATATCGGCCGCTGTATGAATATTCCCGAAGTCCGAGATATTCTTGTATAGCAGCAGAGGTTTGCTTAGGATTTTAAGATTTGAACTACTTCTGTGGGGAGATAATATGATACATTGGCTTGCTAAATGACTCTTGACTTACGAATTTAAAATGTATATTTCAGAAATTATTACAAATCAAGGTGGTGATTGTATTGTTTTTTACAAAACACAACAACAACAATATTGATTTCTAGTTTCAAAACTACAAATCTTTTGCTGAGGTGATTTGCACTAAAGGCATGCTTAAAGGAACTGAACAAGCTGTTGGAATATCGTATTTTACATTTTACTTGTGAATCTCTTTGTTCATTAGGCAACTTAACTTGATTTTGACATTTACCCATCAATATGAGGGGGTCGTACTGGGAAGTAGACATTTTATATTACAGTAAAAATCCTTTGATGTCAGGGGGAGGAAGGCGTGTGTTGTTACAAGGGATTAACTCTCTGGGGAAATTCAAAATTCTGAAATCCCTAACGAAAGAGGAGCTAGTTAAATGAACGAAACAGTGAATACAATACGAGTTAGAAAGAGAGGTGCTTTCTGTTGAAGGTTAATAACTAGATTGATAGTTTTATTTAATCATATCCATAAATATTGTTTTTGTTATTTTTCGAACAGTGTATAAAACAATAATTTCTGTGAAAGCAATTAAGATAGATGGTATAAAAAATGAAATTTCAAAAAAAATATATATAATTTCAGTGATTTTTTATAAACAACCAGACAAATCAAATTTATTTCATCAGATCACGCAAATTGTTTTTCTGAGAATCCTCATAATCAGAGAACATTAGCTGCCTAATTATTTCTGAGTGTTTTTACATATAAAGTTAAAATAATGTGCTAACATATTTCACTTGAGACGTGAGTCTATTGCTCTCTATCCAAGTTTTCAATTGAATAACATTTTAAAGACTTCGATTTGTATGGTTGTACTTATAATGATGTGAAAAGCATATCTCAGAATAAGAAACCTACCTATGAAATGTTTATCCTTCACTTCTAATACATGTAGAGAACTTGCAAGGTTGATACAATATAAATAATGGAACCATGTTGTAATTGAGCATTATAAGCAAAACATCAGCAAAAAGCAAGATTTTCTGGATAACGAATTAGATGATTTGTTATGACCAAATTAAGTGGGATGGGGGTATTCAAAAATGGAATAAATTTATGCAGCATAGTAAAAATCCAAACCATAGTGAGGACACTTAAGCAGAGAATGAGTACAATGCACAGGAACCCGATATCGTAAATAAAATGTAGGTAAAACGTAGATAAGTACAATGGGAAAATCATTTCAATTGGGATTTGCAATACAATTTCGCTTATATTGAACTGCCGATCGTTTCTAGATCTATTCTATTATGGATATGAACTTGTGTCATTGACATTCGCAATAATTTTGGTAACATTTTCATGAACGAAACTAACTATATATAGAAGTGTTGAGGGTCTTTATCGAATCTATATGTGCGAAGCTCCAAAAACCCTTATATCATTAACGGCAAATGCTTCATATCGCGATAAAATGAGTCAATGAAATGACGTTCAATTTTATCAAGTTCAACTTTACCCGGACGGAAGGACGGTTGAGTTTTTTATGTTTTGTACAATTGCATTGCTACTTTTATCGTCTGAAAATAGCTTAGACTTTTCACCATGATAAACTACCGTACAAACAAAGGATAATACGTCATAATGCCGAACAAACAAACACAAACTGTCCTTGAGAAGGCGCATTTCTACGTGTTTTGATGCCAAAGGTGCCCATACAAGATATTGATGAAATCGGCTTTTGTTATTGTATCTGTAACATGTGACATCTAACAGATTGAAAAAGTGTTTTTTTAATTGTTTAAACTATAATTAAATAGTTTAACGATGAATTCCATGTACCATGATTGTAATGTCACTCAAATACTTGCTGCAGTTTGCATATCAGTTCAAACTGAGTGTAATACTTTCTTTTGATCGGAGTTTAGTTTGGAGTGCTATGAATGGTTATACTGAAAACAGACAACTGTAAATCATCATAGAGATTTGCAAAAAAAATGTAACTCTCCCTTCAAATAAACATGTTTTTTTTTACCAATTTCTTTCTCGTTTCAACTAAGCATGTGTTGTATGCATATGATTGATGATGATGGTTTATTCTCGTAAAGGGCCCACCGGCCCATCATACATTACATAATTCAAGTATACATTTTCATGTGAGCACCACATGAAATAATATAAATCAATTTCAAATTATGGTTTGTAGTTTCATGGACATTTGAAATCAAAGGTTAAGGAATTTCTGTCTCTTTTTCTGGGCTAGAAAAATATATTTACCTAGACTTTTTAAGATTAAGGGATTATTGGAGGAAAATAATTGGATACACTTTCTTTCTGTTGGGTATTTCCAGAAGTACATAGGTAAGGTGTTTTGTCTGAGGTCCTTATAGAATGGACACATAAATAAAAAGTGAAACCCGTCTTCAATTACAGGAATAATACACAAAGGGCATAATCGCTCTTTTCTAGGAATATAACATTTTCTTCCTTCAGATATCATGAGCTTATGACCAGAGCAACGAAACTGTGACAGCGAAATACGAAAAAACTTAATATCTATACATGATAAATATTGTTCGAGGACTATATTGACCTTAATACTTCTATAAAATGATAAACTTCAGAATTTACCGATATCCTCAGAGTATGACTGATTGTCAATATCAATACACCTTTGTCAAAATATAACCATAAATTTCCTACCTTCTTCTACACTTTGTCTATTCCATACATTTCCAAAGCCATAACGAGAAAGTAATAATTTGACTCTTGAGGCCCAGCAATCAATTCCTCTCTCAGCAAGATTATACTGGTACAAGTAAACATGACGTATAATAAAGTTATCATTATCTGACAATAACCTTATCCAGTATTTAAAAATTTTGATATATTGATTAACCTTAAGTGAAAATCTTCCCAATTCACCTCTCGCCACAATATTAGGAACACTTCTCCTCAAATGAAGAATCATTTTACAAAATCTATCATGAATATTCATGATATTGGGGGATGGATGAAAACCCGTTACTTCAGATCCATGCAGCAAGATAGGCAGAATTTGTATGTCAAAAATATGTAGCAGAACAATAATATGTAAATTGTCAAAATTTGAATTCGTTGTTTCAGCATTAATACAACCTTCTAAGCCTGTAAAGATAACACCTTTTGACTTGTAAACCACGATCCTGAGCTAGACAAATGAACACCCAAGTATGTATACGTTGATACAATTCCTTATAGTATTTTCTTGCTTCAGCGTAGTAACGGCGGTCACTCTCGTCATTGCTGGCATGAAATGCACGAAGTCGTCGACGAGCGAGTATTCGTGCTAAACTGCATTCCAGGTCGAACCACTTGTCTCCCTTAGAGTTGTCATGTTTTCCTTTCTTCGGCTTTCTGAAATTAAGAGCACATGTTTCAAGTGTTTTTTGTAAACTTTCAGATGCTTTATGCACATCATTTTCGTCTATATATTTATCGAAGTCATATTTATGGTTTTCTTTGAGATTATTCCATGTGGAGGTATAGACTGATTTTTTTTCCCTTCCAAATGAATCGTTGCTGAGTATTCAGGTTGCAATTGGCATTTTGACGGACAGGTAGATTGTGCATAACAAGTGAGTAGGATATCGGCATATGAGTGGAGTCAATTTCACTGAGTATGTCAAATTGTGTGTATGCATATGATTGCTACAAAGGCAGCAATGTACTAAATATCTCTGATTGGTGTAAAATGGGCTGACCAGTACCGTCTGGTAAAATACATTGTTTAATGTACAATAATCTTATATCTTATGTCCTCTACATGAAATAATTGAAAAAGAACGTGGTTTCCTTAAAGTTTACAGTCATAAAGGCGTGTTACAAACTACTTACATGTACGAGTTCATTTATATCTCAACTGCAGAGTTTCTGTTGCAACGCACGTGCAACTGCAAATTCAACTGAAAAGAGCGTTGCAGGTTTATTGTCACAATGCTGACAGTGACGTAAGCTATAGCAAGTTTCGAAATATATTGAAAATACGCGAAGTTTGGACAGTTTTACCTGACGAAAAGGCAATTTCAAATATATTTTTGCAATGATTTCATACGGCCTAGTGGGGAAAACTAGTCGAGTAATCAAAAAATAAACGTCATTTCTATTCCGTGAGTACTTTTACTTTTATGTATCAAATGTTTCAAGAATTAGATTTTTTTATTTCAATTACTTACAATTAAGATGTTCAATGGGTCCATCCATGCTAATTTCTTGGTGATTCATTGGGCTAAAATGGAAAATGCATTCTGATGAGAAAATCGTGAAATGCGTTTTTTTAATAATGTACTGTCATTGTACATTATCCAATACCTAGTAACACTGGCCTTTTGTTATATCAACGGTATTCTTTGAATACAATCGTGACATGATTACCCTAATATGTTTGATACGACGTCAGACAGATAGCAGCATATGGTAGTTTCAAGAGCTTCTCGATAACCACGTCAGAAAGCTACGGAACGACACAAAGATGTAGAAAGTCCCGAAAGTTAGCTATCTGTGCAGAACATGACGTTACAAACTCAAACCAATCTCGCCTACCGGAAGTCAGCGTGTCGAAAGGAAGCTAATCGCAAAACAGAGCATAATCATGTTTGAAGAGCACTCATCGTTGCCATTAGACATACTGATAAGAACAAAGTCGTTAAACATAAAACCTGTTAGCGTAATTCTGACAGGTTGTGTATAAACGGCTCCGCTGTACATTTAGAAAATGAAACGTTTTGAAGACTCACAGAAGCATTTTGATTTACTAACGCAAGTATGCCAGCAGCTGTTGAACAAGTCTTCTGATGGTACAGACAAGACGTACTGTGAAGGAGTTCTAGCAGCCACTAATGAACAAGGGCGCCATGCATACGTCTCCTTCAATACTATACAAGACCTGCCAGATAGTGCCAAGTACACCCTGGTTGCTATATATGCTCTCTCCTTCACCATCTCGATGGTTGGAAACTCTCTAGTGATCATGTCCTTCATCTTCAACCGGCAAATGCGATCGGTCATGAATGTGTTCATTGTTTCTCTGGCTGTAAGTGACTTCTTGATAACTGTGACGTGTACCCCAATAAATATAGGAACTGCTCTTGCCAAATATTGGGTTCTTGGAGGATTTGCATGCAAAGCTATGCCATTCATGACCAACCTGTCTGTAGCTTCCAGTTCCTTGACGCTTTGCTGTATTGCATTGGATCGGTACAATGCTATTGTCCATCCCTTCAAGCTCCACCTAAATGCTGCCAAGAGTCCAAGAAGAGCTGCCGTGATCCTGGTAGTCGTGTGGACCATCTCCATCTCAGCAAGCATCCCCTATGCCTTGCTGTACAACATCTACGATATCTGCAGCGACGATGATTGTGCGTCGATCAGCCATTTCTGTTATGGATCTGACCAAGGACTCCTGTCATCTCTGGAAATTTGGATGACCCTTCTGGTTCTCCTCATTCTTCCTTTGACCATCATTGCGGTCACTTATGGCATCGTGTCCTGGAAGCTCTGGTCAAAGACCACCATCGGCACCCATATCCCTTCAGCGGAGGACGTAAGAACCCGCTACAAGAAGAAAGCTGTGAAGATGATGATTCTTGTCGTAGTCCTGTTCGTCTGTTGCTGGACTCCTGTCCTGGTCTTCGACGTGGTTGGGAAGGAGGAGGAACTGAAAGCGTCCAAAGGAAACCTCATCCTCAAGTACTACCTGCAATGGTTTGGACTCAGCAGTGCTTGTTACAACCCCATTATCTATGCATTCATGAATGAGAGATTCAGAAAGAACTTTGCCAAGATCCTAACCTGTAGACGGGTAAGGGTGGGGGTTATACGACAACAGGTTGCGGTTGTTAGAGTCTCTCCTCCTCGGGACACTGGACATCAGACTGTGGATGGAACTTCTGACAAATTATAAATTGCTAGAGCTAACTGCTCATCCTATCTGCAGCACTCACATTGTGCCATGACAATTCTTTGTTAAACTGACATTACAAATTAAAGAACATTTTCTGAAATGCAAACTTTGAGGATACACCTTATGAATTTCTTGCACCTTATTGCTGGGACTTTACACATGTTGATGACCACGGAATCATTTCATATCTCGCATACCAATTCTTATTGAATTACAATGCTGTAAATTAAATGGAAAGGAAATTATATTACCTGGAACCTAAGACAAACAGATTGTTTCGAGGTAGGTGTATTCATAAACCGTAAATGCCCGATTTTGGTTTGAAAAATCAGATTTGATTCACCAACAAACTACATATTCCGTTAAATGTTGTATGTATTTGTAAACATTAATTTATCGTTTACAACGTCGTCTTATACATAACACAATATTTGTATACAAATATCATGTTGATTGTGTACGCTTTGATTTCTAAATTTCGCAACCAAACGATTAGACCGTTCCTATCTAAATGTATTCATACTTTCTTCCATTCATAAAGATGTTTCATTTTCCAAGTTTTGTTCTTAATTATTGGTCCTAGCTATCCGTAGAGAAACTTCAAGGGCATATTTCAATCACCGCCTACGATTAGCACAATTCCTAAATTTCCAGCCGTCCATGGCTAGATTGCTAGGCCACAGTCGATAGAATTGTTCCAATTTAATGATTATTATCTCGATAATGGAGAGAAATAGCCTATACTTTAGCTTCTGAAACTTTTATGTCAATTAAATAATTGAATTTATAAACTATTAAAAATAATTGTTTCTTACTAACTTAACAAACTCTGATTTCGGACAATGAATGTTAATTGGTATTTTTTGCATAAATGCATTTTATTAAATATTCATTCGATTATCAATTACATGTATTTGAATGTGACTTTAGACAACGTATTACATTGTAGTACTTGATTTTAAAGGTATACAAAAGAATAAGAATGTCATTAAAACAGAAAAAGAGCTTGTTAATTGATTGGTTGATTGGTAAATTTGCGTGGGAAGTTGCTCGTACAAAGGATTAAATTGACATGAGCTTGGTTTAACCGTTTCACAATAACATTGATAGGATTTTGGGGAAATCTTTTTGACATGATTAATGATGATGTAATGGGTTTAGGGTTCGTTTTAAATGAACTATTCACTCAGCATATATGGTACTTTATGAACAATGTTGTTGATAAATTACTCTTCTTTCGGAACTATTGTTTATTTGCAAGATGAATTTATTTCACACACTAGTTTGTAATATTGCGATTAAATTGGGAAATTTTCATTGACATTTTGTATACGTCTATATATAAACTTTGAAGAGAATGAAACAATCAAGTTGTAACAAAAAAACACATTCATTATATTTCCAAATTAAAAAAAAAAAAAAATCTACATAAAAATGTGTTTTATTTATTCAAAGTGTCTCTCAATCATTCTTTGATATATGCATCATTTACAGAAAAAAAACATTTGATGACATGAAAGTACACATATTTGATTTACTTAACTCAAACATGAGCAGTTATTCGACAGGAAATTCATATTTCATAAGATATTGTCAATGAAGGGTCATAAACAAATAAATAACTTATATATAATTATATATATATTATAAATAATTTAATTGATACTTGGATTCTTAAATCAACATTGAGACTATGAGCCAATGAAACCCCAACAAAAGAAGTTACATGTATACGTTTTATGATAACATTTGTCATTTCATGTGAACATCTGAATACTATAAACTTAGACCTGGTTAAAGTGTCCTATCACTGCAAGATATGAGTTCTCTTCGCTGCAATGTGAAACCTCTCCGCAATGTCAGATTAACTGTCGCTTTATCGTAACATGTGTGTATTCTTCTCACTGCATGATACATTGACCCCTAACTGCAATACATAGTACCTCCAAATTGCAAGATAAAGTGTCTCCATACTGCAAGTAATGTTTTCTCAACACTGCAAGAAATATGTTCTCCACACTGCAAGATTCACCTTATCATCACTGCAAGATATAGTGTTTCCTCACTGCAAGATTAATTGTCCCCTCACTGCAATAGATAGTGTCTCCAAATTGCAAGATAAAGTGTCTCCACACTGCAAGAAATATTTTCTCCACACTGCAAGATTCACCACATCATCACTGCAAGATATAGTGTCTTCTTACTGCAAGATGTATTGTCTTCTTACTGCAAGACGTATTGTCTCTTCACTGCAAGATTAATTGTCCCCTCACTGCAATACATAGTGTCTCCAAATTTCAAGATAAAGTGTCTCCATACTTCAATGAATGTTTTCTCCACACTGCAAGAAATATTTTCTCTACACTGCAAGATTCACCATATCATCACTGCAAGATATAGTGTCTTCTAAATGCAAGGTTCGTCCACTTGTTGTCGCTTGTGTGCAAGGTTTCATGTCTCCAATGCAAGATTAGCCCCCTCACTGCAAGATTTATTGTCTCGTCACTGCAAGATTTCCCAAAACATTGCAAGATATATTGTCTCTTGTGTGTAAGGTATAATTTCTCCAATACAATAAATACTGTCCCAAAACTGCACGATTTGCTCCCCACTGCAATTAATAATGTATCCTCATTGCAAGGTAAACACGTATTCTCCTCGCTGTACAATATATTGTCTGCTCACTGTAAGGTTAGGGTGTGTTCTCTGAAAGAAAATGAAAATAAGTTACTTCAAATCTTTAACATAAACACGATTTTCCGAAATGAAGAAATAATCTTAACCAATTGAAACTAAGAATCTTCTATTGAATAGTTTAAAACATGGATTTAGTAGAAATATGTACTTAATGTGATTCTTACCTGGCATTCTGTGTCCGTCATCGTATTTCATTCATTATGTAAACACATTCTTATCCTCCTTTCTTACAGCTCAATAACATACACTTAATGTTGGTCATTTTATCCATTGTATCCATTCAACAAACATACTTATCAAAAGAAAGCCAGATTATGAATGTGAAGCTTTGTTTCCAAGGTGATTTGCGCTGTTATTAACACTTTCTTGAAACGTGACAACCAGCGCAAAACGACCTAAACATTATTTTAGAAATTGTGAGATAAAGAAAATAATCCAACCCATTCCTCATGAATATATTGAATATATGTAATTTGAAAAAGATATTTTTAGCTTAATGTGCTTAACTATGACATTATTTCTATATTCATTTCCAGATTATGAAAACTATTAAGACGACAATTGCTACTTTTGTTGAATAAGAAACCTTGTTTCGAATAATACCAGACTGAGGGGTGGGGGAAATCTATAAGAAAGGGCACTCTCGTGTTGTATTTGGGTAAATACTAAATTGACTTATTGTTCATTTCTATACTTTATGGTCTGTTGAGATAGCATTTCGATATAAGCAAGTAGCGTAATACAGCTGAAAAGTAGCTCCTATATATAACTATTTCAGGGGAAGTGTATCGTTTGGGTTTTTTGAAAACGAGTGTGTAGTTATGTATAACAACTATTTGAAATATCAACGGACAAAACTTACAGTGACTCGCCTTAATCAAACGTTGCTAGGTAAAAGTGATAAAGCGCACATATGAAAATATATCACTACTTCTATTACACTATATAAGTAATAAATCAAGATCATAGAATATAACACTTACTTCACGAACATTCACAGCTAAGATGTAAATCATGCCTCATTATTATCACAACTGATGTTACACTATATAAGTAATGGATTAAAATCATAAATACAAAACTTACTTCCTCTCCCCTCACACCTGAGATGTAATCGTAGAATCCACCTCAAAGCTAACTTGAGACTGGTATGTACTAGTGCTGGACCGTGTCTTCTTGAGGGAACACTTCTTAAAGGGCCCGTGTGTTCTCCTGTTGTCCTCATGTTGGACGGAGGTCGTGCTGAGGCTCATGCGCTTAGGACTGGGTGTGAACATGAACCGCTGTGTCCCACTTCCGGTGTTGGAAAGTGCCTGGTCAACACAGATCTGGTGGTTCTTGCACATCAGCAGAATCCACACCTTCTCCTGCAATGAAATATTTGATTACTGATTTGATTGAATAATCGATTAAGTGAAAGGTCTTGATAAGTCATTCTCTCTCCACAGAGGCATATCAAGTCATAAAATGTTGAAACAGCCTCTGTTCTATTACGCCGACTTTGTGGAATATAATAGTAGATGCCTGATTTGAGGCATTCAAAGTTAGACAGCGACGCTGTTGTAAAATCATCATTTTGACTACTGAATAATGGAAAAAGATTTGTGATATGAACCACCCTTTCCATACGAGAAGCGTTGTCATTTGATAAAGAAATTCAAATGGATTGTAGTGCAATATTTTTCGCCAAGGGAAACTGCCGGAACCCACGGATTTCAGAGTAATAGAACAGAGGCTGTATCAACATGTTATGACTTGATCTGCCGCTGTGGGGAGAGAATGTTGAAGTCTGAGTCAAGAACTTTTAACCAAAGGAGAACAATATTCAACACTTCTAGAGCCCATGTAAATCATTGATCTGTAATTCAGATACTTACCGCCGAGATAAGGAAGCAACAAAACTATCCCAACTTTAGCATGAGGGGATGAAGCATCCAGTTTACCGCTAAAGACCTCTTTTGGGTTGAACTTGGAGTCAACGCTAGTCATAAAATAATAATTTGTCTTATACTGTATGATCCAATTCATGTTTGAATTTCAACCTGACGTTGACCCACACCTTCAATGATAACACCAAAACTTTCCTAACCTTAGATAACTGTTCATTAAAGGTCCTAAATGATACCTGAGGTATAATAACTGTTCCACGAAATAAATTAACAACACATCAATGCCTTTGACCTAAAAGATGACTTGACCTTGACCTTGACCTACCCTGAAGTCCGTGTCTGCTCCTATATAGACGAGCGGGTTGACGAAGGCATGTGACATGGCCAGCCAATGACAGGCGAAGAAGACAATCTGCAGTGTCTGCTCGCTACTGGTGTAAACCAGTTCAGGCCAGAAGTCAAGGATAAAGTTGAAAAGATGGATTGGCAGCCAGCAGAAGCCGAACATCATAACAACCACGATCAGCATTCTCGTCACCTGATTAGATGAAGAAGATATTCAGTTGTCTCTCATAATTGATACCGTTGCTGAAACAATTTTTGTATTTTAACTGGTTCAAAAATAAATTAAAATACGTAACGGAATATATAAAAGTAAATGATCAAAATGGCGGTGTTAAGTCCTCTGTGTACTGTGATTTGAAGATGTATTTTTTCCGTTCTTTTGAAAGTACAATCATACAATGTTCAAATTACTTCAAACCCTATTCACATACATGAGAAACATTTCCTGTACCTTTTTCTTAGAAGCCAGCCTCTTTCTGTCCCGCCTTATGTCCGCATTACCCGGAGTCTCCCTGATCCACAGCGTGTAGACGACACTAGAGTAGGTGATGCCGAGCAGGAGCAAGGGCAGGACGAGGACTAGCAGGAGAACCATCAGGGTGAAGGTCTTCTTCTCCTCCGGATCTCTCCAGTACTCGTTGCACATATGTTGGGTCGTGTTTCCAAGCCCCTGGTCTATGCTCCGACCGACGACCAACTCGGGGCTGCCCAGGAAGGCGGATAAAGACCAAACTGCTGCTAGTATGACCCTGCGTTGGTTCCTTGTAGGTTTCCATTTGAGTGGGAATGTAACTCCAATGAACCTAGGAACAAATTAACGATTTCGGATTGTTGAAGTCAAGCTCCAGGGGTCGTATTTGACAAATTGGAAATTAACAAAAACAAAATATAGTGAGCAAAAAATGTAAAAATAGACACAAATGTGCATCAATATTAGGAGATACTATACACCGTAATTTCAATCCGTTGACTTTTACCGTACGAAAATGTAGATTGTTATCATACATGAAAATATTGTTTCAGCAATAAAGAATGACGAAGGGAAGGACTTTAGCAAACATGACGTTCAGTTTATTGTCGACTTCGCGGAGAGAGGCAACACAAGAACTATTCAGTAACTTTTTCTCAAAGGTGGCACGCAGGTTAGTTAGAGGAACCTTGGACCTTGGACTTTTTTAAATAAAATAATATTCCATTACCATTGTAGAACTTGTAGAATTTTTAGTGGTTTGCTCTGAAACGTGAGTAAAAAAACAGCCTTGTTAGAATTCTTAGAGATATCATTTGTTCAGGATATCAAATAATGTAAACGTCTCTAGAATTACATTGGCAGGATTGGTTTCGTTCGTGTTCACTTTATTCTAAAGATTCGGTATATAGAGGTAACAATTGTTATAATTCTGCTGAAGTGATTGTTGACTATCAATCCATTCAAATCACTAAAATACCGTTAATGTCCAAGCAGCGCCAAACAACAACTCACCTATGTATTCAGTCTTTAAAACATGACTGACAGTAAAGTCCATGTCAATAAAGGTAACAATGGGGCTTCAAATACATTCAGTGAGGAAAAATATATAGAAACACGAAAACAAATCCGGTCAATATTAAAAATCACGATAAGACAAGACAAGATATATATGATATTCACCTGTCAATCCCAATCGCAACGTTGGTGTATGCGCTGACACTGACTAAACAGAGTTGGAGGAACAGGACCACAGGACAGAGGACGACTCCAAAGGGCCAATGTCCTAGCTGAGCCTGGGCAAATGTAAACGGAATACAGAACAGTGACATCAATAGGTCTGCCACAGCCAGATTTAGCTGGTACACGGTCACGTGGTTGGGTCGGTGCTGATTCTGGACGAGGACGATGATGATGATGATGTTGCCGATGATTGAGAGGACGAAGGAGAGGATGTAGATGAAGATGAGTCCGTATCTTCCAGAGTCGACCAGGTCCTCGTTTGGGCGTGATTCTTCAAGCCATTGCAGCAGGACATCTAGACTCGTGTTGTTATCGGGACTCCACATGACTGGGTTCACAAGTACTTATTTGAGCATTACCTATATGTTGTAAGTAGAAGTCATTGTCAAATAGCCCTGAGGATGTACAGTGTAACTCTTTTAAAGAATGTATGAAGACGTTAGGACATGACAAGTTTAAAGCGCCTGTTGTTCCAATTGTTGTGCATGGAGGGCTAGTTGTTTATCGTGATCTAAAATATGAGTTCCATGTTAGGCATAAGTTTGTTGTTATAGCGCAAACGCGACCTTGATGTTCCTTTTACAAATGGTTTTACGAAGAGACAAGGCTTAACACTGTCATTATACTGTTAAAATGCAAACAAAATTGTACTTTGTAATTATATATTATGTTTTACTTCGTAAATAACGCTGATCATAAATGCCTAGAAACACTTTCCTGGATCAAACAAATAACTTTTACATAAGATGTATAGACAGCATCAATGGAATTAACATGTACAGCGGTTCAAGAAGTCATATTGAAAATGTATGCTTCAAACATTAGAGGGTTTCAGAAATCCATCTTTATACCATCTAGTCAATGAGGGATCCATATAGTAAAGAACCTGTTGTTGATATCATGAATTGAGTTCGTGTTTCATCTCAGATTCACTCGTCTGGTAGAAGAACAGTTTCGTAAACACATTACCTTGTTTTGTTAGGCGTTAGTCTACAGTCCACAAATGACTTCACTTTGTATAAACTCTCTGGTTTGTTAAAACATCACAAAATTCTCCAAGCTTTACACAAAGACGGACAATTAGTGTTATTGATACGAGTTTCACCATTTATTCAACTGGAATCCATTGACTCTCCATTTCTATTTCATTGGCCTTTTGGTGCTGTAAATGTTCAGCCATAAGCTTGTATCTGCAGGCGTATGTCTACAGTCCACAAATGACTTCACAATGTCAAAATTCTCTGGTTGGTTGAAGCATCAATACTCTCCAAACTTTATACCAAGACAGAAAAATATTGTTATTGCCTCAAGGTTGTGAATTCTGTTTCTGTCAATGGAATCACGATTTGTTCAGGCTACATTTAAGAAGCCACCTCTGACTATCGTCAGTCAGTATGAGGAAAAGGCTAACACATACCTTGAGTATGTTTAAGGATCAACTCTGAAATCAAATTATCTTGAAACATATGGAGTCCAAAACAAATTTAAGTACAATACCTCAAATTGATAAAACAGTCAACAATTCGCGTGTCGCCTCCAACAATCCTATTGCATGTCAAAATCAACCTTCCGAGACAGGGCCATCAACAAAATACTCGCTTACTCAGGTGTATCGTTTTATCCTCCTGGAATACCTATTTTTCTTCTAACCGTTCCCGACAATGCATAGCATTTCATGTAGAGAGCAAATTCTAAGGGTCCGTTCCATCTAACAACTGCAATACAAATGTTCAAGATTTGTGTTCATTCAAGAATGTGTGAACGACAAAACCAATCGTCATGACAACGGTCTTTAAAAAGTATGAATGTAAAGGCGATGTTGAATGACATATATGAGCTTTTCATTGTAGATATAAGGGAAAACACACTTTTTTATCACTAAAATTTGTCAAAATTTGATGGAACCATTAATCTGAATAATGTTTCAAAATGTCATCCCAAGAATGGTACCTCCCCCCAATCTATCGTTTATAGGTATATATTGTTATATATAAGGTCACGTCTCAATCACTGTAATGTAAATCTCTCTGAGGTAAAGATATAGATAAACCGTAATAAAAGAATAAGATTTGGTTTCTCACGTGAAGATACGTTTCAAATAAGAAAGAGTAAACATCAAATGGTTCAGACTGGATCCGGGCAATGTGGGTTTCGTCATAGTTTACAATAGCTTATACGTCAAATTTAGATAATTACAATTGGATGTAATATTTTGCATCATGTCATCTGTAAATGAAAACAAATGATATTATAGCTAGCTTTAGCTCAATATATACTTTCAAATTGGCAAAATTGAAAGATTAATAAATTTTACATGTTGCCACAAATTTGATGTGTTTTGGCTTTGTTTAGAAAGGATATGAGCTTTTACTAATGGTAAACTAACAGTCTTAAAATAATCAAACAGGCACTCAACTTTAAAAGTGCCAACTTAATCAATCATTAGGTCTTTTTGTCTGTTGTTGACATTCCTGCTTGATTATTATCATGCATATAAAAGGTGAGTTCAGCGTACAGAAACCGTTTAACCACATATAATTTGCATCTGAAACACCTTTGTGATATTGTGGTACAATGACAGCAGTTTGTTTCTAGCTAAAAGTCTAGACCTAGATTTTCGAAGCTGTCTAAGTCGCAAGTCCCATATATCCACATATACGACTATTTAAGCATCGAGAGCTTCGAAAATATAGGCCCTGGACCAGTATTTCAAGTAAATCGTATTGATCCTTACTCTCCATTTAATCAGTCATATATTCAAGACTGCTTTACAAATCAAAATATCATATAATGGGCATGAAAACATGTCAAATGTTAAACTGGACCCACAGAGATGTTTTTCATTGTTTCCACGAGAAAGTTGGTGTCAGTAACGGGTATTACCTTCACATCCATGAATTACAAGCCTGACATCGACGATTCATGTTGTCAATAGGAACCTTGATGTCCGCTACTGGAGGTTGTTGCATTCTTCCACTGGGGCCAACTCTTGGAGAGGGGTTAAACCTGTCGTCTTGGTGACCTGAAGCATGTTCCGAACAAGTTCAAAAGGATTTAGGCCCAGAACACGCACTTGACAATCCATACAAACAGTTGTTTTTTCCAGAAAGTTTTCAACCACCCTTGCCCGATGATGACAGTCCATCAAAATAAATCCAGGAACAAAGCAACAACGTTTTGTCTAAAGTAGACATCAAGGGTGTCATCTCTGTCAGTGTACTTTCTCCATGACATGCGGATCTGTTCGTCCGGCATCATTAAACCCTTCTCTTTTTAACCGCCATACCCGCTGTCTTCTGTCTGCTAAATCCAAACAGAACCGAGACTCATATGTTAAAAGTTTTGGGGCCAAGTCATTTTATGCTCATGTCACATGTGTGTGAACCTACTCTTAATGATATTGCCTGTTACGTACGGCGAGGGGAATGCGAACACGTCGTAGTAATGTTTATTCCAGTGGCGTTCAAGATCTCATTCTGTAGGGTGCCTTGCCAAGGTGCTTGGGCGTTAAACGACATCTTTGACTTTGAGAAGGCAATGTAAGTGTTTGATTAAACATCTTCCTATTTCATTTTTCTGGTTGAGAAACCATCAACATGTGTTAACCTTCGCATGCTGTTCACACCAAATCAAGCTATGTGAGCATGTCGTGCATGTGATAACATGAAACCCACGTTCATGTGTGCTGAAGTTATGGTCTACATGTCAATTTAAAATGTGATCTTTATCAATGAATATGGCAAAAAGTTGTTATTTTTAAAAATAATATCTAAGATCCTATCAAATTTTGAGTAGTAACAACAGCATATTTGTAACCATAGAGCTTCTTAAATATAACTGACTTATTTTATCCGGCACTGAAATAAGCAATACCAAGATTAAAGGCAGATTACAGGACGGAGGGTTTGAGAGGGTTCTTCAGGCTCCTCCTTATTTTGGTCAAAACTCAATCCATACCACCAACTAATGAATTCTTCTGCCTGTCATTAAAATCACCTGAACAAACTCGTTTAAATATCAAAAGAATAAAAACATGTGATATATTTAATATCTTTATTCAGTCATTATTTTTCTAAACCAATATAAAAGTATAATTGGTGCAAACAAGGAATGTACATATTTTCATATATTTTGTTCTAAAGTTTATCAATCCAATCAGTCTCTATCAACAGAAAGAGTTTGTTTCTAGGACCATCAACCAAATAAAATAGGTCCCTCACTCAAGTCTATACAAATATTTTTGGGAATAAAATTAACAATTACAAAAACACATTCCTAAAACTATAAAGTTTTTATTAATTTCTTTAATGTTATAGATGTAAAGACGTGTTCAGCTGTAAAGATTGTGGAATATAAGGGAATGAACTAAAATGGCCCTAAATAAATATCAGTGTGTCAAATTGGGTTGTGGAATTTGGTCAAATATCAGTTATTGTCACATCTGGTAAAGTTTCGTCATTTTCGTGAACAAAGTCAATTGTATCCGTCACAAAAACGTTTGTCTATCTAACGGTACATCACTAACAGTGAAGCATGTTTTATTGTGGTCAACAACATCATCTGACAGTTGAGATATATCAACAGCAAACAGCACTAATCTCTGAGCACTTTCACTAGAAATACATATTTTTACTTACATACCAAAAAGCAAATTTCATGGATGGAGACACTGTTGGAAGCCAAGGCAAAAACACATTTACTTCACATTAAATATAGATTCTTTCCAAAAGGTATAAAATATTTGCACAAATATTTCAATAAAATCAAAAAAAGTTACCCCTTGTACCTGTTTAATTCTTTGTTGAAATATAGAAATTAATAGAATTCAAATATTCAATGGAAGGAGTCTTAAAAAAATAATCTGGCCTAAATGTTAACAATATCAAAGATAGATCAATTAAAGCCATTAATGAAAACATGGAAGATTTGCATAGAGCATATCAAAATGGACAGAGGCCTTTGAACTGGAAGGAAGTTTTAGTCAGGAGGGAAGCCAATTTAACATGGAGGGACAGTTCATAAACGTTCATAAATATAGTGGTAATAAATAACTTATAAATAAATAAGTATAATGTAACCTATTGAAGGTTAATAAATGCAGGAAATTCAGTTAGATAAGTTATGCTCAACTGAATCTGACAGTACCTCAACTTATGATCACCTTTGCATTAGGTTCAATAAGTTATGATCACCTTTGCATTAGGTTCAATAAGTTATGATCACCTTTGCATCGGGTACCATAAGTGTTTTTTATTGCATAGGGTACCATAACTTTTGATCACTTCTGCATGGAGAACCATACCTTGGCTTGCGGTACCATAACTTTTGATCACCTTTGCAATGGGTTTCACAAGTCATCTTTACCTTAACATTCAGTACCATAATTATTGATCACCAATGTTTGAGGGTATCATAAGTCATAGTCATATTTGCCAAGAAAGACTTGTACAAACAGGTGTATAAGATATATAAAATGTTTAGGATTTGAAGAATAAGTTCTCAACAAGGTATCATTTACTTCTAATTCAGAATTGATAAAAAAAATTCATTAGCAAATTTTGAAGTTGCATGATGTTCTGTAAGGTCTGTCATATATTAACATGACCAGTAAACATCGATTTTGAGCTTGCCGAAACAGATATGACATCTAAACTGCACTTACACAATAAGGTATTTTCTGATTGGACAGAAGCAAAAGGTCAATCATGTTGTCAGTTCCTGATGTGAACACTGTACTGTCAGATCTTCAGATTAATTAAACTGAACTTGTTCAGAGCTAGCAAGGGACAACTTGAATCAGAGAACTGCACAATCGACCAATGGTCTAGATAAACATATTTTTTTAATTGTTTATCATTTGTTTGTTTGATAACACATGCACTTCAATGTTCATTTTTTTTGGTATAATAAACACAAACATAAAAATTCCCATTTTTTCAATATAAGGGGTAGATTTTGAGATATATTTGTAACAAAACAAAATTTGAATATTCTTTGAAATCACTAAGCATCACAAACCAACTCCAAAGGTTTTTCAATGCAGTTTTTTGATCCAAGGTCCCTTGAATAAATACTGAGTAACAGTAAGTTAAGATGAAAATATTGCACAATATAAATGTATAAATATATGAATCATAATAGAAATTATGCTTTTATTCACACCAAAATTAATTAAAATTCAGATCGATAACTCCAAACAGATAAAAACAATAATCAACGAAGAAATCACCTCACTTTGACTCAAGTCAAATTTCTAATTTTAAATATATTTTTTACAATTATGAAAACTTATATACTACTATTATTTCTCTAAAAATCACATATATTGATTCTTAAAATAACAAAACTATCGAAATTATGCAAGGATACTTAATTTTATTGAAGAACATAGCATCGATAATATGATTATGTTGAATAAAAAAATATCACTAACAAACAGATTTCTCGACAACAGGGGGAATCAATACTAGGCAGCAGTAAATATAAGCTGTTAACAATATACAAAAGTTTGGACTTAGGTGCAATCAGCATAAGGCGCAATTGACATGAGTTGCAGTTGTCGAAGGCGTAATTAACATCAGGAGGCTACCAACATTACTCAGATCAGACGCTATCAACAACAGGAGGAAATTGACATCTCACATGTGACTAGACCGTGGATAAATATCATAACAAAGCACTGCAAATTTTAGTTATTAGCAATCACATATACAATTTGAGTATTCATCAAATTCTTATCTGGAAGACAACTAAAGATGAAAATGAACAAGAGTTCAAAAAGAGATTGCATATCTACTTGTAAATCTTGATAGTAAACAAGGAAGATCTTGAAAACGGAAGTAAAGTTGATACTAGGCGTGTTGAAGCTTTCTGGAAGAGATTCTCGACTAACTTGTCAGGCTTAGTAAAGCCTCCATGCAAGCTGTGTAGCAAAATAAATACTGGTCCTGAAACAGATTTAAAAATATTACCTAAATAAGTTAACTTCTTTATATAATATTTTATTGAAATTTATTTTTTTATCAAAAATGCATTCATGTAAGCAATAAGTGCTGTGGCCTAGAAATAATGAAACGAAGTATTTTTGTTCGTATGATTAAAAATATAAAGTAGTTTAGAACCTAACAATTTAATTTTCATACCTTTGATGGTCATTTTGTGACACAATACTTTGTTTAAATGTTTAAATGTTTTCTGCAATATTCATATTTGATATTCCTCATATATAGTAGTGATGACTATATCAAGTGCATAATTCATAAATTGGTAATATAATATTTGATGCAATTACCTTGGTTTGTATCATTCCCGAGCGTTGTTTGCGTAAGTCACTAACTATTTCAAATATATCAAACTGAAAAGAGAAAAAAATCTCATTGACAAATATTGTGAGTGAGTGATAGAGTGAGAGCATATCATTCCTCAAAACAGGAATATCAAAAACTGTAGTCAAAACAGCACCATTCCCCTAGTCCCCGTTCCTCAAGCCCTGTGTTGTTACAAGTCACTAATTAGTACATCTAACCCCTCGTCTAGCTGTCCCCTCAGTTGTGAAACATCTTATCAACAAATTTGGTATCAATAAACAGATATAGAGGTTCTTTCTACTAATTATAAAATATTTAGATATCGTGAACCCTGTCATTAAGGACAAAATAATTTTGGATTGACATGAAGTATTGGCATATATAATATTTTATTATGCGAGCGTAATTTTCCGGCAATCCGATTGTTCGAGAACTGGTCACGTGACAGTGGACAGAAAGTGATTTTGACTTGACCCCCGTGACCCAGAGTCCGACCAAAAGTGATATTGACTTGAGTTACTAAAATAGAGCCGATGACGTCTAACCTTTGTTTCATGACGTCATGCTATTGTCCTTGCTAACAATCTGGCCGAAATGCCGCTCATACCTGTAGTGTTCTATTTCCTTTTTGTTTTTTTTAACCAAGACATAATAAAACAATTATAGACTGGTGATTTCGGTCAATATCTGTTTTTATAGACCCGAGGAAAACAATATCAACCTCGTCCTTCGTCCTCGGTCAATATTGATTTCCTCGGGTCTATAAAAACAGGTAAGCCAGTTAATGTGGTGTTCTAATCACTAAGTCCTGCAAGAATTACTATATGTTTGGGCATGAGATGCAATCAACGTTCACTTTAAAGTGTATACATACCCTCAAGTTGTGTTCTATATGTGAGAGGGTGGCGTCGATGGCAATAAGAGATCCGGTGCGGCCGATTCCGGCGCTACAGTGGAGCAGGATGGGACCCGTTCGGTGGTACAGGTGGAGCAACCGCATGTACTGCAGACAGAGGGGGACATTAGAATACAGAATGGGTACATAAATCTGTATTCCTTTGATTTGTATCATGTTGAGATGAGGTACGGGAATAGATATTTTAACAGTGCTTAGCCACGATTCTTATAAACCTTTCACCACCCCCGTCAGTTCCCAATAACTTCCTCCATCATACCCTCGTCCAACTTCCATTAAACACATCCCCTTCCTCTATCATTACTGATATGATTCCTCCCACCATTTCAATCCAAGTTACTCCAACAAACAGGGCCCTGGGTCAATAAAGAACCCCATTATTCCCCCAAAAAGTTTCACGTCACATAAGCAAAGTAATCGACGGAAAAGGCAATGGGGGTAGGTACAAGCTTCAGACCTTCTTTATACTGCAATTATGAAGGCTTTGAAATCAAAGGGTCATCTCAAATAATTGGCTATTATATAAGTTATACCAATCAGAGGTGGGGTACATGGGGAGATATCAGCCTCTTGCTTGGTGTTATGTACCCTGCCTCTGATTGGTATAACAAATTTATCCCACCGAATGTTTAAACAAAACGCAGTTTGCTATATCGGTTGATCAAAAGTAACCAGGTAACATGTAACATACATTGTACATTTCAAGACGCTCAATCTGCACGCCTTTTTTGTACTTTTTATGTGCTGGGGTATAAATAATATATCACCCCACTCAAGAGGGTGATGTCAGTATTTATCCAGGGTCACGTGGACCAATCAGAGATCAAGATTTTTACATGAGATAGGATTGGGCCTCATGAACCTCAACCGCCTCCATCACACCCACCTGCAATAGAGGTAGAGCTGTTTCAGGCACCCCATGGTCAGGCCAGGATGTAAAGTTGAGGTGGGTCACAGCCAGTCTCTGCTTCGTCTCATCATCCACAAGGTTGAAGTGTCGTATACACATGTGGGGGATACTCTGCTCCGACTCTAGTCGCACTGTCAGGCTGTTGGATGACAAGAAGTTATGTTACAATTCATTTACCTAAGTATATTACCATAAATGTACTTTATATGAAGTATGTTAGATTATTAAATCATATCTGACTGTTATGTTTAAATGTACATAAGTGTCTTAATTGGATATGAAAGTTTTATTACTGATTTTCTTCCCCTTTTTCAAATTTTTGCTTTCAATAATGATCTCCTTATGTTAAGCTTAGTCAGTCAATTGACTTTATTCTCTTGGCTTAAACAACAGTTTCTGGTACCTAAGTTTGAAATATAGATCTCTATTTATAGTTTGTCACTTCTTAAACAGAAGCATTGCAAAATGTCAATAAGTAAGGATCTCTCAGTTTTGGAAGATATACATGTAACAAAAACTAAGATTAAACTTTTCATAAGCTCTCCAATACAAGACATCCTCCTACCTATCAGAGACGGGGAGAGGAGTGCTCGGTGTTTCCGGCCAGTACCGATGACATTTGACACGCTGGGCCTCAACATCAAGTGTCAACATCCCGATCACGTTGCTTCGTTGCTGCCACACCATATTCCAGAAGTCGACCGTAGTGTGGGGCAGTGGTCCTTGACATGCGATGAACTGAAGTTGAGCCTCACCGCCAATGTTGACATCCAGGTGGCTAGCGTTGATGTAGTCTTCCTCACCCAACAAGTGCACTCGATTATAGTTGTCTGTAACATTGTGCATATTTTCACCAGAAGCTTGAAATATCTTGTTTGGACATAGCAGGATACTCTGGTTGAGATATTTGGTTTATTCTATTAATAATCATTAGGGTATTTATATAGTGCACATATCCACACCGAATGCATGCTCAAGGCGCTCCCTGAATTATTACCCTGGTCTTACCCAAGCTGCAAATTAAGCACTTGATGGGTCACCTCCAACACTACCTTAACCAGGTACCAAACTAATACTGCTTGGTGACCAGAGGCACATTTCGAATAAAGTCTCTTTCCCAAGGCGACACCATAAGTAATTCAACTTGTGTCTCAAGGTGGGGCAGGGAATCACCCTTTAAACTCTCAGTTCATTCAGCAATGAATCGGGTAACCCACCCATCCGGTGAGTCACGCCAGACGTTGCTGAACTACACTGATAGCAGTCAACTGAGCTTTGCACAGGACCACGTGCCACCACGTATTATCATTACATGTATGCATGGTAGGAATACTGTTAAGCAGCAATAAATCCTTGGTATCTTATTTCCTAGCAAGATGTATTTCCAGGAATTTTGCTACTCTTAACATTTGGGTTCTAATACTTCCAAAGCTTTTAAATACAATACATGCTTGAAAATGGTATAAGGATCTATACTGAAACGTCGCTACTGTCAAACAAAAAAGTTGTTAAACCATAGAAGTACTCTTGTCTTCCTTACACCATCAACTTCTAGAATGCCACTCAAACAGCTTTTAAATACTTACATTCATACAATTTAACTTAATATTTATACATTCCAACAGTGGAAATTGTCATTTAAATAATTTTGGTAAAATCATATGAGATATATTCTACATACATGGCAGAACGTTCCTGTATCTGTTCTTGACGCGGTTGTCGGGATGTTTAGCATCTTCACTCTCATCCGTCTCCTTCAGGTGTCTCAGATTCTGAAATAAAATCAATTTTGGTAAATCCTCTGTGTAGAATTCAGGATAGATTGTCTTCAAACAACTTATTCCATGTTTTTTGTTATCCTTAATACCGTTAAATTGATTTGGAGCTAATCAATTCAACATATCAAGTCTTATAAAGATGCGTTCTTATGTGTTCAGAAATCTGAGGAGAGAAAAAACACTTGACATCCAACTGCACTGTGACTACCAGGCACCAAGATAACATAGAGAATTTCATGTTGTATTAAAGACAATAAGGATTTGTTAGCATTATCATCAAAATCATTATTGGGTTCATACACACCTAATTCCTTGACCTTTCAATGTTTTCTAAATAAAGCAACAAGACTTTTCCATGACAAACCAAACAAGGTGCAACTGCATATACATGGATTTGAATGCCACAACATTTGGAAACAATGTTGAAATTAAGAGATAAATGATAAATGAATTGATATTTCACAAGTAACACAAAGTCAACTACATTTCCTTGACTTTGTTAATGAACCCCCATTTTCCAAACCTATTAGCTACAGTAGTGTGAAATAGTTCCTATACCCCTCACGCGTGTGACACGGGTGGTCACACCAGTCACTCACGCGTTGGCCATGCCAGACGATGCGTGTGTAACCAGTGAGCAACCAGTGTCTGACGGGTTGGCCACCAGTGGCTCACGCGTGGTCGACCTTAACGGATAACCGAGTCTCTGGTCATCCAAGTGAGGAGTTACTTCCCTTCAATAAGAGAAGTTATTAGTCAGTTGGATATAGTGGAAATATCCCCTCCCGAAATGTTGACATCAAATGATGCAATGGGTAGTATGACGATTTTATTAAATGTTGACTTTGGTGACAATGATGATTTTGGTTATATGTACATTTTGTGAAATATTGACTTTGGTGATATGTTGTTTTGGAAAATGTTGACTTCACATATATTGATTTTGTTGACTTAGAAAAATGTTGACTTTGGTGAAATGATTATTTGGTGAAATGTTGACTGAAGAAGATCTTTGGATATTGGTGGCATGTCGATTATGTGACATGTTGACTTTGATGAGAGGTTAATTTTGTGAAATATTGTTTTTGGTGATATGTTGATTTTGTGAAAAGTTGACTTAGGAAGATCTGTAGAGTAGTGGGATTAATTGATTATGTTGACTTTGGTGAAATGTTGATTTGATGAAATGTTAACTTAGGAAGATATATTGACTTTGATGATAAGTAAATTATGTGAAATGTTGACTTTGGTGATATGTTCGACTCATTTAATAAAATATTGTCTTTGGCGATTTGTTAATTTTGTGAAATATTGACTTTGGTAAGTTGGTTTTGTGAAATATTGACTTTAGAGATATTGGTTTTGTGAAATATTGAATTTGATTGCAAGTTGAATTTGTGAAATGTTGATTTAGGAAGATCTTTGGACTTTGGTGATACTTTGATTATGTCAGCTTTGGTGAAATATTGACTTAGGAAGATCCATAGACTTTGGTAACTCGCAACTTCGGTGAAATTTTGACTTTGGTGAAATGTTTTTTTGTAAAATGTTGACTTTGGTGATGTGTTCATTTTATGAAAGAGTGTCTTTAGCGATATGTCGATCTTTTAAATATTGACTTAGGTTTTATTTTGTGAAATGTTCGCGTTTTAACGTTGAAAGATATAATGGTTTTGATGAAATAATGATTTGGTGAATGTTTGAATAAAAATCTATTGACTTTAGTGATATGTTAATCATGTCGACTTTGGTGAAATATTTTTTTTTTAAATGTTGACTTAGGAAAATCTTTAGACTTTAGTAAAACGTAACTTATGTTGACTTTGGTGAAATGTTGATTTGGTGAAATATTGAGTTTAGAATATCTATAGATTTTGGTATAATGTGGTGATATGTTATTTTCGTTAAATGATGACTTTTAGTAATTTGTTATTTTATGAAATATTGTCTTTGGAAATATTGATATTGGTGAAAGGTTGAATAAAGAAGATCTATTGACTTTAATGATATGTTAATTTTATGAAATATTGTACATTTGAAATGTTAAGTATATCAAGTTTGTGTTGTGAATTCATTACCTTTTATTTATTTATAATGGTATTAACATCTGGTGAAACATAACTTGGATTAGAATTCGGCTTTGGGGAAATATTGACTTTGAAAAGCTAAGGATATAAAAACATTTTGCTAATATGTTACGTTTGAATCATTAATGATTTGAAATATCAAAGTTAGAAAGACAGGAAATAATTTCGTTATGCTGTTATGATTACTTTTGTAATATTTTGGTTTTGTGAACTTTGAAAATGTGTTGTTGTGGTTTGTTGACTTTGGGAAATTGTGATTTGTGTTCATGGTGAAAAATAGTCTTCGACTTATTCAATCTTTCGATTTTGAAATTGTTGACATTGAAAGATATATTTAGCTAAATACCGACGTGAGTCGCACGTATGTGGTGTTCATAACAGGCAGTAATCGGTGGGCTTTGATAGGAATGAATGGTCCGTTGAAATGGCTGATACAAGGTTTGGAAAATAAAGAAATCTTTAAGATAACGGGTTGTTTGAAGTTTACACAGAAATGATCTTATGTCATAACATACACATCGTTCATTTAAGCAACACGTTATTCATGTCCCTTAACAGTAATATCCTGTTTATTCGATTCAGTGATGTAGTTTGATGTAATAATCACATCGTCATCAAATGAATTCAGTCTCTCTTGACCCATCGTCAATAAAAGCAGAATCTAGAATTACCTACGGATTTGATCCTCACGCAAATAAACAAGTAATCAGATTCTAGAACTGTAATCATTATCAAATAGATTGACCTTGAAATAACACTATCTAATGATTCACATGTACATACGCTACCGACTGAAGCGTAGCAATAAGACCAAACATGTGTAAATGCTTCCATTGGCCAATATTCTTCATGTAGCCACGCCCTTGTTTATTACCGATTGAATCACCCGCTATTCCATGCTTCTCATTTGCGTTTATTATTATTATTTCAACTGCAATCTAAAATTATTATTCAAAATATCTTTCAGTATTTAAAACAAATCATCATGATGGTTATTTTAACTTGCGTAAGTTAATAATTGTAACATTTTACATGTACATATGCCATATTCTGTTTTGTTTACAAATATGGTTTATTTTCTTGCTACATATGTTTGTTTGTTCAAACCGTTATCATATATCAACTGGTCAAAGAGATTTCTTCTTTTTACGTTTTGTCTCACATCGTATGGAAACACAAAATAAATATTTTACATCATATTCAAAATTTAAAAGGCCCAAAATTATATCAATTTGACTACAATAAATCAATCTTACTAAGTTGTGAAGTGACAGGACTTGCTCAACAGAAAAGTAGACCACGCCCATCACGTGTGAACAAATCAAGGGGGTATTCGCTCGAAGTCGAAAATCTAGTTTCAGGTGTTCGCTCGAAGACGAAAAGCGGTGCTCTTTGATGATTAGTAATGTTTGGATAAGGGATTAAGGACGGATTATCGCCTTCCGAATCTAAATCAAAATCCTCTAAAGGATACTATTATAATATAATATGTTTAAGCCATCAACATACCTCGAATGTTATTTATTACACTTCCCATTAAATGTGCGCATTTGGCTCACTAAAATCAGAACTTGTAACCATAGACTCCCAATAGAAACAGGTAGATGGTATAACAGTAGAAAAGAAGAGAGATTATGTGTACTCTGTAAAAAATCAATCGGAGATGAGGCACATATAATTTTGTATTGTCCATTTCTTAACGCAGTAAGAGATTCATTATTTCCTGACTATTATTGTAAATATCCATCTTTACATAAGTTTATATCATTAATGTCATGTGAGCATAAAGCTCTTCAATTGAAATTATGCAATTATCTCAAAACCTGTCTACGTATGCTCCCATAAACCAACCTGTATATTTGTATTGTTTCTCTATGTCACTTTTGTGATCTTCATGAGAATAAACCATTCGTGAGCAAGATGTGAACTGTTCTCACGTTGACATGATGGTTAACTGATATGTGAACATTTTTCACAATTTATGTAAAAATTATGAGTTGATTTCAATCAAATATGATACTAACAAAACAATAAAGGTACCTATAAATTAGTTTCTACTCGATATTAATTTTTTTTTTGCAATCACTATCGGCATTGCACCATATCTAACGCACAAGTATAGTACAAGTATGTTCCCACTTCCAGAGGTGGTAGATATCTTTGTGTTGGAAATTTCATGTATCGAATTAGCAATAATAATTATGATAATGTAAAGTTGTGTTTTTTATGTGTTCACGAGGTCGGGGGAACAACCGATCGATTTGTGTCGCCTGGTGTCGATGATCGGAGTTGTTTAGACAAGCACCTATTGTTTAATGTAGATTGGAGTAAATTGAGAAGGAGCTACCGTTAGCGTGAAGACGAAAACGAAATTCGCTCCATGTTTATACACGCCGAAAATTTTCGTCTTCGAGCGACTGAACCAAATCAAGATACATGTTATTAGTGAATGTGTATTCATACATCAATATACTATAGATAGATAAGTCCCCAGAAATTAACAACATCAATGGTGTTATTTACCAAATAACGTCTCTGTGTTCTCTGTTTAATATCCTTATTCACACCTGTTCACACCCGACTGAACACAATGAAACAATAAAACAATCTGAACTTTACGGTAGACTAGACAGCTTAATCCTTTCATCCCAGTCGGGGTATGAGGGTACTGTGAGGTAATTAGTGTCGTTAGAGTGGACTGTTACGCCGACAAGGGGCCCAGTCGTTGAGCCGTGAAGCATATCCAGGGCTGACTGAATTCAACTTTCTGAAAAAGGTCAATTTTGGAAGATATAACTTCAACTCAAACATGATATCGTGTCTGTGAAAGAAATAGATTTTGGTGGAATATCATCTTTGACGAAACAGGACTTATGAAATGTGAAGTTTGAAAAAGATCATTTTCTTAATTGTTGAAAGTTTAGTTTTAAGAAATTAAAATTATTGAAATGCTAAATTCAATAGACTTCAGCAAAATAATCACTTTGAATACATGATAATTTAGTGGAATATTACCTTCGGAAGATAATATATGTTTTATGAAATTCTAACATTGAGAAGCCATGCCTAATGTAAACATTTAAAAAATTGTTTTATGTTCACGATAATGTAGTGTTAGATACGTTTGCGCTCCATAGTCTAATAAGCCCAGTTAATTGATGTTTGAAGAACGGTCGGAAATTGTGTCACGGGCCTGCTGGTAAATGCATATTTACTTCTTAATCCCTCGACATGCTTTTTATGAGACTTAAATAAACAATCTGTCTGTCTGCTTCACGGCCCAACACCAGGACCCTATCTAAGCGTAAATGCCCGGTCAGGCGACACTATTTAGCGCTGAACAATGCTCATCTCCCTAGACGGGATTGACGCAAACTTTATAGTCTTGTAAAGTACCATCAAGTTCTGTATGTGTTACTTTTTTATCGAGATCAATCAATCAGTATAAATATGGATAATGTACAAGATAGATGTTATCTGCCCCTTCTGGTAATAATTGGCAGTATTGATTTTCCTGTCAAAGACGATTAATTGACATATGCATTAATTGAGTTGTCAACATATAGTTTATATAGTTTATATGCATATACACCAATTAGTAAAAAATATCTTAAATCCTGTTTGTGTTTTAATGTTACATTCAATATAGAGTATCGTACTCATTTTTTGGATGAACCACTTAAGGGTTGCTAATTGTAGAATAGTTTCACCTCTTTGAAAGATATATAACAACACCAACAAATTGCATGACATCTTCAATTATAATTTGACATACATGAATTTGCATTTCTTCATACATCAGATAACAGTTACGGAAAAGTGATATGTGATGAGCGTGATCTCCTATTCTGGTGAGCAAGTTCTGTCACTTCACTGCCAAAAAGATTGTTTTTTTGAAGTTCAATCGATGTAATGACTTCATCCTGTATCAGTTCTGGATATGATATAAATATGTCTATTGTAATCATACTATCAAATACCATACGATGTCCATTAAAGGGACAGTAGCATGTTCTTAGGGGGAATATAAGGTGATGTCAGGAAAATGAAAATTAATTGGCCAATTGAAAGACAATGTATTGAAACTAAATGGAGCAGTAATAATTCAAATATATAACATAACGTTTAGCCATGCAATTTCTGTTTCTTACACAAAATGAATTAAAGGTGTTCACACGAAATGGTCGCCAATGGATTTTATGTGAATCTTCATATTTTGTTCTCTGACTATGGATGATTGGCTTGTGTAATGAGATTTTTGACACTGTCAAAATAATACGTTTAGCATTAACTTACAATTATCAGTGAACATTTTGAAATATAGAATTATCAAAAAACGTGCTACTGCCCCTTTACAGTAAACAAAACCATACATTGAATATTAATTGTTTTTAGATCGAACAAACTAGAGTGTATCATTTAACATACACGACTTTATATAAAATAATGATACTTTTCCATTTGCTTTGAATGAGATTAAACTTGATATCAAAAAGCATTTAAAATTCACATGGCAAGAAGAACTTGTATAAAGAGGGTATTGTTCAAAAAGTGCGATTATTAGCTGTAAACATAGACATGGCCATGGAACGTGAATGTCGAAAATACCCATACACTACCGAACATGGCGTCGCTAAAGCATATTGTCTAATGCAATCATTTGCAAATGCTTGTTCCACAATTGATACGCTTCAATTGGTAGACCATGTACATTTGAATCATGTGAAAGGTGTTATTTCAAGGACAATTTATATACTATTTGATCTCACTGAATCTTACTGAACGTTTATTTGCAAGAGGATTTCTCAAAGGAGATTGAATTCATTTTACGGTTATGTGATAATTACATCACTTCATAGAAATAACAATAGACATGTATATACTGTAAAGTACCTTATTGCTAATATGTTACGGACACACATGAGTACTACACACTACTACATCTCGGTATGAGCGTTTATCAAAAGTGACACCTCTAATGCAAAGGGGCAGCTTGACTAGGGGCGGCGCCTTTGATCAATTCATCGCCTAACAGCATCAGACAATTATCACGGTCACTGATTTTATTGCTATAGAAATCCCCTGTTTTCTAATGACTGGAGAAATTGTACCGAAATACTGATACAAGTAAAACAAGTATACACACAAAACTCTGTTCAAGTCTCGCTCTTACAGTTAATCACACAATAATACTCAAAATGTGAATATAGATAACATCACGTTGAGCAATTCCTGAATACACCTTTCAAAACTTATAGCGAGATAAAGTTAGGTTGTGCTCTGTGCTAACCAGATTGCGTATCGCCTGGTCTCTGTTACTTGCAACTAAAGAAACTATATAGGTGTCATTTGATTTTTTAAAAAAGAATGTAAATTGTGACACTTATACCATCCATAATAGTTCATGAGTGAGATATGTTTTCTTTACAAAAGCATATTAGGGCCTAAAAAACAACAAAAAGTAAAAAATCAGAACATATTGCTGTAATTTACAATAGCTATCAGGTTCAATAAACCTTTGTAAATCGTGCAGTGCAACGGTAATATTAATAATATTGCATTTATAAAGTGCAGCATTCACTGTTAAATACTCTGTGCGCTTAAACAGACAGATTCTTTATCTGAATCTCACCTCAACATTTCGCTTAAATTTCATCCAAGAATAAAACTTATTTATAAAATGAAGAGCCATCCGTACAGAAAGGTTATGCGAGACTATGTACATGTTACAACTAATTACGATGCACGGTGCAATATGTAATTCAAAAGAGATATCATAATGTAAAATACTAAAATATTTGCATTATGAACAACACAGCATAAAATAACACGGATATCAAACTTTGTCTAAAGACATGCTTAAACGGTGTAATTGTATACATTATCTGACCTACAGACCAAACCCAATGGGTAGAAAATGCAGCGCTTATAGTTTGTATGGGGAATTAATATGAATTTCTTCCCAGAAAGGTTTGACAGAATATATAATTATCCTTGTCCGATCGACCTGCTACCTGCAACGTTTGTATAAATCTATCAGACAAGGCAAAAATCTGCAGAAGTAAATCAGTGTCAATTATTCATGCGAGAATAATTTCAAATGTTTTCTAAAATATTAAAATATGTGAAAACCCTACTGTCTCATATCTATACAGTAGGATTGGTAGGACTATACACATTTAGATAGTTCTTCAGTAAGAACTTCGAGATTTCTTATATGGTTTAAACATATTTTTATTTCCAACAAAAGAAAACGGGATTGACAAACAAGCAAACAAGCAAAAGATTTCTTATAGAAGAAGAAGAAGAAGATTTATTTCTGTCTTATATGTAAGATGATAAATACCCGTTTCAAAGCCTGATCATGAATTTTATTGTTTGGTGTGTACAATGAAATATGCTGTTTGAGTGGCATTCTAGAAGTTGACGTTAAAAGGAAGACAAGAGTTATTCTATGGATGAACAACTTCTTTATTGGACAGTTGCGACGTTTCGGTATAGATTTTTATACCGTTTCAAAGCATATAACATGATATATATATACCGGCTGAACGAGTGAGATAAAGTTCATCACTAGCAGCGATAAATGTTAGGTAATAGATTGATTTACACGATCATATGACACAAGAAGATTTCAACTACTCGACATACTGGAAGGTTGGTTATAGTCCGAAAATCAAAATACAAGTGAAATGTAGTCTGATAAAATTATCAAGCAATATAAACTCTTTATTATCAAGGAAAAAGAATTCGACTGATTGGTATTGTGATCTTGAAACATAATTGACTTACATAACATAAAAAGTTACCAAAAATAAGATATCCGTTGATGGACTCTTATTCATTTTTAATTTAATTATTGAAGGAGTAATGAAACGTAATGATATTGCAATATGGAAATGAAACATTTTTACGAAATACCTAAAACATTATTGCCAGTGTCTCCATGTATTTTACGTTATGTGTTAAAAACTATACTATAAGTAAGAGGTTGAAACCTGAATGTAAAGTCAGTAATTGTCAGTGTAAACATAGTAATTTAAGAAGCGGCTGTTTGAGGTTGATTGTTTCTACTTTATGAACTACTTGTAAATATTTAGAATAGCAACGTCCTAGATTATTCTTTTTACAAGACCTGTTTCACTTGTTCGGTTGATAGCGGCACGAAAAAGGAATCATCTTTGCACTTTGATCAAAATTCGCCCTAGAAGAACACTCCGTTCAATCCATTACAAAAATTACAATCATTGATACTCCCACGCCCTCCCCCCCTCCACCCTCCCCCCCTAACCACCAGCCCCACTCCCATCCGTGGACATCCGACCACAGAGCACTAAAACCACCATAGCGTGAAGATTTGTATATTTCGACGGATTAGGCCATAATCAGATCAATCACACTTGTGATCATCAGCCACTTAATTAGCAAATAACAGGCAGTCAGGTGACCGTGCGTTGGCATGTTTATGGCCTTAGAAAGGTAGACAGTTTATGAAACATCAGGACAGCTGAGATAAGCAGGATGTTAGTCGTTAAAAGCGTGATGAATCACTCCGATTGTACAATAGATGAAAGTTTAATTGAATTTGATAAATATGCCTCTTTTACATGGAATTTGAACTGTATTTAATCAACAGGTGTTTTTTTCGACAAAGTTGACCATCTACTGTTATTATTCCAGTATTCAAGGAAGGAGATAGCAATATTCAAGGGAATTATCGTCGGACAATTCTTATTAGTTGATCGGAAAAACTCTTAACTAGAATATTTAATCAAAGACTTTTGGATTGACCCTCGGTAATGAAAGTATTCCGAGTTTTCCTTTTTTCGGTCTCGCGGCATCTCAGTACTGTTGATGCAAGCTCATTTTACAGAGAAGAACTGGTTGACTTTTTAAGAAATAATGTGCTATTTTATTATTGATGTATTTACGTTTAATAGTCTCTCATAACCCTTTTTTGGATGGCTCACTTTTTACACTTGTATATTGTACCTTAAACTCGTATGTAATTTATGTAAAAAATGAGGTGAGACTTTAATTAATAATCTGCCTGTCTGTCTGCTAGTTTCTCTTCACTCTGTAATAAGTCTCAATCTAAGTAATAGTAAACGTATGTTTTGTGCCTTTGTTGACGTAAAACGTACATTTGACTCTTGAGATCGGTCACAGTTGTGGTTTAAAGGGGCAGTAGCACGTTTTTTGATAACTTTATATTTTAAAATTTTGACTGATAATTGTAAGTTAATTTTGAATGTATTATATTGACAGTGTCAAAAATTTCATTAAACAAGTCAATCATCCATAGTCAGAGGACAAATTTGAAGATTCACATGAAATCCATTGGCGGCCATTTTTGTGTGAATACCTTTAATTCATTTTGAGTAAGAAAAAGGAATCGCATGGCTAAACTTTACAATATATATTTGAATTATTACTGCTCCATTTAGTTTAAATACATTGTCTTTCAATTGGAACCATTAATTTTCATTTTCCTGACAACACCTAATATTCCCCCTAAAAACGTGCTACTGCCCCTTTAAGTTGTAGAAATTTGTACTAGTATATTAATGATATCGGACTCCGTGACTGGCGTTAGTAGAACATATAGTTAGTTTAGTGATTTCTCTGACGAGGTGTGAAAGTGCTACACGTAATTTAGAGGTCTTTTGATCAGAGCGACTCGTGGTTATGTAATATTAGGTCACGCCACCAAGGTACAAAGACAAGTGGTGCAGTGTATTCAGCTTATGAGAGGATATCCGCCTATTCCAAATTAAATCCTAAATTGATTAATGTAACCACAAATGACCCTTCACTAACTGATAGGTCGTAGTACTTTACTGCTATTGATAGATATTCTATCTAAATGAGACAGTAACAGAAAACACATTTCAAAGTTAGTATTTAACAAAATCTAAATTCCTTTAAAATGAAAATAATTGAAAAAATAAATACATCATTCAAAGTCAATATTTCACAAAATCAAAATATGTCTCAAAGTCAATACTTTACACAATCCAAAACCAAATTCAAATTAATAAGAACACTTTCAAAGTAGATAATAAGAAACTCAATATTAAGCAAAGTCAAAATGTCCTTTAAAATCAATATTCCACAAAATCAAAATGTCAGTCAATGAAAATATCACTTTCAAAGTAAATATTTCTGAATATCGAAATGACTTTTGACTCAGTATCCAATGAAATCAAAAATCTTTTAAAGACAATACTCTACAAAGTCAAAATGTCTTTTACAGTATATTTCCTTTTTTACAGATTTATTAAAGTCAATGTTTTAAAGAAAACCATTAATATTTTTCAAAGTCGATATTTTATACAATCAAAAGTTTTAACAAAATATCGAAATATCTATCCAAAAATAAAAATTCCCAAAAATGGAAATATCTTTCAAAGTAAATAATTTATAAAATCCACTCCAATCCAATCCAAGTATGTGACAGAGTCAATATATCACTAAATCAAAACGTACTTGAAAGTATAAATTCCACCAAATCACAACATTCCAATGTACACTTCAAAGTAAATATTTAACACAATCAAATGTCTTTCAAAGTCAAAATTGCACAACATAAAATAAATATCTAAAGTCAATATTTCTAAAGAAAGAAAGGTCTTTTAAACTCAGTATCTCTTAAAATCATGAAATGTTTCAAAGTCAATATTTCACAAAATCAAAATACTTTTCAAATTATATAAAAATACTTTTTCAAAGTCAATATTTCTTATAATCAAAATATCTTTCTAACTGAATATTTCACAAAGTTTGTTTATAGTTTACATTTTACAAAATATTAATGTCGTCAAAGTCAGTTTTTTACAAAGTCAAGATAATTTGAAAGTTCAAAATCAACATAATCAACAAGTTCAACATATCTGTTAACACTTATCAAATTGTACAAAGATCTTTCAAGTCAACAGAGCACAACATAATCCTTATAACACTATACTCATTGCCAAGCGATTTTATGTATGTTTTCTTCACTTTGACAAGTCCGTGGCGCACCCTCAATTATCCAGCCAGACGGCACACCAGTGACACACCCGTTGGTCACTGGTTGCTCACCAGTGAGCAACGAGTGGTCGCCCGTGGCTCACCCGTTGCCCACCGGTGGGTCACTGGTGGGCAACGCATGGCACACTCGTTCATGATATAGTTACTTATTCACACTACTGTATAGGCCATGGAATCCTTATTTAAATTTCTCTGACTTTCAAGATTTTCCATGACCAATATGAACCCGGCGATTATTATGATTTTTCCCATCTCCTCACCATAAACTCCTCCAGGGGTTCCTCCTGCTCTACCCGGTCCGTCAACACCTGTAACAACGAGAGGATCTCCTCCTCATCATCCTCCGCCATCGACAGCAAGGGGAGAGAACTCAGCCACTCCTCTGTGATCACTCCAGGCACCGACAGTGGAAGCTTACGGATATCCGTAGACTCGGCTGTGATTGGCTCATAGTCACTGTAGTTCACTTCATGAATATCTGGTTCATCTGACTTTGAGAAAAGATGACTGTTGCCCAAATCTCCGTTGATTGGATCAAAGTCTCTGTGATCAATTTGATTGGTCGGTTGATCTGATTTTGATTGAATGCTAGAGTCAGTGTCGCTGAAATCTCCCTCTCTTACAATAGCCGAGTCATTGGACTCGGTGTCATAGTCCTTGTCAAGGCTTTCAACATCGGACGGAGCGTAGTCACTATGGACATCTATGAACACTGGGGGATCTGCATCAAGGTCTGTAAGTCTGAAATGAGAATTTTTGTGATTATGAAGTCAGTTTTTATACGTTATTTATTGACATTGAGAATGTTAGGAGTCTTTGAAGAGCATCTTACAGTTGAGAAATACAAAGTTTTCTAGAAAACAACTTCATCATTGTGAAAAAAACGCTTTACAGAGTATATTCCTACTCTTTCATCATGAAGTTCAGACAAGGAGTAACCAATACTCAAAACATGTCATGTAAATTTTACGAAACGCTAATCAGAAAACAAAAATATTTTATGATCCCTTCATGAATCAATAGGAAATTGTTCTTCAGAAAATGATTTGCCATGAGTTGAGGAACCCCACCTGGAAACGGTAAGAGTGACCTTGCCAGGTTTGCAGTTCCTGAGAATGTTGACAGCTTTCTTGTGGTTCAACCCGACCAGACTCTCATCATTCACCTGTTAGAAACAAAACCATTTAAATATCAACTTTAGTGCCTCAAACGTTAATGCTACCTTGTACCTAAACTTAATTAAAGTGACACAGAGTATGTTGATAGGATCACATATGTCAAATTTTGAAATCGATGTTATTTCATCGGGAACCACTAACTGTTACTGAAAATAACAAGTTAAAGGTCCATCAGAACATTAGAGCGAAAATAAGGCCATTCAAAGTCGGGATTTTGATCGAAAACCGGACAATGTGGCTCGAGTGGCGCGCGCAAATTCGCCAAACGAAATTTTGAAACCTTGTTATTAGCTGACAGGAAGATATATTTGATTCCATAGTGTTTATTATGTATTGTAACTAATAGGTAGATTAATTGGATGCATAATTTCGAATATTAAACGTATTTGAGATGTTTTCTTGATTTTTTCCATAAAATCAAGCATTTTAGAGATATTATGCATTAATGGATATATTTGCAAGTCAAGTGATGAGATATGAACTTCAAACAGCATATTATATATTTTGTAGCTTATCAAATCCAAATAAACTTTTAAGAAAGATACTCTGTGTCACTTTAACACAGCTTTCTAATAGGCCTCAATATCTATTGATTTATTTTCTTTGGAAACAGAATTCCAGAGATACTCTAGTTAGTCCATGGAAACATAATAATATCAAATTAATCTTTTATACACAATACGTTCAAGTAATTCCAAATTATATTGTTGTGAAAAAACTTGTTTTTAAAATAAATCATAGCAAATTTGCATAAATGGCATCATTTCCTGTATGTTTGTGTCCATATGAAATATTCTTTGAACGAAATCTAACACTGCAACTACATATGGTTGTCTCTGCCCTCACATCCAATGCAATCCAGGGTCAAATGACTTTAGAAGATGATGGGTAAACATATTGGTTTTTCAAACATGTGTCTTGACAAATGCTCTGGGACTTAAATTTGAAATGTCAATGTAAACCTTGTTACTAGCATTATCAAGAACACAAAGTCTGAGCTTAGAGGCAGAATTGCAAACTAATTTCCGCAACTTACCCGGTAAGTCAAAACCTTGTTGAATGTTATATCGGCCATATGCCTTTTGAGAGGCTTGAAGGTTGATGTTATCAAGGATGGGTAATCTCAGAACATATCTTGCTGATAAAAGTTCTAGGGGTGATATAGCAAAGAGAATTGGAACAGTTTACCCTAGGTCACCGAGGAAGACATCTTCCCACGGCAAGGTGAAAACGTATCGAGCAACTCCTCGTTTCGACCTTGCCTTCACAAGGTAGAAAACTGGTGATCCGGAGCAGCGACACCTATCGTGATCACGAGTTACGCCCCTTATCAGCTCTTTCAACAATAGCCAATGAAATTGCCGTTTACATTCGGAACAAATTCAAAATATTAACAGACGATCTTTTTGAAAACTATCCGAGTGGAATTTAATTTTAGATTTAAGTCCGCATGGTTGTTGTGATGTTTTTGATGAGCACCGAGAATGCAGAGAAGACAAACATTAATGTATCACTCAAATAAAGTGTTTCTCTCCCTTGTAAAAACGCATACGCATTTTAAATCGGTTCATTTAACATGCTGTCTTCTGATTGGACTATGCTACTTCCGTGCAGCGGGTTGAAATGCAAGCACAGAAATTACGGCCAATGATGTCAAGGGAGGAATGGAAAAGTTTAGAAACTTTTTCGTTTCGCCCGTGACGTTGTGAAGATGCAAGGAAGACTGACACAACAAGCACTAAATAACCCTTACAAAGTCATAACAGGAGTTTGAAATATTCAACCTACCCGGGGGTAATTCAAATGGAATGGCTCTTTTTATCATCTGTGATAACCATTTGCAAAAAACTGCCACAAGCCCTCTATGGTATCCATAAAACCCTTATTCTTCGAGAAATCTATCACACACCAATATGACTTTGTCTAAAACTTGAAGTATATTGTCTGCTGCAAATATTTTCATAAAACTGTGGTGTTATCATCAATGAAGCAAAAATATACTTTAACTTCCCCTTTCAACTTGAATCCATAAGACCCACCATATTATTGTAGAAAGCTAACACCCACCTGTATGAGTTTGTCCCCGACCTGAAGCCTGTTGTCTGCTGCAGCAGCTCCACCTGGTGAGATGGTCCGCACGAAGATCCCGATCTGTCGGTTCCTCTCTGCTGTCACAAGGCTGAATCCTAGACCCCCTGTAGCTGGCTTGTGTAGCGTGATCCGGAATACATTGGACTGGGGATGACAGAAAGTTTTTTGTTTGTGTAAATTTTGAAAAAAACTTGTATTATAGTATGAAAAAGGCTGTCAAACTGCCTGACAACTTCTCAGGGACTAGTCGTTTCTATCAAATTATCATGTCACAGGAGAGAAAATGTCTCAATTGCTATGCATCATGATGATCATAAACTCTGGCTTCAAAGGAAATAAAGCAGAACGACTTATTCAACATTTGTCAACTCACATCTGACGGCCTCCTGTGTCTGAGTGCTGGTGAACTCCCACCACTAGAGGGAGCCACCCCATCGCCATCTGACGCGGTTAGGGCAGGGTCAAGGCTGTTCTCCAAGGGTTTCATCATCATATCGGGTGTCTCATGACTCTGTTGGAGTTTCTCATCAGGGTGTGAGACACTGCTCACTTTAGGATCAGGGTTCTGTTGAAAGGCAAAGACATGAATACAAGGCTTAGAAACTTAGAAGCTTAGAAAGGGATGGACTTAAAGAAGACCAAAACATGGTGATTTATCAAGTCGTTGATGGACAATTAGATGTTGCATACATTGGAGCAGCAAAGATTTTGGCCAATAGCTTGAAATGCTCTGATCTTGTCCTGTAATAACATTTTACTGGCTGAAAACAAGCAAAGGTCATGTAAAGTGATGAAAAAGCACCTGTTAGCTAAGGGACAGAGCATGTGGCTTGATAGATGTCAGGGTATTGGTTGACATAGGCAAAAACAAATATGATGAAGCAGAATAACAATATATATATTAAAACATTCTCACCTCTACTGAACCAGAAGCCTGTTCATTTTTAGATGCAAGGTTCCTTTGACCTTCACCTTGGCCTTTTGCATTATTTGGGGAGTTGCTGTGACGACAGTCTCTCAGGACTTTAATCGTAACATTCTGGGGAGTTTTACGTAGATGCGTCACGGCCTCGAAATGATCCATACCAGTCATATCTATGCTGTTTACCTGCAAAAGTAAGATTTAACATCTTTGATATATTCAAAATGTAATTTTTGATAGCAATGATTATTACCTATTAAAGAAACTTATGTTATATCATTTATAGGAAAGGCATATCCTGTGTTCCATTTAGTAAAATAAAAACTTGTTTTCAATTACTGTAAAACAAAAGGTAGGTAAGTAAAAAAATTGTATATACATACTTTAGTTTAAATGAAGGTAATAGTTCATTGAATTCTTGTAGTCATAGGGGTAAACAGTGGTAATAAATGATTTGACTTTTCTAAAAACAGGCAAGATTTGAAGTATATAGCTCTAATACATATCATTCAACCAAAAATTCACATATCTTTCAAAATATAAACAAATATTTTATTATTTCATTTTCATTTGATCATTCTATTCATATTTGATTAGTCCAAAGCGATTGTATTTGACATCAGACTTACCCTGATGAGTTTGTCTCCAGACCTAAGTCTGCCGTCAGAGCGTGCGGGGTCCTGTACGATCCCCTTGATATAACACCCTCCTGTTGTGGTGGCACCACCTGCCACCGTGAAGCCAAGACCCTTACCCGGGATCTTTTGTAGGTCAACAACAATAATCTGGAAAGGAATCATGAGACATGAGAAGAGAATTAATAACTTTCTCTGAAACAGTGCTTAAATAACTAGATTAGCGTTTGCTGGATACCGCAAAAGCAGAGCAGCCCCGGAACTTGGGTTTTCGCCTTACCCTGTTCCGCCTTTTACAGGCCTCACCAAATTGGGAATTTTCTCGTGACCTTGACCTTTGACACTCAAGGTCACACAATCAATGAACACATTTCATTGAGTATAACATTATTGTAATGAAATAAAGTGTTAAAAATTAAATTAATCCATTTTCTCCATATATGTTGACCTTGCTGTGACCTTGACCTTCGACAGTTCGTACCCAAAACTTTTTGAAAATTTTGTATTTCTCAAGAGATAATATATACAAAATCTAAACTTTATAGCGCAAAAACGTTTCAAGTTATTGTATTTACAAGCAATTGCAATAACTCATATCTCATGACCTTGACCTTTGACCTTCAAGGTCACACAATAATTGAACACTTTTTATTGAGTATAACAATCATATATTGATTAAAAGTGATCATAGTTAAAATTAAGCATTTTCGCTAAACCATGCTTAAGTCATGACCTTGCTGTGACCTTGACCTTTGACGGATTGTAGCCGAAACCTTTTCAAAAAATTTTACTTTTCCAAGGATGATTTATACCAAGTTTGAGCTTCATAGCACAAAAGCTTTTCAAGTTACCGTGTTTACAAAGAATTTTGTGGTGATTTTATAACTCGTGACCTTGACCTTTGAACTTGAAAGTGAACATGTCATAATGATTCCCTGGAAGTATTAACATTTAGACATGTTCATGAGTTCTGAAAAGCTAAATGGGATAAAGTTATACCCAAATTTAGTGCATTTTGTAATAACTCATATCTCATGACCTTGACCTTTGACCTTCAAGGTCACACAATTATTGAACACTTTTTATTGAGTATAACAATCATGTATTGATTAAAAGTGTTCATAGTTAAAATAAAGCATTTTCGCTAAAACATGCTTACGTCATGACCTTGCTGTGACCTTGACCTTTGACGGATTGTAGCTAAAACCTTTTCAAATTTTTTTACTTTTCCAAGGATGATATATACCAAGTTAGAGCTTCATAGCACAAAAACTTTTCAAGTTATCGCGTTTACAAGGAATTCTTAGAGTGAATACATATCTCGTGACCTTGACCTTTGACCTTGAAAGTGAACGTGTCAAAATCGTTCCCCCGGGTTTGAGTAGTAAGGTATGAATAAGAGTTCTGGAAAGCTTAGTGGAAAAAAGTTATAGCTAGTAGTACGAGTGCGGGGGCGGCGATGGAAACTTCACAAAAACTGATAGCAGCCCCGTCCTTAGACGGGGCTGCTAATAAGGTAATCTAATGATTGGGCTTCCACAAAAATTTATTGGTTTAAGAAAATTGTATAAAGAGTGGGAATTTTGTAATTGGTCACTATAGATAGAGCATACTTGAATATCACTGGCTCCGATGTGTTGGGGTAGTAAAAATGTCTGAATGTTTATGGAAAGGAATGTTGAGTATTAATTACCTGTATTGAAGGATCTTCTTCTGGCCTTGTTGAAGATGTATCATCCACACTGTTGTGAGTACTTCTTGAGTTACTCTCAGTACTCAATTCTGTGTCCTCTTTCACACTAGCACTTTCAGAAACATTTCTAACCACACTACCATCTGATCTTGTATTGCAGTCTTTAGTACTGTCTGATGACACTGAAGAATTGTCATCTGTCACTGAATCATTTGATCTCACACAAACATCAGATCTAAAACTGTCACTCAACATATTAAAATCTACCTTTATCACCCGTTTTGGTTTCGGAGGACCATCATCAATTCCTCCTTGATTTCTGGAATCCAAATCTTGATCTATTCCCTCAACATCTGTCCTTAACCCTAAATCTGAATCCCCATTTTCAACTTCAGCTCTTTGTACATCAGTCCTTGTTCCTAAATCGGAATCTCCACTTATCACACCCTCCCTTCCATCATCAGTCCTTGAACCCGAGTCCCCACGATGTTCCCTGTTATTTTGATCCTGTTTTTCCTTGATCTGCAAAGGCTCCAGCTCTTCCTTAAGTCTATCCAGATCTGGCTGACCTCGAACACTTTCTCCTGGACCTCCCTGACCTTTGAACCCTGGATGTCGGATCTCTCCGGTCGCTAGCTGCGTCTTTAACAAGCTGGAGTTGCTGGACCTCTCTGAGCTGCTGCTGTGGTCCGATTGACGTCTCCTGCTGTAGTATCGGGGCGTGTCATCCTCGGAGTCATCCGACTCAGACTCAAACAGAGGCTTGCCTTCCTTGTCGTAATACACTGGTCCTTTCATCAATGAGTCCAGAGATGCTTCACTGCCCTGAAAAGGAGAGATTAATTGACACATAAGAACTTTTAGACTTTGTATCAAATTGTAAAGGAGATGCTGTACACATACAGTAGGCATGAAAATGTGTCAAGAAGAGTATATGGAAATTATCATTAATCTTTTAAATATCATTTCGTAACATAACTTTGAATATCATTCCTTCACATAACAAAAGTAAGGGTCAATAATGACTAGTAAATTGATTTTCACATCTTTTTATTTACACATTTTTTCGATGATAGAACAAGATTAGACCAATGCCCAATAAAACAGCAACAAACTGCAACTAACTTGATAGCAACAGACAAGCATTCTCATTTGAAGGTTCTCCACAAGTTATGTTGTAAAGCAATGATAAGTAACTTTGATTATAGAAAATGCTACAGTATGCCCAAGTCTACTCACCGTGTATATCACAGCTGGCAGATCTCCTGGCCTGGCTCGACACAGCTTCAGATTCACCTTACGAGTAGCTCGCAACATCTGCATCATCGCCTGGGGACACATGCAAAGAGAAACGTCAACCTCACAACTATCAACTCTTTTACATCATCAAGCAAGGAATTGAACCCTTAAAGGAATTTCATCGTGATTTCTTAGGAGTTTTAATTACTAATTAGTTACCAAATATGATGGTACTGCAACTTGTTTTAAGCAGCAGGCAGAGGTTGTCATATTTTGTTTGAGAGTGTTGTCCAATATGGTCACACACCAATATGATGTGATGTTAACATTGATTCAATGTCAGATTGTCTGGAGGTATGGTATGAAATGATATATCAAGAATTTAGATTTCATAGAAATAAGCTGCTGAAAATTTCATAATTTCTAAATGAAATTTCATAATGTTGTGAATAGTATTGTTTTTGACATAATATGGAAAAAGGATGGTGATAAACATAAGTAATAAAACTCAGCATTTGTACTCTGAAAGTGAAAGTTTGAGGATTGGGGTCAATCTGAATCAATTTCAAGATAGGGAAGAGGTACTAATAAGCACAAGACGGTTAAAATATGTTGTCAAGAGAACAGTTGCATTTCTCGATAAGTTAAAATCCTGGATACATAATGACTCTTTTCAAGTCTGGTCATTATTTTGTAACCGAATTGATGTTAGATGATCATAAACTTTGGATAATCCAACTTTCATTTTCCTGTGGAATTTTACTTTACAAGAAGCGACTATTTGACTTTTAACGTTATTGTGAATACTTTCATCCCTACAAGAGATAAAACATGCTCAGAAATATTCTTGTTTCTGATTCCATAGGAATAAGGATTAAGAAATAGTAAAAGGATAAATCTATTTATTGACTAGCCCTGTAGTGAGTTATATTTCATCAAATCAGATTTATTCATATCAACACATAGAGGTAGATATCATGTTTATTACAAACAGTACTCACAGTACACGAGAGGTGACGTAGAGGTTGTCCATTTAGCTCCAGCAGAACGTCCCCGACCTCGATCTGGCCACAATCAGCAGCTGGACCAATCAGAAACACTCGCTTGATGCGTGGAATGGTTGCATGAGGACTTTCAGAGTCGATACTGCTACCACCGAGGATACTGAATCCAAACCCACTCAGACCTTTCACCAGTTCTACTTCATAGATATTGCCTGAAAAGGTTGAAAATCAACCAAAAAAATTAAAAGAACCATTACACCAGGGATCTAATGCTGCTGGAAAATGTTAATGGACAAATTTATAAGAACAGCAAAAGAGTCTGGACAACAACTTTTCCATTGTGAAAAGCCACACACATCTGTGTATACATATGCTTACTCATCAGACCAGATTAAGAGTAAGCATACTTTCCATAACATTTTTGAAATTTCATACAGATAATCTTGCTCTTCTCCTGTATCCTAATCCTAAATGCTCTTCAAAAGTAAACTGATATGATATTTCTATTCCAGAAAGTACCTTAAAATTAAACAGAATTTTTTTTTTAAATTGTCACCAAGAATGTTCTTGACAATAATGTCTTGACAGTGTGATATTGCTGACAAAGATGACAGATGACAACCAAGGATATACAAAAGTTACGCGATTGATTGTGACATGACAGTTGGCTTGAATAAAGGACAGCCTTTAGGATCTATGACAATAACTTTCTAGTTTCCCTTAATATAGTCTTTTAAAGATCTTTTGACTTGGAAACTCCAAATGATAATTTCATCATTTTGTACCTTGGCCAAGAAATTAAACAAATAAAACTTTTGTATTAAAATCCACCTACCATATTTGACAAACCAGTATGGGTCTTCCAATGCTTCACTGTTGACTTGGCTTGGAGTAGAAGATGTGGATGAATCATGTCTCTGATGGATCTTTGTAGAAGCAGTACTGGCTGGGGTGTCGTCTGCTAGAGCAGGGGAGGTAACTCTCCGCACAACAAGGGGACAGAACTCTGGAGCAGCATGAAGGAGCTCAATCACCTCAGTGTATGTGAGACCTTGCAGTGGTGTCTTGTTGACCTCTAGTAGTTGGTCTCCTGGAATATGCAATGTGATGCTAATGGTTTACCTAAAGTCATGATATATAGAGATTATTGCTCGAGTAAGTGTGTCATATGACTTTTACGAAACAAGTGTGAATTTTTGTATTGCCCGAGCGAGAGCGAGGGCTATACACAAATTTGCACGAGTTTCGTAAAAGTCATATGACGCACTACCGAGGGTAATTTCTTTATTACCGGTACTATTCAGTTTACCATCTTAGAAATATCCAAGGAACGGGCCGCTTTCCTTGCGACGGCTGGCTACAGTGATGTCACGAACAATGGTGTTATGATGTCACAGGCGAAAAAATATGGGATCTCGCGCTACAACAATTGTTGCTAGGCAAAAGTGATATGTGCACTAGTGCTCATATCGAAAATATGTCACTACTTATTTTCAACCGTATGGGTAATAAAAGATAATTCTGTATTGTCCCCGTTTTAAGGTAAATTGAAAATTCATTGTACGCCCATGGTACTGAGCACCCACAGTGCAGTGCCAGTTCAAGTGATGTACTATCCTTATAATGCTGAGTGCTATTATTGAAGCAACATCTCCCATTATCTAACACCTTTGATATGATGCGGCTGGGAATTGAATCCCGGCCTCCAATGTGAAGTGTGGAGGCTCTAACATCTGAGTTAGCTCCCCTGTCAATTACTACTTAACTTCATCTTCAGCCATGGCTGATACAGGATTTTTGGACAAAGGAAGGTATGAGTTGGCTAACTGATGGCACATGTTGAGGAGAGGTGTATCTTTGGGGAAATCATACAATAAATTTTGTAGAGGAAAAGTAAGGTGGGCTCTGCTATGAAGAAATGCTGTACTGACAGTTACAGTCAAGGAAAATATTATGTTTTCATGGAATTACCTAATAAACTTTGATATTTGAGACACAAGCATAGCATTTCTTAATGGATATAGATTTAAGACTGATTGTAATGAAAGTTTTCATGAAAGATTTACTTATAAGAAAAAATATCAGTTTTACTTACCAACTTTGACCATATTTGATCTCTCTGTTTGTGAAGGTTGAACTGATATCACATAAACTGCACCATCCTCAAACTTAGAATCAACACCTCCCTGTAAATAACAGTCATAAAACATCTGAGTTCATTTGACATTTTTGGTTAACAAAAGGGTGCCTAGTCTTTAAAATGCCTAATCTTAAATTGTTGACACTGACTTGCAGAATGATTGATTCACAAGAAATGTCAATACAAAATAAACTGTCCAGTATATTTTTGAAATTAATGAAATACACATCCTCAAGCCAGCCAAATATTTGATTTTTGCAGTCCTCCCATCTATTTTGTTGAAATTTAAGGCAAAAAACCAGCCAAGATTTCTCTTTGTGAAGGAAATAAATGTTAATACGGATTGGACTTTAATAGAGGTTCCTTGAGTAAGTACAAAAATAGTCCATTAGGGAATGACTTATTTCAATTCAAAGCATCTAAATCCCTCAGAATTATACCAAAAAGAAGCTGTCATTACCGTGATGGTCATGCCCGTCTGCCCATTCTGTTTTTGCAGGGTTACCCTGACCACTGATGTATTGTGGGTAGGTTTCCGTGTGAGTCGTCCTTTCACTGCATTCTCGATGGCTGTGTCAAAATCTGAATCTGAGGAAGACTCGTCTCCGGCTGCAAGCTCTGTGATGTCTGAGGGAAAACCACAGGATTGGGATAATATAACAAAAGTAATGAGGTCATTTTTTGTCGTATGAAAACATTCTTCACATATGTAAATATTATGAACCTCAGATGTAGCAAGTTTGTTGTGTTGTATTTGTTATCCAATTTCTCTGTCAAGTAGTTTACAAAATATAAATGTGTTTATCCAAACAATTGTTATACATGTCAGGATGTTAATGGTAACTAGTTATGTCCCAGAAACAATTTTGGACGCTTTGATGGATGGACAGACAAATGGACAGAGATACACATGAAGCACTATATACTACATTGTAGCAGGGATATAAAAAGACCCTCAGACAATGATCAACTTTCAACTTTACTTTACTTTACAGTTCATGTGAAGACTATCAGCAAAATTTCAAAATCCTGGTTAGTTTCTGATATTTTAACATAAAGCCTCACCTCCAACTAGATGCAGCTCCTCAACCTCCTTAGCTCCTCGCAGCTCCTCATTCTCCTCATAGTCCGAGTCTGTGTCTTCTCCCAGAATGCTTTGTGCAAGGTCCGCAGCAACAGTGTCATTCAGAGACTCCTTGTCGGTCATCTCCGGCAATGAATGTGAAGAAACAGCTCTCAGTGACTCCTTATTGCGTGGGGGTTTAGCAGGGGGTATATTCCTCTGATCTCCATCATTGCTTGAATCTGGTGTATGACTAACAGTCTTTTCCAAATTAACTTCTAAATCATTGTTTGTGTGAGAATCAAACATATTTACAGGCTCATGAGAAAATTTATTCTCTGATGGTTCAACCAATTCAATATCTTCACTGAGCAAAGATCCTGAATCTTCTTTGACCTCAGACTCCATATCTCCATTACTCCTAGATACAATATCTCCATTACTCCAAGATCCAATATGTCCGTTAACTTTGGACCCAGCATCACCATTGTGTTTGCGACGGAGAGTCCCTGGAGGCCTGACCTGGGACACAAGCAGTTTGACCGGGTCTGGTGAATCCTTGATCATATTGACAGCCTCGTGGTGCTGAACTCCTTCCAAGCTGATGTCATTTATGGCCACAAGTCGGTCACCAGATCTGATCCGACCGTCTTCGTCTGCAGGTCCTGATGGTATGACAGCCTTCACAAAGATGCCCAGGTCCAGTTTGCCAGTACTCTCTCCTCCCACTATGGTGAGACCGATTCCGTGGACGTCGTCTTTCCGCAGAGTCACTTCAAGCATCTGTCGTCCCTGATGCAGCTCTGGGGAAAGACGGGCCTCGTCCATAGAGCTGCTTAGTAAATCTGAAATACAATATCGTTCTCATGAATATCAAGATATAAAGTGCATTCATAAAGCACTTGACTCCATTCACTAGGTCAATGCTCATAACACTATTATAATGTCTATTATTTACAATGTTTGTTCAGATACAAAGTACACTCATAAAGCACTTCAATCCATTCACTGGGTGAATGTGTGTTGCAATAACAGAATGTCTATTATTTACAATGTTAGTTTTTTCTATATTAACACAACTATGGATGTCGTCATTAAACTTTAACCCTATCACCCCTACACATCTTGAATTAGATGTATACATGGATGTATTTGTCTCTAGTTTCTTAGCAGTAAAAGGAGAACGTATCATTCTAATCATATTGCTTTTAAAATAATTTTGTAGATAAATTGGTCAGCGACTAGACTGGTCATAAACAAAGTTAAATAAGGAATACTTTGTGTTAGAGAGACAAGAAAGGCCAATTTGCAAAAAGCCATATTATGGCGTAATAAGCAATAATATAATACAATGAACAATGAAAAAGTCTTTGCATACAATAAACAAAGTTGTCATCCATACACGTATATTCCTCTGCATTATTGTCATTCAAACTTCTAAAATGCCTCTCAAAGGTTTTGCTTAATAAACATTTAGTTCATTGAAGTTATATGGTTAAAAACAAACTTTAGCTAAGAAGAGTATGTACATGCATGAAAACAAAAGTCCCAAAGATACAACTTCTGTAAATCGCTATTTTACAGGAATCAGATTTAAATAAAAGGAAAAATAGAAAAGATCATTATATTACAAAAGTTGGTGTTGAAAAGAGTACTACAGTAGTTGACCTACCTGGATTACTAACAGCTGATGTTGTAGGGCTTGGAGCTGTTAAACCTGAAACAGATAATGAATGCATGGAATTGGCTCTGAAGTGATACATGGGTACTCGAGACCATACTATCTGCAATTGTAAATTCACTATTTTGGATGAGTCTATTGCCAGATATGAACCAACATCCTTAGTCAAGACACATATTGCCATCACTGGGTATTCAGATTTAACATTTCAACCACAGGGCTTTGTTACTGCTACATATTTGAACGGAAGGGTTGTGGTTAAAATCCTGATCTTGTTTCATTTCTAATACATACAAAAATAAAGATAGGTTCATCCAAAACATAATTATGTTACTGTACATTAGGCCCTTCTGTAAATGTGTAGAAAGTATTAAACAAGAAAGTATGAGTATAGTTAAAATACATTCAATTTCACATTTATTTCCTCAAGTTTTATGAAACAGAAAGTGAAAACTAATTAAATATCTTTCACAATGTAAGTGTGATTTCCTATGTTTTTTCATACTAATGATCAATAACTCCTTATGACACTATCTTCCTTTTGCAAACAGTTTCGGGTTTTTTTTCTTTTTTTTTGCCATTTTTAACTTTCATGCATTAGAGTTTTCTTTCTGATTTCAACAGTTTTGATTTTACACTGCAATCTATTAAAAGAGTGAACATGTTTTGTAATGTATAGATCCATTCTCATAGAACAAGTCTATCAGTTATTATGACTATCTATTTCCTAGGAACGCTATCTTGTAAATGCAAACAGGTGATTCAAAGATTAAACATGCATGAGCTGTTTTTCAAAGATTCACATAAAAAGATTACAAAATAGATCGCAAATCTACCAATAGAAACATTTGTTACATTTAGTTACACTTGTTTTACTCATTCAACATAAATTGTTCTCTTTCATTTTAAAAAAGAAATTAATAAATTGGGACCAGTGTCTTTAGAAGCAATTTCTAAAATGAACTAGTTATCCTTTTGAGCGGTTTTCAGGTTAAAGTATATAATCAACAAGAAAATCATAGAGTAGTGATCAAACATTTGTCACAATCTTTTGAAAGTGTTTCATGAGATAACAACTAAACTCAAAATGATAAACCATTAACATACAAATCAAGAGTGCTTCTACTTAATCATCAACATACAAACCAAGAATATATACGATAAACCCTAAACATACAAACCAGCCCTAAAGATAAACCCTAAACATACAAACCCATCCATCCACATACGAACCAAGAACAACTATGATAAAGCCTTAACCAACATATAAACCTATCCCTCACAGACAAAACCATAATATCTATGATAAGGCCTTTTTTAATATACAAACCCATCCCCAAACATACAAACCAATAATATCTATGATAAAGATTTAACATATAAACCCAGTATTCAAGATACAAACCCACCATATCTATGATAAAGCCTTTATCAACATAAAAACCCAATATTCAACATACAACCAATAATATATATGATAATTCCTTAACAAACACAGCCCTTAACATAGAACCCATAATACTCCTATAAACCATTAACATACAAACCAAGACATCCTAAGATTAACTATTATTCAACATACAAACCTAGAATGTGCTGATCATGCACATGCGGTTCATGTCGGACGTCAATGTTGGAGGCGGCAACATCCGAAGGCCAACCTCTACGGACAACACGTGGCCCGATATCTCGTAGATCATCCAGACTAAAACTGAGGTTGGGTCGGTAGGGGGGCGGGCTGCAGAACATGCAAGACATGCAACATCACAGAGAGTGATCATAGGAGGGTTGCAGATGGTAAATCATTCATATGGTAAACATAACCAGTGTAGTATATATGATGTGTGCACATACAGCTTAAAACAAGTGGTTTGATGGATCTTTATCTGTATCACAAAAATAGGTGTAATATCTACATAATGTATTTGTATATCTATGATCAGTCCCCCCAAAATAACAATCCGGTTCCAGGAGAATAAAGTTTTTAGAGTATTTACGCTACCAAAAGCAATTCAATGTTGTGCTACTTTCAATGGCATTTAAGCCTGGCTAAGAAATTACTTTTTATAATTTGACTGCTTTTTTCTTACCACAATCAATCCAACATGCTTTGTAAGAAATGTTTTTATGTCCTATATTCCGACCAAATCAGCAACAGAACAACATTAATTATCTGTTTCTTAAAAAATATCCATCCTCAAATATATACATATTAAGATCTTGTGATAATATGAAAAGGGAAAAGACAGTCACATGATATGAGAATATTTCTTCATTCAATGGGAGCACAAAAGGATAGATCTTTCATTATGCATATTCCTAACAAAATGCAGAGATAAGTCTTATCATCATGCAAGTTAGTTTACTTACAAGGAGGGAAAATCTGTAACTATTATAACAGATCTCTTAACTCATGCTGAGATGCTATTCAAGGTTCCTATGAGATGCATTCTTTCCCCACAGAGGCAGATCAAGTCATGAAATGTTTATACAGCCTGTTCTATAATGCTGAAACCCTGGCGGAAAAAAATTGCACCACAATCCATTTGAATTTCTCTATCAAATAGCAACCCTTCTTGCATGGAAAGGGTGGTTCATATCACAATACTTTTGATCATGATTCAGTAGCCAAAATGATGATCTAAGAACAGTGTAGCTGATTGCACAACTAACTTCGATTGCCTCCAATCAGGCATCTCCCATTTTATCCAACGGATTTCGGCGTAACAGAACAGAGGCTGTGTCAACATTTCATGACTTGATCTGCCTCTGTGGGGAGAGAATGATGAGAAGATGCTTAACAGTCACTGATGCGTTGCTAGGGACAGTCTGAGTATAGAAGAATGCTACGACCCACCTTCTGTACTTGGCTGCAGGCTCCAATGTGTGCGTGTTCATTGATGATACACTGGCCTGCAATAGATGTGAAGATACTGCATGATGCATTGTAAACATTATATATCACTCTGAAAATGCCATAATTGTGCTTAGCAGAGCTGAACCTAATTCACATTCCCCAAAAAATAGCAAGAATTTTTGTTTCTTTAAATTGCACTTAGGCTACATTAGGGAACTTAAGGCTCTATCAATTTTTGACAATAGGACCATCGGTTGCAAGATCCATTTACAACTTAACACTTATTACCTTTTCAGTTTCACCATCCATTAAAATTACACTGATACTACCTTGGGACATAGGAACTAATTCTCTGACCAAAACATACGTTTTACAAAGTTCCTGTCACATTCAGAACCTATAAATGATCATATGACAATATTTAATCAATAATTTCATCATCAAATGAATTGGTGTCACCTTGTGACTGGGTAGACTAGCCACCTCCTCCTCCTCCTCCTCCATCTCCTCTGCTATAGCTCCAGCCTCCAGGAGAGCTGAACCCTCAACATCTCCACCTGCAGGTCAACACCGGTATACGGGTGAGGTTTGTGCTCATTATCATATATACATTTCAAAACTCAACCTGCGCACTGAAGAAAAGTTTTTTCAATATTGGGCGTCTCTGCACTTACTGTTTAAGAAAAGTACTTGTTTGCTAAAATAATGAATTGTTTAGAGATAGTCCTGTTTTGCTAAACTTATGCATATATATCAGCCAAATGTGGAATTATGTATTTGTTCATATATGCTATTTGTGTATAATGTTTTATTTGCCTGTATCACAAAAAAAAGGAAAATTAAAAAAAATATTCAAAAACTGCGCAAAAATGATATTTAGTTATTAGGGTGAGGTGATTTTGGGTTTTACATCTCTTTCAAGAGTATATCGCCTTTATCACGGTATTATTGCAGGACTGAGCCCATAATGCTATTGTGGTAACGCATTGATTTTAGTTATTCATTAAATGAGTAAGTAAATCTTCTGTGAATAACAATTCCTTAGCTTTAAAATGATTGTATTCAATGCGTACCTCTGCGAGTCTCCATGTTACTAGGTCGAGTCCTCATCCTCATCTCAAACCGATGCTGGGCCGTGGAGAACTGGAGCAGGTATCTTCCTCTGTGAAATAGGCAACATCTAAAGATAAGTATTTCTGAATTTTGTAATTTATGGTAACAAAAAAGAGACAATTTTAGGTAAGAACACTAAGGTTATACTGATTGTGTCATATTTTGCAATATCTATAGTATCATGTAATCAGTATTCCTCTTCCAAAAGGATTAGGACATTGCATCACAGGATTTAGCACCAACCTTTGAAGTATCACCTCCAACTTTGTAAGTTTGTTTATCAAAAATTTATTAAGTCCAGGTCATACTGATCCATGTACAGGTCTTAATCTTCATCATCCATCACCTTTGGTAACACAAACATATGCACTATGCTCTCACTCTTCCCCTGCAAGCCCAGTTGCTTTTCCTACACTTCATCTGCCAGCTACTTAGCCTACTGTAGATGTACTTGAACAAATGAATACTTTAGAGGATGCTACTTTGCAGATAAAGACAGTGGAGGTAAACAACTGATTTTGCACATTGTAGCATGGGTTATTGTAGCCAGTGACTGGTTTGAATTGTCTTGCAGAGACAGTTGTCAACTTGCATAATCACTCACTTCCTGTAGCTGTTGGTGAAGAAGTTGATCTTGGGAGGTTTGCCCTTTGCAGTCGGCATGTCTGGTTTGGGCTGCACACTGAAGCGGCGCTTGTTGAAGGAGATCTTGAGGATGTTGTGCCAGGAATGCTGCTCCACGATGCTGCGTTGCTGCACTTGCTGCTCGGCTATGACCAGGTGGTGACTCGTCACTCCAACATGCACTGGGTTTGTGGTGTCGTTCTTGCTCTGTGAGGAGAAATTGCATCTAGAGATGTAATGGGATTAATACACGAAGCAGTGTCATATAACTTGTGAGCGTTATACTTATATTCCCAGGAGTTTTGTGTGTAATGATTTCTTTAACACCAATTCAGATTCTATTTCATTTGAATCATGGAGAAACATCCACTACACAGATTACTCTTGTTTTATAATTGACGATATTTGACTAGTTACATGTCAACATTAAGGTAATAATCAAATATTTCTAAGCCCCCTTTCCGTAAGGATATACAAATTTTGAACTCTTGTACCTACCCTTGCTAGTTTGTGGAAGTGGATCCCATACTCTGGCAACTTCATAACAGCCTGTGAACCAAGGGCGAAGTTTTAGAAACAGTGTAATAAATGTTGTAAAGCATAACTGCAGATCTACTAAGTATATCCAAGTGTATGTATCATGTATTTATTATGATGATGATTTTAAAAAAGAAATTCAAATTTCTAACAAATTCTTTCATATTATGACTTAAGATTTCAAGAAAAAACTGTTGTCCTAGAGAAATACAATCTTTGGTTCCTTTTGCTTACAATAAATGACGTTAGGTAATCGATGGCCAAAACTTGGTTGCATTCACACACAAAAGTAATGTTTGAGATTTCTTAAAAAGACAAACTTACACTTTCAGACTAGTTGTTTTTTTCTGCCAATACTATCAAAAAGATTTGAGGAAACAACTCACCTTGATGAACTCCAACTCAGCTTGAGTTGGTGATATCCCAGAATTCCCTTTGTGGGCCTCTACTCCTCGCTCTCTAACGACACTCATTCCCATTCTCCTAATCGCCCTCGGGGCGAAGTACTGCTCTGGTACAAAGTAGTTCCGTCCCATCTCCTCACTATTATCTCCATACTCCGCCTGTAGCGCTAGACCAGCCAGACACGTGGCGTGTTCCTCCGTACACTGAGCGCGCTCCTCCAGGATGTCATGGCGGAGTTGAAGGTAGAAGAGGTGATAGCTTCCCAGGTGTCTGTAACAGAGATTACAGTTAATTCCTGGCAGCAGCATTTCTTACAGAGATATTGTATTGTGCTGATGGATGTTCATGAATCAAATGATCAACTGAAGTCAGCCATAATGCACTACAGCACACTTTTTCGAGCTCAGATTAACTATGTAGGACACATTTAGACATCATCACCCTCTTTTAATTTGAGTGCCTTTAACCAAAATAATATATATGTCACATCTAATCTGATCAAACGACAATACACAAACAGGTAATCTCCTAGGAGCTATTTAACTCACTGATCTAAGATCAAAGAAGGGTTTGTTAGGAGGGCTGGTAGATTTTTTCAAACATTTAGTCCTGCTTACCATTAAGAACTCAACATTATTTTCAACACTTCAAGGTGATGTCACTAGGGCAAACTAATTCATGTGATTCTCTCATACATAAGTTGTTAAATCTTCAAGTATTTCAGCTCAAACAATACACAGTATTTCAAAACAACAAATATCTTTGGAACTCACCTGAGATCAGAGATGACATCTACGTAGTACTTGACGCGGAGGTGCAAGGTGAAGGTCACAGTTGACACGACCCCCTTCTTGCTGTCCTTCCATCCTTCTGGTGCCACCTTGTGGATCTTTGTGTCACCATCCAGGAAGAAATGCTCACCTTCTGTAAAGAGAAGGTCTAATTTGAATGGTCCAGTCATTACTACTTCAATGTAGAAAGAATTGTACAGGAATACAATTGGAACTTTGAAAAATGATCCCTATCAATATCCAACTGTTACTATAGTTATTTTAATATCATTGCAAGGCTTCATAAATCCCCTGATTGCCTTGTCAACATTTTCAGATGTTGATTCTAGCATATCTAAGATAGGATATGATAGGATCTGCTTGCCAGATATAGCTTTGAGTAAGTAATGATAGCTTATACAATGCTAAAGGGGGCAAGACAATCAGGAAGTTGTATTTGTCTTTTCAGGATAACCACACCGGATAAAGAAGATTTTTCAGTATAATAATTGACTTGAAGAGATAGCAATTTGACCAGTAGGTATAAGGAATATGAGTAAGCTTAATCCAATTTACTGAACATGTTTTGCTCAAAAGTTTTTGCTGATGTTACATGTCAAATATTAAAAGCAAACTTTTATTTATAAAACCACAAAAACATGAAGAAATAAAATTAGAATTGAACCTTTTTTTACCAGAATGTCCAAATCCTGTCAAATGGCCCAGTCATTAAACAGGACGCTGGAAAATTGCATGATTCTAGTACCTAGTAAGCAGATCACACTGACTGTGGCAGTAACCATGTTAAGTTCTTCTACTAAGTCTACCTACCACTGAGGTATGAGAGTCCAAAGAAGAAGAACTCTGCTATAGAGAGATGGGAGACAATGGCGTCAAACAGCTGGCGTCCTGTGGTGCTCGGGTCAACTATTGCTTCAAACTTCTGACCAGTCAAGTGGACAATGACCACTCTGCGAGCTAAGGAAGGATTTTTTAGACTCTGCAAACAGAACAGAAATGATGAGGACTTACTTGCAATTTGAGCCTACAAAGAATTCATTACCTTTCAATCTTAAATCATTAGGAAAATTTGTAATTAGGGTCAATGAAATGAATTGAATAATAAAGACTGTGTACACAAATGATAAACAATTTCTAAGGAATTACTTTTGTTATCTATAAGGAAGTTATGTAGACATCAATCAATGAGAATATCAAGACAGATAAAAAACACTTTTAATTGTTTGCAACTTTGAGGTTTTTGTTCAATTGTGCCATGAAAAAAGACAAAGTCACATATATGTTGCCGTCTGCCTTTCATTGCCTAAAGACTTACCTCCCCTTGTAATGGCATGGACAGTTTAGAGAGAGGTTTGCTGGCTCGGTAGGTGAATTCTGGACCGGAGAATTCCTGGAGCATAAATACATCTATTTGATGGCTTTTCTTAAAAACCTAATCAAAAGTTATGTTTGTTTCATGCTTCTCTTCTCATAGGGTTCACAAGAATATGAAGCCAATTGATCAGAAATTTTTAACACAAAACAAAGGTCCTCAACATTAAATCAGTTTTTAAAATATCATATAATGGTAGTACTAACTCATCATACATTACCTTAGTTATTTCCTTAAGTTGAAAGTAATATTTCATAATCTTAATCTGCAAAGGTTGGTTTTCTCAGTATCATCATGGTTGGTTATGAATTTTTTGACAAACACAAACACATATTCCATAATTGCTAGGCAACATCATTTGTACACACCCTGTGCTGGTTGTTGAGTTTCTGTTGTTTGGGTTTAGCAGCAGCCTGGACTGGTTGTTGAACTTCTCTGCTTCTCAGTGTGTCGGCACTTGCTCTGTTAAAAAAAGTACAAATTAATACAAGATCATTTTGATTAATTTATTAAAAAAAGAAAGAAGACATCTGCCTGACCAAAAATATTTTAATAGATTTAAACCATTGGTACCTCAAAGGGACCAAAAAACTTTGATAAATGAAGCTCATGGCAATAAACATTACTTCGCCAACACAACTAGATGTGGGGAAATTTATTAAAATCTAAATATTTTAGATGTTTAAAAGACTTACCTTACCTTAGAGTTGCATGTTCCTATGCTTACCGACCAAAGATTGAACCTCGTGTTGACGGGGCTATCTTCTATATGAACCAAGTAGTGATACGGGAAGTGACCCGACAATACGGGCAGGTACACCGGAAGGTAGTACTCAATCACGTGATAACCAAAATCTCGCACTTTTTTCCGCCAGAAAAAGTCCGAGGGAGTCCGAAGAAGAGGGGAGGAAGAGTCCAACGATGGGCGGGAATAAACCTTCTAAGGTAAGGTAAGTCTTTTAAACATCTAAAATATTTAGATTTTAATAAGTTCTTAACTTACCTTACCTTAGAGTTGCATACGATTCGACAGCAAGGATGGCGGGAAGGACTCCAGAGGACCAACCAAACTGTGACCGTAGGGCAGGAAGGGACTGGAGGTGACGAATCTGAAGAGACGAAAAAACCAACAGTCAGCCTAAGCCCAAGCAAACAAACACTAAGGTAAGAAGAAGGGGAAGAAAATAATTCTATACCTAGTGGGAAGACGGCTTGGTGAGTTGCTGGGCAAACACCAAGGGTCCAAAAGACTGTAAGCCGTTCACATCTTCTACAGCCAAATCTCGGAGATAGTGGGAGGCGAAGATGGTGGAAGACTGCCAAAAGCATCCCTCCATAATGGTCGGGACCGAACAGTTCCTGTGGAGGGCCATTGTGGACGCCAATGCCCTGATCTCATGGGGGTTGTTGGCCACCGGGTGAGGCAAACCTGCAGCATCGTAAGCCGACAGGATGGTGGAACGAAGCCAGAGGGATATAGTGTTTTTACTTATCTCACCCTTAACCAAGGAGGAAAAGGGAACGAACAAACGCTTCCTTGACCCTCTCTTGGTAGCGGAGCGGTCGATGTAGGCCCTGAGAGCTCGCACAGGGCAAAGGGACAACTCTTCAGTTTCAGCACTGGCAACAATGGAGGACAGCGGGGGGATGGTGAACATTCTATCCGCTTGTCCCGGAAGCTGATTCTTGGCGATAAAATCCCAGAGTAAACCCAAGTGGATGGAGCCATGTCTAGTCTGTTCAAAACGGACTCTCGTGACATCGAGGGCGTGAATCTCGCTTACACGAGCCGCAGTCGCCATGGCCACTAAGAACACGGTCTTCTTGGTCAAGTCCTCAAAGGAGGCAGATCCCAGGGGTTCAAACGGGCGACCTCGTAAGTACTTAAGTACAACGTTGAGGTCCCAGGCAGGAGGGCGGAACTTCCTCTTCTGGTCCTCCTGCTTGAAAGCCTTCAGCATGGCAATAAGTTCCGGAACCGTAGATATCTTGGAACCTCTCTTAACCGACAGGACCGAATTGATGGCTGACAAGTAAGTACCAATAGTACTGCCCTTCAGAGATCGACGCCTTCGCAAGTACAACAAAAACTCCGCCAGGAACTGGGGAGTAGCCTCTACCGGCTCCTGGGCGCGGTCAGAGCAAAACCGTTCGAAAGACAGCCATTTGTCATCGTACAATGATCTAGTCGAGAGGCGATGTGCCCTGGCAATGGTGTTGGCAACTTGCGACGAATAACCTTTGGATCTCAAGGCCTTCTTGAGATGACCCAAGCGCACAGATGATACCTCTCTGGGTCCGGATGAGGTAGATGGCTGTGAGGGTGTATCAGAAGATTTGGCCAAGGAGGAAGTGGTTCGGGGTCCCTTTCGACGAGGTCTCTTAGATCTGGGAACCATGTTCTCGCCGGCCACCAAGGCGCGACCAAAAGCAGATGTATCTGTTGTGTCTGTTTGATCTTGGCGACCACCTTGGGGAGCAGGATCGGAGGAGGGAAAGCGTAGGCATCCAGACCCTCCCAAGACAGGGATAGGGCGTCCACTGCCCACGCCGCCGGATCCGGAAGTGGGGATACATACACTGGGAGCTGATGATTTAGCTTGGTCGCGAACAAGTCTATCAGAGGTCTGTGAAGAACTCGACAGACCAGTTCGAACGCTTCCTGATGTAGCATCCATTCCGTGGGAGATGGCTTGTCTGGTCTGGAGAGAGCGTCCGCCAGGACGTTCCTGCACCCCGGAATGTGACGAGCACGTACTTCTAAGTCGTTGTCGTCCGCTAGACGAAACAACTGAAACGTAAGGTCCAGCAGTCTTCTTGACCCTGTAGTCCCCTGGTAGTTGATCAGGTAGACTACTGTGGAGTTGTCGGACATCAACAGGAGACGAGACCCTCGCAGTAGACGAATCCAGTGTTGTACCGCCAACACTGCAGCTTGCATCTCCAGGTGGTTTATGTGCCAGGAGCTCTGGTTGTCCTCCCAAACCCCTGAGACTGTGAGATCGTTGAAGTGAGCTCCCCACCCCTGAAGGGACGCATCCACGAACAGCTGTTGATTGGGGGCGAACTCGATCAAAGAGACGCCGCCGCAAACGTTCGACTGGATCGTCCACCACTCCAGAAACTGATGGAGATGAGGGGGGAGCTCGAACTCGGACCTGATGTCGTCTGCAACGATACGAGGCTTGAGGAAGTTCTGCAGTGGTCTCAGCATTAGTCTTCCTCTGAGGGTGAGATCTTGAGCAGAGGTTAACAGACCCAACAGCGACTGCCAATCCCTGAGTTTCAGAGGTTCCCTTAGTGCTCGAGGAACGAAGGTCGAGATCTTGATCCACCTGTCTTGTGGGACAGTCAGTCGAGCCCGATCCGTCTGAAAAAGTCCGCCGATGAAGGTCAGCTGTTGAGACGGGGTCAAGGATGACTTCTCTGCGTTGACAAGCCAACCCAGCTGCGCCAGAAGCCTTTGGACGAACACCGTCTGTCTGTGTAGAAGAGCAGACGAGGCGTGACTCATGAGACAGTCGTCTATGTAGGGGTCGAACCGGATCCCCCGGAGGTGAAGGAACTTCACAATGGGAGCCGTGATTCTGGTGAACAACCACGGGGCCGTAGAAATTCCAAATGGCAGGACCCTCCACTGGTAGTGCCTTTGATCTATCACGAACCTCAGGTACTTCCGATGAGGTTCGAAGATTGGGACGTGAAGGTAGGCGTCCTGGAGATCGAGGCTGACCATCCAGTCCTGGGACTGTAGTTGGTAACGCAGCTGCTCCAAGGACACCATCCTGAAGTGGGGCGGTCTCTCCAAGTAACGTTCGTTGAAGACCGCGAGGTTGTGGATCATCCTCAACTTGTCCGAGTTCTTCTTGGAGACAAGGAAGATGGGAGAGTAGAACCCTGGGGCGTCGTTGGGTTCTAGCACTCTTTCTATGGCCCTCTTCTCTAACAGAATGTTGATATTCGTGAGTAGTTGAGCATGAAGGGCTTGCGGGTACACGCGTGATCGGGGCAGGTTGGTCAGGGGCGGAGACGAGGTCATTGGCAACTTGAAACCTGTCTTGAGTATGTCCATCACGAAGGGATCTTCTAGTATTGTCCAGTTGGGCCAGAAGATCCCGAGTCTCCCGCCTACGGGGGTAGGGTGGATAGGGACGACTGGGGGCGGGAGATCCCAGTCGTGAGTTCCCACAGCTTCAACGGCGCTTGTAGTTTCGGAACTTGGGCCCACCAGGTGTCTTGGGTCCATTCCGGGGCTGATGTTGTTGCTGTTGTTGCTGTTGACCACCAGACTGTCTCCCTCTGCCACGAGACTTCTGGGCGCCCTTGACTGAGTTCCTCCTAGGAATATAGTTGAATTTGGGCCGGGTGGTGTTAAAATTGATGGCCGTGTTGAGAGCACGAATCCCCGACAGTGTGACCTCTGTCTGGGTGAGAGACGCGTGCTCCTTGTAAACCTCTGGGATGAGGCCGGCAAAGACTGTAGAAGAGGTGAACGGAGCTCTCATCAGCGTCTTCCTGAATTCATCACTCCAATTACAGGGGTCCAGGAGTCCCGTGCGGCGGATGGTAAGCACATTAGCCATAGCCGAGCGTAGGTGGTCGACTACGTCACCCAAGGTCCTGGCCTGCCATCTCATCATCGTGGAGAGATGATGAAGTCTGGACGGGTTTTCCTCCGTTAGATCCTGTAAGATGGCATCAGTAGCGGAGGCCAAGGCCGAGATAGGCTTGAGAGTCCTACGGAGCTCCGTATCGATGGACACCAACTTCGAGTCCGTCACCTTGAATTGCTGTTGTGAAGCGGTGGATAGGCGACCCACTGACTCGTCCTGTGCAGCAGCGCTGTCGGCGAAATCCAGTGAGTGGATTTTATAAAAGTGACCCGAATTCTTGGCTGCCTTGAAGGAGGGATTAAGGGAGAGTTTCTTAAAATCCTCGTCCAGGGATGACATCGCGTCCAAGACCAAAGAGTGGGGTGGTATCAGGAGTGAGGGTTCAGACCACATGGCCGTGTGTCGAGGCACTCCTGGGCCTGGAGAGGGGCAGTTGACTAGGCGGTCCGCTATCCAGTCAAAGACCTGGTTAAGATTAAGATGCGTGGGACCGTCTTCCTCCTCGTCATCCTCCACTATGTCAGACTGGTCAGCCAGGTCTCTCGATGATCGTCGAATAGGGGAGCGAGATCTCGAGTGACGTCTTGGCGTAGAAGGGAACTTCTTCTTGGACCTAGGAGTGACCGGGTTCAGGGTCTTGGTCGACTCCGGGGAATGCTCAGGTGTTCTAAACTTCCTGGAGGAAGAAACGGTGCGTCCCCGAGGAGAAGGTGTGACGGAGGGGTGACTGTGACGCCCAGGGGACGGAGGAGGAGTACGCTTGGACGAGGTACCCGGCGAAGGACTTCTGGAGGTGCGAGTCGAACGCCTAGAGGGACGCTCAGGAGGAGGAGGAGGAGGATTACCATCCTGAGTCTTCTTAGGAGGAGAAGTCTGACGCTTATTCCGAAGGGGGGAGCGCGAACGAGAGCGTGAGCGTTCCTTGGAGGTGCGTCGAGACTTAGAGGAGCGCCGAGAGGGGCGCCGGGAAGGCGGGGAGCGCCGAGGTGAGCGCCGAACCGACGAGGAGCGCCGAGGTGAGCGCCGGGACGACGAGGAGCGCCGAGGTGAGCGTCGGGACGGCGGGGAGCGTCGAGGCGAGCGCCCAGGGGAGCGCTGAGGTGAAGAGGAGCGCCGAGGCGAGCGTCGAGACGACGAGGAGCGCCGAGGAGAACGTCCGGAGCGTCGAGAGGAGCGCCGGGAGGGTCGTCGGGGTGAAGGCGAGCGGCCCCTACGCTTGTCTACTGGAGACGTGGAGGTCGAAGAACGCTTGGAGGTTCTGTCAACCGACTTGGAGCTCCGTTGTAGGTCCTGACGATTGAGGAGCGCTTGGAGGAGGCCCGGGAGACAAGGGTCGGACATCTGAGGACACATCAGAGGAGGTACGACCACGGGTGGATTCTCCACAACGGGTGGGACAGGTACAACTGGAGGAGGATCATCAGCACTCCCTGAAGGGAGAGGGGGAACCTCACGAGGGGGGGTAGATCTCTCAGTGTTGTCGGCAGACATCCTAAGTGCTCTCTGGGAGAACCGCTTGCGGACTACAGAGGTGTAGCGCTTGAAGGCTGTAGGAGACAGGGAGGAGCACTCAGAGCACTTCGAGGAGTCGGAACAGGGCCGGTTGCTCAGGCAATCAGGGCAGAGCTTGTGGGGGTCCTTCGCCGACTTTTGCGATTTGCAGCGCACACAATACACTCTCATGTGAAGTCTGCAAAACACCAAGGAAAAACTCTAACAAAGATTAGACATACAAATTTTTAACATGGGTATATGTCATAAAACATTTGGAAGAGAGAATAGACATTTTTACCTCAAAACCTACGCGAGAAGCGTAAGACAAAGGCAAAAAGTAAGAAAACATAACATTTACAAAGTGAAACTTTAATGTAAATGCATACAATACATTGCTTACACATGAAAAATTTGCTAAAGAGATTACCTAAGGTAATGTTTAAGCAAAAAGGGGAGTAAGCATAATATAAAGCCAAAGAGAACACATGTTAAAACACAAAGTGGGTGAAATAACAAGTGAAACACAGGGGAAAGTCGAAACAGTCGACTAACAAGGGGAATGTCGTAAAAACGAAAAACCTTTTGCAAGAGCCCAAAAAGCAATTTTATAACAATACATAACGTAAGGGGCATGTAAAGTATAAAGGGGTGCTTAAAAGAACATTATTTGTGAAAAAAACCACAAAACGTCCATTAACGACAACGAACCGCTTGACGACACCACGCTGTCAAGCAAACACCGCCATTACGAAATGCGAGAAAAAAACATTTCAAGGGGGAAAGGAGAACAAATCAAACGTAAACAGTGCAGAAATGCAGGGAAAACGTAAGAAAAGGAATAACGACGCGTTTAAGAAAGCGAAGAAGCAAAAATTACAAGTCGAGAAGGAAAAATAACCTCGAGAAGGCATTTTCCAGACGAGAAGAAAAACGCGACGAAAAGGTAGGTGTGAATAATTGAATAATATACTTGGTAGAAGATAGCAATGTGAATACATACCAATAATCAAAATATCTGAAAGTACAAAAACACACAATATCATACACGAGGTCCGTACGATACGGACCAAAGGAAAAAAGTGCGAGATTTTGGTTATCACGTGATTGAGTACTACCTTCCGGTGTACCTGCCCGTATTGTCGGGTCACTTCCCGTATCACTACTTGGTTCATATAGAAGATAGCCCCGTCAACACGAGGTTCAATCTTTGGTCGGTAAGCATAGGAACATGCAACTCTAAGGTAAGGTAAGTTAAGAACTAACATGTAGATTGGACAAAATATTGGTAATATCATCTGAATCAATCAAGATGAAAATTAGTACTTTGAATGGATGACCGAGCAATTTGAAAATGCAAGTGATACCTTGAGTTGCACAATCTTATTATTGTAAGGTTAAGAATGTGCCCCTCAAGAGTTGGTCTATCTACATAAGTGGCTGATAAATGTACCATATACCGGTATATTGTCTATCAGTCCTCACGAAAAATTTGGAAGAAAAATAAATTTGACCAATATCAGCAGGTATCCTCTTTTTCCCTCTCTGAAAAGGTCCACAATATTCTTCCATGAATTGTTTTGGTTTGTCATCACTTCAGTCAGGGAAAAGTATGTAACCTCACCTGAGAGCATTGTGGTCATGAGCCTGGAAGGAGATGTCGGTACTGAAGAGGGAGTCCTGATCCCGGTCCATCTCCTGACTCAACAGTAGAGCAGCCTCAGACCCGTACTGGGCGTGGACTCCTGGCATGTAGCTCCCTGCATCACAGCAATTATTCAATTTTAATTCCAAAACACATTGTTACGATTGCTAATTACCCTTTTTTTTAAAGAGTTATTTAATATCTCATTAACATGTTGGCACAATGGATATTTCCTATTATCTCAATCCTAACTCTGTGACATTGGTAATCCTTTCAGCAGTTTTGGTTCTGTTCAACCAGTGTTTGAAATAAGCTAAAAATGTTGCCAGCCCAAAATTGGTATTTTGTAAATTATAATGGTAAGATTTAAGAAAAAGCTCAAAAAGTTACCAGCCCCCACCAAAAGTAACCAGGTACTGGGCTGTCGGACGGGCCTTATTTCATACACTGGTTCAACAAAACTTTACAATCAAACTGAAAGCTTGGAAGTATTCATTATTTTAATTTATTACATAACATTACTAATAACCATCTTGTAGTCAATAAGAAGATCAAGAATAGTGACTCACCTAGTGTATAAGACATGAGAGATGCCATTGATCTTGTATCAGATAGGTTATCTCCCCCTTCCCCTAGTGGCAGCACACTGTCAAAGCTAGCATCAGCTCCATACCGACCCTGTCGAAGAGCTCTCAATTTCCTCTGCCGTTCTTTAAGTCTAACATACTTCTCATAGGCCGATTTCTTCATGCCTGGAGAGAGATACCCTTGGCTCCTCACAGCAACATAAGGAGGAGGAAGTTGATAAGGACCTGCTGCTAACCTTGATGTCTGGCCCTGTTGTGGAGTTTGCATAGAACATGAGATTGGATCTGGCTTTGGAAGCAAAGGTTCTGGATGCAATGATGATGGCGGCATATTCTCTCTGTTCTCTTCAGGTGATAAAGGGGTAATAGCTTGCTCTGAGAGACTGTTCTGGAGATTGAAATCCTCTCGATTGAAGCTGAGATTCTTGCTTACATCATGATGTGTTGTGTGGTTAGATTTTGTTTTCTGGCGAGCACCGCTCTCACGCAGGTATGGATGATAGCCAGAGTCACTTGTGCCTGAAGCAGGATTTTGATGCACAATGAAATTGAAATTCTTGAAATTTTGTATTAAACAAAGCAACAAACATAATAAACCAAAAACCATATGATCTTTCAAATATATATATGACAGACTGCATTACCAATTCATGGTAGAATTTCATGTGCACTTTTTATGGAAATGTATTAGTCGAGATGTACAAATGAACAGATTTTGGCAGATCAATAAAATTTCAACATTACAAAATATATTTGTGAAATATCTACTCCCAAAAACAGGCAATTTATATGACAAAAATCTTCAACTTACCTCTACTTCTGCTTCTTGACCGTGACCTTGATCTAGACCTCGACCGTGACCTACTTCTAGTGTTGTCATGTCGATGGCGGTGCCTATGTCGTCCTGACGATCTGGCGCGTCTGGACCGATATGAGAGAGTGCTTTGGCGGCTTTGATCACTCCCATAACTGCTGTCATTTGCAGTCTCCATCTGGGGACACAGATTTGAATGATTTTTAAGCTTTAACTTTCACTTATTTGCAGTTCTGAACCAGACCATAAACTTCATTCTGCATTACACAGAAATTTTGTAGAACAAGCCAAAAAGGTTATCCTAGCTCCCTACTTACAAATTATTCCTGTAGAGAAGGAAAAATGAGCAAAATTCTAAAAAATCTGGCGAATAGTTTTTCTGCAATTGGTCGCAACAAAAATTTCTCCGCAGACAGGCCGACACGCAGAATCCTTGGTATAACAATAGATACCTTTGAACATAGAGATAAGTTCACAGAAGTTTTGTACTAGTTAAAACATGCAGAATAAATGTGATATGTATCAGGTTCAGCTAATAGTTTTGCTTTGAAAAATCCATCAAATGACATGAACAGATTTACAAATATGTCAATTGTAATTCACATCAATTTAAAAAAATACACACTAAGAGGTAATAGTTTTTAAAAAAATTATATGAAGAGAAATACTCAAAAAAGCTTCACTTGGTTTGAATATATATACTAATTGGAAACAGGACAATATTCATCTAATATATATTCAGTTACAGAATTAACTTCAAAATTTAAGAAATAAAAAAAGCATGTTACCTTGTCCTCACTAGAGCCAAGGACAGAGTTATGTAGGCGAGATACGTAGTGAGAGTACGGCAGCTTACCTCCCCTTTGTTGGGAGTTTAGAGTACAGGCCTGCAAAACAGAGGGGTTATTAATGCAATGTGTCAGGAAACTGGACTGACATATTCTTCATACTAGAGAAAAAACGACAGAATTGCAGCCTTCTTCTCCGCTGCTAGGAGTTTAATGTACAGGTTCCTTTCATTAAATTCTGTTAAGGATAGCCTGAGCTCTCTATCATTTAAGAGACTGTCCAATCAGTCATCCACATTATGTCTTTTTGATGAAATGATTATAAACATTATTTTTAATATATTTAAATACACTGGTTTCTCTAATTTCAAGATTTGTTAATGGTAAAATTCATTATATTCATTCACTTACATTAATAATTAATCATCATGCTTATCAACAAAAACTTTTACAACTCATATAGTGCTAATGTATGCCTTCACTCCTTATTGTTGCTATTGTTAAAAGAAGATTTGTGAAAGGATGTCAAGACCAGTTTCTAGCTCATGTAATATGTCAGAATACTGAACACAAACATACATTCTGCTTAACAGACACAGAAAAGTATGCGAAATGGAATGTCCCATTTATGAGACCAGTGAAACACTGCAACATTCAGAGTTAAACCTAGGATGTTACCTGTTGTTCATCTTCCTACGCAGAGCTCAAGAAAACTCAAGGCTATGCAGCAAGGCATAAAACTGACAGTTTGGAAACTGGCCTTTTAGGCTCTGCGTAGGAAGATGCCTGTTGTTACCTTATTAGCTGTCTGACCAGGGAGATATTGTATCAGCGGCTGAATTGATGACAAACTCTATGTAATGAATCTAGGTCCCCCAAAACTTCACTATATATATATATATCAAAAACAGCTACAGGGGCCACAGCCCGCCATGAAAAGTGAAATTCCAATACTTGGATGTTTATTCAGTGTTGCGAGAAAATGACTCATTTTTGTCAACTACTGAATGATCGTAATTGGTGCGACTAATGACACTTCTAGCGTCACAGATGAAGAAAGGTTTCCACAGATAATGTGGATGTGGGTGTGGATGTGGGTGTAGAATGAGCTGGTCATCCTTGAATGGATGTCAATTGAGATTTGTGCAAATCACCTCATGAAGGGCACTTTTCAACATTATCTCTATACAAATTATATTTCATCAAAAATCAACAGATATATTTGATAATGCCGAGAAAATATGTATGACAACTTCTTTGTTCATTGTATGCGACGTTTTGACACAGATTCTTGTGTCGTTCTCAAGCAGAGGAAGAGAAATGAAGTAGGGGCGAATCTGTGTCGAAACGTCGCATACAATGAACAAAGAAGTTGTCATCCATATATTCCTCAGCAATATTGTCATTCCAACTTCTAAAATGCCTCTCAAAGAAGAGATATATTCGAGTTTAGAAAAATTATTTTGTTTATTTTAAAACTGCTATTTACTTGAGATGTTAACTGTGAGATTTACTTGTCTCTCTATGGACCAAATAAGTTCAAATTAGCAGCATTAATTAACAATAAATTATATTTTTCATCTCTACAAAGTCAAACCTCTTTAATGTCATCAGTTTCATGAATAAAAGGCTTGCCTATTGTCTTTTAAATTTGTCTGTGTGTTACATACATTAATGCAAAAATAAGCACAATCAGCTGAAATGCTTTTTAAATTCCTTTCTTTTAGGAAACTCTTACTCTGAACAATGTCATTTGAAATGGACAAAGTTGTCCTAACACGATGGAAACAAGGATCATGTTTACTGCAATGTAACATAGCATTCACTTGTGATAGGATCGGCCTTGTGGTCAAGAATCTGACACAACAGTAGTTGTATTTGTTTAAATTTGTAGTTAAGGTAATAGTGGACCAGGTTTATTCAAGGTGCTCAAGGAGGAAGTAAACATAGTTTGTTCATCAATCATTGTGTGTTCATCATTCTTACATTGAAACAGTATTTCGAAAGTTTAAAGGGGCAGTAGCACGTTTTTAGGGGGAATATAAGGTGATGTCATGAAAATGAAAATTAATGGTTCAAAATGAAAGACAATGTATTTAAACTAAATGGAGCAGTAATAATTCAAATATAAAATGTAAAGTTTAGCCATGCGATTCCTTTTTCTTACACAAAATGAATTAAAGGTGTTCACACAAAAATGGCCGCCAATGGATTTTGTGTAAATCTTCATACTTTGTCCTGACTATGGGTGACTGACTTGTGTGATGAGATTTTTTACACTGTCAAAATAATACATTTAACATTAACTTACAATTATCAGTGAACATTTTAAAATATAAAATTATCAAAAAACGTGCTACTGCCCCTTTAAGGAAAGGGGGTAAACATTTATCGGAATCCACTACTACAAATTGTTAGTTAGGGACAAATTTTAGAAACCATATATTATCATAATTTTTAATGACAGTTTCAAACATTATTAGTCATACAAATTGAAGTTTCCCTTACTTATATTATCCAGTATATGTCTATAATGTAACAAAAATTAGGAAACACTACACATAAAATAAAATATAAGATTTAGGACTGTTTTGATATTCAAAAGCATACAAATTAATTCAAAAAACCTTCAAAGCATTAACTCAGCTGATTTACTGATGTTTTCAACCAATTCACTGCCACATTTATTGCAACAATGAACAACCAATTCAAATATGATAAAAAGAATGATATCTAAATTTCAAAGCACAATGCCCTAGTCAATATCGTGCTGTTTTCAGCAGCTGTGATACACTGTGTAGTAAGTATACTACAGAGAAACTAGGTCACATCAGATAGGCAACAGCTGTGTGGCAAAACGCCAATAGACTCCGACAAAAACATATGGATAGAGATTGTGCTTAGGAAAATAGCATAAACTAACAAACAATATGTTGTAGGAAAACAGCTTTCTTGTACTGGTGATATGATTCAATGTTAACGGGATTAGAAGAGATGAAGTGGTTATGGAAGCCGATTTTAACCCTCAAACTGCTTATAACAAGGCTGCTGGGGTGGGAAAGTTGCCCATTATTCATTCAACCTTTATAAATATGTTGTAGTTTTTAGTCCTTGTGATTTTTTAGCATAATAACAGGATTATAAGTAATGTAGTGGTTAATGAGGCAGATTTTAACCCTCTAACTGCAGATAAAAAAGACTGTGGAAAAGTTGCTCATTATTCATTCAACACTGCGTTGTAGGAAAACATTGTTTTAGTCCTTGTGATATGTTACCATGTTAACAGGATTAGAAGAGATGAAGTGGTTATGGAAGCAGACTTTAACCCCCTAACTGCTGATATACTAGACTGTGAAAGTTGCCAATGATTCATTCATAGATAAGAATTGAGCAAAGTCAACATTGCATTTTTTAGCACTGACTTTTGACATATCATTCAGCTTAGCTTTTAACACAGATTTTGGTTTGTTTTGAAACACAATACTACACATAAGCTACAAGTAAAGAGAATTTTCCAAATGACTTACCTCCAAGACATTGGCTAGCGACATCCGTAGAAGAACATTGTCTTCACACATAGCGGTCAGCAAGGATTCCAGGTCCTTACTGATGTTCAGAGCCTGCAATCAAAAGTTACATCTTAAATACTTACGTATATGAATGATACCACTTATAATGCGGACATATCTATCAGCAAGCAGTTGCTTAAGTGCTACATTTTATTATGAAATGGTACTTTTGATCTATCAAAGAAGCAAACATGGACATGGACACTAGATATTACAGGAACCGATTAATACAGGTGGGTGCTTTCGAATGCAGTGTGGATGAAGTGCCTTGCTAAGGATACAACACAGTATGACTGCTGGGTCACTATTTTTTCTTTTGTCTCAACGAGAATTGGAATCCAGCGTTGTCGTTAGAGGCCGGTACACCACCAGGTCTTTTATTAAAGCTTGGTTGACTGAATACAAAGTGGATGAAGTGCCTAGCCTAGGATACAACACCGTATGACAGCAAAGTCACAATCTTTTGGTGTCTCAACCAGGATTTGATGTATCCAGCTTTGCTGTGAGAGGTCTACACTAACCGCTTTATCACTGGGCTCCTTTAGTTGGAACAACAGTTACATTTTAATATGGCACAGGCAGCATTTCCTGAGAGAGCAGAATTTGGGACATGTTCCACATGAAATAATTCAAATGTCTTGGTGGGCAACAAAAAACATAAATTATTCATTTCAGAAATAGTCTTTGATGAGGCGAGAAGAATTTCTAGGACATAATATTTCTCTTCTTTTTATTCAAACAAGAAAGGAAATATTAGGACAATTTCTAAATAATAAAATTTGATTGGTATCTTGAGATAAGAATGCTTTTATCTTTTTTTCAACATTCCTCATAAATGGTTCAAGTAGTTAAAAAATTTTGGTTCTGGAACTTACTTTATCAGTCAAAATTATACATTAAAAACACTAGACAAGAAATTCAAATTAAATAATTCTAAATTAGCATCCCTTCTAAAACAGGAATTCTACTTTCTGTTCCTTCTAACAAGCTTTTAGCTATAATAAAGCCTGGATTTTTAAAAGTGCAAAATTAACCCCCACATTATTCATCTTAGACTTATACAAAGACACATAAAAAGAATAAACCCATCCAGTCACAAAGTAAAACAGTTGAAGTCTCTAACAAGGATGTTACATACATATTTAAAATTCTAAAGTTATTACGCAAGTCTCCAAAGTTGACACTTCATGAGAAAACCATCTCCAAATATGTCCATTTTGTCAGGCTAAACATTTACTGGTTAACATAGATGACTCACGGGACTTACAATTTCCATACATGACAGTTTTGACATTATGTGAAAACACATTGTAATTTCATTCTTGATAAAGGTATTTTGAGTACAGGTAAATGATCCCATTGACAAAGTAGATATTCCAAAAATATTTAACTCTAATGTCTGCATTCAACAATTGGTTATATACTGTTGAAAATAAGCAAAACATTTTAATAGATTACAACAATATTCACCCCGTGTGAACATGTACACCTTAGCCTGCTTGTAAGAGCGGAAGTGTATGCTTGTCAATGGCATAGCTGAGTTTTGTTTACGTTTTAAGTGTAACTTTCTTCCAAATATTTCAAGAAATGTGAAGATTTGGAAATAACTGTTCCATACTGAAAAAGAATATATGTTAAGTCAACTGTAAGCCAAAAATTGGCTTTGAAGTGTCATGAATAAGTTAGCCGTGTTTAAAAACAGACGATGAAATAAGATTTCTTCCGACAATACAGTATTCATGTACTATTTTCTAAAAAAAAACTAAAATTTATTGCAATCAATATACATGAATGGAAACTATAATCATCTATGTGTATATTGTCAAAGTTATAGTTACTTTCATCGTGTTGGCTACGAGAAATTAGCCAATTGTCATCAGTACTAGCTCTGTCGCACGCGTTGTTGGTGTACGCTTGTAAAGTAAGCAAAATTCATTGGCTCTTACAAGCGGAATTTAACTTTTCATTTTGATGTACTTTCATACATTGTAACTGTAAATCTATTTGGCCAAATTGAATGAATTTTAGCAATTACCTTCTTAAAGGATTAGGAAGTCATGTCCTAAAATTTGAACTTGTAATTATTTCTAGTTTTTATGTTAACAAACATTTATCAACAGATTTGTGATATCTATCACCGCTAGTAACGATCATCACTGAACTGTTCATCTCTAAAAGCACATATAATTCCATAACTGGGCCTGTGCATCGAGTAAGGCCTATTCTTTTACTAAATAAAGTATAATTACCCAAATCTCAGATGAAGATAGCAAATTAGAAAAAAGTGTTGAACACATGGCCTCTGACAAAGCAGTCTGCCATTGACAAGCGTACATTTTCACTCTTACAAGCAGGCTGAGGCGTACACGTTCACACGGGGTGATATTCAAAGCAAATGATAATCTCAATCTAAACATATAAATGTCAGACACATTATTTATAATGTAGATTCACACATTTCTTTTAATGTTGGTCTCAAGTCATGCTTTCTATATGTCAAGCACTTTTGTTCAACTTAATTGATTTGAAATACATATACATACAAATATTTCATTGTTCCAGACAGGATTCTCAGCACAAAAACCTTAGTTTATTAACATATATCTTTTAAACCAAAACAACTTTAAGGCTATTTGTTTGATATCAATATAAAAACTATGCCTTATGCTTCTGGAGAAAAAGTCAAAAATGTAAAAAGTTTATGGACGGACGGACAGACGCCAGACACCATGCCATGCCATAAGCCCATCATCGGGCCTTAAAGGCCTGATGAGCTAATAATATTATATAAAGTTTGATTGTTTTAGACACAAATTTTAAGGGTAAATATCATAGTAATGCTCACTTATTCACTCTTACAAATCAAATGTGCTTAACCAATCATTTACAGCATAATTGCACAACATTAAAAGCCCAATCTCACAGTTCATCCTTCTTTTATATATACTTTATTTATCTGACAATCAATCGTTTTCCCTCTATTTTAATACGTCTAGACAAAAAAAAAAACATCAAGATAATAAACAATAAATTATGAATTCATATCTGTTACATATATAAATGTCATAAATATTCAAAAGATATGGTAATGCTCAAGGCAAACCTAATCATAACACTGAATATTGATAAAAGGAAATAAATGTTTCGATAGTCAAACATACACTCTTACCAAGCAACATTTCCATGAGAATATTCCATTTAGGTAACATCTTGATCAAGATACCAGGAGAAGATTGTCCAAGTCGCCATATCGCAAATATTCTCATTCATGTTCACATAAAATGGCGCAAAAAGGAGTGACTGTTGTACGGTAATTGATACATAATAACTACCTTGGTAGTAATTGCCTTGTTATTGTGATTGAAAGGTCAAATTCTTTAGCTTATATGCCTGACTAACTATAAATATTGAATAGGATTGCGCTAAACACTATTAAAAAATTTCATAAATTTTACATCTGCAATAACATCTAAATACAGGGGCAGATACAGATATATTGCATCAAATACCAGGGGGTCCGAGTTGATTTATGTAAATATTGTCAGTAGCCAAAAATTTATAATCTAATTCTTCTTATTTCTAACTTTAGATGATAACCTTTTTTGAATTAAGTCACAAAATGAATGATCATTAGTTTTTACAGCTATGATTTTTTATAGAGTCACTAAATGAACAAGCAAATAAAAGTACCGAGGGTACAGAAGCTCACCTTAAAATGAATGATGTGGTAAAATGGTTTAATTATACATGTAACCATCTTTTATATAATTGATTATGGCTGCCATCATGATTTTTTTATCTTTTAAAATACTAGTCTACTTTTGGAAACGACTAGAGCTTGAACAAACATTAATACACGAATGATATAATCATGATAAGTTAACAAGCAGTAGGTTTTTGTATAACTTTTTTGTATATCTATGGCTGAATTGGTGACCATCTTGTACTTTTTAATCTTCAAAATGCTACTTTTATGTGGGCATCCGTATTAATTTCATTATGATATCTTGATTGGTTTAGGTGTATCCATTTAAATGTCATTCATTACTTACAGGATGGTGGGCACTTACATTTGTTTTGTAGTAAAATTATTAAATTGATTTCAAGATTATTTCACTGATGGTTATGCTGCATGGGATATTGAGAATCCCAAAAGTACAGATTTTTCAAGGAAAATGAATGACTGATTGAGAGGAAAGTCATAAACACAGCAATGCATAAGACACGTTTATTTTGTTCACATAATATTTACATGTCAAGTGACCATGAGATGTCTTTCATTAAATTATCAATTTATTTAACACATGGTAAACATTTTTGCATTGTCAAATCAACAGAGAGATATGACAAATCAAATTTCCTTACTTTTCTTACTAAACCCCTTTTCGAATTTCATCTGCATATTTATTCCACATCAACTTATCATGTAGATTGCTAAACACAAAACTTATTGTAGACAAGTTTTGTGTAAGTTGTTATTCTTAGAAAGAACATATCACTGTCATGAGAATACAAGTCCATAACTTTTATTGCATACACATGGGCCATGGCCATATAGCATAATGCTCTACCATATCAATTGGGTCAGGTTGATTATGCAACAGACTAGCAGCTGACACTGTGATGCTAGCAGCCTGCCTTGGGATGTGTATTAGACAGCATAGTGGAATATCTGAACTCTGGTTGACCCCTTATGTGTGGTATTTAAAGGAATATAAGGGAGATACCATTGTTTAAAATTTATCATGTTTAATGTGATTTGGTTTTTGCAGCTAGTTGCCATAAAGATTTTAAACAAATTAATCAATTATGTTTGTCTTTCATCTTAATTTTTTTTAGAAACACTTAAAAATATAGAACAACTTGCACGACAATCTTAAATATTCCATATTTAAGATAATATTATGATTAGTAAGTTCAAATTAGAGAATTTATATGGTGCCAGTGATCACTTGATGAAAGCTTAAAATTTAATAATAATGATGTGTCATCTGCAGCTAAAAAGTCAATATGGCTGCTATTGCGGCCATCTTGGATTCTCAAAACTGAAACGTCTACCTTTCTGTGCGGAATCACTATAGATATAACATACTACAATATAAAAATGATATCTAGATTGGTTTAGGAGAAATAGTCTTTGTCATGAAATCTAATTGAAAATTCAATATGGCTGCCATGGCGGCCATATTGGATTCTCAAAACTTAAACGTCTACCTTTCTGTGCGGAATCACCATAGGTATAACATACTACAATTTCAGAATGATATCTGTATTCGTTTAGAAGGAGTAGTCTTTTTCATGAAATCTAATTGAAAATTCAATGTGGCTGTCATGGCGGCCATCTTGGATTCTCAAAACTGAAACGTCTACCTTTCTGTGAGGAATCACCATGGGTATAACATACTACAATTTCAGAATGATATCTGTATTCGTTTAGAAGGAGTAGTCTTTTTCATGAAATCTAATTGAAAATTCAATATGACTGTCATGGCGGCCATCTTGGATTCTCAAAACTGAAACGTCTACCTTTCTGTGAGGAATCACCATGGGTATAACATACTACAATTTCAGAATGATATCTGTATTCGTTTAGAAGGAGTAGTCTTTTTCATGAAATCTAATTGAAAATTCAATATGGCTGTCATGGCGGCCATCTTGGATTCTCAAAACTGAAACGTCTACCTTTCTGTGGGGAATCACCATGGGTATAACATACTACAATTTCAGAATGATATCTGAATTCGTTTAGGAGGAGTAGTCTTTTTCGTGAAAGTTTACGGACGGACGGACAGACGGACGGACAGACAGACGGACGACGGACGAAGCGCCATGACATAAGCTCACATTTACTTTGTAAAGGTGAGCTAAAAAGTGAGCGTGGCTCACTAATACCCCCGACCGTGCATCCCTGACTAACTGAATTATTTTTTACTTTCAACATAGTCATCTCTTGCACAGCATTTGACCCCCAAAGAGGAATTGAGAAAAATGACTAATGAAAAAAATGGAACTTTGCAAAAAAAAAACACACAAAAAAACCTTATCAATTTTAGTTTTGATTTGGCACTGCACCGCTCCTAGTAGGGAAGAAGACACATGCAAAATGTGAAAAGAATCAGATGAATAGTTTTCCCGTAATAGGTCGGACAAATCTGATATTGGAAAATGACTAAGTATAGAACATGGAAATTTGTAAAAAAATAGAGCCATTGGCTCTGTAGCTCATCAGGCATCATATCAAGTTTGCTTTATACAGGCAAGATGAGCTAAAAATGAAACGGATGTTACCTATTGCAAGAAAACCTATAAAAAAATTACAAAACAAATGTATTATTATTCAACACTTTCTAGATCGCCAATATCAGACAGTGAAAGAAGTCCACACTAAAATATTCAAGGAGACATAGATTTGCCATAGACTTCCATCTAATGTGGGGTCATTGGGTCAACAATCTACAATTTAGAATCCCCATTGGCCAAGGAGTCTGCACATATAATTTCAGCACTCTAGACCTTTTGGAACTTGAGAAGAAGATGAAAATAGTTTTTTAAGGTTGTGACCCCTGTGACCCTATTTGGGGTCACAGGGTCAACAAAGTTACAAATTAGAATCCCCATTGTCCAAGGAGTCTGCACATATCATTTTGAACTCTCTAGTCCTTTTGGAACTGGAGAAGAAGATGAGAATTGGTTTTTAAGGTTGTGACCCCTGTGACCCTATTTGGGGTCATGGGGTCACGAAATCTACAATTAAGAATCCCAATTGGCCAAGGAGTCTGCACATATCATTTTTAACTCTAAAGTCCTTTTAGTACTGGAGGAGAAGATGAAAATAGGTTTTTAAGGTTGTGACCCCTGTGACCCTATTTGGGGTCACAGGTTCACCAAAGTTACAAATTAGAATCCCCATTGTCCAAGGAGTCTGCACATATCACTTTCAACTCTCTAGTCCTTTTGGAACTGGAGAAGAAGATGAAAATAGGTTTTTAAGGTTGTGACCCCTGTGACCCTATTTGGGGTCATGGGGTCACAAAATCTACAATTTAGAATCCCCATTGTCCAAGGAGTCTGCACATATCACTTTCAACTCTCTAGTCCTTTTAGAACTGGAGAAGAAGATGAAAATAGGTTTTTAAGGTTGTGACCCCTGTGACCCTATTTGGGGTCACAGGGTCACCAAAGTTACAAATTAGAATCTCCATTGTCCAAGGAGTCTGCACATATAATTTTTAACTCTCTACTCCTTCTGGAACTGGAGAAGAAGATGAAAATAGGTATTTAAGGTTGTGACCCCTGTGACCCTATTTGGGATCACAGGGTCACCAAAGTTACAAATTAGAATCCCCATTGACCAAGGAGTCTGCACATATCATTTTTAACTCTCTACTCCTTTTGGAAGTGGAGAAGAAGATGAAAATAGGTTTTTAAAGTTGTGACCCCTGTGACCCTATTTGGGGTCATGGGGTCACAAAATCTACAATTAAGAATCCCCATTAGCCAAGGAGTCTGCACATATAATTTTTAACTCTCTAGTCCTTCTGGAACTGGAGAAGAAGATGAAAATAGGTTTTTAAAGTTGTGACCCCTGTGACCCTATTTGGGGTCACAGGGTCACCAAAGTTACAAATTAGAATCTCCATATGCTAAGGTACTTGTACACAAAATTTCAGCTCTCTAATGTGTATGGTTCATGAGGAGAAGTAGAAAGTGTCAAAAGTTTACGGACCGACGGACGGACGGACGGACGGACGGACGGACGGACGGACGACGGACGGACGCCGGACGACGGGCCATGCCATAAGCCCATCTGGACTTTCAGTCCTGATGAGCTAAAAATTTCAAATATTAAAGAAATTTGTTGTTACTTTGCACTGCACCCCTCCTAGTAGGGAAGAAGACATGTGCAAAATTGAAATAAATCGGATGAATAGTTTTCACGTAATAGGTCGGACAAATCTGATATTGGAAAATGACTAAGTTCAAAACATGGACATTTTTTAAAACTTCAAATATTAACGAAATTTGCTGTAACTTAGCACTGCACCCCTCCTAGTAGGGTAGAAGACATGTGCAAAATTTGAAATAAATCGGATGAATAGTTTTCAAGTAATAGGTCGGACAAATCTGATATTGGAAAATGACTAAGTTCAAAACATGGAATTTTTTTTTAAATAGAGCCATTGGCTCTGTAGCTCATCAGGCATCATATCAAGTTTGCTTTATACAGGCCAGATGAGCTAAAAATGAAACTGATGTTACCTATTGCAAGAAAACCTATAAAAAAATTACAAATCAAATGTATTATTATTCAACACTTTCTAGATCGCCAATATCAGACAGTGAAAGAAGTCCACACTAAAATATCCAAGGAGTAATAAATTTGCCATAGACTGTCATCTAATGGAGAAAAATAGGTTTTTAAGATTGTGACCCCTGTGACCCTATTTGGGGTCATGGGGTCACAAAACCTACAGTTTAGAATCCCAATTGGCCAAGGAGTCTACATGCAGTCTTTCAGCTCAACAGACCTTTAGGAGCTAAAGATGATGATGAAAATAAGTTTTTAAGGTTGTGACCCCTGTGACCCTATTTGGGGTCATGGGGTCACGAAATCTACAATTTAGAATCCCCATTGGCCAAGGAGTCTGCACATATAATTTCAGCTCTCTAGACCTTTTGGAACTGGAGAAGAAGATGAAAATAGTTTTTTTAAGGTTGTGACCCCTGTGACCCTATTTGGGGTCACAGGGTCACCAAAGTTACAAATTAGAATCCCCATTGGCCAAGGAGTCTGCACATATCACTTTCAACTCTCTAGTCCTTTTAGAACTGGAGAAGAAGACGAAAATAGGTTTTTAAGGTTGTGACCCCTGTGACCCTATTAGGGGTCACAGGTTCACCAAAGTTACAAATTAGAATCCCCATTGGCCAAGGAGTCTGCACATATCACTTTCAACTCTCTAGTCCTTTTAGAACTGGAGAAGAAGATGAAAATAGGTTTTTAAGGTTGTGACCCCTGTGACCCTATTTGGGGTCACAGGGTCACCAAAGTTACAAATTATAATCCCCATTGTCCAAGGAGTCTGCACATATCACTTTCAACTCTCTAGTCCTTTTAGAACTGGAGAAGAAGACGAAAATAGGTTTTTAAGGTTGTGACCCCTGTGACCCTATTTTGGGTCACAGGTTCACCAAAGTTACAAATTATAATCCCCATTGTCCAAGGAGTCTGCTGCACATATCACTTTCAACTCTCTACTCCTTCTGGAACTGGAGAAGAAGATGAAAATAGATATTTAAGGTTGTGACCCCTGTGACCCTATTTGGGGTCATGAGGTCACAAAATCTACAATTTAGAATCCCCATTGTCCAAGGAGTCTGCACATATCACTTTCAACTCTCTAGTCCTTTTAGAACTGGAGAAGAAGATGAAAATAGGTTTTTAAAGTTGTGACCCCTGTGACCCTATTTGGGGTCACAGGGTCACCAAAGTTACAAATTAGAATCTCCATATGCTAAGGTACTTGTACACAAAATTTCAGCTCTCTAATGTGTATGGTTCATGAGGAGAAGTCGAAAGTGTCAAAAGTTTACGGACCGACGGACGACGGACGGACGACGGACGACGGGCCATGCCATAAGCCCATCTGGATTTTCAGTCCTGATGAGCTAAAAATTCAAATATTAACGAAATTTGCTGTAACTTCGCACTGCACCCCTCCTAGTAGGGTAGAAGACATGTGCAAAATTTGAAATTAATCGGATAAATAGTTTTCCCGTAATAGGTCGGACAAAAAATGTTCTCGGACAGACAGACAGACAGACACACGGAATCGTTGGTATTACTAGATACCCCGGACCGTTGGTCGGGGGTATAATAATCATCAGCTATTAAGACAAAGATATCATACAAGATGGGAACATCTGTGCTAGAAAACTTAATAGATTTATCAATAATCGTTTTATGTTCCTATCATATAGATAACAGTCAATGATTACATAGGAAACAGTTTAACTGAGCCTATCAAATAAAAGGTTGGTTCAACAATAGAAGTCAAATAATTTATTAATAAATTAATTGATCAACTAGAATATCAACAGATCAAAACAACTGTTCAAGCTTACTTAATTAAGCTAGATGTTTACCTGTTAACTACTTAAATAAGTAAATAATCCTTTCAATGTTGATAGACTGGTTTTAGTACTTTTTAACATTTCATTGTTTGATTATGAGTTAAAGGTCAGACATTTATTGATATTATGCCATTTATTCTTTGCCATGGTTCCTGTAAAAACTGTTGCGTACTGAGAATATCAGGGATTCTTGTAGACACATTGATTTGTTTAAATATAAATTCAAGTGAACACACTGAAATAATTTGTTACTTGAAAATTCCATTGACAAAACATCACACTGAACAGTTCTTGAAGATTTCTCCAGCTTCATAATGGAAATTAAGCTGCATCTATTCACTCTCTCCTTTTATAAGTTTCATTTTTTTTTAGTTTCATCTAATACAATTTCAAATGCTTGTGAAAATCAAATCCATAAAACACCTGAACAACTATCATTTTTCTTTATAATATTAACAACAGTTATTCAAAAATCACTTTAGCCATAGTGGGAGTGGAAGCCACATGACCCATTATTAATAACCTTATATATTAGTATAGTACCATGATATATTCTATAAAACATGACATAATCATTAACAGCATGTCATATACCAAGTGGTAGAAGTTGAGCACTTCTCTTTTTTCAATATTGAGATATTCTATATCTCATATTATGATCCATATGGTAAAAAATATTAAAACACATCTGGACCTAGATTTTCAAAGTTCTCTTAGTGGTAAGATTGTCTTAAGTACCATACATCAAAATTGACTTATGACTAACTTAGCAATTAGAGACCTCATTTCTTTGAGAGGCATTTTAGAAGTTGGAATGACAATAATGCTAAGGAATATATGCACTTCCTCTGCTTGACAAAGACACAAGAATCTGTGTCGAAACGTTGCATACAATGAACAAAGAAGTTGTCTTCCATATATTCCTCAGCATTATTATTAGAGACCTTTTGAAAATTTAGGCCCGGGTCCATAACATTCTTGTAAAGTATAGGTGAATGCACTCCAAATATTGTTATTAATTATGAAATCACAATTCTCACCTGGTCTTCACGGAGGCCATATTCAACAGCATAAAGGAGAGATTTCCCCAATGCATACACGTACATCTGTTGAAAGAACATAAGAGTTATTCAATAACTGAACAACAAGCATCATTAAACAAGATAAGTTACCTCCCTTGTTAGGACATAAATATTTTATTAGGAGCTTGTTAAACTTGAATTCCAAGCTAATTAATCACCGAAACATTATTCCAAATATCACTTCAAAACATAAATATTTAATGATAAGTGATAATTATGTTTTACTCAAGTTTTCAATTCCAAGTTCTGTAGTCAATAAAACAAATTACCAGGGCATAATGAATATGGTAATCTCCCAAATTGTCATGAATATTTAATGGGAATTGTACATAACAATGGACAGTGTTGTTCCAAGGTGATCAGCTGAGGGGTCATTTTGGCCTATTCTGAGATTTTGGTACCCTTGCAATGGTAGAAGTATTGTACTTCTCCAAATTTAAAGGGACACCAAGATAAGAGGGTGATAAATTTCTCAAGAACCCCCTCTACAAACAACACTGATGGAAACATAGTTTTGTATTATTAAGAAAGTAACGTGATTGAAATATAAATTCTTGACATATTAAAACATGCTAATTTATTGTGAATCAAAATGACAACTGAACTGCCCCCAGCAAGAGATAGTTTGTGCCATAAATGTCTTCACTTAATTCATGAGTTCAGGAGCACCTCCAAAGGCAACAAGTAGTACCCTCCAAGAGATTTGCAATTATCCTATCAAGTTCAACCGCAGCATGCTGAAGAGTTGGCACTTATGTATGATGAGCTCTACTTGCTGATATTTTCAGCAGCGGTCATTTTCTTTTGATTATCAAAACAACATGGATATATATTTTGACATATCCTTCCAGAACTCCTGGGATATGAAAAGTTCCTCAAACACACAATTTTGGTGTTTAAAACAAATCTGTCAAAAATTCAGGGATTGAGAAAGGCAGAAGCAATGAATAATTTGCTCATTGGATGACAACATGGCAACATCACAACTCCCAACTCTACTATTGATATCTGGGCAATAGTCAATTTGAAATTCCAAAAATTAATCAAAATCCTGAATATGGCCAAGCATCAAAGATTTTGTTTCCAATCACTCGAAGATTATGAATAATGCTTTACTAATTTCTTGGCCTACCTTCTCAAGTTCCGTCTCAGAGACAGAGTTGCTGCCGTGTAACTCTGGTGCCACGTAGAGCGTGTTGAGACTGGCTGGGTTTGACTCCCCGAAGGAAACCCGGCCAGATTCAGCCATCAGCAGGCTGCCTGGACTGATTGCGAAAACATAGCCTTCTACAGAGAAGGCTTTACCTGTGGGAAGAGATTAACAAACATGGAATAGATATATATGCTTAGTGTGTTGACATTGTGTAAAATTATTTTTTTATCATTTATATTCTTCAGGATTATGATGTTAACAGCACTAAAATTGTCAAACCTGTATTTGAAACTAAAAACAAGAACCCAAATTCATTCACCATGATGTGACAATAGCTATTTTCATGCATGCTTGAAAAATTGCTACGGAATGAAAGAAATCTGAAATCTACAACAAGTCCCAATACCAACAACAATACCAGCGAGGACAGATAGATGAACTACTGCAATTCAAACTAACCTGAATAATAACATAATTATTGTTCAATTCTATTCAGAATTTCAATTGAAACATGCAAAACTACATTATGTTTTATTATAAGGAAAATCACTTTGTTTCATGTAAAAAAATCAGAGTCCATGTTTACTTGTATACTAACAAAGGCAATAAAACCAGCACTTTTAATGTTTTCTTTGATTTTAGTAGACATGTACTTTTGACATGTACATTCGTATGTATATTCAAAACGGCCAAAATTCCAATGCAGTTGAAAATCCAAACATTGACCAAGATTGACTGATCAAAATGTCAAATATTTAGCAATGCTACAGAGATGAAAGTAGTCTCTATGAGAGTATCCAAATTTGAACTCCCAAAAAGTTACAAATTTAAAAACACATTTACTCTTGATGTATAATTGAATAAAAAGTTAAATTGAGCTAAGTGTTACAGTTTTTGACTTCTGCCCTATAAACCAAATGATTATACAGACAGGCTGACAGAGGGACACTCACTGGATGATGACTACTTATATTACACAGTATTATACATATTATTTCTAAGGGTTGAACATGTGAGATTCATGTTATTCCAATATATACTACTAAAAAGAATTTATAGTCTCCCATATATACTTAATACCTCAATGCATGGTTAAAGTTATGTATTTTATGCAATAAACACCATCTTGCTGACATATTGGAATCAAATTCTGCGTTTGACACATCTTCTGTTTTGCGCTTTGATGTCAGAAACAAGGCAGGGGTTGGAAATGAAAGTCACAGCATTATAGATTGCTCAAGTTCAAAACATTGTGGTCTTGTCTTGGGAGACTTTATTGCTTTGAAAGGAATATCCCTGGTAGAGAAATAGTTGATGAAGACATTCCCCTGAATAAAAATTCCAAATTTCCAAATTTATCAAAATTTCAAAAAATTCTTTTAAGTTTAAAAATCTGTATGCATGTTGTTACGAATAAAACTTTAAACAAAAACCTTCTCTTTGAGCTGCTGACATTCATAGTTGGAGCAAATAATATTACTACTTGAGTGTTCCTTAACTTCTTTCGAGTAGTATAGGTACATATATTTTCTTCATCAAAAAAATCTATCTAATATCAAAGCCAAATAAAAGACCTGAAAAACATGGAGTCTGTCCTTTTAAGCCTATACTGATGACTTCCAGTATCGAATTCCACGATGAGACGAGTATTGACATGTATCAACCCTTCTTCAGACAATGAACACTTGATTTATTGTGTTAGAGGGCGCCAGTGTCACCAAGTATCAACATAGAAGAGTTGATATCAACATTTAATACGAGACCTATTGTCATGCAGTGGATTAGGACGTGTAAATGGTACTGCACTTTGCTCTTGTGTAAACAATATAGAATACAAGTATTGCATTTAGGATAAAAAAAAATTGATCTGAAGTTGAATGGGAAAGCTGTTTGATATTTACATTTCTAAATACGGAAATGATTTGGTGACAGCTATTTTTCATTACATTGACACGTTAACACAAACATTCTTTAAAAGGAATAATGAAAATTTGTGCTGAATTCTCTTAATCACTTAAAAGTTGAATTTTTTCAAATCACATATCAATTGGCTTATATGTCATTAAAATTTGTGACGCTCTTGAAAATGATTATCAAGATTGTGACAGTATTTTCGATCAAATTGAGTTACAAATAGTACTTCACTACATTCTCTTTCCAGTTTTTTCTCAACAATGAAATAAGAACTTAATTTTTTTTAAATCAAACGTACCCTGGTAATTTAGACTTTATAAAAGTTATTGGTCAGTAAAAGTGTCACATATAAAAGTTTTAATTTTATTAAAAGTCTGTTCAAAAAGGTCTTAATTTTTATTAGCTTCTGTGTGAAAAAAACCGTATCAAAGCACTTGACACTTAAATAGTAGAAGTTGCTTCCATGTATGTGTAATGCATGTACAGTGTGATGCGCAACGCATAGTGGATGGTCATAAACATCTTCCTACTCAAAGCTTAAAACGCCAGTTTCTGAACTGTCAGTTTCATGCCTTACTGCTGACCCTTGAGTTTTCTGTGCTGGCTCTCTAGCCTGTAGGGGCACTATAGAAGCACAGAAAAGTAAAGGGTCTGCAGCAAGGCATAAAATGACAGTTCGAAAACTGGCGCTGTAAGCTTTACGTAGGAAACTGGCATTTTAGGCTATGCGAAGGAATATTGGTCATAAAACATGTACATGAAATCAAATTCTATTTTCATGTAAAGTGTTAAATACGCACTTCACACTGCTACATGGAATGATGACCTAAATGTAAGAATCTGAAGACGTACCTCTGATGAAGAGATCTTGCAGGGACTCGGAACTCTGACAGAGGACTCCCCAGACCTCGGCCTCCCCGAGTGGAGCTCCCCGCACCTCCAGAACCTCCTGCAGGCTCACCGGGATATCCACACTCGGCATCTCAACACTCCTGCAGCAAGACATACAAGCATCAGCTTCAAGATTAACATATTTTTTTTTTTATTCCTGGAAATTGGTCAGCAAGAATATAAGAAGCATCAAGAATTTAACATTTTTTGTTTTTATTCCAGGAAATTGGTCTGCATGAATAGGAAGTATTCAGAAGTTTAAAAAAAAAATTGTTATTATTCCAGGAAATTGGGCGTCATGAATAAGAAACATGAAAAATTTCACATTTTTATGTTTCTATGCCTGAAAATTGGTCAGCATGAATATAAAAAGCATGATGAATTTAATCTTTTTTTTAGGTCTTTATTCCGGGAATTTGGTCAGCATGAATATATCATGCAAGCATGAAGAATTTTTTTTAAATTGTTTTTATTCCTGGAAATTGGTCAGCATCCATATAAGAAGCATGAAGGAAATAACATAGTCACATCCTTTAAATCAGTGGCATTGAGGACGAACAAAACATGTGGAATTATCTTCCAGACATATTCATTTGTCCTGACAAAACCCTGGAATGTTTACGCTTGACATCTACATATTCCTGCAGTCAGACCAACAGGAAACAGCGCTAACAGTTTTCTGCATATCCTGCTATTCAACTGAGATGTCCCTCACAATTTGTGTAATGAGTAAACTATGGTTAATCAGTAATACTAGCAAAATCTGTTCAGAGGTAAGGCCTCCATAAAAAAAGTTCTACCATTCACCATTCTCTGTAGAAAATGTACTGTAACTGCAATTTGATAGCAAATTAAGAGTGTTCAGGCCACATATTAAAGATCCTCTATATAGCTTGCTAAGCTGGTAAATGGTTAACATGTTGTCATAGTTTTAAAGCCACAAATCAAGATCCTCTAGAACATAGTCTGCCCAGCTGGTAAATGGTAAAACTGTATGTCAGTCTGAACAACAAGTATTGGAAGATTACTTCTCTGAATTCATGTTGTGCACTGACAGTTAAAGTAAAATACCAACAACAGTTTACACCCAGCGCTGAATGTAATGTCATATTACCAGTGCAAATAACTTAAGAACTAGTGTACATGGCTTAGCAAAAATGAAAAAAACACATGACAGAAATCTGATTTCAATCAACCAGAATAATAGAACACTGTCCCTGATAAATTGGGGTCCCATGATGTAAAATTATGCATTTGCAACAATATATCTATTGACTCCTCTTGATCATCTGACAGTGAAGTTTCATGATGCATACGTTCCATGAATGTCAAATGCATGACATTTGGGTATCAAGATAAGCAAGCATGATTCAGGTTTACAATATCCGCCAATGCTAATGCTGCAAGTTTATAGTCCTTCTTGAATGTGAGTCTTAACTCAGTGGTATAGTACAAGAAGTGCATAGTATTCAGATAGTTGACCAATGACATCACCAGCTATATAAAGAGTCAGACTCTAACAGTCACCAATAGTACAATGGGTATACTACTATTGATATGTCTTTTGAAATCCCATTCAAATATTGTATACAGCCATGATTAATGTTCGTACTATGTACTTGTTATTGTGAGAGTTGTCAAAGTTTCATGGATGATTAACTTACCTAAATAGCATTATTTCAGTACAGATGTTCCTACATTTTTTGGTTAATTTAAATTCATTAAAAATAATCGAAGTCCTAAGAATTATATCTTTACTTACCATTCATTATCTTCTAGGATTTCCATTATCATTACAAAAATATTAATTTCTTTATCTATCAAAGAGAAATAAGCCTGTTTATATCCCCTGTATGCTATTCAATATCTCAGGACAAATTTTGTATTCCTTTGTCATATCTGAAAAATGTATACATGCATAATAACATATAAGTACCCATTGAATTTCAAAATGGTTCAGCAATAAAATTAATACAAATACAATGAAAATATCTGCAAAAGCCTCCTGCTTAGCATAAATGGAAATCTAAAACAGATATAAGACATATTTCCATAAAACCAGGGATATGCTGAATATAACAGAGGATTATGAGATCAGTGGATAACATATTGTTGTTCACTACGTACAAGGTCAGTGTGACCCAGCATATAAGGTTTATGTCAAAATATTTTGCCTTTTGTTGTATTGCCCTAAACAAATTCTCATTGAAAATACAGTAGAACACGGATATTATTACGAAAGAATTACCTTCGCAACATCCGATGTTCGCTACGTTTGGCTGCCATAAATAGGGTTATTGACGGGACTTTAACCATGGTTCACTATATCCGATTGTTCACTAATATCTGAGTTCGCTATATCCGTGTTCTATTGTATTGCTATAAGTATTAACCGATTTTAACATCAACAAAACGGCTCTGATTTTCCAACTCCATCTAGGCATATCAAGAAGAAAAACAGGAAATGTGGTTAAATAGTTTCAGAGGAAAATACTCCCCTTAAACTTAGCTGCACGGACACATGAACAGAAGGATGGACGGAGCCCAAATATATATCCTCCTTCAACTTACTAGCGGGGGATAATTTTAATATTTTCAATAGAAATTAAAGTGCCAGTTTAAAATTTATTTATAACTTTTTTTCAAAACAAATATTTAAAGAGACAGCAGAAACATATTATTATTCCATTTTACGATAACATTAGATAAGTATATACTTACTAGGAAAAGAATGACTTTTGTGCTTTGTGCAACTGAATTGAGCGTTTACCGATAGTTTATATATGGTGTTCAGTCAAAATTGACATAATCAATTTTTAAAAGCATTATACATAGATGTTATCAAATATACATGAAATATATATCATGTCATAATGAAGCCTCATAACACAAGAAGTATGTCAAAAGTTAATTAATCAACACAAGCATATATGTTAAGGAACATAGATAGCTAGGTGAACTAGGGTATTGATAGGCATATAGAATGATAATGCTCATAACTTAAAAGAAGTTGTGTCAAATGCTCATTCATCACCAATAACTCCATACAGGTATCCATATGAATGATCAAAACATTAAACAATGACAGAGTTCCTTTAAACAACGGAAATGATTACAATTTACTAACAAAGGTTCCATATGCATATTGAAATATATATCCTGTGTACATACCAATACCTATATAAGTTTTGTACCTGCACACCTGTCAGTTCAATACCAAAGTCTTGGTTCATCAAGCACAGAGGTTAAACATACAGATTGCATACAGATTATCACAGATCAGCCATACAATACACTGTATGCATAAGGATATTAGTTTCTATTTCACTCATGATTCATGTCTACCTTTCATTCGAATCAGCAATTTGATCTTTTGTAGGATAATTGCCATTTTTATGAGTTTGATTTTCAATTATGATTTATATCTACATGGTAGATAAATATCTAAATGGGTTCTTTCATCTTATCTTGGATAATCGGAATTCAGATAAGTTTGATTTTTAATTATGGTTTATATCTGTATTGGCACTTTCATCGTTTCTAGAAACAGTAGTCACCAGAAAAGTTGGTATATCAAATACCTATCATATACCTGAAAATCATGCCACTTATAACTCTGTCATCAAAGAAATAATCCCTAATATACAGAAGGTTTTGTGTAAAATGTAAAAAGGCCATGGCAATAAAAACATTTACCCCCCTTGGGTGGTCATATCCTATATTTTTTCAATTGGTTTTTAGTCGTAACCACCGTGTGTTTACCCTTTACACACCTTGGGAACTCTGATATTGGAAAATGACTAAGTTCAAAACATGGAAATTTGTAAACAATTCAAATATTAACATAATTTGCTGTAACTTTACACTGCACCCCTCCTAGTAGGGTAGAAGACATGTGCAAAATTTGAAATTAATCGGATAAATAGTTTTCCCGTAATAGGTCGGACAAAAAATGACCTCGGATGGACGGAAGGACACACACACACACACACGGAATCGTTGGTATTACTAGATACCCTGGACCGTTGGTCGGGGGTATAATTAAATGTATATACAAATTTAGTTGAAACCACTGCAGGAGTGTTTCGCGGGAATGTAATTAAAAAAATAACCTGATTCCTTGGGTTATGGGAATAACCTCTGGTCGGGTTATGCAATCGCTTGGTTATTTTCCAGGTAACAGGTTATTATTTAGTACATAAAAGCTCTGGTGTAAATAAACATTTTACTGATCAAATTTACACAATTTGATGTTCTTTTTTTCAAAGGTACAATTTTGCAAAAAATTTATAGGGGGGATTCTGAATAACATTTATATTTATAGAAATTTTCATTGTCAATTCTAAACAAAGTCCCACTTTGAATTGTTCTTCATTCACAACTAAACAATGTGAACAAGTTTGACCTTTGACTTGAGAGGAATTTTAAGTGCACCTCAAACCCTCCCCTGTAACAATTGATAAATCACCTGTGCACAAAGAGTAGGTAAACTACAGGTAACAATAACAAACCAGTCACAGAAATTGTTTCAACTCATATATCAGACTTGACTCTAGAGGCCTAAAGACATACATACTTACATGTCAACAGAGGTATAACAATACAACAAAGAAATTGTTTCACAATGTATATCAACATGTGAATGAACGTTTTCGTAAACCTTGAACATGCTCACAAGATTACAAGTAACAATGAAATTATATGGGTCATAAATTCTTTCAAGTTGTACATGAAAGTTAGATCTAACTTATGTCGGGGGCTCAAACTGAACCACAATTGGAAAGCTGTGTGAGAAAAGAACAGTTTTAGACTTGACTTTGAGAAAAAGAAATGACCAAATTGCTCTCCGATCTGGTTTGAAATCTTAAAATTGTAGTTATTTATAATGCAATTAAACATTATGCAATAAGTTCGAACAGGAAAATTTCCAAAAAGTTTACCAAAGTTGACAGAAGGTTACATTAATAATGAAGTCATTTCATATCAAATAAAAATTTGAATCTGTATCCTAAACTTGTTTTTAAATATGGACTTCAATGGCAACAGGTTTTAACGTTATACAGAAATTGTTTCAACTGAAATCAATCATTAAAACTTTGCATGAACAATAATTTCAAAAGAGTTATCAATTCAACATGTACACTGGAATGGTGTATACAAATTTATTATTTACAAAATATATCCTCAAATGCCAAGCGTATGATAATGATAATCATTTGTTTTCAAGGGTAATTGAGCAATGGTCGAGGAGCTAAACTACTACTCAATATGAGTCCAAATTAAAGACAGTACATATCCATTTAGATTGTGTTTAACTGATATTAATTTACATATTATTATTTTATGTATGTTGTGTAAAGTTAAACAATGTCAAGGGTCTCCTAAGCCAAAACAGCTCATAGCTCAATGATGATTGTTCTTAACGCTCATACTTAGACAAGATAGCATGCACTTTTTTGAATTAAAGAAGTACCAATATATTGCAATACATATTACAATACGCTTTTCTGTATCACAATATATTGCAATACAGAAACGAGGAACAATACCCATATTTATTTTGTCTTTATGTCTTTTATGATAAATGCCTTTTTATATTTGATTACTTATCTTTGGACACTATAATAAACTATATCTGTCTGCCAGTCGATTTAAGATAAAAGAGAATGCTGTTCTTTGTTACTTCTAACATCTCATATTTCGACAAGTTACTTGACTTTCTGAGACTGACAATTTCTTATCAGGTTACACTCCTAGGGTATGTTTGTATACATACTTATATTGTATGAGCAGTAAATAATCTCTCATCCAGTCTACAGGTGTCACGCCTAGGTAAACTTATATACATAATTGTTGACAGATGCCTACCATGTCATGACCCGTATGACTGGATCACAACTCAAGCAGACTAGATTAAGAATTTCAGCTAAGGATCAAAACTTTGGCTGCTGAACAATTCGTGAAAAAAATGACTGAGTAGCCGTTATCAATCTACAGGAATCAACATCATATCAACAGAATAATCCTAGATTTGTTACTTAAAAATAAATGTTTTTAACTTGAAATTAACTTTGCTAAATCAGGACTAAAAGGATAGTTCAACATGGTTATTATTGTGGGGATTCATTTAGAGGGGACCTCCTTCCTGTACATAAAGGTTATAGATAGCAGTGTTTAAAATACGACCCGTCCGCCAGTCCTTAAACTTTTTGACAGGACTGGTTACTTTTTGGTCAGGGCTAGTAGCTTTTCAAAACTTTTCTTTATTGTCCCCTGAGGAATTGACAAATTAATTTTCAGGACAGGCTAGGTTTCCAATCTATTTAACTATACATCTGCAGTCAGTGACAACTACAATGGCTTGACTCAAATACAGAAATTGTTTAGATAATTGTCCATTTCAATGTAGACTGCCTGACACACAAAATACTTCATGCATGAGTATAACCCCAGTTCAATCTAGAGGCAGTGAATGATAGCTATATTAACAAGCCAGGATGTTCCCAGTACTTTTATCACCTAGACCTGCCACTGTATCACACGGGTAATGATGGAAATAGCGAGGGGTAATATGAGCCTTTAGTCTAGGTCCCTGGCATTCAGCCAGATATCTGGCTTTAATCTTAGTGTACTCCCTTCGTGAAAATTTTGCCTGTTTACAGGAGGAACAAGAGGGAGCTACACCCAATTAGTGTACAGGCCATGCTTTGTTCTATTTCCTTTTTTCTTTTATTCTGTATAGAGATAATTTTTAATATTGCATAAAAGGTCTAAATTCATCCATGGCGTTAATCATAAAATATAATACTATTACTTACATATTTTTAACTTTATGTTAAAAGTTTCAAACATTTCAAAAATATTTTTCGCCAGTAAATAGTTTGCTCTTTTGAGTTTGCGATTTGGTATACTTTTAAGTATGTTTGTTAGTTCTACGCAATATTTTCATATGAATTAAATATGTACAGTCTTCTAGTTATAATCCATGACCCATATTTGCTAACTGTTTTGCAAATAACGAAATGAAATAAGATACCATGTAACCATATATAACCAGTAAAAAAGACTTGTCGACTTTTTGGCAAATGATGAAATAAATTATGATACCATATCTATAATCAGTTAAAGGCACAACTCGAGCGGCTTTCATCCGCCATTTTGATAGGTTTGCATTGCGAGAAAACAAATGTGCTGTAATATGCTTATTCATTAACAAAATTAAGTAATAACTACTTGATTGATAGAAGAGGAGCACATTTACAAATATTTTCATGATAAAAGTTGTCAGTCGCTACAGCATTTTGTCATAGTAATGCATTCCACGATCGTAGCTTCATTTCACGATGTTTTCATTTTTTGATCGATACACTTTATTTTTTGTCAAATTGTCAAATCTTTAACATTACTAAAATGCTTATCTCAAAAACATATATGAAATTAAGTGTGAAATTACCATGTAAAAATCATATATAATTGTAAACAGGAAAGTCCTCCTGAATTTCGTTTCCACAAAAAATACCCCGCTCGAATGGTCCCTTTAAGTTAAAATGTCTCTTGTCTAATTTTAAAAATAAGACTGTCAACAATGTGTTAGAAACAAATATACATACACAAAACAGCTTGAGTTAGGGAAAATGGACGTGAGTTAGGGAAAATGGACGTCAAAGCTTGGCAATAAAATATTATCATTTAACTGGGAAAACAATTTGGAAGAGAGAGTGTAAAATTGTGAGCTTTTCCTCATCTCATGCTTGATCTAGGTTTGTTGTGTTTTGTCTCCCTCCTAAACAATGGCAGTATTTGAAGGAATAAGGATTTTAGGCTAAAACCAGAGAATGAGATAATGATAAGCAATGAAATACATAGCTTAATGTTTGCAGACAAATATTTATGCAAAACGTATATATATCGCCTAGCCATATCCTACAAAGCCCCGCCCACCTGGGTTATACATATCGCATCTCTGCCGAAACATCGTTGTGAACCATTACCAGTTACCTCCCTTATCGCGCATTGTTTATGAATAGTTCATGCAAGTTCCTCGTGCCTGATACAGGTTCACCGACTGGCGTGGAATGTCATGCAATCATGAGGTCAGATTCTTCAATCTATAAAGGATATGTTCAAAATCATTATTCTCACCGATAGATATACTGAACATATGTCTACTCACCAACTTATACTCTCTATAAGTCTTTGTTTCGAAAGGTACTCCCCGTTAGTTCTTGGTGGGTAATAAGTGGCACTGTGTAGCCGCCATAGCACTGGTGTTCTTGGTCACGTTTTCCACACAACTAATATTATATTCTGTATTTTAGCGGAATTCCGCAAAAGCACAATCATTAATCAGAATGACAATTATGTTGTTTATTAAATATATATATTTGAAGAATTGTTGTTTTTTACACGTTTTCTTAAAGTTTTAATTTTTTTATCATTTTTTAGACATCAAATATAAATTAGGTAGAGAATCATGTGTCAACGAGTTTTTTTTATCAATCATTCCTTCTGTATTGATATAGTTTCCGAGGTTTAATGATTTAATATTCTGAACAGAATTAATGATTTGAAATCGTCTGCTTTCAAATTTAACGAATTTTATCTTTTGAACCAGTTTAGTAAACGTTCTATATATGATAAAAATGCGCACCTGCGCACATTTTTGCTTCTTAAAACACTTTTAAAATTTTGAAGACACCAATTCTTTAGAATATGAAACAATATTATGAAAATATTTTCATCATGAAAAAGCCAATTAATTTGTGATTCGGGAAATGTTAACCTTTTCATTAGTTACAGAACTGCGTCACAAACGTTTGACGTATTTATGTCAAATGGTCAAAGGTCGTTCTACGTTCTATGTGAATAAATAACAGAACAGAACAAGAACAAGCTTAAAAGAAAAGATTAATTTCAAATAGTTTTGTTCTTGTGAACAGGGAACGATTGGTACATGCAAACATATCATTCGTTGATAGGAAAGTAGTTTTCGAGAGGATTGTCTAGCAGACGCGCCTATTCTGTTATGAATCACAACATGTCTTGATGTATGCATGAGTATCTCTAGAAAGCCCCCTTTGTCTTATAAGGTATTTGAGTGAATAGTTATGCTCATAATATCCATATGAATGTTAATCGTCACTATGATGACATCATAAAGCGGTGAATTATTTTCAAATAAATCTATTAAAAATTCCACACGTTTGCATTGTTATAGATACACAGTGTATGCTACATTTGTACATTTATTGATTGATTTATCGATCCAATTTTCATGGCGTACCTGCGAGCGAGACGAGACCATATGTCGCGCACCTGCAAGGGACACATGAGCTATAGTTTTGCAAACAATAATCCCATTTTAGGGGGAATATATTATCGTTTCTTTTATTATTTAAAAAATTTTTTTTTACAAAGTCATCTGTTTATATAGTTTTATTTTCATATTTCAAGCAATATTATTTTGGACTATTCCTATTTCTGGCATTTTTTCAATCAGATTTGTCATTCACTTCACAAGTGAAAATCGACCAAACATGTTCACTAAGTCGATCGTACATTTTAGACAATGCTTTGTATGAATCGTTTGTCCCGAGTAGAAAAGTGTATAATATGTCAGATGACTGCTTGAATGATAAAAAGGCATAGTTATAAAATTAATCGACGTATACTTCATAATACTAAGCCGTCCATTTATCAGTGTTGTTTTGTCGCTTCCCTTCTCCGAAAAATCACGTTTGAATGTTGGCAACTTTCCTTGCAAGGCAGAACTTCCATCATTGGATTGCTGAATATGGAAAGCGCCCACATATTATTTAGCGTTAATACGAACATAAATGCCTTAATTATAGATATGAATTCTTAGATTCTGACAAATTCATCCCCAAATTGCAAATATTGGAAATATACCTGTCTTTAATGAAAAAAATGTCTATATTAACAGATGCTAAAATTACCAGTCCAATTAACATGAAAACTAGTTACATAACCTATCATACATAACATTATCGACATGAAAATACCATTCTGACTGCTTCAGTTTTCTATCATAATCGCGTCTTCATACCTTCTTAAACTATTGCTTAAAATGTTTTAAAATGATATTTTTCAGCAACAATTAGTACTTCTCGATCAAATGACGTTCTTGATGAAGTCTGGCATATGTGACCCTCAACCGTTTGAAAAGTTCGGTATTTCTGCAAGTTTTTAGATTAGCCAGTGATTAAGGATGACGCGAGTTATGACTTGATTTGTATGTGGATGGTAGAGATTCATTAACAACGATTTGAATCATGAAATATTTTGCCGAGAATGTATCTACATGGACGTAAGTATGGAAATTGACCATTATTGCAGACAGGAATACATAAAATGGTTAACCAATGTCGCTAAGGTACAAGTAAAACATGAATAACAAGGTGTTAGACATATTATCAATACCCCCTTTACCAAACTTAGCTTTTTCAAACTTTATCTTTATTTCGTAGACTTTGTATTATTCATTAAGCTTTCATTTCCTTTGCTTTGATAGAACTGTGGCTAGATAACTAATTCACAAAATCTGCACAACACATTTCAGTTATCCAGAACGCCTTACAGTTTAAGAAGACGGCGTGGTTCCTCTGGCACAACAGATTGTTCATGCATGTTTCCTTTCGACAAGGACTACATGGTACAAAACTTTATATTTCTATCGCCAAAACTAAAATGTATATTTAATATCCACCTACCTACCTACATGGTTCTTTGTAGCAATCACATTTCAAACACTATACTGATCTACAACAGAAGTAACCAAAGCATCCTTTTACATCAGTGTATGTGTATCAACAAAGCTCCTCTCATACCCTAATAGCTTTCAAAACAAATGCCAAGTATCATTTGCATCTTCCCACCGCAAGTTGAAAACGTATTGAAAACTTAAAAGCATGTATTCGATTCGTGAGTTAATTGAATGTTATCACTACACGGCTACGAGACAGCGGTTATTCATGTTACAAGCTGTCCTCTGATTGGGCTATATTCGACATGCTTGCAGTGACATGTGGCGAAGCGGCGAGGGCTGGAAATCTTCTTGTTAGGATCGTGACGTTGTTAAGATGACTCTTTTATAATAAAGTTCGATAAAGTCAAGATATTGAAAGCAGAAATCATACAAGGTAGTGCATACTGAAACTCTTAAACACATTGGGATTGTTTTGAAGCTTTTTTTATTTATCAAAGCATTCAATTTTCATGAAATGTAAATACGAAATGTTATATGAAATTGAGAGTTCTACATGATTTACATTTAACAGCTTATTTGCATTATGAGGAAACCGCCACGTGCACAATACTGACAGGAAAACTCTTCATGTAAACCAAGTGCGTTGAGAGTGTTTTCCTCTATATACAATAAAATCGTTAATAGTCAATGTATCTGTATAATTAAGATAACGATATGTAAACGAAGGTAAAGCCCTGGATGTACATAAAGGACGTAAAGCCCTTGACACATAACATAGACGTCAATAGTGAACCTCTTGACTACTTGAACGAATGACACAGATGATTAATATATAGAGGATACTAAACGACCTTCCATTTAATACTATTTTAATTAAACGAGTTAATGATTTTGTATAAAACGAGCGAAAGCGAGTTTGATACCAAATCATTCACGAGTTTAATAGAAATAGTATTTAATGGAAGGAAGTTTAGTATTTTGTTTATTACTTGCCCTAAAATTCATGCAAACTTGCCGAAAGAGGGCTGAAACTAGCATTTCCGCGACTCGGCAGCCATTGTGACGGCGCGCTTACATTGTGATGTCACAACATTTCTCAGTGTGACGTCATACATGCATTGTGATATTACACTAGTTTAATACTGCCGTATGAATATTACACGGGCGAGTAATAAATCCTCTCATACATCAGCTCTTAAATAACCTATATCTATCAAGCCAAATGCATGCCTCTAAACGCAAAGAGATTATTATGGAACTTATGTCATTTTGTTCGGCCAATAAATTGTTGTAATTTGAGGTAAATGAAAGAAAAGGTCTCGAGCCCTGCCGTTACTGCTGGATGCAATTTGTCATTGACATGTTATATAGGACGCATTGTAAACCATTTGGCTTGCTAGATATCAGGGAATGGTAGAAGCTACGTGCCAACAACCAACAACATGTAGAAGGATGAAATGAAACACCAGCAATATGTAATATATAGCTATTTCATGGGTGAAAACTAATCAACTTCCCCTCAACTGAAAAGGAAATAAGATAAGAAGGCGAAGAAGAAAAATGGTGAATGTACAAATTTATGACAATCCTTTCATATCATTTCCATTTTAAATTTAAGCTTAATAGAGTGAAATAAGGGGAAAGATGAATGCATTTTCATGTAGATTAACATTTCCCCCTACGTGGGTGGATACTGTCATAACATGTAGCCGAGTTTGTGAGCTAGAAGGAAATATCCTGATTGGATGTAATCAGAGTTAGTTTTACAATCAACGTCGCTGTTAAAAAGTCATTATTTTGACTATTTGGGACGAGACCCTTTTCATGCGAGAAGTGTTATAAGCTGAACATTGTCAAATGGTTTGTGGTGCCAAGTTTTCCTCTAAGGGAAACTGTCGGAAAACAGGGTGTTGATCTTAAGGTGGCTTTAATGCGTTCCGCGTTATCTTTGTAATTCCGGTTTATTCCAGAGTTTGTCGCGACAAAAAAGTTGTCGATAACAAACAAATTTTACATATAAAGTTCATATTTTACATACTATTGAGTTACACTTTGGAAATTTTCAGGTTAAAAATTTCAATTTGAGATTTTGAAAAAAAATTCCGACGGAATTTTTCCAATGGAATTTTTTATTCCGACGGAATTTTTCCAATGGAATTTTTTATTCCGACGGAATTTTTCCAATGGAATTTTTAATTCCGACGGAATTTTTCCAATGGAATTTTTTATTCCGACGGAATTTTTAATGCCGATGGAATTTATTTTTCCAATGGAATTTATTTTGACAATGGAATTTATTTTGACAATTTAATGCAGTTTGAGTTACGCATTTTGGATCCGCACTTCAAGACTTTAGTGCGTGCCAATAGACGAAGCAACATTGTTTTGATAACAATTAAAACAATGCGTACACCCCCCATTTGCGCATTATTCAAGCACACTTCACGCATTTGCCGCAGAAAACTGCACGCAAATGCTGCGATTTTACCCGGCATTTCACGAACAATTGGCGCATAACCACGACAAAGCTGCGTTCTGTTCACGCATTTGTTGCGACTAAGTTGCGTTTTGGTACGCAGTAGGCGCAACTGCACGCACAGGTTCGACTAATTTACGCATGCTTGTCAAGATGGTGTCCTTTTTAGTCCCGCATGGTGTACGATACTGCCCGCATTGGAGGTATATAAAGGCAGTACCCTAAAATCAGTTCATCCTCTACTGTCACAGAGTGAACACCATGAATAACTTCCAAGATATCGCGCTTCTTGAAGAGAAGAGACGGTTGATGTACCTGAAATTGCATTGCTTGAAATGCCCAACCTTGTCTTATCTCTATCGTGACACACAAAATTATGCACGCATTTCACGACACTACAAGAATAAGTTACGAACAAGTTGAGACAAATTCACGAATACTTTGCGCACCTGGCACGCATTGGAGTGCGTGAAGAAATAACCAAAAATTTGGTTAATTCTTCGTGCATTTGCACGCATCCATGAGCAGTTCACGAATTATTCACGATAACGATACGACAAAGATACGCATTGCCACGATCTAATGCGTGCCAATGCGGATCCAAAATGCGTGCAAGTGTAAAGCCACCTTTATTCAAACAGAGTTTGGATCAGCATTTTTGACTTGATCTATCTCTGGGGAGAGAGTATAATATATTAACAAAATTGATGAATGACGTCAGAAGGGCAGTGGAATCTTCATATCGTCCTTCAGAAGGAACATGGTTAAAATGGCGGAAGCAATGACACCCAGGAGAGAGAAGACGGCGAGGAAGAATGACCAGGACAGACCACTGTCCGGCGCCGTGGACAGCTCGGACGCAGCCATCACAAGCGTCATGTACAAACACAGGCCTGGGGATAAAACAGAACAAAATTGTATTCTCCCTTGTCATATAATGTGAACATTTATTTCTGAATGCCTGTTACAACTCAGATCAAGGAAAAGGACATCAAAATGATTCATGCAGATTATTTCAAAAGCAGAAAGAACACAAATATCACATACGCACACATGCGTCGTTATATTGAATTGATGTTGAATTGATTTCACAAAATGATATAGAGATGTCTTTTCACAGCATACATTACTTTGAAAAGACATAACAATTTAAGCAAAATATGATAATTTTTGTAGGAGTTGGAAACAATATGATTTTATTATGAGATAAATTTGTCAGTATGTGAAATGCTTCCTATATGAGATATTTCTAGAAGATGTTCAACATTGTCAAATGAAATCGCTTAGGAAGCCTCAGTGTAATGTTAAAGGATGCACTCAATGAGAAGTTTATTCAGGATGTTAAAGGGACAGTTCCTGGGGCCGGGACTTTAAGCCAGTTCAGAAACTCCTGTATTTTCAAGATGGCTAACACTAACCTGACGTCCCTGAGAAGACGACATTCATCGGGACGAGATGTTGTTCGGTGCGAGGAGTTTTGACGAGGAACACTGAACCTATCACTGCAAACTCCTCACAGAACCAGGTAAAGAGACCGAGTCCCATGAACACTCTTGCCACTTTCTCCCATTGGGATCCTGTATGATAGAAATGACATTAAAGGTTTCGTTTTTAACCCTTGCATTCACCCAAGTAGCAAATACGGGTTTGAGCCTGTTTCTTGCTTGTGTTTATTTTTATGAGTTGAGCAAAATTCGATATTTTGCCTTAAATACAATATCATGAATCAACAGCAAAAGTACTTATCAGTGAAGATTTTTATGAATGTTTTATTGTGAGTGTGATGATTTTTGCAAGTGTTTTATGGTGCGTGTGAGGATTTTACGGGTGTATTATTGTGCGTGTGAGGATGTTACGTGTGTTGTATTGTGAGTATGAGCATTTTACGTGTGTAATATTGTGCGTATGAGGATTTTACGAGTGTTATATTGTGAGTGTGAGGATTTTACGAGTGTTATATTGTGAGTGTGAGGATTTTACGAGTGTTTTATTGTGAGTGTGAGGATTTTACGAGTGTTACATGTGAGTGTGAGGATTTTACGAGTGTTATATTGTGAGTGTGAGGATTTTACAGGACCTTTGCTCAGATAACTTACACTTCCATGTTTTCAACGAAACGAAGTTAAGGGCCACCGATTTTGAGGCATCATACGATTCATTATATGAATTCAAGTGTTTTTCAATTTTGAAAAATGGGATGGCCCTTTACCTATTTTTGGTGCAAATAGGCGAACAATAATTTCTTTAAAATTTCCTACATCATAAAGAGACAATAGTCGAAATGGTCATTGAAACATGTTTGGTTTTTCCTAACTTCCTTTAAACGTTTTTACTAGAGGAAAAAAACGGATATTCCTCGACATCTATCTGGTTGGTCTTTAGCTTACCTTTTGAGTATAAATAGGAGAACAATAATTTCTTCAAATCAAAACTTTTTTATTTCTCATTTAGCAGACAAATTCGGAATGTTCCTTGAACTCAAATCGGGTTGGTCTTTAACTTGTAATAATCTCTAAAAATCGTTTCTACCATCTATATCATTTTCGAGCAAAAAATCATATATTCCTTGAACACCAATCGGGGTGAAATTAAAGTTGACTTAATATGTTGATGATAGATAGGAAAAAGTAACTAAAAAAACCCAAACATCTCTTACCATCATTGACGAGAAAGAAGTCGAAGACATTCCTAGAGCACAACACATCCCCGTTCTCAACAGTTGTGCATGCAGACCACAGTCCCACATTTGCACGTCCTTTCTCGCTCGTGATCTCTGCCCAGTGATTGGTGCAAATTGCTATGACGTAGAAGATCAATGAAGAGAAGTAAATGACAAGGTTGACGATGCCAAGACATGAAGGGTTCTTCCATTCCAAGCTTCTTATACCGTCAAACAGTCCCGTCTCCTTCGATCTGCACAGGGTTTGTAAGGAAAGAAGTCAGATGAGGAGGAATGTAATTGAAGTATGAATTTAAATCATTTGGAAATTTGAAGCAGTCGTAAATATAATCTATATGCCTGCGACGAAATAAGTAATTTCTTAATATATGCCGCTTACTAGTTTTATAGACAAAACAAGTTATTCAACATTTTCGTAACCTTCAAAATCATTTTATTACGATAATTGATAACAAACTGGATAAGATCTCAAATTTATAGACCAATTATGCATGCATTTTAAAATGTGTTTGAACGAAATTGTATAATATACAAATAAGTAAAATGCAATAATCAATATTTCATTCTTTTCAATAGTTTCTTCCTTTTTTAAGATTCTTAAATGTAAATGCCATAATTTGTAAAAGAAAATTGAAGAAGAACGGCTCAATAATATGAAATGATATGAATATGTGTTTAACATTGTTCATGTATAAGAAACCGCTATCGTTTATAAGAAAAAAGTTTTATTTCAAATGAAATTTGAAATTAGAAGATGTTAAAGTTAATGATGCAGTGCAATTATATTGTTACAGAAAAGTCAAGGAAAAAGACAAACATAATGAAACTAATGACAACTGATACGTTTTGCTTGGTTGCCCTTGGAATGCGAGCTACAGTGTGGAAGTCATGCTTCAATAAGCGAACACCTGTATCGGTGTTCTTGTATACTTACATACTTACCTGTACTCATAACCATCTAGACATGAGAAATGAACCGTGAGAAATAATAACTTAGATGACAGATCTTTACAGCCAACACTATAAACTGGAGAGGCGAAATTGAAAGCAAATTCTTATTGACAGTATTTTCTGCTCAGTCGAGTAGCTGATATGCAACCCTTATGTCTGACTTTAGTAAAGAGTTGGTGTTAATCATTTTAAGTTTCCCTGTATAATAACATGCGCCCAAAAGAGGAGATGCAATCACGGCATTTAAGGGGGAAAACAAGACATTAATTAAAAACAAATAACGAAAATCCTTGTCTTTCAGCCAGACTCTAAATAAACTGAAAGCCTTAGCAAGTCTATAACAATACCTGAGAGCTCAATTTTCTGAAAATGAAGAAATCTCAGTCTCCTTTTCATTATATTTTTGTTTTTCAAATTTGATTTTTTTTTTAACAATTCATTTCAGAGTCTGATAGTTAGACTACGAAAATCCCTGAATAGATGTATGCATTGATAACGCAAACGAGATAATTATCAAAAAGTAAATTAATTATGTCATACCTGCTATGCTGCCGCGTAGCCTCCATCATTATCTGTGTTCATTATATCAGTCTTAAAGTCATGCTGACATGTCATGAAATGTCTGTACGACATAACACATCGTGAACTGTGTCTCTACTGTTTGTGCACTACTCGAGTAAAGATCAGTTTGATAGATGTAGAAGGTATTACATTACCAAACCCTTCTCGGGGTCAACCGGGGGAGCTGTGGGGTAGATTAGTCAAGTGGTATTGTGTTACTCCACAATGGGTTACCTGTCGCATTACCGTATGAATGAATGAAAGGAAAGTTATTTTTCTTCTAAATATGGTATACACTTTTAATTTGAATGCTAAACCTTAAAATTCAATTTTTGTTTCAGACATTTAAAAGAAAAATTAAATGAAAATATGAGTGTACAGGAACGTAAAGGTGCCATTGTTACACCTTAAAATATTTTTTAGGTTATAATGAATGTTTTGCTTGCAAACTATAGTGTACTGTAATCTGTACGGCAAGGAAATAATCATATTTCAAATACCATATTTATCCAGCGTAATTTCTTTTATTAAGTATACCTAAGGTGATATAAAAATACATAACTTAATCTTAAAAATCCTTTCGTCTTCAAGTGTCTATACAGTTCTAAACACGTGTAACAAAATAGTACGTTTTTGATTAAACGTCATTATTTTTACTTACCGTAGACAAGTGACCTTAGCCTGTTAGCCATATAACATGTAATCGACTCATTCCCACAGATGTAATGAAACATCATTACCCAGAACAATCGGAGTTATCTGCCCGTCACTAGTCCACTAGGTGGCGTGACCTGTCATCCAATTAGATTCATTCACATTACCTAGGAGTCCCAACTTAACGACGGATGCGTAAGAGGGGAGGCGGGCGGGAGTGACGACGGTCACTTGTCTACGGTAAGTAAAAATAATGACGTTTAATCAAAAACGTACTATTATTTAGTTACTAACCTCCGACAAGTGACCTTAGCCTGATACCACTGTAGGTGGTGGGCCGGATTCGTCGTGTTCAGCGATAACTCCCAAGATTGATCTGAGGATCGGCGACCTAGCGAGCGACCGTTCTAATCGGCGTATTGTCTGACCTCTCAAGGTCGACGACCCGTAATTAAAACACCACAAAACACTGTAAACCGTTAATTGATAACTTTTATTGACATGTGTTGGGATGTCCGCCTCCACGAGTGGGGCGACATCAACGTGGCGGGTTGCGCCCCCTGCTAGGAGGAGCACCCGTGGTCCGCTGCTGAGCAAACACCTGCGCCCCTAGACGGGCTACGCCCTCCAGGTCCTCCGTGGAGACATCGCGCAGGTAGTGGTTGGCGAACACCAAGCCCGACTTCCAGAAGCAGCCGGCCATGATGTCCGCCACTGACAAATTGCTATGAAGGGCCATTGTCGCCGAGATGGCCCGAATTTCATGCGGGTTGGTCCGCGCCGGTGCCGGTAATCCTGCCGCCTTGTAGGCGTCTATTACCGCCGACCTGAGGTAGACCCCCAACTGCCTCTTGTCAATCTCCTTCGAACTCGTTTGGGAATGGGGCAGAAAGAGTCTGCGCCTCCCTTGCCTCAATGTCCGCGTCTTCTCCACGTAGATGCGTAGAGCGCGCACTGGACAGAGGAGACGTTCCTGCTCGTCCGTCGGCTCGATGGACGGGGAGATTGATGGCAGTGTGAAGGTCCTCCCGCGTTCGTCAGCGCCTTGGTTCTTGCACAGGAAGTCTGGCGCCAGACCCAAGGTCGCTGACCCCCCATCTCTCACCTCAAACCTGAGCAAATCAGCTTGCAACGCGTGCAGTTCTGATACCCTGGCCGCTGACCCCATTGCAACCAAAAAGCAAGTCTTGATGGTGAGACGCAGCAGCGTCGTGTCCGTCAGCGGCTCATAGTGCTCAGATTTGAGGTGATTTAACACTATCGCCAGATCCCACTCTGGTGGTCTTAGCTTGTGGCGGCCATCCACGTTCCTGTATGTCCTAATGAGTTCCTTTAGAATGGAAATGTCCAGACCGGGGTCCTTCTTCCGAAGGACGGACATTATGGCTGCGAGGTTCGTGTTGATGGAGGAGGCTTTGAGCCCCCTCGCTGTGCGCAGGTGGACCAGGTACTCAGCGACCTGAGGTACCGTCACTGCCTGCACATCAAATCCTTTCCCCTCGCAAAATGCCATAAAGGAAGCCCATTGGAAGTCATACAGCTTGCGCGTGGATGACCGCTGTGAGGTTGCCACTGTGTTGGCTACCGCCTCTGAAAACCCCGCGCTCCTCAACCCATCTTGGAGACAACCCAAACGTGCAGATGGAGGACCTGGGGGTTCTCGTGCACTCGTTTGCTCGGGTTGCTCCTGAGAAGGTCCCACCTGAGCGGTAGGGGGACCGGCTCCTGAGCGCAGAGCCTTCTGAGGGGCACATACCATGGTCTCGCTGGCCACTTCGGCGCAACCAGGAGGAGTTTCAGGACCTTGGTCTCCCGGACTTTGGCCACTACCTGTGTCAGGATGGCAGGGGGGGGAAAAGCGTAAGCGTCCATCCCCTCCCACCCTAACGAGAGAGCGTCTAATCCCCATGCAAGGGGGTCGGGTACCGGCGACACGTATACCGGCAACTGGTGATTGAGCCGTGTCGCAAAGAGGTCGACATGCGGCCTCCCGAACTGGAGACAAATCGCCTCGAACACTCGAGGGTGCAACATCCACTCCGTGGATGGAGGTTTGTCCGGGCGAGAGAGAGCGTCTGCTAGGACGTTCTTTGCTCCCGGGATGTGCACCGCTCTGATTGAGATATTGAGGTTGTCCACCAGGCGAAATAGCTCTATCACCAGTTGTAACAGCGATCCCGCCTTGGTCGATCCCTGCTTGTTGATCGACCAGGCCGCTGTGGAGCTGTCCGTGTGCACGCACAGCACATGATCCTTCAGCTGGTTTGACCAGTGATTGATCGCCAGACGTATGGCGTCTAACTCCAACAGGTTGACGTGACGTCTCCCCTGTGTCGGAGACCACACGCCCGCCGTTTGGTCTGTCCCCAGGTGAGCGCCCCAACCTTGTGTGGAGGCGTCCACGTACAGTTGGTTCCTGGCGGGGGGTTGCCGGAGGGGTACCCCCGCCAGAACATTGTTTCCGTCCTGCCACCATTCGAGGTGGTGTGAGAGGTCCTGTGGCATCCTGATGAGATGGCCGCAGGACTCTTCTCGGACATGCTCGTTTAGAACGATCTGAAGAGGTCTGAGATGGAGTCTCCCCCTCTTCGTATAGTCTTGAGCTGAGGTCAAGAACCCTAGGAGACGTTGCCACTGTCGGAGCGTGAGAGGCTCGCGACACGCCTGCGCTAGGAGTTCCTTGTAGCGCCCCATCCGTTCTTCCGTGACAAAGGCTTTGTCCTGGGTCGTGTCCAGCAAGACGCCTAGGAAGACGAGTGACGTCGTCGGTACTAGGTCCGATTTGTCCAGGTTGACTAGCCAACCCAGGCGTCTGAACAGAGCAATTACGAAGTCTCTTTGCCTGGAAAGAACTGACGGGGAGCAGTGGCTCCCGAACCCGTCGTCCAGATACATCGCAAATTGGATGTCGTGCTTGTGTAAGAACTGGACGATGGGCTGGGTCACTCGGGTGAACAGCCATGGTGCCGTCGAGATTCCGAATGGTAACACGTTCCACTGGAAGTGGCGACCTGCCAGGACGAATCGGAGATACTTGCGATCCGCGGGGCAGATTGGGATGTGCAAGTACGCGTCCTGGAGATCCAACGACACCATGTGGTCGTAAGGTTGTAGCAACCGCATGACAGACCGCACGGTCAAGAGCCGAAAATATGGCGGCCGCTCGAGGTAGGAGCGGTTGAACTGTTTCATGTCGTGAATCAGCCGCCATTTTTTCGGGTCCTTCTGTGGTCTCACGAATACCGGAGAGTAAAAGCCTGGTGTCAGATCCTCGAGCGGGAGCTCGCTCACCGCCTCCTTGGAGATCAGGATCTCCACTTGTCCCAACGTGTGCGCCAGCCGTTCCGGCTCTAGCAGTCGCTCCACTGGCGAACAAGTTAGCGGGGGGCGGGTGTGAACGGGTATACGAAACCCTCGCTCCAGGATCTGACAGACATACTCGTCCAGTTGCAACTGTCTCCAGTTGGCCACGAAGCTGGAAAGACGGCCTCCCACTGGCCCATCCTTGTCCGACACTACTGCTGTCGGCAGGCGCGGAGACTCCCAGAAGTCATCGCTTCTTGGGAGTGTCACCAAACGCGCGACCTTTGCCACGCTGCTTCTTGGGGGTCCTTTTGGGAGAGGGGCCGGCATTGAAGTCGTAGCGACTCTTGCCTGGCCGGCCCCCATCCCGAAAGGAAACTCCGCCGGTTCTGAAACCTGTAGGAGATTGGGGTGGGTTCCCCCTACGTTTCTTCGGCGTTGTTACCCCGGAGGAGACCCTGCCTCCTCTCGCTGCCAAGCGGTTGGTCAGCTCTTGCTGTTGGGTCTCCTGCCGATGTCGCAACGCCTCCGCCACTTGCCCGTCAAAGAGCGTCGCTGACGCTGCTGGGGCGTTCCTGAGGCGGGTACGCATCTCCGCCGGGAGGTTGGTTCTTGCCAGGAACCCGTCCCGCCTCAGGTTAGTGACTCCCGCCGAGATGCGGGAGGCACTCAGCATGATCTGCGCGATGTTGCCTGCTGCAGAGCCAAACCCGCGGTATAGTGCCTTGGCACCTTCCTCCATCCCCGCCTCCTTGGCGAAGGCGGCCATGGCTTGGCAGGAGTGGGCAAGGGAGTTCGCCATGCCCAAGATGCTCCTGGCCTCCCTATCAAGGTGTGATAGGTGGCCGTCCGAGATGGAGTGAGCAACTCCTGGGGGTGCCACACGCCTTATGTCATTGTCCAAGGCGGGGGGAGAGAGGGAGATCGGAGGAGAAGCGACCGGGAGCCCCGCCCTCTGGCGATCTGAGATCACCAGCGGCGGGAGAAGACGGCCCGGTGCTGCCGACGCCACGTGTGCGTCGTGGTCTTTGCCTGCCGCCAGGAGGAGACGGTGAGGCGGGAACAACACGCTCCTGGGGTTCACCACCTCCTCCTCCTGGCAAAAGGTCTCGAGGCGAGCCTGCTTGGACTGGGAGCATTCCCCGTCCACTTCTCGCAACTTCACCCCACACCAGTCGGCGATGGCCGCCATCCTCTCGCCTTGATCAGGTGCCTCCTCCTCCTGGAAGCCGCCAGCAGAGGACAACGGAGGAGCACGCGGGAGGAGATCCCCCACGGCTCTGTCCCCTAGCTGAGAACCAGGCGAGGAGGGCACTGACGTGTCGGGGGGCGAGGCGACCGGCGACACAACTGTCACGCGCCGAGTCGACCTGGTGGTGGGTGCCACAGGAGGTGTCAAGGGAACCTCCGTCCTGCCCTTGTCCATGTCCTGAGTTCCGACGAACTCCTTCAGCATGGACCTGACGGACGAGAGGACGTCGGCCTTGAAGGCCTGCTGATCGAAGGTCGGAGGGGTGGGCGTCCTTGAGCGCTTCTTGGCCTTCTTGGCCTTCTTGCGGCGACCCCCGCGCCGTGGGGAGTCGGCCGGCAAGTGTGTGCGCCCCTCGGGGGACGAACCCCGCGGTGGGGAGAGGTCAGACACCCGTCCTATCGGCATAGGGTCTCGCAAGGACCTGTCCGAGCGCAAGGACCCCACGTCCGACACCAGAGAGCTTGAAGGTTCGTCAAACTCCCCAGCGTCCTCGGAAATGATGAGATCCGTGTGCTCCGGTGACGCCCCAGCCGCGCCTGCGGTGGAGGTCGCGCCTGGGTTGGGTTTCCTGCCCCTGCGCTGTTGGAGCTCACTCTTCCTGATGGCAGCGCGATAGCGCTTGTGTTGCTCCCTCGTGAGTCCCTCGCACTCGACGCAACGATTCTCCTCCGGGCATGTGTTCCTGCAGAGGCGGCAGACCACGTGGGGGTCATAACTCGCCGATTTGCGAGATCCGCACCGCCCGCAGAAGCCCGCGTACGGAGACGCCGAGTCGCAGGGGACCAAAGCCATCCAGGAGTGAGACAGCCTGAGGCTGGTGAAAGGTCAAGAGAACAAGGAGAGAGCGCCTGGTGCGCCTCGATCCCGTCCGCTATTACCGTGGACACGGAGAGAACGCCTAGGCGTCTCGATCCGGTCCGTCCAAGTGAGAGAGGAGAACGCTAGGAGCGTCTCGTCTCTAAAGTCCAACCAGTGCGTGAACGCACTGATCAATCGGCGCCTGAGGCGTCAGGCGCCTGTCCAAGCGCAAGCGCACGAGTCCGCTTGCTTCCTGAGTCCCGAGCGTCAGACGCTACCCGGCGGCACGTGTCAGTCGTCTCTCTACTCAGGCGCTACCCATGGCGGGAAGCTCCCCTGAGTTAAGAGCGAGAGGCACGCAAGCGAGGCAGCACCCAAGCGCTCAAGCGCACAAGCGCACAAGCGCACAAGCGCACAAGCGCACAAGCGCGCAGCGTCCAAGCGCACCAGCGCACGAGCGTCCTAACTCACAGCGCGTGAGCGTCCAGGCGGCCAGGCGCCTAAGCGCGAAGGCGACCAGGCGCACACCCCAGCGAGACGCTTGCCCGAAGCAAGCGCTAGGAAGCGCCCGACCCCGCGAGAAGCGTGCGGCGCCGGCCTAGACGAGAGAGGGAGAGAGAGAGAGACGGCCCGACCCACGGCCCGCACTAGCTGCACGTGCTGCACGACCGAAATCGACACCACGTGCACACCTCGCTCTAAGTTGACACAGCCGCTGTGTCAACAGAACACTTCTCGAATACACAGTATTCAGACACAAGGAATGAATACCCCGTAGGAGAAGTAGACAGACAAAGAAGGAAAGACTGAGAGAGAAAGGAGTCAATAACAACCAAACACGTTAAATAGCTCAAAGAACACAATCGGGGAGCGAGACAAAACACGTCTGAACTCAACCGACTCTGTAATGTGAATGAATCTAATTGGATGACAGGTCACGCCACCTAGTGGACTAGTGACGGGCAGATAACTCCGATTGTTCTGGGTAATGATGTTTCATTACATCTGTGGGAATGAGTCGATTACATGTTATATGGCTAACAGGCTAAGGTCACTTGTCGGAGGTTAGTAACTAAATAATAGTATTCTTACGCGTCACTTCTTAACCTTTGTTGTCAATTAAACAGGTGCTTAGGCAACGCACGTACAACATACACCTTATCGTGTAAATAATTTTGCAGGTGTGTTTTATCATGCAACGTTATGACGTACATGTCGCCTGTTTCTAAATGTGTTGCAAAATTTGTTCGTACATGGTGCAGTATTCTTAGGCAAATATTTAGAATGATTCATTGAAAAGAAAACCCTAGTTATTTCCACATATTTAGGAATTAAACTTATGAGTCGAGAAATACAAAGGTAAACGTCAAAGATCTTTTCTTTGTGAGCCGACACAGGTTCTTTTTATACTTGTTTTCAAAACGCTGTTTAGTGATACAGTACTTAACTTACCGAGTAATTGTATATGTAAAATGAGTATTACATAAAATGGGATTGAACTGTAAACAATAAATATAAATAAAACCAAACTAATTGCTTTATAGAAATGAGGAAACTTGTTTAAATTAGAACATATTGAACATGCAGGGAAATGTCTTGAGGAAGTTTCTTGTTATATATATATTATGTTATATATGTTATATATGTTAGATATATATGTTGTTCACTTAAAGGGGCAGTAGCACGTTTTTAGGGGGGATATAAGGTGATGTCAGGAAAATGAAAATAAACGGTTCCAATTGAAAGACAATGCATTCAAACTAAAGGAAGAAGTAATAATTCAAATATATAACGTAAAGTTTAGTCATGCGATTCTTTTTTCTCACACTAAATGAATTAAAGGTGTTCACAAAAAAATGGCCGCCAGTGGATTTGATAGGAATCCTCATACTTTGTCGACTGACTATGGATGATTGGCTAGTGTAATGAGATTGTTGACACTGTCAATATAATACATTTAGTATTAACTAACAAATTTAAGTGAAATTTTTTAAATATAAAATTGTCAAAAAACGTGCTACTGCCCCTTTAATATGTATACATTTGCTTTTGACGAATTATGCTTCCAATCCCAGTGAAAAGAAATATTCATAGTTATTAATATTGGGATATTGATACAAGTCTTGACATTTTGCATTGTAAATTGACCCAGTAATGTACGACTGGGAATAATGGGGAGCTTTAGAATTTTTTCACACTTAACTTTGTTAAGTTATCTTGACAGTTTGTAAACACAGGGCAACGTGTCAGCTGTAGTTACATGTCGACACCAACTGACAACCGACTGGTAAATTGATTATAAATCAGTAGCATTGGGTTGTAAGTTATTGGTTGAAGATTAAGTCAGTAGAATTTATTACCCGAAGAAATGTGTCATATGACCTTTACGAAACGAGTGTGAAGTTTTGTATTACCCGAGTGAGAGGGAGGGTTATACACAGATTTGCACGAGTTTCGTAAAAGTCTTAGACTGAATTCCGGGGGTATTCATTTCTTTATTACCGATTCTATTCCATTTTACTTTCTTAGAAATATCCAAGAAACGGGTCGCTTCCCTTACGAAGGCCGACTACAGTGACATCACGAACAATGGTTCCATGACGTGTTGGCAAAGTGATATGTGCACATGTGCTCATATTGAAAATATGTCACTACTTATTTTCAACCATATGGGTAATAAATGCAGGTATGTTATTCTTTCTATTTATGAAGCAACCATATTATCTAGATTACAGAGAGGGAACTTCAAACTTTAATTATGTAAACAAAATCATAAAAATGTCTATCAAGTAAGAAAATGGTTTTACATCACGTTAACAATGTGTATTTCAAGGTGTCATTTGTTATTTTTTCATGAATTGTATTGGACAGTAACAATGTCCAGAATTTTCATATCTGACTTTTTGACCAAATGCCTGAATATGATTTTAACATTACATTCTTGTCCATTTTTCTATACACGTAATCTTTCGTTTCTCATTCATGTAGTTAATCTTTCTAGCAAAAATACCCATGTTTTAACACATTTCATCCTTGTTTACAACCATGCTTTAATTTTAAAAGTATAATGTGAAAGTATATTAATTACTCCGGTTCTAGTACGATTAGTAAAGTTTAATATAAGGAAAGTTAATGTCAATGAGGCATCTCCAAAGTCCATGTAATTCTAGAAGAAATTAAAGTATATGTTAAATTAAGAGTTCTGTGCACATGTCCAAATGAGCAATGCAGAGCTTAGAGTAACAAAATCCGGATTATCAAGACCGGATTATCGCTATGGCGATAATCTGTTGTTCATTTTGGTATGTGCACGGCTCAGTGTGTTACTGTTTCTCAACCTGGGAACGCTGAAGGTGCAACATGGTTTTGTGATTTACCTCAGGTGTGAAATTACAGGTGAGAAAAATCGTTTTCTAGCTTAACATCTTGTTATGATAAATGTATATCATCCCACAAACATTTAGACTCACTGCTGGATGTAATGTCATATTTGCGAGCGAAATATGAGTAGGAACTAGTGATTCTGACCTACAACTTTTAACATAAATGCCGTAACCATGATGTCAGAAGAGCTTTAACATTTGATTCGACCCCAACAATCAAACACTGTCCCCGATATATGGGGGTCCAAATGACGTAAAAATCACACCTTTCAATTATGACATTGACTCGTCCTAGGCAGTTGTCTGTTAAGTTTCATGATGCACATATTTATCAAGATCTATTAATGTCAAATGCATGACACTTGGGTATCCAGATAAGGCATCAGCCAGCATGAGTCAGTTTCTTTAATATAGCGACCCTCAACCGTTGAATCGCTCTTCAAGGTGGGTGATTCGAATTGTTTTCCGTAAATGATGGAAATGGCTACAAATTGGAAGAGAAACCATTTCCATATTTTCAAATATTCACAAAACTGTTAATGGAGACCATTTTGAATCAACAATTGACGTCAATCGAGTAAGTTAACTTAAAAATAATTTTTAAAAAGGATCTTATCATCATAAAAAATATACAATTGTGTAAATTATTGACAAGTGTACGTTACAAATTATAAACATTATTTGATGTTCGAGTATTGTATCAGAATTAGGTAACGTTAAAAGTCGTTTTCATTTTCACCAGTGAACTGATGGATGACAAATTTAATTATTTGACTTGTAGCTTTAGGACGAAAGTTCACTAGGCTTTCTGGTCAGCTTAAACGAAATAATTGAGGTTCTTTCCGACTTAAATACCAATTGAAAGCAAAACGATTTCAATCTTATGCGTATTTTATGTAACTTTCCGTCATGATGATAACATGATGATAAGAGTGCAAACACAGCTAAGAGGGGGAAACATGTGACCCTTATAAGATATTTTATCTCATTATAATTAATAAACTTTTTTCTCCAACTTATTTATAATCAAGTGTAGGCTACAAGTAATCATCCATCCCTATACTCATTTTTCTTACTTTCTAGTTGTAATCGACAAAAATTTCGTTTGTAAAATCACCACAGATCTATATTTGAAATGTGAATAAAGTAGGTTTTGTTCCTGCCTTGAAACTTCTGAAATGCGTATAAAATATCATTAACAAAATGTTTCTTTCAGTTGATATCTTAAGCAATTTATTGTAAAAAGTATGCATTTTCCAAAATATTACAGAAAAGCAATATGGCCGACCTGGACGAGACGCTGGTAAATATACCGGAAGCAGACGACATCCAATCTGCGCACCTGTCTGACCTAACAGCGACCTTATACGCCCTCTGGCGGAACCGTCTGTACATGGATCTTACACTTGTTGTAGACGGGAAGACCCTCAAGTGCAACAGGGCTATCTTAGCTGCAGCATCCCCTTACTTTCATGGACGACTTTTCAACGGGAAAAGAGAATCCACTGCAGAGAAATTGTATGTCAACACAGTTTCAAGACCTGTTCTTTCTCAGGTTCTTGAGTTCGTTTATTCTGGACAATGTCAAATGACAGAAAAGTCTGCCCAGAAGTTACTCAAGGCTGCTTGCATGTTTGAAATTCGAGGCCTGAAGAAAAGGTGTGATAAGTATCTAAGCGAATCTGTAACACCGGAGAATGCACTAAAATTGTTTATACTGGCTAACGAAGCAAGATCGCCTCTTCTAGATGAGGCAGCAAGGAAAGAAGTCGTGAAGCATTTCGTCAGATTTGGTCAGATGCGTCTTTTCAAATCTCTCTCACCATCCGAACTGATCAAAATCATCAGTGACAATGAACTCTGTGTTCCTAATGAAGAAGTGGTCTGTGATATTGTCCTACAGTGGGCGAAGGCAGACAGAGCCTACAGAAAGCAGGTGCTTGGGGAGATATTTCAATACATAAGACTACCTAACATGAAAGAAGACTACATCAAACAGGTCCTGGAGAATCACCCAATGGTGAGGAACAACCCTGAGTGTGCCAACCTGGTGAATGAAGCCAAGGTATTCCACAAAGATCCCGGCAGACGTCATGAGACGACTTCCTCAAGACTCGATTACAGAGAGGACGCCCACATTGATGATGTAGTTGTCGTCATCGGTGGTGCGACATCAGGTCCATCTGCCTTTAAATGCAACCAGACAGCCATGGCTTTCAACCTCGCCCTCAAGAAGTGGTTTCCTTTGGCTGCTCTTCCTTATGGATTCGACTCGGGCACAGCTTCCTGTTTGTGTGGTAATGATATCTATGTCAGCGGGGGAGGTGAATCAAGACAAGGGGTAACCCTCTATGAAAGTCTAGAAGATGAGTGGCACGTGTGTGCTCCTCTTCTGGTAGGGAGACGAGGACACAGCATGGTTGCTCTGGGGATGAGTCTGTACGTTCTCGGTGGAGCAATAGGCCACACGCCTGAAGGGAAGCTTCGAGTTACATCAACCGTGGAAGAATATGACATGGAGCTTAACGAATGGCGTCAGAGCGGGCAACTAGCAGAGGCTGTCTGGGGGATGTCGTCTGCGGTTTGTAGTGGGAAGATCTTCCTAATGGGAGGATATGTGGATAGAGAGAATCCAACAACAACTATCCAAATGTTCGACCCATGCAATAACACCTCATCAATTGTGAGCTCCCTACCTTTCCCCTGTGGTCTCTCTAAACCTGTGATCTCAGATACTGACATCTACCTTCTGTGCCCTACAGGGGATATCCTGCACTCCCAGGACTGCCTCAGTTTCACCCATGCTGCCTCTCTGCCTCACTTCACACGGGCTCTGTTCGGAGTAGCTCATTACAAGGGCGATGTGTTGCTGTTCGGAGGGAAGTACGGGAGTGACGTGTTTGAGGACATCCTTGTGCTCGACCTGCAAACCAAGGCAGTGAGTTCACTGCCAGACAAACTGTATAGACCCGTGTGGGGCTTTGCCTGTGTCAAGACGTGTCTCCCACGGAGAAACATGCTCAAGACTCCAACTGCTGAACTTTGGGACCAGTGAGAGAGTCATAAGTGATAATAGAATCCTTGTAGGTCTTTGTATTGTTATTTGTAGGACCAGTGATACGGTCACAAGTATTATTAAGAATCATTGTAGGTCTTGGTTATTTGTAGGACCAGTGATACGGTCATAAGTAATAATATGAATAATTGTAGGTCTTGGTTATTTGTAGGACCAGTGATACGGTCATAAGTAATAATATGAATCATTGTAGACCTTGGTTATTTCTAGGACCAATGATAAGGCCATAAGTCATAATAGCAATCATTGTAGGCCTTTGCAATTGTTATATGTATGACCAGTGATAAAAACATTTGTGATTTGTCGAAATGATATTATGTTATTTGTGGGACCAGTGATGGGTTCTTCCGATCTTGGTAACCAGATATCGATTTTCATTTGTTTTATGGGACAAGTAATGGAGTCATACAATAAGATAATATTGAACATCCCCAAAATATGGAAAAACACTCTTTTATCTAATCAACAGCAGAAACAAAACCTCTCGTTAAGCCAAACTCTTCAAGACTTACTTTCTCAACAAAAAGGATGTAGAAATTTCTATGATAAATTGATTGCTAATGACACTCCACTAAAAGTGTGTCAAAAATGGCAAAATGAACTTGATTTAAATATTGAATGGAATGTAGTGTTTACAAGATATAGAAATTGTACTAAAGATGTAAAACTCTTGGATTTTCAGTATAGATTTATTAACAGAGCAATTTACACTAGAAAGGAGTTGTTGAAAATGAATTTAATTCAAACTAATATTTGCTCTTTTTGTGAATCTGAACCTGAAAGTTTACAGCATGTTTTCATTAAATGCAATAAAGTGCATGACTTCTGGAGAAAAGTTGAAAACTTTATGAACCAACATATAACACATGCTAATATTGCCATCTCAGAGTTAGATATTTTATTTTGCAACAGTTCTGTCAGCCTTCTGGCATCACATATCATCCTCATGGCGAAAAAATATATACATGTCTCAAGTATCAAGAAAACCAAGTTATCAATTGACAGTTTTGTAAGCATTGTCAAGGATGTTTTCAATGTGGAAAAAATTATAGCTAGTAAAAATAATACTTTGTCTTCCTTCCATGCTAAATGGAAAGCTCTCATGTATATTTTACAATAGTGACTAAATGCCTACATTTTATGAATGCCTCACTGAATCATGTATTCTGTATTACCATGTTGTACACCTACTGAAATGAAATGAATAAAAAAGATTTAAAAAAAAAAAAAAAATTAATGGAGTCATAAGTATTAACAGCAATCATCGTAAGACTTGGTCATATGTACAAAAAAATGTAGACCACTGATTGAGTCATTGCAGGCCTTTCTCGTTTGTAGGACCAGTGATACGGTCATAAGTAAAAGCAGGGGTCCTTGTAGGCCTTTGTTGTTTGTAGGATCACTGATAGCATCATAAGTGATAATAGAATTCATTTTTTCATGTTATTTGTAGGACCAATGATACGAGCTTTTGTTATCTTTGGGACCTGTGATCGGTTCTCCTGATTCTGGTAACCATACATCGAGCTACATGTTGTTTATTGGACAAGTGGTAACAACTACAAGTATTTGATTTGTGAGACCAGTGGTTAAAGAGACTTAACGAGTTTTTGTAGCCAAAATTTATGAATTGTGTCATTCTATCAAAATGTTTCGAATGTTACTTGGAGAATCTTCTTTATTGTAACCGGTCAGTAGAGTGAGTCGACCATAGTATATGTAAAGGTATCATGTCAAGCATTTGGTTGAAAAGTTAAGAACCTTAAAGAAAAGCAGATCTACGGCTGCTAGTGTACGTCAATCAATCGATAGTTTTTCTTTTATCTTATCTTGAGAAGAGGAGAGAATATAATTATTGTAAAGTTGTGTCATACATTAAATATTCATGTAAATAGATATCGAGTTTTGACTTCAGTACATAAACGTTACAGCGAGACTTTATGGAACAATAATTCATGTATTGAACATAAAACACCACACGTTGTTGATTTTCCCCATATAAATATACAAAACGTCATACGTGTGCATTTGGGTCGTTTTTATTGAACGAGTTGATATCATGGACGCGGAGGAACAATCTCGTTTTTCGAATCGTTGTAGGCTATGACGTCATAAAAGCGAAGTGTCGCTGGCGATGTTCTGTTTAGGATTTCCCTTTTTAAAGTGTTTTGCAGTTTCTTTACTAACGATAACACTAGTTTCTCACTATATTATTCTTCAATATCATATTAAAAAGTACGTTTGTTACAAATGCATTGAGATACGTCAAATCCGATGTTCTAATTAGGAAAATGATTGTTACTTCCGGAAAGTTACGAGAAGCTTGAAAAAAGAAGAACTGGCAATCGTGCAATACGGAATTTGAAGACTTATTCCGTATTGCACCCTTAAATTACTATCCTAAGATAACATGAGTATATAATAAAAGTTGTTATCCATATTCCTATGCATGTTCTACTTCTTAATGCGCTTCACGGACTGTATCCATACAGAAGTTGGTCTGTGCAGTTCAAACAATCGATTTTGATATTTGCCATGACGGGATGAACATGTACATAAGTGATTTGTTATAAAATGTTATCATAATATTTTTTTTGACACGTATAATAGCCAAATAAAATGTCTTGAAATTGGTTTCCTAATTGTTTGTTTTTAGGAACATGGTATGTCTGAAACAAGGTAGAACTGTTTAAGACTAGTGATTTAAGGAAATGTTGTCTGTTGGGATATTCTTGTTTACTATTCCAAATATAACAAATGCTTCTTTATCGACGTATATATTTAACTCTCATTCACGTATACTCAAAATAACTATGTTCTTGGGAGACACAATAAATCAACAAATTCATAATATTGAATCATCTTTTTTAAAGCATGATAATTTGTCCAACAACCACCTTTAATTAGTCTTTCATTAAAACAGTGAAATTGTCGGCTGTGAAAGGTATCGTCTCAAAAGACAGAATTCCCAAAAGACAGAAAGCTAAAATAACACTTTTCACGGTTGACAAAAGATGTGTAACATGGGCTCTACCCTTTTTGCTCTACCGTTTAATTGAACTAGAGAGGTAAAAGAAGACAGAATTCACAAAAGACAGAAAAGACACTATTAAGATAAATTAATATTTTCATTTGATGCACCACTGTGGAAGATAGCCCGAGTTTCCTACTGGCGGTATAGCTGAACATGAACTATTTTTGATATTGACATGTATATACATGTAATGCGAACATGTCAATATCAAAAGTAGCTCATGTTCAGCTATACAGCCAGTAGGAAACTCGGGCTAGTTTCCTATGATGACAAACATGGTATTTAGATATCATTTATGTAATGTATTTCTGTATATTTCTTATACATGTAAAGTATATCTAGTATGCAGTATTGTCTTTCAAGTACTGAGCATTATGTGCTGTTTTCCATCTTTAAGAATTGATTCTTGGGTCCTTGATTTGGTATCTTTTTACCATTTGTTTTGCCTCCCATTGCTAAGGGCCAAGTTTTGGTTTTCCATAGAGTTGTTGCATATAAATTACAATATATATATATACGTTTTTAAATTTGCAAAAAATATAGACATCATATAAATGATCCTTTCTTATTCAGGTATAGACTTTCAAAGAATTATTTTGAGATGAATCTTATTTCATTTGAAATAATTTGATAAATATAAATGTCAAATTAAAGACCCTTTTTGTACCTACCTCCTAAATTTTAGTTCACGTAAGATATACATACTCTGTATAATCTTGTAAAATACGTTTGTCAAAAAATAACAATACAATTTAAGAAGTGAAATTTTATTTCCTGATTGTAGAGGCGATACTGCAGATTACTGATTTACGTGCTTGATGGTGCTTTAAGGTAATGGATAGTTATCATAGAAATTAATGTATGAATTTTTGTAAATACTTATAGTTAAAACAACAATAATCAATGAAAGCAGATGTCTTAAATACAAATATAGATTCCAGATTAAATTCAAATTTGTTATTTCTACAAAACAAATGTCTAGATATGGACTAGAATATTATATACTATTGTGATGAAAAGTAGATTCATATATCTAAATTTTGAAAAACCAAAGACTTTATTGTCAATTTTCAAAGTATTTACATGCATTCAATATACTCTACTATGTACATTCAAATGTAAAAACCTAAAAAAATAAGCAGCTGACATGGTCGAGGTTTACCCACCGCAAATGGAACAATTTATATAGATTTTACATATCTTTTTCAATCGAAGCTTTTCTATCACTGTTTTGATGTAGAAAATTCTATTGCAGATCTATATGTCACACAAAAACAACACTTTTTTCAAAGATATGAAGGAAACTGATCTAATCGAAATACTAAATAATACCAACAGTATGTTCACTGTTGGGAATATTTTGTGCAAACTGTGAAATAATTTCAAAATGTTTAATCATGACACGTTCATGTCAGCCTATATCTCAACACCACATTTGATCTAAATATGAGCACAAGTTCTGACCGGGAATTATTTTTTTTGACTTTTCACCAAAAAAAAAAAATCCAAATAAGTTTTTTTTAAATTGTTAACTATGTCACAGCTTCATATCATTATTATCCCAATACCATGTTCGGTCAACTTATTACACAATGTTTATTAGTTTTGAGCAGGACAAGAGTTCTCATTTTTACCAAATATAGGCAAAGTGTCAAACAAAAAAATCAAAATTGTTAATCATTACACACTTTTATATGATTATGTATCAAATTATCAAATTTGATCAAAATGTGGCGAAAGTTTAAGTTTAAGTTGTGAGGCAAGAACAGTTTTCTAACAGAGTTCTCTTCTTTTGCAAAAAAAGGCTACATTTTACAACAATATTTTCAAAATTGTGACGTGATACATCTTCATTTGATAAGGTATCCACGTTTCAAATTTGATCAAACTGTGAGGATTAGTTTAGAACTAGTTAGCCGGACAGGATTTGCAACAGTTAAATTTACCACTTTTTCACCAAAATCGAAATATGTTATGTAGATATTCTAAAACTTGTTACTCTTGACACAATAAAACATGTTTCTGCATTTCCGCTATGAACTTGAATTGAAATGGTTGATTGGTTACAACGTTATGAGCCGGACACACGGTACCCATTAACATAATGGTCACATCTTTTATTGACAACCACAGAAAACCCACCAATCAATATATGAGAAATATCTGTTTACTTTCTAAAAAATTCAAACTTCAATAATTCATGACAGTCACTTATGAACAATGATCCATGTTTGTCTAAATAGATACCACTAGGGGCTGTCAGACCATCCTGTGAGGAGAGGACATCACGGACATACATCCCTGACTCTGACAGCTGAATCACTTTCTTCAACACTGTGTCTACAACAAGGATATCTCCCTCACCTGTTGAAGTGATACCTTGAGGGTATTGGAGTATTCCTCCTCCTGTACCAGAATATATCCAGACTACTTCTCCCTCTGATGTCAAACATGTAACAGTCTTCTTCTCGAAGTCCGACACCAGGAGTTGTCCTGTGTTGCTGACAGTCATGGACCAGGGGTATTTGAACACAGGCATGTTGTTGTGTGTAGTGACAGACTTCATCACCTCTCCCTGCATGTTCAGGATGTCAACATAGCCAAAACCACCTGCTGCAAGTGTTGAAGGTGAGATCACAGTCAGACTAAGGTACCTCCTGCTTGTGTTGATATGAGTCAGGTGGACCAGGTCTGGAGTCACTGCTACTGTCACAATCTGATCGGAGCCTGGAACAGCGACCATAACTTTGTCGTCTCCTAGCTGTGTTATACCCCATGGTTTATTGTTAAGATCAAGACGACTGTGACACATCTTGTTGTTACTTGTGTAGAATGATTTTATACAGGTGTTCTTATTATCAATGACAACTGTTGTGTGGTCACCTCCTACTTCCAGGACTACAAAGTCATGTATATAAGGATCCTTCTTGTCCTCTTCTACTCTTGTATCAACAGATTTACTCAGCACTGGATAAGAGAGCAAGTCAGTAGGTGGATATGTTGTTACGATCTCGCCAAGATGAAGAGAGTTTATAACTTGTGCGATGTTTTGATTCTGTTGAGAAAATCTGACAGATGAAATGTTCCCTCCTCCCATCTTCTCTTCTCCCTCCTGACTGATCTCCATCTGTCCAGACTTCCATGCCTGATAGACGTCACAGACTTCCACCTCACTGTCCGAGCTGAGTGCCTGCTTGATGTACTCGTTGTACTGTCTGTAGGTCTGCATCTGAATATTACCCAGCTTTACTTTAGCTTCCACTTCGTTTGTCTCCCTGTTTGTAATTTCCTCCACTTGATCTATCAACTTCTTCTCTTTTTCCTTGATCAGATCAATAGCTTTCTGACTTGCCCTATGGATTTCATCAACTAAGGTGATCTTGTCTTCATTGAGATGGGATATTCTTGTTTTTCCGTGTTCAACTAGATTTCTTGTCTTCTTTTCCTGTTGTTCAAGTTGTTGGTGCAGCTCAGACAGTTCAGTCTTCATGTCTGTCACAAAAGATTCGAGAACAACAACATCTTCACATTTCCTGTGGTTGGCAACGAAACAAAGTTGACAATGAAAAATGTTGCAGTTCTTACAGTACAACTGAAGTAGTTGATCTCCATGCTTGCTGCATCTAGCCTTGCGACGCCTGGATTGACCTTTATCCTTGAGGTCACAGAGGTCATGGTCACGGTTGTTTGGCATGACTGAATGAGTTTTAGCACATCTCTGACAGAATACTGTCTCACACTCTGAACACCAAAATAGACCTGGAGTTGTCTCCCCTATTTGTTGACATGGGAAACATGGAGTATCTGCAAAACAATCAATTATATATAAATTTTACAGCTGCCGTGGAATTCAAGCAGGCAGATAATCTGTGCAACTATACACGTGACGGAATTTTAAATTCATTGTTCAAACCATAAGTAAAATTACTTGATTGAGAATTACACAGGTTTGTAAAACTCAATTAAACCTTTGGAGACGAATAACATTAACATTGAACATCCTTGTCAAAAGTATTTTGAAATATCAATGAACTTGTACCTTGAACTGTTTTATCTTTGTCGACTGTCGCCATCAGTTCCTGTACCGCGTGTCCAGGTTGCAGTTGCCCCGCCCACTCGTCCACTGGTCTGGTGGGGTCAGGTACTCTGGTCACCTGGCGACAGGAGGGACAGGGGATCGTCTTGTTCTGTACAGCGTCTGCTTGTGTCTTGACATAGTCTGATATACATTTCCGACAGAAGCTGTGTTTGCACTGTAAGGTACAAGGGTCTGTGTAACCGTCCAAACACACAGTGCACGTGAATACATCTTCATCCTCGTCTACTGCTGCTGTCGCCATCTGTGGAATAATCATAAATATAAGAATCAATCATTTTATACCCAGTCAAATCCCACAAGTCCAACTCCCTTTTCGTCATTCACCCCTTCTGTCCTTACCTCTCACCTGAAGAGAAATTCACTGCTTCATTTATACGATGTCATGAATCAATTCACTCACACCTTGCACTGAAGAGAAGGTCAGCTTTGGCATCAAGCTTGAAACCAATATACACTATACAGCTTGAACAATAAATGTACAAAACATTTTATCTATTTTAGTGAAACAGACATGGAGTTTGTCTTATATGAAAGTTGATCAGTTTATCTAAGTATGTCACTACTGTATCATTTAACAGAAAAGATACAGCTGAATTACAAAATGTATCAATTTTCCATGACGTCACCTTTATCTGACATGGGGTTCGAATCAACGTTATTTTGATGGAGCAGGAAGGGGGTTAACAACCCTAGACTTGAATCCCTGCATGGATTTTACTTTTCGGGTTTACGTCATTACCATGGATAAACATCGATTACAATCGATTGTAACCTTACAATCAAGCATACATGTTTTGGGGAACAGGGCCCAGATCTTACTCAAAGTTAAAAATTCACCAGCATCGTGATTTCATTTCAAAGATTCATACAACCCCATGTATAATCAATGACACTTATTTTACTAACTCCAAAAAAGTTAAAGGTGTACTAAAATGGAAGCAAGCAGTGTTCACTTCATATCCGATATCTTGTTCTTGACTATGGATAGTTTATGTAATGAGATTGTTTACCAACAAAGATAATATATTTGACATTAACTACAATGTTGTGGGAAAAATTAGAAAAATTGTCTCATTCATCTTTTGAGTATATCATCATTCTTTTTGTAGATTTTCAAAATCACCATGAACAAATACAAACACATACTCTATAGTGATCAATCGCTTAAAAGAAGTGTTTTATCAGTTAAGAATAAATGTTACACTTCCTTCATCTTACTCTAGAGTTCAATTCACCTGAAAACGAAAGTGAAAGTAGGAAGTGATGATGCATAGTAACATTGAACCAAAGCACATAGATATTGGTGTAAGGCTTTCTTGGATCGACATTTTCTCTATTCGATAAAGTAGGAGTCGAGGATAATGTGAAGCTACAAACCTTGATGTGTAAAAACGACGTTCTCAGTGGCTCAGTGTGTATAGATCATGACTCTGTTCTATTTCTCTCTGCAGTCCGAGTAACGATCCACCACTTTCCTGATCCAAGGGAGACTACTCAGTGTATCACGTGACAGTTAGCTGATACAATATAGCGCATTATGTGGAGCCTGTCTCGCGGCCTGCTATCTTTTGTTAAAGATTAAAGTCTTATATGTCAAGGTGTGTTTAAAACGTATGTAGGAACAAGAACATGTGATTGAGAGGAATAGGAAGTGTATGTTTTGAATAAAAGTTATAAGACCTACCCTGCAAAGTTTTACAAGTATTCAGCAGACAAACTGCACGCATGCTCCTGAACATATCATAATGCTCGTATCATAATGCTCGAAGAAATTGCATTTTTTATTTCGTGAATAAAAATTTTGCTTGCAGAATGTAAATGTATTATAAAATATATAACCAGTTATTGATGAACATAGCAATTATAAAGGTAGGGAAGCTTAATAACTCTTACATAATTATGTTTTTGGTGCATCAGTTTTGAAGCAAAATCAAAATGTTTACGGATGACAGACAACTTTCAACAGCAAATTCTATAAGCCATCCCACCTCCAACAATTCTCCCAAAGATAAGATGGTCTTGCGTGACAGTTGTCCACTCTCTGTCAAATAAAACCTTAGTAGATAAAGAAACGACAGTGTGGTTTACCAAACTTTTCTTACACGAATCATTGTTTAACCTGAACACATTTCGCAGAGAGAAAGATGAAATTGGCTCAACTTATCTCAATTTGCAAGAAAATATGTATTTCATAAGCCTTTCAAATTTCATTATGATGAGTAGTTTGTGGGAAACTACATTTTCATTGTCATTATCACGAAACTTTTTAATTCCAGTCATTATATCCCGGATTGTAAGCAAGACTATTGATTGTTTTCCTCTAGACTCTCTGTATTGTCAACTGGGTTGTTCCTCTATGTGCTTGTATCGTAGGTATTCCAGTTATCAAACCTAATGTTGTCCGAGATATCTTGTACCAGCTGGCGCTTTGTTTGCTATTGAATTTTACTTTTATAACCTTAATAAGTACATAGAATTGAAACCTAATGTATATAATATTCTTCTTGAAGGATGAAGCGCTTTTCTTTGTCAAATTGATTGAACTAAAATCCCTACTATAATAGCAAAAGTAGCATGTGTAATGTTAATGGTATTTTAAGTCATGAATAAGTGACATGATGTTTCATAGGATCAAAGACAAATTTACCTTTCTCCTTGTCCTCTTGGCATGTGAAGTGGAATTCCGAGCCGCTATAGTAAATCGTTAAATAAGTTCTTAACAAAACTCTAGAATTTCATTTTTATTGTCATTGCTGTTTGATTTTCAAGCTAAATATTCGACATTCGACAATGAAACTCGAACACAACCGTCTCAAATTCTTTGGTAGATGTGTGATTTACTTGTCGAGTCCGATGTCAAAAGGAGTAATAAATATTTCATGTGAAGTTAGCCGATGCAAAGCACAATGTTGCTCATAATAACTTTGTCAAACGTGTCCTTATCACATCCTTGACACAACACAACAGCACACATGCTTCAACTTGCGTTCATCTTGTTGGCATTCTTGAATGCCTTGCAACCATCCTGTTTGGTATTTTGAGACTTGTGAAACACGTTTAACATGTGCACAAAATATGCATATTTAAAATATCCGCTTCAGACTGTCAATTCTGCAGGTAGATGTTTTCAAAAAACTTTTTAATGTCTAAGTTTATGAAATTATCAAATAATATTCGATAATATAACGTTCATTATTACTCAAATTACGTCCCACTAATAGAACTACTTTCATACATGACTATAAAACACGTTATTCTTTATTCAGATTAAGTTTATTGCATAAGAACTATACTAGAGCACAAGTTGCACTTGTCTTATGGAATTCCTTCCCTCTTACCATCAAAGAGGCAGAGAGTGTCACATCATTTCAGCCAAAACTGAAAACATTCCTATTTAAACAAGCTTATGATATCTACATGCAATATTTAAATGCTACACATAGTACATCCAGTTGTGTCCAGTGAACGTTTGTAGCGCCTAGAGAATTTGCTAAGTGACTTGATTTACTAAAGAGCCATCACTTCAATCGAAAGACTGAATATAATCACATAAATATATTTTAACAAAAATACAGTTAAATATACACAATCGTGATTTGTGCCCTAAAGTAGACATTATAAACTAATAAAAAACGCTGCCGACATCAAGGTTACGTCACCTCTTGCAGAAAGAGGTCAAACCCGTTTTCCTGTGTTATCCAAATGCCCGTATGGAACTAGTGCGCTACAGACGTTCTGACCGACACGTTACAGTATTACTATTATTAACTCAGAAACAGTGAAAGAGTCATTTTATGTATAGCCAATATGAGTGCCAATATTGCACGAACGTTCCAACCATTTTCTGAAGCTTTCAAGATGGTTCCGGCAGTATATACAATACCGGTTGGACATCAGACTTGCCAAAATGTTGTCAATCAACGGACAGATAGATCGAAGGTTCAAGTTATCTTTAATCAGACCACAGGCCTATTTGACAAACAATGGTTTTACAATTATATGATGTTCATAGTAAACGGACGAATCTCCGTCCTCCTCCAAGCGGGCTCGCTTGGAGTCATATTGTGAGGAGGAAGCCCTCATTGCTCGAGGCAGGTCTTTCCCCCCTCCCCCCCCCCCCCCCCCCCCCCCCCCCTCTCTTCGCTGGGGCTATTCCGGAAGCCCTCCGACAGCGTCAGGATGTCCAGCCGGCATATTTTCGTCTCTTGACTGTGTCGTCAGTAATGCTATTACTGGAGAGATCGGACTAGATGATATACCTGTATCTTCAGGACGCGTACTTGCACATTCCCATCTTCCGGGAACAGCGCAGTACCTCCGCTTCGTCCTGGGGGGACGCCAATTCCAGTGGAACATGCTCCCGTTCGGGATATTATCCGCTCCGTGGCTATTCACCAGAGTGACTCAGCCGGTCGTCCAATTACTTCACCATCACGACGTACAGTTCGCTATGTACCTGGACGACGGGTTCAGTCACCACCGCTCTCCCTCGGTCCTCGGCTGGGGTGGCTGGTAAACCTGGACAAGTGGGACTTACAGCCCACCACCTCGCTCACCTTCCTTGGCGCCAGACTGGACACGGTTCAGTACAGGGCGTTCGTTCCCCAGGAACGGATGGCCAGGATAGACAGTCTCTTAGATCGGGGACTCATGGGTTTGTTTCTGCTCCGACAGTGGCAGCGTATCTTAGGGTTACTCACCTCAGCTCAAGACCTCACCGCGAGGGGACGGCTGGAGCTGAGGCCTCTTCAGGTTTTTCTAAACCCTCACGTCAGAGAGGAAGTGTGCAGGCACGCATTCCCGCTCCCCCAGCGACTCGTCCCTCACCTAGCCTTGTGGAGGGTGGAGGCGAATGTCTTCGGGGGTGTTCCCCTCAGACCTCCCGCAGCGACTGCTCATCTCTTCTTGGATGCTTTAAGGCAGGGGTGGGGGGCCCACCTAAGAACGGAACAGACGGCTTGGCTCTTGTCGTTGACCCAGCGCACGCGACACATCAACGAGCTGGAGATGGAGGCGATCAGACTGGCAATCTGTCACTGGTCCGCTCTGCTACTCGTGCACATGGACAGCTAGACGGCGGCTTGGGGGATAAACAAACAAGGGTCGACCAGGGCTACGGCCATCCTCCAATTAGCACTGGACCTCTTCCGCTTGACAGCTTTCTAACAGAGTTCTCATTTTTACCAATATAGGCAAAGTGTCAACAACAAAAATCAAAATTGTTAATCATTACACATTTTTAATTTTTTTTTTTTTTTTTTATTATTATTCTTTTTTGTGGTACATACAGTATACATTTTGATATGGACAACTTGATAGTTTGATATGGACAACTTGATAGAATTGGTAACATAGGAAAAGGTATGAACTTCCAGACTTTTTTTTTAATAATTCAGTGAAAACAAAGGTATTTGAAAACAAAGGTATATACGAAGAGAGTTTTGTTAGTCATTAAACAGCAAGTGGCAGGTTGACCAAAATTTCATAAATTTTGAGTAACTGCATGTTGAGAAAGCATTATACTTATCAATATTATATGTTTTTACTTAATGTCATTTATAATGGAGTTTAAATTTGGTGTTATTCCATATTGTTTTGTTTTGAATAAGTTGTACTTAACAGTTGTGATTATCGTGTTCAGTACTCTATTTCTGTTTTCAGGATATCCTAAGCAAATGTTACGTTTGGACAGATCAATGTCAGCTTGGGTACATGTCTCTATCCATTCCTTAAGTTTTTTCCATATATCTTTAACAATAGGGCAATCGAAAAAAAGATGACTGATGGTTTCTTTTTCTTCCTCACAAATGCTGTATTTATTTTCATCTTTGAATTTCATCTTATACAAAAGTTCGTTTGTCGGAAGAATTCTATGAAGAATGGAATATTGAAACCATTTTGTTTTTTAGTTTAGATTTGATACGAATGGCATCTTGTTTATTTGATTCCACACACACACACTTTTAAATGATTATGTATCAAATCATCAAATTTGATAAAAATAATGTGGCGAAAAGTTTAAGTTTAAGTTGTGAGGCAGGATTGACTTGTAACAGTTTTCTAACAGAGTTCTCTTCTTCTGCAAAAAAAGGCAACATTTTACAAAAATATTTTCAAAATTGTGACGTGATACATCTTCATTTGAAAAGGTCTCTACGTTTCAAATTTGATCAAACTGTGAGGATTAGTTTAGAAGTAGTTAGCTTGACAGGACTTGCAAAAGTTAAATTTACCACTTTTTCACCAAAATAGAAATATTTTATGTAAATATTCTAAAACTTGTTACTCATGACACAATAAAACACGTTTCTGCATTTCCGCTATGAACTTGAATTGAAATGGTTGATTGGTTGAAACGTTATGAGCTGGACACACGGTACCCAATTCGGATAATGGTAATGATCAATGATCCGTGTTTGTCTACATAGGCACCCCAGGGCTTCTCAGACCATCCTGTGAGGATAGGGCATCACGGACATAAATCTCTGACTCCTCTGACAGCTGAATCACTTTCTTCAACCCACTGTCTGCAACAAGGATATCTCCCATGTTATACCCAGCTAAATCCAACAAGTCCAACTCCCTTTTCCTCATTCACCCCTTCTGTCCTTACCATCCACCTGGAGCGAAATTCACTGCTTCATTTATTCTATGTCATGAATCAATTCACTCACACCTTGCACTGAAGAGAAGGTCAGCTTTGTCATCAAGCTTTAAACCAATATACACAATACAGCTTGAACAAAAAATGTACAAAACCGTTGATCTATTTTGGTGCAACAGACATGGAGTGTGTCTTATATGAAAGTTGATTAGTTTATCTAAGTATGTCACTACAATATCATTAAACAGAAAAAATACAGCTGAATTACAGAATGTATAACTTTTCTATGACGTCACCTTTATCTGACATGAGGTTAGAAACAACGTTATTTTGATGGAGCAGGAAGGGGGTTAACAACCCTTTACTTGAATTCAAATGGTTGATTGGTTGAAACGTTATGAGCAGGACACAAGGTACCCAATTCGGATAATGGTAATTTTTGTATTGACAACTGCAGAAAACCCAACACACAATATATGAGAAATATCTCTTCACTTTCTAAACAATTTAAACTTCAATAATTTAAAATCACTTATGATCAATGATCCGTGTTTGTCTACATAGACACCCCCAGGGCTTTTAAGACCATCCTGTGAGGAGAGGACATCACGGACATACATCCCTGACTCTGACAGCTGGATTACTTTCTTCAACTCTCTGTCTACAACAAGGATATCTCCTCCTCCTGTTGAAGTGATACCTCGAGGGTTGTTTAGTTTTCCTCCTCCTGTACCAGAATATATCCAAACTACTTCTCCCTCTGATGTCAGACATGTTACAGTGTCCTTCTTCCAGTCTGAATTCTGTTCTTTTGCAAAAAACAGGCAAAATTTTACAAAAATATTTTCAAAATTGTGACGTGATACATCTTCATATGATAAGGTATCTACGTTTCTAATTGATCAAACTGTGAGGATTAGTTTAGAAGTAGTTAGCCGGAAAGGACTTGTAATAGTTAAATTTACCACCTTTTCACCAAAATCTAAATATTTTATGTAGATATTCTAAAACTTGTTACTCATGTCACAATAAAACATGTTTCTGCATTTCCGCTATTAACTTGATTTGAAATGGTTGATTGGTTAAAACGTTATGAGCCGGATATATGGTACCCATAAAAATAATGGTCAAATCTTTTATTGACATCTGCAAAAAACCCACATACAATATTTGAGAAATATCTGTTTACTTTCTAAAAAACTCAAACTTCAATAATTTACCACAGTCACTTATGATCAATGATCCATGTTTGTCTAAATAGATACCCAGAGGGACCATCAGACCATCCTGTGAGGAGAGGACATCACGGACATACATCCCTGACTCTGACAGCTGGATTACTTTCTTCAACTCTCTGTCTACAACAAGGATATCTCCTCCTCCTGTTGAAGTGATACCTCGAGGGTTGTTTAGTTTTCCTCCTCCTGTACCAGAATATATCCAAACTACTTCTCCCTCTGATGTCAGACATGTTACAGTGTCCTTCTTCCAGTCTGATACCAGGAGTTGTCCTGTGTTACTGGTACACATATTGTCGGGTTCATTGAACAGATTCATGCTGTCGTGTGTTGAGACAGACTTGATCACCTCTCCCTGCATGTTCAAGATATCAACACAGTGCATACCACCTGCTGCAAGTCTTGACGGTGAGATAACAGCCACGCTATAGTATCTCTTGCTTGTGTTGATATGATTCAGGTGGACCAGGTCAGGAGTCACTGCTACTGTCACAATCTGTTTGGAGTTTGGAACAGTGACCATAACTTTGTCATCTCCTAGCTGTGTTATACCCCATGGTTGATTGTTCAGTTCAAGACGACTGTGACCCCTCTTGTTGTTACTTGTGTAGAATGATTTTATGCAAGTGTTGCCATAATCAGTGACAACTGTTGTGTGGTCACCTCCTACTTCCAGGACTACAAAGTCAAGTATATTAGGATTCGACTTGTCCTCTTCTACTCTTGTATCAACAGATTCACTCAGCACTGGATAAGACAGCAGGTCACTAGGTGGATATGTTGTTACAATCTCACCGAGATGAAGAGAGTCAACAACTTGTGCGATGTTTTGATTCTGTTGAGAAAATCTGACAGATGAAATGTTCCCTCCTCCCATCTTCTCTTCTCCCTCCTGACTGACCTCCATCTGTCCAGACTTCCATGCCTGATAGACGTCACAAACTTCCACCTCACTGTCCGAGCTGAGTGCCTGCTTGATGTACTTGTTGTACTGTCTGTAGGTCTGCATCTGAATATTACTCTGCTTTACTTTAGCTTTCATTTCGTTAGTCTCCCTGTTTGTAATTTCCTCCACTTGATCTATTAACTTCTTCTCTTTTCCCTTGATAAGATCAACAGCTTTTTGACTTGCCCTACGGATTTCATCAACTACGGCGATCTTGTCTTCATTGAGATGGGATATTCTTGTCTTTCCATGTTCAACAAGACTTTTTGTCTTCTTCTCCTGTTGTTCAAGTTGTTGGTTCAGCTCAGACAGTTCAGTCTTCATGTCTGTCACAAAAGATTCGAGAACAACAACATCTTCACATTTCCTGTGGTTGGCAACGAAACAAAGTTGACAATGAAAAATGTTGCAGTTCTTACAGTACAACTGAAGTAGTTGATCTCCATGCTTGCTGCATCTAGCCTTGCGACGCCTGGATTGACCTTTATCCTTGAGGTCACAGAGGTCATGGTCACGGCTGATTGGCATGACTGAATGAGTTCTAGCACATCTTTTACATAAAACTGCCTCACATTCTGAACACCATAACAGACCTGGAGTTGTCTCCCCTACTTGTTGACATGGGAAACATGGAGTTTCTGGAAAAACAATCAATTATATATTAAGTTTTTTTCTATAATTGTTATAGGTGCCATGAAAAGCAAGTAGGCAAGCAATGTGTGCAACTATACATGTGATGGAATTTGAAATTGATACTTCAAAGCAAAGTAAAGTTACTTGATTGAAAAATACACATACTAAATTACACCTTTTGAGAAGAATAACATTTCCATTAACATTTAACATTGAACATTATTGTCAAAACTATTTTTAAAGAACATCGAACTTGTACCTTCAACTGTTTTATCTTTGTTGGCTGTCGCAATCAGTTCCTGTACCGCGTGTCCAGGCTGCAGCTGCCCCGCCCACTCGTCCTCTGGTCTGGAGGGGTCAGGTACTCTGGTCACCTGGCGACAGGAGGGGCAGGGGATCGTCTTGTTCTGTACAGCGTCTGCTTGTGTCTTGACATAGTCTGTTATACATTTCCGACAGAAACTGTGTTTGCACTGTAGGGTACAAGGATCTGTGTAACTGTCCAAACACACAGTGCACGTGAGTACATCTTCATCCTCGTCTACTGCTGCTGTCGCCATCTGTGGAATAATCATAAATATAAGAATCAATCATGTTATACCCAGCCAAATCCCACAAGCCCAACTCCCTTTTCCTCATTTAAATTGAAAGGCATGCTTCAGCTTGAAAAATAAATGCACACAATCTTCTATCTAATTTAGTGCAACAGAAAAGGAATTTGACTTATATGAAAGTTGATCAGTTTATCTAAGCATTCAAATGGAATAAAAGTATAATGTCAAATCCTTTAAGAGAAAAATATACAGCTGAATAACGAAAATGTATCGATTTTCTACGACGTCACAGACAATTTATCTTACTTGGGGTTAGCATCAACATTATTTCTATTAAGCATGACGGGGTTAAAAACCCTAAACTTGCACCCCTGCCTTGATATCATTTTTCTCGTTTAGACAATCAAACCTACAGTATCATAGTTTCGATTCAACAACGATGATTTTTCTGGAAATATTGACCCAAAACATAATGGTTTATTGAGGAAAAACAATCTGGTCAACTGTTGGTAATTGGTGTTATGTTATGCAAAATTTATAGTTCAACAATTGATTAGTAATGTGATACTGCGATCAACGACCACAAAATATATATATTTTTTGTGACTGTCATTGTAATATGCAACATCTTTCACATTTAGTCATAACTAGAAGTACGTTAACAAAGCTGTTTACATCACGTTCATATATGTTATACAGACGGATGGTCTTTGTTATATGCTGCTGCTGTCGCCATTTGTTGAATAATCATAAATATAAGAATCAATCAATACCTTTTCCTCATTTATCCCTTCTGTCCGTACCTCTCACCTGAAGAGAAATTCACTGCTTCATTTATACGATGTCATGAATCAATTCACTCGCACCTTACAATGGAGGTCAGCTTTAGCATCAAGCTTCAAACTATTATACAGCTTGAACAATAAATGTACAAAACCTTTGATCTATTGACATGGAGTTTGTCTTATATAAAAGTTAATCAGTTTATTTCATTATGTACATATAACTACTATATCATTAAACAGAAAAGATACAGCTGAATTACAAAATGTATCAATTTTCTATGACGTGACCACATGTGGTTAGACATGTGGTTAGAATTAACGTTTTTTTGATGGAGCAATAAGGGGGTTGACAACCCTAAGCTTGTACCTCTGCCTTGATTTTATTTTTCGAGTTAAGACATTCAAACCTACATATCTTAGTTTTTGTTCAACAATAAATGTGGTATTTATTCTTTTGACTTTTATCAATGGACCGCACAAACAATATTGGACTGTCGTGAGTACTACAGTTGTATCTCCAACAATAGAATCAACCAGGGTGCCGTTCAACATAACAGTTGTAAAGTTACAATCGATTGTAGCCTATATTTAGTAATGGAGAATGCATAAGGTGGAGCGGATTCGTGAAAATAATATCAACTTCGCAGGGGTGAGTTGATTATTTTCACGAATACACTCATGCTTTCACATAGCCGGGACAGTCAAAGCAGTGGATTCTTTAAAATAATCCACTGTTAACACAATAGTGTTACGTCATCACCATGGATTAACATTGATTACAATCGATTGTAACCTTACAAATCAATCGTACATGTTTTGGGGAAAATGGCCCTGATCTTACCCAAAGTTTGAAATTCACCAGGATCGTGGTTTGATAGCAAACATTCATACAGCCCTTTGTATTATCAATTATACTTAATGCAGGAATAAAAAGGGTTCGCTAGAAAAGAAAAGCAAATGATTGTTTATAGTAACAATTTCAAGCCAATCAAATTTAATCAATACAAGGATTTCTTAAACAAAGGAAGAGTATTGGGTGAAATTATATAAACCAATTTTACTGACTCAAATAAGTAAAAGGTGTACATACTAAAATGGAAGCATGCAGTTTTCACTTGATATCTTTTCCTTGACTACGGATAGTCAGTTTATGTAATGAGATTGTTTCACAGGAACCCGATATTGTAAATAAAATGTAGGTAAAACGTGGGTAAGAAAGACCCGTCCCCTCTATAAATAGAGAACTATTTATAGAGGGGACGGGTCTTTCTTATCCACGTTTTACCTACATTTTATTTACAATATCGGGTTCCTGTGGATTGTTTATAAACAAAGATATATTATTCATTATACTATGGTATGTAAAAAAAGAGAAATTTGTTTTAAATGTATGTGAAATTCATCCATACATTTAGTATATCATAATTCTTTTTGTAGATTTTCAAATGCAACAATGTAACCATGAACAAGTACAAACACGTACGCTATAGTGACCAATCGCTTAAATGAAGTTTGTTATCAGTTAAGAATAAACGTTGCACAACCTCCAATCCTCCATCTTACTTTAGAGTTCAATTCTCCAGAAAACGAAAGTGAAAGTAGGAAGTGATGACGCATAGTAACATTGATTCATTGAACCAAAGCACATAGATATTGATGTAAGGCTTTCTTGGATCGATACTTTCTCTAACATATGAATTAAGAGTCGAGATAATGTGAAGCTACAAACCTTGGTGTTTGAAAACGACGCTCTCAGTGACTCAGCATGTGTAGTTGATGACAACCTTCTATTGCTCTCTCCAGTCCGAGTAACGATCCACCCCCTTTCCTGATCCAAGGGAGACTACTCAGTGTATCACGTGACAGTAAGCCCATACAATGATAGCGCATTATGTGAAGCTTGCCTCAAGGCCTGCTATCTTTTGTTAAAGATTACAGTCGTATATGTGTGCTAGACTATGTAGGGACATGACTCGACAAGGAAATGTGATTGAGGGGAATAGGAAGTGTATGTTTTGAATAAAAGTTATTAGACCTACCCTACAAAGTTTCACTTGTGAATTTTGTATCTGAATAATCAAACTGGACAAAGGGACAATAACCGTTTAAACCTTTTGAAACATTAGATAGTTAAAGCATATATCAAAGTATAAAGGGTGGGCACCTAGGCATAAAATGACAGTTCGGAAACTGGCGTTTAAGACTTTGCATTAGAAGATGATTATAACCCTGATTGTGAGGCTATTGATTGTTTTCTGTATTTGTACAGTTAAGTGACGTGTTCCTCCATGCGCGTGTATCTTAGGTATTCAGTCTCACCTGGTGTAGTCCCAGATATGTCCTCCTTGTAGTTGACACTATGTTTGTTGTTTAGTTTTACTGATGTCAACAATAAATATATAGAATTGTTATTGTTATATGATGTATGTGACTTGTAATATGGGCCGGTGGCTTTATTTAGTCCTGAATAAACAATTTGCACTAGTACATAGAATTGAAACCAAATTTGTATATTATTCTTCACGGTTGATTAATTGCTTCCCCTAACATAATAGCAAAAACATTGTTAAAAGTTAACTGTATTGTTAACCATTAAAACATTTCATGCTCGTAGAAACTGGACTGTGCCCTTGAATTTCGTTTTTACAGAATCACCCCTATAGAACCCCCTCTTGATTATGTTAATGTTAAAACCAAGAGAGCGAGGTGATGCTTGCGACTTCTCAACCTGAGGCAAGAAAGATGAGCTGTTTGAAAGACCAAAGCGATACTCTAATTCTGAAGCATAACCGAGGTCGAGTGTTTGAACTAACTTAGATACCGTATAAATACATTTATAAACAATGGCAACCCTTTGTTCATGCTGTAGTGCTTGTAATCATGTTTATGGATTCAGCAGAATTTAAAAAAAAAATTAGTGATCATGTTTGTCGATTTTGTTTTTACAATCATTATGAGAAAAATTACTTTATTTCGCTGAGTTATTCTTAATTAACTGCGATTAAAATGAGTTTCCTTCAAAACAAGAAGTGTGTTCAACGCAAAGCATTGTTCGAATCGTAAGATTTTAGGAATGACAATGGACAAATTACCTGGTTGATACTGTATCGGGATCCTTTAAATTCATCACAAGTAAAAAGATGTAACACCATAAATATCCATTATGTATGTTTGTATACTATCCACAATACATAATAAATAATACATATTCGTAGTCAAACTATATTAAACTATACGTTTGTAAATATATATATTTATATATTTCATATTGTTGCTATTATGATTTATTAGTAAATGTAATGGAATGTACCCCTTATAAGTATTGGAAATGTTCATGTAGCTTTTTGTATACTGTCTGATAAGAGGACCTAAATGGCGACCCTGTTGATCAACTCGTGATTTATGATCTAGACGATGTGTCACGTGATATAACAAAGTCTAGTTCTTTATCAGTACGCAGCACATTGAGGCACGTGAGGTCGTTATATGTGTCAGTGTGTCTCGAACAGAATGAAGTGTACGCATTAGACTACAAATAAGAGGAATAAACTTCAAAATTGATCTGATAAAAGATGATTTTGGATGAGATAGATAAATTAATATATTTTGTAATTAATGAAATGTATGCTGGCTTTTACATTTTCAGATATGGGTAAAACTAAAATATATTTGACTTTAATATGAATAATATCCTTATCAATCTAATCTCATTGCCATAACCCCACTCACACTTAGTCTATTGACAGTTATCATCATTCATTCACATGACTTAATGTATGTCTTTTATTTTAGTATATTAATCGAAATGTCAATCAAATTACAACAGCAGTATGTCAGCTGTGTTAACGACATCATTAAAGCATGTGATGCAAAAGTTTTCTCATGGGGAAAATTGTTACCGTATCTGATAACTAGTTGAGCGTGGTGGTGAAGTGATTAGTGTGCTGACATGTATCGCCAAAGACGCGGGTTCGAATCCAGGTGGAGACACCAAAGATTTGTGACCTGGGCTCTACACTGTGTTGTGTCGTTGGGCATTGAACTTTATCCACATTGCACTCAGTCCACCCAGCTGTAGAATTGGGTGCCTGAATACGGGAAGTATGGACCTATGTGGTTGCATGGAGCGCTTAGTAGCGCCTTTGAAAGTACAATTCCTTCAGAGAAATAACGTACAGCAAATGAGCAGTGCTTGCACTTAAAACTTGTCATAATATAACCATCAAGGAGTACACTTCGGTCTCCATAACACCATTCTCTCCTCAGAGGTAGATCAAGTGATAAAATGTGTTGATCAAATCTCTGTTCTTATAACTCCAGCAGTTTCTCCTAGCAGCCAAATTCTGCACAACCATTTGAAACATTTCAGCCAATAAAACATTTATTTGGTGGTTCTCGTCACAAGATCTTTCATGATTCAGAGGCCACAATGATGACGTTTGATTAGCGTTGCTGATAACTTCGACAGCATCAAATCAGGTTTCTACCTTTCTAGCCAACAAACTCGGCTATTAGAAAAGGGATTGGAATCCGCATTTTACGACTTGATCTACCTGTGTTGCTGTGTTGCTGTGCAATTGGAGTGAATTAACTTGACCAATACACTTGAAAAGGGTTTTCCCTAGCCTGCCTAGACAATCAAGAGGATTTTATGGTTTCATTTAAGCTAATCAGGCCCATGGGCCTATGGCTTGGCATGGTGGCCAGCGTCGTCCGTTTGTACATTTTCGACTTCTTCTCCAAAACCAAAAGATGTAGAAAGCTGAAACCTTGTGTACAGACTCCTTGACAAGTGAGGATTATGATTTGTAACTTTGGTGACCCTGTGGTCCCTTATAAGGGTCACGTCTATAAAACATATTTTCGCCTTCTTTTCAAGAACCAACTGGTGTGGAAAGCTGAAATCTTGTGTACAGACTCCTTGACAAGTAAGGATAATGATTTGTAACTTTTAGGACCCTGTGATCCCTAATAAGGGCCACGCCTATAAAACATATTTTCGCCTTCTTTTCAAGAACCAACTGGTGTGGAAAGCTGAAATCTTGTGTCCACACCCATGACAAGTGAGGATTATGATTTGTAGATTTGGTGACCTTGAGGCCGCTAATAATAGCAAAAGGGGCCACGGCCTGGAAATCTATATTTGTCTTCTTCTCCGGGAACCAAAAGTTGTAGAAAAGGGAATATCTTTTGTAAAGACTCCTTGACTAGAGAGGATTAAAATTATCCAAGTGCCTACTAAAACATTTTGTCATCTTCTTCTCCAGATGCACAGGACAGAAAAATGAAATGTTGTGTTGAGAATCCTTTGGTTATTTGAATTGTAATGAATTTGTACATTTGCCCTATTGCCCTTAGATAGGGGGAACCACATTTGCCACACCCTAGAGCAAAATTAAGTATTAATCCTGATGAGCTACAGAGGAAATGGCTTTATTTTGAATCTTGGTTTGGTTTTGCACTCGCTAAAAAAACAATTTGTCATTCCCCACAACCCCCCCTCCCACGTTATATTTAATAATGTGCTTCATCCTTTGCTTTTCACATTGTGAATCTTGTAAGTTTAGATTCCCCCTTTTATCCCTACTTTTTCTGACAGCATATTCATTCCCAAAAATACCTAAGTTCAATATTAATTGTATGACTATGAAATCATTTGTAAAACAGATGTAAAACATTATTTACATCATAATATTGTTGTTAATCAATGATTTTAATCCTAATGATGAAATGTGAATAAAAACAAAATAAGCGAAATGAACAATGTTTATTGATTAAACAATATACAGGAAGGTGTTGATGTAGGTACAGAGTGTTGATTTCACTTGACACCGATACTCAACATAGGTGTATATATATGTAACATGCTTCTGAGTCACAAGACACATCACCATGACCATGAAATCATCAATATCCTTTAATCAATAAATCTACAAAAACAATGTCAAAAGTGAGGACTTCAATGTGAAAACACCGATATTTATTCAAAGTGACTGTGGACAAAACTTCATAGTTTGTGGAAAGGGGCTATAGTTTGTGGAAAGAGGCAATATGATTTAAACACTGACTTGAATTTGTACTCCATCCATTAGACCAATGCAAAAATTATCCCTCATCTGACATAAATTCCTGTTAATAACAAATAACAAACATAATCATAAACTATTTTATTAACAAATCTTTAAAATTTTACTTAGATTCAATGAGATAAAATTTAATTCATGCATTGACTATATTTCAGCCATTTTAAATTTATTATTTTGCCCCCTTTGTCATTCGGACCTTTTGACCTGAGAGGAGGAAATCAGTTACCAGAAAAATCAAGTAAAGAGTAGTTTTTTGGGTTAGGATATATATATCAATTCCTTGTCAGTATTTCAATCACATTGTAGCAAAAGTGAGATTGCATCAACATTCAAATATCAATGATGATCGAAGCTTAAAATTTCTATAAAATGTTTTAAATACATATTGTTTAGAGCAGAAAATACTTGTAACAAAATCAAGTCATTTAATAAAATAGTCCTTTGTTAGTTATTAAAAGAAAATTTAGAAAGACTTGAAATGAAAGGTCTTGCTTGGACAAATAGACAGATGAAAAAAAAAAAAATCATAATCATCCATTTGAATATATTTTCAATTTATATTTTTTTCAAAAATTACAATTTTTAAAAAAGAAGGCCGTCATTTTTCCCTGAGGATGTTAAAATGAATAGAACTACTTCATAGAATTTTACTGAAAGTTCTAATCCTTGCAATTTTAAAAGAAAACCTATGATAAAAAAATATTCTAAAAAAGGAAGAGATTCTAAATTTTCTATATTTGACTTTCTATTTAAAAATATTTTTAATATAACAATCCTTGCTAAAGAAAATAATTTTAATAGATGATTTTAAAACTATAAATATTGCCACGTGACTAAAGACAAGCTAAAACTTATCCATTGAATTGATATGCTACGGTGACAATGAAAATTAGTTGGTTGCAATAGTGCCAAAATCACTCAAATTCCAATAGCTATTGTGCTAAATTATTTATGACAGATAATCCTCTTCAATTATTTAAAGGTCTCCTTCGTTCCTGTCATTTATACGCTAAGTAGTTAGGAAGGTATAGTTAGTTACAATCATAAAGTTAAAGCTACATTCCTATCATTCATATGCTAAGGTAGTTTAGAAAGTAAGTTAATTTCCATATAGTACCAGAAATCCAGAGTAGGTAGATAAAAATATTTCCTTATAACTATTTCAGAATAAGTTTTGGGCCAGATATTTGATATTTTATATTCAAACCTATGAATCATATAAAAGGATAAAGTCTTTAATTTTCTTAAAAACTATATTCACCTTTTGTTTTTGAAAAGGGAAAAGTTTATGTACAATTTAAAAAGAAAAAATATAAAATGACGAGTTTATCAAAACTAGTAATCAATTAAGAATTGATTAAGATAAGAGAACTCTATTCACAGTTGTAATGAATCTAGTAAGGTGTTCACAGTCGTGATAAAGAGGCACATTCAAATTTGTCAAATAACTAACACAACACAAATATAAAATATGATGCTAGAAAATATAAAACATGTTCACTTAGAGTAGGCCATGCACACATTGACAGAATAGCTCGAACAAGACCTAGTGTGGAAATATATGTGACAATCAACCTCTATAAAAGATAAATGTCAAAATCCGTTTCGAGGAAATTCATCTTAGTTGCCTTGTTCATTATACAAACAACTGACTAGGATTAATAACATTTTCATATTTGAAAATCAAAACAAAGATAAACGTGTTGAGATTATGAAGCTGCTCAAACATTAAATCTTTATTTTCATAATCCTTTAAACAAAACCAAGGTGGAATGTAATTTGTTTACATTCTATTTATGGCCTGAAATCTTAGGATTCTTAACCTATTTTTAAATGTCAAAAAGCAAATAGTGTAGGAAATGTCTTTCTCGTTTCCACAACAAGGGTTAAATGAGCAAATAATTCCTAAATTTTTGTTAAATTTTAGAAGTTTAGAAATTATGAAAGAGCCACTCCTTGATTCTTATCTTGGCAATATTCATTAGGTAAAAAAAATCTCACACATTCATATCAAAATGGAAAATATATGATAAACTACTTATTTTTAAGAAAAATATCAACACAGTCATTTATGTTCCTGGATAGCAATTTACACATCCAATTTTCATGGATATAAGTAACAAACCTATAGAACTGTATTAACTTGTATTTGTCATTCTGAATGGTATAGATAAGTCTCCAAATTACGTTTGATTAATTGATGTGGTCATTGTCAGGTTTTAATCACAATTGTGACTTCTAACCTCTTGTCCTGCTTTAACCATTAATCTATTGTAACTATTCAACGTCGATTAGCTTTAAAAGGATACTTTCGTGAAACAGTCGATACATTTCAATCAAATAACAATATTCATAAAGTTTGTCATATCCCAACAAATTGCTGAGCTGCTCCTTAATGTTTGAAAGCCTTTTCAAAATGCTTTTCTTGTGAGACAACTTCAAAGGCTGGTTTGTTCAACATAGGAACAAGCTAACGATATTAAGCACTGCACCCTTAGAAGACATAACCAACTATGTGAAGTCACAATTTTGCAGACAATGAGTTTTGTTGAAGCTTGTCATTACGAAATAAAGACAACACTTTTGCTTCAATACAATAACATTTACATTATATTAAGCCATTTTCAATGATAGGGAAGGGGGAGCGAAAGAGAGAGGGAAAGGGAGAGAGAGGGGTAGGGGGAGGGGAAAAGGTGGGGGGAAAACTGGGGGAGGGAGAGGGAAAGGGAGAAAGGGGAGAGAGAACTTTCAAACTTTCTGTAAATCAGATCACAGGTTATCCATGACGTCATTTCGATTGATGTTGTGAATCTCTAAAAAGGTTATCTTCGCTAAGTAGAGTGACGATAAAGGTTATCGCCACTGTAGTCAGATAGAGGGTTACCTGTATACTAAGAACTAGAAAAAACACCCCATTCTATATGTATTGTATCTTAATGTATGGTCCCAGTTTTACTGTGAAATCAAAGCTTTTTGTGCATTTACCTAGTCCCGACATCAATTTATTGTAAAACCGTTAACTGTATCGTGTATCGTATCGTGAACTGTACCACTGCATTGCTGTATCGTGACATCCCTACATTTGAAGTAGTTTGATACAAAAAAGTTAAATAAAAGAACTTGTTTTGCCTACCTCCATAAATTTTGTTTCACGTAACAGTTTTCTAACAGAGTTCTCTTCTTTTACCAACAAAGGCAAAATTTTACAAACATATTTTCAAATTGTGACGTGATGCATCTTCATGTGATTAGGTTTCGACGTTTCAAATTTGATACAACTGTGATGATTAGTTTAGAAGTAGTTAGCCGGACAGTTAAATTTACAACTTTTTCATCAAAATCGAAATATTTTATGTAGATATTCTAAAACTTGTAACTCATGACACATTAAAACATGTTTCTGCATTTCCGCTATGAACTTGAATTGAAATGTTTGATTGGTTAAAACGTTTTGAGCCGGACACACGGTACCCATTAAAATAATGGTCAATTTTGTTATTGACAACCACAGAAAACCCACCAATCAATATATGAGAAATATCTGTTTACTTTCTGAAAAACTCAAACTTCAATAATTTACCAGAGTCACGTATGAACAATGATCCGTGTTTGTCTACACAGATACCCCTAGGATCTTTCAGACCATCCTGTGAGGAGAGGACATCACGGATATAGATCCCTGACTCTGACAGCTGAATCACTTTCTTCAACACTGTGTCTACAACAAAGATATCTCCTCCATCTGTTGAAGTGATACCTTGAGGGTATTGGAGTTGTCCTCCTCCTGTACCAGAATATATCCCAACTACTTCTCCCTCTGATGTCAGACATGTTACAGTCTCCTTCCCCCAGTCTGATACCAGGAGATGTCCTGAGTTACTGACAGTCATGTTCCAAGGGTGTTTAAACACAGGCATGTTGTTGTGTGTAGTGACAGACTTCATCACCTCTCCGTGCATGTTCAGGATATCAACACAGTCCGTACCACCTGCTGCAAGTGTTGAAGGTGAGATCACTGCCAGGCTAATGTAACTCTTTCTTGTGTTGATATGATTCAGGTGGACCAGGTCAGGAGTCACTGCTACTGTCACAATCTGTTTGGAGTTTGGAACAGCGACCAAAACTTTGTCATCTCCTAGCTGTGTTATACCCCATGGTTGATTGTTCAGTTGAAGACGACTGTGACACCTCTTGTTGTTACTTGTGTAGAATGATTTTATACAATTGTTGTTATAATCAGAGACAACTGTTGTGTGGTCACCTCCTTTTTCAAGGACAGTGATGTTCAATATAAGCGGATTCTCCTTGTCCTCTTCTACTCCTGTTTCAATGGTCTCACTCAGCACTGAATAAGACAGCAGGTCAGTAGGTGGATATGTTGTTACAATCTCACCAAGATGAAGAGAGTTTATAACTTGTGCGATGTTTTGATTCTGTTCAGAAAATCTAACAGATGAAATGTTCCCTCTTCCCATCTTCTCTTCTCCCTCCTGACTGATCTCCATCTGTCCAGACTTCCATACCTGATAGACGTCACAGAGTTCCACCTCACTGTCCGAGCTGAGTGCCTGCTTGATGTACTCGTTGTACTGTCTGTAGGTCTGTATTTGAATATTACCCAGCTTTACTTTAGCTTCCACTTCGTAAGTCTCCCTGTTTGTAATTTCCTCCACTTGATCTATTAACTGTTTTTCTTTCTTTTTGATCAGATCAACAGCTTTCTGACTTGAACTTCGGATTTCTTCAATTGTGGAGACCTTGTCTCCATTGAGATTGGATATTTTTGTCTTTCCGTGTTCAACTAGATTTCTTGTCTTCTTTTCCTGTTGCTCAAGTTGTTGGTTCAGCTCAGACAGTTCAGTCTGCATGTCTGTTACAAAAGATTCGATAACAACAACATTTTCACATTTCCTGTGGTTGGCAACGAAACAAAGTTGACAATGCAAGATGTTGCAGTTCTTACAGTACAACTCAAGCTGTTTGTCTCCATGTTTACTGCATCTAGCCTTGCGACGCCTGGATTGACCTTTATCCTTGAGGTCACAGAGGTCATGGTCACGGTTGTTTGGCATGACTGAATGAGTTTTAGCACATCTCTGACAGAAAACTGCCTCACACTCTGAGCACCAGAAGAGGCCTGGAGTGGTCTCCCCTAGTTGTTTACATGGGAAACATGGAGTATCTGAAACACGTTCAATTATATATTAATTTAACATAGCCATGGAAAGCAAGCAGGCAGGCAATGTGTGCAACTATACATGTGATGAAATTTGAAATTGATACTTCAAAGCAAAGTAAAGTTACTTGATTGAAAAATACACATGTTTATATAATTCAATTTAAACTTTCGAGATGAATAACATTAACATTGAACATCCTTGTCAAATGTATTTTACAATATCAATGAACTTGTACCTTCAGCTGTTTTATCTTTGTTGGCTGTCTCCATCAGTTCCTGTACTGCGTGTCCAGGCTGCAGCTGCCCCGCCCACTCGTCCACTGGTCTGGAGGGGTCAGGTACTCTGGTCACCTGGCGACAGGAGGGACAGGGGATCGTCTTGTTCTGTACAGCGCCTGCTTGTGTCTTGACATAGTCCGTTATACATTTCCGACAGAAGCTGTGTTTGCACTGTAGGGTACAAGGATCTGTGTAACTGTCCAAACACACAGTGCACGTGAGTACATCTTCATCCTCGTCTACTGCTGCTGTCGCCATCTGTGGAATAATCACAAATATAAGAATCAACAATTTTATTCACTCACACCTTACACTGAAGAGAATGTCAGCTTTGGCTTGTACTGTACAGCTGCGTATCTTAAGTTTGTTCACTTATCTTCATATTCTAGTGCAATATCATGTAATTTGTAACGTCTTTGAGACATCATATAATTGTTAAAACGAAACCGATAATGATGAAATTTCACTGCATAAGTTAAGATTCAGTTTCCGTTGACATATTCGTATGTCATACCTAGCAGATAGCTGTAACAAATTTGGCGGGTCATTGAAGTGATCAGGGGTCAAAATTTCGAAAACACCGATTTCTCTTTTGCTCTACAAAATCTTTCATAAGTTGTCAATAGCTTTACATCTTATTCATATGTGTTCCTTTGCACTACGGCAATGTAACTGTGCTGATTTTTTTCCTACAAAATTTACATGGATGATTTTAATCCAAATTTAAGAAAATCCGAATTTCACAAATATGACCCCATCTGTCTATTTAACAATGCCAAATATCGACAATCAACACCAGTGACAAAAGGATCCCGAAATATGGTTTGGGAATGGTTGTTTTACCAATGGATAAGTGATGAACTTTTGTAAGTGGTCCTGGAGTTATTTTATGAACGTCAAAACAAAACCAAAATAACATGATATTTGCACTAAGATCACAAGCAGGTGAACAAACTTATGGTATGCAGCTGTACAGCTTGAACAATAAATGTACAAAACTTTGATCTATTTTGGTGCAACAGACATGTAGTGTGTCTTATATGAAAGTTGATCAGTTTATTTAAGTATGTCGCTACTGTATCATTTAACAGAAAATGTACAGCTGAATTACAAAATGTATCAATTTTCTATGACGTCACCTTTATCCGACATGGGGTTAGAATTAATCAACGTTATTTTGATGGAGCAGGAAGGGGGTTAACAACCCTAAACTTGAACCCCTGCATTGATTTTATTTTTCTAGTTAAGACATTCAAACCTACAAATCTTTCAATTTCAACAATAACTGTGGTATTTATCTTTTTGACTTTTATCAATGGTCCACACATACCAAGAAACAGAACAGGAGTCATAATGGGCCACAACAGTGTTTTACTGCTATTGGACTGTCGTGAGTACTACAGTTGTATCTCCTACAATAAAATCAACGAGGGTGCCGATTCGATTATGGCCTTTTTGTTTAAGTAATGGAGATTGCATGAGGTGAAGTGGATTTGTGAAAATAATTAACTTCGCAGGGTCGAGTTGATTATTTTCACGAATCCACTCTACCTCATGCATTCTACATCTTAATCCATGTTTGACTCCACATAACTAAAGACTGTCTTTTTTTCCCATAGTCGGGACTTCAAAGAGCAGTAAATTCTTAGAAATCATCCACTGTTAACACAAAAGCGTTACGTCATCACCATGGATTAACATTGATTAAAATCGATTGTAACCTTACAATCAATCATACATGTTTTGGGGAACAGGGCCCTGATCTTACCCAAAGTTTGAAATTCACCAGCATCGTGGTTTCATTTCAAACAATCATACAGCCCCTTGTATTATCACTCCAGCATGTTAATTGTGGGAATAAAAGAAAAACAAATGATTGTTTATAGAAACAATTACATGCCAATCAAATGTAATCAATACAAGGATTTCTTAAACAAAGGAAGAGAGATAGGTGAAATTATATGAACTTATTTTACTGACTCAAATAAGTCAAAGGTGTTCATACTAAAATGGAAACATGCAGTTTTCACTTGATATCTTTTCTTGACAACGGATGTCAGTTTATGTAATGAGATTGTTTATCAACAAAGATACAATATATATTATACTAAGGTATGGGAAAACAGAGAAATTGTTTTAAATGTATGTGAAATTCATCTATATGGTATATCATATTTCTTTTGTAGATTTTCAAAATATACATGAACAAATACAAACACTTACTCTAGAGTGATCAATCACTTTAAAGAAATGTGTTGTGTGTGTTACCCTTTTTCTATCTAACTTTAGAGTTCAATTCTCCTGAAAACGAAAGTGAAAGTAGGAAGTGATGATGCATAGTAACATTGAACCAAAGCACATAGATATTGATGTAAGGCTTTCTTGGATCGATACTTTCTCTATTCGATAAAGTAAGAGTCGAAATAATGTGAAGCTACAAACCTTGATGTGTAAAAACGACGTTCTCAGGGGCTCAGTGTGTATAGATCATGACTCTGTTCTATTTCTCTCTGCAGTCCGAGTAACGATCCACCACTTTCCTGATCCAAGGGAGACTACCCAGTGTATCACGTGACAGGTAGCTTATACAATGATAGCGCATATGGACACAGCCCACAATTACATCGACTTACCTCAACCCGGAAGCAATTCAGAGACAAAGTAGTCCCTAGTGGATAATTTATAAAAAATACTTCCAGACACTTTATTGTGACATGTGATGGTGCAAATGAAAGGTCTGACTCTCTAGTATGTGTGTAAATTTTTCTGGGTCTTGGAATTACTGTTAAAGTGTTGGTGTGAGCAGGCAAAGTGACCCCAAGTTGAAGGTCATGTCATGCTGAACGGCCTTGACGAAGGGGTCATATTTGTTTACACTCTCTACCGGCCTTCGCTGCCGCAAAAGGTGTGCTCAATTTTTGACTGAAAAGTGGTCTATGGCAGGTAAGTCAGTGTGCAAAAGCTGAACGCCCAACGAAATATAGGGAAAAGGCTGTATTAGAAAGACAATGATGATAAAACTACTGTAAAATAATTGTGGTCTGTGGCCTGATATGGAAAGCACCAAAAGGGGGGGTAGATGTGTTTGATTGCTAATAACTTTGTCAGTTTTCAATCTTTTTGCTTGAAATTTGGTACACTTATTCATTAATGATGTTTGTATAAGGCATTGTATGCATTTTCCAGTAGAATTTAAAATTTTTAATTTTTTTAGATGTTCTTTAAAATATTGTTATTTTTAATGCCGAAACAACCAAATGATTTTCTTAGCAAGCCAAAAAATTCATATTACTTCTAGATATGGAACATTTGTGTATTAAAACACCAAGAATGGTTATGTCAGAGAGATTGGGGGCTTTTTTTTATCAAATATCAGGTCAAGTTATTAAAAATCACAGGAAATAAGATTAGTGTAAAATTTGGTAGAGAGCTCTAATCCCCTCTTGATGTGGCATAAAGATACTCATCTCCTATTACAAATAATAGTGTCATACTGTAAATGCTCATAGGCTATAAGGTACATTGTTTTTAAAGGAAATTTCATTGAGAATCACCTCAATATCAGCTATTTATGTCACAATCAGAGATGTGTGTTGGTAATGCGCACTACGGCAGATCCAGTCAGTGTCAATGCAGATAGGTGCAATTGCTTAGACCGACATACTTGTACTGTTCATGTTCAATATAAGGACTGTTTTCTAGAGAATAACTGGCATACATATCATGTTACCTTTGTTTTTATTGCATAAATGTAAACTATTTGTGAAAATCATTCATTGATCACATTTCAATAATACTGTCACAACACACAATTTCATGTAGCTTGTATGGATATAAAATACTCATAAAAGTAGTATTGACTTGTAAAAATCATGAATTAAAGTCAATTTGCTTGCATGGCAATGCAATCAAGAGACTTTGCATAAGTATTCCAAGTCTTCAATCCACAATCTAACATTGTTCATGCATATGGTCACTTTGAAAAAGAATGATCCCAGTCCTAACCGGTAGATGGTTAGCATCAATCTGACCCTTTCTGTGATCACATTTGTCCTTCATGGATAGTTTTGGTCTTAATGTAATGAGCAAGCTGCTGTCCTTGGTGTACCAATACTCTTTTAATAGCAACAATGTCCTTATTGCATTTTTTTGATAGTCTGCTTCCTTATCAATTTTACACAAAGACGGAACTGATCCAAGAGAGAGCTGTACACCTAGACACATTTCTTTTCTCAATTGCACAGGTCCTTGGTCCATTATTGAGCCCGTTTATGGTTGACGATAGCCAGCAAATGTTATTTCTAGAGAAATTTACATTTTTGGGTAGAGATACACTCAGATTTGGGTTTCCTGCCTCACATTTTCAATGTCAGTATAAACTTGTATGTGCTCAACACTTAGATTCATCTTCAATATTTCATGTAGCTGATGTTTAACATTGTTTTTCATGTTGAAATTTGTCATCTTCCATTTGCAGAGGAGAATAGACCTAATCCACCAGCTACGAGAAGCATCGCCAATGCAAAACACGGAGTGACGGGAACATAGAGAACGGTCCCAATAATAACACAGAAGTGTGGCCTCGGTGACATTAGGTAAGATACTATGCAGTGCATTCATGTAGCCCGTATGAGTTTTTGTCACTTCTTTACTATCGAAACTGAGCTGGGTCTTCACATCCTGACTAAAAAATCACTGTTGCTGTCTCCTCTGCTCATGGGTGGTGCCTGTAAACATGTATATCAAAATGATGTTTTTGCAAAATCGGGAGACGTCAAAATGTCGAAGGCAGTTAATCAGATTCCAGCAATTGGCCATTTATGTACCGTCAAACAGTCTCATAGCCCTAAGAGAAATGTAAACTGCCTTCTTGTGGCTTGGGCCTCTCAGCCGGCAAAGGGCAAAGCAGAAATACTGAGCTGGAGATACCCTCACAGTCTGGCGTCGAAATAAGGGAGGTGGCAGACCTGGACTTGGCAACCAGTTTAAATGGTCAGCACTCATCCTGGTGACAGGCTTCAGTTTTCTTTATTATGGGGGGTCTGATCCTTCATCAGAATCAAAAGTTAGCCCTTTTTTCCATTGAATTTTATCTTTCTGGAAGACTTGAGGTGTGTCGCTTCTCGTATCCTCATGTTCGATAGCAAATTGAAATGATGAAGCACTCCTGGCAAGTGCTTATTTATTACACCATACCTGTGATTTGTCTCTGCACTGACAATGTATTGTATACACTGCCATTTGGAACTGATAGTTATCTCCAGGCAGATGTTTATTGGCTTGTAGAAGAGATTACCTATATGACACCTATAGGAGTATTGGCTAACTGCAATGTGTGATGGGTAATACTCAAGAGCACCTACCAATCATGAGGCAATTAGCAGTCAATTGAGTGTGGACTCATTTTGACAAGGAAGAAAATGTCTTTCAAGCAGTACCAAATTTAGCAGTTTCAATTTTTATTTTCATAGTGAAATTTGATGAAAATTGTCAAAAAAAGTGACAAAAATTGGTGAAATTTTGAAAAAATTTAAAAAAATATTTATATTTGTTCAAACTTTTTCAAATATTGTTTATTTGAAAGTATTTGATTAACATTTGCAGGAAAAAGTTACTTTTTGAAGATATCTTGTATGGTTTTAGAATGATGAGCATTGCGCTACCCTGCAGACGACAAGTTTACAAGATCTACTGGCCTTTCAAATCAGATGACAGAGCCTGATGCAAGTCCCCTGTCAGGATACTTGTGTTTGCAACTGAGACCTGAGCTTTTGTGCATTTATTGGTAATTGGATGTACTTACTACCTGTGAAGTTTTATTTAATTTCGACAAAAATAGCTGCCCTGATAGGACACAGCCCACAATTACATCGACTAACTTTTACCTCAACCCGGAAGCAATTCAGAGACAAAGTAGTCCCTAGTGGATAATTTATAAAAAATACTTCCAGACACTTTATTGTGACATGTGATGGTGCAAATGAAAGGTCTGACTCTCTAGTATGTGTGTAAATTTTTCTGGGTCTTGGAATTACTGTTAAAGTGTTGGTGTGAGCAGGCAAAGTGACCCCAAGTTGAAGGTCATGTCATGCTGAACGGCCTTGACGAAGGGGTCATATTTGTTTACACTCTCTACCGGCCTTCGCTGCCGCAAAAGGTGTGCTCAATTTTTGACTGAAAAGTGGTCTATGGCAGGTAAGTCAGTGTGCAAAAGCTGAACGCCCAACGAAATATAGGGAAAAGGCTGTATTAGAAAGACAATGATGATAAAACTACTGTAAAATAATTGTGGTCTGTGGCCTGATATGGAAAGCACCAAAAGGGGGGGTAGATGTGTTTGATTGCTAATAACTTTGTCAGTTTTCAATCTTTTTGCTTGAAATTTGGTACACTTATTCATTAATGATGTTTGTATAAGGCATTGTATGCATTTTCCAGTAGAATTTAAAATTTTTAATTTTTTTAGATGTTCTTTAAAATATTGTTATTTTTAATGCCGAAACAACCAAATGATTTTCTTAGCAAGCCAAAAAATTCATATTACTTCTAGATATGGAACATTTGTGTATTAAAACACCAAGAATGGTTATGTCAGAGAGATTGGGGGCTTTTTTTTATCAAATATCAGGTCAAGTTATTAAAAATCACAGGAAATAAGATTAGTGTAAAATTTGGTAGAGAGCTCTAATCCCCTCTTGATGTGGCATAAAGATACTCATCTCCTATTACAAATAATAGTGTCATACTGTAAATGCTCATAGGCTATAAGGTACATTGTTTTTAAAGGAAATTTCATTGAGAATCACCTCAATATCAGCTATTTATGTCACAATCAGAGATGTGTGTTGGTAATGCGCACTACGGCAGATCCAGTCAGTGTCAATGCAGATAGGTGCAATTGCTTAGACCGACATACTTGTACTGTTCATGTTCAATATAAGGACTGTTTTCTAGAGAATAACTGGCATACATATCATGTTACCTTTGTTTTTATTGCATAAATGTAAACTATTTGTGAAAATCATTCATTGATCACATTTCAATAATACTGTCACAACACACAATTTCATGTAGCTTGTATGGATATAAAATACTCATAAAAGTAGTATTGACTTGTAAAAATCATGAATTAAAGTCAATTTGCTTGCATGGCAATGCAATCAAGAGACTTTGCATAAGTATTCCAAGTCTTCAATCCACAATCTAACATTGTTCATGCATATGGTCACTTTGAAAAAGAATGATCCCAGTCCTAACCGGTAGATGGTTAGCATCAATCTGACCCTTTCTGTGATCACATTTGTCCTTCATGGATAGTTTTGGTCTTAATGTAATGAGCAAGCTGCTGTCCTTGGTGTACCAATACTCTTTTAATAGCAACAATGTCCTTATTGCATTTTTTTGATAGTCTGCTTCCTTATCAATTTTACACAAAGACGGAACTGATCCAAGAGAGAGCTGTACACCTAGACACATTTCTTTTCTCAATTGCACAGGTCCTTGGTCCATTATTGAGCCCGTTTATGGTTGACGATAGCCAGCAAATGTTATTTCTAGAGAAATTTACATTTTTGGGTAGAGATACACTCAGATTTGGGTTTCCTGCCTCACATTTTCAATGTCAGTATAAACTTGTATGTGCTCAACACTTAGATTCATCTTCAATATTTCATGTAGCTGATGTTTAACATTGTTTTTCATGTTGAAATTTGTCATCTTCCATTTGCAGAGGAGAATAGACCTAATCCACCAGCTACGAGAAGCATCGCCAATGCAAAACACGGAGTGACGGGAACATAGAGAACGGTCCCAATAATAACACAGAAGTGTGGCCTCGGTGACATTAGGTAAGATACTATGCAGTGCATTCATGTAGCCCGTATGAGTTTTTGTCACTTCTTTACTATCGAAACTGAGCTGGGTCTTCACATCCTGACTAAAAAATCACTGTTGCTGTCTCCTCTGCTCATGGGTGGTGCCTGTAAACATGTATATCAAAATGATGTTTTTGCAAAATCGGGAGACGTCAAAATGTCGAAGGCAGTTAATCAGATTCCAGCAATTGGCCATTTATGTACCGTCAAACAGTCTCATAGCCCTAAGAGAAATGTAAACTGCCTTCTTGTGGCTTGGGCCTCTCAGCCGGCAAAGGGCAAAGCAGAAATACTGAGCTGGAGATACCCTCACAGTCTGGCGTCGAAATAAGGGAGGTGGCAGACCTGGACTTGGCAACCAGTTTAAATGGTCAGCACTCATCCTGGTGACAGGCTTCAGTTTTCTTTATTATGGGGGGTCTGATCCTTCATCAGAATCAAAAGTTAGCCCTTTTTTCCATTGAATTTTATCTTTCTGGAAGACTTGAGGTGTGTCGCTTCTCGTATCCTCATGTTCGATAGCAAATTGAAATGATGAAGCACTCCTGGCAAGTGCTTATTTATTACACCATACCTGTGATTTGTCTCTGCACTGACAATGTATTGTATACACTGCCATTTGGAACTGATAGTTATCTCCAGGCAGATGTTTATTGGCTTGTAGAAGAGATTACCTATATGACACCTATAGGAGTATTGGCTAACTGCAATGTGTGATGGGTAATACTCAAGAGCACCTACCAATCATGAGGCAATTAGCAGTCAATTGAGTGTGGACTCATTTTGACAAGGAAGAAAATGTCTTTCAAGCAGTACCAAATTTAGCAGTTTCAATTTTTATTTTCATAGTGAAATTTGATGAAAATTGTCCAAAAAAGTGACAAAAATTGGTGAAATTTTGAAAAAATTGAAAAAAATATTTATATTTGTTCAAACTTTTTCAAATATTGTTTATTTGAAAGTATTTGATTAACATTTGCAGGAAAAAGTTACTTTTTGAAGATATCTTGTATGGTTTTAGAATGATGAGCATTGCGCTACCCTGCAGACGACAAGTTTACAAGATCTACTGGCCTTTCAAATCAGATGACAGAGCCTGATGCAAGTCCCCTGTCAGGATACTTGTGTTTGCAACTGAGACCTGAGCTTTTGTGCATTTATTGGTAATTGGATGTACTTACTACCTGTGAAGTTTTATTTAATTTCGACAAAAATAGCTGCCCTGATAGGACACAGCCCACAATTACATCGACTAACTTTTACCTCAACCCGGAAGCAATTCAGAGACAAAGTAGTCCCTAGTGGATAATTTATAAAAAATACTTCCAGACACTTTATTGTGACATGTGATGGTGCAAATGAAAGGTCTGACTCTCTAGTATGTGTGTAAATTTTTCTGGGTCTTGGAATTACTGTTAAAGTGTTGGTGTGAGCAGGCAAAGTGACCCCAAGTTGAAGGTCATGTCATGCTGAACGGCCTTGACGAAGGGGTCATATTTGTTTACACTCTCTACCGGCCTTCGCTGCCGCAAAAGGTGTGCTCAATTTTTGACTGAAAAGTGGTCTATGGCAGGTAAGTCAGTGTGCAAAAGCTGAACGCCCAACGAAATATAGGGAAAAGGCTGTATTAGAAAGACAATGATGATAAAACTACTGTAAAATAATTGTGGTCTGTGGCCTGATATGGAAAGCACCAAAAGGGGGGGTAGATGTGTTTGATTGCTAATAACTTTGTCAGTTTTCAATCTTTTTGCTTGAAATTTGGTACACTTATTCATTAATGATGTTTGTATAAGGCATTGTATGCATTTTCCAGTAGAATTTAAAATTTTTAATTTTTTTAGATGTTCTTTAAAATATTGTTATTTTTAATGCCGAAACAACCAAATGATTTTCTTAGCAAGCCAAAAAATTCATATTACTTCTAGATATGGAACATTTGTGTATTAAAACACCAAGAATGGTTATGTCAGAGAGATTGGGGGCTTTTTTTTATCAAATATCAGGTCAAGTTATTAAAAATCACAGGAAATAAGATTAGTGTAAAATTTGGTAGAGAGCTCTAATCCCCTCTTGATGTGGCATAAAGATACTCATCTCCTATTACAAATAATAGTGTCATACTGTAAATGCTCATAGGCTATAAGGTACATTGTTTTTAAAGGAAATTTCATTGAGAATCACCTCAATATCAGCTATTTATGTCACAATCAGAGATGTGTGTTGGTAATGCGCACTACGGCAGATCCAGTCAGTGTCAATGCAGATAGGTGCAATTGCTTAGACCGACATACTTGTACTGTTCATGTTCAATATAAGGACTGTTTTCTAGAGAATAACTGGCATACATATCATGTTACCTTTGTTTTTATTGCATAAATGTAAACTATTTGTGAAAATCATTCATTGATCACATTTCAATAATACTGTCACAACACACAATTTCATGTAGCTTGTATGGATATAAAATACTCATAAAAGTAGTATTGACTTGTAAAAATCATGAATTAAAGTCAATTTGCTTGCATGGCAATGCAATCAAGAGACTTTGCATAAGTATTCCAAGTCTTCAATCCACAATCTAACATTGTTCATGCATATGGTCACTTTGAAAAAGAATGATCCCAGTCCTAACCGGTAGATGGTTAGCATCAATCTGACCCTTTCTGTGATCACATTTGTCCTTCATGGATAGTTTTGGTCTTAATGTAATGAGCAAGCTGCTGTCCTTGGTGTACCAATACTCTTTTAATAGCAACAATGTCCTTATTGCATTTTTTTGATAGTCTGCTTCCTTATCAATTTTACACAAAGACGGAACTGATCCAAGAGAGAGCTGTACACCTAGACACATTTCTTTTCTCAATTGCACAGGTCCTTGGTCCATTATTGAGCCCGTTTATGGTTGACGATAGCCAGCAAATGTTATTTCTAGAGAAATTTACATTTTTGGGTAGAGATACACTCAGATTTGGGTTTCCTGCCTCACATTTTCAATGTCAGTATAAACTTGTATGTGCTCAACACTTAGATTCATCTTCAATATTTCATGTAGCTGATGTTTAACATTGTTTTTCATGTTGAAATTTGTCATCTTCCATTTGCAGAGGAGAATAGACCTAATCCACCAGCTACGAGAAGCATCGCCAATGCAAAACACGGAGTGACGGGAACATAGAGAACGGTCCCAATAATAACACAGAAGTGTGGCCTCGGTGACATTAGGTAAGATACTATGCAGTGCATTCATGTAGCCCGTATGAGTTTTTGTCACTTCTTTACTATCGAAACTGAGCTGGGTCTTCACATCCTGACTAAAAAATCACTGTTGCTGTCTCCTCTGCTCATGGGTGGTGCCTGTAAACATGTATATCAAAATGATGTTTTTGCAAAATCGGGAGACGTCAAAATGTCGAAGGCAGTTAATCAGATTCCAGCAATTGGCCATTTATGTACCGTCAAACAGTCTCATAGCCCTAAGAGAAATGTAAACTGCCTTCTTGTGGCTTGGGCCTCTCAGCCGGCAAAGGGCAAAGCAGAAATACTGAGCTGGAGATACCCTCACAGTCTGGCGTCGAAATAAGGGAGGTGGCAGACCTGGACTTGGCAACCAGTTTAAATGGTCAGCACTCATCCTGGTGACAGGCTTCAGTTTTCTTTATTATGGGGGGTCTGATCCTTCATCAGAATCAAAAGTTAGCCCTTTTTTCCATTGAATTTTATCTTTCTGGAAGACTTGAGGTGTGTCGCTTCTCGTATCCTCATGTTCGATAGCAAATTGAAATGATGAAGCACTCCTGGCAAGTGCTTATTTATTACACCATACCTGTGATTTGTCTCTGCACTGACAATGTATTGTATACACTGCCATTTGGAACTGATAGTTATCTCCAGGCAGATGTTTATTGGCTTGTAGAAGAGATTACCTATATGACACCTATAGGAGTATTGGCTAACTGCAATGTGTGATGGGTAATACTCAAGAGCACCTACCAATCATGAGGCAATTAGCAGTCAATTGAGTGTGGACTCATTTTGACAAGGAAGAAAATGTCTTTCAAGCAGTACCAAATTTAGCAGTTTCAATTTTTATTTTCATAGTGAAATTTGATGAAAATTGTCCAAAAAAGTGACAAAAATTGGTGAAATTTTGAAAAAATTGAAAAAAATATTTATATTTGTTCAAACTTTTTCAAATATTGTTTATTTGAAAGTATTTGATTAACATTTGCAGGAAAAAGTTACTTTTTGAAGATATCTTGTATGGTTTTAGAATGATGAGCATTGCGCTACCCTGCAGACGACAAGTTTACAAGATCTACTGGCCTTTCAAATCAGATGACAGAGCCTGATGCAAGTCCCCTGTCAGGATACTTGTGTTTGCAACTGAGACCTGAGCTTTTGTGCATTTATTGGTAATTGGATGTACTTACTACCTGTGAAGTTTTATTTAATTTCGACAAAAATAGCTGCCCTGATATGGAAAGCACCAAAAGGGGGGGTAGATGTGTTTGATTGCTAATAACTTTGTCAGTTTTCAATCTTTTTGCTTGAAATTTGGTACACTTATTCATTAATGATGTTTGTATAAGGCATTGTATGCATTTTCCAGTAGAATTTAAAATTTTTAATTTTTTTAGATGTTCTTTAAAATATTGTTATTTTTAATGCCGAAACAACCAAATGATTTTCTTAGCAAGCCAAAAAATTCATATTACTTCTAGATATGGAACATTTGTGTATTAAAACACCAAGAATGGTTATGTCAGAGAGATTGGGGGCTTTTTTTTATCAAATATCAGGTCAAGTTATTAAAAATCACAGGAAATAAGATTAGTGTAAAATTTGGTAGAGAGCTCTAATCCCCTCTTGATGTGGCATAAAGATACTCATCTCCTATTACAAATAATAGTGTCATACTGTAAATGCTCATAGGCTATAAGGTACATTGTTTTTAAAGGAAATTTCATTGAGAATCACCTCAATATCAGCTATTTATGTCACAATCAGAGATGTGTGTTGGTAATGCGCACTACGGCAGATCCAGTCAGTGTCAATGCAGATAGGTGCAATTGCTTAGACCGACATACTTGTACTGTTCATGTTCAATATAAGGACTGTTTTCTAGAGAATAACTGGCATACATATCATGTTACCTTTGTTTTTATTGCATAAATGTAAACTATTTGTGAAAATCATTCATTGATCACATTTCAATAATACTGTCACAACACACAATTTCATGTAGCTTGTATGGATATAAAATACTCATAAAAGTAGTATTGACTTGTAAAAATCATGAATTAAAGTCAATTTGCTTGCATGGCAATGCAATCAAGAGACTTTGCATAAGTATTCCAAGTCTTCAATCCACAATCTAACATTGTTCATGCATATGGTCACTTTGAAAAAGAATGATCCCAGTCCTAACCGGTAGATGGTTAGCATCAATCTGACCCTTTCTGTGATCACATTTGTCCTTCATGGATAGTTTTGGTCTTAATGTAATGAGCAAGCTGCTGTCCTTGGTGTACCAATACTCTTTTAATAGCAACAATGTCCTTATTGCATTTTTTTGATAGTCTGCTTCCTTATCAATTTTACACAAAGACGGAACTGATCCAAGAGAGAGCTGTACACCTAGACACATTTCTTTTCTCAATTGCACAGGTCCTTGGTCCATTATTGAGCCCGTTTATGGTTGACGATAGCCAGCAAATGTTATTTCTAGAGAAATTTACATTTTTGGGTAGAGATACACTCAGATTTGGGTTTCCTGCCTCACATTTTCAATGTCAGTATAAACTTGTATGTGCTCAACACTTAGATTCATCTTCAATATTTCATGTAGCTGATGTTTAACATTGTTTTTCATGTTGAAATTTGTCATCTTCCATTTGCAGAGGAGAATAGACCTAATCCACCAGCTACGAGAAGCATCGCCAATGCAAAACACGGAGTGACGGGAACATAGAGAACGGTCCCAATAATAACACAGAAGTGTGGCCTCGGTGACATTAGGTAAGATACTATGCAGTGCATTCATGTAGCCCGTATGAGTTTTTGTCACTTCTTTACTATCGAAACTGAGCTGGGTCTTCACATCCTGACTAAAAAATCACTGTTGCTGTCTCCTCTGCTCATGGGTGGTGCCTGTAAACATGTATATCAAAATGATGTTTTTGCAAAATCGGGAGACGTCAAAATGTCGAAGGCAGTTAATCAGATTCCAGCAATTGGCCATTTATGTACCGTCAAACAGTCTCATAGCCCTAAGAGAAATGTAAACTGCCTTCTTGTGGCTTGGGCCTCTCAGCCGGCAAAGGGCAAAGCAGAAATACTGAGCTGGAGATACCCTCACAGTCTGGCGTCGAAATAAGGGAGGTGGCAGACCTGGACTTGGCAACCAGTTTAAATGGTCAGCACTCATCCTGGTGACAGGCTTCAGTTTTCTTTATTATGGGGGGTCTGATCCTTCATCAGAATCAAAAGTTAGCCCTTTTTTCCATTGAATTTTATCTTTCTGGAAGACTTGAGGTGTGTCGCTTCTCGTATCCTCATGTTCGATAGCAAATTGAAATGATGAAGCACTCCTGGCAAGTGCTTATTTATTACACCATACCTGTGATTTGTCTCTGCACTGACAATGTATTGTATACACTGCCATTTGGAACTGATAGTTATCTCCAGGCAGATGTTTATTGGCTTGTAGAAGAGATTACCTATATGACACCTATAGGAGTATTGGCTAACTGCAATGTGTGATGGGTAATACTCAAGAGCACCTACCAATCATGAGGCAATTAGCAGTCAATTGAGTGTGGACTCATTTTGACAAGGAAGAAAATGTCTTTCAAGCAGTACCAAATTTAGCAGTTTCAATTTTTATTTTCATAGTGAAATTTGATGAAAATTGTCAAAAAAAGTGACAAAAATTGGTGAAATTTTGAAAAAATTGAAAAAAATATTTATATTTGTTCAAACTTTTTCAAATATTGTTTATTTGAAAGTATTTGATTAACATTTGCAGGAAAAAGTTACTTTTTGAAGATATCTTGTATGGTTTTAGAATGATGAGCATTGCGCTACCCTGCAGACGACAAGTTTACAAGATCTACTGGCCTTTCAAATCAGATGACAGAGCCTGATGCAAGTCCCCTGTCAGGATACTTGTGTTTGCAACTGAGACCTGAGCTTTTGTGCATTTATTGGTAATTGGATGTACTTACTACCTGTGAAGTTTTATTTAATTTCGACAAAAATAGCTGCCCTGATAGGACACAGCCCACAATTACATCGACTAACTTTTACCTCAACCCGGAAGCAATTCAGAGACAAAGTAGTCCCTAGTGGATAATTTATAAAAAATACTTCCAGACACTTTATTGTGACATGTGATGGTGCAAATGAAAGGTCTGACTCTCTAGTATGTGTGTAAATTTTTCTGGGTCTTGGAATTACTGTTAAAGTGTTGGTGTGAGCAGGCAAAGTGACCCCAAGTTGAAGGTCATGTCATGCTGAACGGCCTTGACGAAGGGGTCATATTTGTTTACACTCTCTACCGGCCTTCGCTGCCGCAAAAGGTGTGCTCAATTTTTGACTGAAAAGTGGTCTATGGCAGGTAAGTCAGTGTGCAAAAGCTGAACGCCCAACGAAATATAGGGAAAAGGCTGTATTAGAAAGACAATGATGATAAAACTACTGTAAAATAATTGTGGTCTGTGGCCTGATATGGAAAGCACCAAAAGGGGGGGTAGATGTGTTTGATTGCTAATAACTTTGTCAGTTTTCAATCTTTTTGCTTGAAATTTGGTACACTTATTCATTAATGATGTTTGTATAAGGCATTGTATGCATTTTCCAGTAGAATTTAAAATTTTTAATTTTTTTAGATGTTCTTTAAAATATTGTTATTTTTAATGCCGAAACAACCAAATGATTTTCTTAGCAAGCCAAAAAATTCATATTACTTCTAGATATGGAACATTTGTGTATTAAAACACCAAGAATGGTTATGTCAGAGAGATTGGGGGCTTTTTTTTATCAAATATCAGGTCAAGTTATTAAAAATCACAGGAAATAAGATTAGTGTAAAATTTGGTAGAGAGCTCTAATCCCCTCTTGATGTGGCATAAAGATACTCATCTCCTATTACAAATAATAGTGTCATACTGTAAATGCTCATAGGCTATAAGGTACATTGTTTTTAAAGGAAATTTCATTGAGAATCACCTCAATATCAGCTATTTATGTCACAATCAGAGATGTGTGTTGGTAATGCGCACTACGGCAGATCCAGTCAGTGTCAATGCAGATAGGTGCAATTGCTTAGACCGACATACTTGTACTGTTCATGTTCAATATAAGGACTGTTTTCTAGAGAATAACTGGCATACATATCATGTTACCTTTGTTTTTATTGCATAAATGTAAACTATTTGTGAAAATCATTCATTGATCACATTTCAATAATACTGTCACAACACACAATTTCATGTAGCTTGTATGGATATAAAATACTCATAAAAGTAGTATTGACTTGTAAAAATCATGAATTAAAGTCAATTTGCTTGCATGGCAATGCAATCAAGAGACTTTGCATAAGTATTCCAAGTCTTCAATCCACAATCTAACATTGTTCATGCATATGGTCACTTTGAAAAAGAATGATCCCAGTCCTAACCGGTAGATGGTTAGCATCAATCTGACCCTTTCTGTGATCACATTTGTCCTTCATGGATAGTTTTGGTCTTAATGTAATGAGCAAGCTGCTGTCCTTGGTGTACCAATACTCTTTTAATAGCAACAATGTCCTTATTGCATTTTTTTGATAGTCTGCTTCCTTATCAATTTTACACAAAGACGGAACTGATCCAAGAGAGAGCTGTACACCTAGACACATTTCTTTTCTCAATTGCACAGGTCCTTGGTCCATTATTGAGCCCGTTTATGGTTGACGATAGCCAGCAAATGTTATTTCTAGAGAAATTTACATTTTTGGGTAGAGATACACTCAGATTTGGGTTTCCTGCCTCACATTTTCAATGTCAGTATAAACTTGTATGTGCTCAACACTTAGATTCATCTTCAATATTTCATGTAGCTGATGTTTAACATTGTTTTTCATGTTGAAATTTGTCATCTTCCATTTGCAGAGGAGAATAGACCTAATCCACCAGCTACGAGAAGCATCGCCAATGCAAAACACGGAGTGACGGGAACATAGAGAACGGTCCCAATAATAACACAGAAGTGTGGCCTCGGTGACATTAGGTAAGATACTATGCAGTGCATTCATGTAGCCCGTATGAGTTTTTGTCACTTCTTTACTATCGAAACTGAGCTGGGTCTTCACATCCTGACTAAAAAATCACTGTTGCTGTCTCCTCTGCTCATGGGTGGTGCCTGTAAACATGTATATCAAAATGATGTTTTTGCAAAATCGGGAGACGTCAAAATGTCGAAGGCAGTTAATCAGATTCCAGCAATTGGCCATTTATGTACCGTCAAACAGTCTCATAGCCCTAAGAGAAATGTAAACTGCCTTCTTGTGGCTTGGGCCTCTCAGCCGGCAAAGGGCAAAGCAGAAATACTGAGCTGGAGATACCCTCACAGTCTGGCGTCGAAATAAGGGAGGTGGCAGACCTGGACTTGGCAACCAGTTTAAATGGTCAGCACTCATCCTGGTGACAGGCTTCAGTTTTCTTTATTATGGGGGGTCTGATCCTTCATCAGAATCAAAAGTTAGCCCTTTTTTCCATTGAATTTTATCTTTCTGGAAGACTTGAGGTGTGTCGCTTCTCGTATCCTCATGTTCGATAGCAAATTGAAATGATGAAGCACTCCTGGCAAGTGCTTATTTATTACACCATACCTGTGATTTGTCTCTGCACTGACAATGTATTGTATACACTGCCATTTGGAACTGATAGTTATCTCCAGGCAGATGTTTATTGGCTTGTAGAAGAGATTACCTATATGACACCTATAGGAGTATTGGCTAACTGCAATGTGTGATGGGTAATACTCAAGAGCACCTACCAATCATGAGGCAATTAGCAGTCAATTGAGTGTGGACTCATTTTGACAAGGAAGAAAATGTCTTTCAAGCAGTACCAAATTTAGCAGTTTCAATTTTTATTTTCATAGTGAAATTTGATGAAAATTGTCAAAAAAAGTGACAAAAATTGGTGAAATTTTGAAAAAATTTAAAAAAATATTTATATTTGTTCAAACTTTTTCAAATATTGTTTATTTGAAAGTATTTGATTAACATTTGCAGGAAAAAGTTACTTTTTGAAGATATCTTGTATGGTTTTAGAATGATGAGCATTGCGCTACCCTGCAGACGACAAGTTTACAAGATCTACTGGCCTTTCAAATCAGATGACAGAGCCTGATGCAAGTCCCCTGTCAGGATACTTGTGTTTGCAACTGAGACCTGAGCTTTTGTGCATTTATTGGTAATTGGATGTACTTACTACCTGTGAAGTTTTATTTAATTTCGACAAAAATAGCTGCCCTGATATGGAAAGCACCAAAAGGGGGGGTAGATGTGTTTGATTGCTAATAACTTTGTCAGTTTTCAATCTTTTTGCTTGAAATTTGGTACACTTATTCATTAATGATGTTTGTATAAGGCATTGTATGCATTTTCCAGTAGAATTTAAAATTTTTAATTTTTTTAGATGTTCTTTAAAATATTGTTATTTTTAATGCCGAAACAACCAAATGATTTTCTTAGCAAGCCAAAAAATTCATATTACTTCTAGATATGGAACATTTGTGTATTAAAACACCAAGAATGGTTATGTCAGAGAGATTGGGGGCTTTTTTTTATCAAATATCAGGTCAAGTTATTAAAAATCACAGGAAATAAGATTAGTGTAAAATTTGGTAGAGAGCTCTAATCCCCTCTTGATGTGGCATAAAGATACTCATCTCCTATTACAAATAATAGTGTCATACTGTAAATGCTCATAGGCTATAAGGTACATTGTTTTTAAAGGAAATTTCATTGAGAATCACCTCAATATCAGCTATTTATGTCACAATCAGAGATGTGTGTTGGTAATGCGCACTACGGCAGATCCAGTCAGTGTCAATGCAGATAGGTGCAATTGCTTAGACCGACATACTTGTACTGTTCATGTTCAATATAAGGACTGTTTTCTAGAGAATAACTGGCATACATATCATGTTACCTTTGTTTTTATTGCATAAATGTAAACTATTTGTGAAAATCATTCATTGATCACATTTCAATAATACTGTCACAACACACAATTTCATGTAGCTTGTATGGATATAAAATACTCATAAAAGTAGTATTGACTTGTAAAAATCATGAATTAAAGTCAATTTGCTTGCATGGCAATGCAATCAAGAGACTTTGCATAAGTATTCCAAGTCTTCAATCCACAATCTAACATTGTTCATGCATATGGTCACTTTGAAAAAGAATGATCCCAGTCCTAACCGGTAGATGGTTAGCATCAATCTGACCCTTTCTGTGATCACATTTGTCCTTCATGGATAGTTTTGGTCTTAATGTAATGAGCAAGCTGCTGTCCTTGGTGTACCAATACTCTTTTAATAGCAACAATGTCCTTATTGCATTTTTTTGATAGTCTGCTTCCTTATCAATTTTACACAAAGACGGAACTGATCCAAGAGAGAGCTGTACACCTAGACACATTTCTTTTCTCAATTGCACAGGTCCTTGGTCCATTATTGAGCCCGTTTATGGTTGACGATAGCCAGCAAATGTTATTTGTAGAGAAATTTACATTTTTGGGTAGAGATACACTCAGATTTGGGTTTCCTGCCTCACATTTTCAATGTCAGTATAAACTTGTATGTGCTCAACACTTAGATTCATCTTCAATATTTCATGTAGCTGATGTTTAACATTGTTTTTCATGTTGAAATTTGTCATCTTCCATTTGCAGAGGAGAATAGACCTAATCCACCAGCTACGAGAAGCATCGCCAATGCAAAACACGGAGTGACGGGAACATAGAGAACGGTCCCAATAATAACACAGAAGTGTGGCCTCGGTGACATTAGGTAAGATACTATGCAGTGCATTCATGTAGCCCGTATGAGTTTTTGTCACTTCTTTACTATCGAAACTGAGCTGGGTCTTCACATCCTGACTAAAAAATCACTGTTGCTGTCTCCTCTGCTCATGGGTGGTGCCTGTAAACATGTATATCAAAATGATGTTTTTGCAAAATCGGGAGACGTCAAAATGTCGAAGGCAGTTAATCAGATTCCAGCAATTGGCCATTTATGTACCGTCAAACAGTCTCATAGCCCTAAGAGAAATGTAAACTGCCTTCTTGTGGCTTGGGCCTCTCAGCCGGCAAAGGGCAAAGCAGAAATACTGAGCTGGAGATACCCTCACAGTCTGGCGTCGAAATAAGGGAGGTGGCAGACCTGGACTTGGCAACCAGTTTAAATGGTCAGCACTCATCCTGGTGACAGGCTTCAGTTTTCTTTATTATGGGGGGTCTGATCCTTCATCAGAATCAAAAGTTAGCCCTTTTTTCCATTGAATTTTATCTTTCTGGAAGACTTGAGGTGTGTCGCTTCTCGTATCCTCATGTTCGATAGCAAATTGAAATGATGAAGCACTCCTGGCAAGTGCTTATTTATTACACCATACCTGTGATTTGTCTCTGCACTGACAATGTATTGTATACACTGCCATTTGGAACTGATAGTTATCTCCAGGCAGATGTTTATTGGCTTGTAGAAGAGATTACCTATATGACACCTATAGGAGTATTGGCTAACTGCAATGTGTGATGGGTAATACTCAAGAGCACCTACCAATCATGAGGCAATTAGCAGTCAATTGAGTGTGGACTCATTTTGACAAGGAAGAAAATGTCTTTCAAGCAGTACCAAATTTAGCAGTTTCAATTTTTATTTTCATAGTGAAATTTGATGAAAATTGTCCAAAAAAGTGACAAAAATTGGTGAAATTTTGAAAAAATTGAAAAAAATATTTATATTTGTTCAAACTTTTTCAAATATTGTTTATTTGAAAGTATTTGATTAACATTTGCAGGAAAAAGTTACTTTTTGAAGATATCTTGTATGGTTTTAGAATGATGAGCATTGCGCTACCCTGCAGACGACAAGTTTACAAGATCTACTGGCCTTTCAAATCAGATGACAGAGCCTGATGCAAGTCCCCTGTCAGGATACTTGTGTTTGCAACTGAGACCTGAGCTTTTGTGCATTTATTGGTAATTGGATGTACTTACTACCTGTGAAGTTTTATTTAATTTCGACAAAAATAGCTGCCCTGATATGGAAAGCACCAAAAGGGGGGGTAGATGTGTTTGATTGCTAATAACTTTGTCAGTTTTCAATCTTTTTGCTTGAAATTTGGTACACTTATTCATTAATGATGTTTGTATAAGGCATTGTATGCATTTTCCAGTAGAATTTAAAATTTTTAATTTTTTTAGATGTTCTTTAAAATATTGTTATTTTTAATGCCGAAACAACCAAATGATTTTCTTAGCAAGCCAAAAAATTCATATTACTTCTAGATATGGAACATTTGTGTATTAAAACACCAAGAATGGTTATGTCAGAGAGATTGGGGGCTTTTTTTTATCAAATATCAGGTCAAGTTATTAAAAATCACAGGAAATAAGATTAGTGTAAAATTTGGTAGAGAGCTCTAATCCCCTCTTGATGTGGCATAAAGATACTCATCTCCTATTACAAATAATAGTGTCATACTGTAAATGCTCATAGGCTATAAGGTACATTGTTTTTAAAGGAAATTTCATTGAGAATCACCTCAATATCAGCTATTTATGTCACAATCAGAGATGTGTGTTGGTAATGCGCACTACGGCAGATCCAGTCAGTGTCAATGCAGATAGGTGCAATTGCTTAGACCGACATACTTGTACTGTTCATGTTCAATATAAGGACTGTTTTCTAGAGAATAACTGGCATACATATCATGTTACCTTTGTTTTTATTGCATAAATGTAAACTATTTGTGAAAATCATTCATTGATCACATTTCAATAATACTGTCACAACACACAATTTCATGTAGCTTGTATGGATATAAAATACTCATAAAAGTAGTATTGACTTGTAAAAATCATGAATTAAAGTCAATTTGCTTGCATGGCAATGCAATCAAGAGACTTTGCATAAGTATTCCAAGTCTTCAATCCACAATCTAACATTGTTCATGCATATGGTCACTTTGAAAAAGAATGATCCCAGTCCTAACCGGTAGATGGTTAGCATCAATCTGACCCTTTCTGTGATCACATTTGTCCTTCATGGATAGTTTTGGTCTTAATGTAATGAGCAAGCTGCTGTCCTTGGTGTACCAATACTCTTTTAATAGCAACAATGTCCTTATTGCATTTTTTTGATAGTCTGCTTCCTTATCAATTTTACACAAAGACGGAACTGATCCAAGAGAGAGCTGTACACCTAGACACATTTCTTTTCTCAATTGCACAGGTCCTTGGTCCATTATTGAGCCCGTTTATGGTTGACGATAGCCAGCAAATGTTATTTCTAGAGAAATTTACATTTTTGGGTAGAGATACACTCAGATTTGGGTTTCCTGCCTCACATTTTCAATGTCAGTATAAACTTGTATGTGCTCAACACTTAGATTCATCTTCAATATTTCATGTAGCTGATGTTTAACATTGTTTTTCATGTTGAAATTTGTCATCTTCCATTTGCAGAGGAGAATAGACCTAATCCACCAGCTACGAGAAGCATCGCCAATGCAAAACACGGAGTGACGGGAACATAGAGAACGGTCCCAATAATAACACAGAAGTGTGGCCTCGGTGACATTAGGTAAGATACTATGCAGTGCATTCATGTAGCCCGTATGAGTTTTTGTCACTTCTTTACTATCGAAACTGAGCTGGGTCTTCACATCCTGACTAAAAAATCACTGTTGCTGTCTCCTCTGCTCATGGGTGGTGCCTGTAAACATGTATATCAAAATGATGTTTTTGCAAAATCGGGAGACGTCAAAATGTCGAAGGCAGTTAATCAGATTCCAGCAATTGGCCATTTATGTACCGTCAAACAGTCTCATAGCCCTAAGAGAAATGTAAACTGCCTTCTTGTGGCTTGGGCCTCTCAGCCGGCAAAGGGCAAAGCAGAAATACTGAGCTGGAGATACCCTCACAGTCTGGCGTCGAAATAAGGGAGGTGGCAGACCTGGACTTGGCAACCAGTTTAAATGGTCAGCACTCATCCTGGTGACAGGCTTCAGTTTTCTTTATTATGGGGGGTCTGATCCTTCATCAGAATCAAAAGTTAGCCCTTTTTTCCATTGAATTTTATCTTTCTGGAAGACTTGAGGTGTGTCGCTTCTCGTATCCTCATGTTCGATAGCAAATTGAAATGATGAAGCACTCCTGGCAAGTGCTTATTTATTACACCATACCTGTGATTTGTCTCTGCACTGACAATGTATTGTATACACTGCCATTTGGAACTGATAGTTATCTCCAGGCAGATGTTTATTGGCTTGTAGAAGAGATTACCTATATGACACCTATAGGAGTATTGGCTAACTGCAATGTGTGATGGGTAATACTCAAGAGCACCTACCAATCATGAGGCAATTAGCAGTCAATTGAGTGTGGACTCATTTTGACAAGGAAGAAAATGTCTTTCAAGCAGTACCAAATTTAGCAGTTTCAATTTTTATTTTCATAGTGAAATTTGATGAAAATTGTCCAAAAAAGTGACAAAAATTGGTGAAATTTTGAAAAAATTGAAAAAAATATTTATATTTGTTCAAACTTTTTCAAATATTGTTTATTTGAAAGTATTTGATTAACATTTGCAGGAAAAAGTTACTTTTTGAAGATATCTTGTATGGTTTTAGAATGATGAGCATTGCGCTACCCTGCAGACGACAAGTTTACAAGATCTACTGGCCTTTCAAATCAGATGACAGAGCCTGATGCAAGTCCCCTGTCAGGATACTTGTGTTTGCAACTGAGACCTGAGCTTTTGTGCATTTATTGGTAATTGGATGTACTTACTACCTGTGAAGTTTTATTTAATTTCGACAAAAATAGCTGCCCTGATAGGACACAGCCCACAATTACATCGACTAACTTTTACCTCAACCCGGAAGCAATTCAGAGACAAAGTAGTCCCTAGTGGATAATTTATAAAAAATACTTCCAGACACTTTATTGTGACATGTGATGGTGCAAATGAAAGGTCTGACTCTCTAGTATGTGTGTAAATTTTTCTGGGTCTTGGAATTACTGTTAAAGTGTTGGTGTGAGCAGGCAAAGTGACCCCAAGTTGAAGGTCATGTCATGCTGAACGGCCTTGACGAAGGGGTCATATTTGTTTACACTCTCTACCGGCCTTCGCTGCCGCAAAAGGTGTGCTCAATTTTTGACTGAAAAGTGGTCTATGGCAGGTAAGTCAGTGTGCAAAAGCTGAACGCCCAACGAAATATAGGGAAAAGGCTGTATTAGAAAGACAATGATGATAAAACTACTGTAAAATAATTGTGGTCTGTGGCCTGATATGGAAAGCACCAAAAGGGGGGGTAGATGTGTTTGATTGCTAATAACTTTGTCAGTTTTCAATCTTTTTGCTTGAAATTTGGTACACTTATTCATTAATGATGTTTGTATAAGGCATTGTATGCATTTTCCAGTAGAATTTAAAATTTTTAATTTTTTTAGATGTTCTTTAAAATATTGTTATTTTTAATGCCGAAACAACCAAATGATTTTCTTAGCAAGCCAAAAAATTCATATTACTTCTAGATATGGAACATTTGTGTATTAAAACACCAAGAATGGTTATGTCAGAGAGATTGGGGGCTTTTTTTTATCAAATATCAGGTCAAGTTATTAAAAATCACAGGAAATAAGATTAGTGTAAAATTTGGTAGAGAGCTCTAATCCCCTCTTGATGTGGCATAAAGATACTCATCTCCTATTACAAATAATAGTGTCATACTGTAAATGCTCATAGGCTATAAGGTACATTGTTTTTAAAGGAAATTTCATTGAGAATCACCTCAATATCAGCTATTTATGTCACAATCAGAGATGTGTGTTGGTAATGCGCACTACGGCAGATCCAGTCAGTGTCAATGCAGATAGGTGCAATTGCTTAGACCGACATACTTGTACTGTTCATGTTCAATATAAGGACTGTTTTCTAGAGAATAACTGGCATACATATCATGTTACCTTTGTTTTTATTGCATAAATGTAAACTATTTGTGAAAATCATTCATTGATCACATTTCAATAATACTGTCACAACACACAATTTCATGTAGCTTGTATGGATATAAAATACTCATAAAAGTAGTATTGACTTGTAAAAATCATGAATTAAAGTCAATTTGCTTGCATGGCAATGCAATCAAGAGACTTTGCATAAGTATTCCAAGTCTTCAATCCACAATCTAACATTGTTCATGCATATGGTCACTTTGAAAAAGAATGATCCCAGTCCTAACCGGTAGATGGTTAGCATCAATCTGACCCTTTCTGTGATCACATTTGTCCTTCATGGATAGTTTTGGTCTTAATGTAATGAGCAAGCTGCTGTCCTTGGTGTACCAATACTCTTTTAATAGCAACAATGTCCTTATTGCATTTTTTTGATAGTCTGCTTCCTTATCAATTTTACACAAAGACGGAACTGATCCAAGAGAGAGCTGTACACCTAGACACATTTCTTTTCTCAATTGCACAGGTCCTTGGTCCATTATTGAGCCCGTTTATGGTTGACGATAGCCAGCAAATGTTATTTCTAGAGAAATTTACATTTTTGGGTAGAGATACACTCAGATTTGGGTTTCCTGCCTCACATTTTCAATGTCAGTATAAACTTGTATGTGCTCAACACTTAGATTCATCTTCAATATTTCATGTAGCTGATGTTTAACATTGTTTTTCATGTTGAAATTTGTCATCTTCCATTTGCAGAGGAGAATAGACCTAATCCACCAGCTACGAGAAGCATCGCCAATGCAAAACACGGAGTGACGGGAACATAGAGAACGGTCCCAATAATAACACAGAAGTGTGGCCTCGGTGACATTAGGTAAGATACTATGCAGTGCATTCATGTAGCCCGTATGAGTTTTTGTCACTTCTTTACTATCGAAACTGAGCTGGGTCTTCACATCCTGACTAAAAAATCACTGTTGCTGTCTCCTCTGCTCATGGGTGGTGCCTGTAAACATGTATATCAAAATGATGTTTTTGCAAAATCGGGAGACGTCAAAATGTCGAAGGCAGTTAATCAGATTCCAGCAATTGGCCATTTATGTACCGTCAAACAGTCTCATAGCCCTAAGAGAAATGTAAACTGCCTTCTTGTGGCTTGGGCCTCTCAGCCGGCAAAGGGCAAAGCAGAAATACTGAGCTGGAGATACCCTCACAGTCTGGCGTCGAAATAAGGGAGGTGGCAGACCTGGACTTGGCAACCAGTTTAAATGGTCAGCACTCATCCTGGTGACAGGCTTCAGTTTTCTTTATTATGGGGGGTCTGATCCTTCATCAGAATCAAAAGTTAGCCCTTTTTTCCATTGAATTTTATCTTTCTGGAAGACTTGAGGTGTGTCGCTTCTCGTATCCTCATGTTCGATAGCAAATTGAAATGATGAAGCACTCCTGGCAAGTGCTTATTTATTACACCATACCTGTGATTTGTCTCTGCACTGACAATGTATTGTATACACTGCCATTTGGAACTGATAGTTATCTCCAGGCAGATGTTTATTGGCTTGTAGAAGAGATTACCTATATGACACCTATAGGAGTATTGGCTAACTGCAATGTGTGATGGGTAATACTCAAGAGCACCTACCAATCATGAGGCAATTAGCAGTCAATTGAGTGTGGACTCATTTTGACAAGGAAGAAAATGTCTTTCAAGCAGTACCAAATTTAGCAGTTTCAATTTTTATTTTCATAGTGAAATTTGATGAAAATTGTCCAAAAAAGTGACAAAAATTGGTGAAATTTTGAAAAAATTGAAAAAAATATTTATATTTGTTCAAACTTTTTCAAATATTGTTTATTTGAAAGTATTTGATTAACATTTGCAGGAAAAAGTTACTTTTTGAAGATATCTTGTATGGTTTTAGAATGATGAGCATTGCGCTACCCTGCAGACGACAAGTTTACAAGATCTACTGGCCTTTCAAATCAGATGACAGAGCCTGATGCAAGTCCCCTGTCAGGATACTTGTGTTTGCAACTGAGACCTGAGCTTTTGTGCATTTATTGGTAATTGGATGTACTTACTACCTGTGAAGTTTTATTTAATTTCGACAAAAATAGCTGCCCTGATATGGAAAGCACCAAAAGGGGGGGTAGATGTGTTTGATTGCTAATAACTTTGTCAGTTTTCAATCTTTTTGCTTGAAATTTGGTACACTTATTCATTAATGATGTTTGTATAAGGCATTGTATGCATTTTCCAGTAGAATTTAAAATTTTTAATTTTTTTAGATGTTCTTTAAAATATTGTTATTTTTAATGCCGAAACAACCAAATGATTTTCTTAGCAAGCCAAAAAATTCATATTACTTCTAGATATGGAACATTTGTGTATTAAAACACCAAGAATGGTTATGTCAGAGAGATTGGGGGCTTTTTTTTATCAAATATCAGGTCAAGTTATTAAAAATCACAGGAAATAAGATTAGTGTAAAATTTGGTAGAGAGCTCTAATCCCCTCTTGATGTGGCATAAAGATACTCATCTCCTATTACAAATAATAGTGTCATACTGTAAATGCTCATAGGCTATAAGGTACATTGTTTTTAAAGGAAATTTCATTGAGAATCACCTCAATATCAGCTATTTATGTCACAATCAGAGATGTGTGTTGGTAATGCGCACTACGGCAGATCCAGTCAGTGTCAATGCAGATAGGTGCAATTGCTTAGACCGACATACTTGTACTGTTCATGTTCAATATAAGGACTGTTTTCTAGAGAATAACTGGCATACATATCATGTTACCTTTGTTTTTATTGCATAAATGTAAACTATTTGTGAAAATCATTCATTGATCACATTTCAATAATACTGTCACAACACACAATTTCATGTAGCTTGTATGGATATAAAATACTCATAAAAGTAGTATTGACTTGTAAAAATCATGAATTAAAGTCAATTTGCTTGCATGGCAATGCAATCAAGAGACTTTGCATAAGTATTCCAAGTCTTCAATCCACAATCTAACATTGTTCATGCATATGGTCACTTTGAAAAAGAATGATCCCAGTCCTAACCGGTAGATGGTTAGCATCAATCTGACCCTTTCTGTGATCACATTTGTCCTTCATGGATAGTTTTGGTCTTAATGTAATGAGCAAGCTGCTGTCCTTGGTGTACCAATACTCTTTTAATAGCAACAATGTCCTTATTGCATTTTTTTGATAGTCTGCTTCCTTATCAATTTTACACAAAGACGGAACTGATCCAAGAGAGAGCTGTACACCTAGACACATTTCTTTTCTCAATTGCACAGGTCCTTGGTCCATTATTGAGCCCGTTTATGGTTGACGATAGCCAGCAAATGTTATTTCTAGAGAAATTTACATTTTTGGGTAGAGATACACTCAGATTTGGGTTTCCTGCCTCACATTTTCAATGTCAGTATAAACTTGTATGTGCTCAACACTTAGATTCATCTTCAATATTTCATGTAGCTGATGTTTAACATTGTTTTTCATGTTGAAATTTGTCATCTTCCATTTGCAGAGGAGAATAGACCTAATCCACCAGCTACGAGAAGCATCGCCAATGCAAAACACGGAGTGACGGGAACATAGAGAACGGTCCCAATAATAACACAGAAGTGTGGCCTCGGTGACATTAGGTAAGATACTATGCAGTGCATTCATGTAGCCCGTATGAGTTTTTGTCACTTCTTTACTATCGAAACTGAGCTGGGTCTTCACATCCTGACTAAAAAATCACTGTTGCTGTCTCCTCTGCTCATGGGTGGTGCCTGTAAACATGTATATCAAAATGATGTTTTTGCAAAATCGGGAGACGTCAAAATGTCGAAGGCAGTTAATCAGATTCCAGCAATTGGCCATTTATGTACCGTCAAACAGTCTCATAGCCCTAAGAGAAATGTAAACTGCCTTCTTGTGGCTTGGGCCTCTCAGCCGGCAAAGGGCAAAGCAGAAATACTGAGCTGGAGATACCCTCACAGTCTGGCGTCGAAATAAGGGAGGTGGCAGACCTGGACTTGGCAACCAGTTTAAATGGTCAGCACTCATCCTGGTGACAGGCTTCAGTTTTCTTTATTATGGGGGGTCTGATCCTTCATCAGAATCAAAAGTTAGCCCTTTTTTCCATTGAATTTTATCTTTCTGGAAGACTTGAGGTGTGTCGCTTCTCGTATCCTCATGTTCGATAGCAAATTGAAATGATGAAGCACTCCTGGCAAGTGCTTATTTATTACACCATACCTGTGATTTGTCTCTGCACTGACAATGTATTGTATACACTGCCATTTGGAACTGATAGTTATCTCCAGGCAGATGTTTATTGGCTTGTAGAAGAGATTACCTATATGACACCTATAGGAGTATTGGCTAACTGCAATGTGTGATGGGTAATACTCAAGAGCACCTACCAATCATGAGGCAATTAGCAGTCAATTGAGTGTGGACTCATTTTGACAAGGAAGAAAATGTCTTTCAAGCAGTACCAAATTTAGCAGTTTCAATTTTTATTTTCATAGTGAAATTTGATGAAAATTGTCCAAAAAAGTGACAAAAATTGGTGAAATTTTGAAAAAATTGAAAAAAATATTTATATTTGTTCAAACTTTTTCAAATATTGTTTATTTGAAAGTATTTGATTAACATTTGCAGGAAAAAGTTACTTTTTGAAGATATCTTGTATGGTTTTAGAATGATGAGCATTGCGCTACCCTGCAGACGACAAGTTTACAAGATCTACTGGCCTTTCAAATCAGATGACAGAGCCTGATGCAAGTCCCCTGTCAGGATACTTGTGTTTGCAACTGAGACCTGAGCTTTTGTGCATTTATTGGTAATTGGATGTACTTACTACCTGTGAAGTTTTATTTAATTTCGACAAAAATAGCTGCCCTGATATGGAAAGCACCAAAAGGGGGGGTAGATGTGTTTGATTGCTAATAACTTTGTCAGTTTTCAATCTTTTTGCTTGAAATTTGGTACACTTATTCATTAATGATGTTTGTATAAGGCATTGTATGCATTTTCCAGTAGAATTTAAAATTTTTAATTTTTTTAGATGTTCTTTAAAATATTGTTATTTTTAATGCCGAAACAACCAAATGATTTTCTTAGCAAGCCAAAAAATTCATATTACTTCTAGATATGGAACATTTGTGTATTAAAACACCAAGAATGGTTATGTCAGAGAGATTGGGGGCTTTTTTTTATCAAATATCAGGTCAAGTTATTAAAAATCACAGGAAATAAGATTAGTGTAAAATTTGGTAGAGAGCTCTAATCCCCTCTTGATGTGGCATAAAGATACTCATCTCCTATTACAAATAATAGTGTCATACTGTAAATGCTCATAGGCTATAAGGTACATTGTTTTTAAAGGAAATTTCATTGAGAATCACCTCAATATCAGCTATTTATGTCACAATCAGAGATGTGTGTTGGTAATGCGCACTACGGCAGATCCAGTCAGTGTCAATGCAGATAGGTGCAATTGCTTAGACCGACATACTTGTACTGTTCATGTTCAATATAAGGACTGTTTTCTAGAGAATAACTGGCATACATATCATGTTACCTTTGTTTTTATTGCATAAATGTAAACTATTTGTGAAAATCATTCATTGATCACATTTCAATAATACTGTCACAACACACAATTTCATGTAGCTTGTATGGATATAAAATACTCATAAAAGTAGTATTGACTTGTAAAAATCATGAATTAAAGTCAATTTGCTTGCATGGCAATGCAATCAAGAGACTTTGCATAAGTATTCCAAGTCTTCAATCCACAATCTAACATTGTTCATGCATATGGTCACTTTGAAAAAGAATGATCCCAGTCCTAACCGGTAGATGGTTAGCATCAATCTGACCCTTTCTGTGATCACATTTGTCCTTCATGGATAGTTTTGGTCTTAATGTAATGAGCAAGCTGCTGTCCTTGGTGTACCAATACTCTTTTAATAGCAACAATGTCCTTATTGCATTTTTTTGATAGTCTGCTTCCTTATCAATTTTACACAAAGACGGAACTGATCCAAGAGAGAGCTGTACACCTAGACACATTTCTTTTCTCAATTGCACAGGTCCTTGGTCCATTATTGAGCCCGTTTATGGTTGACGATAGCCAGCAAATGTTATTTCTAGAGAAATTTACATTTTTGGGTAGAGATACACTCAGATTTGGGTTTCCTGCCTCACATTTTCAATGTCAGTATAAACTTGTATGTGCTCAACACTTAGATTCATCTTCAATATTTCATGTAGCTGATGTTTAACATTGTTTTTCATGTTGAAATTTGTCATCTTCCATTTGCAGAGGAGAATAGACCTAATCCACCAGCTACGAGAAGCATCGCCAATGCAAAACACGGAGTGACGGGAACATAGAGAACGGTCCCAATAATAACACAGAAGTGTGGCCTCGGTGACATTAGGTAAGATACTATGCAGTGCATTCATGTAGCCCGTATGAGTTTTTGTCACTTCTTTACTATCGAAACTGAGCTGGGTCTTCACATCCTGACTAAAAAATCACTGTTGCTGTCTCCTCTGCTCATGGGTGGTGCCTGTAAACATGTATATCAAAATGATGTTTTTGCAAAATCGGGAGACGTCAAAATGTCGAAGGCAGTTAATCAGATTCCAGCAATTGGCCATTTATGTACCGTCAAACAGTCTCATAGCCCTAAGAGAAATGTAAACTGCCTTCTTGTGGCTTGGGCCTCTCAGCCGGCAAAGGGCAAAGCAGAAATACTGAGCTGGAGATACCCTCACAGTCTGGCGTCGAAATAAGGGAGGTGGCAGACCTGGACTTGGCAACCAGTTTAAATGGTCAGCACTCATCCTGGTGACAGGCTTCAGTTTTCTTTATTATGGGGGGTCTGATCCTTCATCAGAATCAAAAGTTAGCCCTTTTTTCCATTGAATTTTATCTTTCTGGAAGACTTGAGGTGTGTCGCTTCTCGTATCCTCATGTTCGATAGCAAATTGAAATGATGAAGCACTCCTGGCAAGTGCTTATTTATTACACCATACCTGTGATTTGTCTCTGCACTGACAATGTATTGTATACACTGCCATTTGGAACTGATAGTTATCTCCAGGCAGATGTTTATTGGCTTGTAGAAGAGATTACCTATATGACACCTATAGGAGTATTGGCTAACTGCAATGTGTGATGGGTAATACTCAAGAGCACCTACCAATCATGAGGCAATTAGCAGTCAATTGAGTGTGGACTCATTTTGACAAGGAAGAAAATGTCTTTCAAGCAGTACCAAATTTAGCAGTTTCAATTTTTATTTTCATAGTGAAATTTGATGAAAATTGTCCAAAAAAGTGACAAAAATTGGTGAAATTTTGAAAAAATTGAAAAAAATATTTATATTTGTTCAAACTTTTTCAAATATTGTTTATTTGAAAGTATTTGATTAACATTTGCAGGAAAAAGTTACTTTTTGAAGATATCTTGTATGGTTTTAGAATGATGAGCATTGCGCTACCCTGCAGACGACAAGTTTACAAGATCTACTGGCCTTTCAAATCAGATGACAGAGCCTGATGCAAGTCCCCTGTCAGGATACTTGTGTTTGCAACTGAGACCTGAGCTTTTGTGCATTTATTGGTAATTGGATGTACTTACTACCTGTGAAGTTTTATTTAATTTCGACAAAAATAGCTGCCCTGATATGGAAAGCACCAAAAGGGGGGGTAGATGTGTTTGATTGCTAATAACTTTGTCAGTTTTCAATCTTTTTGCTTGAAATTTGGTACACTTATTCATTAATGATGTTTGTATAAGGCATTGTATGCATTTTCCAGTAGAATTTAAAATTTTTAATTTTTTTAGATGTTCTTTAAAATATTGTTATTTTTAATGCCGAAACAACCAAATGATTTTCTTAGCAAGCCAAAAAATTCATATTACTTCTAGATATGGAACATTTGTGTATTAAAACACCAAGAATGGTTATGTCAGAGAGATTGGGGGCTTTTTTTTATCAAATATCAGGTCAAGTTATTAAAAATCACAGGAAATAAGATTAGTGTAAAATTTGGTAGAGAGCTCTAATCCCCTCTTGATGTGGCATAAAGATACTCATCTCCTATTACAAATAATAGTGTCATACTGTAAATGCTCATAGGCTATAAGGTACATTGTTTTTAAAGGAAATTTCATTGAGAATCACCTCAATATCAGCTATTTATGTCACAATCAGAGATGTGTGTTGGTAATGCGCACTACGGCAGATCCAGTCAGTGTCAATGCAGATAGGTGCAATTGCTTAGACCGACATACTTGTACTGTTCATGTTCAATATAAGGACTGTTTTCTAGAGAATAACTGGCATACATATCATGTTACCTTTGTTTTTATTGCATAAATGTAAACTATTTGTGAAAATCATTCATTGATCACATTTCAATAATACTGTCACAACACACAATTTCATGTAGCTTGTATGGATATAAAATACTCATAAAAGTAGTATTGACTTGTAAAAATCATGAATTAAAGTCAATTTGCTTGCATGGCAATGCAATCAAGAGACTTTGCATAAGTATTCCAAGTCTTCAATCCACAATCTAACATTGTTCATGCATATGGTCACTTTGAAAAAGAATGATCCCAGTCCTAACCGGTAGATGGTTAGCATCAATCTGACCCTTTCTGTGATCACATTTGTCCTTCATGGATAGTTTTGGTCTTAATGTAATGAGCAAGCTGCTGTCCTTGGTGTACCAATACTCTTTTAATAGCAACAATGTCCTTATTGCATTTTTTTGATAGTCTGCTTCCTTATCAATTTTACACAAAGACGGAACTGATCCAAGAGAGAGCTGTACACCTAGACACATTTCTTTTCTCAATTGCACAGGTCCTTGGTCCATTATTGAGCCCGTTTATGGTTGACGATAGCCAGCAAATGTTATTTCTAGAGAAATTTACATTTTTGGGTAGAGATACACTCAGATTTGGGTTTCCTGCCTCACATTTTCAATGTCAGTATAAACTTGTATGTGCTCAACACTTAGATTCATCTTCAATATTTCATGTAGCTGATGTTTAACATTGTTTTTCATGTTGAAATTTGTCATCTTCCATTTGCAGAGGAGAATAGACCTAATCCACCAGCTACGAGAAGCATCGCCAATGCAAAACACGGAGTGACGGGAACATAGAGAACGGTCCCAATAATAACACAGAAGTGTGGCCTCGGTGACATTAGGTAAGATACTATGCAGTGCATTCATGTAGCCCGTATGAGTTTTTGTCACTTCTTTACTATCGAAACTGAGCTGGGTCTTCACATCCTGACTAAAAAATCACTGTTGCTGTCTCCTCTGCTCATGGGTGGTGCCTGTAAACATGTATATCAAAATGATGTTTTTGCAAAATCGGGAGACGTCAAAATGTCGAAGGCAGTTAATCAGATTCCAGCAATTGGCCATTTATGTACCGTCAAACAGTCTCATAGCCCTAAGAGAAATGTAAACTGCCTTCTTGTGGCTTGGGCCTCTCAGCCGGCAAAGGGCAAAGCAGAAATACTGAGCTGGAGATACCCTCACAGTCTGGCGTCGAAATAAGGGAGGTGGCAGACCTGGACTTGGCAACCAGTTTAAATGGTCAGCACTCATCCTGGTGACAGGCTTCAGTTTTCTTTATTATGGGGGGTCTGATCCTTCATCAGAATCAAAAGTTAGCCCTTTTTTCCATTGAATTTTATCTTTCTGGAAGACTTGAGGTGTGTCGCTTCTCGTATCCTCATGTTCGATAGCAAATTGAAATGATGAAGCACTCCTGGCAAGTGCTTATTTATTACACCATACCTGTGATTTGTCTCTGCACTGACAATGTATTGTATACACTGCCATTTGGAACTGATAGTTATCTCCAGGCAGATGTTTATTGGCTTGTAGAAGAGATTACCTATATGACACCTATAGGAGTATTGGCTAACTGCAATGTGTGATGGGTAATACTCAAGAGCACCTACCAATCATGAGGCAATTAGCAGTCAATTGAGTGTGGACTCATTTTGACAAGGAAGAAAATGTCTTTCAAGCAGTACCAAATTTAGCAGTTTCAATTTTTATTTTCATAGTGAAATTTGATGAAAATTGTCAAAAAAAGTGACAAAAATTGGTGAAATTTTGAAAAAATTGAAAAAAATATTTATATTTGTTCAAACTTTTTCAAATATTGTTTATTTGAAAGTATTTGATTAACATTTGCAGGAAAAAGTTACTTTTTGAAGATATCTTGTATGGTTTTAGAATGATGAGCATTGCGCTACCCTGCAGACGACAAGTTTACAAGATCTACTGGCCTTTCAAATCAGATGACAGAGCCTGATGCAAGTCCCCTGTCAGGATACTTGTGTTTGCAACTGAGACCTGAGCTTTTGTGCATTTATTGGTAATTGGATGTACTTACTACCTGTGAAGTTTTATTTAATTTCGACAAAAATAGCTGCCCTGATATGGAAAGCACCAAAAGGGGGGGTAGATGTGTTTGATTGCTAATAACTTTGTCAGTTTTCAATCTTTTTGCTTGAAATTTGGTACACTTATTCATTAATGATGTTTGTATAAGGCATTGTATGCATTTTCCAGTAGAATTTAAAATTTTTAATTTTTTTAGATGTTCTTTAAAATATTGTTATTTTTAATGCCGAAACAACCAAATGATTTTCTTAGCAAGCCAAAAAATTCATATTACTTCTAGATATGGAACATTTGTGTATTAAAACACCAAGAATGGTTATGTCAGAGAGATTGGGGGCTTTTTTTTATCAAATATCAGGTCAAGTTATTAAAAATCACAGGAAATAAGATTAGTGTAAAATTTGGTAGAGAGCTCTAATCCCCTCTTGATGTGGCATAAAGATACTCATCTCCTATTACAAATAATAGTGTCATACTGTAAATGCTCATAGGCTATAAGGTACATTGTTTTTAAAGGAAATTTCATTGAGAATCACCTCAATATCAGCTATTTATGTCACAATCAGAGATGTGTGTTGGTAATGCGCACTACGGCAGATCCAGTCAGTGTCAATGCAGATAGGTGCAATTGCTTAGACCGACATACTTGTACTGTTCATGTTCAATATAAGGACTGTTTTCTAGAGAATAACTGGCATACATATCATGTTACCTTTGTTTTTATTGCATAAATGTAAACTATTTGTGAAAATCATTCATTGATCACATTTCAATAATACTGTCACAACACACAATTTCATGTAGCTTGTATGGATATAAAATACTCATAAAAGTAGTATTGACTTGTAAAAATCATGAATTAAAGTCAATTTGCTTGCATGGCAATGCAATCAAGAGACTTTGCATAAGTATTCCAAGTCTTCAATCCACAATCTAACATTGTTCATGCATATGGTCACTTTGAAAAAGAATGATCCCAGTCCTAACCGGTAGATGGTTAGCATCAATCTGACCCTTTCTGTGATCACATTTGTCCTTCATGGATAGTTTTGGTCTTAATGTAATGAGCAAGCTGCTGTCCTTGGTGTACCAATACTCTTTTAATAGCAACAATGTCCTTATTGCATTTTTTTGATAGTCTGCTTCCTTATCAATTTTACACAAAGACGGAACTGATCCAAGAGAGAGCTGTACACCTAGACACATTTCTTTTCTCAATTGCACAGGTCCTTGGTCCATTATTGAGCCCGTTTATGGTTGACGATAGCCAGCAAATGTTATTTCTAGAGAAATTTACATTTTTGGGTAGAGATACACTCAGATTTGGGTTTCCTGCCTCACATTTTCAATGTCAGTATAAACTTGTATGTGCTCAACACTTAGATTCATCTTCAATATTTCATGTAGCTGATGTTTAACATTGTTTTTCATGTTGAAATTTGTCATCTTCCATTTGCAGAGGAGAATAGACCTAATCCACCAGCTACGAGAAGCATCGCCAATGCAAAACACGGAGTGACGGGAACATAGAGAACGGTCCCAATAATAACACAGAAGTGTGGCCTCGGTGACATTAGGTAAGATACTATGCAGTGCATTCATGTAGCCCGTATGAGTTTTTGTCACTTCTTTACTATCGAAACTGAGCTGGGTCTTCACATCCTGACTAAAAAATCACTGTTGCTGTCTCCTCTGCTCATGGGTGGTGCCTGTAAACATGTATATCAAAATGATGTTTTTGCAAAATCGGGAGACGTCAAAATGTCGAAGGCAGTTAATCAGATTCCAGCAATTGGCCATTTATGTACCGTCAAACAGTCTCATAGCCCTAAGAGAAATGTAAACTGCCTTCTTGTGGCTTGGGCCTCTCAGCCGGCAAAGGGCAAAGCAGAAATACTGAGCTGGAGATACCCTCACAGTCTGGCGTCGAAATAAGGGAGGTGGCAGACCTGGACTTGGCAACCAGTTTAAATGGTCAGCACTCATCCTGGTGACAGGCTTCAGTTTTCTTTATTATGGGGGGTCTGATCCTTCATCAGAATCAAAAGTTAGCCCTTTTTTCCATTGAATTTTATCTTTCTGGAAGACTTGAGGTGTGTCGCTTCTCGTATCCTCATGTTCGATAGCAAATTGAAATGATGAAGCACTCCTGGCAAGTGCTTATTTATTACACCATACCTGTGATTTGTCTCTGCACTGACAATGTATTGTATACACTGCCATTTGGAACTGATAGTTATCTCCAGGCAGATGTTTATTGGCTTGTAGAAGAGATTACCTATATGACACCTATAGGAGTATTGGCTAACTGCAATGTGTGATGGGTAATACTCAAGAGCACCTACCAATCATGAGGCAATTAGCAGTCAATTGAGTGTGGACTCATTTTGACAAGGAAGAAAATGTCTTTCAAGCAGTACCAAATTTAGCAGTTTCAATTTTTATTTTCATAGTGAAATTTGATGAAAATTGTCAAAAAAAGTGACAAAAATTGGTGAAATTTTGAAAAAATTGAAAAAAATATTTATATTTGTTCAAACTTTTTCAAATATTGTTTATTTGAAAGTATTTGATTAACATTTGCAGGAAAAAGTTACTTTTTGAAGATATCTTGTATGGTTTTAGAATGATGAGCATTGCGCTACCCTGCAGACGACAAGTTTACAAGATCTACTGGCCTTTCAAATCAGATGACAGAGCCTGATGCAAGTCCCCTGTCAGGATACTTGTGTTTGCAACTGAGACCTGAGCTTTTGTGCATTTATTGGTAATTGGATGTACTTACTACCTGTGAAGTTTTATTTAATTTCGACAAAAATAGCTGCCCTGATATGGAAAGCACCAAAAGGGGGGGTAGATGTGTTTGATTGCTAATAACTTTGTCAGTTTTCAATCTTTTTGCTTGAAATTTGGTACACTTATTCATTAATGATGTTTGTATAAGGCATTGTATGCATTTTCCAGTAGAATTTAAAATTTTTAATTTTTTTAGATGTTCTTTAAAATATTGTTATTTTTAATGCCGAAACAACCAAATGATTTTCTTAGCAAGCCAAAAAATTCATATTACTTCTAGATATGGAACATTTGTGTATTAAAACACCAAGAATGGTTATGTCAGAGAGATTGGGGGCTTTTTTTTATCAAATATCAGGTCAAGTTATTAAAAATCACAGGAAATAAGATTAGTGTAAAATTTGGTAGAGAGCTCTAATCCCCTCTTGATGTGGCATAAAGATACTCATCTCCTATTACAAATAATAGTGTCATACTGTAAATGCTCATAGGCTATAAGGTACATTGTTTTTAAAGGAAATTTCATTGAGAATCACCTCAATATCAGCTATTTATGTCACAATCAGAGATGTGTGTTGGTAATGCGCACTACGGCAGATCCAGTCAGTGTCAATGCAGATAGGTGCAATTGCTTAGACCGACATACTTGTACTGTTCATGTTCAATATAAGGACTGTTTTCTAGAGAATAACTGGCATACATATCATGTTACCTTTGTTTTTATTGCATAAATGTAAACTATTTGTGAAAATCATTCATTGATCACATTTCAATAATACTGTCACAACACACAATTTCATGTAGCTTGTATGGATATAAAATACTCATAAAAGTAGTATTGACTTGTAAAAATCATGAATTAAAGTCAATTTGCTTGCATGGCAATGCAATCAAGAGACTTTGCATAAGTATTCCAAGTCTTCAATCCACAATCTAACATTGTTCATGCATATGGTCACTTTGAAAAAGAATGATCCCAGTCCTAACCGGTAGATGGTTAGCATCAATCTGACCCTTTCTGTGATCACATTTGTCCTTCATGGATAGTTTTGGTCTTAATGTAATGAGCAAGCTGCTGTCCTTGGTGTACCAATACTCTTTTAATAGCAACAATGTCCTTATTGCATTTTTTTGATAGTCTGCTTCCTTATCAATTTTACACAAAGACGGAACTGATCCAAGAGAGAGCTGTACACCTAGACACATTTCTTTTCTCAATTGCACAGGTCCTTGGTCCATTATTGAGCCCGTTTATGGTTGACGATAGCCAGCAAATGTTATTTCTAGAGAAATTTACATTTTTGGGTAGAGATACACTCAGATTTGGGTTTCCTGCCTCACATTTTCAATGTCAGTATAAACTTGTATGTGCTCAACACTTAGATTCATCTTCAATATTTCATGTAGCTGATGTTTAACATTGTTTTTCATGTTGAAATTTGTCATCTTCCATTTGCAGAGGAGAATAGACCTAATCCACCAGCTACGAGAAGCATCGCCAATGCAAAACACGGAGTGACGGGAACATAGAGAACGGTCCCAATAATAACACAGAAGTGTGGCCTCGGTGACATTAGGTAAGATACTATGCAGTGCATTCATGTAGCCCGTATGAGTTTTTGTCACTTCTTTACTATCGAAACTGAGCTGGGTCTTCACATCCTGACTAAAAAATCACTGTTGCTGTCTCCTCTGCTCATGGGTGGTGCCTGTAAACATGTATATCAAAATGATGTTTTTGCAAAATCGGGAGACGTCAAAATGTCGAAGGCAGTTAATCAGATTCCAGCAATTGGCCATTTATGTACCGTCAAACAGTCTCATAGCCCTAAGAGAAATGTAAACTGCCTTCTTGTGGCTTGGGCCTCTCAGCCGGCAAAGGGCAAAGCAGAAATACTGAGCTGGAGATACCCTCACAGTCTGGCGTCGAAATAAGGGAGGTGGCAGACCTGGACTTGGCAACCAGTTTAAATGGTCAGCACTCATCCTGGTGACAGGCTTCAGTTTTCTTTATTATGGGGGGTCTGATCCTTCATCAGAATCAAAAGTTAGCCCTTTTTTCCATTGAATTTTATCTTTCTGGAAGACTTGAGGTGTGTCGCTTCTCGTATCCTCATGTTCGATAGCAAATTGAAATGATGAAGCACTCCTGGCAAGTGCTTATTTATTACACCATACCTGTGATTTGTCTCTGCACTGACAATGTATTGTATACACTGCCATTTGGAACTGATAGTTATCTCCAGGCAGATGTTTATTGGCTTGTAGAAGAGATTACCTATATGACACCTATAGGAGTATTGGCTAACTGCAATGTGTGATGGGTAATACTCAAGAGCACCTACCAATCATGAGGCAATTAGCAGTCAATTGAGTGTGGACTCATTTTGACAAGGAAGAAAATGTCTTTCAAGCAGTACCAAATTAAGCAGTTTCAATTTTTATTTTCATAGTGAAATTTGATGAAAATTGTCAAAAAAAGTGACAAAAATTGGTGAAATTTTGAAAAAATTGAAAAAAATATTTATATTTGTTCAAACTTTTTCAAATATTGTTTATTTGAAAGTATTTGATTAACATTTGCAGGAAAAAGTTACTTTTTGAAGATATCTTGTATGGTTTTAGAATGATGAGCATTGCGCTACCCTGCAGACGACAAGTTTACAAGATCTACTGGCCTTTCAAATCAGATGACAGAGCCTGATGCAAGTCCCCTGTCAGGATACTTGTGTTTGCAACTGAGACCTGAGCTTTTGTGCATTTATTGGTAATTGGATGTACTTACTACCTGTGAAGTTTTATTTAATTTCGACAAAAATAGCTGCCCTGATATGGAAAGCACCAAAAGGGGGGGTAGATGTGTTTGATTGCTAATAACTTTGTCAGTTTTCAATCTTTTTGCTTGAAATTTGGTACACTTATTCATTAATGATGTTTGTATAAGGCATTGTATGCATTTTCCAGTAGAATTTAAAATTTTTAATTTTTTTAGATGTTCTTTAAAATATTGTTATTTTTAATGCCGAAACAACCAAATGATTTTCTTAGCAAGCCAAAAAATTCATATTACTTCTAGATATGGAACATTTGTGTATTAAAACACCAAGAATGGTTATGTCAGAGAGATTGGGGGCTTTTTTTTATCAAATATCAGGTCAAGTTATTAAAAATCACAGGAAATAAGATTAGTGTAAAATTTGGTAGAGAGCTCTAATCCCCTCTTGATGTGGCATAAAGATACTCATCTCCTATTACAAATAATAGTGTCATACTGTAAATGCTCATAGGCTATAAGGTACATTGTTTTTAAAGGAAATTTCATTGAGAATCACCTCAATATCAGCTATTTATGTCACAATCAGAGATGTGTGTTGGTAATGCGCACTACGGCAGATCCAGTCAGTGTCAATGCAGATAGGTGCAATTGCTTAGACCGACATACTTGTACTGTTCATGTTCAATATAAGGACTGTTTTCTAGAGAATAACTGGCATACATATCATGTTACCTTTGTTTTTATTGCATAAATGTAAACTATTTGTGAAAATCATTCATTGATCACATTTCAATAATACTGTCACAACACACAATTTCATGTAGCTTGTATGGATATAAAATACTCATAAAAGTAGTATTGACTTGTAAAAATCATGAATTAAAGTCAATTTGCTTGCATGGCAATGCAATCAAGAGACTTTGCATAAGTATTCCAAGTCTTCAATCCACAATCTAACATTGTTCATGCATATGGTCACTTTGAAAAAGAATGATCCCAGTCCTAACCGGTAGATGGTTAGCATCAATCTGACCCTTTCTGTGATCACATTTGTCCTTCATGGATAGTTTTGGTCTTAATGTAATGAGCAAGCTGCTGTCCTTGGTGTACCAATACTCTTTTAATAGCAACAATGTCCTTATTGCATTTTTTTGATAGTCTGCTTCCTTATCAATTTTACACAAAGACGGAACTGATCCAAGAGAGAGCTGTACACCTAGACACATTTCTTTTCTCAATTGCACAGGTCCTTGGTCCATTATTGAGCCCGTTTATGGTTGACGATAGCCAGCAAATGTTATTTCTAGAGAAATTTACATTTTTGGGTAGAGATACACTCAGATTTGGGTTTCCTGCCTCACATTTTCAATGTCAGTATAAACTTGTATGTGCTCAACACTTAGATTCATCTTCAATATTTCATGTAGCTGATGTTTAACATTGTTTTTCATGTTGAAATTTGTCATCTTCCATTTGCAGAGGAGAATAGACCTAATCCACCAGCTACGAGAAGCATCGCCAATGCAAAACACGGAGTGACGGGAACATAGAGAACGGTCCCAATAATAACACAGAAGTGTGGCCTCGGTGACATTAGGTAAGATACTATGCAGTGCATTCATGTAGCCCGTATGAGTTTTTGTCACTTCTTTACTATCGAAACTGAGCTGGGTCTTCACATCCTGACTAAAAAATCACTGTTGCTGTCTCCTCTGCTCATGGGTGGTGCCTGTAAACATGTATATCAAAATGATGTTTTTGCAAAATCGGGAGACGTCAAAATGTCGAAGGCAGTTAATCAGATTCCAGCAATTGGCCATTTATGTACCGTCAAACAGTCTCATAGCCCTAAGAGAAATGTAAACTGCCTTCTTGTGGCTTGGGCCTCTCAGCCGGCAAAGGGCAAAGCAGAAATACTGAGCTGGAGATACCCTCACAGTCTGGCGTCGAAATAAGGGAGGTGGCAGACCTGGACTTGGCAACCAGTTTAAATGGTCAGCACTCATCCTGGTGACAGGCTTCAGTTTTCTTTATTATGGGGGGTCTGATCCTTCATCAGAATCAAAAGTTAGCCCTTTTTTCCATTGAATTTTATCTTTCTGGAAGACTTGAGGTGTGTCGCTTCTCGTATCCTCATGTTCGATAGCAAATTGAAATGATGAAGCACTCCTGGCAAGTGCTTATTTATTACACCATACCTGTGATTTGTCTCTGCACTGACAATGTATTGTATACACTGCCATTTGGAACTGATAGTTATCTCCAGGCAGATGTTTATTGGCTTGTAGAAGAGATTACCTATATGACACCTATAGGAGTATTGGCTAACTGCAATGTGTGATGGGTAATACTCAAGAGCACCTACCAATCATGAGGCAATTAGCAGTCAATTGAGTGTGGACTCATTTTGACAAGGAAGAAAATGTCTTTCAAGCAGTACCAAATTTAGCAGTTTCAATTTTTATTTTCATAGTGAAATTTGATGAAAATTGTCAAAAAAAGTGACAAAAATTGGTGAAATTTTGAAAAAATTGAAAAAAATATTTATATTTGTTCAAACTTTTTCAAATATTGTTTATTTGAAAGTATTTGATTAACATTTGCAGGAAAAAGTTACTTTTTGAAGATATCTTGTATGGTTTTAGAATGATGAGCATTGCGCTACCCTGCAGACGACAAGTTTACAAGATCTACTGGCCTTTCAAATCAGATGACAGAGCCTGATGCAAGTCCCCTGTCAGGATACTTGTGTTTGCAACTGAGACCTGAGCTTTTGTGCATTTATTGGTAATTGGATGTACTTACTACCTGTGAAGTTTTATTTAATTTCGACAAAAATAGCTGCCCTGATAGGACACAGCCCACAATTACATCGACTAACTTTTACCTCAACCCGGAAGCAATTCAGAGACAAAGTAGTCCCTAGTGGATAATTTATAAAAAATACTTCCAGACACTTTATTGTGACATGTGATGGTGCAAATGAAAGGTCTGACTCTCTAGTATGTGTGTAAATTTTTCTGGGTCTTGGAATTACTGTTAAAGTGTTGGTGTGAGCAGGCAAAGTGACCCCAAGTTGAAGGTCATGTCATGCTGAACGGCCTTGACGAAGGGGTCATATTTGTTTACACTCTCTACCGGCCTTCGCTGCCGCAAAAGGTGTGCTCAATTTTTGACTGAAAAGTGGTCTATGGCAGGTAAGTCAGTGTGCAAAAGCTGAACGCCCAACGAAATATAGGGAAAAGGCTGTATTAGAAAGACAATGATGATAAAACTACTGTAAAATAATTGTGGTCTGTGGCCTGATATGGAAAGCACCAAAAGGGGGGGTAGATGTGTTTGATTGCTAATAACTTTGTCAGTTTTCAATCTTTTTGCTTGAAATTTGGTACACTTATTCATTAATGATGTTTGTATAAGGCATTGTATGCATTTTCCAGTAGAATTTAAAATTTTTAATTTTTTTAGATGTTCTTTAAAATATTGTTATTTTTAATGCCGAAACAACCAAATGATTTTCTTAGCAAGCCAAAAAATTCATATTACTTCTAGATATGGAACATTTGTGTATTAAAACACCAAGAATGGTTATGTCAGAGAGATTGGGGGCTTTTTTTTATCAAATATCAGGTCAAGTTATTAAAAATCACAGGAAATAAGATTAGTGTAAAATTTGGTAGAGAGCTCTAATCCCCTCTTGATGTGGCATAAAGATACTCATCTCCTATTACAAATAATAGTGTCATACTGTAAATGCTCATAGGCTATAAGGTACATTGTTTTTAAAGGAAATTTCATTGAGAATCACCTCAATATCAGCTATTTATGTCACAATCAGAGATGTGTGTTGGTAATGCGCACTACGGCAGATCCAGTCAGTGTCAATGCAGATAGGTGCAATTGCTTAGACCGACATACTTGTACTGTTCATGTTCAATATAAGGACTGTTTTCTAGAGAATAACTGGCATACATATCATGTTACCTTTGTTTTTATTGCATAAATGTAAACTATTTGTGAAAATCATTCATTGATCACATTTCAATAATACTGTCACAACACACAATTTCATGTAGCTTGTATGGATATAAAATACTCATAAAAGTAGTATTGACTTGTAAAAATCATGAATTAAAGTCAATTTGCTTGCATGGCAATGCAATCAAGAGACTTTGCATAAGTATTCCAAGTCTTCAATCCACAATCTAACATTGTTCATGCATATGGTCACTTTGAAAAAGAATGATCCCAGTCCTAACCGGTAGATGGTTAGCATCAATCTGACCCTTTCTGTGATCACATTTGTCCTTCATGGATAGTTTTGGTCTTAATGTAATGAGCAAGCTGCTGTCCTTGGTGTACCAATACTCTTTTAATAGCAACAATGTCCTTATTGCATTTTTTTGATAGTCTGCTTCCTTATCAATTTTACACAAAGACGGAACTGATCCAAGAGAGAGCTGTACACCTAGACACATTTCTTTTCTCAATTGCACAGGTCCTTGGTCCATTATTGAGCCCGTTTATGGTTGACGATAGCCAGCAAATGTTATTTCTAGAGAAATTTACATTTTTGGGTAGAGATACACTCAGATTTGGGTTTCCTGCCTCACATTTTCAATGTCAGTATAAACTTGTATGTGCTCAACACTTAGATTCATCTTCAATATTTCATGTAGCTGATGTTTAACATTGTTTTTCATGTTGAAATTTGTCATCTTCCATTTGCAGAGGAGAATAGACCTAATCCACCAGCTACGAGAAGCATCGCCAATGCAAAACACGGAGTGACGGGAACATAGAGAACGGTCCCAATAATAACACAGAAGTGTGGCCTCGGTGACATTAGGTAAGATACTATGCAGTGCATTCATGTAGCCCGTATGAGTTTTTGTCACTTCTTTACTATCGAAACTGAGCTGGGTCTTCACATCCTGACTAAAAAATCACTGTTGCTGTCTCCTCTGCTCATGGGTGGTGCCTGTAAACATGTATATCAAAATGATGTTTTTGCAAAATCGGGAGACGTCAAAATGTCGAAGGCAGTTAATCAGATTCCAGCAATTGGCCATTTATGTACCGTCAAACAGTCTCATAGCCCTAAGAGAAATGTAAACTGCCTTCTTGTGGCTTGGGCCTCTCAGCCGGCAAAGGGCAAAGCAGAAATACTGAGCTGGAGATACCCTCACAGTCTGGCGTCGAAATAAGGGAGGTGGCAGACCTGGACTTGGCAACCAGTTTAAATGGTCAGCACTCATCCTGGTGACAGGCTTCAGTTTTCTTTATTATGGGGGGTCTGATCCTTCATCAGAATCAAAAGTTAGCCCTTTTTTCCATTGAATTTTATCTTTCTGGAAGACTTGAGGTGTGTCGCTTCTCGTATCCTCATGTTCGATAGCAAATTGAAATGATGAAGCACTCCTGGCAAGTGCTTATTTATTACACCATACCTGTGATTTGTCTCTGCACTGACAATGTATTGTATACACTGCCATTTGGAACTGATAGTTATCTCCAGGCAGATGTTTATTGGCTTGTAGAAGAGATTACCTATATGACACCTATAGGAGTATTGGCTAACTGCAATGTGTGATGGGTAATACTCAAGAGCACCTACCAATCATGAGGCAATTAGCAGTCAATTGAGTGTGGACTCATTTTGACAAGGAAGAAAATGTCTTTCAAGCAGTACCAAATTTAGCAGTTTCAATTTTTATTTTCATAGTGAAATTTGATGAAAATTGTCCAAAAAAGTGACAAAAATTGGTGAAATTTTGAAAAAATTGAAAAAAATATTTATATTTGTTCAAACTTTTTCAAATATTGTTTATTTGAAAGTATTTGATTAACATTTGCAGGAAAAAGTTACTTTTTGAAGATATCTTGTATGGTTTTAGAATGATGAGCATTGCGCTACCCTGCAGACGACAAGTTTACAAGATCTACTGGCCTTTCAAATCAGATGACAGAGCCTGATGCAAGTCCCCTGTCAGGATACTTGTGTTTGCAACTGAGACCTGAGCTTTTGTGCATTTATTGGTAATTGGATGTACTTACTACCTGTGAAGTTTTATTTAATTTCGACAAAAATAGCTGCCCTGATAGGACACAGCCCACAATTACATCGACTAACTTTTACCTCAACCCGGAAGCAATTCAGAGACAAAGTAGTCCCTAGTGGATAATTTATAAAAAATACTTCCAGACACGTTATTGTGACATGTGATGGTGCAAATGAAAGGTCTGACTCTCTAGTATGTGTGTAAATTTTTCTGGGTCTTGGAATTACTGTTAAAGTGTTGGTGTGAGCAGGCAAAGTGACCCCAAGTTGAAGGTCATGTCATGCTGAACGGCCTTGACGAAGGGGTCATATTTGTTTACACTCTCTACCGGCCTTCGCTGCCGCAAAAGGTGTGCTCAATTTTTGACTGAAAAGTGGTCTATGGCAGGTAAGTCAGTGTGCAAAAGCTGAACGCCCAACGAAATATAGGGAAAAGGCTGTATTAGAAAGACAATGATGATAAAACTACTGTAAAATAATTGTGGTCTGTGGCCTGATATGGAAAGCACCAAAAGGGGGGGTAGATGTGTTTGATTGCTAATAACTTTGTCAGTTTTCAATCTTTTTGCTTGAAATTTGGTACACTTATTCATTAATGATGTTTGTATAAGGCATTGTATGCATTTTCCAGTAGAATTTAAAATTTTTAATTTTTTTAGATGTTCTTTAAAATATTGTTATTTTTAATGCCGAAACAACCAAATGATTTTCTTAGCAAGCCAAAAAATTCATATTACTTCTAGATATGGAACATTTGTGTATTAAAACACCAAGAATGGTTATGTCAGAGAGATTGGGGGCTTTTTTTTATCAAATATCAGGTCAAGTTATTAAAAATCACAGGAAATAAGATTAGTGTAAAATTTGGTAGAGAGCTCTAATCCCCTCTTGATGTGGCATAAAGATACTCATCTCCTATTACAAATAATAGTGTCATACTGTAAATGCTCATAGGCTATAAGGTACATTGTTTTTAAAGGAAATTTCATTGAGAATCACCTCAATATCAGCTATTTATGTCACAATCAGAGATGTGTGTTGGTAATGCGCACTACGGCAGATCCAGTCAGTGTCAATGCAGATAGGTGCAATTGCTTAGACCGACATACTTGTACTGTTCATGTTCAATATAAGGACTGTTTTCTAGAGAATAACTGGCATACATATCATGTTACCTTTGTTTTTATTGCATAAATGTAAACTATTTGTGAAAATCATTCATTGATCACATTTCAATAATACTGTCACAACACACAATTTCATGTAGCTTGTATGGATATAAAATACTCATAAAAGTAGTATTGACTTGTAAAAATCATGAATTAAAGTCAATTTGCTTGCATGGCAATGCAATCAAGAGACTTTGCATAAGTATTCCAAGTCTTCAATCCACAATCTAACATTGTTCATGCATATGGTCACTTTGAAAAAGAATGATCCCAGTCCTAACCGGTAGATGGTTAGCATCAATCTGACCCTTTCTGTGATCACATTTGTCCTTCATGGATAGTTTTGGTCTTAATGTAATGAGCAAGCTGCTGTCCTTGGTGTACCAATACTCTTTTAATAGCAACAATGTCCTTATTGCATTTTTTTGATAGTCTGCTTCCTTATCAATTTTACACAAAGACGGAACTGATCCAAGAGAGAGCTGTACACCTAGACACATTTCTTTTCTCAATTGCACAGGTCCTTGGTCCATTATTGAGCCCGTTTATGGTTGACGATAGCCAGCAAATGTTATTTCTAGAGAAATTTACATTTTTGGGTAGAGATACACTCAGATTTGGGTTTCCTGCCTCACATTTTCAATGTCAGTATAAACTTGTGTGTGCTCAACACTTAGATTCATCTTCAATATTTCATGTAGCTGATGTTTAACATTGTTTTTCATGTTGAAATTTGTCATCTTCCATTTGCAGAGGAGAATAGACCTAATCCACCAGCTACGAGAAGCATCGCCAATGCAAAACACGGAGTGACGGGAACATAGAGAACGGTCCCAATAATAACACAGAAGTGTGGCCTCGGTGACATTAGGTAAGATACTATGCAGTGCATTCATGTAGCCCGTATGAGTTTTTGTCACTTCTTTACTATCGAAACTGAGCTGGGTCTTCACATCCTGACTAAAAAATCACTGTTGCTGTCTCCTCTGCTCATGGGTGGTGCCTGTAAACATGTATATCAAAATGATGTTTTTGCAAAATCGGGAGACGTCAAAATGTCGAAGGCAGTTAATCAGATTCCAGCAATTGGCCATTTATGTACCGTCAAACAGTCTCATAGCCCTAAGAGAAATGTAAACTGCCTTCTTGTGGCTTGGGCCTCTCAGCCGGCAAAGGGCAAAGCAGAAATACTGAGCTGGAGATACCCTCACAGTCTGGCGTCGAAATAAGGGAGGTGGCAGACCTGGACTTGGCAACCAGTTTAAATGGTCAGCACTCATCCTGGTGACAGGCTTCAGTTTTCTTTATTATGGGGGGTCTGATCCTTCATCAGAATCAAAAGTTAGCCCTTTTTTCCATTGAATTTTATCTTTCTGGAAGACTTGAGGTGTGTCGCTTCTCGTATCCTCATGTTCGATAGCAAATTGAAATGATGAAGCACTCCTGGCAAGTGCTTATTTATTACACCATACCTGTGATTTGTCTCTGCACTGACAATGTATTGTATACACTGCCATTTGGAACTGATAGTTATCTCCAGGCAGATGTTTATTGGCTTGTAGAAGAGATTACCTATATGACACCTATAGGAGTATTGGCTAACTGCAATGTGTGATGGGTAATACTCAAGAGCACCTACCAATCATGAGGCAATTAGCAGTCAATTGAGTGTGGACTCATTTTGACAAGGAAGAAAATGTCTTTCAAGCAGTACCAAATTTAGCAGTTTCAATTTTTATTTTCATAGTGAAATTTGATGAAAATTGTCAAAAAAAGTGACAAAAATTGGTGAAATTTTGAAAAAATTGAAAAAAATATTTATATTTGTTCAAACTTTTTCAAATATTGTTTATTTGAAAGTATTTGATTAACATTTGCAGGAAAAAGTTACTTTTTGAAGATATCTTGTATGGTTTTAGAATGATGAGCATTGCGCTACCCTGCAGACGACAAGTTTACAAGATCTACTGGCCTTTCAAATCAGATGACAGAGCCTGATGCAAGTCCCCTGTCAGGATACTTGTGTTTGCAACTGAGACCTGAGCTTTTGTGCATTTATTGGTAATTGGATGTACTTACTACCTGTGAAGTTTTATTTAATTTCGACAAAAATAGCTGCCCTGATAGGACACAGCCCACAATTACATCGACTAACTTTTACCTCAACCCGGAAGCAATTCAGAGACAAAGTAGTCCCTAGTGGATAATTTATAAAAAATACTTCCAGACACGTTATTGTGACATGTGATGGTGCAAATGAAAGGTCTGACTCTCTAGTATGTGTGTAAATTTTTCTGGGTCTTGGAATTACTGTTAAAGTGTTGGTGTGAGCAGGCAAAGTGACCCCAAGTTGAAGGTCATGTCATGCTGAACGGCCTTGACGAAGGGGTCATATTTGTTTACACTCTCTACCGGCCTTCGCTGCCGCAAAAGGTGTGCTCAATTTTTGACTGAAAAGTGGTCTATGGCAGGTAAGTCAGTGTGCAAAAGCTGAACGCCCAACGAAATATAGGGAAAAGGCTGTATTAGAAAGACAATGATGATAAAACTACTGTAAAATAATTGTGGTCTGTGGCCTGATATGGAAAGCACCAAAAGGGGGGGTAGATGTGTTTGATTGCTAATAACTTTGTCAGTTTTCAATCTTTTTGCTTGAAATTTGGTACACTTATTCATTAATGATGTTTGTATAAGGCATTGTATGCATTTTCCAGTAGAATTTAAAATTTTTAATTTTTTTAGATGTTCTTTAAAATATTGTTATTTTTAATGCCGAAACAACCAAATGATTTTCTTAGCAAGCCAAAAAATTCATATTACTTCTAGATATGGAACATTTGTGTATTAAAACACCAAGAATGGTTATGTCAGAGAGATTGGGGGCTTTTTTTTATCAAATATCAGGTCAAGTTATTAAAAATCACAGGAAATAAGATTAGTGTAAAATTTGGTAGAGAGCTCTAATCCCCTCTTGATGTGGCATAAAGATACTCATCTCCTATTACAAATAATAGTGTCATACTGTAAATGCTCATAGGCTATAAGGTACATTGTTTTTAAAGGAAATTTCATTGAGAATCACCTCAATATCAGCTATTTATGTCACAATCAGAGATGTGTGTTGGTAATGCGCACTACGGCAGATCCAGTCAGTGTCAATGCAGATAGGTGCAATTGCTTAGACCGACATACTTGTACTGTTCATGTTCAATATAAGGACTGTTTTCTAGAGAATAACTGGCATACATATCATGTTACCTTTGTTTTTATTGCATAAATGTAAACTATTTGTGAAAATCATTCATTGATCACATTTCAATAATACTGTCACAACACACAATTTCATGTAGCTTGTATGGATATAAAATACTCATAAAAGTAGTATTGACTTGTAAAAATCATGAATTAAAGTCAATTTGCTTGCATGGCAATGCAATCAAGAGACTTTGCATAAGTATTCCAAGTCTTCAATCCACAATCTAACATTGTTCATGCATATGGTCACTTTGAAAAAGAATGATCCCAGTCCTAACCGGTAGATGGTTAGCATCAATCTGACCCTTTCTGTGATCACATTTGTCCTTCATGGATAGTTTTGGTCTTAATGTAATGAGCAAGCTGCTGTCCTTGGTGTACCAATACTCTTTTAATAGCAACAATGTCCTTATTGCATTTTTTTGATAGTCTGCTTCCTTATCAATTTTACACAAAGACGGAACTGATCCAAGAGAGAGCTGTACACCTAGACACATTTCTTTTCTCAATTGCACAGGTCCTTGGTCCATTATTGAGCCCGTTTATGGTTGACGATAGCCAGCAAATGTTATTTCTAGAGAAATTTACATTTTTGGGTAGAGATACACTCAGATTTGGGTTTCCTGCCTCACATTTTCAATGTCAGTATAAACTTGTATGTGCTCAACACTTAGATTCATCTTCAATATTTCATGTAGCTGATGTTTAACATTGTTTTTCATGTTGAAATTTGTCATCTTCCATTTGCAGAGGAGAATAGACCTAATCCACCAGCTACGAGAAGCATCGCCAATGCAAAACACGGAGTGACGGGAACATAGAGAACGGTCCCAATAATAACACAGAAGTGTGGCCTCGGTGACATTAGGTAAGATACTATGCAGTGCATTCATGTAGCCCGTATGAGTTTTTGTCACTTCTTTACTATCGAAACTGAGCTGGGTCTTCACATCCTGACTAAAAAATCACTGTTGCTGTCTCCTCTGCTCATGGGTGGTGCCTGTAAACATGTATATCAAAATGATGTTTTTGCAAAATCGGGAGACGTCAAAATGTCGAAGGCAGTTAATCAGATTCCAGCAATTGGCCATTTATGTACCGTCAAACAGTCTCATAGCCCTAAGAGAAATGTAAACTGCCTTCTTGTGGCTTGGGCCTCTCAGCCGGCAAAGGGCAAAGCAGAAATACTGAGCTGGAGATACCCTCACAGTCTGGCGTCGAAATAAGGGAGGTGGCAGACCTGGACTTGGCAACCAGTTTAAATGGTCAGCACTCATCCTGGTGACAGGCTTCAGTTTTCTTTATTATGGGGGGTCTGATCCTTCATCAGAATCAAAAGTTAGCCCTTTTTTCCATTGAATTTTATCTTTCTGGAAGACTTGAGGTGTGTCGCTTCTCGTATCCTCATGTTCGATAGCAAATTGAAATGATGAAGCACTCCTGGCAAGTGCTTATTTATTACACCATACCTGTGATTTGTCTCTGCACTGACAATGTATTGTATACACTGCCATTTGGAACTGATAGTTATCTCCAGGCAGATGTTTATTGGCTTGTAGAAGAGATTACCTATATGACACCTATAGGAGTATTGGCTAACTGCAATGTGTGATGGGTAATACTCAAGAGCACCTACCAATCATGAGGCAATTAGCAGTCAATTGAGTGTGGACTCATTTTGACAAGGAAGAAAATGTCTTTCAAGCAGTACCAAATTTAGCAGTTTCAATTTTTATTTTCATAGTGAAATTTGATGAAAATTGTCAAAAAAAGTGACAAAAATTGGTGAAATTTTGAAAAAATTGAAAAAAATATTTATATTTGTTCAAACTTTTTCAAATATTGTTTATTTGAAAGTATTTGATTAACATTTGCAGGAAAAAGTTACTTTTTGAAGATATCTTGTATGGTTTTAGAATGATGAGCATTGCGCTACCCTGCAGACGACAAGTTTACAAGATCTACTGGCCTTTCAAATCAGATGACAGAGCCTGATGCAAGTCCCCTGTCAGGATACTTGTGTTTGCAACTGAGACCTGAGCTTTTGTGCATTTATTGGTAATTGGATGTACTTACTACCTGTGAAGTTTTATTTAATTTCGACAAAAATAGCTGCCCTGATAGGACACAGCCCACAATTACATCGACTAACTTTTACCTCAACCCGGAAGCAATTCAGAGACAAAGTAGTCCCTAGTGGATAATTTATAAAAAATACTTCCAGACACGTTATTGTGACATGTGATGGTGCAAATGAAAGGTCTGACTCTCTAGTATGTGTGTAAATTTTTCTGGGTCTTGGAATTACTGTTAAAGTGTTGGTGTGAGCAGGCAAAGTGACCCCAAGTTGAAGGTCATGTCATGCTGAACGGCCTTGACGAAGGGGTCATATTTGTTTACACTCTCTACCGGCCTTCGCTGCCGCAAAAGGTGTGCTCAATTTTTGACTGAAAAGTGGTCTATGGCAGGTAAGTCAGTGTGCAAAAGCTGAACGCCCAACGAAATATAGGGAAAAGGCTGTATTAGAAAGACAATGATGATAAAACTACTGTAAAATAATTGTGGTCTGTGGCCTGATATGGAAAGCACCAAAAGGGGGGGTAGATGTGTTTGATTGCTAATAACTTTGTCAGTTTTCAATCTTTTTGCTTGAAATTTGGTACACTTATTCATTAATGATGTTTGTATAAGGCATTGTATGCATTTTCCAGTAGAATTTAAAATTTTTAATTTTTTTAGATGTTCTTTAAAATATTGTTATTTTTAATGCCGAAACAACCAAATGATTTTCTTAGCAAGCCAAAAAATTCATATTACTTCTAGATATGGAACATTTGTGTATTAAAACACCAAGAATGGTTATGTCAGAGAGATTGGGGGCTTTTTTTTATCAAATATCAGGTCAAGTTATTAAAAATCACAGGAAATAAGATTAGTGTAAAATTTGGTAGAGAGCTCTAATCCCCTCTTGATGTGGCATAAAGATACTCATCTCCTATTACAAATAATAGTGTCATACTGTAAATGCTCATAGGCTATAAGGTACATTGTTTTTAAAGGAAATTTCATTGAGAATCACCTCAATATCAGCTATTTATGTCACAATCAGAGATGTGTGTTGGTAATGCGCACTACGGCAGATCCAGTCAGTGTCAATGCAGATAGGTGCAATTGCTTAGACCGACATACTTGTACTGTTCATGTTCAATATAAGGACTGTTTTCTAGAGAATAACTGGCATACATATCATGTTACCTTTGTTTTTATTGCATAAATGTAAACTATTTGTGAAAATCATTCATTGATCACATTTCAATAATACTGTCACAACACACAATTTCATGTAGCTTGTATGGATATAAAATACTCATAAAAGTAGTATTGACTTGTAAAAATCATGAATTAAAGTCAATTTGCTTGCATGGCAATGCAATCAAGAGACTTTGCATAAGTATTCCAAGTCTTCAATCCACAATCTAACATTGTTCATGCATATGGTCACTTTGAAAAAGAATGATCCCAGTCCTAACCGGTAGATGGTTAGCATCAATCTGACCCTTTCTGTGATCACATTTGTCCTTCATGGATAGTTTTGGTCTTAATGTAATGAGCAAGCTGCTGTCCTTGGTGTACCAATACTCTTTTAATAGCAACAATGTCCTTATTGCATTTTTTTGATAGTCTGCTTCCTTATCAATTTTACACAAAGACGGAACTGATCCAAGAGAGAGCTGTACACCTAGACACATTTCTTTTCTCAATTGCACAGGTCCTTGGTCCATTATTGAGCCCGTTTATGGTTGACGATAGCCAGCAAATGTTATTTCTAGAGAAATTTACATTTTTGGGTAGAGATACACTCAGATTTGGGTTTCCTGCCTCACATTTTCAATGTCAGTATAAACTTGTATGTGCTCAACACTTAGATTCATCTTCAATATTTCATGTAGCTGATGTTTAACATTGTTTTTCATGTTGAAATTTGTCATCTTCCATTTGCAGAGGAGAATAGACCTAATCCACCAGCTACGAGAAGCATCGCCAATGCAAAACACGGAGTGACGGGAACATAGAGAACGGTCCCAATAATAACACAGAAGTGTGGCCTCGGTGACATTAGGTAAGATACTATGCAGTGCATTCATGTAGCCCGTATGAGTTTTTGTCACTTCTTTACTATCGAAACTGAGCTGGGTCTTCACATCCTGACTAAAAAATCACTGTTGCTGTCTCCTCTGCTCATGGGTGGTGCCTGTAAACATGTATATCAAAATGATGTTTTTGCAAAATCGGGAGACGTCAAAATGTCGAAGGCAGTTAATCAGATTCCAGCAATTGGCCATTTATGTACCGTCAAACAGTCTCATAGCCCTAAGAGAAATGTAAACTGCCTTCTTGTGGCTTGGGCCTCTCAGCCGGCAAAGGGCAAAGCAGAAATACTGAGCTGGAGATACCCTCACAGTCTGGCGTCGAAATAAGGGAGGTGGCAGACCTGGACTTGGCAACCAGTTTAAATGGTCAGCACTCATCCTGGTGACAGGCTTCAGTTTTCTTTATTATGGGGGGTCTGATCCTTCATCAGAATCAAAAGTTAGCCCTTTTTTCCATTGAATTTTATCTTTCTGGAAGACTTGAGGTGTGTCGCTTCTCGTATCCTCATGTTCGATAGCAAATTGAAATGATGAAGCACTCCTGGCAAGTGCTTATTTATTACACCATACCTGTGATTTGTCTCTGCACTGACAATGTATTGTATACACTGCCATTTGGAACTGATAGTTATCTCCAGGCAGATGTTTATTGGCTTGTAGAAGAGATTACCTATATGACACCTATAGGAGTATTGGCTAACTGCAATGTGTGATGGGTAATACTCAAGAGCACCTACCAATCATGAGGCAATTAGCAGTCAATTGAGTGTGGACTCATTTTGACAAGGAAGAAAATGTCTTTCAAGCAGTACCAAATTTAGCAGTTTCAATTTTTATTTTCATAGTGAAATTTGATGAAAATTGTCAAAAAAAGTGACAAAAATTGGTGAAATTTTGAAAAAATTGAAAAAAATATTTATATTTGTTCAAACTTTTTCAAATATTGTTTATTTGAAAGTATTTGATTAACATTTGCAGGAAAAAGTTACTTTTTGAAGATATCTTGTATGGTTTTAGAATGATGAGCATTGCGCTACCCTGCAGACGACAAGTTTACAAGATCTACTGGCCTTTCAAATCAGATGACAGAGCCTGATGCAAGTCCCCTGTCAGGATACTTGTGTTTGCAACTGAGACCTGAGCTTTTGTGCATTTATTGGTAATTGGATGTACTTACTACCTGTGAAGTTTTATTTAATTTCGACAAAAATAGCTGCCCTGATAGGACACAGCCCACAATTACATCGACTAACTTTTACCTCAACCCGGAAGCAATTCAGAGACAAAGTAGTCCCTAGTGGATAATTTATAAAAAATACTTCCAGACACGTTATTGTGACATGTGATGGTGCAAATGAAAGGTCTGACTCTCTAGTATGTGTGTAAATTTTTCTGGGTCTTGGAATTACTGTTAAAGTGTTGGTGTGAGCAGGCAAAGTGACCCCAAGTTGAAGGTCATGTCATGCTGAACGGCCTTGACGAAGGGGTCATATTTGTTTACACTCTCTACCGGCCTTCGCTGCCGCAAAAGGTGTGCTCAATTTTTGACTGAAAAGTGGTCTATGGCAGGTAAGTCAGTGTGCAAAAGCTGAACGCCCAACGAAATATAGGGAAAAGGCTGTATTAGAAAGACAATGATGATAAAACTACTGTAAAATAATTGTGGTCTGTGGCCTGATATGGAAAGCACCAAAAGGGGGGGTAGATGTGTTTGATTGCTAATAACTTTGTCAGTTTTCAATCTTTTTGCTTGAAATTTGGTACACTTATTCATTAATGATGTTTGTATAAGGCATTGTATGCATTTTCCAGTAGAATTTAAAATTTTTAATTTTTTTAGATGTTCTTTAAAATATTGTTATTTTTAATGCCGAAACAACCAAATGATTTTCTTAGCAAGCCAAAAAATTCATATTACTTCTAGATATGGAACATTTGTGTATTAAAACACCAAGAATGGTTATGTCAGAGAGATTGGGGGCTTTTTTTTATCAAATATCAGGTCAAGTTATTAAAAATCACAGGAAATAAGATTAGTGTAAAATTTGGTAGAGAGCTCTAATCCCCTCTTGATGTGGCATAAAGATACTCATCTCCTATTACAAATAATAGTGTCATACTGTAAATGCTCATAGGCTATAAGGTACATTGTTTTTAAAGGAAATTTCATTGAGAATCACCTCAATATCAGCTATTTATGTCACAATCAGAGATGTGTGTTGGTAATGCGCACTACGGCAGATCCAGTCAGTGTCAATGCAGATAGGTGCAATTGCTTAGACCGACATACTTGTACTGTTCATGTTCAATATAAGGACTGTTTTCTAGAGAATAACTGGCATACATATCATGTTACCTTTGTTTTTATTGCATAAATGTAAACTATTTGTGAAAATCATTCATTGATCACATTTCAATAATACTGTCACAACACACAATTTCATGTAGCTTGTATGGATATAAAATACTCATAAAAGTAGTATTGACTTGTAAAAATCATGAATTAAAGTCAATTTGCTTGCATGGCAATGCAATCAAGAGACTTTGCATAAGTATTCCAAGTCTTCAATCCACAATCTAACATTGTTCATGCATATGGTCACTTTGAAAAAGAATGATCCCAGTCCTAACCGGTAGATGGTTAGCATCAATCTGACCCTTTCTGTGATCACATTTGTCCTTCATGGATAGTTTTGGTCTTAATGTAATGAGCAAGCTGCTGTCCTTGGTGTACCAATACTCTTTTAATAGCAACAATGTCCTTATTGCATTTTTTTGATAGTCTGCTTCCTTATCAATTTTACACAAAGACGGAACTGATCCAAGAGAGAGCTGTACACCTAGACACATTTCTTTTCTCAATTGCACAGGTCCTTGGTCCATTATTGAGCCCGTTTATGGTTGACGATAGCCAGCAAATGTTATTTCTAGAGAAATTTACATTTTTGGGTAGAGATACACTCAGATTTGGGTTTCCTGCCTCACATTTTCAATGTCAGTATAAACTTGTATGTGCTCAACACTTAGATTCATCTTCAATATTTCATGTAGCTGATGTTTAACATTGTTTTTCATGTTGAAATTTGTCATCTTCCATTTGCAGAGGAGAATAGACCTAATCCACCAGCTACGAGAAGCATCGCCAATGCAAAACACGGAGTGACGGGAACATAGAGAACGGTCCCAATAATAACACAGAAGTGTGGCCTCGGTGACATTAGGTAAGATACTATGCAGTGCATTCATGTAGCCCGTATGAGTTTTTGTCACTTCTTTACTATCGAAACTGAGCTGGGTCTTCACATCCTGACTAAAAAATCACTGTTGCTGTCTCCTCTGCTCATGGGTGGTGCCTGTAAACATGTATATCAAAATGATGTTTTTGCAAAATCGGGAGACGTCAAAATGTCGAAGGCAGTTAATCAGATTCCAGCAATTGGCCATTTATGTACCGTCAAACAGTCTCATAGCCCTAAGAGAAATGTAAACTGCCTTCTTGTGGCTTGGGCCTCTCAGCCGGCAAAGGGCAAAGCAGAAATACTGAGCTGGAGATACCCTCACAGTCTGGCGTCGAAATAAGGGAGGTGGCAGACCTGGACTTGGCAACCAGTTTAAATGGTCAGCACTCATCCTGGTGACAGGCTTCAGTTTTCTTTATTATGGGGGGTCTGATCCTTCATCAGAATCAAAAGTTAGCCCTTTTTTCCATTGAATTTTATCTTTCTGGAAGACTTGAGGTGTGTCGCTTCTCGTATCCTCATGTTCGATAGCAAATTGAAATGATGAAGCACTCCTGGCAAGTGCTTATTTATTACACCATACCTGTGATTTGTCTCTGCACTGACAATGTATTGTATACACTGCCATTTGGAACTGATAGTTATCTCCAGGCAGATGTTTATTGGCTTGTAGAAGAGATTACCTATATGACACCTATAGGAGTATTGGCTAACTGCAATGTGTGATGGGTAATACTCAAGAGCACCTACCAATCATGAGGCAATTAGCAGTCAATTGAGTGTGGACTCATTTTGACAAGGAAGAAAATGTCTTTCAAGCAGTACCAAATTTAGCAGTTTCAATTTTTATTTTCATAGTGAAATTTGATGAAAATTGTCAAAAAAAGTGACAAAAATTGGTGAAATTTTGAAAAAATTGAAAAAAATATTTATATTTGTTCAAACTTTTTCAAATATTGTTTATTTGAAAGTATTTGATTAACATTTGCAGGAAAAAGTTACTTTTTGAAGATATCTTGTATGGTTTTAGAATGATGAGCATTGCGCTACCCTGCAGACGACAAGTTTACAAGATCTACTGGCCTTTCAAATCAGATGACAGAGCCTGATGCAAGTCCCCTGTCAGGATACTTGTGTTTGCAACTGAGACCTGAGCTTTTGTGCATTTATTGGTAATTGGATGTACTTACTACCTGTGAAGTTTTATTTAATTTCGACAAAAATAGCTGCCCTGATAGGACACAGCCCACAATTACATCGACTAACTTTTACCTCAACCCGGAAGCAATTCAGAGACAAAGTAGTCCCTAGTGGATAATTTATAAAAAATACTTCCAGACACGTTATTGTGACATGTGATGGTGCAAATGAAAGGTCTGACTCTCTAGTATGTGTGTAAATTTTTCTGGGTCTTGGAATTACTGTTAAAGTGTTGGTGTGAGCAGGCAAAGTGACCCCAAGTTGAAGGTCATGTCATGCTGAACGGCCTTGACGAAGGGGTCATATTTGTTTACACTCTCTACCGGCCTTCGCTGCCGCAAAAGGTGTGCTCAATTTTTGACTGAAAAGTGGTCTATGGCAGGTAAGTCAGTGTGCAAAAGCTGAACGCCCAACGAAATATAGGGAAAAGGCTGTATTAGAAAGACAATGATGATAAAACTACTGTAAAATAATTGTGGTCTGTGGCCATATGTGAAGCGGTTGGCGATATTTCTTAAGCAGCTGCGTAGTGTAACGAGCCTGGTAGGTCTAAGCGCACGCCCATTCTGTACTCGGGTGACCCGTTGAACTCTGAATGTGTGTTTATGCTGTCGTCAGTACACAGTACCGTAGTTCCTTAAGTAAACCTTTTTCGGATATATATCTTTAGAGAAAACATTTCTCAACCTTTTTAACCGAATGAATTAGTGTTTTCCTTTTTACATCTTTGAACCATCAACAATATACAACTTAAATAAATTGAAATAAAAAGGGTTTTTTTCAGCATTCCTGCATGTTTTTAGTAAAATTAATTTTTTAATATATCATTTCAATGTAAATTCATGTTTGATTTTATTCTGTTATTCATGTATTGCTTCATTTATGAACATTTCATTGAAATGTCATGTTTTTTTCTTTCAGGAACGACATGGGGCTGTTCAATTGGTCACTTTTAAGAAGACTGTATTTATTAACAGCTTATTGGTCGGAAATATTAAAATTATGGAATCAATATTTATTTCTATATTAATATATAATGACATTTTATATACGATACAGTTATTTTGAATATATAATAAAACAATATTATTTTTCAATCATTACACCAGCGAATTTAGGAACCAATATTTGTTTTTATATTTATGGATATATGTATATGACATAATGACGGTTTTATTTAAAGGGTGCAGTTATTTATTATATAGAAATATATAAGTATAAGTATATTAGAAAACCCTTATATTTTTTAATCACTACATCAGTTATTATCAATATCATTCTCTTGAAATTCTGCTGTTCTCCATTTTTACATAAATTTATTCAAATCCGAAGTTGCACCCACCTCATTACTATGAAAACAAGCAATATTTAGCAAACAAGAGATCTTTTATTTTATATTTACAAGGTAATATCTATACCTTTTCTAAAATATATTTTCATACTTTCTTGTGTTTGTGGCAGTCTTATCAATAATGTATAGCATCGGAGTCAAATAAAATTTAGGCATTCTTCTGTCGGTCATTTCGTCGGTTTATTAATTTAAATTGCATCCAGTAACCTCTAAGGTTTTATTTTTATTCCTATATTGATATATATATTTGGGTTCTTTTCAGATATGAGCAGATTAATTGTATATACAAGAAACAAATACAGGAAGTTCTTGGAGATATTTGTCATCACAGATAGGCTAGCCGACTGTCAGCTGTTAAATCGTAAATACGACCGACCCTGACCCTGGTTGACAGCTTGACTAATGTACAACACGTGAAGCGGGGGAGGAAAGATAAAGATATAGCAACATGTTCCTGTGTCGACTTTCTATATTTAGTGATGGCATAAATTACACACCACTTTACGCTTTTTCTGAACGTTGATTAAAATTTCCTACTACATGTATATGTATCATTTGTAATAAATAAAATTGTATTTGACTGAATTTCTATGTAGTTTAAGAAATCGGACAAATAGTATTTTTCACGTTGATTTAACCAAATATACCAACTAAATATAGTACAAAGAACACTTCAACTAAAACAATATATTTCTGTCGTTAGCGTAAAAAACAATTAACGTTATCATGTAAATTTTAAATTACTTTAAATTTTAACAATGCGATGATCCAAAACATGCAAAACATTAAATGATTAATTAGATTTATATTTCCCAAAACTGCTTACGTTAAGGGTCTATCATATCATAACATTATTGCCCGTGCGATATTGTTCCGATGCGTTAAAAAAAAGGGCAGCACCTGTTTTGATGTCACGGATCGAACGGCATGCATTGACCCATCGGTTGTGTGGTTGTCTATCAAAATCGAACAATGCGTTTTTAACGATGTGCAAGGAAAACAGATGTGTGTCGTCATCAACGATCGATGCTCAGTCATGGTATTTCTCTGATCGAATCGTTGTAGAGTGTCTTACCATTGCCCAAAGAAAATTGGTACAAATTATTGTATTCCCAAATTAAGAAAATAAAAAATGAAATGAATTTAAAACCAATCTGTTTCATCAAGCCATCAATTCAAAAACTTTAACTACTGACGATCATTGGCATTTTACGATACTTAAAGAACAGATTGATAATAAACTTCATAGATTTTGTACGAAGGATTATCCTTTGTCAATGAAACTTATCATTTATGCCCAACAAACACCCAAATTACATGAAACAATATTGTACTTGTTTTAAAAAGGGATAAAGCAATCAAACTTTCGGGATGCAAGAAACGGTTGAGATATATTTCATTAGTTTGCATACGTATAAGGAATGGGTTGAGATGTCTGTAGGTCCAGAATAGTATCTTTATAAAAGAAAATTGTAAAGACCCAAGAACTCCCCTTACATTTCCTTTCTAACCAAGTTCACAAAATCCATGAATGATAATGATTATCAATACTTAATTAACGTTAAAGGGGCAGTAGCACGTTTTTACGGGGGATAAAAGGTGATGTCAGGAAAATGAAAATAGATGGTTCCAATCTAAAGACAATGTATTTAAACTAAATAAAGCAGTAGTAAATCAAATGTATAATGTAAAGTTCAGCCATGCGATTTATTTTCTTACACAAAATGAATTAAAGGTGTTCACACAAAAATGGCTGCCAATGGATTTCATGTGAATCTTTATGATTTGTCCTCTGACTATGGATGATTCGGTTTGTGTAATGAGATTTTTGACACTATCAATGTAATATATTTAGCATTAACCTACAATTATCAGTGAAAAATTAAAAATATAAAATTGTCAAAAAACGTGCTACTGCCCCTTTAAGGAATAAGCGAATATTAAATTTTTTGACAATCAACTATCATTTATATTTTTTCTTATATTCTGGAGAAATCCATGAATGATATATAATGAACATATTTTATATTGAATATGAATATATTCCGTCATTATCCACCTGATGAAGTATTACTCATACAAATTACAATTTATATATTTACAGTAGAGATAGGTAGATGAAGTGATATTAACTATAAGTATCGTTCTATTGAAAGTCTGTGACATAAAACTTATGACTCGTGTTGAAAACACCAATGGAAGGTTTGCAATTACACCAATTACACTTATCAGCAAGCCAATCTTGAAATGTGTCATGATGACAAGTGTATGTATAAACCAGATGTAAGTTGGCGGACTACGTGACGAGGGCATGCAATGTGTCTTTTAGAACTGTCGAGTACGTTTATATCCTTGGTGAATTATTCAATAACTTTAAGCCTTCTAAGTTAGTTTTTTTATCATTATTTTCAAAACTGCAGTCAAACTTATTCGACTTATACTCTGAAACTGAAAGTTTGAAGTTAGATGCAACAGGGTCCCTAAAACTTTGCAAAGATACAATATAAATAATATCATGTCACAAACATTGCCATAATAGAACACATCTTTCCGGTGATTGAATTCCCACGTATCGATCTCTCCTTTGTTACTGTGATATAGGTTGATACTTCTGTAAGTTCATTCTATATAACTGGCATACATTGCTCTGAGAGAAAAAACACTTTCTGTGCAAGCAAATATTGAATAGTTCTCGATATTTATTTCAACTTCAAACATAATCTTCTTCTAACGGCAATGAACAAAACATTTATTGAAGAGATGGGAGAGTTTCTCTGCACCATCAAAGATAACTACAGTAGAACACGGATATAGCAAACTCGGATATAGCGAACAATCAGATATAGTGAACTAAATTCTTTGGTCCCTTGGAGTTCGTTATATCCGTGTTCTATACTGTATGTATGTATTGGTTGCATCATAACTTGTGAAATGCAGTTAACGTTTTACGTCATTTTAGGAAACTTGCTGTAATCAGTGTCGTTTGTAATATATATTATTGCTGATACAACTTTATGATTGACGTTCCATTCAATATTCCATACAAGGCTATTTCCTAACAAACAAGTTATATTGGTTTTTATAAAATTGTAATGTGATTGTTAATCAGGTTTGTAGTACGTTGCTCTTCCTGTTAAACAATTCGAATTCGAACTAAATAACACTCTTACACATATAATTAACATAATTCAAAATCCTGCTAAGATATCAACAACTGTAAATATCATAATTCATTTTTATCTAGACCAAAATGAAAACAATTACTAATTGAATTATTGTCCGGTGCACGTTCTATAAGTAAAGGGTGAGCTCAATATACAGTCTAAAACTACCCGACAGTGTGTCAGTGGTGAAAGAGAAAAATAAATCACCAGTTCAATATGTATTATCCCAAACTTCTTTCGGAAGTATTGAACCTATAATTTTTACAATTTGTTTAATTAGAAGGTCCCTCTGATAATGTATGTAACATAATAGGACAAGTAAATACATAAATAGTTTGCAAAAAGGATATCTCGCATTCCTTATAGTTGTTTGTTGTGATGGACACTGTTGTGAGGTATATATCTGACGGAGTTCTGTATAAGAAAGACTTAAAAATGCTGAATTACATAAAGGGCAGAACGGGGTTTCTATCGATAGAAATTTGTTTCCCTTAAATAACTATTAGTAACGAAGCAATAGGTATCTATCGAACATTACGTTTTATTGAATAATATATTATAAGGGCTCATTTTGACAGAATCGGTTGAATATGAGTATTAATAAGTTTATGATATATAATTTAAAACATGTTTCTTAACTTACAGTGATCTGCTTAAACTTATATAAGAGGTGTTTTTTAATGATGGGCGCATTTATTCATCTTTGTGAAAACAAAATCAAAATTAAGAATAAGTATTGATATATTCAACTTAAAGGGTTGTAGGCATTTAAGGATCTTATCAACTGGCAATGTTAAAAACCAGGCTTCAGCTCAACTTTTATTTTTGTTATACCTAGTTCACACCAACGGCGAATGCCGCGCTAGTAGTATTATACGACCAGGTACACGGTGTGCCAACCGGATTCGAACCGGATCGGCGTTAATGTATGCAAATAACTCATGAACAAGCTAATAGATGCATGACGTCACAGGTCAGAAAGGTCGACCAATCAGTGGACAGTAAAATGCAAGGATGCTCATGAAGCGATTCATTATCATTACTGCGAAACAAAGCTTTCTTTAAGCCAACCCTAGACCACACATTGGTGTCAGTCCAATCAGAAACCGGTTTTGAATGAGCGCGCCAGAACTATCTTTAGCGACACGTGTCATGACTCAGCCGACAGGGTTGGCTACAGCGCTGTTTGCAAAGGTTTGACCTACTGAAGGACAAAGGACCTTTATTCATATCGGTACATCATGTCCCGTAGAAACGTCTCTTTCATATCCATATATTATAGAGGTCACATGTATATTTCTAGTTTTATTCCGAGTCCTATCTCTAGAAATTGTTGACAGATAAAATAGTCTTAAAGATAATGTTGATACAGTGATTTCATTTACACAAATCTTACAGCTAGTTTTCTAGAATGATAGTTTAAAGACGTTTTATCATAGCGATATAGCTTCATTGAAACATGTTACCTATTTATTTAAACATGTTCAAACATGATCTATCACGTGACTATATCGCCCACCTCAGTCAAGGCTTGGTCTATAAATCTCGTTTTCTCATCCAATACCTCAGTAGACGCCTAGACAGCTCACGAGTCACATCACTTTATCTCAGTCATATCACCAACAAGATCATTTTAGTAAACCATGGCAACGTATAGTGAAATCACGACTGACACTTTGTCAAAGGAAGAGAGGGCGAGCACGGAGCATGGACAGCAAGAGAGTTTGTTTCATATAGGAGCTACCCGGTATGTCAAGTGTACCTATTGGAGCGGAGAGTGGAAAATAGACCTTCGACAATACGAATGGACTCATGGAATGCACAGAGGTGTTTCCTTTAACCGAGTAAATACACCTTGACGGTTTTGACCTACTGAATCATAAAAGAATCAAACTTAAGTCAATAAAGTGTGCTTCTCGTAGCGAGTTTATAGACTGCTATTCAGGCACTAACTAAAATAAAAAGAATCCCCCTATGATTTGGTTTTATCACTGAATAGATGTAGACTTGCTCAAAATAGTGAATGAAATGAAATCAAGGGGTAAACTGGGAAAATGGAAATCCGTTCTAAAGTGTTCTATACTAAGACGATTCTCTTCCAGAAAAATACCAAGCACGACTCAACATCGCAGATATACAGATGGTCATGGCCCTAGGTTATCATTCTAAATGTATTATCATTTGATGTAGGTTAGGACAGAGAGAGGCTTATAACATGTTCTCACACGTCTGTCACGTGACTGTGACGTATCCGTACTATGATGTCGTGATAACGTCTAGAAGGCACTTTTAAACAAACTGTTAAAGTGTAGATATGTGAAAAGAATAGAATCGCTACATTTATAAAAGCAAATTTGGAAAGAAGTGTATATCTGAGCGAAAATAAATCGTGTACTGTACAACTTCATCCCTGAATGATCTAGTAAAGAAACTATGGGAACAGCTTGATGTTTACTAGAGAACTCTTAGTTTACTCTTCATAAAACTTTCATCTGTAGTGTAAAGAACTCGGACTTTCATCATGTTTAAAAACACATCTTAAAGAGTCCCAACTAAAAATATATTACATTATACTTCTTAGCACACATCAACTTCATTGAAGCATGAATCCTTTGTATAGCCCTTCAATAGGGTAGCGATGCTTCAAGGTACGTGTTTTTAGAGCTATGTATCTCCTTTCTATTCGTGGTTTATTCGGTCTTATTTTCACACGTACTTCTAGAAAAGGTTAGAATGGTGTTGGCTATATAAACCCGCGCGATAATTTTAGAGCATTCAAGTCTAGAACCTCAAGCTGTTAACATCGAATATATCTTTCTCATCATGGACTCACCAAAACCGTAAGTAATTTGCTCCCGTTTCACATTTTATCGTCTTACCTTGTAAATATTTTTGGAAAGGATAATGATCGCCATTGTGAAATGAGTGTTTTAAGCATATTTATTATTTCATTTTTAGAATATACAAGTGTGACGAGTGTGGAAAGTTGTTCAGCACAACATCTAACCTAAACCGTCACACTCGTTCGGCTCACGAGGGGAAACGTTTTAGCTGTGACAAGTGCATGAAATCTTACAAAAGAAAAGAAGATTTAAAGAAACACCAATGTGCCTTGTCACAGCAAAGTCTGTCGGAATACCAATGTAGTGTAAGTACCTTATAGACATTTTATATATGGTTATTCAAAAGCTCTTGAAATAAAGTTAATTTTATAAAACCTATTTAAATGGTAACATTGTCAGGATGCAACAAACTTGAGTAAAACAGTTTTTTGTGATGTTCAATATCGTATGAGTATCGTTACTATACTCGTTCAGTCTCTTTAAGGACGCGCCTATGTGTTTTCAAACTCCTTACGGTTTTTCTATACACAGAAATGCCCCGAGGTATTCCCTTCCCCTCCAGAGCTAGGGTTGCATATGAGGCGCTGTCATAAACCTCGTAAGTATTCAGTCTTAAACATGTCTTCGTTTCAATACATCATGATTATCAGGGAATGGTGGTTGCATTAAGGCAAGTATTTCATTGGAAAGGTGACATGTCATGTTCAGTTTATTCTACGCTCGTTTCAATATCTCTAAGCTTAAAGCATACTCGTGTTTTGTTTTACCATATGGTTAAATTTTATATGAAACTTCCCTATCTTAATTTGTTACAGCAACAAGCACGCCGCAACCTTCAACATCATCATCAGAGCATACCAGCCACTCTCGTCTACCTAAAGGTAAATATATATATATATATATATAATCTAATAGCTTGGTTTCATGTGTTTATGTGTGTACAGTGTTGAGACATATGTCTTAGAGTGATAAAAGTAAAGGATGAGAGTCTATACGCTTATCACATGCATTAAACTGTAATTTATTCACAGCTCCCTCCACCGCTACCCGAGCGAATGGCTATACCTGCCGGACTTGCCATACACATTTTGAGGATCGGGTGTCCCTCTACCGTCATCAAGCGGAACGGGGACATCGCAACCTACAGTCCGGCGGGAATAATGCCGAAGAGCTTCAGAGGCGTCCATGGGGAGACGGTCCCGCTCCATGGGTAGACGAGACCACTGGCGAGGTGACGGAGCCCGGTCTTCAGACGGCCTATAACCTGGACGCTCCGTTCATCCTCGCTCAGGACCAACCCGGGGAGGTCCATTCAACCTTCAACCTCCCCCTCAATCAAGACTTTTCGATAGGTGAGTTGATGGAACACGCAAGGGATATCTATCAATCTTTAAACCATAGCTTTAGACTTAATCTTGCGTTCGGTGTCATCCTGCGTCACGTAGAGACGGGACACTATCGCTACTTTCGTCCTACCGCTCTCAATCCTCTCTTTCTATCACCACTCCGTATTACCAACACGAAGGATCTCGATCAATTGCGCCGTGAACTGGAAAGCTTAGATGTCAACTCATTCCTTATGCAACAACGCCCCGATACCAAATGGAAACCCGTTTTAATAACCAATGTACAGTTTTATACAGACAGAACGAATTACCTTTTAGGACACCCCCCCCCCCTGCTCCCCTTCCCGATTATATTAAGGATCATAAATTCATCATTTCTTTAGATTATAATAAGAACAGCAAAAGCTTATATAATGACCACCTCTGCGCTTTCCGGTGTCTAACCTTACATCGAGATCCTTCTTCTCGAGATGGCTTAGAAAACTCTACTCAAGCTCTATACTATAAGTGGGTGGTGTACTGTCGGGACAACAGTATTATAGATTTAAAGGAGGTTCAACACCAACAGTACACCGGTCTATCCTCTGATCATTTTCCGCACTTTGAGACGTGTTTCCGTGTGAATGTCAACGTGTTCAATCTCGACAAGAGTAAGGTAGCTCATCCCGTTTATAAATCTAGAGGGGTTTTTAAAGAAACAATTTATTTAAATCAACATGACAAGCACTTGTCCCTCATCACCAACATCAACGTGTATTGTCAACGCTATCAGTGTTGCACGTGCGAGCGTCTCTTCAAGGACAAGTCTAATCATAACAGACACCAGCGGACTTGTACGGGTCAAACCAAGTTGCAGTTTCCAGGTGGTTTCCACCACAAGGCTAAAACTGTGTTTGACGAAATGGAAGAGAACGACTTGTACGTCCCGATGAGAGATCGATTTTTCCCATGGTTCATTGTCTATGATTTTGAATGTTATTTGAAACCTATTGATTGTGGCACCCAGAAACTGAGATGGATGCAAGAACACCATCCCATCTCGGTGAGCGTGTGTTCCAACGTGCCAGGCTTTACATCGCCCTGTTGCTTCGTGGATTCGGATCCCGATGCACTGGTGTCCGACATGTTGGGATACATGTATCACATTGCTGATAAGGTTAAGAAAATTAGTGAGGAAAGATATGAAGGGGTTTTTGAAGATTTGAACGGGTTGCGGGCAAGCGTTTCTGACGGTAACAAGTTAACTGTTTATGATGACAAACTCGATAAGAATAAGAACAATGACAATGCTAACGTTGGGGATACAGATGACAATGACTTTGATATGTTTAATGATAATGATAATGTGTATGACGATTTAGATGGTGACACAATCGATACGGGTTCATCAGGCGTAGACAAATGGCAGGAACGTGTGAAAAAGCTCTATGGAAAGCTAATGGGGTACTGTTCTCAAGTCCCCGTCCTCGGATTTAATTCAGCTCGCTACGACCTGAATATCATCAAAGAAAAGCTTCCTAAACATCTCTCTCTATGTAACACTGAATCAAAAGCTTTCACCGTCAAGAAAAATAATGCTTACTTGTGTCAGAGTAACGATACATTAAAGTTTCTTGACGTCACGCAATATCTCTCTCCTGGCACAAGTTATGCTCAGTTTCTAAAAGCCTTTGGGGTGGAAGAAAGTAAGGGCTTTTTCCCCTATGAGTATCTCGACACTCCAGAAAAGTTGAATGAGACTCAACTTCCACCTCTGGGCGAGGCTTGGTATTCCAGTCTCAAACAGAAGTCTGTTTTAGACGACGGCTTAAAATCCATTGAAGAGAATTATGCCGAGCTCGAAGCGGTCTGGAAACGCGAACACATGTCCATGTTTCGTGACTTCCTCGAGTGGTATAACAATCTAGACGTGGGTCCCTTTGTGGAAGCCGTGAAAGCCATGCAACGAGGACCTCTATCACACGGTGAAAGCAAACGTGGTCGGCGGTCCTTCTATTATCTTTACGAGGTATCACAAGGCCGACGAAACGTTCATCAGAGGCAATCCTGATAAAATGTGCAAAAGGGTGGTTGGGTATGACGCGAATGCGTTATACTTGTGGGCGATAGATCAACCAATGCCCTCCGGCCCTTTTGTGCGTAGGAAAGCCGAGACGGGTTTCAAGCCTGAACGTCGGGACCAGTACACGTCCATGTACGATTGGATGGATTGGATGAGGGAACAAGAAGGGGTGGACATTCGGCATAAGTTAAATTGGGGGAGGGAGAAACGTATCGGGGCCTACTTGGTAGACGGATTCATTCCCAACTCGAACAAAGTCTTCGAGTTTAACGGGTGTTATTTTCACGGGCACGACTGCGACCTCACAAAGCATGCGCGTTCAAAGTCTGAGGAAAGCCGCAAAAAACTGGCGAAAAAGTTATCACAGACAAAAGCGCGTGCTCAATACATCACCGGTCTAAAGTACGAGCTCGTGGAAATCTGGGAATGTGAATTTCGCGCCGAGTGTAAACGTAATGCTCAACTCCAATCGTTCATCCGTTCTCGTTACCCACCTTTTAGTCGAGAAAAGAGGTGGAAAGTCTCGGAAGAGGAGATTTTGACGGCCGTATTAAACGGGAAACTGTTCGGCATGGTGGAAGTAGACATACGCGTTCCCGAGCAATGGCTTCCCGGACAGAATCCTCACGGCACTCGTCTTTCCCCTTACGAGTACTTTGAAGAGATGACACCCCTCTTTTGTAACGCCGAGGTTCCCTTCGAGTCTCTCGGGGAACACATGCAGAACTATATTAAGGAGAACGAGTTGAGTACGAAACCGCGGCTCAGGGCGCGAAAGATGTTGATCGCCACCCCTCTACTGGAGTGGTATTTACAACACGGGATGGTAGTGGATCGAGTCTACCAAGTCGTCGAATACATGCCGAACGCTTGTTTTCACCCGTTTGTTGAAGATGTGTGTTCGGCTCGACGGGAAGCCGACCGCAACCCCGCAGCTGCCATTCGTGGCGATACGGCTAAACTGACGGGCAACTCGGCGTATGGCTCTCTCTTGATTAACAAGGAGAAACACCAGACTGTGTCCTACGTTTCCGGGTCAACGAAGGCCAGCGAGGAAGCCAATCTTCCTCAATTCCGAAAAATGACGGAATTGGGCGAGGGTTATTTCGAGGTGGAGAAGGCTAAAAAGATCTTGTCTCTCGATACGCCCGTGCAGTTAGGCTATTTTATCCTCCAGATGGCGAAACTGCACATGCTCCGCTATTATTTTGACATGATGGACGTCTACGTAGACCGTAGCGATTTCGAATACATCGAGATGGACACGGATAGCGCCTACATGGCTTTGAGCGGTCGGTGTCTCTCCGATATCATCAAACCCAGTCAACGGGAGGCTTACCAGAAACAATTAACGGGTTTTTGTGTAGACTCCCCAGAGCACGAAGACAACGGGATGCGTTGGTTTCCACGCACTTGTTGTAGAGAGCACGCCCGCTACGACAAACGTACTCCGGGTTTATTTAAACTCGAGTACGAGGGAGACGAGATGATTGGACTGTGTAGTAAAACCTATCTGGTCTCACAGTCTCGTCTCCAACGCCTTGCAAAGCCTGCCCCGAGCTCGAGCGTACGGACGGCACAACGCCTACTACGACGAGCTCGATACCCAAAGAAATGTAGGACCGTGAACAAAACACATGTGGCCGTTCAACCCCTCCTATCGTTGGTCGTTTTAACCACCAGGTCAAATTTTCCTGTAAAGGCATCACTAAACGCACGTTGAAAACACCCCTCAAGGCGTTTAGACATGTCTTGCGTACGGGAGTACCTGGGGAGGGGCTGAACCGAGGGTTCCGACTCAAGGGGAACACCATGTGTACCTATAAGCAATCGCGTCGCGGGTTGAGCTATCTCTACTGCAAGCGGAGAGTGCTCGCCGATGGCATTCACACGGCTCCTCTCGATATAGAGCTTTGTCCCTATCCCTCACGTGACGCGAAAACGGATGACATCGACGACGCCTTTCTTATCGAAGTGTTAAACGATCTTGCCGAAAATTAAATTAAAATTAAAATTAAAATATAAATAAAATCTCCCAGCGTGTTTCCTCAACTCTCCTAGTAGTGTACATAGCATAGTTTAATTTATTCATAAAGTATTCTGTGATTCCCACAACCAGTATTCATTTATTTCGTTTAAGTATTAAATTGTGATATGTATAAATCAACTGTGATATCATCTTAAATTATAAACTGTGTATGAATAAAACCCTGTTATTATCTTAAAAGGTTTTTGGTGTTATCTTTATCTGATATAAAAATGGAAACACATCACGTCAAGTAACATTAACCAACAAAGGAAATGATTTCAGATATAAACGTTTTATCGTAGGCAAAACGAGAATAATCACTAACGTGGCATAACTGCTTTAAAATACAACTCAAAGTCATAACAGGTGACCTGATGTGTTTGCCATAGGCGAAATGAGGTGTAGGCGTGATGAGAAAACTCAGTTTGACAATCGTCTCTAAGTTTGTCGTTATTATCCAGATACAAGCAATATTGTTATATTATGACAGAATCTCGGAAAGTAAGGCTATGTGACGGGAATATCCATAAGCGTTGTGAGAAATACATTCCTATAAACAACACACGAGAGAAGAGATTTCATTCCATTACATTTTATTACACGAAAAAAGTACATTGACAGAAATTAAGAACAATCTAGTCTGGTGAATTAGTATTACAATGACATTCATTTTATAACACCATAAGAGCATGTATTACAAAGATTCCAAGGTTTTGAATTTCTTTACACCGGGGACGCCGTCTTTCGCTTTTCCCTGTACATACATAGCCTGAGATGGTTTTCTTTTACCTTTACCCACTTGAGGGAAAAAGGGGTGTGAATGTGGCAGTCCTTTTACTACACGAATAAACGTGTCATACCCAACCATAGGTTTCTTACTATCTCGTAACACAAACTGACAAATTAACTCGATTACATTTGACTGTTTGATGCTATGTCCCTGTTTGTCCAACAATTCAAAGTTCTCATTCCAAACTATGTTACCGAGAGTGTTCTGTTGATCGAGAAATTGCCATAGCGACACTAATTTCCCCTTTTGCTTATCGGATTGAACTCCTGCTAAAAGTTGATTTAAAACACTGGACGGTTGCGCTACCGCCGGGTCGAGACTGCTTGCGTTTCCCGTCTGCTGTTTATCGTTTAGCGTGTTAGCGTTAGTCGTCATGTCCCGCTTCACCGGAGGTGCCTCTTCACATGTCTTCACGGTCGCTATCTGTAGAGGGTGAGTCGGGGGAGACTGGTGAACATCCCCCCTCCCTTCCATCTTCTGAGACGCTTGGAGTAGGCGCTGATACGTCTCGCGACTCAACAGGATCATGGCTTTCGTCATGTTTTAGGTACCGGTCTAGGGCTTTTACACACGTAGGTATAATAAAGTGTATGGAAAACAACAAGTCGAGCAGATTCTTGTGTTTAAATCCTGCTTCTTTTAAACCGGATAGAGATCCTCCTCGCTTGCTGGTTATTAGACGAATGGCCTTTCTGTGTCGACGCAACTTCCTTACCTCTTCTCCGGTTAAAGGGATGTTCCCGATTAAAATGTTATGGAACAGCGTAATGATGGCAATACGTTGAGTACGAGACGTGGCTGACAGAAGAGCCTTTCGCTTGGAAGGTTTACAATTTTTCAACACGTGAAGTATATCCAAATTCTCGCGAATGACGCGACTCATGGTGTGAAGAGAACCTTTGAGTGAATGTAACAAGTCGGTCCTCCGTAACGATTAGGCAAGTCGACACCCGCGCTCCATGCGAGTTGTAGGGATTTTTTACAAGCTTCTTTCGTTGAAAACCAATGTACACTCTTTTTCAATGTGATTTCTTCGCGTGGCTCTACGGTTCTTATCGACAGGATATGACCGGGCGAGGTACACGTGATCTTCCACCGATAGACCTTGTTGCTCATAGCTCGTCCGTCCACGAAATGAGGCGAGCTCGATGCGACCAACGCTTTTATTTCGGAAAGTACAGGGTACACAATTCATTCGGAAAAATACCCGTTCTCAATCGACCGTAGTCAGGATCGCTATAGGGAGAGACATCCACGATGAGATATCCATACTTTCTGCCTTCGACGGCGTCCTTGTAAGATTCAGAAAAGTATTTGCTTTGTCCGGGAAATATCTGAGAGGCTAGAATCTTGTACTCGTTAGCGGATCTCGGATTACTCATCAATACGAATATATATGTATTGATACTGATTGATCTCGAGCATGCCTGTTTTCCGAATAATGTTTGAGACAGAAATACAACGGTCACTCCGAGGTGATGAGATAACGTGGTGTACACGTTTAACATGAGTTTACTGTTGCACACTTCAGTCATGAGATCATCTAACACGAGAATCATATTTTTATTAGTCTGTTCCGACCACGTACGCAGATCGTTCTCGGTGGGTAACCCTTCGTGAAACTGAATGTTCTCAATCGAACGTTGCATGTCGGTATAGAGATCCTGCCATACTGCATAACAATACACGATCAGATTGGGAGCTTTATCAAAAACATCGCTAGCATTCTCCAACAAACGCTTCGTCCAATACGTTTTACCCGAACCGCTCGCTGCTGTCACGCATAGGTTCGTGGGAGTCTGCCATTTCAATAAACACGCCTCGCTCATCTTAACTCGTTGACGATCGAACTATGAATGAACACGTTTCTATAAGGAGGTGTAATTATTAAGCCGCGCGTGCGACCTGGTTTATCTGCCTTTGTCGTCTCGCCCGACGAAGTATATTCTGACGCGCTTCATCTCTCACGTATCGCAAATGCTCTGCATTGAAAATGAAAGGAATCAACTGTGTATGACGTAGGAGACTCCGTTTGATAGAGGCCTCGCTCGTGTTGGGTTGAACGATTCGCTGCAATATCCTAATATAATTATTGTTAGGATTGCGTTGTAGATACACGCGTTCCTGCGTTCGCGTGACGGGTATACGACCGTTCAGTAATCTCGTGACAACGGCCACGACTGCTTTGACTTGACCGCTCGTCATATGCCGTACATCGTTCAACGTTTCCTCATAGTCGTGTTGATACAACACGTGTATCAAAAAATCGTAATGCCTCAGGACGTATCTCGCCATGTCTTACCTGACCGGTGGTATACTCTAGACTGATGTCTACACTTAAAGTTTTCGGTCTTTATAGATATATGTTTCATATAAAACACTAAAGACAATAGTGTCATTTTCTTCAATTTTATTACAACTAGTGATATACAGAAAGCATGTCCTACGCGACTGGTAGTGCACTGGAGTACAATGAGAGTATAATAGTGGGTTATAGCATTTCTTGATTATATCATTAATACAACTATAACCGAACGACTACACATTTCAATCATTTAGGGTGTACATGCGAAACAGTATTTGAAATAGTTACAGATAAACTGAGTGACATAAGCATCATTGCATCGTTTGTCACGTCCAAACAACTGTACAATGTCTCGTAAACTAGCTCTGTTTTTACATTTCATTAACAAGTAATACAAACAGTAAAATCCACACGCATTGGAATGGGGTTGTTGTAAGCCTATGTGGTTATAACGATAAGTGCGCGAGTGTTTCTTTAAAAAACGTTCAAATTCGGGATGGTAATATCGGGGTGGGTGTCCGTAACTGTCAAAAAACTCGCCATCCCCGCTCCCGTCAAAGTAGAAGGCTACCCAATGTTGACCTTTGCCTCGCGCTGTGTCCATGTTAGCGATACACCCCCACGGGTATCCACTACTGCGGCGAGGTACAGCTATGTGGGTTAACGTATCCCTCGCATACACACCTAGTATGTGTGCTTGGAGACACGCGTCACTACGGATGGTACACTCTATCTGTTGTGTATTCATGTTCTTTTTTTACTTCAGAAACACGTTACGGGCTTGGTCGATTTCGATGAGGGCCGGGAACTTGGCTAGAGCGATTACGTTAAAGGTGTGGGTAAGAGCCTTGCTGAACTGAATTTCGAGACGTAGGTTACCCGACTTGACCAGGTTCAGGTAGTCTTCTCTGTTGTTTCCGCCGACGGCTTGTAGGTTAAAGACGTACAGAGCGTGTCCAATCTTAAAGTCGGTGCGGTCCAGGTTCAACCCCTTGTCTTTACCCCATTCATTATTCCACTCGAACAGACTGTTGTAAGCCTCCACGTCGTCCGTTTCCAGCGGTCTCCCCGGTACTGTGGTCCCATTCAGGTACAACCCCATGCTTTTAATCACGTCGCCTTGGAAACAGAAGGGATTGGCCGTGTACGAACCGTTCACCCCGTCTGATCTGACCATGCCGATAACGAGACGACTGGGGACTTCGTCTTGAAACATGGCGTCCCAGTTGAAACTCAGGCTGGAAGAGGAGACCGACGCCATCTTGACGATAGACCTCTCGTACGGGTACAATGCATTACGACGTTCAAATTCTTTATTAGCAGCTATAATGAGCGAATCGTTAATCTTCAGCTTACACAATTTCAGATAGACGTCTTGCAGTTCGATAGAGTACTCTTTGCCGGTCTCGTCCGACATCAACACGAAGTTTGTGTTGGAGCGGAATAATTTGACTCCGATGTCTACGCCGTTCACTAAATGACGATTGAAGCGGAACACGTCCTCCATGAGAGGTCCGGACATGGTCAGGGATTTGCTGAGGGCGATAAAGCTTCCTCGGTTGATGAGACCGTCGTTACCACCTCCCAAGGGGTCGCCCGAGTTAAACTCAGCCACGGTGTCTCCCGAATCTTTATAATAGAGCTGACTCGTCAGTTGACTGGATTTAGCGTCCGTGCCGTAGTCCAACTCGGTTTCCATCAGCGCTTTGTATGGGTACCCGGCATTGCTGGAGCTCACCTGTTGTCCTTGCAGGTACACGCTCACCTGACTCCACAAGCTTTGCAAGGTGAGGTTGACCGGTCCCACTTTCTCTTTATCCGCTAAAGCTGTTTTATCCGCGTGGGTGACTTTGAGTTTGACGTGGAGTCGTGTCTTACTCAGGTCGATGTAATCCTTCCCACCGTTCGGGACGTGAAATTCGACGGGACTGGAGTCGGTGATAACGGACAGAGGTCTTACGTTCTCGTAGTAATGCTGCAAGATGCTGGTTTGATAGGGAGGTAACTCGAATAAATCTAAACTGTTAGGCAGGGCTTCCGTAAACTCTTTCTCTGTCAGTACAGACATGGTTACTTTTGCCAGATATCTCTCGGGTCGATAGCGGGAGTATTCTTAAACTCGATAAAGCTTCGCTTGGAGGAGCTCTGTCCTTCACGACGTACTTTCTTCGAAGTGACAATCTTGTCCCCTGCTTTGCGTTTTATAGCCTTGGTGCGTTTCTGGGCAAGCTCTGCTCTCTCGACCACGTTTTGATTGGGAGACGTCATGGTGATGTTCGGCTGCTTCGAATCCCGACTATGGTGCTGTCCTTTCGATTGGGATCTAATGGCAATGATACGCGAACCGGGACGTCCCTTGATCAGTTTGTCTCCCTTACTTCTACGCTCGAAAAAATCTATAAACTTCTTGGTATCGGGAATGTAAACTTTCCTGTCCATGGTCGTATAATGATTAACTCAGAAAGGGATAGCGTCTCAACACGAGTGATACGTTCACCGTCTCTTTCAGAAATGAATGCGGGGTACCTTCCGCGCACTTTATATAGATTTCAATGTCTGATGTATCGTTCACCACGACGGGAATATACCACAGCTGTTGAAAGTCATAGTTGGGTCCGTCTCTCAGATCGACGCGTCTCAGTAAGGGAAGGTACTGCTGTCCCGCGTGAGAACCATCACACAAGTCACATAATATATCCACGGTCGTGCTATTCAAATCTTTCGTGTCTACTTTTCCAAATTTCAATTCCGAGAGAGCCACCATCCACACCCCTTCCAATATTAAACGTTGTGATAGTTTCACGCGGAAACGGTAGGGCGTGTTAGTCGTGTAGTAGTCCTTCTTGGAGTCTAGGTTGTTAAACACGATATACTTATCCATGATGTTTTATTTATCTTTCACTTGGCTCTCATCTACCCACGAGTCGAAACTCGATGGCCAACCTGACCACCTTACCAAATAATAGACTTTTCCCTTTTCTTTCTTTTTCCTGATCACTTTCTCAATATCCCATGCGGCGTCAAGGTCTTTGTCGACACGCTGTAATTCCTGTTCGTAAAAGCGCCCCTTTAAGAGTTCGTTGTGAAAATCTTTCAAGGTGTACAAGGGGAGACGTTGATCTCTCATACGCTTGGTTATCCTAAATAACTCCTCTGTCCAACGTAGGTTGTGTTCCTTTGCAAAAGGTTTTCTCAAATAACTGATTCTCACGATATCCCCTACTTTATAGCGAAACGGATGAAGTT